>CM072543.1:21485000-22733333 GCA_036898165.1 Silybum marianum
CCCTCATTCCTTTCAACTTTGTAGTTTTAGCCGTGATCAAAATATCGTTCTAAGACGCTCTAAACAGTAAGTTTTTGCAGCTGGTCCTGTGCACAACAGGATCTGCACACTATTTTTAGAAAGGTTATATCTAATTCTTCGTCACTCCAATTAGGGTGAATCCAAAGCCATTTGAATCATAGGAATTGTATCTACAATTATGTTTTGGATCTCAATACCTAGTTTGGTTTTTAAGTATGGTAAATAAGTCAAACACATAAGCGCAACAATGCTGTTTTGTGCAGCCATTTTGGGTGTTTGGTGATTTTACATTCATGATAATCTATAGTTTTGTCGTGTAAGCATACTAGGAGGTATTAGAACTCAAAGTTAGGTTATAAATTAGATTCAAAAAAGGGTTGTTAGAAGTTGATTATCATGAGTTTAGTAGGTACATGTTCTAAATGTTTTGTATGTTGTATTGGCTTTTCTCTTTGTCGAAGCTCGATCAACCAAGTGGACAAATGGTAACTTTCCTATTGAACTCTTGGAATTGTTTTGGTCCGAAGTTATCATGTGATGTAATTACTTCATTAAGGAGTATTTGTCTAACAATTGTATAAGATTTCTTCATTTTGATTCAAGAAACATTGATGAACAATTAAATTACAACCTTCATGGTTGATTGGATTTTAGAACTTGTTTCCATGTGGCCGCATATGTTGTAGACCTATGACTTTTTTTGATTTTGGTTGAATACTCGGTCATTAGGGGCACCAAGGCCGAGATGCTTCCACGGTGGCTAAAAAATAGTGGCGTCCTCACTTAGAATGGACACGTAAGGGGTCTGGCCATGTAATGGCTATCAGGGGCGAATGGATCGATAAGAGTTACACGAGTCGGGTCGTGAA
Organism: Silybum marianum; assembly: GCA_036898165.1. Classification (NCBI taxonomy): domain Eukaryota; kingdom Viridiplantae; phylum Streptophyta; class Magnoliopsida; order Asterales; family Asteraceae; genus Silybum; species Silybum marianum. The sequence goes on from CM072543.1 coordinate 21,485,891, forward strand.
TTATTCACGGCAGGGGTTAGATGGTGAGCGTGCCCACACTGCTACCCCACGAGACTCATGTGGTTAGATCAACCTGTGAGAATGAAGTGTCTTCATGATACAATCTGGTTTTAGTGACCCTTGTTACATCTTTATGATGTTCGGTTGATTATATGGTTTTTGATAGTTTATAAATGCATTATTTTTATATATTTTAAGTTGTAGGAATCATGTTTATGAACTCAATAGACCTTCATGGTCTACCTATTTATCGTACACTTAGTATATTTATAGATATTAATGTTCCATTATTTCATTTCCGCATCTACTTGTTAGATTATCGTTCATCTTTATTTTATAATTCGTTCACTAGGCAAAGTTGTTCAGCCGTGTGTTTTGTTGACGCGACAGGTACATAAGTGATTAGACAGGGACGGGGCTATAGAGAAGTGAAGACAACTACGTTTGGACCTCCTTTTTTAAAGATCTTCGGATAATCTTCTTTTTGGTTCTTTTGTTTATATGGCTATGTATATGTAATTATAAGCCACAACTATAGTTGTCTTCAAACGATGGTTAGTAATTCCACTTTTATGTTAGTTACTCAAGCTCTGAACTTTATAAATCTATTTAGTAGATTTATTTCTTGTTTGAATGTCCCCTTGTTGAATCCAGATCCCTTTCTAACAAGTAATTGATAGATCAAATATGTAAATATGAGCGGAAGCAAGTAGATCTATGATTAACAGTAAGATTAGTAAGAACATATATAAATAACAATCGTAATTGGTATTGAGTTGCGTTTGAACGATAAACAACAGTGTGCACAATTCAATAGCTCTCAATTTCGTATTTTCAATCGATACTATTACAAACTGAGATTGCGCTATTTATACAATTACGATATTGAAATTCAACTACCTAGCCTATTACAGCAAGACACGTAAGCAAGGGAATTACAAACTAAGTTACACAGGGAGGGTGTGCCTGCCACGTCATCAGATGCGCATGTAGTTGCTTGATTCTGATTCATACTTCTATCGAAATGAGGTCTAACAATCTCCCCCTAAGTATGAAATCAGAATGCTGCATGTGTAGCTTCGCTGTTCTTTCATAGGTTCAATAGTTGAAGTATTGTAATATTATCAGAAGGGAGTTGTTTGAGAAATGACTTTGGAGATGGAATCTGTAACTTCTCTGAGCTTATTAGTTTGTAAAGTCTCTTTTCAATCTTCTCTCTGACTTCTGCATCTTGATTGTCAACTGCGACTAAAGCATAACATTTTATAATATAGACGACTTCTGTAGAGTATCTGTGAGCATCTTTGATTCTGAAGAAGCTTTTTTTTTTCTGCTCGGCCTTCTGAACACATTCCAACTTCTGGTTGAGTTATTACTTTCCCAATTCTTAGAGCATTAATACCCTCCAAATCTTCATTTGGTGCAGCGATACACAAGTTATCAACTTTGTAGTTCAAGCCTGTTTGGAAGTCTACTTGCCTTCTAAATCGAATGAAAAACTTCATACAGTCAATGATACGGAAGTAAGCAACTTTGTTTTGATCATCACTCCCTTTGTTCATTTGAGTCTTCATAAATTTCTCCAGAGTTAGTAGATCAGTGGGATTAATTGACAATAAGTCAATGTCACACAGGTAGGATGATTTGTTGTCTTCTCTGACAACCTTGTAAATTGTGTACCAGATGGGTGTTTGTTCGAATTGTGCATGTCTGTATGAAATGGTCTGGATTGGGACAATAGAATAAGCCTCCTTTCTTGGTTTCCTGTGAGTAATGAACTTTTCTTTGATCTCATCATTGACTTGATAATCATTTGAGAAATTCGGCATCATTAGGTATATCTTCTGATTCGCACGGGCATACATGTGCTTATTTTTTATTTCTAAGTTGGGTAGCTCAATTTTTCCCAACTTCTGCATCTTTTTTTCATTTGCAGCTCTGAATTTTGCAGACTCTTTCCTTTTAGCTTCTTCAAAATTGGCACGAGCCCTTTCAGCAGCTTCTTTGGCCTTTTCAGCTTCTTCTCTCTCTTTTTCTGCATGAGCCATGGCTTTCTCAGCTTCAACTTTGGCTTTTAGGGATTCTTCCTTAGCTTTTTCAGCTTCTGACTTAGCCTTTTGTTCAGCCTCAGACCTTATTCTATTCTCTTCTTCTGTTCTGGCTGCCTCGGCTCTGGCTGCCTTAGCTCTGGCTTCTTCGGTTCTCATAGCTTCTGCTCTGGCAGCTTCTCCTTTAGCTGCTTCTGCTCTGGTAGCTTCTCGCTAGCCGTTCGCTCCGCGCGACTCTGCTCTGGCGACTTCGCTTTGGCGACCTACTGCTACGTCTGGTTGAGATTGTGTTTTAGGATTCCTATTACCTCCAGTATAAATTTAGCAATTTCTGGATCCTTGGGCAGGGGAACTCGATGAGTGGCTAGAGGAGTAGGCGTTAACGGATTTTTCTTAGAGGGAGGACGTGCAGAAGGTGAGGAGGATGAAGCTTTACCTTTTTCTTGTTCCATCTTCTGACCCATTTCGGTTTTCATCTTCTTGATATTATCCATGTTCTCCCCCTTCTGAGAATCAGGATCCTGATCCTCAGATCTTTTGCGCTTTAGCTCAGCCTTTTTGCATGCCCGTGCTTCTTTAGCTTTCTTTCTGTCTTCAATGGAGGCAGATAACGCACTTACCAGATAAGAGAGTTTTGAAATTGTGGTTTCCAAAGACGTGAGCTTTTGATCCATGTGCGAGTTGCTGGAGTTAGTTTTGGATGCAGATTTGGATGTTAGAGAGTTGATGCGGTCAACCATTGCCTTCTGAAATTGTGCCATATCCGACTTTTTGACCAAAGAAGAGGTAGAAGCAGACGCATCTTCTGAAGGAAAAACAGCTTTGACAAATTTGTGGATGTCAGCAACAAATGACCCATATTCATCAACAGAGATGGTGACTTCTGGAGTGGGTATTTCTGAAGGAAGGTTAAGGATGGCCTCTGCATTAGATTAAACTCCAGCGTCCAGAGCCTGGAAGTGAGCATTGGCAGAGTTCTGTTGAGCCTCTGCATTATCAGATAGAAGCTTTCTGATATCCTCCAAAGTTTGAGTTTGAGTTGCCTGATGAGCTTGTATGGCGGACAGAGTTTGTTGTTGGGAGACAAGGGATGATTTTAGATCTTCCATAGATCTCTGAAATTGATCACCAAATGCCTTGAACGCTGCATTGGTGACAAATTCAGAAGGGGTAACTGGTGCATCTCCAACGAATGGAGCCCCTTGTCTCTCGCGTTCAGAGAGGCCCTTTTTCACACCTGTTTTGACGTTGAGTGTGGAGGGACTTCCAATCTGTCGTCGAGGGCTGTTATTCACAGACACGTCTTCGGTTGTTCTGAAAGGTTCAGCTTGATCCCTATCATCAGAGGATGGGGAGCTGAACACAATGTCCTTACTTTTTAGGAAGGGTAAAGACCCCGGTAAGTGGTGCATCCTGTGGCTGTAACCCCTCAGATAGGATTTCATCAGCATCTAAACTAACAGAGGGCATGGAGGAACCCTCTGGCTGCCTTATGACATCGTTGGTCACGAAGACATCAACGTTTTGAGTAGGTGGTGGCGAGTTATGGGGCAACTGAACTCTTATAGTTTCATCATCACCTTGTTGAGAGGATGATGAGGATGAGGTGGATTCCCCGGATGTGCGTGATTCAGAGGAACAAAACATTCCCTCTGAACGGTTTGGCTGTTGGTGGTTTGGACTAGGTTGTCATTTTTCAATGAGAGTAGATGTGTTGACATCTACCTCAGGAGATGTGGGTACCCTTGGGGATCTTGGAGAGGTTCTCTCAAATGTATCTCTATGGACATCATCTGTACCCTCACTTTCTAATCTGGGCTCTAAGTGCTCTGGGGTAGATACTCTCTGTTTTGAGAGTACCATAGAGCGTTTATAGGAAATGAGAGTAAGAGAGGTTGAAGGAATGAGATCAAGCATGTACCTGGAGAGATCTCTGGATGCAGGATAGCCGTTGTTGTCGATTATTGGCTTATGAGAGCTCATTGAAGCTATTTTGCAAAAAGGCTGAAGTAGAAGAGCTTTCAATGCACCAATTGCTGGGAAGGTAGAAAGTGATAAAAATCGTGGGAACATTAAAGCAGATAATGGTTTCCGTTGGCTCTGGAGGGAAACTTTGGTTTGAACAGCAACTTTCATTTCCTAGAAGATCAGGCTTGTGTAGTCCAGAGGTCTGTTAAAGAACATCCCATACATGATTGTGAGGACGTTCTTACTGTCTTGATCGAGAGATCCAATCTTGCAGGTAAGGCTCTTATTCAGAATGGAGACAAGGACATTCCACATTGGGGGTAGCTTCTTCCTTTTGAACTCAGATAGCCTATGGAGGTGTTCATTGTAGCCCAAGAAGTGAATAAAGTCCAATAGAGTTTCTGGAGTAGAATTAGGTTCTAGGTCAGGATTGGGAACGGTTTGAACTTTAGTTTCAATGAATGGTTGAGGAAGTTGAAAATACTTTGCTATTTTCTTGCGAGTGATGGGGATTTGGACTGCAGTTTTAGGTTTAGTAGGGTGTCCAAAGCTGCCAATTAGGGTATTGTCGTCCTTAATGAACATAGTTTGCCAGACCTCTTGTACATAGATTTCAGGAACATTTGGGTTTGTCGGGGTTAGGGTTCGGTTCAGGGAATCGTTTTGCAGGAACTCAATCATGATCCTGAAATCAGAAAGATAAGTATTGGGATCGAGAAAAACCTGAACATTATTGGGTTTCAGTGGTAGCTTGACAATGGGGGCACTATCAGCTGTGGAGGTGACCAAGTTACCGTCGTCGACTTAGGTACTAGGATTTGCAACAGGAGACGCCATTGATGAAGAAAGCTTTGGTGAGAATAAGACGCCGAGTAGGAGATATTCAGATTCATAAGGAAGACGATGAAGCACAGTACGGATAAAGCTCCAAATCAAGGTTTATATATGAGAGAGAGAGTACTCGAGTGATTTTTGAACGGGAAGGGTTTTAATTTGGGGATTAACAAAAACGGTTCGTGTGAGCTGAGGTGTGCGCGCAGGCCTGTCAACATGCAAGGGTACGATGAATGACACGTGTAAAGTAAAGCTGAGAAGTGAAAAGGATTAGCGCCTAAACCGATTGAGTTTTCCCTAAAAAAAATTAAAAGTAAATTAATTGAAAGAAAATTACAATTTAAACAACCAGATAAACTGTTGAGTAAAAGAGAATTTTAAATTAACTAATTCATTTTAAAACAATTTGAAAATCAGACATTTGGATGGAAAACTTTTTGAACCAAATGAAAGTTTAATATTCGAAACCAAGTATTTATTTAAGAAATTAAAATATAATAAGAAAATTTTAAGTAACCTTGAAGGCAAGAGTTAAATAAAATAGGCTTATTAAAGAAAATTTCAGAAAAAATACAAAGGTAGAGAATATCTGGTTATAGAAAATAATTTTTGACCACAAATGTCAAAGAACATCTTTTCAAAAGAATTTAAGTTGAATTTGAAGCATCTTTGTAACCTTGACGGGAAGAGTTAGTCAGAAGAAACAAAGTCAAAGAAAATTGTTAAGTAAAGAGAGGTTCAGAAGACAGCTAACATAAGTTAGACTTGTGAAGCTCCCCCTCGAACATGTAAGATTTGCTCCCCCTCAAAAATTGCATTCTGCTCTCCTATTAAAAAATTCATTTTGCTCCAAAAAGAAATCAATCTGCTCTCCCTCGAAGAATGCATTCTGCTCCCCTTGCAAGTGTGAGATGTGCACCTTTTCTGTTAGCACTTGGATCAAAGTGTAAAAAGTGGTCGGGGAAGAACAGAGGTGTCTAGAGGCTTCTGAGTACCTCTGAAAGAGACTGTCAGAAGCGACCAGAGGCTTCACGACGTTTCTGATTAGTTCGAACAGAAACTATACATAAATAAGTAACTTGACAAAATTCTAAGAGGATCATAGAATTAAGTAAAATTACATACTTAACATGCCCAACTTACTGACTAGGAAATTGAAACGTGGTTCATCAAGAGCTTTGGTGAAAATATATGCAAGTTGAAAGTCAGTAGAGACAAAATACGTTTCGATTGTGCCTTTCTCTACATGATCTTTGATGAAATGATACCTGACATCGATGTGCTTTGTCTTTTAATGCCGAACTGGATTTTCAGTAATGGCAATAGCACTCTCTGAGTCACACAGGATTGGGATTTTGTCGTATGTTAAACCGTAGTCTCTGAGCTGAGTTTTCATCCAGATAACTTGTGAACAGCAACTCGCAGCAGCAACATACTCAGGTTCTGCTGTGGATGTTGACACACAGTTCTGTTTCTTAGAAGTCCAACTTACAAGTCCGTTGCCCAGAAGTTGACAGCTTCCAGATGTACTCTTTCGATCCAACTTGCAACCTGCATGATCAGAATCTGTATATGCCATTAAATCAAATTCCGAATTTTTTGGATACCAGAGAACAAGAGATGGAGATCCCTTGAGATATCAAAAAATTCGTTTAACAGCAGCCAAATGTGATTCTTTAGGATTCGCTTGATAGCGAGCACAGAGGCAAGTGGCAAACATAATATCTGGTCTACTTGCAGTCAGATACAGAAGTGATCCAATCATACCTCTATAACCCGTAACATCCACTGAGTTCCCAGAAGGATCAGGGCCTAGTTTCGTGCTAGTAGAGATAGGTGTTTTCATAGGTGAGGAATTTTGAAGATGAAATTTCTTAAGCATGTCAGAAACATACTTAACTTGATTTATGAAGATGCCAGAGGCATTTTGTTTAACCTGGAGTCTTAGAAAGAACGTTAGTTCTCCCATCATACTCATTTCAAATTCTTGTTCCATCAATTTAGAAAATAGATCAACTTCTCTTTGATGAGTAGAACCAAAGATTATGTAATCTACATAAATTTGAACAACAGTTAGCATACCTTTGCCTCTTTTGATGAACAGAGTTGTATCAATTTAAACCTTAATCATAACCTTTACTGATCAGAAACGTAGATAGGCATTCGTACCATGCTCTAGGTGCTTGTTTTAGACCATATAAAGCTTTGTCGAGAAGATAGACATACTCTGATGTTTAGCATCTTTAAAGCCAGCAGGTTGTTCGACATACACTTATTCTTTGAGATACCCATTCAGAAATGCACATTTCACATCCATTTGATAGACTTTAAAGTTCTTGTAAGCAGAGAAAGCCAGAAATAGTCGTATCGCCTCAAGTCTTGCGACATGGGCAAAGGTTTCATCGTAATCGATTCCTTCTTCTTGGCAATACCCCTTAGCAACCAGTCGAGCTTTGTTTCTGATCACTATGCCGTCTTCATCTTTCTTGTTTCTGAAGACCCACTTAGTTCCAATAGCTACTTTGTTCTTTGGTAAAGGAACTAGGTTCCAGACTTTGTTTCGTTCAAATTGTAGCAGTTCTTCTTGCATAGCGGTTACCCAACTAGGTTCTTGCAAGGCTTCATGAACATGTTTTGGTTCGATCATGCTAAGAAAATTTACGAAGAAAGCTTCATTTGCAGTAGCAGATCTTGTCTTAACACCTTCAGAGGGACTTCCAATTATGAGATCTGGAGTATGAGACTTAGTCCATCTCGTCATCCGAGATTGAGATACTGGTTGAGCGTGTACTTCTGTTTCAGAGGATGGAATCACTTCTTCTGGAAGGGATTCAGAGACAGGAGAATCTTCATAGTCCATCTCCGATGACGGCATAGGAATGACTTCTGGAGATTCACTTGATGAATCAGGGATGACAGAAGACTCTGAAGTGCTCTTAGCATCTATTTCAGATTCTCTGGTACCTGAAAGATATTCAAAAGTTACTGTGTTAAGTTTAGTTTCAGAAGTAGAATACTCAGAAGTTAATTGAGTTTGATCTTCAAAATCGATGTTAATGCTCTCCATAACAGTCTTAGTACGTAAGTTAAAAACTCGAAAAGCTCTTGAATTTAACGAATATCCTAAGAATTTAGCTTCATCTGATTTCTTGTCAAACTTGCCAAGTTTTTCTTTGTCATTTAAAATGGAACACCTGCATCCAAAAATGTGAAAGAATTTAACACAGGGTTTTCGATTATTAATTAGCTCATAAGAGGTTTTGAGATGCCTCTTGACAATTATCGAACGATTTTGGGCAAAACATGCAGTGGCTACAACTTCAGCCTAGAAATGGATGGGAAGTCCAGAAGCTGCAAGCATCGTTCTGGCAGCTTCAACCAAAGTTCCGTTACGCCGCTCTACTACACCATTTTGTTGAGGAGTTTGTACAGCAGAGAAGTTCTGTGTAATTCCATTTTCAACAAGGTATGCTTCAAGCTTGGCATTCTTGAACTCATTACCATTGTCACTCCTTAGCTATTGAATCTTTTGGTGTAAGAGAACTTGGATTCTGTATATCATATCTTGCAATACAATAGGTACCTCTGATTTCTGTCTTAGAAATGCAAGCCATGTATACCTGGAAAATTCATCAATAAGTAACAGTATATACTTTTTACCAGATAGAATTTGTGTTGCAACAGGACCATAGAGATCAACATGTAATAATTGCAGAGGTCTTGTACAAGAATGATCACTTTTTGTTTTATGAGATGCTCGTTTTATTTTTCCCATTTCACATGCGGGACAGAGGTGATCTTTTTTAAAGTGGACTTCTGGAAGACCAGTTACCAAATTATGTTTAACAAGCATCTCAAGATTATCAAAATTTAAGTGTGACATTTTGTGATGCCATACCCATGCAATTTCACTTTTTTTGGAGATAAGACAGAAGGTTTCTTTACCGTCCTTTGATGTGAAGTTCATCATATACAAATTACCTTTTCTGTCTACTCTCCAGAGTTCTTCTCCTGCCCTAGAAAACAAGTAACAATGCTTTTCATAAAATATAACAAGTATTTTATAATCACAAAGTTGACTTATGCTCCGCAAATTATGTTTTAGTCCAGAAACATGAGCTACTTTTGATAAGGTAATGTTACCTTCTTGTAAAGTACTGTAGCCTTTTATTTGACCCTTACCATTATCTCCAAACGTTACAGCTCCACCACATTTGTCTTTGAATTGGGAGAGTAAGTTTTTCGTTCCAGTCATGTGCCTCGAGCATCCAGAGTCAAGATACCAGATGTGCACACGCTGCTTCTGTTGAGACTTCCTTTGATAAACCTTCTCTGGAGTATTCTAAATTACTGAAACAGAAGGAGAAAGATTAGATTTCCATTTTCCTTTTTGAGCAGAAGTAAACTTTGGATAACATGTTTGAGTAGATTTTTGCTGAACAAAACATTTCTTTTTAAGACTTCCTTCCTTCTCAAGTTCAAGACAAGATTTGGGTTTAAGACACATCCCAATGAAATCCGGATGACTGGGCACAGGTTTTCTTTGTCCTGTTGGAGGAACAAAAAAAGTTGGTATTCCACTTGGATGTTTTTCAATATTCAGACCAGAGGCTCTGATTTCCAGAGGTTCATTAGTAAATAAGAAAGGAGCTTCCTCATTCTTAGTTACTTCTGGGACCTTTTTGTACTCAGAAGGTAGTTGATTTTCTAAATTTGAGAAATAATTTTCTGAGTTAAAGAAATCATCACCTTGATCATCATTTTCCCAAGGATATGTAATCGTTTCAAAACAATCTTGAGATTCAGAAGGATTTAGGTCTATAAAAGAACATGGGACTATCTCTGGATTGTTTTCTGAAGAGAGTTCTGAACATTTTCAAGTTCAAAGCATTTATCCAGAGTGGATAGCATATCTTTTTCGAAGTTTAGACGAAGCTCTTCTTCTACTTGTAAAGTAATAAATACATCCGCCTTTGGATTCAAAGTTATATGAACATTTGAGCCAAATTTAAAAATGTCACCTTTCTTCTGAATTTTGTTCAGATCAACACTTGTTTTTCCAGACGAATATTCGATGTTTTTGAACTTGAGTTTTCGTTGATGACAACCATTTTCAAGTTTTGATTTTTTAAAAATAGATGGTTCATATAAAATTGGAAACACAGGCTTCTGTGCTTGTCCTAGACAAAAAACAGATTTTAGAGTTGATCTTTTCTCACATGTGTAGGGATCCAGATCCTCGAAACCAAGTCCAGATCTTCCTACTTGTGTATTTATCTTGTCATGAACTTTCTAAGCATCCAGATATGTTTTGATCTGTAGCTTTGTCTTTTGGAGTTCAATATGTAAAAATTCTCTTTCCTTCTGAAAATAGTTTTTAAGTGCAACAGAATTTAATCTGTCACTTTCCTTAGCACTAATCTCCTTTTCTTTGTTTTTCAAAAGTTTGTTTAAGTTCAATCTCTCTTCTTTGAACTTAACTTCTGTATTTTTTAAGTTTTTGGAAATCTTCTCATTTTCAACATTGAGTTCCAATTTTTCTTCAGTTAGAAGATCCATCTCGCTTTTATAAATCTCTCTCTCTTTTTGAGTTTCAGAGAGAGTTTTTTCAGTTTGTTTCATCAGTTTCTTTTCAACTGTAAGCTTTTGCTTAAGTTCTTCAAATTTTTTAGATATTTCAATAATGGTGTTTTCAAGTTCAGATGTGTCAGAGAGAGTACATACAGGTGTTTAGAAGGCTGATCTTCTGATTCATTTGTTCTGGCCATTCCGCAGAACATGGCTTCATCACCACTTGACTCATCTGCTAGCCAGTTTTCTTTTTCTGCAAAGTGAGCTCTTTCATTTACATTGTACTTGTATTTATTCTTGTAGTACATATTGTCTTTTTCAAAGGTCCTCTGCAATTCTTCGAATAGTGCCCTGGCTTGCCACATCGGTAGCACACATCCTTCTTTTTCTTCAAATCTTCTTCCTTCTTCTCTGCCTCTGTCTTCTCAGATCTCTGTATCTCTTGACGAGGTGCATAATTCGGAGTAGGGCGATCAATCCTTTTGCTTCCTTGGAAAGATCTATTACCAAACCTTTTCGTGAATTGTTTGGTAATAAGTGCCAATGAATCAGCAAAAGCTTTGATTTCATCATCAGAGTCAGAATCATCTTCAGGAATTTCTTATGACATGAGAGCCTTGCTCTTTCCTTTATTCTCGACATCCTTACTCCTTCTGACTGATCCTCTGGACTCAGAAATTAAAGCCAGAGGTCCACCGATAGTGGTTTTCTTCTGAACAACCTCTTTCTGGTGAGCTTGTAGAGTACCAAAAACATCGTGTAGGGACCATTGTTCCAGATCCTGATTGGCTTGCAGAGACATCGAGAGATTTGACCATTCAACGTTCAATCTTTTGAGAAATAAGACATTATTGTCTTCTTTGGATTTGTTGATGTCACATCTTTTACATAGATTTATCAGAGTGTTAGATCTATGAAAAGTCTGTTCTAGAGATTCTTCAGGAATGGCCTGGAAACTGTTATATTCATTTCGAGCTTGGGCTCTTCTGTTTTTCTTCATTTTTGCACCGCCTTCCAGAATGTTTTCCAATTGATCCCATAACTCCTTGGCACTATCACACGAATCCAGAGATTGAAAAATCTCATTTAGAATTGCCATGATTAAGAGACTTTTTGCCTTTCTAGACAATTCAACCTTTGCCTTCTCTGGATCAGTCCAATTATCCCGTGATTTTGGAACACTCCTTGCAGGGACCTCATCAGTAACAGCTGTAGTAGGAACCCTAGATATAGTTGTCATTGGAACGAACGGACCATTTTGAACAATAGGATACAGATCAACGTCTAATCCTTCATAGAAGTTGATCATACGGATCTTCCATTGTGGATATTCATCACGTATTAGAGTAGGAGGTTTAGTCAGAGAACCAGAAGTGTATACAGCGTTCAGATTAGAATTGGCCATATTACCAGAAATAGAGATTTTGAAGATACTGAGGATTTGTTGAAATTTGAATCAAATAAATTTCAAAATGATCGAAATAAGACTGTATACTTACTAATCTCAGGTTTAAGCAGAAATTACCACAGATTTAGAGAAAATTGTAATGACTTTTAACAAAATCTCGTAAAACATGGTAGAATGAAGAACAAGAGCTTAAAAACTGAAAAAAAATACTGTAAATAGAAAAGGGATTTCTCCAAATTGAAGAGATCTAATAATCAATAGATTGATTATCAAGCTCTGATACCAACTGTTAGAACCCATATCCCTTTCTAACAAGTAATTGATAGATCAAATATGTAAATATGAGCGGAAGCAAGTAGATCTATGATTAACGGTAAGATTAGTAAGAACAGATATAAAGACCAATCGTAATTGGTATTGAATTGCGTTTGAACGATAAACAACAGTGTGCACAATTCAATAGCTCTCAATTTCGTATTTTCAATCGATATTATTACAAACTGAGATTGAGCTATTTATACTATTACAATATTGAAAGTCAACTACCTAGCCTATTACAACAAGACACGTAAGCAAGGGAATAACAAACTAAGTTACACACGGAGGGTGTGCCTGCCACGTCATCAGATGCGCATGTAGTTGCTTGATTCTGATTCATACTTCTATCGAAATGAGGTCTAACACCCCTGAACTGTGACATCACCCCCACGTGGGACGGGGGTGTTACAAATATGGTATCAGAGATATAGGTTTATGATCCTGTAGGTCTTTAAGTTGTGATCTGTGAGGATTGGGTAGATTAGGAACGAGTAGTCCTATATTATTTTGTATTTACTTTCTAGTAGGAAGTTAAATATTCCGTCAATATAGAACTCTAATTGTTCTTCTGTTTTATATAGAATGCCGCCAAGGAGGGGTAGACCTCGCCAGAATCCACCTCCTTAATCTGGAAGTGGGTCGAATCCTCCTCCATAACAACCATTAAATCCTGATATTGTTGCCGCTGTACAACAAGTTCTATCATAGATGATGTTGGGGTATATAGCTCAACTTGTTGAGGCATCACGACGATCTAGTGGTAATCCTACTCCCCCAACAAATCAGCCAACCAATCCCAGTAACGCATCTGAGATATCAGTACGTGGCTTAGGGAATTTAACAAACAAAAGCCACAAATATTTACTTCTACCCCAAGTCTCATCGAAGCTGAAAATTGGATCATTCATTTAGAGAAAATATTTCGGGTTGTGGGTTCTCCTGATCAGATAAAGGTGGGGTTAGCAACCTATAAACTAGAATATGATGCCCATAATTGGTGGTCTGGTTGGTTACAATCAAATAAATCAAACCCATCTGCATATCCAATTAGTTGGGATCGATTCAAAGAGTTGTTCTATCAGTAGTATTTTACTGCATTTACAGATATGTTCGTGAATATCAATCCATTCAACAGAGAGATAATGAATCTATTTCCGGCTTTCAGACACGATTTCTTCGACTGGCTAAGTTCGATGGTGTTACATCTGGTACTGCAGCTCAACAAACTGATAAATTTAAGTGGGGTTTGAACAGTAAATTCAAGGATCCGCTTCTGAATATTACACTTTATTTTGTCTCTCAAATAGTCGATGCTGGTAAGAATATTGAAAGAGCTTGTTAAGAAGCTTTGGATAGAAAAGTTGACAACAACAAGAAACGGGACGTGATTTTCAATCAGGTCGTTCAGACAACAAAAGTTTTAGTAAACCCCGATTCAATAGTGGCGGGAATCATTCAAAGTCAAGTTCAAACAAGTATCATACAACAGGTCTTTCTGCCAGTAATAGTCAGGATTCTTCAAGAGCATCTTCTGCAATCAAGTGTAATCGTTATGATAAGTGGCACCGACCAGGACCTTGTCTTCGAATGACTGGATCATGTTTTAAGTGTGGTAAGCAAGGTCATCTAGAGAACGATTGTAAGTCGGACCAGTCTGGTAAGTCTCAAGAAAAAGGGAAGCCAGCAATAGCCGGAGGTCGAGTATTTGCATTATTTGGCGAAAAGTCCACTTCTGGTATGGTTTCAGGAATCCTTTCTCTTGTTAATAAATCTGTATATGTGTTATTTGATACTGGTGCTTCACATTTTGTTATGTTTGAGAATCTAGAGGACCATCTTAAACAATTTGAAACACCGATAGAGTCTCTAGTACTTATTACGACTCCGGTGGGTGGTTCAGTATGTGTTGTGTCTGATTTTAAATATTGTTCTCTAACTATCGACGACCATATTCGAGAAGTGACGTTACTTTCGATGAAATTGAAGCATTTTGATCTTATCCTTGGTATGGACTGGTTGTCTAAGTACCATGCAACGATCAATTGTAATTCAAAGCAAGTTTTCTTTGGTAAAAAGATCTGCCTGAATTCGTATATCAAGGGATAGAACCGGAATCAGGAACTACAACTGTATCATCTTTTCAAGATCCAGGCGAGGTACTTTTTTAAACTTGAAAATATCCTTGTAGATAATTGTTAGGTCTGAAATATTGTATCCGAGATGACAACTATTGAAGACGTGAAGGGCTAAATTGAAAAGTTAGCAAAATCTTTAATTAGGAAAGATTTAATGTTTAAAATACGGAAAGTATTGTTTTGTAAGAAAAGGCAAGTGTATAATGCCTTATTCTACTATTTCCTTATACCATATTTTCTATACATATAAATAGATGGTTAGGGTATGCAATAGAAGTTAACACGTTAATTCATATCATTAAGAGGGAGCTTATTAGATAATATCATTGTAACCAATATTCAATACAAGTGAGATATCCAACATCGAATCTTCATCAATATTAGAAGTGTTCTTCGTGTTCTTGCATACATACATACGTTACCTGATCAAATCTGGGATCCACAAGGGGTATCAGAGCCGAAATCGAATCTATCTAATTTGATACGATCATCATATTCATCAAGATCAAGGTACTATCAACCATTATTTTTTTCTCTCACTGTGCGTCATTTTTCTTCGGAACTGCTGAATTGTTTTTCTGTTTTTATGGTGTCTTTCGATCTGGATGTTTTATTTACGTGTTCAAGATTGAATATCTATCTGTTCTAATCGACTTCTTGGAGATTAAGTGCATCCATTCGATTTCTTTTTCCCAGAAAACCATCTCTCTATAAATATTTAAGCGTACGATCCGATCTGGATGATATATTTTGAGTCTCTGGGCGTCCATCATAAATTTTGATCGAACTCATAAGACCCGACATGTTTTTCTATCGAGCTACAAAGGATCGACAAGTTTCCCTTCATAATTTTTTATGAGTTTTTATCGAGTCCATATGACCCGACAAGTTTCCCTTCATAATTTTCTATGAGTTTTTATCGAGTCTATATGACCCGACAACTTTTCCCTTCATAATTTTCTAAGAGCTTTTATCGAGTCCCGTTGGCCCGACATCCGAACTTATCGACTCAATAAGACCCGACATAAATTCTTATCGGACCTATAGGACCCGACATAAACTCTTATCGGCCCTATAAGACCCGACATAAACTCTTATCGGATCTATGTGACTCGACATTGTCACCTGTCGCATCTTGAAGACCCGACATCCATTAATGTCTCATCCATACAGCCGAGAACTTCATGCAGATCCTAACCAAAGCTTTTCATCGACCACAGTTGAGTTTCAACCCAAGATTCCTTATGGTGTACAAAGAAAATATTCAAGATTCCTTATAGGGGAACCCCCGTGCTGAGTCTCAGGAGGGGGATCATTGTTCATGGATTTCATGCAAAGCCGGATTTGGAAAGTTTTCTAGACAAAGGTGATTGGATTCTGCATCTGGTTGGATTAATCAGAAGTCTGACTCTCTGCACTCATCATTCTGGAGGTTTTATTTAGATGCCAGTTTCAGTAAATGTATGCTTTTATTATGTGCTAATTCTTCCTAAGCATTTACTGTCTGGAGGTTTGATTGTGATCTAGAATGTTGAATGACGATATTCATACATCTGATTAAGAAGACTGGATCTGAGTTTGGTTGCTTTCTGTTTTGCAAGTATTCTGGAAATTGGCTATATTCTGAACAATTATTTGTCAAAGAAGCAATGCTCATCAAGAAATATCATCTCCCAATTCATCCTGATATATATTGCCTCGGTGATCCATGTTCCTTATCAGATTAAAGCTCTTTACACTTAATTCTTATTCAACTTGCAGCTAAAGACAGATTCAATGTTTTTCTTGCTGATTATGCACTGAGGGTTGAAGCTACTCGCACACGTATCTTTGATTTATACGGCTAACAGTTATGTCGAGTTGTCTACAGATTGAAACTGTATTTTGTGCAATCAGTGGCGGTTATAGTACATTGAATCTAGTATTTTTCAATTGAAACCAAAGAGTAAGAGCTTATTTCAAGGGGGGCTTGGAAGACCGACGACACTAAAGCTTTTCCAAAGAAAGCAAGGGGAGAAGATTTGAAGATGCTTCCTTTATAAAACTTTAGGGGGAGATTGTTAGGACTAAAAGTCCTAAGTTTAGAAAGTTTTATAAAGAAGGAAAGAATTAAGTAATATTCCATATTATGTTTAATACCTTATGGGCTTGTGCTTACCATGTAATAGAAAACTAGTATATAAAGGAGTCTAGGGTAGAGGATTCGTTAATGAGAGTCGTTTAGTTACATTCGTGTTTGTAATCTTTAATGGTTTCATGAATAAAACATACGACTCAATGATTTCCGTATGATTCCTTTTTTGATCTTGTTGAATCGGACCTAACAAGTACTTTATATTTTTTTATTCTTCAAGATGAGTTCTCAAAACCAATTTTCTGATCTAAATGCTGAAATTGAAAGATTTGAAGCAAGACATACGAATAACATGAAAGTGATTAATGAACTCTTAAGAGAAAATGTTTATCTAAATGATTTCAAACACACAAGTAAAGAATTGAAAAACAAAAATGAGTTTTTGGAAGAACAACTCACCGAGCATACTAGGAATACATATCATGTATTTTATGAAGACGTTTGCAAAAAAGAAAAATCTTGAGTTGATAAAAATAAATTTTGATCTGAAAAACAAGATTTCAGAGCTAGAGAAAAGGAAAGATTCTACAACGACTGGTGGAGAACTTGAAAAGTTTTTAGATTCTGAAAGAACAGACTTTGAGGACAAAAGAAAGATTTTTTCTGATGAGAAACGCAAGTTTGAAATTGAGAGAAAAGCCTTTGAAAGTAAAATGAGAACTTGTGATCTAACCATTCAAAAAATTTCTACACAAGTGTCTGATTTTTGAACAAGTTGTGATTTTATAACGAAAATCTTCCGAAACAAAAGGTGTTGAGCTATCAAAGCAAATTTCTGAACTTCAAAAACTTTTGGAAAATGAAAGAAATGCGTTTAAAACTGAGAAAACTAATTTAATCAAGAAATGTAGTTTGATCATTGCTAAAAGCAAAAATCTGGAAAAAGATTTTGACAAAGAGAAGCAAGTCTTTGAAAATAAACTTGACAAACTTTGAAACAAATTATCTGTTTTAGAAACAACTCTTGTAACTGAAAAGAATTTGAGATCTGAATTAAAAAAAAAAATGATTCGGTCACAAAAGAAAGAGATGATTTATCCTGCAAGATCAAAGAACTTGAAAAGGAGCTCTCAAAACAAAAAAAAAAGAATTCAGAATCAGTCAAACATCTTACTCCCGAACATTTAAATGCGGAGTTAGATAATCTTGAAAATTTGTTTTTTTACTCATGATTCTTATTCTATTTCAAGTTCAAAGAAAACTCCTCTTTCTCCTATCTGTAAGAATAGATGTTCTTCAAGTGTTAAATCAGATAGTTATTTTAACAGCTCCAAATCATATAGTTTTTCAAATTCTCGAACTCATAATTCTAATCAGTTTCAAAATTATTTTGTTGCTAAATCCAATACTTTAAAGAAGTTTAAAATGGTTTGGAGAAAGAAATCAACTACAGACTATAGTGTTAGAAACATGCCACATACATCTCCTGTAGTTGATGCAAAATCATTTGTGTCCAACACTGATTTACCTCATTTTGTCAAAACCATCAATCAATTAATCAGTCTAAGCACCACAAATCTTTGTTGTTTTATTTGTGGAACAAATGATTTTGTCAGTCAAAGGTACATACATAAATGGTATGGTACTTACAGTATCCACGTTTCCCAATTTGTTGCATCTAAAGCTAACCTCCGAGGACCCAACAAAGCTTGGGTACCAAAATCTTGTTAATCTGTTTTGTAGGTATGTCATGCATGGTCAAAATTCCGAATATTCACATCACATGACGATCTTTCAAAAGGTTTTACTACATTTGAGGGGGAGTACCACATTTTTATCATTTAGTTAGCTTCATAGTATCTCGGTTATGAACCTGCTCTTAACATTATGACTTCTGAATACATCAGTTCAGAACTCGGACTTCAAACTTTCATTTCTATATTTAAATGTTTTAACCCTTTGTGTGTTAGGAATAGAAGTTTCAATGGTCTATCCAAAACCAGAAAGACCTACCCGTGAAAAAAATCCCTAGGTTAGAAATTTTGAAAAGGTATATTGAGTGCTTGTGAGATAAAAGAAAAATGAGGGTGTGACAGGACTTAAAAGAAAATTGGTCCTTACCAAACCTAAACAGTTATCCGGGTAGCCACATAATCTATTCATTCTCGACTCTTTGGAGATGAATATTGAAATAGACATGGACCTAATGTCGATAACTTGTGTCACCCCACCCATTTACTCAAGTATCTCACAAAAAATATTTGTTTCATAAATAACGGAGAATGAGCATATCTGCTATCTTGTCTTCACTCGGAAGATTAAGATATTGAAAAAGGTAGACACACCTCCGGTCTCTGAACTTCATATTCTGTGCACAATCGAGTCTATTTTGAGCCAATATATATATATATATATATATATTTTTTTTTTTTCCACATTGCACGAATCTTTGTGATTCACCAAGCATAACTTCGTGTTAATGCCAGAACAGTTTGAGAAGTTAGTTTTCTAAACTTACTTCAATGATAACTGGAAGTCGTATAAGAGATTCATCATTGCCAACTCTGAAAATAGGCTACTTCAATTGAATTTATTTTGATTAAGTGATAATAGTTGCTTCACGTGCTTCTATATGTTAGTTTTACACGCTTCAGTAGTTAACTATTTTTTTGTCTTTGATTATTCATAATCATTCGGATTCTCCTTATCATTGAGAGGGGGAGAGATTGTATATCAAAGACACGACATGCTTACATGCTTATTTGGGAGAAAAGGAAGATGACAAATGCTGATTTGTTGAAGACTGATTTTGTCGAGTTTCCTTACTTGATTTTTGAAGAAAATGTGTTAAATCAAGATGATTTTGTCGACTGATGAAGATAAAGTTGAATACTTATCGAGTGCTTAAGACCCGACATAAATTTTCATCGACTCATCTTGGCCCGAGATATTTTTATGTTGACCCGAATTTTTTAACCATATCCGAGCTTGTCGAAATGGTTAACCCGACAAAGTTTTGAATAAAGGAAAATACCCTACGACATCGCGGCTCCTTCGATTTTCTTTTCATGCTAATGTTAAGGGGGATTTACGGAGCTTACAAGATATCATTTTCGTAGGAGGAGCAAAAGAATCAAGAAGAAAGATTTGTTGACAAAAGTTTCACCGTCTTCAAAAGAGTGCTGATTTGCTGAATTGTAATCTCGAATACAAAGGGAGAGATTGTTAGGTATGAAAATATTGTATCCGAGATGACAACTATTGAAGACGTGAAGGGCTAAAGTGAAGAGTTAGCAAAGTCTTTAATTAGGAAAGATTTAATGTTTAAAATAAGGAAAGTATTGTTTTGTAAGAAAAGGAAAGTGTATAATGCCTTATTCTACTATTTCCTTATACCGTATTTCCTATACATATAAATAGATGGTTAGGGTATGCAATAGAAGTTAGCACGTTAATTCATATCATTAAGAGGGAGTTTATTAGATAATTTCATTGTTACCGATATTCAATACAAGTGAGATATCCAACATCGGATCTTCATCAATATTAGAAGTGTTCTTGCATGCATACATACATACATACATACATACACACATACATACATAGATACATACATACATACATACACACACACACATACATACACACACACACATACATACATACATACATACATACATACATACATACATACATACATACATACATACATACATACATAAATACATACATACATACATACATATATACATACATACATACGTTACCTGATCAAATCTGGGATCCACATTAATGTGTTCCTCGATGTATTCCCTAATGAACTTCCAGGAGTCCCTCTGGAGAGGGAAGTTGAATTTACCATAGAACTTGTTCCTGGAGCTAGTCCTATTTCAATAGCTCCTTACCGAGTGGCTCCTACTGAAATGAAGGAACTGAAGGAAAAAGTTCAGGATTTGTTGGATAAGGGATATATCTGACCCAGTGTTTCACCCTCGGGAGCACCGGTCCTATTCGTTAAGAAAAAGGATGGATCGATGCGATTATGTATCGATTATCGGAAACTAAATCGAGTCATGGTGCGAAATAAATATCCATAGCCCCCTCATAAACGATTTATTTGATCAACTTCAGGGGGCAAAGTACTTCTCTAAAATTTATCTGAGGTCAGGATATCATCAACTTCGAGTAAGAGAACATGATATTCCAAAGACTGCATTCCGAACACGTTACGATCATTATGAGTTTGTAGTTATGCCATTTGGACTAACAAATGCTCCTGCAATCTTTATGGATCTCATGAACTGTGTCTTTAAAGATTATCTCGACGAGTTCGTGATTGTTTTCATTGATGATATTTTGATTTATTATAAAACGAATGAAGATCACGAAACTCATCTTCGAAAGGCACTGGAAACACTTCGAGAAAAGAAACTTTTTGCTAAATTTTTGAAGTGTGAATTCTGGTTCCAACAAATTAGTTTCTAGGCCACATTATATCGGCAAAAGGTATTCAAGTTGATCCTGCTAAGGTTGAGGCTATCGCTAAATGGCCGAAACGAAATAATATGTCCGAAGTTCGTAGTTTCATGGGACTTGCAGGATATTACAGGAGATTTGTTGAAAATTTCTCCAGAATTGCATTGTCGTTGACAAAACTCCTTCAAAATGGAGTTAAATTTGATTGGGGTCCCGAGCAAGATCAAAGTTTTGCATAATTGAAACAAAGATTGGTTCCAGCTCCTGTTTTGGTATCGCCGTCGGGATCGGGTGGTTTTCAGATTTATAGCGACGCTTCTTGAACTGGACTCAGATGTGTTTTGATGCAGAACGATAAAGTTATTGCTTATGCCTCGCGCCTACTAAAACCTTACGAAGTGAACTATCCGACTTATGATTTAGAGCTGGCTGTGGTTATTTTTGATTTAAAAATATTGCGTCACTATTGATACGGTGAAACTTGTTATATCTTTACCGATCATTAGAGTCTGAAATACATCTTTACCCAAAAAGAGCTTAATATGCGTCAAGCGACGATGGCTCGAACTTCTCAAGGATTATGATGTTCGGATTCAATATCATCCGGGTAAGGCGAATGTTGTCGCAGATGCCTTGAGTCGAAAAATTTCAGGGATAGTCTCAATTCTTATTGCTTAACCTGAATTAATTTATGATATTGAAAGATCAGAAATTGAAATTATTTGTCGTTTTAGAGATGAATCGGTGAGTAGTCTTAAGTTGGAATCAACTTCAATCTCCCGAATTAAAGAAGCACAACAACATGATGACGAGCTCTTGGCTATTCTTGAAAAATCAAAAGATGATCCAGAATCAGATTTCCAGGTGAACGGCATGGGTACCATATGGTATCGTGACCGAATATGTGTACCTAACGATTCAGAAGTCAAGGAAGTTGTTCTCAATGAAGCACATAACTCATTATTCTCAATTCATCCGGGATCTACCAAGATGTATCATGACCTAAAGCAATACTTTTGATGGTATGGTATGAAACGTGATGTAGCCGAGTATGTTGCTATATGTCTGACTTGTCAGAAAGTGAAAATTGAGCATCAACGAGTCAGTTGTCTGTTACACAACCCTTAGAGATTCCAGTATGGAAATGAGAGCACATCTCTATGGATTTTGTAACAGGACTACCAAGAACTGTACGTAAGCATACTGCTATTTGGGTGATTGTCGACAGATTGACGAAGTGGGCACATTTCCTGGCTATACGAGAAGCTTTCATAGTTGATAAGTTAGCTGCACTATTTGAAAAGGAGATTGTTCGCCTACATGGCACTCTAGTTTCAATTACTTCTGATAGAGATCCCAAATTTACCTCTAGGTTCGGGAAGGGTCTTCACTAGGCTTGGGGTACAAACCTGACAAGGAGTTCATTTTATCGTCCACAAATGGATGGTCAAACTGAAATAACAATCCAAACTCCTGAAGATATGCTTAGAGCCTGTGTTCTTGAGTGGGCCGGTAGTTGGGATGAATATCTCTGTTTAATTGAATTCTCCTACAACAATAGTTATCAATCAAGAATCGGTATGGCTCCATTTGAGGCTCTTTACGGACGCAAATGTCGAACTCCTATCTGTTGAAATGAAGTAGGCTAGAAAGCTATCGAAGGACCTGATCTTGTTCGAGTAACTACGCAAAAAGTTGAAGTGTCTAGACAAAAAATGAAAGAAGGTCAATCACGACAAAAGAGTTATGCGGATAAGCATTGACGACCAATAGAATTTAAGCCCGGTGAGCATGTTTTTATGAAGATTTCTCCCTTATGGGCTGTCTGAAGGTTTGGATTCAAGGGTAAATTGAGTCCTCGATATATTGGACCTTTTGAGATATTAGAGAGAATTGGCAAGGTGGTGTATCGCTTGGCATTACCTTCGCAACTTTCTCACATTCACGATGTTTTCCATGTATTGTCGCTACACGAATATCGTTATCATCCATTACATATGATTGACTATCTTCTAGAGCAAATTGAGCCAGATCTCTTTTATGTTGAAGAGTCGGAAGCAATTATAGACCGAGAAGAGAGACGATTGCGACGTAGAACCATCCCGTTTGTGAGAGTATTATGGAAAAATCATACAGAGCGCGAAGTGACGTGGGAAAAAGAAGCCTCGATAAGGAAGTAACATCCACATCTACTCCAAGGTACAAATATTTTTCCCTAGTTCGGTTTCAGGGACGAAACCTTCCTTTTAGAGGGGGAGAACTGTAATACCCGAGTCTTTCAATTATTTCTTTCATATAAACCTTAAATATTTTCAAATATGGATTCGAGCAATAGAAGTTTGTACATGTTGCTTCTAGTATTGTACCAGACTACTTTGTCATGAAAATGGTACAATGGGGGGTTAAAATTTACAAACAAAGTTGATTAAGACTAAGATTGTGAAGAATGCTCTTATTGGGGTTAGAATTGCAATAAGTGAAACTTGAGGGGTTAATTAGGTAAGCTTGATAAATATAAAAGCTGAAAATTAAATGCTTTAATTCATTTTTCCAGCTACAACCGACTCAGTCACGGTTCCTATGTCCATCTCTTTTGTTCTTACTCAAATTCATCGGAGAATTAAGCTAAGGATTGAAGGTTTTGAAGGTTGAGCAATGATTTTGAGGTATACATCTCTATTAACTCTTATTCTCTCTTTTTGTAATTGTTTAGATGCTATTATAAGTTAGAAATTTGATTTGGGATTATGTATCCATCTTTTTGGAAGAAAAAGATGTGATTTGGTTTGTTAGTTATAATTAGACAAAGTCTTGAAGTATTTCAAGTTTATTCTTGAATTTGATAATGATTTTGTGATTAGAAATATTTAATTGGTACTTTTGAATAGTTTTTGTTGTACAAAAAGTGGGAATAGGGATGGAAACCAATATTATAGTTTTGAGCTTCATGAATTAATGCCCTCAAGGTGTTTGCTAAAATGCCAAAAAGGAATTTTCAATCTTGTTGAGTTTTCAGCTTTCTGCCTCCATTTTGTTAAATTCGTATTAAATCAGCTATAAGTCTAAATAATCTCAAAATTTCCAGTCAATAAGATCTTTCATTCTTTTCAACTTTGTAGTTTTAACCGTGATCAAATTATCGCTCTAAGATGCTCTAAACAGTGAGTTTTTGCAGCTGATCCTGTTCAAAACAGGATCTGCGCACTGTTTTTAGAAAGGCTATATCTATTTCGTCATTAATCCAATCGGGGTGAATCGAAATCGATTTGAATCATAAGACTGGTATCTACAACTTTGTTTTGGACCTCAGTACCTATTTTGGCTTTTAAGTATGGTAAATAAGTCAAACACAGAAGCCCAACAGTGTTGTTTTGTGCAACCATTTTGGGTTTTTGGTGATTTTACATTCATGTTAACCTCTAGTCTGGTCGTGTAAGCATACTAGGAGATATTAGAACTCAAAGTTAGGTTATAAATAAGATTCAAAAGGGTTGTTAGAAATTGATTATCATGGGTTTGGTAGGTACAAGTTCTAAATGTTTTGTATATTATATAGGCTTTTCTCTTTGTCGAAACTCGAACAACCAAGTGGACAAATCGTTTTGAGTTAAAGGTACGGGTTTCTATCTTCGTTTGATACTAGAACACGTATTTGAATATATGTGTCTACTTCTTGAACATGGTACACCATGTATTACCTATCACATAAGTGAAATGGTAACTTTCCTATTGGACTCTTGGAATTGTTTTGGTCCTGAGTTATCATGTAATATAATTACTTCGTTAAGAAGTATTTGTGTAACAATTGTGTAAGATTTCTTCATTTTGATTCAAGAAACATTGATGAACAATTAAATTACAACCTTCATGGTTGATTGTATTTTAGAACTTGTTTCCATGAGGTCGCATACGTTGTAGACCTATGCCTTTGTTTTTTATTTTGGTTGAATACTCGGTTATTGGGGGCACCAAGGCCGAGATGCTTCCACGGTGGCTAAACAATCGTGGCGTCCTCACTTAGAATGGGCACGTAAGGGGTCTGGCCAAGTAATGGCTATTGGGGGCGAATGGATCGATTCTAGTTACACGAGTCGGGTCGTGAATTATTCACGGCAGGGGTTAGATGGTGAGCGTGCCCACACTGCTATCCCAGGAGACTCATATGGTTTGATCAACCCGTGAGAATGAAGTGTCTTCGTGATACAATCTGGTTTTAGTGACCCTTGTTACATCTTTATACGGTTTTTGATATTTTATAAATGTATTATTTTTATATATTTTAAGTTGTATGAATCATGTTTATGAACTCGATAGACCTTCATGGTCTACATCGTACAATTATTATAATTATAGATATTAATGTTCCATTATGATAGATATCAGAAGTAGCTTCAAAAGAAGACTAGGTTCTGAAGAGAAAGGTTCAGAACTCAGAAGACAAGTGAAGTAAGCCTAAGGCATAACTTCTAAAGTGGCTACTTCAGAAGTTCTGAAGATTCTGAAGAAGTTCTGAAGATGGTTCTGAAGACACTACTGAAGAAGTTCTGAAGAAGTTCAGAAGCAGTTTTGAACTTGTCTGTCATATTTTGTACTGTATCTTTAGCATTTTCTTTTGTATATAAATAGATAGTTTGTTAGACTGTTAGAACAAACGTTGATACATAGAGCTTGTAAAGATACACATTTTGTAATACTGTTTTCATAATTAATACAACATACAACTTCAATGATACATATCTTGTTCTTATTATTAAAACTTTCTACATTCTTGATATTGGGGATCTAACAATTGGTATCAGAGCCAATTCATCTGTTCTTGACATTTAGAGAAGAACTTGTCAGATCTGACAGTTCTTGGTGTTCTTGATCGATAAATTCAAAATTCAATTTCAGGTGAATTCTCGATCTACTTCAAATCAAAGATGTCGAAAGAAATCGTCTCCATTGGATCAGAAACTAAACCACCAACTTTGTTTTTGGGTGAATATCATCAATGGCGAATCAGAATGATTCAATTCTTGGACAATATCGATGAAGCTCTAATGCAATCAATTGTAAATGGCCCTCTGGAGGTCTATGTGGAAATTCCAGCGGTCCCAAGAACTAAATGTACTCCTGAGATTCCTGCATCACGAATCAGGAAAAGCCCAGGTATGTACAGTACAGCTGAAAAACTTCAAGCTAAGGTTGACAAAATGGCATTGACTCTACTCACAATGGCTATTCCCAATGAAATATTCAATAGGGTAGATAGTTTAACATCTGCCAAAGCTATGTGGGATGAGGTTGAAGCCGAGATGCAAGGTAACACAAAAGTCCAAGCACAAAGATTGAATATCTGTGTGGGTACTTATGAAAATTTCAGATATAGAGAAAATGAAACAATCACTGATACTTATCATAGATTCAACAATATACTGAATGATCTGAGAAGGAATGGTGTTCAGAAATCCAACTCTGAGATAAACAACAAATTTCTGAACAACTTGGGTAATGAATGGTCAAGTTTTTCTGATAATATGGTTACTAGAAACTTGTCTAGGAAATCTATTCTTGATGTTTATGGCATTCTGTTCCAACAAGAGGACAAGATCAAGACTAGACAGTATGAACAGAAAAATGCAAATGAAACAGTAGCCTTATTAAGTAAGAAGTATAACAACTCAATGATCATTTCTGCTAAAAACAAAGTTTGTGAAATCCCAGAGACAACTCTGTGTAATGGGGATGAATCAGATGAAGAACTTAAGAGAATTTATGATAATATTGCTTTTATGACAAGGCAATTCACTCAAAGATATAATCAAAAATATCAGAATAAACCAAAATCTGAAGTTGGACTTAAGAAAAGTCAAGATGCTGGTCAAAGTGAGACATCTGAACCAGTAAGATGCTTTAATTGTGGTAAGCCTGGTCATTATGCAAGACAGTGCAAAATGCCCGAAGTTAAAAACTCAGGCTACTATGAGAAGAAGCATCTTCTTGCTAAGATGAAGGAGCTTAATCCAGCTCTGGTGACCAAGTATGAAGAGGATTGGTTAAACTGGAGTGATGGTGAATATGATAAAGAAGTAGCTCATTTTGCTTCAAATTGTTATATGTGCCAAATTGATTCAGAAGATAAACATGGGCATGGTTCTGAGGTAACTTTTTCATCTTCTGAACTAAATTCTTAATTAAATTCCTTCTGAATCAAATTCTGAACTAAATTCTGAACAAATTTCTGGAGATTCTGAAATGCAAAATCAATTTCAGAATATGTTTTTCGAATTTGAAAATCTCAGAAACAGAATCAAAGGTGAAAGAATTTTGGTGAATCAATTCAGAGCTGAAAGCCAAATCTATAAACAAAACTGCCAAGAAGGTGAACAAATTCTTGAAAAAGTTTCTGAAGAAAAGATGCATAGCTTACAAAAAGATATCATAAATGAAAAATCTGAAAAAGAAGTTCTAAATGTTAAAATGAACTTTTTGAATCAACAAATACTTGATCTTTACAAAAAGATTAAAGAATTAGAAGATCTGAACTTTAAAAGAGGTCAAATTGAACAGACTCTGAATATTTTGACAAACCAGTCTCAAAATTCTAAATTTTATAATATAAAGGCAGGTTGGGATATAATGAAAGTCAAATTCTGAAGAAGGCACCTGCAAATCTTTATGATTATTCAAAAATGAAAATTTTTAATGAAACTACCACAGGTGTCATATCCAAACATGTTAACTACTCTTTACCTGAAAGAATTCCTTTTGTAAAATCAGAGACTTTATTTTCTGAAGAAAAACCTCTTATTTCTGGTAAAACAGAGATAGTTTCTGAAACAGAAGTCATAAATAAAAATGTTACAAACATTTCTGAAAGTATTTCTGAACTTACTTCTGGATCAAAAACTGTTTCTGATGAAAAATCTGAACCATCTATTAAAACTAAGATAACTTCTGAATTATCTTCTGAACTCACTTCTGAATTATTTTCTGAGTTCTACTATTAGATAATTATGATAATACATCAGAACATGAAGAAAAATATGATAAATTCCCAGATATTGAATCTTTACAAGATAATGACGAGAATTCAGAAATTATTTTTGATAATTCTGATGATGAGTCTGAAAATATTTCAGATCAATTTTTTTTTTGCATCTAGCATGACTCAGGATAAGTTCTCAGATTTAATGAATGCTTCAGATTCAGAAGCTGATAATGATCATATGGTTCAAGTCATTGATAAAGATGGATATTTGGTACATAAATTACAATCTTGTATGACTGAAGGAGAAATCTTAAAATCTGAAGCACCAAAATTATCTTCAGAAAAGTTTAATACTGTTTTTCTGAAAACAGAATTTCTGAAAACTGAAACTTCTTCTACTTCATCAAATGATACTCCTACTTCTACAAGAACATCTTTGACTTCAGTTAAATCTTCAATATCATCATCTGATTTTGCAACCAGAGTTAAAGTGTTTGAAAAAGGACAATCTTCAATTCCACTTCTAAAGTTCATAATTCAAAACCTAAATCTGAAGTTAAATCTAAAGTTGGTAAAAGAATTTCTTATACTAATCCTCATTTCTTATCTTTGACAAAGCTATCCACTTTAGTTTGGAGAAAGAAAGGTGAAAGACTATCAAAGACTGACAAATTAGATAGTTCTTCAATTTCAAAGAAAATTGATGTACCAGAGATTAATAAAGTGAATAAAAGAAGTTCTGTTGGCAAATCAAATAGTGTTGATTCTTGCTCATCTATTGCTTTCTTAAATATTCTGAAGAATCATATTCACTGTATTAATTGTGGTCATCATAATTTTCATCTAAAGTTTAAAACAAATAAGACAATTCTTGAGAAATCAATTCCGAAGTTCTCAGCAACATTGGCAAATAAATAGCAAAATAAAAAGAAAAATAAAAATAATACTAAGAATGATAAATCCAAAAGTTCTGAACAAACTTCTGACTTTCAAAAGATTAAGTCAAAGTTCAGAATTTCAAACTTTTTGACTAGTCTCACAGGACCCATTATTAAATGGGTACCTAAATCTCAATAATCAATTTTGCAGATATGTCATGTGTCGGTCTTAGATTCTGGATGTTCAAGACACATGACACCTTTCAAAGAACTTCTAACTGATTATCATGAAAGATATGGAGGAACAGTTAGCTTTGGAAATAATCCAAAAGGTTATGTCAGAGGAGATGGAACTTTTTCAAAAGGAGATGTCAAAGTAATGAAGGTTTTCTATGTGGAAGGTCTAAAACATAACCTCTTCAGTATAAGTCAATTTTGTGACAAGTATTATAAGGTCAACTTTGATATAGATTACTGTCATGTTTTAAGTTCAACAAACAAAAATGAGTTAACTGCTTATATAGATGGAGATATCTACACTGCTACTTTCGCAGCAGATGGTCAATTACAAGGAGTTTGTTATATTTCCACAACTATGAAGACTGATAGTTGGCTTTGGCACAGAAGAATGTCACATCTGAACTTCAAAGCCATTTCTGAACTAGAAAGACACAACTCTGTAAGAGGATAACCAAAGATTAGATTTGAAAAGAATTCCTTATGTTCTGCATGTGAACTAGGGAAGATCAAAAGAAGCTCCCATCCTCTAAAAATGCTATCTTCATGCAAAGCTCCACTTGAAATGCTACATATGGATTTGTGTGGACCAATGAAGACTCAAAGCATGGGTGGAAAGAAGTATATTCTTGTTATTGTAGATGAATATTCAAGATATACTTGGGTTGAATTTTTAAGACTCAAATCTGATACTTCTGAAAGACTTATTGATTTTCTGAAGAAAATAGAAGTTCTCCTTCAACTACCAGTTCAAAAGATCAGAAGTGATAATGGCACAGAATTTACAAGTTCTACACTTCAGAATTTTTTGGAATCTTTTGGTATAACACATAATTTTTCCGCTGCCAGAACTCCCCAACAGAATGCTGTTGTTGAAAGGAAAAATAGAACTTTGGTAGAAGCTGCAAGGACCATGCTGGCATATTCTGAACTACCTTTATCTCTGTGGGCAGAAGCAATTGCAACTGCATGTTTAACTCAGAACAGGACAATTCTAAATAGAAAACTACTTAAAACTCCTTATGAAATTATTAAACATAGAAAACCCTCTATTGATTATTTTAAAATTTTTGGTTGCAGGTGTTTTCTTCTGAATGATACACAACATCTAGATAAATTTGCACCTAAGGGTACAGCTGGTATCTTTGTTGGCCATTCTCAAAGATCCAAAGCATACAGAGTACTCATCAAAGGAACTCAAAGGATCATTGAGACTTCAAATATTAAATTTCATGAGCCAACAGTGACTTCTGAACAAGACAGTTCAGAACTCAAGCTTAATCAAGTTTCTGAAATTCTGGATTCAAAAAACAGCAAGACAAATCACACTTCTGAATCTCAAAATTTACTTAAATCAAATTTAGATACTTTATGCCAAGACTTATTTGATATTTCTGTGAATGTTTCTGCAGATTATCAAAATCCTTCTTTACTCAGAAGTATTCCAGAACAAGAATCTACAGAACCTACAATATCAAATATTTCTGGACCACCTATTTCAACCTCAAATTCAAAACTTCCTACTTCTGAACCTGTACAAGTTACTTCTGAAATTATGCATACTATTTCTGAAACAGTACCGAATATTCAATTTGAGGGGCAGACTTCAGATCTACATTCTGCTATTAATCATGATACTGAAACTCAAGCAATCATTGATGATTATGATTCTTTCAACAATGTTTCATCTGTTCATGCATTGCCAAATGTGAACAAATGGACATCAAGTAATTCAATTCACCAGATTATTGGTGATGCATCAAAAGGTGTACAAACTAGATCAGCCACAGCAAATGAATGTCTGTATGTGAATTTTTTAAGCAGTACGGAACCCAAAAAGCCATATGAGGCCCATCAAGATCAGACTGGGTCTTATCTATGCAAGATGAGCTAAATCAATTTGAAAGAAATAAAGTCTGGAGGTTGATTCCAAAACCAAAAGGTAAATCAATCATTGGCACCAAATGGGTTTTCAGAAATAAAAAGGATGAACATGGGATTGTTGTGAGAAATAAAGCAAGACTTGTAGCTAAACGGTATTGTCAACAGAGGGAATTGATTATGATGAAACTTTTGCTCCTGTTGCAAGACTAGAAGCTATCATAATTTTTCTTGCATATGCTGCTCACAAAAACATGAAAGTGTTTCAAATGGATGTTAAGTGTGCATTTCTGAATGGAATTCTTCATGCAGAAGTGTATATTGAACAACCAGAAGGCTTTGTAAGCAAAGAATTTCCAGAACAACCAGAAGGCTTTGTAAGAAAAGAATTTCCAGATCATGTTTACATCTTAGACAAAGCCTTATATGGACATAAACAAGCACCAAGAGCATGGTATGACACTCTCACAACTTTTCTTCTAAATTCCATGTTCAAAAGAGGTACTGTTGATACAACTTTATTTCTGAAAAAGGAAGGTGATGATATAGTCTTAATACAAATATACGTTGATGACATTATATTTGCTTCTACTAATTCAAAATTTTGTAGAAATTTTGAGAAAATCATGCAAAGTGAATTTGAAATGAGTATGATGGGAGAGTTAACATTTTTTCTTGGTCTTCAAGTTAAACAACTTTCCACTGGCATATTCATTAATCAATCTAAGTATGTTTTTGACATATTTAAAAAGTTTGACATGTCTGACTGTTCTAGTATTCAAACTCTAATGGCCACTGCAACAAAATTAGAACCTGATTTAAATGGAAAATCTGTTGATCAGAAAAAGTATAGGGGCATTATTGGCTCTTTGCTTTACTTAACAGCTAGTAGACCAGATATAATGTTTGCAACATGTATTTGTGCTAGATATGAAGCTAATCCTAAGGAATCTTATCTTCTTGCTGGTAAAAGAATTCTTAGAAATCTCAAAGGTTCCCCTTCATTGGGACTTTGGTATTCAAAGGATTCTGGCTTTGAGCTAACATCTTTCACAGTTGCAGATCATGGTGGTTGCAAACTAGACAGAAAAGTACATCTGGATTATGTCCATTTTTAGGTGATAGACTTGTGAGTTGGTCTTCAAAGAAGCAGAATTGTGTTTCAACTTCTACTGCAGAGGCTGAATATTTGCTGCTGCAATTTGTTGCTCACAAGTTATTTGGATGCAAACACAACTAAAAGACTATGGCTACACATTCAAAAAGATTCCTCTATACTGTGATTCAAAAAGTGTCATAGCAATTACTGCACATCCTATTCAACATTCAAAAACTAAGCACATTGATGTAAGATATCATTTTATCAAAGATCATGTTGAAAAAGGTAATATTGAAATGTTTTTTGTTTACACTGATTATCAATTGGCTGATTTATTTACCAAAGCACTTGATGAAAAACGTTTTAATTTTTTGGTAAGTAAATTGGGCATGATGAATATGTTTATGTAAGTATTAAGCATCAATTAAAAATTAAAAATTATGTTCTGAATTTATTTCATCAAATCTCTGAGACATCTTAACTTCAGATTTTTGTAGTCATGTTTTCAGAACCTTATATTTCATGATTCAGAGGCATAATTCCTTCTTAATTTTCGAAAATTGATTGTCTTCCAATACTTGCAATTTTTTTTCTTTCATTTCTTTATCTTTTATCTCTAACAAATTTGATGTCTAGTATTGTTTAAGGGGGATAATCATCATCTTTCTTGATTCAAGGGGGAGTAATACTCAAATCCAAGTCTTTAGAACTCTCCTATAACACTCATGATTTGGAATGGTGGGTAACACATCGAATCTTACAAATCTGAGGAATATGGACACACTTCTGAAGATAAATATTTTTTTATTGTCCAAACCTACTTCTAAATTATTCAAATGTTTTATCTTATTCATAAGTTTGTAGATTTAAATGATTTTCGTAGTTTTGAAGTATTAAAAGTCAAGCTCTGAAGTTATTTCGGAAGTTCTGAAGTGTTTCTGAATTATTTCGTTCAAACTTCTGAACTTATTCTCAGAAGTTCTGAACTTCTTCTGAATTTTTTTTTGAACTGCTTCTTAGAATTTTTCTTCCCGTTGTAAAGACTAATCGTGTGGCACGTGTTTTAATTTCATTGGTCAATCCTTAAACACGTCGACTAAACGGTTCATTTATCATAATAAACAATGATTACTACTCTAATCACCATTACTTTCGGCCACGTGTCCATCCACGATTATTCAGACATTTATAATCCATGGATTCATCTTCGTCTTCATTTTTTAGTAATCTTTCCCTCCAGAATCTCGCTGTGTTCATTGATCTTCATTCAAACTCAAGTTTTTCCTCATTTTCAACTATGTGGACTTCGAATGTTCAATCTGCAAGGTCCTGTTTCAGAGATAGTAATGGATCTTCAAGTGATGATTCATTCAAAATCATACCTAAGAAGATAATGGTTGGATCAATGGAGATCAATCTAGAAGATGAACAAATCTTGAAAGACACTGCTACTACTGTGATTTCTGGCGCTGGTCCTTCGAAACCTAACCCTAACCCGCGCACTGATAAAATTGGGGAAACTCAAATTGAGCCTATTGAAATGGCTTCTGAGTCGAATGTTGGTGTTGCTGATTCATCATCTCGTGCACAAAGTATTGATGGCCTTGATTTGTCCAAACTCTATGTTCCTGAAGAAAAATTACTTGACATCAAAAAGAACAACTGCGCCCTGAACCTAAGATCTACTGATTTCAATGAAGATCAAATGATCTTAATTGAAATTTTGAAGAAATATCCCCTTCGAGCCTTGCTATCCAGAAAATTCTTGGTCCCTGCTTCATGTCTGCAACAATGGTGGTTTTATGCTGAAGTTGATGAAGAGGAAGATGATATTTCCTCATATGTACACGACAATAGAGTCTGTATCTCTGTTGAAGATATTAGAAATATTCACTTTCTTCCAAAGGAGGATGAAGTTGTTGGGAAAACTTCATTTGATCCTATTCCATCCTCTTCTGAGATGATCTCAGATTTTATGAAGTTAGGGTATTCTGAACAATTGAATGCTTTAAGCTCATTCAGAAGGAAGTGTTTATGCCCTATCTGGTACTGTCTATTCATAATTCTGAACACTTGCCTGTCTGTGAAAAGTTCAAGTCTGGATCAAGCATCAACAAATGGAAGGATCATCTTTCATGGAGTGGCGTTCAACAAGCATTATAATTATGCTTCTCTTATTTTTGAAGAACTCAAATCTGCAGTTTTGAAGAAATCTACTTACAACTACATACCATTTCAGAGGTTTTTTCAAACCTTTATCAAGGAGCCATGAAAGTTGTTCCTGCAATTCCTGTTTTAACTCAATGAATAATCTCAGGCCACCAAGTGCTAAACTACAATTTCCAAATACTTTACCACTACCATGTTACTTACTTGCTTATGTAAAATCATCAAATAGGTTTTTTGAATGAGTATTGTGAATCAATGGGACTACCTAAACCAATAGTCTCTTCCCCTGATTCTTACAAGAGTGGTGAGCATCGTGAGGTGTCTAGAAATTCCTAGGCAGAGTGGGGAGGCTGTTCATGGGGGAGAAAAACCTCATGGTGTGAAGAGGAAAAATGAAAATGAGAGGTTGGGTAGAAGAGTAAGAAAAAGAACTGAAGAGGGGAGAACACAAGTAAAAGATAAAGAAACTTGTGAACCAACTGTTCTAAGCCGGGTACCTACATCATCTATTACTCCACATTCTTTGGTGGGTAATATTGAAAAAGCCAGTGAGCCCATGGCAAAACTTGTTAACCCCTCCAGCCACTCACCCATCTCTCAACAGAAGGGTGTTTCACTAACACATATGGGGCAAGCAGCTAATTTACCAGTAGGTTCCCATTTGGAAGAACCTATTGTTGAAAAAGAAGGATATATGTCCCCCCCTTCATAGTTTTGAGCACATTGAGTCTGAGAGTCCACTCAACATTGAGTCTTCTGAACCACTAAATGTGGATTTTCTTCACACTAGCACACATCTTTCAGATGTAAACAAGCAAAGTGTTAGTCACATTGCCAAAACAACCATAGATATACCTATTACAGGTTATGAAGG
The DNA here is from genome assembly GCA_036898165.1 of Silybum marianum. NCBI lineage: Eukaryota > Viridiplantae > Streptophyta > Magnoliopsida > Asterales > Asteraceae > Silybum > Silybum marianum. Next base: position 21,520,834 of record CM072543.1, read on the forward strand.
ATTGGTTGGAAGTCCTGGTGGAGTGAACATCACTAAAGCTCCATTTACAGAATCACATGTGGTTCATGATGCTGTGGCATCTACAGGCCAACCTTCTTCTGAAGGACTGCAAACAAGACCATTTGTTGGTCTTAGACCTTTACCCACATCTTCTGAATTCTCAGAATTCAAGGATCTCTGTACTTCTGAATTTGCAAAGATTCAGAAGGACATAAAGGATTTGACGGGTAAAACTTCTAAGGTGTTGGAGGATAGGTTGGAAAAGTAGGAGGTAACAGTGGTAAATAAGTTGAATGATTTTCAGCTATCAACTTCAAATGATCTACAATCTTTCAAGCAGGCAATTCTGGATGCTTTTTCTGAGGTTGTTTCTACAGTGGCTTCTCTGAAAACTTCTATGCCTTCTACTTCTTCTACTCAGCCAGAATCTTCCCAGTTTGCTACAAAGAAAGATATCTCTCAGATTCTGAATCAACTGTCTTCAATTCAGAATTCTCAATCATTTTTTAATAATAGACTCTCTGTCTTAGAGTGTAGGCCTCAAGCAGATACTTCCAAAAGGAGTCTTGATGATCAGGATCCTGATAATCAATAGGGGGAGAAGAGACAGAAAGTATCTGAAGATGTTGAGATACCACAAAATCAATCTTCTGAAAAATCTTCTGAAGAAACTCAAAATGTTGTTGGTGAAGATGTTAACAGAGTTTCTGAAGCTATTGATGACATTTTACATGCTGAAACAGAAGGTCAAGAGGCTGAACATATTACTTCTGAAGAACTTGTTGAAGAAGGGTATGAGACTGAAAAATGTCTCATGAATCTGAAAAGAATGTAAGCTCAGAAGACACAGACATTATTCCAGATTCTAATGAAGAGATGCTAAATGAACATTTAGCCTTTGAAGAAACACTTGGAGAACCTGGTGATCTTTCAGATGTGATAATGTTTGAAGATAATGCAGAAATGGAGGAGAATGTAAATGAAAAAATAAATGTACATAGAGAAATGGTAATTTGGAAAACACAAATTCTGAACAGATTGGATAGTGATAAAGTTTCTGAAAACCTTTGGAGGCTAATATGTCAATTCTGCTGGGTATATCTAATTCTGAATAATCCAAGGAATTTGGAGAGTAGATTCTTGGATGACAAGTTGGTTTTTTTCAAAGAATTCATAAATCAACCATCTGAGTATTTTGACATAGAAGTAGATTTGTGTCATATGCATGATGTGGAAGTTTCAGATGAGATCTTGATGGCATTTTCTGAAAAGTTGGAAGTAAGATTCAGACCTTGCATTAGTATACCTTTGATCAACTTGCCTTTACTTGAAGCACCTGTTATTGATCAAGTGTATGAAAAGGAAAATCTGTATGATTTTTCTGAAGCCAACCAACTCATCTTTCCAGAAGATTCTTGTAGCAATCTGTACAGAAGAAGTTTGAAGCATGCAACTCTTGAAGATTTTCTTAATGATAAATGGTCTGAAGATTACATTTCAAAAGTGAAAGAATTTGTTCAAAAGTATGGAATTCAAGACCTACATGATTCTACTTTGATTAAGAAGATCAGAAGCCTTTCAAAGACTTTCATAGATGATCTTTATATTGTGACGTTTGGACCTGAAAGAAGATATGGCACTCTAACTGAGTTCTCTCTATTTGACTTTTATAAGTTGAGATTACAAGACAAACTTGCATTTCTGGCTTTCTGTGTTAAAAGAGAAGATTTTGATCTTGTTTCATAAATTAGAAGAATCTTGGGAATTTATATCAGAAATCTGATCAAGCATGATTTTCAGTTAGTCTTGGAATTCAGATTACATAAACTGAATCTTTTAGAGCCAGTTAGTATTGAAAGAACTGGGCTGACTAAAATATTTACAGAACCGGATATAGGTGTCAGGTTTGAAGTAGAAGGAACCTATAGAACTTTTATTGTATCTAATATACCAAACTACTCTACTTCTACTCTGAATTGGCTTCTGAAATATGCTGAATGGTTTGTTCCTGCATCTGATATAAAAGAAGAAATTTTCTATCTGATCAAGGAAAGAATAAATTTAAGAGAGTTTATCAGAAAAAGTTATCTTGCTGGGCACAGAAAAGTAAATCAAATTAAAGGAGTTGACTATATTTTGAGCAATGTATATGATTTTCAGATTCACACCAAGAAACAAGATATAGAAAAAATATTGATGATTCAGATGGTTGTAAGTTTAGAAGAAAGTCTTAAAGAGAAAGAGAAAGGAAAAGAAAAAGTTTCTAAACATATATCTAAAGAAATAGCTCCTGTTACACAAGTTTCTGAATCTGAACATATGCAAGAACAAAGAATTGAAGAAAGTGCTTTCACTATGTTTCTTGAGTACTTTCATCCAGAAATGTTGATGGAGTATGAACAGAAATTCAATTATATTGATTGCTGGGTTAAGAAATATTTTGGATGGAAACAATGGTACTCAGATATTATAAGGAAGATTAGAATTCATGTAAATGAAGCCAGAAAAGAAAGTCCAATTGTGAAAGTAATTACAACAGATTTAAAGACCACAACAAATTACAAATATGCTTTCTTCAGTATGGAAAGAAAGAATGGTGAAATCTCCACATACTCAGAGTATACAGAAGTCTCTATCATTTTCATGACTCCATTGCTAATTTCAGAAAATCTTTCCCAGTTCTCAGAAATTGCCTATACAGAGAATTTATTTGGGCAGCAAAGACTGATTTCCAAGATGCTTATGTTTTAAATCAAGAGAAAGATCATCTAAGCAGGGCAAATTTCAAGTTTCCAAACATAGATAATCTCAAAAGAAGTACACTGGTTATTCAGCCTCCAGGATTTGTTTGCAAATGTTTTGAAGAGTTGCTGTTGATAAGGTTTGAAGAACTTCATAAGTGTTGTAATGGAACTTTAATGGCTATAAGAGACAGGTTGGTAAAGAAACAAAACAAAAGACAGAAGAAATTAAGTGATGAAGAATGGGAGAAATACAGAAAGCTTGCTCAAGAGATGATCAGAATCATTGAATCCTTGCTTGAATACAGAAGTCTTATTCTGAAGGATGTCAGACAAATCTTAAACTTCTGGAGTTATGATTTGAACTTTTGAATCTAAGGGGGAGATTGATAGATATCAGAAGTAGCTTCAAAAGAAGATTGGGTTCTGAAGAGAAAGGTTCAGAACTCAGAAGACAAGTGAAGTAAAGCCTAAGGCATAATTCTGAAGTGGCTACTTCAGAAGTTCTGAAGATTCTGAAGAAGTTCTGAAGATGGTTCTGAAGACACTTCTGAAGAAGTTCTGAAGAAGTTCAGAAGCAGTTCTGAACTTGTCTGTCATATTTTGTACTGTATCTTTAGCATTTCCTTTTGTATATAAATAGATAGTTTGTTAGACTGTTAGAACAAACGTTGATAAATACAGCTTGTAAAGATACACATTTTGTAATATTGTTTTCATAATCAATACAACATACAACTTCAGTGATACATATCTTGTTCTTATTCTTAAAGCTTTCTACATTCTTGATATTGGGGATCTAACATATTATTTCATTTCCGCATCTACTTGTTAGATTATCGTTCATCTTTATTTTATAATCCGTTCACTAGGCAAAGTTGCTCAGCCGTGTGTTTTGTTGACGCGACGGGTACATAAGTGATTAGACAGGGGACGGGACTATAGAGAAGTGAAGACAACTACCTTTGGACCTCTTTTTGAATATCCTCGGATAATCTACTTTGGTTCTTTTGTTTATATTGTTATGTATATGTGATTATAAGCCACAATTATAATTGTCTTCAAACGATGGTTTGGAATTCCACTTTTATGTTAGTTAGTCAAGCTCTAAACTTTATAAATCTATTTAGTAGATTTATTATTGTTTGAACTCCCCCTGAACTGTGACATCACTCCGTTCTTGGCCACGTGGGATGGGGGGTCTTACACCTAGAGATTCAACAAAAGCACTAACTCATCATCTTCTGAACCTAAAAGTCCAGCTTCTGATATTAATGCCTTGCTTTTCCCTTTTTTCTCTACATCTCTTGTCCTTCTACTTAACCCTTTGGACTCAAAGATTAGGGCCAACGGACCACCAACGTTTACTTTTTTCAGCTGAAGTTCCTTCTCATGAGCTTGAAGGGCGCCAAACACAGATACCCCTGCTCTATATCCTGATTAGCTTGTAGGGACATAGACAGATTTGACCATTCAACATTAAGATGTTTGAGAAATAAGAGATTGTTGTCTTCCTTAGATCTTACAATATCACATCGTTTAAACAAATTGAGCAGTGTATTGAATCCGTGTTACGTTTGCCCAAGTGTATTTTCTGGAAGTGCCTAAAAACTATTATACTCATTTAATGCTTGACCTCGTCTGTTCATCCTCATCTTAGCACCACTTTCTAGTTGATTTGCGAGTTGATCCCATAGCTCTTTAGCATTTTAACATGAATCAAGAGATTGAAATATATCATTTGGGATGACCATGGTGAGAAGCATTTTTACTTTGTTGGCAATTTCCACCTTAGCTTTGTCTTCATCACTCCAGTCCTTTCTCTCTTTCGGAATCTATCTAGCAGGGACTTCTGCAGTGTTAACTCTAGTAGGTATGTTAGACCTCATTTATAGAGAAGTATGAACCAGAATATTACAAGTGTAGAAGATCAGAAGCCAAGTCAGAAGTTCATCCTCTGACTTAACTCATCACAGAGCCGCCCAGAGATTGGAAGACCTTCTAGAGTTCAACAGTTATACCATACGCGCTTGTGATGACGTGGCTTGCATGCTCTCCGTATGACACCTTTAGAAACTGATTCACTTACAAGCTTAGTTGACGTGTCAGTTTCTAATAGGCTAGATGGTTGACTTTTATCTTTGTAATAGTATAAATAGATTCATTCTCTATTGTAATAGTTGACGATCAAGACGATATTTTAGAGAGCAATTTGCATATTTCGTTCAGTGTATTGTAATCGACTTCCAGGTTATCAATACGAATTAACAACTGTTCTTCATTATTGTTCTTATTGTTCTTACTGTTCTTACTGTTAATTGCTATTAACTAGTATTAAATCATAGATCTACTTTGCTTCCGCTCGTATTTCAATATTTGATCTATCGATTCATTGTTAAAAAGGGATCTGGGTTCCAACAATTGGTATCAGAGCCTAATAATCAATCTATTGATTGTTAGATCTCTTCCATTTGGAGAATTCCTTCTTCTATTTGCAGTGATTTCCAGTTTTAAGCTACTGCTCGTAATTCTTCCCCGTTTTACGAGATTTTGTTAATTTCATAACAATTTTCCCTAAATCGGTGGTAATTTTGGTTTAAATCTGAAGATCAGTAAGAATATCGTCGTGTTTCAATTCATCTGAAATTTATTTGTTCCAAATTTCAACAATTATCCAGTAATTCTCTCAAATCCCTGTTTCTGAAAAAATGACAAATTCGAGTTTAAATGTCGTATACACTTCCGGATCCCTGACCAAACCTCCTACTCTAATCCGTGATGAATATCCGCAATGGAAGATCCGTATGATCAATTTTTATGAGGGTTTGGATGTAGAACTTTACCCTATTGTTCAAAATGGTCCGTTTATTCCAATGACAACTATTCCGAGGATTCCTGCTACTGCCGATGAAATCCCTACTAGACAAGTTCCAAAGCTGAGGAATAACTGGTCTGATGAGAAAAAGGCAAAAGTGGAATTGGCCAAAAAAGCAAAGAGTCTCTTAATCATGGCAATTCCAAATGAGATTTTCTAGTCTCTGGATTCGTGTGATACTGCTAAAGAGCTATTGGATCAGTTGGAAACTATTCTGGAAGGAGGAGCTAAAATGAAGAAAAACAGAAGAGCTCAAGCTATGAATACAATAGCTTACAAGCAATTCCTGAAGAATCTCTGGAGTAGACCTTGCATAGATTTAATACTCTGATAAATCTATGCAAAAGGTGTGATATTGTCAGATCTAAGGAAGACAACAATGTCTTATTTCTCAAACGATCGAATCCAGAATGGTCAAACCTCTCAATATCTCTACAAGCTAATCAGGATCTTGAACAATGGTCTCTGCATGATGTATTCGGTACACTTCAAGCTCATGAGAAAGAGGTCGTTCAGAAGAAAACAACATTGGTGGACCTCAGGCTCTAATTTCGGAATCTAGAGGATCGGTCAGAAGGAGTAAAGAAATCAAGAGGAGAGGAAAGAGTAAGGCTTTCATATCAGAAGCAATCCTAGAAGATGATTCTTACTCTGATGATGAGATCAAAGCTTTTGCTGATTCACTGGCTCTTATCACCAAACAATTCACAAAAAAGTTTGGAAATAGATCTTTCCAAGGAAGCAAAAGATTTGATCGCTCTTCTCCCACTTACGCACCTAGACAAGAGATCCAGATAACTGAAAAAAGACAGAAGTAGAGAAGAAGGAAGAAGAATTGAAGAAAAAGAAGAACGTGTGCTACAGATGTGGTAAGCAAAAACACTATTCAAAGGATTGCAGGAGAGCTCTGAAAAAAGACAAACCATACGACAAGAACAAATATAAGTACAATGTCGTTGAAAGAGCTCGTTATGCTGAAAAAGAGAACTGGCTAGGAGATGAGACTAGCGAAGATGAAGCCATGTTCTGCGAACTGGCCACAACTAATGAATCAGAAGATCAGCCTTCTGAAACACCGGTTACTACTCTCTCTAAATCATCTGAACTCAAGTTCAAGGAAGAGAAACTTCACTTCATTAAACTTTTGAAACGCAAAGAAAAGGAGATTAAGGCTAAGGAAAGTGACAGATTGAACTCTGTAGCACTTAAAAACTATTCTCAAAAGGAAAGAGAGTTTTTACACGTTGAACTGCAAAACAAAACGCTACAGATCAAAACATATCTGGACGCTCAAAAAGTTCATGATAAAATAAATACACAAGTAGGGAGATCCGGACTTGGTTTCGAGGACTTGGATCCCTACACATGTGAAAAGAGGTCCACTCTGAAATCTGTTTTCTGTCTAGGACAAGAACAAAAGCCGGTGTTTCCAATTTTATATGAGCAATCTATTTTTTAAAAATCAAAATATGAAAATGGTCATCATGGAAGAAAACTCAAGTTTGAAAATATCGAGTATTCGTCTGGAAAAATAAATGTTGATCTGAATAAAATTCAGAAGAAAGTTGACATTTTCAGATTTGACTCAAATGCTCGTATAACTTTGAATCCAGAGGCTGATGTATTTATTTCTACACAAGTAGAAGAAGAGATAAGGCTTAGTGTTGAAAATGAAATTCTCTCAGCTCTGGATGAATGCTTTAAACTTGAACATGAAAATGTTCAGCATATTTCTTCAGAAAACCATCCAGAGATATTTCCTTGTTTTTTTGTTGATTTAAATCTTTCAGAAACTCAAGACAGTTTGGAAATAATGACATATCCCTTGAAGAATGATGATCAAGGTGATGATTTCTTTGATAACTCAGAGAAATATTTTTCATATTTAGAAAATCAATTACCTTCTGTTTACAAAAAGGTTCCACAGGTAGTTAAGAATGAGGAAGCACTCTTCTTATATACAAATGAACCTCTGGAGATCAGAGCCTCTGGTCTGAATGTTGAAAAACATTCGAGTGGAATACCAATACTCTCTATTCCTCCAATAGGACAGAGAAAACCTGTTTCCATTCATCCAGACTTCATTGTGATGTGTCTTAAGGCCAAATCTTGTCTTGAACTTGAGAAAGAAGAGAGTCTTAAAAATAAATTAAATACTCAGCAACAATCTCTGAAATCAAGTCCTCCCAAGTTTACTTTTGCTTAAAAAGGAAAATGGATATCTAATCTTTCTGTTCCTGTTTCAGTAACTCTCAAAGCTTCTGAGAAGGTTTATCAGAGGAAGCCTCAGCAGAAGAACACTTATGATTCTAAACATAAGTCTAGTCTAGCTAGGAAGTTTAATAGAACTACTGAAACTAGAATAGACAGTAATAAGAAGAATTGTAATTATCATTATTCTAATGAAAATTCCATGCAATCTTTTATGTCTCAGAATTCTGAATGTTTTTTTTATTCTTTAAACTAAAGCAATTTTTCTCGAGGTCCTCTGATCGTTCATATGATAATTTTTCAAACTTCAGGACTAAACCAAAGAAAAATAAAAATACTGAAAATAAAAAGAGCAAATCTATAAACCCTGCAAAATCAAATCAGGTGCAAGATAAAAAGAGTGAAAAGTCTAAAACTAACGTTAAAGGACCCATTATGAAATGGGTACCTAAATCACACTGATTTTGATTGCAGAAGCAGCGTATGCACGTCTGGTATCTTGACTCTGGATGCTCGAGGCACATGACTGGATCGAAAAACTTACTCTCCCAATCAAAGATAAATGTGGTGGAGCAGTAATGTTTGGGGACAACGGTAAGGGTCAAATAAAAGGCTACGGTACTCTACAAGAAGGTAATATTACCTTATCTAAAGTAGCTCATGTTTCTGGCTTGAAACAAAACCTGCTGAATGTAAGTCAACTTTGTGATTCTAAAATACTTGTCATATTTGATAAAAAACATTGTTATTTATTTTCTAAGGCAGGTGAAAAACTCTGGAGAGCTGACAGAAAAGGTAATCTATATATGATGAACTTCACATCAAAGGACGGTAAATAAACCCTCTGTCTTATCTCCAAAAAGAGTGAAGTTGCATGGTTATGGCATCACAAAATGTCTCACTTAAATTTTGATAACCTTGAGATGCTAGTTAAACACAATTTGGTAACTGGTCTTTGTTGGTCCCAATAAGGGTCTACAAGAGTTCAATCAAGAGAGAACAGTTTGTAGAAGGGGGGGGGGTGAATACAAACACACAGATTTTATGGTTTTTTAAATGAGTTTATTAAAATAAACAAATTTACAGTTACAAGCGGAATTAGAACAAGTTTAAAAACCTATTCTATTGTAACTAAGAAACACGAAGTATGATGCACAAGAAGATGAAAGAAAGAATAAAGAGGGTATAGGTTAGATAGAAGCATGCATTTAGTGAGAAGCTTGTAGTTCCTTGACCTTGAGCGATCACTGATAGCAATCAGCGTGTGCTATCGCTGAATTTGAACAGAAGCTTAACTATGGAATTTCACTAAGTATAGTAAAGGAATCATATTCAAATCACTGAGAGGAGTTATGATCAACAATCTCCCCTATTTTATTATGATTAAGCAACATAGGAAAATTGCTTTAAGAGACTAGTAAGGACTTAGGAAATATTTAAAGAAAAATTTTCTAAGTGCTAAGCTGTAAAGTCTTTTTCAGCTAGTCTATTATCTGAATTGAGTTTCATTTATAAGGATATGAAAGCACAATTTTTACAAGTAGATAAGCTTAAAGTACATTCACTGATTGAATTTTCAGAGTGAAAGATCAGTGAGTAAAAGATAGTGTAACGAAAATAGAACTCTTATGTTCATTGTCCCTTTTACTATTTTCAGGGATCTTTTCAGTACTAGGATGGAGTAAAGTACTTTGAATTTCATTAATTATAATCTGAAGAATTACAGCGAAATGAAATTACAATGATAAAGGTAAAGTACTTGTACACTGAAGAAATATTACAAAGGAAGTAGAAAACTATGACTAGTCAGAGATATTCTCATTTCTTCTTTGTAGCTCATTTTCATAAAGCGTCTTCTGTCGATTCATCAGAGGAGTATCTGACCAGCATCGCCAAAGCATAATCTTTATGAGAGAGGATGGGGCCTTGTGAATTTCTTGGTTTCTGAAGAGTCCTAAGAATCCTTCATTATCCAAGAATATCATACCAGGTTCAGGCAGTGAGATGATTTCGTCTTCTTCATATCTTCGGTCTTGAGGGAGAGAGGTACAAAGCATTGATATATCAGGGAGCTCAAGATGACCAAGAATGCTTTGATAATCAAACTTAGTTTCATGCTCATTCTTAGCACTTGAACTTCCTTCAGTGTTTGATCTTTTCTTTTTAGATGATTCAGGGAGAGGGGGAACTTGCACATGTTGTGACATTCTTTGCAGCCTGATCCAGCACACTGTCCACCACGTCCTTGAATTTGGATTTAGAACCCTGAGTGGCGTCTCTGATTTCTAGCCATTCAGTGTATCCATAGATTCCTAAGAATTTGGCTTTTTCTCTCTCTGTTTTGTTCGTCCTTGTCATTCTTACATATACCTTTGGACCACCTCTGTTGGAGTATCACCCTTGGATAGTTGCATGAATGATTTTGGCTTCAGATCTTCGAAATTTCAGCCTGTCAGTGCACCAATCAAGCTCTTTGTCTTTCTGCTTAGTGGCTTCAGAGGTCAGTGCACTTAGGATCTTCTGTTGAGCGAGAATTGGATCTACATTTATGTGCTCTTGTGCAAGTTCTTTTTCTACGAGAGCTTCAGCGACCCTTTCACTCTTTTTCAATTGTTCTCGAGTCGCCTTATCTCTTGCAGAGTCTTCTCTGAGCAATTTCCTTGCTAAAGCAAGATCATTCTCAGTTTGCTTTATTTCCTCATCCCTGATTCTTTGTGCTTCTAATGCTTGTTCTCTCTCTTCTCTGGACAAAAAGTAGAATTCATCTACCATCCTTATTGGTACGTCTTCAATGGGTTCAGCTTCAGGCACCCTTATTCTTCTTGCTTCGAATTTCCTAAGGAATTTTATTCGCCTTTCTTCTTCTTCAGCCTCGCTTATGATCGGCTTTTGAACGACGCCTGGGAATAAGGCCTTCTTCTTCTTCAGAGTCAGTTTCAATTATGTACATAAACTGCTCTTCAGAGGAAGGTTCCTTCCATGAAGTTGAGTCCTTTGGGGGACGGGGATCACTGAGGGAAGGAGAGGAGGAAAAAGTATTGTCAGAGGGAGTTTTTGTGGGTGAAGAAGGGAGTATGGGGGTTTCAGGGAGAGGTGCAGAGAAAGGGATAAGAGGAAGAGATACCTCAAATGTGGTCTCCCCCTCAGATATAGGGATAGTGGCATCCAGATCTACTACTTCTTTTCCTTTGCTTGAGGGACCGGATTGTTCCTGAGAAGGTTGCGGTCCGTCCCCCAAGGGCTCTTGATGAGCGACACCAGTTCTTGACAATCTGAAGTGCTCTAATGCACTTCCAATGTCGTCATCATCTTCATCATCATCCATCCTCCCATAGTGAGGGATAGGTTCTTCATCATCTTCTTCATCCTCATCTTCTTCTTCATCTTCTTCATCAGCAACTTCAGCTTCAGGCCGCTGGATGTAAGGAGAGATTCTCTCTTCAGGGAACCTCTTGTTATGCTCCGAGATGAGTTCATCAGCGAACTCTTTGGCACATCTCTCCCCCTCAATGTTATCAGAAGGTAGACAATGCACCATCAGAGTGCGAACGTTTGTCTGAACTTCCTTCAGCTTCTCCTCAGCTTCTTGAAGCGTGGTCCGATCACCAGCGTTGAAAGACGAGGAACTTGCCTCAGAGAGCTTTGTGAGCATCTGCGTCATATCGGATTGAGTCTTTTGAATCGACTCAAGGACGTTTACTTGAGCAGCAACCTTCTGCTCCAAGTTTGTCAGGGTCTGATGGAAGGCCTTGTTATCTTCCTCCAGGCCGAAAACGTCAGATATCAGGTTGCTGACATTTGTCTTGATTGCTGGAGTACCAACGATCCTTCTGAAGATAAGCTCGGCCGATGTCTGAAGGTTGTCCACCCTAGCCCTTGTGAGAGCACATTCTTTGACCAGATAGTCAATTGTAGGGAATGTGGGGCTGGGAAGGACAATGGGAGGCAGCTCGCTGACTGGAGTGGGAAGCTTGGGAGCAGCCATCTCTTGCTTCACTTCTCTAAGCTTTGCGGCAGAGGGATGGCCTTGAAGAGACTTTCCCATATTCTTGCTGATGGGAGGAGCGCTGGTGGTGGTGGTTGTCGTCGCTGAAGTAGGAACAGAAGCGACACCTGATGATGACATAGATAAAGATGCCAAAAACATATCCGGATTAGAAGAAGGATGAAAAATCTTATTTGTCTCCCTGGGAGTATCTTGAGGATTACTCTTAGGGACTACATTTGCAAAGGTAGTGTCTAGAGGATCACTGACCAGTGTCTTAGAGTATCTGAGAGAGATACTCTGAGGTCCTTTTAATTTGGCCTTCCAAAACTCAGATTGCCTGAACAATAATGAGGTTTGGACTGCGTGCATTTCAGCATTATCAGGGATAGGGACAACTATCGCTGAGTCACTTGCTGAGGTGAGGACCAAAGAAGAGGAGATAGAAGTAGAAGAGAAGGCTGTGGAAGTAGTACCTGATCCAGCTTCAGCAGAGCTGGCTAAGACACCCTCAATGATCGGAGTCGCTGTTGATGTTGGTAGTGCTGAAGAAGCAACAACGGCTGTAAATATTGTTGAAGTGGTTGTGGCTGCAGTTGGTGTTGGTAGAACACCGAAATCAGAGAGGGTGGTCTTTTGAGAGACCAACTTCTTTGGCTTCTTTGTTTTGGTTGCGATGGTCTTTTTATGACCATCAGTTGGTTGTTTCCTCTTAATACCAACAGTGTCTGGGTTTCTCGTTGTTGGGTTTGACAGCGAGGTGGACAATGGAAGAGGTGCTCCAATCACTTGCAGCATGTAGGGTGTGAAAGGAGCATCACCTGGACGTTCCTCAATGTCCAGGGACTTCTTCCCCACTATAGAGAAGGAGTGATCGCCGACCTTCGGGTATTCTTCCCCGAAGGCAACTTCCATTATGGTCGCGAAGAAGCAAGGATAAGGAATAACAGGATGTCTGGTGGCGGCGTTGATGCGACTGACCATGTCGCTGAAGACGTAATCCGCATAATTCAGGTTGTAGCCGGTGCAGAGTGAGTAAGCAAGGTCTTGAAAGTGCTTGCTTACCTGATCATGAGAGCCGATCTTCGACCCCAGACACTGGATCACCTGAGTGAAGATATATTGCCATCGAGCAGGGAGCCTTTTCTTCTCTAACTTAGATCCCACCGTCTTCAGAGAGGGATTCTCCCAAGAATATCCGATGGAGTCCACAATTGCATCAATTTGCATCTTGGTAGGTTTAGCGCCCCACTGTTGGTTCTTAGGGCGTATAGGGAGACGCAGAGCCTTCCTGAGAAATCCAGCGGTGAAGGAGAAGAAACCTAGTTCTGGAATCTTGAACCTAATAGCAGGGAGTTGGGTTCCTTTGTCAGTTGTCAGCATGGTACAGTGAGCCGTGTACCATAAGGCTTGGAGATGGGAAGAGATGCCCACCGGGTTGTGAACGAACGCATACATCAGAGGGCATGCCTTGATGAAAGTAGCTCCTTCAGTGAATTGGGGGCGGTCTGCAGGGATTTCTACCAACGCGATGTAGTTGCAGGACTTGAAAGCGACTCTTTCCAAAGGGAAGTGACATGTTGGTGTAGCGACCAGAGTATGTCTTCAGCAGCAGAGGAGGTTGAAGCAGTTTTACTTGCAGATGCCATTGTTGTGGGAAAGATAGGAACACCAAAGAGGTAAATCATGGTTTTATACATAAATGTATAAACCAGAGTTTGGTATAAAGAATACCAAATTTAAGATCAAAGAGGACAAATATTTTGATGAACAATATCAAAATGTTTGTTATAAACAATAATAAAAAGCTAAGGTAAATGGATTAAAGTTTAAAAAATAGTCTTCTGTTCTAAGGAAAGAACTTAGAACAGGGTTTTTATAGAGGAAAAACTTTTTAATTTTGATCCAGATTATCTTTATTTTTATTTTTAGAGTTTTAAGGAGAAGAAGAGGTGAAACAAGATGTTTCGAGTCATAATATAAGGTTTAGATCAAACCTTAGTTGAGTTCTTGGAAGAAAAACACACACAAGCGTGTTCTTGGTGTTCTTGAGAAAACCTTGAAGATTCGAAGAATTTCTTTTGCCTTTTGGAGAGTTATGAAAGCGGAAGGAATAAAGTAAGGCAAAAAGAATGCTTAAATATCAAGAGGAGAGAGAAAGAAGGGAGTGCTAAACGACGGTTTTAGCTTTTTGAAAAACAAATGATGACCTGGCGCACGTTCCAAGAAAGGAGTTGGAATGGAAACGTCGCGGTCCGTCGTGTGTCAGAAAAAGGTCTGACGTGTCCTTTTCTTTATTTTTAAAAGATTATAATGATAATTATCCATAAGGAAGGTTTATCATTAATAATTTTAGAAAAATCTTCATCACTAATAATAAAGGATTGTCAGTGAGGAGTTTTAATTTTAAGAGAGACATTCGTTGATGAGAAAAGATATCAAAGAGTGTTAAAGATTAGAAGATAATACCTGAGGAGATGGCCTAGATATTGCTGAATCAGAGTTCAGAGAATGGAAAGTTTGAAAGCTTTATTTGTAATCCTTTGTTGGTCACTGATTAATAAATTATTCAGCGTTCAACATACCAAGTTCGCTGATGAGTAGATTGAATCTAGTTTCATGAAGAGGCTTGGTGAAAAGATCAGCGAGCTGATATTCAGTAGGAACAAAATGGAGCTCAACTTCACCATTCATCACATGATCTCTAATAAGTGATATCGGATCTCAATGTGCTTGGTTTTGGAGTGAAGTACAGGGTTGTTGGCAATTGCAATAGCACTAGTACTATCACAATAGATAGGAATTTTAGAGAGCTTGAGATTGTAGTGTCTTAGTTGATTTCTCATCTAAAGGATTTGAGCACAACAACTACCAGCGGCTACATACTCAGCTTCAGCGGTGGAAGTGGACACTGAGTTTTGCTTTTTACTTGTCCAACTTATTAACTTTCCACCTAGTAGCTGACACCTACCAGTGGTGCTCCTTCTGTCTATCTTACAACCTGCAAAGTCACTGTCAGAGTAACCAATAGGATCAAATCCTGAGCCTTCAGGATACCAGACACCAAGATTTGGAGTTCCTTTTAGGTATCTGAAGATTCGCTTTACAGCGATTAGATGGGATTCCTTCGGTTCAGCTTGATACCGAGCACAGAGACCGGTAGCGTACGTGATGTCTGGTCTACTCGCTGTAAGATACAGCAGAGACCCAATCATTCCTCGATAGGCAGTGACATTGACTAGTTTCCCATTGGGATCCTTGTTTAATGTCAGAGGAGGCGCCATAGGAGTCTTCATCGCTGAGCATTGATTCATGTCGAATTTATTCAGCATGTCTTTAACATATTTGCTTTGACAAATAAAAATTCCTTTGTTAGATTGCTTAATCTGCAAGCCTAGAAAATATGTTAGTTCACCCATCATACTAATTTTATATTGTTTTTGCATTCTTGCAGCGAAACGAGTGCAAAGTTTGGGTCTTGTGGAACCAAAGATAATGTTATCAACATATATCTGAGCGAGAATAGTATGACCTTTATATTTTCTTAAAAACAGAGTTTGGTCAATTTTTCCACGAACAAATTTTTCTTTAAGAAGAAATTTAGAGAGGGTATCATACCAAGCTCTAGGAGCTTGTTTTAACCCGTAAAGAGCTTTTTCAAGTTTAAAAACATAACCAGGATGGTTAGGGTCTGAGAAACCAGGGGTTTGTTCAACATAAACTTCCTCGCTGAGTTTTCCATTTAGAAAAGCACTTTTAACATCCATTTGAAAAACTTTGAAGTCTTTATGGGCTGCATAAGCTAAAAAGAGTCTTATGGCTTCTAAACGAGCAACAGGTGCAAAGGTTTCATCATAGTCAATTCCTTCTTCCTGTCTATAACCTTGAGCAACAAGTCTAGCCTTATTGCGAATTATAGTCCCGTTTTCATCTAGCTTATTTCTGAAAACCCATTTGGTTCCTATGACAGTTTTATTAGAGGGTCTAGGAATAAGATTCCAAACTTTATTTCTACGAAATTCAGTTAGTTCTTTTTGCATAGCTGAAACCCAGCTAGGATCAGAGATAGCTTGATCTATCTTCTTAGGTTCAGAGAGAGAAATGAAGTTAACATAAAGACAGAGATTACTTGTACCTCTACGTGTTTTGATACCTGCAGTGGGATCACCAATAATCTGATTTATTGGATGATTTGCAGTCCATCGCTGAACTGGTGGTTGAGGAGAGAGATCAACAACAGATTCAGCGACCTGTTCTTCAGATTATGGAATAGGACTTGTTTCAGCAACATGTACTTCATTTAGAATCAATTCAGGGGATTGATTTTCAGAAGTGGTTTGGTTGTTCACAGAGGAATTTCCAAGAGAGGAATCAGCAACAGGAATCTGATTTAGAGAAGTAACATTCATCCCTGAAGATGGATGATTATTAATTGTTGGGTTTACAGGGATTTCATCATCACTTGCTTCAGCTGGAGTTTGATTACTGAAGTATGTTTCAGGTTCCCCATAATGAGATCTCATCCAGGCATTCAATTCTTCATCATCATCAAGAGAGTGAGAAGCATGAATGGGACGAGATTCATCAAAGTTAACGTGCATGGATTCTTCAACATGTTGTCTTCTTTTGTTGAAGACTCTGAAGGATTTAGATATAGAGGAGTATCCAAGAAATATACCATCGTCAGCTTTTGGATCAAATTTACCTAAATGATCTCTGTCATTCAGAATGTAACATCTACATCCAAAAATGTGGAAATATTTTAGAGTAGGTCTTCTCCCATGAAATAATTCATAGGGGGTCTTCTTAAATCATTTAACTATCAGGGATCGATTTTGAGTGAAGCATGCTGTATTAACTGCTTCATCCTAGAACTGAGTTGGAAGATGCGATTCGCTGAGCATTGAGCGAGCCGCTTCAATGATAGTACGATTTCTTCTTTCTGCAACACCATTTTGCTGAGGAGTTCTTACTGAGGGGAAGTTGTGAGAGATGCCTCTTTCTTCAAAGAAGTTATCTAGAGTATTGTTTTTGAATTCAGTGCCATGATCACTTCTTATGGAACGAGCAACTAGATTGTTCAAAACTTCCATCTTTTTGATAAAAGATATTATCATTTCAGGGGTATCACTTTTGGATCGAAGGAAGAACACCTATGTGTATCTGGAGTATTCATCAACAATCACTAAAGTGTATTTCTTCCCAGAGATCGATTGGACATTGACAGGTACGAATAGATCCATGTGGAGTAACTGAAGAGGAGTGGTCACTGAAGAAACTTGCTTTGACCAGAAGGAGGCTTTTGTCAGCTTTCCCTTCTCACACGCTGAACAAAGAGATTCCTTTGTAAAGGTATGATTTGGGAGGTCTCTGACTAAGTCTTTTTGAGACAATTCATTTATTGTCTTAAAGTTGAGATGAGAGAGTCTTTTATGCCATAACCGCTTATGTCGATGATGCTTTAGAGATAAAGCACATGTTCTCAGAGTGAGAACTATTCATATTTATGACACATACATTTTCCACTCTTTTGCCTGTAAGGGCAAGCTTATCATTTCCGTCAGTGACAGCACATCTATTCTTTAAGAATAGAACTTTGAAGTCTTTGTCACATAACTGACTAACGCTCAAGAGATTGTGCTTTAGTCCCTCAACGTAAGCAACACGAGAAAATGATGTGGCTCCGTTGGACAGAATTCCATAACCTTTAGTGTATCCTTTGCCATTTCCACCAAAGGTCACTGATGGACCAGCTTCTTCTTTGTAATCAGAGAGCAGAGATTTTCTGCCTGTCATGTGCCTTGAACATCCGCTATCAAGATACCAGATACCTTTGGCACTCTGCATACAACAAAAGATTAATTGTTTAAAGGTACCCATATTACTATGGGTCCTGCTTGGTAAGATAGAGGATTGGCGGAGGAGCTACTAGCTGAAGAACTCTCTTCAGTGGATATCTTCACCTTTGATGGTTTTGCAACCTTGGTGGATTTCACTCTCGCTGATTTATCAGCTTGAGCTACTTTCTTTCCATGAGCTAGTTTATCAGCTCTAGTAGCATTAGGACATTTGCTTGCAATGTGGGTAGTTTCACCACAGTGATAGCATTTCCTATATTTAAAGGGTTTGAAAATCAGAGAGGGAGCAGGAAAATTCTCAGGGATAGGTCCAAGAATTCCATTATCCATGGTCCTTGGAGGTATAACAACCTTTTCAGGAGTAGGAGTGAGATCGATTTTAATTCTGGAGGTTGGTCTCTGAGAAAAGTCAGGGACCTTCTTCCCAGTTTTAGAAACTTTCTCTGAGGATTTCTTGTTCCTATCTTGAGTTTTCTTATTCTTAGGAACTTGATTAAGAAACTCGTTCTTGATCACTTTCATAGAATTAAGAATAGAAAGCTTCTCTTTAGAAGAGGAGGAAGAAGAGGTTGAAGAAGAAGGATCAGGGATAGAAGAGACAAACATTCCGAATTTGAGCATGGAACGATCATTCTCTGATTCTTCCTTTTCAGGGTTATAGCCTAACCCACTTCTTACTTTCATAGGTATTTGAGCATTGATGATCTCATTGACTTTATCAGAAGCCTTACACCATCCTTCGATGGTTGCCTTTTCAGACTTGAGATCAGCGATAGCCTTTTCCCTATCAGCGATAGCTTGTTGTTTCTCGATGCTTATAGTTTGATTTACAAAGACTTGGTCTTTGAGAGATTCCTCAATTTTAGAAAGTTCTTTAATTCTTGTATGGCAATTTTTTAATTGTTCAGATAAGTCAGTGTTAATTCTCTCGGCCTTAATTTTTCCATTTAAAGCATCATAGAAATCAACAGTCATAGCATAGAGAGCTGACAAGTTATCACTTTCAGAAGGTAAAGGGACAGAGGGAATAGTTACCTGAGTAGAAGGAGACTCAGAGGAAGAAGTCTCAGTGACTTCTTCAGCGTCTTCAATTCTTGCCATAACTCGACTTTATAACAAAACTACTTTCTTTCTTCCATGCCGCCGTCGAAGGCCCGACTTAAGACATTGACTTGGGTCTTGCAGCTGCCAACCTTCAAAGTAGGAGTTCGGGATCTTGTCATGAGCATGCTCCGGAGAAGGCTTTTTCCTCAGACAGAGGAAGGCAAGATCTTCTTCATCTGAACCAGACTCTTCAGAGGTCTTGGCCCAGTCATCTTCAGCATCCCAGTCAACTTCTTCAGCGAAAGGCCTTTGCCTTTTTGCTGGTTTTTCTTCATATCTTTGTATTTGTTTTTCAGTTTCAAATACTTCTCCTTTTTATCAGAGGTATGGGAGGTAGTGGGAGCAGCAACTTTCTTCGACCTGCATTCACTTGCAAAATGACCCTTTCACTGACAATTGAAGCAAATCGTTGAGGCTTTTTTAGCGGGCAACGTTTTCTGCTTTTCAGAGTCAGAGAGGTTAGAAGGTTTTCGAAAATTGCTCTTTCTAGCAAATCTTTTACAGTTATTAGTTAAAAGGGCTAGAGAGTTATCAAACTCAGAGATGTCTACATCAGTGAGTTGATCTTCTGAATCAGTTTGACCTAATTCAGCAATGGAGGTGATGGTGGAAGAAGAAACATTTTTAGAAGAAGTTCCCTCAGAAGTCACAAGTGCCAAAGAAGTACTTTTAGCACCTTTGAGTTCATTAATTAGGTTCTTCCTTAGAAGCTGGGATTGTTCCTCATTTAAGAGCATAACATATAATGCACTTAAGGACAAGGTTTCAAGATTATTTGACAGCTTTATACATGTAGTGTACACTGCCCATTGATCGGGCAATGCCTCCATGAATTTTGTCAGAATTTCTGCGTTTGAATATAGTCTATCAACTGATTTAAGATCAATCAGCAGACAGTTAAATCGCTGGTGAATTTGAGAAAGAGATTCACCCTTTTGATACATAAAACACTCGTATTTTCTTACAAGGTTTATGCATCTAATGACTTTAACTTCAGAAGTTCCTTCATATTGGATACATAATGTATCCCACATGGCTTTAGAAGTCCTCATTTTCATGACAGAATGATAGACCTCATCAGGTAAAGCCATTGCTATTATTGATCTAGCTTTAGAGTCAATAGCAATTTCTTTCTTGTCTTCTTCAGTTCATCTGTTAGGAGTTTTAATAATAACTCTTTTAGGAATGGCTGGAGTAGCAGTGGTGGCAGGAACACTAGCTACTATTGTTGTAGGAACAAATGGTCCATTTTCCAGATAATAGGGAATCTTTGGATCAGATCCCTCCAGAAATAGAGACATTTTTTCCTTCCACAATGGAAAATTATCATAGCTAAACCTTGGAGGTTTAGCTATAGATCCATTATCATTGTAGTTTGTATTTGGGTTTGACATTTTAAAATAGTTTTAAGAAAAAAATATTTTAAAGATTTAAGAAGCAAACACTGCTCTGATACCACTTGTTGGTCCCAATAAGGGTCTACAAGAGTTCAATCAAGAGAGAACAGTTTGTAGAAGGGGGGGGGGGGGTTGAATACAAACACACAGATTTTATGGTTTTTTAAATGAGTTTATTAAAATAAACAAATTTACAGTTATAAGCGGAATTAGAACAAGTTTAAAAACCTATTCTATTGTAACTAAGAAACACGAAGTATGATGCACAAGAAGATGAAAGAAAGAATAAAGAGGGTATAGGTTAGATAGAAGCATGCATTTAGATAAAGAAGATATCTTCATCTTATTTATACCCGTTTGTCTTTAAAACAAGACAAAAGGTACATGCCACGTGTCAAGCTTGGATGGGAAGCTTGTCCTTGTTAATAAGACAACCATGCTTTTGGTCGAATATGAATAGTACCATATCAGATATGATGGGGACATAAGAGACAAGTCGTACGTCCTTTTCTGACATGGTTCTAGGTTTGACTTTTGTGAATCGAGGATAAGATCAATCTTTAATCTTGCAAAGGAAGCTTCATTTGATCGCTGACACTGAATCTTCAAGGATGAGTTTCAGTATCGCTGAGGCTTCACAAGACTTCACACTTTGAGTAGACAATCGCTGCTATCGCTGAACTGCTTCAGTTCACTTAGCTGATTATCTCTTTCTTCAGCTAGAGTCTTCGACTTTCGCTGAATGGTCTTCTGGTGTGATAACTGATCTTCAGGTCTTCAGTGATAAGTTTGTAGTTCCTTGACCTTGAGCGATCGCTGATAGCAATCAGCGTGTGCTATCGCTGAATTTGAACAGAAGCTTAACTATGGAATTTCACTATGTATAGTAAAGGAGTCATATTCAAATCACTGAGAGGAGTTATGATCAACAGTCTTCCAGAAGTCCATTTCCCAAAAGATCACCTCTGCCCTGCATGTGAAATGGGAAAAATAAAACGAGCATGTCATAAAACAAAAAGTGATCATTCATGCACTAGACTTCTGCAATTGTTACATGTCGACCTTTGTGGTCCCATTGCAATTAAGAGTCTATCTGGTAAAAAGTATATACTGGTACTAATTGATGAATTTTCCAGGTATACATGGCTCGCGTTTGTAAGACAAAAATCAGAAATGCCTATCGTCTTGCAAAATACGATGACCAGAATCCAAGTTCTTCTACACCAAAAGATTCAGCAGCTAAGAAGTGATAACGGTACAGAGTTCAAGAATACCAAGCTTGAAACATACCTTGTTGCAAATGGAATTACACAAAACTTCTCTGCTGTACGCACTTCTCAACAAAACGGTGTAGTAGAAAGATGCAACAGAACCTTGGTGGAAGCAGACAGAACGATGCTTGCAGCTTCTGGACTACCTATCCATTTTTGGGCAGAACCGCTCCGTTATCGTCAAGAGGCATCTCAAAAACTCTTATGAGGTTATAAATAAAAGAAAACCCTCTGTCAAATTCTTTCGTATTTTTGGCTGCAGGTGTTTTATTTCAAATGACAGAGAAAAACTTGGCAAGTTTGATAAGAAATCAGATGAAGCTAAATTCTTAGGATATTCGTTAAATTCAAGAGCTTTTAGAGTTTCTAATTTATGTACTAAGACTGTTATGGAAAGCATTAACATCGATTTTCATGATCAAACTCAATTAACTTCTGAGTATTCTACTTCGAAACTCAAACTTAATACAGTTACCTCTGATTATCTTTCAGGTTACAGAGAATCCAAAATCGATGCAATTTTCAAGATTTTATGGGCGAAGAAATACTTTCAGAGCAAATACCAAAGAATCCATCCTTGAGTATTTCTGAAGTTCTCCAAGCTTCTTGAATTACTCTTTCTGGTCCCGCATTATCTGATGAGAGTCCACCAACAACTTATGTCCTTCCCATTCCATCAAGTGATTGTCCAGAAGCCACTCCTGTACCTTCATTTGAGGGGGAGACTTTAGATGTTGCTCAAGATTCAGAATCAATTCCAGATGAGGTTATTCAATCTTCTGAAACAGAAGTGCGAGCTCAACAAGTACCTCAAACAAGGATGAAGAGATGGACCAAGTCACACACTCTAGATCTCATTATTGGAAGTCCATCTAAAGGCGTTAAAACAAGATCTGCTACTGCAAATGAAGCTTTCTATGTAAATTTTCTCAGCATGATCGAACCAAAGCAAGTTCATGAAGCCTTGCAAGAACCTAGCTGGGTGGAAGCTATGCAAGAAGAATTGCTTCAGTTTGAACGGAATAAAGTTTGGAACTTAGTACCTTTTCCAAAAGACAAAATCGCCATTGGTACTAAGTGGGTCTTCAGAAACAAGAAAGACAAAGACCGCATAGTGATCAGAAACAAGGCTCGACTGGTGGCTAAGGGGTATTGTCAAGAAGAAGGAATAGATTACGACGAGACCTTTGCCCCTCTAGCAAGACTTGAGGCGATTCGACTATTTCTAGCCTTCTCTGCATACAAAACCTTCAAAGTGTATCAGATGGATGTGAAATGTGCATTTCTGAATGGAAATCTCAAAAAAGAAGTGTACGTTGAACAACCTACTGGTTTTAAAGTTGCAAGTTGCTAGACATCCAAAGTACGTCTATCTTCTCGACAAAGCTTTATATGGTTTGAAGCAAGCACCAAGACCCTGGTATGAACGCTTATCTACGTTTTTGATCAGCCATAATTACGAAAAAGGTAAAATTGATACAACCTTGTTCATCAAAAGAGGCAAAGGTATGTTAACTGTTGTCCAAATCTATGTGGATGACATAATCTTTGGTTCTACTCATCAGACAGAAGTTGATCTGTTTTCAAAATTGATGGAACAAGAATTTGAAATGAGTATGATGGGAGAACTAACGTTCTTCCTAGGACTCCAAGTCAAATAAAATACCTCTGGCATTTTTATAAATCAAGCCAAGTATGTGTCTGACATGTTAAAGAAATTTCATCTTCAAAATTCCTCACCTATGAAAACTCCTATCTCTCCTAACACGAAACTTGGCCCGAATCCTTCTGGGAAATCAGTGGATGTTACGGGCTATAGAGGTACGATAGGATCACTTCTGTATTTGACAGCTAGTAGGCCAGATATTATGTTTGCCACTTGCCTCTTTCTAGATATAAGGCCAAACCAAAAGAATCACATTTGGCTGTTGTTAAAAGAATTTTTAGATACCTAAAGGGAACTCCATCACTAGGTCTCCGGTATCCTAAAAATTCTGGATTTGATTTAATGGCATATACAAATTCTGATTATGCAGGATGTCAGTTGGATAGAAAAAGTACCTCTGGTAGCTGTCAACTTCTGGGAAACAGAGTTATCAGTTGGACATCCAAGAAACAGAACTGTGTTTCAACATCTACAACAGAAGCTGAATATGTTGTTGCTGCCAATTGCTGTTCACAAGTAATATGGATGAAGACTCAGCTCAGAGACTATGGACTAGTATACGACAAAATCCCCATCCTATGTGACTCAGAAAGTGTTATTGCCATCAATGAAAATCCAGTTCAGCACTCAAAAACGAAACACATTGATGTCAGGTATCATTTTATCAAAGATCATGTAGAGAAGGGCACAATAGAAATGTATTTTGTCTCTACTGACTTTCAACTTGCTGATATTTTCACCAAAGCTCTGGATGAACCACATTTCAATTTCCTAGTCAGTAAGTTGGGCATGTTAAATATGTAATTTTACTTAATTCTATGATCCTCTTAGAATTTCGTCAAATTACTTATTTCTGTATAGTTTCTGTCCGAACTAATCAGAAACGTCCAGAAGCCTCTGGTCGCTTCGGACAGTCTCTTTTAGAGGTACTCAGAAGCTTCTGGACACCTCTGTTCTTCCCCGACCAGTTTTTACATTTTGATCCAAGTGTTAACAGAAAAGGTGCACATCTCACACTTGCAAGGGGGAGCAGATTGATTTCTTTTTGGAGCAAAATGAATTTTTTAATAGGAGAGCATAATGCAATTTTTGAGGGGGAGCAAATCTTACATGTTCGAGGGGAGCTTCACAAGTCTAACTTCTGTTAGCTGTCTTTTGAACCTCTCTTTACTTAACAATTTTCTTTGACTTTGCTTCTTCTGACTAACTCTTGCCGTCAAGGTTACAAAAATTCTTCAAATTCAACTTAAATTCTTTTGAAAAGATTTTCTTTGACATTTATGGTCAAAAATTATTTTCTATGACCAGATATTCTCTACCTTTGTATTTTTTTTGAAATTTTCTTTAATAAGCCTATTTTATTCAACTCTTGCCTTTAAGGTTATTTAAAATTTTCTTATTATATTTTAATTTCTTAAATAAATACTTGGTTTCGAATTAAACTTTCATTTGGTTCAAAAAGTTTTCTATCCAAATGTCTGATTTTCAAATTGTTTTAAAATGAATTAATTAATTTAAAATTCTCTTTTACTCAACAGTTTATCTGGTTGTTTAAATTTTAATTTTATTTTAATTAATTTCCTTTTAAATTTTTTTAGGGAAAACTCAATCGGTTTAGGCGCTAATCCTTTTCACTTCTCAGCTCTACTTTACACGTGTCATTCATCGTGCCCTTGCATGTTGACACGCCTGCGTGCACACCTCAGCTAACACGAACTGTTTTTGTTAGTCCCCAAATTAAAACCCTTCCCATTCAAAAATCACTCGAGATATATAAACCTCGATTTGGAACTTTATCAGTACTGTGCTTCATCACCTTCCTCACGAATCTGAATATTTCCTACTCGGCGTCTTATTCTCACCAAAGCTTTCTTCATCAATAGCGTCTCCTGTTGCAAATCCTAATACCCAAGTCGACGACGGTAACTTGGTCACCTCCAAAGCTGATAGTGCCCCCGTTGTCAAGCTACCACTGAAACCCAATAATGTTCAGGTTCTTCTCGATCCCAATACTTATCTTGCTGATTTCAGGATCATGATTGAGTTCCTGCAAAACCATTCCCTGAACCGGACCCTAACCCTGACAAACCCGAATGTTCCTGAAATCTATGTACAAGAGGTCTGGCAAACTATGTTCATTAAGGACGAGAATACCCTAATTGGCAGCTTTGGACACCCTATTGAACCTGAAACTGCAGTCCAAATCCCCATCACTCGCAAGAAAATAGCAAAGTATTTTCAACTTCCTCAACCATTCATTGAAACTAAAGGTCAAACCGTTCCCAATCCTGACCTAGAACCTAATCCCACTCCAGAAGCTCTATTAGCCTTTATTCGCTTCTTGGGCTACAATGAACACCTCCATAGGCTATCTGAGTTCAAAAGGAAGAAGCTACCCCCAATGTGGAATGTCCTTGTCTCCATTCTGAATAAGAGCCTTACCTGCAAGATTGGATCTCTCGATCAAGCTAGTAAGAACGTCCTCAAAATCATGTATGGGATGTTCTTTAACAGACCTCTGGACTACACAAGCCTGATCTTCCAGGAAATGAAAGCTGCTGTTCAAACCAAAGTTTCCCTCCAGAGCCAAAGGAAACCATTACCTGCTTTAATGTTCCCACTATTTTTATAACTTTTTACCTTCCCAGCAATTGGTGCATTGAAAGCTCCTCTACTTCAGCCTTTTTGCAAAATAGCTTCAATGAGCTCTCCCAAGCCAACAATCGACAACAACGGCTATCCTGCATCCAGAGATCTCTCCAGGTACATGCTTGATCTCATTCCTTCAACCTCTCTTACTCTCATTTCCTATCAACGCTCTATGGTACTCTCAGATCAGATAGTATCTACCCAGAGCACTTAGAGCCCAGATTAGAAAGTGAGGGGTCAGGTGAGACTGAGATTGAAAAGTATTCGAGTGAACACCACAGAGTTTCTACCCATCCCGACCTCTTAATGCAAGAGGGTACAGAAGATGTCCATAGAGACACATTTGAGCGAACCTCTCCAAGATCCCCAAGGGTACCCACATCTCCGGAGGTAGATGTCAACACATCTACTCTCATTGAAAAAGGACAACCCAGTCCAAACCACCAACAACCAAACCGTTCAGTGGGAATTCTTTGTTCCTCTGAATCACGCACATCCGGGGAATCCACCTCATCTCCATCATCCTCTCAACAGGGTGATGATGAAACTATAAGAGTTCAGTTGCCCCAGAACTCGCCACCACCTACACAAAACGTTGATGTATGCGTGACCAATGATGTCATAAGGTAACCAGAGGGTACGTCCATGCCCTCTGTTAGTTTAGATGCTGATGAAATCCTATCAGAGGGGTTACAGCCACAGGATGCCCCACTTACCAGGGTCTTTACCCTTCCTAAAGGTAAGCACATTGTGTTCAGCTCCCCATCCTCTGATGATCGGGATCAAGCTGAACCTTTCAGAACAACCGAAGAGGTGTCTGTGAATAACAGCCCTCAACGACAGGTTGGAAGTCCCTCTACACTCAACGTCGAAAAAGGTGTGAAAGAGGACCTCTCTGAACGCGAGAGACAAGGGATCCATTCGTTGGAGATGCACCGGTTACCCCTTCTGAATTTGTCACCAATGCAGCGTTCAAGGCATTTGGTGATCAACTTCAGAGATCTATGGAAGATCTAAAATCATCCCTTGTCTCCCAACAACAAACTCTGTCCGCCATACAAGCTCATCAGGAAACACAAACTCAAACTTTGGAGGATATCAGAAAGCTTCTATCTGATAATGCAGAGGCTCAACAGAACTCTGGTAATGCTCACTTCCAAGCTCTGGACGCTGGAATTAAATCTAATGCAGAGGTCATCATTAACCTTCCTTCAGAAATACCCACTCCAGAAGTCACCATATATGTTGATGAATATGGCTCATTTGTTGCTGACATCCACAAACTTATCCAAGCTATTTTTCCTTCAGAAGATGCATCCGCTTCTGCCTCTTCTTTGGTCAAAAAGTCGGATATGGCACAATTTAAGAAGGCAATGATTGACCGCATCAACTCTCTGACATCCAAATATGCATCCAAAACTAACTCCAGCAACTCGCACATGGATCAAAAGTTCACATCTTTGGAAACCACAATTTCAAAACACTCTTCTCTGGTAAATGCATTATCTGCTTCCTTTGAAGACTGAAAGAAAGCTAAAGAAGCTCGGGCATGCAAGAAGGCTGAGCTAAAGCGCAAAAGATCTGAGGATCAGGATCCTGATTCTCAGAAGGGGGAGAACATGGATAATATCAAGAAGATGAAAACCGAAATGGGTCAGAAGATAGAACAAGAAAAAGGTAAAGCTTCATCCTCCTCACCTTCTGCACCTCCTCCCTCTAAGCAAACTCCGTTAACGCCTACTCCTCTAGCCACTCATCGAGGTCCCCTGCCCAAGGATCTAGAAATTGCTAAATTTATACTGGAGGTAATAGGGAATACTAAAACACAATCTCAACCAGCCAGAGCAGAGAGCGGCGAGCCGCCAGAGCGTGGCCTAAGCGAAGGTCGCCGCAGAGCGTAAGCTATGAGAATAGAAGAAGCCAGAGCTAAGGCAGCCAGAGTCGAGGCAGCCAGAACAGAAGAAAAGAATATACTAAGGTCTGAGGCTGAACAAAAGGCTAAGTTTGAAGCTAAAAAAGCTAAGGAAGAAGCCCTAAAAGCCAAAGCTAAAGCTGAGAAAGCCATGGCTCAGGCATAAAAAGAGAGAGAAGAAGCAAAATTCAGAGCTGCAAATGAAAAAAAGATGCAAAAGTTGGGAAAACTTGAGCTACCCAACTTAGAAATAAAAAATAAGCACATGCATGCCCCTACGTATCAGAAGATATACCTAATAATGCCGAATTTCTCAAATAATTATCAAGTCAGTGATGAGATCAAAGACAAATTCATTACTCACAGGCAACCAAGAAAAGAGGCTTATTCCATTGTCCCAATCAAGACCATTTCATGCAGACATGCACAATTCGAACAAACACCCATCTGGTACACAATTTACAAGGTTGTTAGAGAAGACTACAAATCATCCTACTTCTGTGACAATGACTTATTGTCAATTAATCCCTCTGATCTGCTAACTCTGGAGAAATTTATGAAGACTCAAATGAACAGAGGGAGGGATGATTAAAACAAAGTTGCTTACTTTCCTATCATTGACTGTATGAAGTCTTTCATTCGATTTAGAAGGCAAGTAGACTTCCAAACAGGCTTGAACTACAAAGTTGATAACTTGTGTATCGCTGCACCAAATGAAGATTTAGAAGGTATTAATTCTCTAAGGATTGGGAAAGTAATAATTCAACCAGAAGTTTGAATTGTGTTCAGAAGGCCGAGCAGAAAAAGCTTCTTCAGAATCAAAGATGCTCACAAATACTCTACAGAAGTCGTCTATATTATAAAATGTTATGCTTCTGTAGCAGTTGACAATCAAGATGCAGAAGTCAGAGAGAAGATTGAAAGGAGACTTGACAAACTAATGAAGCTCAGAGAAGTTACAGATGCCATCTCCAAAGCATTTCTCAAACAGCTCGCTTTTGATAATATTACAATACTTCAACTATTGAGCCTATGAAAGAACAGCGAAGCTACACGTGCAACATTCTGATTTTCATACTTAGGGGGAGATTGTTAGACCTCATTTCGATAGAAGTATGAATCAGAATCAAGCAACTACATGCGCATCTGATGACGTGGCAGGCACACCCTCTGTGTGTAACTTAGTTTGTTATTCCCTTGCTTACGTGTCTTGTTGTAATAGGCTAGGTAGTTGACTTTCAATATTGTAATAGTATAAATAGCTCAATCTCCGTTTGTAATAGTATCGATTGAAAATAAGAAATTGAGAGCTATTGAATTGTGCACACTGTTGTTTATCGTTCAAACGCAATCCAATACCAATTACGATTGTTCTTTATATCTTACTTTTAATCATAGATCTACTTGCTTCCGCTCATATTAACATATTTGATCTATCAGTTACTTGTTAGAAAGGGATCTGGGTTCCAACACTACTGATTATCAACTTGCTGATATTTTCACAAAAGCTTTGGATGAGAAACGTTTTAATTTCTTAGTCAGCAAGTTGGGCATGTTAAATATGTAGTTATCCTTATTTCTATGATCTTCATAGGATTAAGTATAATTACTTATTTTTGTAAATATTTTTTTTTGTCTTGTCTTAATTTTTTTTCTCTGCTCAAATAAATCAGAACTGTCCAGAAGCCTTTGGTCACTTCTGATGATTTAATCCAGAGGTGCTCAGAAGCCTCTGGACACTCCTGTTCTTCAAAGAATAAATCTTATACTTCTGAACCAAGTGATGACAGAAAGAGAGCATTACTTGAAAAAGCAAGGGGAGCAAGATGCAACTTTTGAGGGGGAGCACAAAAAGCAACTGGAGGGGGAGCATATCAAGTCTAACATAAGTTAGATGTCTTCTGAAACTCTCTTTACTTAAAAGTTTTTTTTCGAATTTGTCTCTTCTGAATAACTCTTGCCGTCAAGGTTACTAAGAATTTTCATATTCAACTAAATTTTTTCTGAAAATATGTTCTTTGACATTATTGGTCACAAACTGTTTTCTCTGACCAAATATTTTCTGATTTTGTTTTTTCTGAAATTTTATTTTTAATAAGTTAATTTTATTTAACTCTTGCCTTCAAGGTTAATTAAAATTTTCTTATTTTATTAAAATT
Organism: Silybum marianum; assembly: GCA_036898165.1. NCBI lineage: Eukaryota > Viridiplantae > Streptophyta > Magnoliopsida > Asterales > Asteraceae > Silybum > Silybum marianum. Next base: position 21,550,662 of record CM072543.1, read on the forward strand.
TCCTAAGACATACTTGTCATGGAATATTAAACTTTCATTTGGTACCAAAATGATTTATTTATCCAAATGTCTGATTTTAAATTCATTAAAAGGATTTATTAATCTTAAAAATTATTTTAATCAACAGATTACCTGTTGTTTAATTAATAATTTTTCTTATTAATTTCTTTTTCATTTTGGAGGGAATACTCAACGGTTTAAAGTGATAAAACCCTTTCAGTGACTCATCAATACACGCGACAGTCATCATATACACGCTACCAAGTTGTCCACATGTCATTGATCGTGGTATTGAATGACTGCACGCCTGCGTGCTTACATCAGCAAAAACGAACCGTTTTTGTCCATCTCCAAACTAAAACCCTTCCAATCCCAAAAGATACTAGAGTACTCTTTCTCTCTCATATATAAACCTAACATTAGGAATTCACAACTACAGCTTATCATCTTCTTCCTCAAGCTATTACTCGAAATTGCATACCTATTCTCTCACCGCTTTCAAAGAACCCCCAAATTCCATCAAGACGACGAAGGAAGGTTAACCGATTCAACGGCCGATAGTGCTCCGGTCATTAAACTGCCATTGAAAACCAATAATGTTCAAGTTCTTCTAGATCCAAACACCTATCTGGCTGATTACAGGGTAATTATCGAGTTCCTACAAAACCATTCACTAAACCGAACCCTAACTTTAACCAACCCCAATGTCCCTGAAATCTATGTCCAAGAAGTATGGCAATCAATGTATGTCGATGATGAGGAAACTATTCTTAGAATTTAGCCAGCCCAACGAACCTGAAAATGTTGTGGAAATACCCATCACAAGGAAGAAAATCGCAAGGTATTTTCATTTGCCCCAACCCGTTCTCGATGTTGAAGGTCAAAGAGTGCCAAATCCTGACCTAGAACAAAACCCTACCCCAGAAGTCCTGCTCGCCTTTATAAATTTCTTGGGCTACAATGAACAACTCACGAGGCTATCTGAGTTCAAGAGAAGAAATTACATCCAATGTGGAACGTGCTGGTTTTAATTCTGAACAAAAGTCTTACCTGTAAAATCGGTTCGCTAGACCAAACAAACAACAACATTCTTACAATCATGTATGGAATGTATTTCAATAGACCATTGGACTATGCGTGCTTGATTTTTCAAGAAATGAAAGTCGCTGTACATACAAAGGTTTCACATCAGAACCAAGGGAAAGCCCTTCCAGCCCTAATGTTTCCAAGGTTCTTGTCGTTATTCACCTATCCAGCAAATAGGGGCTCTAAATGCTCCACTACGTCAGCCATTCTGCAAAATTTCATATATGAGTTCTCACAAGCCTACAATCGACAACAATGGTTATTCCTCACCAAGGGAGCTCTTCAGGTACATGCTAAATCTTATCCCTTCAACCTCTCTTAATCTCATCTCTTATAGACGCTCTCTGGTATACTCAAAACCGAGAATACCTTCCCTAGAGCATTTAGAGCCTAGTTTAGGCAGTGAGGGGCCAATTGAGAATGAGCTTGAAAAGAATTTGAGTGAACAACCGAGTGCTTCTACCCACCCTGACCTCTTAATGCAAGAAGGTACTGAAGATATGAGAGAATCTCACCAAGTTCCCCAAGGGTAACCACAATTGCTGAGGTAAATGCCAACACATCTACTCTCATTGAACAAGGACTACCCAGTCCAAACCACCCAGAAGCCAACCAACCAGAGGATATTCTTCATTCCTCTGAATCAAGCACAACAGGGGAAACCACCTCTTCTTCATCATCCTCTCAAAAAGTTGATGATGAAAGTATAAGAGTTCCATTGCCCCAGAACTCGTCACAACTTACACCAATCGTTGACGTCTCTGTGACCAACGAAGTCTTAGGTTAGGGACAGCAGAGGGTACGTCCATACCCTTTGGTAGTATAGATGCTGACGAAATCCCATCAGAGGGGTTACAGCAACAGGATGCACCACTTACCGGAGTATTTATACTTCACCAAGGTAAGCACATTGTTTTCAGCTCCTCATCTTCTGATGATGAGGAACAAGTTGATGAGGAACAAGTTGAAACAATCAGAACAACCGAAGAGGTGCCTATCATGGACAGCCCTCGACGATAGGTTGGAAGTCCCTCCACACTCAACATACAAACAGGTTTGAATGAGGGCCTCTCTGAACGCGAGAGACAAGGGGCTCCATTTGTTGGAGATACACCGATTACCACTTCTGATTTTGTCACCAATGCAGCGTTTCTTGCATTTGGTGATAAAATTCAGAGATCCATGGACGATCTAAAAAAATCCCTTGAATCTCAGCAAACCGTGCTCAATGATATTCGTAATGAACAAATTGCTCAGACTCAAGCTCTGGAGGCCATCAAAAAGCTTATATCGGACAATGCAGAATCTCAGAGGAATTCTACTACTGAACATTTCAACACTTTAGACGCTGGCATCAAGGCTAATTCAGAAGCCATTTTCTATATTCCAGAAGAGCTTCCTACTCCAGAGATCACAATTTCTGTTGATGAATACGGTTCCTTTGTTGCTGAAATTCAGAAAATTATCAAGGTCGTGATTCCCTCGGAAAATGCTTCTGCCTCCTCCTCTTCTCTGGTTAAGAAATCTGATATGGCTGTTTTTCAGAAAACCATGATAGACAGAATAAATGCCTTGACTTCGAAATATGTTTCTAAGACAAATACAAGTAATTCCAACATGGATCAGAAGGTCACCACTTTAGAAACCTCTGTTTCGAAGCTATCGACTCTGGTCAATTCCTTGTCCGAGGCATATAAGGATAAGAAGAAAGCTAAAGAGGCAAGGGCATGCAAAAAGGCAGATCTAAAACGAAAGAAGTCTGAGGATCAGGATCCTGATTCTCAGAAGGGGGAGAATCTTGAAAAACTTAAAAAGGTGAAAATCGAAAATGGTCAGAAAATGGATCAAGACAGAGGTAAAGCTCCTGCCTCTTCACCTTCTGCACCTCCTCCCTCTTCTAAACAAACACCAATAACACCAACTCCACTAGCTTCACACACTGGTCCTCTTCCCAAAGATCCAGATGTGGCCAGGTTTCTACTTGAGATTCTTGAAATACAAGGAGAGAATCTCAACCATCATGTGCAAGAACTTCAGAATTCACCAGACCTTCTGCCCCTGCCCCTCAACAACCAAATGTCGAAGCTGAAAACAGAGCTAGAGCTGAAGCCGATAGAGCCAAGGCTGAAGAAGACAGAATCAGAACTGAAGCTGAAAACAAAGTTAGGGCGGAAGCTGAAAAAGATAGGGCTGAAGCTAAAAAAGCCTAGGCTGAAGCTGAAAAAGCCAAAGCTGAAGCTGATGAGGCTAGAGCTGAAGTTGAAAAGGCAAAAAGAGAAGCATCACTCCAAAAAAGAGCAGAAATAGACGCAATAAGACAAAATTTGGGGAGTTTTGAACTTCTAACTCTGGAGATAGAAAATATGCATATGCACGGAGTCTCTGATCAAAAGGTATTCTTAATGTTGCCCAACTTCGCCAATGACTACAATGTAAGTGATGAAGTAAAAGATAAATTTATGAGTCATAAGCACGTGAGAAAAGAAACGTATTCTAGTGTACCAATCAGAGATAAAGTACACGATCTATGAAGTGATAAGAGAAGATAATAAGACGTGCTACTTTTGTGACAATGACCTCTTATCTATCAATCCTACTGATCTCATACCTCTGGAAAAGTTTATGAAAATCCAAATGGATCTAAGGGTTGATGATCAAGATAGAATTTCCTTCTACAGAAGACAGGTTGATTTCCAAACTGGGCTAGATCACAAGATGCCCATCTTAAGTATCTATGCTCCAAATGAAGAAAGAGAAGGACTCAACCATCTGACTGTTGGAGCAATTTTAACTGAACCTGAAGATGGGATCGTATTCAGAAGACCAACCAGAAGAAGCTTCTTCAGAATTAAAGAAGCTCACAAATACTTCTCCAGAGCTTTGCTTCTCTTCAGGTTGATAATACTGTAAAGGAGTTAACGGACATAGACGTCGCCAAAAGAATGAATAAAAAAATCAACACAATCTTGAGGATCAGAAAACTTGCTTATCTGTTCTTCAAGATTGTTTCTTCTTATTCAAGCACTCCTTTCTGAGAAGTATGAACCAGAATATTAGGGGGAGATTGTTAGACCTACACATTCTGGACTTCATACTTAGGGGGAGATTGTTAGACCTCATTTATAGAAAGTATGAACCAGAATATTACAAGTGTAGAAGATGAGAAGCCAAGTCAGAAGTTCATCCTCTGACTTAACTCATCACAGAGCCGCCCAGAGATTGGGAGACCTTCTGGACTTCAACAGTTATACCATACGCGCTTGTGATGATGCAGCTTGCATGCTCTCCGTGTGACACCCTTAGAAACTGATTCAGTTACAAGCTTAGTTGACGTGTCAGTTTCTAATAGGCTAGATCGTTGACTTTTATCTTTGTAATAGTATAAATAGATTCATTCTCTATTGTAATAGTTGACGATCGAGACGATATTTTAGAGAGCAATTTGCATATTTCATTCAGTGTATTGTAATCGACTTCCAGGTTATCAATACGAATTAACAATTGTTCTTCATTATTGTTCTTACTGTTAATTGCTATTAACTAGTACTAAATCATAGATCTATTTTGCTTCCGCTCGTATTTCAATATTTGATCTATCGATTCATTGTTAGAAAGGGATCTGGGTTCCAACAAGGTACTCTTGGGATAGTTGTGAAAGGGACAAAAGGACCATTCAAAATTGTTTGATATGGACCTAAGTCTAATTAATCCTCCATAGAAATTGATCATTTAATTTTCCATTGAGGATATTCATCATTGACAAGAGTAGGAGGTTTTGTAAATGAGCCCGAGGTATACATGGCATTAAAATTTTGATTTGCCATTTTTCACATAACAGAGTGTTGAGAATTAAGAAGAAATTTGAGAATCAAATGAGATGAATCTCACTGAACTTGAACCAATGAACAATGACTCACAATTTTCATATTCAAACTAAAAATACCACTGAATTTGAGAAAATTTGTATGAGAATAATAAAAACTCGTAAAACAGAGTAGAATGAAAGACGGTAGTTTAAAAATTGAGAAAATTCTACCTGAGCAGGGATTTCTCCAAACTGGATTAGATCGAATAATCAATAGATTGATTATCTGGCTTTGATACCAATTGTTAGAACCCAGATCCTGTAACTACTCAAATAATGCTGATCACGAAAGATATTAAACAGTAACCGGAAGCAATTTAGATCACCAATAAAACTAGAAAATGTAAGCTGAAATGGATGAACATATTCATATCAATAATAATTTGTGTTTCACTCAGAGCGCCAAAGATTACAATACGAAATACAAATTACTCTCTTAGATTCTCTCCAGCTCAATCGATGCATAATACAAAGGTAGCTCACTCTATTTATACTAAAGAAAAGATAAAAGATAAAAGATAAAAGTCACAGAGCTAGCCTATCACGGATTAACACGTAACAAAGTCTTTAACATAATTAGTTACGCACGAAAAGCATGACTTCCACGTCATAAAGCATGTGTTTAGAACCTTGTATTATGTCCAGATGATACTTCATCTTCTGGAATATCTTGCTGTCTTCTAGACAGAGCTTCTGGAAGCAGCTTTCTTTTGCAGAAGCTGACTTTTGGAGAGATATACTTTGTTCTTCAAGAGAAAGTTCCGATTCATACTTTTACATAAAAAATAGAGTAAACTCTACTTTTGGTCCCCGTGGTTTATTGAAATCTTTAAAAGTGAGACCTAAACTTTGATATCTCTAGAAATCGTCCCCATGGTTTTCATTTTGCTCTGAAAGTGGTCCTCGTGACTAACTTCGTTAATTTTTTCCATTAATAACGAGAGCATTTTTGTCCATTTTAATTTCTTCCCTAATTTTTAGTAGACCCATATAAACTATTGGGAACCCCAATACCCATTTCTCCTACGTCTCCATCCATGGTTAGCATAAGTAGATTAATAATTCTGACGACCAACCGTCGTCACCGTTCGGTTCATTTTCGTCAACCGCCATCATCATCAGGTTCATTTCAAGCAACCGCCATCAGCGTCTGGTTCATTTCCGGCAACCGCCATCACTGTCCGGTTCATTTCCGGCTACCACCATCATCGCCGGGTACATTTCCACAACCTAGTTCAGTGTCGCTGACCGCCATTCCCTCCAGTTTAGTTCCAAACGACTGCCATTATTGTCCATTTTAGTTCCAGGCGTCCGGTTCAGTTCCGACGACCTCATGACCTTCTAGATCAGTTCTGCGACTTCCATCGCCGTCCGGTTGAGTTCCGGCGGCCTCTTACACCGTCCGGTTGAGTTCCGGCGACCACCATCACGTCCCATTCAGTTCCAACGACCGCCATCACCGTCCGGTTAAGTTCCTGGCAACCGCCATCACCATCCGGTTCATTTCCGGCTACCACTATCACAACCTGGTTTAGTGCCGGTGACCGCATCCCCTCTAATTTAGTTCCTAATGAATTGCTATTACTGTCCATTTTAGTTCCATTCATCCGGTTCAGTTCCGACGACCTCTCATAACATCCGGTTCAGTTCGCCGGCTGGCATCATCGTTGGATTGAGTTCCGGCGACCTCCTACATAGTCCGGTTGAGTTCCGGCGACCGCCATCACGTCCGGTTGAGTTTCGGCGACCACCATCACGTTCCATTCAGTTCCAACGACCGCCATCACCGTCTTGTTGAGTTCCGGCGAACTCCATCACCGTCTGGTTGGTTCCGGCGACCGCCATCATGTCCAGTTTAGGTCCAGACGACTGCCGTCACCGTCAACCGGTGACCCTCTTTCTTTCTACTCCTAATCTAACTATAAACTTGGACTGGCCGTTTGCTCTCTTTCTTCTCTGTATTGGTTGAAGATCAAGATTACACAATCCCATTCACCACCCCTACTATCACATAGAATGCATGTTTCTATAAAAAACAGGTTCATCTGTTGGGTTTCAATTAATGGTTTTGAGAGAGATGAATTGGCTAGTTGACTTTGGAGCCAAATGAGCGTCTGGAAGATGAAAGTTGTGGTGGTTGGAGGGAGGGCGGAGAGAGAATCGATTGCGGAGAGAGAGAGAAAGAGAAACTATATGCGCATCCTTCAAAAACCTGCCTCAATTCCTTTTTTCCGACAGATGGTTTATCGATAGTTTTAGTGGGCTGTTAAAAAGGACAAAAATGCTCTTGTTATTAACTAAGAAAATTAACGAAGTTAGTTATGGGGGACCACTTTCAAAACAAAATAAAAACCATAAGGACGATTTTTAGAGATATCAAAGTTTAGGTCCCACTTTCAAAAATTTCAATAAACCACGGGGACCAAAATTAAAGTTTACTCTAAGAAATAAGTTCTAACAGGTTTCCAAAATTAAAAATCGAAATAAGATATGTTTCAATTTAATACAATTTGCTCCACTATAAAACAAAGATGATGAAGCACAAACGACAAGTTATTAATTATGTACATATTTAATAAAACAATAAAATTGATAAATAAAGAAAAAAATTCTTAAAATTAAAAGATTAAAAAATATTACAAATAACATTTTTTAAGTTTTAGCTATTAAGAGGTAAATTTGAACAACTTTTCAGGATCTTTGTAAGATACATGTGACATTATTGATTTCATATTAATATAATAATGTTGTAACTCATGAGTTAAATGATTTATGTGTCATATTTAACCTCATAATTGTTAGATCTATGTGTGAGCTAATTCCTAGAGTTTATTTATGCTTAGACTAAACATTTGCACTATATAAAGAGATTGAGGACTCACCATTGTATGTACCATCATATCTCAATATATGAGTTCTCTTACTCTCTTTATAATGAGTTGAATTAGCCTACAACAAATTCTTGGTAATTTCACTACTAGAAAAACAAGCATTAGCAACAATAATTTCCCACGGATCAATTCCATTGTTAATTTCCGACGAGTTTCCAATCGACAGAATTAAAAAAATTAAATAAAGAAAAAAACAAAATAATAATTATCGGTTGGAAATTACCGCTGGATATCAATTCCGTCGGATAATTGTTTAAAAAAAATTAAAATTAAAATTAAATAATCTATCGGAAATCCGTCGGAAATTACCGACAGAATTAATAGCCGTTGGTAATTTCCGACGGATTATTGTGGGAGCGTATTGTCGGGGGCCTATTTAAGGGTCGTGTTTACGGTGTCGGTAACACTCTAGGTTTCTGAGTTGTGACCGGTCATCTCAGCGCCACTTCATGCAGGGTCTCGGATAGTTCTCGTAATCCGGAGGTATGTTTTATTAGAAGTGACAAAAACTGACATGACATGCTAACCCGACACGAACTCGACACGAATTAAACGGGTTTGGATAAAACATTTTAACCCGTTTAAGTAAACGGGTTGACACGACACGACACGAAAATTAAACGGGTGAGGTTAGGGTCTAAAACTTCAACTCGAAAATGACCCGAGTAACCCGTTTAAGTATTATAATTAATTATAACGATATATAATGAAAATTGATATTATAAAAAATTAAGAAATTAATTTTTTAAAAATAATATAAAATAAAAACTGATGTTATGAAACATTAAGAAATAGTTCTTTTTGAAAATAATATGCAGTAAAAACTAATATTAAAAAAAATTAATTATAATAAAAAACTAACAATATAAACAATGTCATCATTTCCCTTAAATAAAGGCTTATTTGCTTTTATGTTTTTAAAATTTTCCATGTGGGATGAAATCTCATTTTTATCAAGTTTTAACTCTTCTTTGGATTGAAGTAAAGTGTGAGAGCACAACCAATCCCACATTGGTGGGAAATAGAACACAAAGCTTTTGAACTCCACTATATATAGGCCTTTCCCCTCTCTAGTTTTACCATCCAATGTCTTTTTGGCTTGAGCCTATGTGATTGTTTTGGTTGGAGTACCCTATAAAACTCGATGCTCCTCAAGTTCTTTTTAAAAAATTTATTATGTTTGTTTAACCTTTGTTGAACGAACAATAACAAAAAACAAACATCTCTATTTTTTAAACAAGTGAATGCAAACACCAATTTTTTTGTTCATTAATTAGTGTTTGTGTTGTTCGTTTGGTTAAGGTAAACTAATGACCATGAACGTGGCTTTGTTCGTGTGCGTTTGGTTCGTTTACAACCCTAGTTAAACGAGTTAGCAGGTCAATTGGGTTAAACGGGTTAGCGGGTTAAGAAGATAAACGGGTTAATCGTGTCGTGTCGGGTTAAGTGGGTAAAATCAAGTCGTGCTCAGGTTGATATTTTCTGACCCGTTTATTAAACGTGTCGTGTTCGGGTTAGGTGTTCTCAACCCGTTTAACCCACTAACCCGACATGACACAACACGTTTGTCAGGTCTATGTTTTATATGGTTGTAATACATGCATGTATTATGCTTCATAATTATCGCTTAACATTGTTGTTTGTCAAATGTGAAGCAATTTTAGGTACAGTTATTGAGAGAAGAGCTGTCAGAAGAACTCGAGAAATAAAGAAGAAGTCGAGCGCATACAGAAGCAGCAAGTAGATCAGCTGGCCCTCCTTCGTAGTTTTAGGATAACTAGTTAGAATTTATGATTTGATTTTGTAATCACAAAACTGTTTCGTTTTGTGTGTTACAATTTAGGCAGGAAATTGTACATGAAATTAGGCTTTTTAAATATATTTTTAAAAAGAGCAAATTTAAACCGAAAGGTAAATACGGAATATTTAAAATCACCCAAAAGATGGGGACAGAGAATAGGAGTTTACATCTACTAATGGAATACTACATCAACAACCTAATAATCTACATAGTACCATACATAGATTAGATTCAGGTGTTGCTAATATTCCTCAAAATAATCGTTCTAGTATCTCCAATGTTTACACTCTAGAGTGTAATCCAAAAAAGAGTGCCTTCACTGGCACGCCACTTCGTTCCTCTCTAAGAAGCCTCATTAGCCCAATCATCTGCTAAACAAAATTTAAGATCAGGTGTTAGGCTTACGCCTAGTGAGAACAAACAGTTAAATGGATAGAGCAGTAAAATATTTTAATTAAACGGGCGGTATACTTTATCCCGTTTTAGTTAACCTGAAAGTTTACTCTTGATTAGCAGGGGTCTTTTAAAACAATCGGGGGAGACCCGATAATACCATTAGTTGTGACGGAACTCCAAGTTGGCCACAAACCAATGTTATGGAGCGCTACATAAAGGTCTGGTAGCCATTGACATCAACCACAATACAGTCTTTAGTCATTTGTACATATATGCTCAAGCCTCAAGAATTGCACGCAAAATCCACAATGCATATTCCGAGGGAGGGAAATGATAGATTGGAAATTACACAATTTATCACAATGCCTATTTCCAAATTAAAAGTGGGTTCGTTCAATCGTTCACAACATTAAAATACTGACTCTTATGCCTATTGGATCCATATCATACTAGTCTAATAATCAACTACATCAAATGAGACGTGTTGCTAGTGTTCCAAACATTGAAAACCTTTGTATGAACATTTCCCTTTTGGAATACGTGTTTTACCGAAAATTAGGTCAAACCATTTTGGTACCAAAATCAAGGAATAACTCCTCATAGAACCTTTGCAAGTGTTATAAACCATTTATGATGCTTATCTCATCATCTATAGCAAAATACCCAAATTTCTCATTTTGACCTAAAACTTCCAAACTTAACCCAAATACATAATACTTGAAATCATAAGCTTAAAATCAGTAAATACAACATTTATAACAAGTATTTGAGTTTATAAAGGTTGGATTTGAACTCACAAGGCTAAAGGTTAGGTAAACCCTAGAAAACTCCAAATATGTTTTAGAGGATGGAAACTTCATGAGGAATGCAAACCCTTGAAGCTTGGACTTCAAATCTTTGACTTCTATGAGGAATAAATGATTTGGGTTGGGTAGATCTTGGGAAATAAATGCTTCAAGATCGACCTTTGGGAGAACTTAGGAGAGAAAAATCGTGTTGGTGAAGTGTGTTGTGGAGATGAGCTGAAAACCCACTTAAATGCATTAACCAGCATCAACCAAAGCCCAACCCCAGTTGTAGGCGCCAGTTATAACTGGCGCCAGTCGTAACCCACGTGGCTCCAAACTTGTTCAAACAGACCCCGGCGCCAGTTTGGATGCCACTTGTAGCTGGCGCCGTAAGCCACGCGACCCTTAATAGTGTCTGACACTAGTTTAGATGCCAGTTGTAACTGGTCCGAGATTTTTGTAACTAGCTTCCAGCCTAACCCACATGAAAACTAGCCTTAGACACTGTTTTGCCCATATTTGCTTCATCTTAGCTCCAAATTGACTTCGAAAAATATCGTTGGACTCCTTTTTTAATTCTCCAACCAAACATGATATAAACACTTGAAAATCGGCCTGAAATACCAGATTCCTTGTATCAGTCTTTCCAAAGTTTCATAACCGTAACTAAAATTTTCGGGTGTTACAATCCTGCCACCCTTGAATTTAATTTCGTCCTCAAAATTTTACAAATTAACCAAACAAACTAGGATATCTTCTGTTCATGTCCTCTTCCGCTTCCCACATTACGTTGGAACATCGGTGGTGCTTCCATTGGACTTTAACCATGACGATTTCTTTGTGACGAAGCATCTTTGACTTTCTTTCTAAAATTGTTTCCGATTCTTCCACACAACGACTATTGTCGACTTGAATTTCCGAGAGAGGTATCACACTCTCTTCTTCCGCCAAACATTTCCTTAAATAGCACACATGGAACGTGTTGTGTATGCCGGCCATTTCGGGTGGCAACTCTAATTTATAAGCTTGACGTCCCACTCATTCTAAAATTTTAAACGGTCCTAGGAAATGAGGACTAAGCTTCCCACGCTTCCAAAACCTTATAATACCCTTCCAAGGGGATACCTTAAGAATAACTCGCTCCCCCACTTGGAATTCCATCGGTCTTCTCTTTTTATCGGCATAACTCTTTTGACGGTCTTGAGCCACCTTTAGCCGCTCACGTATATATTTCACTTTGTCGGCCGTCTCTTGTAAAATTTCGGGACCGACAAATTGCTTCTCACCCGCTTCCAACCACAACACCGGTGTTCTACATTTCCGCCCATACAAGGCTTCGAACGGTGCCATTCTAATACTAGAATGGTAACTATTATTGTAGGCAAACTCCACGAGTGGTAGGTGCGAGTCCCAACTCCCACCAAAATCGATGACACACGATCTCAGAATATGTTCTAGAGTTTGAATGGTCCTCTCGCTTTGACCATTGGTTTGGGATGGTATGCGCTACTTAGGTGAATTTAGGTGCTTAATCCCTTTTGCAATCCTTCCCAAAAATTTGAAGTGAACCGACTATCTCGATTTGACACGATAGTCAAAGGCACACCATGTCTTGAAACGATCTCATCCACATACAACTTTGCAAGCTAATCAATGGGACCGACTTCACGCATAGGAAAAAAGTGAGCACTCTTTGTCAAACGATCCACCACTACCCATATGGTATCATGAGTCATGACCCTTCGATGTTTCTGGAAATTTAGTCACGAAATCCATGGTAAGGTTCTCCCATTTCTGTTACGGTATCTCTAAATATTGGAGGCTTCCATATGGCCTTTCATGTTCCGCTTTCACTTGCAAACACGTCACACATCTTTATACATACTTGGCCACATCCAATTTCATAACGGGCCACCAATATGTCAACTTTAAGTCTCTATACATTTTGGTGCTACTCGGATGATTAGAATACTTTGATTTATGCGCATCTTCTAATAATAGCTCATGGTTGCCTTCTATCTTGGGCACACAAATACGGCCTTGGAATAATTTCAAACCGCGACCGTCTTCCGTCAAAAGTAAGCGTTGTTTCACCATCACTTCACACTTGAGGTTTCCTTCCAAAAGTGCCTCCGCTTGGGATAGTTTTATTCGGTCAATTAGACTAGACACCACATCTATTCGTGTGAGGACGGCACGCGTTCCACTACCGTACTCCTTTTGAATCAAAGCATCCGCCACCACGTTGGCTTTAGCCGGATGGTAAAGTAACTCACAATCATAATCCTTGAGTAGCTCGAGCCAACGTCGTTGCCTCATATTTAGCTCATTTTGATCAATGACATACTTTAGACTTTTGTGGTCGGTATAGAGAGTTCATTTGGTACCATAAAGATAGTGCCGCCACAACTTCAAGGCAAAACCACCGCCGCTAATTCCAAGTCATGGGAACCACAAGGGTGGTGCCTCAATGGTTTGAGCTTGGGCTCCACAGGTCAAAAGTACCAGGAGGTCTCAGGTTCAAATCCAGGGAGGGGTAAAAAAAATCCCCTTGTGGCCACAGAGGTTCAATTGCGGTGACTCCGGGCTACCCGCAAAGCGGTTGGTCGCCCTGGATTAGTCGGCTCGCATAGCGGGTTGGATATCCAGGTTAATCCAAAAAAAAAGTCATGGGTAGGATAATTCTTCTCGTGATCCTTAAATTGTCTTGATGCATAAGCAATCACCTTGCCTCTTTGCATCAGTACACATTGTTGGAACATATGAAATTGCTTCAAAAGAGACTGGGTTCTGAAGCTATATAGTTCAGATCTTCTGAATTAGTTCCGTAAAGATAAAGAAAGGAAAGCTTAGAAGACCAAAGTCAGAAGTAATGTTCTCAGAAGTAAAGGAGCAAAGGAAAGCCTAAGGCATAACTTCTGAAGTGGCTACTTCAGAAGTTCTGAAGATTTTGAAGACAGTTCAGAAGTAGATCTGAACTTGTATTTCACAATTTTATAGATACTATTGGTCTGTCATGTAAACCTCTGTTAGTTTAGTATCTCTACTTGTATATAAATAGAAGGTTAGTTAGTCTGTAATAACTAATGTTCTAAGATCACTCTGTACTTTCAAGACATATACTTGTAATTCTGTTGATATCAATACTACATTCGACTTCATTGCTTCTATATTGTTCTATATTCATACATTCTTTCCATATTTTGAATCTTGGGATCTATCGATTGGTATTAGAGTCAATTCATCTATTTGTTAATTCTGTTACAGAATATCTGTTAAGAATCTGTCAGTTCTAACAAATATCTACATGATGTGTATTCCTAATATGCTCGGTGAGTTGTGCTTGCAAAAACTCTTTTTCATCATTCAAAGTTTTGCTTGTTTGTTCTGAGTAAAGAAACTTATATTTGAGATAAATGTGTTCACTTAAAAGTTCATCAAGCACTTTCATGTTATTTGTATGCCTAGCTTCGATTCTTTCAATTTAAGATTCGAGCTCAGAAATTTGATTTTGAGAACTCATCTTAAGAAAAAAAATAAAGTACTGTTACCTGATAAAGTGATCTCGATCGGTGAGTTTTGAAAAAATTCTAAGATTTCCTTTTAAAATAAATTGCCAGAAAAGATGTCGATAGACAAAGATGAGATAAGAATTTATGTCGGGTTAAGGTATCTCGAAAAGAATTTATGTCGAGTCAAGAAGGCTCGATATAAATTTATTTCGGGTCAGATGGGCTCGATAAAAAAGATGTCGATAATAAAGGAAGCGATGTCGGGTTAAGGGAATCGACAAGAATTATTATCGGGTCAAAAAGGAGTCGACAAGATTTTAGAATAAGATATCGAAATTCCGTTTTATCCTTATTTACCAAAGTTTAAGATTTGTACTTGAGAACCCTTAAACTAGAAAAGCTGCACAAGTCAGAGACCTTGAGTTTTTTAATAAAAGTGAAGCAAAAGTACGACAAATTAAACTAAAGTAATTATATTGATTTTAGAAACAAGAATTCGATAAAGTTGATAATAGAAAAGACTTGACGAGAAGAATTTGAACAAACACGGATAAGTTCGAAACAGAGATCGATTAACTTCAAAAATAAAAAAATTATAAAAGAAAAAAAACTTAAAATAATTTTTTTTACTATTCACCCGACAAAAAAACACTATTCACCCGAGAATTTTGAATTTTTTTTTGGAATCGATTTAATCACAAAAAAATCACACACATATGAATCAAGATCAAGATCAAATATAAACAATCACGTAAAAAATATCTTAAATCTATAAAATCGCAAAGCAAACCGTGTGTACCTTTTTCTTTAAGAAATCTCTGCGAATTAATCAAAACTCTGATCGTTTAGCTCAGATACCAATTGTAGATCCCAGTAAATCAGGTAACGGTGTAATATTCAATAAGAACACGATGAATAAACCGAATAATTTCAATATGTCATATATCTAACTTGTAGAATTCACGGTTACATAGATTTCTCTCTTAATCTCTCTATTGAATGATATGAATTAATGTGCTAGTCTTCTAATGTTAGTCCTAACCCTCTATTTATATGATAGGAAAATACAATATCAGGAAATAGTAGAATAAGACATTATACACTTGCCTTTTCTTACAAAACAATATTTTCCTTATTTTAAACATTAAATCTTTCCTAATTAATGACTTTGCTAACTTTTCACTTTAGCCCTTCATGTCTTCAATATTTGTGATCTCGGATACAATCTTTTCAAACCTAACAAGTTTGCCTTTCTGTTTCGTAGTGAATTTAACCTTTTTTTTGAAATTTAGACATTGAACCAGAAGGTTGAAGAGTTTTAGATTAATTTCTTTTCTTCACTTCTTCTTCTTTTTGTAGTTCAAGAGCAGATTTGGCTTTGAGACACATATCCAGAAAGTCAAGACAAGTAGGAATTTTAGGTTTCTATTTTTTTAAGGGAACAGAGATCATTGGAATTCCGTTCGTAAGTCTCTTGACTTCTGGATTAGATATGTTTCTTTCTATAAAGTCTACAACTGTAAGATCTCTGGATTCATTTGTAAAATAAAATTCACCTAGTTCTGGATTAGGATTTACAGTTAGTCGGGACATAGACAGAGGGTAATCTATTCTCAAAAGATGTCAAAAGTTTATCTGAATATTGAAAGAATTCATCATCATTCTGATCTTTAGATCCCATGGGTAGTCTTCAAAGCCATCATCATATCTGTCTAAGCAGTTATTTAAGTCAATTAAGGTACAGGGAATTATCTCAGGATGAATGATAGTAGATGCAGAGTTAATTGATGTTTTGTTTTGAATATTTGCAACTTCTAGCTCTGTATTTTCTTTAAGAAAGCATTCATCCAAAGTTTTAAGTAAATCTTTTTCAAAATTAGATTTTATTTCTTCTTCTGTATGCATGGGGATGAAGTAATATGTGTAAATGAGCTAAAATAGAAAATTGTATCTTTCTTTTGTACCAGTTATAAGTCTACTTGATTTATTTTGCTGGTATTTCGATCAGAAGAGTACTTGATATTCTTGTAGCCATTTTCATATTTCGATCTATTGAAGACAAATTGTTCATATAGAACTGGAAATTCAGGTTTTTGTTCCTTCCCACATGGAATACAGATTCGAAGGTAGATCTTTTTTTGCATGTATAGGGGTCAAGATCATCAAAGCCAAGACTAGCCTCATCTATTTGCATATTTATTTTCTCATGCACATCTTGAGCATCTTGATATTTTTTAATCAAGAGTTCCTTCTTCTAAAGATTGATGTGCAAAAATTCCCTTTCCTTTAAGAAATTGTTTTTAAGAGTCACATAATTCAATCTGTCACTCTCCTTTTCTTCTATTTCTTTATCTTTTTATTTCAAAAGTTGTTTAAGCTCATTAATCTCCTTTTGGTAAACACTTTCTGTAGAACCTTTAATTTTAAAAAGTTTTTTATTTTCTACAGAAATTTCTCATTTCTCTTTAGTCATAAGCTCCATTTCTCTTTTGAAAAAATGGTTCTTTCTTTTTCCATGAGTACAAATGATTATTCAAGTCTTTTGTTTTTCAGATGTGAGCTTCTGTCTGAGAGTCTTAAAATATCGGGTTAGATTGAAGATAGTTGTTGGAACCCAGATCCTCATATACTTAAAATACAGTTGATTAATTGTAGATAATAAGAGTGTAAAGCGTAAGCAATTGAATCAACGGTAATAGAATTATATGCAATAAAATGAAGAAGAATATGAAGATCACTGGTAACTTGTATTTTACTCGATAAGACGATGATTACAGTATACAAGTTACTCCCTTTCGTTTTCTCCAATTCAATCAACACTTTACACAGTGAAGGTTGTCCCTATTTATACTATTATATAGGAAAAGTCAACAAGCCAGCCTAGCTATCACTGGTGGACTCGTCAGTTGTACTAGTAACGAAATCAGTTACGCACAAAGAGCATGGATTGAAGTACGTGTAGTCCATAAAGTGAAATCCAAAAGATGCCCAATCTTCTAGATTGACGATGTAGCTTCTGGACTATCATCTTTGAAGAGTTGAACTTCTGAAGTGCTTGCTTCTGGAGAGTATCTTGTTTCTTCTTGATCAAGTTATGATTCACACTGTTAAGTTCTAACAATCTCCCCTTAAGTGTGAAGTCAGAACCATAACATACAAACTAGAAAAGAAACAAGATTAAAATATTTCATTACAAGAAATTTGAAATTACAAAAGTAATACATTGATTAACTAGAAAGGAGCTTTTTGATGCCCACTAAGAATTATAAGATATTGTCTAGTAATCTCTCTTATCCTGGAAACTCCTTCAAGATGTTTCTCCATGTCAAATGCTGCTATTTTGATTGCTCTATTCACATCACCCTTTTCAGATCTATCAATCCACTGATAATCAATAATGTTTCATTGGAATATTTGAATAATTCAGTCAGGCTGAAAAACTTCTTACCCGTTGGTCTATGAAACACAATTCCTCTTTCAGGTTCAGGCAACAGATCACCAACTCTCTTTGAACTAATTCCTTCCAGTTCTTCATTTGGAGTAGTTATAAATACTTCCTCCACAAGCCTCTCAAGCACTATCTGAAAATCCACCTTAGTTCTGAAGTCAACAAACACTTCCATACTTGTCAGAATTCTAAGGTATGCAATGTGATCATCTTAACTTCTGTCTCTAAATCGTTTCATGTATCTTCCAAGAGGATTCAGGTCAGAAGGATTTAATGACAGAAGATCATTGTCAAAGAAGTTATTTATCTGTCCATTGGCCATTTCAACTCTGTAAACAGTATACATAACATCATTATCTTCAAAATATTGAGTTCTCAATCCAAGTACTCTTCTGATAGCTGAAGTGGCAAACACATTCTCTCTTGGTTGTCTGAATCTTGCAAATCTAGCGATTGTACGTACATCTGTGCCTTAAGCAAAGTTTCTCATTCAAACTCTTTCTTCTCTGTCTGAGTAAAGATGTCTATAGATAATTTCTATGGATGTAACAACTCGAAAACTGGTTATCCTTTGGCGTTGCTCTGGATCCATTGAGTTCAGTAACGCTTCAGTTATACTCTGGTTGACTTGTTGAGATGATTCAACCATAGGGATCTTCAGATTGATTAATCATTGGAGCCTTCATTCTTTGATCAACTTCCGGTTGACTGGTTGAAACTTCAGCATTAGGCATAGAGATGGGAACATCTTGTGTTGAAGTCACTTCTGGAATTGGAAGAGAAGTCTCTTGGATTGCAGACGTTGAGGCTTTTGACACAATAGCTTCTGGAATGGTTTGCATTGTTGGGCTTGACGTAGATGCTTGATGTTGAGGTACAGAGGATGATGGTTGCGCAGAAGTAGGAGCTCTGGCTCTCGTAGTTGTGTTAATTTGTGTTCATGGAATTTGGATTCTTGTTCTTTCCAAATTAAAAATGAAATTAGCAACTTCTGGATTACTTAGCAAGGGGCGCATTGCCAAGTGTGTTGTATCAATTACTTGAGTAGAAGGATTTGGTTCTTGTGATTGTACTTGCTCAGTTGGTTTCTCTGTTGGTTGACTTGGCTCTTGAATTGTAGGTGGTTCAAAAGTTGAAGCTGGTTCATAAGAGGGACCCACATGCTGCCTTTTCTCCCCCTTCTAAGGATCAGAGGCATCTGGATCCTGGTCCTTAGACCTTTTTCTTTTTAGTTCTACCTTTTTGCAAGCTCTCTCTTCTTTGGCTTTCATCCTCGTTTCATAGTATGTGGAGATGGAGTTAACAGTTGTTGTGAGTGAGGTCACAGAAGTATCTAAAGCAGATACCTTCTGGGTAAGTTCAGCTGTTGGGGCAGTGTTTATCTTTGAAACAAACTTTGCATAGACATTTTTAAATTTGTCAAGCAAAGCTATTTGGAAGTTGGCCAGGTGTGATCTGGTGATGAAGCAGTGGATAAGGAAGATTCGGGAGGAAGGACAGCATCAACTAACTTCTTTATATATGCAGCAAACAAGTCAAAATCCTCTATAGAGATGGTGGCTTGTTGTGTTGGAAATTCAGAGGGAATTTTTTAGATAGCTTCTGCATTAGGTTGAAGAGAAGTATTCAGTTTATGGAACTGTTTGATGGATAAGTTGCATTGAGTATCATTGACAGTGATCAGAAAATTCTTCATCTGTTCCAGAACTTGAGTGTGCTCCTTCTGAGTGGCTCTAATTTCGTTCAGAGAAATATTGATATTGGTTTGTTCTGCATTGAAATTAGATGTACAGGTTTTAATGGTTTGTTTTAGATCCACCATAGATCCCTTCATTTAATCAACAAATGCTTGGAACGCAGCATTTGTGACAAATTCAGGAGTGGGGGTAACCGATGCACCTCCAGCACATGGAGTCTCTTGACCCTCGCGTCCAGAGCAGCCCTCATCCACACCTGTTTGTACGTTGAGCGTGGAGGAACTTCTATCCTGTCTTTGAGGGTTCCTAAAAGGTACCTCTTCGATTGTTCTAACTGTATTGACTTGATCTCCAACATCAGAGGGTGGAGAGTCAATAACAGTGTGCGTACGCTTAAACATTTTGAATATGGAGGTACGTTGTGTGCCCTGTTGCCATAACCCCTCTGATGGGAATTCATTGGCTTCTGGATTGGTAGTTAGTATAGACGTACCAACTACCATCCAGTCTATATCATCGGTCATAGAGACATCGATGTGTATAGGTTGTGGCGAGTTCATGAGCGATGGAACTCTTATATTTAGCATCATCATCCTTTTGAGAAAAGATGATAAGGAGGTTTCCCCGGATGTTCTTGAGTCACAAGAACAAGAAGTATCTTCTGCTTGGATGGTTTCACGGTTGGGGTTTGGGCTGAGCTTAAGTCCTAATTCAATTGGAGAAGATGTGTTGGCATCAACCCTAGTAGATGTGGTAGCTCTGGGTGGACTTGGTTGGATTCACTCAGTTGTGTCCATACGGACATCTTCTGTACTTTCTTTCAATAAGCGCTCGGCGTGGGTTGAAGCACTCGTGTTGTCACTCGAATTCTTTTCAAGCTCATTCTCACTCAACCCCTCACTTTCTACACTGGCTTCTATGTACTCAGGGGTGGGTAACCTCTGTTATGAGATTACCATTGAGTTCCTATATGATTGGAGAGTAGAATAGGTTGAAGGTATAAAATTTAGCATATACCTAGAGAGTTCACGCTTGTTCGTGTAACTGTCCTTGTATGTTGGAACCCAGATCCCTTTTCTAACAATTAATTGATAGATCAAACAAGTAAATATGAGCGGAAGCAAACAGATTTATGATAAACAGTAAGATTAATAAGAACAGTATTGAATAACAGTCGTTAATTCGTATTGAATTACTTGGAAGATAATAACAGTACGCACAATTTAGCTCTCAAATTTATATATTTCAAATCACACTTTTACAATCAGTAATTGAGCTATTTATACGATTACAATAAGGAAAGTCAACTATCTAGCCTATTACATCTTGACACGTAAGCTAAGTGAATAACTAATTCAGTTACACATGGAAGATGTGCCTGCCACATCATCAGGGGCGCGTGAGATGCTTCTGTTGGAGTCCAGCGGCTCTTCCTTCCTCTAGGCGCTTCTGAGATGAGTAGTTTAGAAGATGACCTTTTGAACTTCTGTACTTGCATAATTATGATTCATACTTCTTCTGAAATGAGGTCTAACAATCTCCCCCGAAGTATGAAATTTAGAATGTTGCACTCGTAGCTTCGCTGTTCTTCATTAGGCTCTATAGTTGATTTGACAATAAGTACGTATTGTAATTTATCAGAAGGGGGCTGTTTGAGAAATGACTTTGGAGATCGCATCTGTAATTTCTCTGAGCTTCATTAGTTTGTCAAGTCTCCTCACCATCTTCTCTTTATCTTCTGTTACTTGATTGTCAACTTCTACAGAGGCATAACACTTCACGATATACACAACCTCTGTAGAGTATTTATAAGCCTCTTTAACTCACGATATACATTCAATGATACGAAAGTAGGCAACTTTGTCTTGATCATCTCTCCCTCTGTTCATTTGAGTCTTCATAAACTTCTCCAGAGTTATAAGATCAGAGGGATTGATAGACAATAAATCATTGTCGCAGAAGTAGTATGGCTTGTTGTCTTCTCTGACAACTTCTTATTTGCGTACACCCACATTGTTAGGGATTTATAAATCAATTATTGATTCAGATTTCAGACGTCAAAACAAATCGTCTAACTGATTCAGATTTCAGACTTCAGCACCACCTCTTATAAATCAGAAGTGAAATCAGACTTCAGACTTAAGCACCTCTTAAAAAAACAAACGCTACCTAAGTGTAGGATAACCATTGTTATCAATTGTTGGCTTATGGGAGCTCATAGAGGCGATTTTGCAGAACGGTTGAAGGAGAGGAGCTTTCAGAGCACCAATAGCGGGAAAGGTGAACAGTGATAGGAATCTTGGGAACATTAAAGCAGGAAGAGCTTTCCCTTGGCTCTGGAGGGAAACCTTTGTTTGTACAGCAACCTTCATTTCTTGAAATAAGGCTAGTGTAGTCTAAAGGTCTGTTGAAAAACATCCCATACATGATGGTGAGGACATTTTTATTGGCTTGGTCTAGGGAACCAATTTTGCAGGTGATACTCTTATTCAAAATGGAGACTAGTACATTCCACATCGGGGGCAACTTCTTTCTTTTGAACACAGATAGCATATTAAAATGTTCATTGTAACCTAAGAAACGAATGAAAGCCAGTAGAGCTTCTGGTGTTGGATTTGGTTCAAGGTCAGGGTTGGGGATAGTTTAACCTTCACCTTCAACATAGGGTTGACGAAGATGAAAATACTTTGCTATTTTCTTACGTGTGATTGGGATTTGGACGACAGTATCTGGTTCGATGGGGTGTCCAAAGCTTCCAAGTAAAGTATTGTCATCCTTGACGTACATTGTTTGCCACACCTCTTGCACATAGATTTCAGGAACGTTTGGATTCGTCAGGGTTAGGGTTCGGTTCAGGGAGTGGTTTTGCAGGAACTCAATCATGATCCTGAAATCAGACATATAAGTGTTCGGATCGAGAAGAACCTGAACATTGTTGGGTTTTAACGGTAGCTTGACGACTAGAGCACTGTCAGCCGTTGATGCGATTAAAGTACCGTCGTCATTTTGGGTATTCGTATTTGTAACTGGAGACGCCATTGATGAATGGTGCTTGGGAGAGAGTAAGACGCCGATATTCGGATTTGTGAGGAAGACGATGAAGCACAGTACAGTTAAAATCCCAAATCGAGGTTTATATATGAGAGAGAGAGGGTATTCGAGTGATTTGTGAATGGGAAGGGTTTTAATTTGGGGACTAACAAAAACGGTTCGTGTATGCTGATGTAAGCACGCAGGCGTGGCATCATGCAATGGCACGATGAATGACACGTGTCAATGAAGACTGACAAGGGAAAAGGTTTTGGCGCTTAAAAATATTGAGTATTCCCCCCAAGAAGAAATAAAAAGGAGATTAATAAAAAAAATTACAATTTAAACAAACAGATAAACTGTTGATTAATTTTTTTTTAAGTAAATAATTCCTTTTAAAAAAATTTAAAAGCAGACATTTGGTTTAAAAACACATTTACACGAAATGAAAGTTTAATATTCTAAGCCAAGTATTTATTTAAGAAATTTATATAGAATAAGAAAATCTTAATTAACCTTGAAGGCAAGAGTTAAAGAAAATGAACTTATTAAAAAGAATTTCAAAAAAACCACAAAGGCAGAGAATATCTGGTCATAGAAAACGATTTTTGACCAAGAATGTCAAAGAATATCTTTTCAGAAGAATTTAAGTTGAATCTGAAATTCTTTGTAACCTTGACGACAAGAGTTATTCAGAAGAAACAGATTCAAAGAAAATTATTAAGTAAAGAGAGGTTCAGAAGACAACTAACAAATGATAGACTTGATATGCTCTCCCTCGAACATGTATGATTTGCTCCCCCTCAAGAATTGCATTCTGCTCCCCCTTGCTATTGTAAGATATACACCCTTTCTGTTGTCACTTGGATCACAAATGTAAGATGTATTCTGTAATATGTACAGAAATAAGTAATTTGACAGAATCCTAAGAAGATCAAAGAATTAAGTAAAATTACATATTTAACATGCCCAACTTGCTGACTAAGAAATTGAATCGTTTCTCATCCAGAGCTTTTCTGAAAATGTCAGCAAGTTGATAATCAGTAGAGACAAAATACATTTCAATTGTGCCTTTCTCTACACGATCTTTAATAAAATGATACCTGACATCGATATGCTTGGTTTTTGAGTGCTGAACTGGATTTTTCAGTAATAGCGATTGCACTCTCTGAGTCACATAGGATAGGGATTTTGTCGTATATTTATCCGTAGTCTCTGAGCTGAATTTTCATCCAGATTACTTGAGAACAGCAACTGGCAGCAGCAACATACTCAGCTTCTACTGTTGATGTTGACACACAGTTATGCTTCTTGGATGTCCAACTTATAAGTCTGTTACCCAGAAGTTGACAGCTTCCAGAGGTACTTTTTCTATCTAACTTGCATCCTGCATGATCAGAATTTGTATATGCCATTAAATCAAATCCAGAATTTTTTGGATACCAGAGACCTGGTGATGGAGATCCTTTGAGATATCTAAAAATTCTTTTGACAACAGCCAAATGTGATTCTTTAGGATTCGCTTGATATCGAGCACATAGGCAAGTGGCAAACTGTTAGAAATTAAAGTATGAGTCAAAGAAGAGATGTCTACAAAAATCAACACACTCTTCTTGTTATAACTAATTGTTGTTAGACGCTCCCTTTTAGACACATGGCACTTTGTAATTGGCTAGCATTTTGACTTTCTGTTTTTGTATCTGTATAAATAGCATTGTATTGTGTTTGTAAAAGTTGTCGATCAATATATTTACATTTTGAAGAATACTGTGCGTAATTCATAACTTTGTCTACTTTGATTCAAAGTTATCATTTCATAATGTTTGTTCTTCATTCTCATGTCGTTCTATTGATTTAAATTGTTAATTGATCTGCTTCCGCATTTCACTTTGATTCTATACTCTCAATTAACAATCGGTTTAAAGGAATCTGGAACCAACAAATGGTATCAGAGCCTTCTAATCAATCTATTGATTATTAGATCTCTTCCATTGAAGAAATTCCTTTCGATCGAACAGTATTTTCTCGCATTCAAAATTTGTTTATTAATCCACTCGTTTTACGAGATTTTGTTAAATCGTTAACAATCTTCTCTTAAATTGAGTCATTCATTTTGTAATCAAGAAACAAGGATATTATCGAATTCGTTCTTCTATCAAATTGAGATTTAATTGTTCTAAATTTCTTTCAAATCTTCAAATTTTCTCTTCTATCCTACTCAAATGGCAAATTCGAGCTTGAATGCTGTTTATACGTCTGGGTCCCTGACTAAACCTCCAACTCTTGTACGTGATGAATACCCACAATGGAAGATTCGAATGGTTAACTTCTATGAGGGATTGGATGCTGAGTTATATCCAATTATTCAAAACGGTCCGTTTGTTCCCACCACTACTATTCCCAGAATTCCAGCCACTGCAAATACATATGAGGTACCAGCAAGACTGGTTCAGAAGTCAAGGAATAACTGGACTGATGAAGAAAAGGCTAAGGTGGAATTAGCTAAGAAAGCTAAGTCTCTGTTGATAATGGCCATTCCAAATGAGATTTTTCAATCTCTGGACTCTCATGTGACAGCAAAAGATTTATGGGATCAACTGGAGAATCTCTTAGAAGGTGGTGCGAAAATGAAAAAGAACAGAAGAGCCCAAGCTCTAAATGAATATAATAGTTTTCAAGCGCTGACTGATGAATCTCTGGAACAAACATTTCATCGATTCAACAATCTGATTAATCTCTGCAAGAGATGTGACATTGTTAGATCAAAGGAAGACAACAATGTTCTATTTCTCAAAAGGTTAAACCCTGAATGGTCAAATCTATCCATGTCACTACAAGCCAATCAGGACCTTGAACAATGGTCGCTGCATGATGTATTCGGTACACTGCAAGCTCATGAAAAAGAAGTTGTTCAGAAAAGAACAAACATCGGAGGTCCTCTGGCTTTGATCTCAGAAACAAAAGGAATCAAAAGACGAAGTGATGACAGGAAGAAATCGAAGGCCTTCATATCGTAGATCGCTCCGGAAGATGACTGCGAATCGGTATGATGAAATTAAAGCGTTTGCTGACTCTCTGGCTTTAATAACCAAGCAATTTACTAATCGTTTTGGAAATAGGTCTTTGAAAGGAAATAAACGATTTGATCGTCCCTATGTTCCTAAACAAGAAGTACAGAGAGTAGAGAAAACAGAAGAAGAGAAGAAAGAACAAGAATTAAAAAGAAAGAAAGATGTCTGCTACAGATGTGGCAAGCCCGGACATTACTCGAGAGATTGCAGAGGAGCTCTGGAAAAGGATAAGACTTATTACAAAAACAAATATAAGTACAATGTCACTGAAAGAGCACACTTTGCAGAAAAAGAAAACTGGGTACAAGATGAATCCAGCGGTGATGAAGCCATGTTCTGTGGAATGGCAAACACAAACGAATCAAAGGATCAACCCTCTGAGTCACCGGTTAGTAATTTCTCTGGATCATCTGAGCTTGAACAAACGATTGTGATGTTATCAAACAATTTTGAGGAACTAAAACTGAAACTCACAATCGAAAAGAAATTACGAAAAAGTACTGAGAAAACTCTTTCTACAATCAAAAGGGAAAGAGATATTTTCAAAAGAGAAATGGATTTACTTACAGAAGAAAAACTCGAATTAAATACTGCAAAGGAAACGATTTCCATGAGTTTAAAACTTTCTGAAGAAAAACTTAAAAAGGAAATTTTGAATCTCAATAAACTTCTGGAAGGAAAAGAGAAAGAAATCGTAGACAAAGAGAGTGATAGACTCAACTCGTAGCACTTAAAAACTATTTTCGAAAAAGAGAGAATTTTTACACATTGAACTTCAACGAGAAAAAGCTACAGATTATAACATATCCGGATGCACAAGGTTCATGACAAAATTAACACACAAGTAGGAAGATCCGGACTTGGTTTCGAGGACCTAGATCCCTACACGTGTAAGAAAAGGTCGGATCCGAAATCGTTTTTTGTGTTGGACAAATACGAGAAGCCAAAGTTTCCAATTTTGTATGAAAAATCTATTTTTAAAAAATCTAGATATGAAAACCATCATAAAAAAAGCAAACTTAAATTCGAAAATATTGAATATTGTTGTAAAACAAATGTTGATCTAAATAAAGTTCAAGAAAGATGATATTTTCAATTTTGGTTCAAATAAACATACAATTTTGAATCCAGAGGCGTATATTTTTGTTCCAAGTCGTGCAGAGGAAGATCTACGACTTATGTTTGAAAACGATATTCTCTCTACTGGATAAGTATTTTAGAAATGAAACTCTTTGTGAGAATCATCCAGAGATCTCTCCCCGTTCATTTGAAGATTTACATCTTTCTCGAAACTCAAGAAAGCTTGGTCGAGATTACGTATCCATGGGAGAATGACAATAATGATGAAGAATTTTTTGATAACTCGGAAAATTACCTCTCAAATTTAGAAATTAATTCTTTTAAATAATCAAAAGTTATCACAAATATTTCGTAAATTATTGATAAAAAGGATGATTATTTGTATACCGATAAATCTCAAGAAATCGAGCTTCGATAGAGATTGTGCTAAACTTTCAAGTGGTATACCTATTCTTCCCGTTTCTCGTTCCGGAACCGAGAAAATCGGCATCTATACATCCAGACTTCTTAGATATGTGTCTCAAAGCCAAAACATGTCTTGAACTTGAGAAAGAGGCAGAACTCAAAAACAAAGTGCAAAATCAAAAGATTTTAAACTCTACTCTTCCAAAGTTTACTAATATTCAAAACGGCAAATGGAAATCCTCTAATTCTTATGTTCCTTTTTCAGTAAATAACAGAGCTTCTGCAAAAGTAGATCAGAGGAAGAACACAGAAAAGAAAAAGCCAGAACTAAAACAAAAGTCTAGTCTAGATAGGTTCTCTAGAACAACTGATACTAGAAAAGACTTTAAAAGAATAATTGTAATTACCATTCTCGCAATGAAAATTCAATTCAATCTTCTATGTTTCAGTCTTCTGAATGTTTTTCACTGTTCTTAAAGTTAAAACAATTTTTCTCGCAAACCTCTGATCATTCCAATTCACAGTATGTTTGTCACAAAAAGAATAAAACTCAAAAAAAACAAAAACCAAAAATAAAGTCTTTACCTTCTGTTAAATCAAAAAACGAGCATACTCCAAAAGCTAACATAAAAGGACCCATTATGCGATGGGTACCTAAGAAATTCTGATCTTTGATTGCAGAAACAGCGTGTGCATATCTGGTATCTTGACTCTGGATGCTCGAGGCACATGACTGGATCCCAAAATTTACTATCCCAATTCAAGGACAAATCAGGTGGAGTAGTAACTTTTGGTGATAATGGTAAGGGTCAAATAAAAGGCTACGGTACTCTACAAGAAGGTAATATCACCTTATCAAAGGTAGCTCATGTTTCTGGCTTGAAACATAACCTCCTTAGTGTAAGTCAACTTTGTGATTCTAAAATACTAGTAGTATTTGATGAAAAACATTGTTATTTATTCTCTAAGGCGGGTGAAGAACTTTGGAGAGCCACAGGAAAGGTAACTTGTATATGATGAATTTTATCTCTAAGGATGGTAAGGAAACTTTATGTCTCATCTCCAAAAAGAGTGAAGTTGCGTGGCTCGGCATCATAAAATGTCTCACTTAAATTTTAATAATCTTGAGATGCTTGTTAAAAACAAACCGGTATCCGGACTTCCGTATATTCATTTTCAAAAAGATCACCTCTCGCCCCGCATGTGAAATGGGCAAAATTAAACGAGCATCTCATAAAACAAAAAGTGATCATTCTTGTACTAGACCTCTCGCAATTATTACATGTGGATCTCTCGTGGTCCAATTGCAATTCGTAGTCTATCCGGGTAAAAAGTATATTCTGGTACTAATTGATGAATTTTCCGTATATACTTGGCTTGCTTTCGTTCGTCAAAAGTCAGAAGTCCCAGTGGTACTACAGAATATGATGACCAGAATCCAAGTTCTTCTACATCAGAAGATTCAGCAGCTTCGAAGTGATAATGGTACAGAATTCAAGAACGCCAAGCTTGAATCGTATCTTGTTGAACAAGGAATTACTCAAAACTTCTCTCGCCGTTCGCACTCCACAACAAAACGGTGTAGTTGAACGTCGCAACAACCTTGGTTGAAGCAAACGTAACGATGCTCGCAGCCTTCGGTCTCCCAATTCACTTCTGGGCCGAAGCTGTTGCTACTGCTTGTTTCACTCCAAACCGTTCAATTATTGTCAAGAGGCATCTCAAAACCTCTTATGAGCTAATTAATAAAAGAAAACCATCTGTAAATTTTTTTCATATCTTTGGTTGCAGATGTTTTATCTTAAACGACAGAGATAATCTTGGCAAATTTGATCCGAAGTCCGATGAAGCTAAATTTTTAGGCTACTCGTTAAATTCAAGAGCTTTCCGAGTTTTTAACTTACGAACAAAAGCGTTATGGAAAGCATCAACATTGACTTCGATGATAACACCCAACCGACTTCCGAACACTCTACTTCGTAACTCAAGCTTAATATCGTTACTTCGACTATCTTTCGGGTTCCGTAGAATCCGAGATTGATGCTATTTTTCAAGATTTTCGGGCGACGAAGTTGTGTCGAAGCTATGTCACCTCCACATTTGCGGATACTCGGATATTCTCCAAGCCTCGTGCATTACTCTCTCTCGGTCCTCGCTTCTTCTCGTTTCATCCGTCACGTCTATTTGTCCGTAAGTTCCCACTACTCCTACATCCGCCACCGTCCAGCCTACTGCTCCATCATCCGAGGGGGAGACACAAGGACAGTGACAAAACGGATACCGTAAGGACATACGAGAAGAAAATAAAGAAGATTTTGTGTTTCCAGATGAAATCATTTCGTCAAATAAAACAACCCAATCAATTTCTCAACCCGTAATGACGAAATGGACTAAATCTCACACACCGCATCTTATAATTGGTAGTCCTTCCGAGGGGGTCGAACACGATCTCTGCTACCGCAAATGAAGCATTCTTTGTTAATTTTCTTAGTATGATCGAACCTAAACGTGTACATGAAGCCTTAGTTGAACCAAGTCGGGTGGATGCTATGCAGAAGAACTACTTCAATTCGAAAGAAATAAAGTTTGGCGTCTTGTTCCTTTACCAAAATGCAAAATTGCTATTGGCACAAAATGGGTATTTAGGAACAAAAAGGATGAAGATGGAATTGTTGTCAGAAATAAAGCTCGTTTGGTGGCTAAAGGTTACTGTCAAGAGGAAGGTATCGATTATGATGAAACCTTTGCTCCCGTTGCAAGACTAGAAGCTATAAGATTATTCTTGGCTTTCTCTGCATACAAAAACTTCAAAGTCTACCAAATGGATGTTAAATGTGCATTTCTTAATGGATGTCTAAAAGAAGAAGTGTATGTTGAACAACCTGATGGTTTCAAAGATGCAAGATATCCAGAATATGTTTATCTTCTTGACAAAGCTTTGTATGGTCTAAAGCAAGCCCCAAGAGCCTGGTATGAACGACTATCGAAATTTCGATCAAAGCAAAAGCTATGAAAAAGGTAAAATCGATACAACTCGTTCATCAAAAGAGGCAAAGGTATGTTAACTATAGTTCAAATTTACGTGGATGACATAATATTTGGTTCTACTCATCAAACGAAGTTGATTTGTTTTCTAAGTTGATGGAAACTCGAATTTGAAATGAGTATGATGGGAGAATTAACTTTCTTCCTAGGACTTCAAGTTAAACAAAGCACCTCTCGGTATCTTTATAAATCGTGCAAAATATGTTTCGACATGCTTAAAAAGTTTCATCTTCAAAACTCATCATCCATGAAAACACCTATCTCTCCCGGTATGAAATTAGGACTGACTCCTCCGGTAACCGTTGATATTACCAGCTCTGGCAGAGGCATGATTGGTTCTCTTTTATATTTAACAAGAAGTAGACTCGATATTATGTTTGCCACTTGTCTTTGTGCTCGTTATCAAGCCAATCCTAAAGAGTCTCATTTGGTCGTTGTAAAAGAATTTTTAGGTACTTAAAAGGTTCACCATCGTTGGGCCTTTGGTATCCTAAAAATTCTGGATTTGATTTAATGGCGTATACAGTATTCGATCATGCAGTTGTAAGCTTGACGTAAAAGTACATCGTAGTCACAACTTCGGGAAATCGACTTATAAGTTGGACATCCAAGAAACAAAATCGCGTATCCACATCTACAAAGCAGTAAGCCGAATATGTTGCCGCCGCTAGTTGTTGTTCACAAGTTATTTGGATGAAGACCCAACTCAGAGATTATGGTCTGATATACGATAAGATTCCCATCCTCTGTGATTCTGAAAGTGCTATCGCCATTACAGAAAATCCAGTTCAGCATTCCAAAACAAAGCATATCGATGTCAAGTATCATTTCATCAAGGATCATGTCGAAAAGGGTACAATCGAAATGTATTTTGTTTCTACTGATTATCAACTTGCTGATATTTTCACAAAAGCTCTTGATGAGAGACGTTTTAACTTCTTAATTAGCAAGTTGGGAATGCTTAATATGTAACAATGATTTCTTCAGAAGCATCCAGAAGCCTCTGAACTATTCTGACGATACTTCAGAAGTCTCTGATGCTTTCTGAACTCTTCAGAACACTTCAGAAGCCTCTGAGTTACTCTGATTTTCTGTTTCATAATAATATTTTTCTTTCAAGAGAAATCATAAAGTGCAGATTGAGAAACGAGGTAAAGAAGCTACTACAGGGGAAGTTCACCATTCAAGGGGGAGTTTACCATTCAAGGGGGAGTTTCACAATGCAGAAGATATTCGTCTAAGTCTAACTCTGGTTAGCTGTCTTCTGATTTACTATTTCACTTAAATTTTATTTGAATCTATCTGCTCTGAGTTTCTCTTGCCGCCAAGGTCTCTTAGACTTTTGATTCATTTCAAATTTTTTTAAAATATAAATCAAGTCGACATGTTTTTCAACTAAATTTTCTATAAATTGATATTTCTTATAATTTCCATTAAATATATAAATTCAATCAACTCTTGCCTCCAAGGTTGTTTAAATCTATATGTTTAATGCAAATTCTTCTTTATTATTCTTTTATAGAAACTAAACTCTCATGTGATTTTTGTTTTCACTTGACTGATTTTTAAACTTAAATAAATAAAATTAAGATTAAAATCTGTGTTTATTCAATTAATTCAAAATTAATTGATTAATTAAACAGATTTTTTTTTATTACTTTTGTTTATTTCTGCTTTTAAGAAAAACAGCCTCTGCTACTAAATCATCATCATACATGTGTCTCGTCGTACACGTGTCCCCAATCGAAACATTGCATGTGTATACCCGCGTGCTTACATCAGCTCAAATGAACCGTTTTTCCCCAAACTTAATAACCCCTTCCCATTCTACAGTTTCTCTCTCACATAAAACCCCCACTTTCAACCTTCATCTTCTTCCTCGCAAAAATTCCCTAAATCAGTGTTCATTCTCTCTGCAAAGACAAAGTTTTCTATTGTCAAGCATTCGAAATTTCAAAATGGCTTCCAACTGTGCCCGTCCTTCCAACAATGATGAAGAAAGAATCATCGATTCAACTGCGGATAGTACTCCCATTGTGAAACTGCCATTGAAGGCGAACAATGTGCAGGTACTGCTCAACCCTAACACTTATCAACCAGAATTTCGCATCATGATCGAGTTTCTACAACAACACCAGTTGAATCGAGCCCTAACCCTAACCAACCCAAACATCCCTGAAATCTACGTCCAAGAACTGTGGCAAACAATGATCATCGAAACTGATGAAACACTCGCTGGTTCTTTCACCCATCCTGAACAAGTGGAAATTGCTGTTCAAATCCCCATCACCAAAAGAAAACTTGCCAAATATTTCCATCTTCCCCTTTCTGTGATCGAAGTGGATGGGCAAACCATTCCCAATCCTGCCCTAGAAGAAAACCCTTCCACAGAAGCCCTCCTAGCCTTCATAAATCTTCTGGGTTACAATGAACCTCTTACAAGGCTGTCCGAATTCAAGAGGAAGAAGTTGCCCCCAATGTGGAATCTACTCGTCTCCATTCTCAACAAGAGCCTAACTCGCAAAATAGGTTCTCCGGATCGTGCTAGCCGAAACATTCGACTATAATGTATGGGATGTTCTTCAATCGACCCTTGGACTATGCAAGTCTCATCTTCCAAGAGATCAAAGCAGCTGTGCACACTAAGGTGATCCATCAGAATCAGGGAAAGCCACTACCAGCACTCATGTTCCCAAGATTTCTATCTCTCCTCACTCATCCTGCAATTGGGGCAATCGAAGCTCCCCTGATTCAGCCATTCTGCAAAATTCCATCAATGAGCTCCCATAGATCAACCATCGACAGCATCGGTTACTCTGCACCCAGAGAATTATCCAGGTACATGCTAAACCTAATCCCATCTAGCTCTTCTAATCTCCAAATCTATAGAAGCTCTATGGTTTTCTCGTATCGTAGAATTCCTACCCCGAGCACTTAGAGCCGTGTGTAGGTGGTCGTGGTCCGCAGTGAGCATGAGCTTGAGAAAAATAGGAGTGAACATCCGAGTGCTTCTACCCATGCCGACCTTCTATTAAATGAAGGTACAGAAGATGTCCTCAGAGACACATATGAGTGTTCCTCTCCTATTCCCCAAAGGGCAACCACAACTTCTGAGGTTGATGTCACCACGTCTCCACTCATTGACTTAGAACAGCCCAGTTCAAACCACCAAGAAACCAGCCATTCAGAGGATACTTCTTCTTCTGAATCAAATTCATCTGGGGAAAGCACCTCCACTTCATCATCCTCCCAAAAGGATGATGATGATAATATAAGAGTTCATTCGCCCCAGAACTCGCCACTTCCTTCACCACATGTTCATGTCTCCGTGACTGACATACCAATACGCACAGAGGATGAGTCCACATCCTCTCCTAGGATAGATGCTAATGAATTCCCATCAGAGGGGTTACAGCCTAGGAATGCACCTCTTACCGGAGTGTTTACACTTCATCAAGGTAAGCATACTGTCTTCAGCACCTCATCCTCTGATGATGAGGATAATGTTGAAACAGTCAGAACAACCGAAGAGGAGCCTGTGAATAACAGCCCTCAAGGATCGAAGTTGGAAGTCCTTCTACACTCAACGTCAAAACAGTGTAGAAGGCCCCTCTGAACGCGAGGGTAAAGGGGCTCCATGTGTTGGAGATGCACCGGTTACATCTTCTGATTTCGTCACAAATGCAGCGTTCTTGGCATTTGCTGATCAAATTCGGTAGATCCGTGGAAGATCTAAAATTATCCGTGACCACTAACAATTCTCTTCTTACGAGCCTTCAATTTAAAATTGAAGGTCGAACTCTCTCTTAGCGGATCTTCGCCGCCAAATGAGTACCTCTCAAGAAGATCGAAGGCCTATTTTGCCGAACAATTTTTGCTCTTGAATAATGGTCTTCAAGCAAATGCAGAGGCAATCTCTCAACTTCCGTAATCTCTACGTGCCTCTCGGCTTCCCTATCTCGTACTACGGCTCTCGGTGGCCGATATACGTAAGATTATCAAGACCATCATTCCTTCGATGATCCCTTCCGGGTCTACGCTCGTCACGAAATCCGATCTCGCCTCTTTCCGTAAGATTATTCTTGAGCGAATGTCTACCATCGCTTCAAAGTACTCTTCCAAGCCCTCCACATCCTCACCGTACCGTAAAATTGCTGCCATCGAATCTACTCTATCTCAACTCGTGCCTCTCGGTTTCTTCTATTGCCGAGGCGTTTAATGCCAAGAAGAAAGCCAAGGAAGAAAGGGCTTGCAAAAAGGCGTAGCCGAAAAGAAAACATTCCGAGGATCGGGATCCCGATTCTCGGAAGGGGAGAAAGGTCCCGAGCCTAAGCAAGCCAAACAAACACCACCGTAACCAAACACGACCACCGCCGACTCTTCAACTCCAAAACCATCACAACAACCTTCTTCTTCAAAACAAGTGCCAATCACTCCAACACCTCTGGCTACGCATTCTGGGCCTCTACCCAGAGATCCAGATCTAGCTAAGTTCATTCTGGATCTTATGGGAAAAAGCAGAATCCCGAGCTCTCCGGCTGAAAGGGCTGAAATAGTCAGAGCTCACGAAGAACGAGAACGAGCTAAAGCTGCAAAGGAAAGAGCCAAAGCTAAAAAAGAAGAAAGGGCCAGAGAGGAGGATGAGGAAGTGTTCAGAGCTGAAAAAGAAAAAGAAGAAGAGATAATACGCCAGAGGCTAATTGTTGAAGAACAAATAGAGATAGAGAGGGCTGAATGAGAGAATCTGGAAAGAGAGAAGGCTAGACTTGAAGAAGAACTACAGAGACAAAATTTTGAAGCTGAAGAAAGAGCAAGAGTCAGAGCAGAGGCCGCTCAGAAGCAGAAAGAGATCAGAAGAGGAGAATTTGAAGAAAAATTAAACAAAGTTGGAAACATTGAACTTCCAACACTTGAAGTTGAGAAAAGGCACATGTATGCTCCAATGATCGAAGATTTATCTCATGATGCCTAACTTCGCAAACCAATACAATGTAAGCAATGAAGTTAAAGATAACTTCATGGCTCATAAACAAGACAAAGACGGTTTTCACTATCGCTCCAATTACAAAGATCACAAACCATGAAACATAAGCGCTTCAAGATACACCCATTTGGTACACAATCTACGAGGTAGTCGCATCAAACAACAAGAGTTATTACATATGTGATAATGATCTCGTTGTCCATCCATCCAAATTCGATCTCATTTTTCCGGAAGAATTTATGAAGACTCAAATTTTCTCGAACGCAAAGATCCACAAGACCATGTTGCCTACACTAGAATTATTCTATGTATGAAATCATACATTAGATACAAAAGGCAGTCGACTTCCGCATTGGCTTAAATTTCAAAATGGATAATCTGGCTATCTCTGCACCAAATGAGGAACTTGAAAGGATAAGCAAATTCAGAGTGGGTAGACTTCTTACTGAACCAGAAGAGGGAATCATCTTCAAAAGACCAAATGGAAAGAGCTTCTTTCGCATCAAAGAAGCTCATAAATACTCTTCTGAGGTAGTCTACATCATCAAGTGCTATGCTGGCTTAGACACGACAAATCCAGATGTTGCAAAGAAAGTAGAGAAAAGACTTGATGGACTTCAGAAGAACAGAGAGCTTATCGATAATATTTCAAGTATCATTGCTGCTGTTGATCCTCTCTGAAGAAAGTTTTTTTTGACTTCATACTTAGGGGGAGAATGTTAGAAATTAAAGTATGAGTCAAAGAAGAGATGTCTACAAAAATCAACACACTCTTCTTGTTATAACTAATTGTTGTTAGACGCTCCCTTTTAGACACATGGCACTTTGTAATTGGCTAGCATTTTGACTTTCTGTTTTTGTATCTGTATAAATAGCATTGTATTGTGTTTGTAAAAGTTGTCGATCAATATATTTACATTTTGAAGAATACTGTGCGTAATTCATAACTTTGTCTACTTTGATTCAAAGTTATCATTTCATAATGTTTGTTCTTCATTCTGTTTACTGTTCTATTGATTTAAATTGTTAATTGATCTGCTTCCGCATTTCACTTTGATTCTATACTCTCAATTAACAATCGGTTTAAAGGAATCTGGAACCAACACAAACATAATATCTGGCCTACTTGCTGTCAGATACAGAAGAGATCCTATCATAGCTCTATAGCTTGTAACATTCACTGATTTACCAGAGGGATCAGGGCCAAGTTTCATGGTAGGAGAGATAGGATTTTTCATAGTTGAGGAATTTTGAAGATGAAATTTCTTTAGCATGTCAGACACATATTTGGCTTGATTTATAAAAATGCCAGAGGCACTTTGTTTGACTTGAAGTCCTAAAAAGAATGATAGTTCTCCCATCAACTTTGAAAACAACTCAACTTCTGTTTGATGAGTAGAACCAAAGATTATGTCATCCACATAGATTTGGACAATAGTTAACATACCTTTGCCTCTTTTGATGAACATGGTTGTATTGATTTTACCTTTTTTAACCGTTATGGATCAGAAATGTGGATAAGCGATCATATAAAGCTCTTGGTGCTTGCTTTAAACCATATAAAGCTTTGTCCTGAAGATAAACGTAATCTGGATTCTTTGCATCTTTAAAGCCAGTGGGTTGTTCAACGTACACTTCTTCTTTGAGGAATCCATTTAAAAATGCACACTTCACATCAATCTGATAAACTTTGAAGTTTTTATAAGCAGAGAAAGCCAGAAATAGACGAATTGCCTCAAGTCTTGCAATAGGGGCGAAAGTCTCATCGTAATCGATTCCTTCTTCTTGACAATACCCCTTAGCCACCAGTCTAGCTTTGTTTATGATCACTATTCCGTCTTCATCTTTCTTATTTCTGAAAACCCACTTAGTACCAATGGCTACTTTGTTCTTTGGTAAAGGTACTAAGTTCCTACTTTGTTTTGATCAAACTGGAGCAGTTCTTCTTGCATAGCTTCCACCCAGCTAGGTTCTTGCAAGGCTTCATGAACATGCTTTGGTTCAATCATGCAAAGAAAATTTACATAGAAAGCTTCATTTGCAGTTGCAGATCTTGTTTTAACACCTTCAGATGGACTACCAATTATGAGATCTTGGGTGTGTGACTTGGTCCATCTCGTCATCCTAGAATGAGGTACTAGTTGAGCGTGAACTTTTGTTTCAGAAGATTGAATAACCTCTTCTGGAAGGGATTTTGAAACTTGAGGATCATCTAATGTCTCTCTCTCAGATGAAAGCACAGAAGTGACTTTTGGACAGTCACTAGATGAAACAAGAATGACAGAAGGTTCTGATGGGCTCTCAGCAGATGATTCAGGACCAGAAAGTGTAATTCCAGAAGCTTGAAGAACTTCAGGAATACTTAATGATTGATTGATTGGTCTTTGCTCTGAAAGTATCTCTTCACCCATGAAATCTTGAAAACTAGCATCTATTTCAGATTCTCTGGTACCTGAAAGATAATCAGAGGTTACTGTGTTAAGTTTAAGTTCAGAAGTAGAATACTCAGAAGTTAATTGAGTTTGATCATCAAAATCGATGTTAATGCTTTCCAAAACAGTCTTAGTACGTAAATTAAAAACTCTAAAAGCTCTTGACTTTAACGAATATCCTAAGAATTTAGCTTCATCTGATTTCTTGTAAAACTTGCCAAGTTTTTCTCTGTCATTTAAAATAAAACACCTGCATCCAAAAATGTGAAAGAATTTGACACAGGGTTTTCGATTATTTATAAGCTCATAAGAGGTTTTAAGATGCCTCTTGACAATAATGGAACGATTCTGGGTTTCCACGCGCAGTGGCTACAGCTTTTGCCTAGACATGGATGGGAAGTCCAGAAGCTGCAAGCATCGTTCTGGCAGCTTCAACCAATGTTCTGTTGTGTCGTCCTACTACACCATTTTGTTGAGGAGTACGCACAACAGAGAAGTTCTGTGTAATTCCGTTTTAAACAAGGTATGCTTCAAGCTTGGCATTCTTGAACTCAGTACCGTTGTCACCTCTTAGCTGCTGAATCTTTTGGTGTAAAAGAACTTGGATTCTGGTCATCATATTTTGCAAGACAATAGGCACTTCTGATTTTTGTCTAACGAATGCGAGCCATGTATACCTGGAAAATTCATCAAAGTTCCAGTATATACTTTTTACCAGATAAACATTGAATTGCAATGGGACCACAGAGGTCGTGTTGATCCCAGATTATCAAGTACAATGAATTATAAACGTGATATAATAAAAGCAATATGAACAAATAGGATTTGAATGAATACCGTAGTCGTATATCTCTTGATGTGTATATCGATTACAAGAAACAATATCAGAAATCAGCTCTATGGTAATCGACTAATATTCACTCTAATCTCTTCTTAATAAATAATCTCGCGCACACCTAAAGAATGACCCTAACCCTCTATTTATATGTAGAACATTTATCGTAATAAGGAAACTATAAGATAAGGCATTACACACTTGCCTTATTTACAATAAAGCAACGTTTCCTTATATTAAACCTTCCTAATTATTGAGTTTGTTGACTTTGCACTTTTGGTCCTTCTTGTTTTCAATAGTTGTCATCTCGGATACAATAATTTCAGACCTAACAATCTCCCCCTTTGTATTCGAGATTACAATTCCACAAATCAGCACTCTTCTTTTGAAGATCATGAACCTTTTGTCAACAAATCTTTCTTTTGAATCTTTTGCCCCCCCTACGAAAATGATCTCTTGTAATCTCCGTTGCTCCCCCTTAACATTAGGATGATTGGAAAAATCGAAGGAGCCGTGATGTCGTAGGATATAAACTTGTCGGGTCAGGTGATGTCGATGAAAAAAAATCTTGGGCCAAGTAGATTCGACAAGAATTGATGTCGGGCCAAGATGAGTCGATGAAACTTTATGTCGGGTCTTAAGCACTCGATAATTCTTCAACAGAAAATGATCTCGGGTCAAGTTGAATCGATGAAAATTTATGTCAGGTCTTAAGCACTCGATAAGTCTTCAACTTTATCTTCAGCAGTCGACAAAACATATTTACTTCAGTCTTTATCTTCAAAAGAAATCAACATTTGTCACCTTCCTTTTCTCATGTCGTGATGTCGTGTCTTTGATATACAATCTCTCCCCCTCAGAATGATAAGGAGAATCCGAATCATTATGAATAACCAAAGACAAATAGTTAACTAATGAAGCGTGTAAAACTAACATACAGAAGCACGTGAAGCAACTGTTATACTTAATCAAAATAAATTTTAATTAAGTGGCCTATATGCAGTGTTCGCAGCGGGTTGACACTGATAGGACTTCCAGTTATCATAGAAGTAAGTTATAAAACTAACTTCTCAAACTGTTCCGGCATAAACACGAAGATATGCTTGAGGAATCACAAAGACTCGTGCAATGTGTAGAAAGAATTTATGCATTAAAGGCTAATATTAAGGCTCAAAATGTGAAAATACATTTCACAGACTCAATGTGCATTGAATGTGAAGTTCGGAGACCGGAGTTGTGTCTTCCTTTTTCAATATCTTAATCTTCCGAGTGAAGAAAAGATAGCAGATATGCTCATTCTCCGTGATATATGAAACAAATAACTTTTGTGAGATACTTGAGTAGTTGGGTGGGGTGACACGAGTTATCGACATTGGGTCCATGTCTAGTTCAAAATTCATCTCCAAAGAATCGAAAATGAATAGATTATGTGGCTACCCGGATAACTGTTTAGGTTTGGTGAAGACCAAATATTTTCTTTTAAGTCTTGTCAGATCCTCACATTTTTGTTTTATCTCACAAGCACTCAATTTTATTTCAATCATTCCCATTCAGGATATCTAACCTAGGGATGTGTTTCATTGGTAGGTCCTTCCGGCTTTGGATTGACCATAGAAACTTCTAATTCCTAACACACAAAGAGTTAAAACATTAAAGTCCGAGTTCTAAACTAGTGTATTCAGAAGTCATAATACAATGTAAAATGGGTTAAGAGCAGGTCCATAGCTGAGATACTATGAAGCTTACTAAATAAAAAAAATTTGGTACTCCCCTCAAAATGTAGCATAACCTTTTGAAAGATTGTCATGTGATGTGAATATTCGGAATTTAGCACACACATGACGTACCTACAAAACATATTAAAAAGATTTTGGTACCCAAGCTTTGTTGGGTCCTTAGAGGTTAGTTTTTGACGCAATAAATCGGGAAGTGAGGATACTGTATGTACCATACCATTTATGATCAAACCTTTGATTGACATAATGAGAGTTGTAAGAAGAATGCATGTTAGGAAAACAATCATAATCATAAGTGAAAGCATTTAATTGCATAAAGTCATTGACACCGCAATTTGAGCAACAAATTTTATACCGAGAAAAATGAATTAAATGTTTAACAAAACGAATCGTGCAAGAAAATTGGAAATTTCGATTGGTTCTTTTAACATTAGGAAATTCTGAATAATAAGAGTTGTCGTTTTTGCGAGATGATGACTTCGGAGGACTTTTGCCTTTTTCGACCCAAACTTGCTTTAAAGTTCGAAAAGCTGAACCACGTTTAGCATTTTTCACATAATGAGAATTGATGGAAAAGTGAGTTTGATCCTTTTGGTTAGAATGAGTGTAATGCATTTGACTTGTGGAACACTCATTCGGATCCGTTGGAAGTAAAACTGATTCGATTGGCTTTTTGCCTTTGTCCAAAAACTCAGTATGATTTGGAAGTGTAGGATTAAAGTCAAAATCGGCATTTATGTCATCTAACTGTTCCGTAGATTTAAGGTTCGATGAGGAATCAGTTTACTCGTCAAAACGAGGCATTTTCTCAAGAGAGTCTAACTCATCATCAATTTGGTCGGAAGAAGAGGAATATTTTTGTTTAGGAGGAATATAGTTTGGATCTAATTTAAATAACTCTTCAAAATCATCTAAGTAATTGCTAACAAAAGCTTTACACGAAGACATATTGGAAATAGAATCATTTTCGTGATTGTTGTTTAATTGTAAAGCCTCGTTTTCCAATTTCTGAATTTTTAAAATAAATGCCTCTTTTTCCTTTTCTGACGAAGAACGTTCATGTTCCAACACTTTTTCAAGTTGAATAATTTTCCTTTCTAAGAATAAAGTGGGAATGTAGGGTTTATTTTCAGGAATTTAAGTTTGAAGTTCTTCGTCAGTATAAGAAGAAAAATAGTCATTTGAAAGAGTTGCTTCTGAAGATTCCTTTTCTACTATATGAGGATAGCATAAAGGAATTTGATGAAAATATTTGTTTTTCCTATTAAAATCTTCCCTTTCTTCGACGTTGGAATCCGACTTCATAAACTGAATTTTGTAATCCGGACCGAGGTTCAGATATTCGAATTTATAGATAGTCGGAGTATTGTAGATGGCTTTTTCTAAATGTTTTGGATTATCAAATCCTAATCCAGCTTTAGAACATAAATCTTTTGGAGCGTTTAAATGAATTGTGTGCTTAGTTTGACCAAGTTTGTACAGCTTTAGTTCCAAATCTTTGAGTTTATCTAAAAGGTCTTTTCTTTGAAAACTCACAAATTCACATTTGGATGACAATTTTGCCGTCTCACTCTTAGATTTATTAAATTGAAGTGTGAGATCCGAGATTTGTTGCCTAAAAAGATGATTTTCTTCTTTTAAAACCATTTTTCCGTTTCGAGATTGTGCGCTATACTTTGAGAAGTGACAAGTTCGGTTTGCATAAGAAGTAATTGATTATGATTATTTTCTAAGCGAGCTTCTAAGTTGGAAACCAAGAGTTTCTCGGTTTTCGATTTAGATTGAAGTTCTTGCAATTTTATCATCATGTCATTCATTTGGTTCATAAACTGATTATAGTCTGAAAGACTTACCTCGTGGGGTTTGGTGTCTGAACCAATTGCCATGACTTCACGTGTTGTCATTGTACTTTACTAGTTGACCTCGATCAGCGAGTTTTTAAAAATTTCTGAGTAGTCTCGTGAAACAACAGGTTTTTATCGATTGACAAAGAATCGATAATAAAATTATCAATATGGGTCTGAAAGATAAGGACTTTTGTCGGGTATGTGAGACTCGATAAAAATTGTTGTCGAGTGAAGGAGACTCGATAAAAATTGTTGTCGAGTGAAAGAGACTCGATCGAACTGCTTAAAAACTTTTTTGAATCGATAAACAGAGTGTTTTTGATCGATAACCTTGTTTTTCTCGATGAGACACTATTTGATATAAAGGTATATGACTCGATCAGATAAAGAGTCGATAAAAACAAATTTTATCGATTTCTTATGGCTCGATTAAAAAATCTTATCGATTTAATAGGACTCGACAAAAAGTCAAATAATTTAATCTGAGTTTTCTGTGATTGATAAACCAGAAAACAAGAACAGAGGGTTCTTGACTAAAAAGAACTAGTCTTTTTATGGACAAGAATGTCTAAGTTCTCGAGTTTCTTATTCGATCAATTACAAAAAAAAATTAAGATTACTAGAGTTTATGATTTTACTAGGGAATTCTTTAGTAAGAAAAGCCGTAGGAGTCACTAGTTCCTGAGTTTTCTTATGTAAACAGATTCAAAAGTAAATAAAATAAACTAAAGTAACTTTAACTAAACAGATTAAATAGTTTATGTGTGAGTCGATAAAAAATCAATAAGCAGCAATAAGAGTCGATAAAAATTCAATACACAGCAGTAT
This sequence comes from Silybum marianum, assembly GCA_036898165.1. Taxonomy (NCBI): domain Eukaryota; kingdom Viridiplantae; phylum Streptophyta; class Magnoliopsida; order Asterales; family Asteraceae; genus Silybum; species Silybum marianum. Next base: position 21,593,439 of record CM072543.1, read on the forward strand.
GAGTCGATAACAAATTTATGCAATATGATTGAATCGAGCAAAACACATATGCAGTAATCGATAAAACCACACACAGAAACAGATATATAAATCGGGGAAAAAAATAACAGATATGAGTGAGAAGCGATGAAAACCAATATGAAGTTTTTTCGGGTAACACACTGATATGAAGGAATCGACAAAAACTCAACAAACTGAAAAAAAACGCAGGAATTTATAAAAGTACCTTCTGTTTCGTGGGTATCCTCAGAAAGTCGTAAAAACTCAGATCGTAGGCTCTGATACCACTTGTTGATCCCAGATTATCAAGTACAATGAATTATAAACGTATTATAATAAAAGCAATACGAACAAATAGGATTTGAATGAATACCGTAGTCGTATATCTCTTGATGTGTATATCTATTACAAGAAACAATATCAGAAATTAGCTCTATGGTAATCGACTAATATTCACTCTAATCTCTTCTTATCTCGCGCACACCTAAACAATGACCCTAACCCTCTATTTATATGTAGAACATTTATCGTAATAAGGAAACTATGAGATAAGGCATTATACACTTGCCTTATTTACAATAAAGCAACGTTTCCTTATAATAAACCTTCCTAATTATTGAGTTTGTTGACTTTGCACTTTTGGTCCTTCATGTCTTCAATAGTTGTTATCTTGGATATAATAATTTCAGACCTAACAGGTCGACATGTTGCAATTGCGAAGGTCTAGTACAAGAATGATCACTTTTTGTTTTGTGAGATGCTCGTTTTATTTTTCCCATTTCACATGCAGGACAGAAGTGATCCTTTGAAGGTGAACTTCTGGAAGACCAGTTACTAAATTGTGTTTGACAAGAATCTCAAGGTTATCAAAATTTAAGTGAGACATTTTCTGATGCCATAACCATGCAACTTCACTCTTTTTGGAGATAAGACAGAGGGTTTTTTACCGTCCTTTGATGTGAAGTTCATCATATACAGATTACCTTTTCTGTCCGCTCACCAGAGTTCTTCACTTGCCTTAGAAATCAAGTAACAATGCTTTTCATCAAATAAAACAAGTATTTTAGATTCACAAAGTTGACTTACACTCAGCAAATTATGTTTCAGTCCTTATCAAATTGCGTTTCAAAAAAAAACAAAAAGATTATGTTTCAGTCCAAAAACATGAGCTACTTTTATCATCATGTCATTCATTTGGTTCATAAACTGATTATAGTCTGAAAGACTTACCTCGTGGGGTTTGGTGTCTGAACCAATTGCCATGACTTCACGTGTTGTCATTGTACTTTACTAGTTGACCTCGATCAGCGAGTTTTTAAAAATTTCTGAGTAGTCTCGTGAAACAGCAGGTTTTTATCGATTGACAAAGAATCGATAATAAAATTATCAATATGGGTCTGAAAGATAAGGACTTTTGTCGGGTATGTGAGACTCGATAAAAATTGTTGTCGAGTGAAGGAGACTCGATAAAAATTGTTGTCGAGTGAAAGAGACTCGATCGAACTGCTTAAAAACTTTTTTGAATCGATAAACAGAGTGTTTTTGATCGATAACCTTGTTTTTCTCGATGAGACACTATTTGATATAAAGGTATATGACTCGATCAGATAAAGAGTCGATAAAAACAAATTTTATCGATTTCTTATGGCTCGATTAAAAAATCTTATCGATTTAATAGGACTCGACAAAAAGTCAAATAATTTAATCTGAGTTTTCTGTGATTGATAAACCAGAAAACAAGAACAGAGGGTTCTTGACTAAAATGAACTAGTCTTTTTATGGACAAGAATGTCTAAGTTCTCGAGTTTCTTATTCGATCAATTACAAAAAAAAATTAAGATTACTAGAGTTTATGATTTTACTAGGGAATTCTTTAGTAAGAAAAGCTGTAGGAGTCACTAGTTCCTGAGTTTTCTTATGTAAAGAGATTCAAAAGTAAATAAAATAAACTAAAGTAACTTTAACTAAACAGATTAAATAGTTTATGTGTGAGTCGATAAAAAATCAATAAGCAGCAATAAGAGTCGATAAAAATTCAATACACAGCAGTATGAGTCGATAACAATTTATGCAATATGATTGAATCGAGCAAAACACATATGCAGTAATCGATAAAACCACACACAGAAACAGATATATAAATCGGGGAAAAAAATAACAGATATGAGTGAGAAGCGATGAAAACCAATATGAAGTTTTTTCGGGTAACACACTGATATGAAGGAATCGACAAAAACTCAACAAACTGAAAAAAAACGCAGGAATTTATAAAAGTACCTTCTGTTTCGTGGGTATCCTCAGAAAGTCGTAAAAACTCATATCGTAGGCTCTGATACCACTTGTTGATCCCAGATTATCAAGTACAATGAATTATAAACGTATTATAATAAAAGCAATACGAACAAATAGGATTTGAATGAATACCGTAGTCGTATATCTCTTGATGTGTATATCGATTACAAGAAACAATATCAGAAATTAGCTCTATGGTAATCGACTAATATTCACTCTAATCTCTTCTTATCTCGCGCACACCTAAACAATGACCCTAACCCTCTATTTATATGTAGAACATTTATCGTAATAAGGAAACTATGAGATAAGGCATTATACACTTGCCTTATTTACAATAAAGCAACGTTTCCTTATATTAAACCTTCCTAATTATTGAGTTTGTTGACTTTGCACTTTTGGTCCTTCATGTCTTCAATAGTTGTTATCTTGGATATAATAATTTCAGACCTAACAGGTCGACATGTTGCAATTGCGAAGGTCTAGTACAAGAATGATCACTTTTTGTTTTGTGAGATGCTCGTTTTATTTTTCCCATTTCACATGCAGGACAGAAGTGATCCTTTGAAGGTGAACTTCTGGAAGACCAGTTACTAAATTGTGTTTGACAAGAATCTCAAGGTTATCAAAATTTAAGTGAGACATTTTCTGATGCCATAACCATGCAACTTCACTCTTTTTGGAGATAAGACAGAGGGTTTTTTACCGTCCTTTGATGTGAAGTTCATCATATACAGATTACCTTTTCTGTCCGCTCACCAGAGTTCTTCACTTGCCTTAGAAATCAAGTAACAATGCTTTTCATCAAATACAACAAGTATTTTAGATTCACAAAGTTGACTTACACTCAGCAAATTATGTTTCAGTCCTTATCAAATTGCGTTTCAAAAAAAAACAAAAAGATTATGTTTCAGTCCAGAAACATGAGCTACTTTTGATAAGTTAATATTACTGTCTTGTAAAGTACCGTAGCCTTTTATTTGACCCTTACCATTGTCTCCAAACGTTACTACTCCACCACATTTGTCTTTAAGTTTGGAGAGTAAGTTTTTCATTCCAGTCATGTGCCTCGAGCATCCAGAGTCAAGATACTAGATGTGCACACACTGCTTCTGCAATCAAAATCTGAAAGATTTAGGTACCCATTTCATATTGGGTCCTTTAATGTTAGTTTTAAACTTTTCAGTATGTATATCTTGTTTCTGATATGATTTTGCAGAGTGTGTAGGTTTGCTCTTTTTATTTTCAGTGTTTTTGTCTTTCTTTGGTTTATTTCTGAAAGTTGAGAAATTACTATATGAGCGATCAGAGGGCCTGGAGAAAAATTGTTTTAACTTTAAGAATAGAAAAAAACATTCAGAGTTCTGAAACATAAAATATTTCCTTGAATTTTCATTATAGTAATGAGAATTACAATTATTCTTATTTATGTCTAAACTAGTATTAGTAGTTCTATTGAACTTCTTAGCTAGACTAGACTTATGCTTAGAATCAGAAGTGTTCTTCTGCAGAGGCTTTCTTTGATAAATATTCTCAGAAGCTTTGGAAGTTACTGAAAAAGGAGCAGTAAGATTATATTTCCATTTGTCTGGTGAACAGAAAATTTCTTTTTAAGACTTTCTTCTTTCTCAAGTTCAAGACAAGATTTTGCCTTAAGACACATCCCAATGAAGTCTGGATTAATGTGAAACGGTTTTCTCTGTCTTGTTGGAGGAACATAGAGGTTTGGTATTCCACTTGAATGTCTTTCAACATTCAGACCAGAAGCTTTGATCTCCAGAGGTTCATTAGTATATAAGAAAGGAGCTTCCTCATTCTTAGTTACTTCAGGAACCTTTTTGTACTCAGGAGGTAATTGATTTTCTAAAATTGAAAGATATTTTTCTGAGTTAAAGAAATCATCACCTTGATCATCATTTTCCCATGGATATGTAACCTTTTCAAAATTATCTTGTGATTCAGAAAGATTTAGGTCTACAAAAAAACAAGGAAATATCTTTGGATTGTTTTCTGAAGAGATTTTCTGAACATCTCATGTTCGAGTTTAAAGCATTTATCCAGAGTGGAGAGTATATCATTTTCAAAACTGAGGCGTAACTCTTCTTCTGCTTGTAAAGGAATAAATACATCCGCCTCTGGGTTCAAAGTTATATGAGTATTTGAGCCAAATCTGAAAATGCCATCACTCTTCTGAATTTGATTTAGGTTAACATTTGAATTTGAATATTCAACGTTTTAATTTTGAGTTTTTGAGGATGACCATTTTCATATTTTGATCTTTTAAAAATAGATTGTTCATATAAAATCGGAAACACAGGTTTTTGTTTTTGTCCTACACAGAAAGCAGATTTCAGAGTGGACTTCTTTTCACAGGTGTAGGGATCCAGATCCTCAAAACCAAGTCCAGATCTCCCTACTTGTGTATTTATTTTGTTATGAACTTTTTGAACATCGAGATACATTTTGATCTGTAGCTTTTTATTCTTAAGTTCAACATACAAAAACTCTCTTTCCTTTTGAAAATAGTTTTTATATGCAACAGAATTTAATCTATCACTTTCCTTAGCTCTTATCTCCTTTTCTTTGTTTTCCAAAAGTTTGTTTAAGTTCAATTTCTCTTCCTTGAACTTAACTTCTGTATTTTTTAAATTTTTGGAAGTCTTCTTTTTAGCATTGAGTTCCAATTTTTCTTCAGTTAAAAGATTCATATCTCTTATGTAAATTTCTCTTTCTTTTTGAGTTTAAGAGAGAGTTTGTTCAATTTTCTTTCGCAATTTCTTTTCACATTTAAGCTTTTGTTTAAGTTCTTCAAACTCATTTGATAATTGCAGAATGGTGTTCTCAAGTTCAGATGTGTCAGAGAGAGTACTTACAGGTGTTTCAGATGGCTTATCTTCTGATTCATTTGTTGTTGCCATTCCGCATAACATTGTTGCACCTTCACTAGACTAATCTCCTAACCAGTTCTCTTTTTCTGCAAAATGAGCTCTTTAAGCGACGTTATACTTGTATTTGTTTTGATAGTACAACTTGTCTTTTTCCATAGCTCCTCTGCAGTCTTTAGAATAGTGCCCTGGCTTTCCCAATCATCCTCTGGGTCGCTTCTGATATGAGAGCCTTACTGTTTCCTTTCTTCTCGACTTCCCTACTCCTTCTGACCGATCCTCTGGATTCGGAAATTAGAGCCAGAGGTCCACCGATAGTAGTTTTCTTCTAAACGGCCTCTTTCTTATGAGCTTGTAGAGTACCGAATACATCGTGTATAGACCATTGTTCCAGATCCTGATTAGCTTGCAAAGACATCGAGAGATTTGACCATTCTGGATTTAATCGTTTGAGAAATAAGACGTTATTGTCTTCCTTAGATATGATGATATCACATCTTTTGCATAGATTTATCAGAGTGTTAAATCTATGAAAAGTCTGTTCCATAGATTCTTCAGGAATAGCTTGGAAACTATTATACTCATCCAGAGCTTGGGCTCTTCTGTTTTTCTTCATTTTCACACCTCCTTCCAGAATGTTTTCCAGTTGATCCCATAGCTCTTTGGCTGTGTCACAGGAATCGAGAGACTGGAAAATCTCATTTGGAATTGTCATGATTGAGAGGCTTTTTGCCTTTCTGGCCAATTCCACTTTGGTTTTTCTTCATCAGACCAGTTAACCTTTTGCTTTGGAACTTGTCTAGCAGGGATTTCATCTGTAAGAGCAGTAGCCGGAATCCTCGGAATTGTAGTCATTGGAATGAATGGACCATTTTGAACGATAGGAAAGAGTTTTATATCCAAACCTTCATAAAAGTTGATCATACGGATCTTCCATTATGGATATACGACATTCAGATTAGAATTAGCCATATTATCAGAAAAAAGGATTTGAGAATTACTGAAGATTCGTTGAAATTCGGAGCAAATAATTTCAAATTGATCGAAATAAAACGATATTCTTACTAATCTTAGGTTTAAACCAAAATTACCACAGATTTAGAGAAAATTGTTATGAAATTAACAAAATCTCGTAAAATAGGGTAGAATGAAGAACAGTAGCTTAAAACTGAAAATTACTGCAAATAGAAGAGGGATTTATCCAAATGGAAGAGATCTAATAATCAATAGATTGATTATCAGGCTCTGATACCAATTGTTGGAACCCATATCCCTTTTCTAACAATTACTCGATAGATCATACAAGTAAATTTGAGCGGAAGCAAACAGATCTATGATAAACAGTAAGATTAATAAGAACAGTATTGAAGAACAATCATTAATTCGTATTGAATTACTTGGAAGATAATAACAGTAGGCACAATTTAGCCCTCGAATTTATATCTTTCAAATCACACTTTTACAATCAATAATTGATCTATTTATACGATTACAATAAGGAAAGTCAATTATCTAGCCTATTACATCTTGACACGCAAGCTAGGTGAATAACTGATTCAGTTACACACGGAAGATGTGCCTGCCACATCATCAGGGGTGCGTGAGATGCTTCTGTTGGAGTCCAGCGACTCTTCCTTCGTCTGGGCGCTTCTGAGATGAGTAGTCCAGAAGATGACCCTCTTCTGAAATGAGGTCTAACATTGTGGATGGTTGGTCGACGTGTCTTCATTACATGTATCTTTCCAAACGGTTGCACACAGAGGATTTTGAATTTTGTGATAACTCCTTAAATGAATAAGGCCAAACACCTTGGAAACAATAAGTTAGAGAGAGCTTTGTTCCTCTTTAGAGAACGATTCTTGTTATGTACTGCACCGTAAATTTCTTGATAATTAAATCTGTGTAGTGCAGAGGGCGATTGAAGAATATTCTGTACATCATCGTGATAATATTCGTGTTGGCTTGATCCATGGAGCCAAGCTTGCACGTGAGACTATTGTTCAGAATGGACACGAGAACATTCCACATTAGAGGTAGGGATTGCCTTTTGAAATCCGAGAGTCTGTTTAGCTTATTGTTGTACCCTAAGAAGTCCAGAAATTTCACCAATACATCTGAAGTTGGGTTTTGCTCGAGGTCTGGGTTTGGTGAAGAAACATCATTTTCCCAGATATGCGAGTCAGGAAGTTGAAAGAGTTTGGCTGTCTTTCTCCTAGTTATTAGGACTTTCATCGAACTTTATTCATCATTTGGCAAGCCAAAACTTCCAATCAGGGTTAGTTCATCTTTTATGGAAAGGGTTTGCCATAGTTCTTGGATGAATGTGTCAGGAATATTGGGGTTAGCAATGGTGAGGACTCTATTCAATGGATGGTTTTGGAGAACTTCTATCATTAGGCGATATTATTCAGGGACGGAAGAGGGATCGAGGATTACCTGAATATTGTTAGGTTTGCTGGCTAGAATTACTAGTTGGGTACTTTCAGCAATTGAATCAATCATCTGTTCATCTTGATTGTTCACATTGACAGGAATTTCACTTGAAGCAACCATTTGAGAGCTAGGGTTTTAGTGAAGTTGCAGGTTTTCAACAAGGGAAATTCGTGCAAAGCAAGAGATTCGAGAGCAAGGAGACGTTAAAAAGTCCGAAATGACGGTAAATCGACTTTCAATACCGAGAGTGAAAATTGTACTCGAGTGCTAAAAAGGATAGGAACGGTTTTTGTGATGTGGGCTGAACATCGATTAGTCATGCGGACCATGGGAAATCAACGCGTGTCTCGACGGTTTGTTTTTGGCTCAAATTGAGATTTGACACGTGTCTTTGGCAGAGAAGGGATCCGTTTTATAATGAACATGGGTAGTGTTTAAAAAACACAAACGTTTTTCCCTTAGTTCTTTAATTTAAACGTTTATCTCAGAAAATTAATTTAAAATCAATCTAGCTGGTTTTGAAGAAAAAATCATTTGAGGACCAATTAGAGAATTTTAATAAGAGACATCTTAGAAATAAAGAAATAAAGAGAAATAATTCTTTTAATAACCTTGACGGGAAGAGAAATTTAAAGATTTAATTTTCATAAGTCCTTATTAAAAACGTTCTTACAGAAGATTTGGCATACATATCAGAGACTTTTGTATGGCCTTGAAGGCAAGAGCTAGTACAGAGGTTCTGAATGCCTACTTCTACCTTCAAATCCATTTGCCTTCATTATTGATTTAGATCCTTGATCTTGAAACAGCTTTAAAATCATTCAATTGGTCAAAGAAAAGTATTTTGGGACCAAAAGAAAGTTTGAACCTGTTTGAATGACGATTCAGAAGAAATTTTATGAAATCCGAAGCTTCTGGATAACCGTGACAGCAAGAGTTAGTCCAGCAGAGAGTGATTTGCAATAAAATTCAAAGAATGATGCATTCAACAGGCTTCTAATATAATCCAGAGGCTTTAGTGATGGAGATTGTATTAGGTCCTTTGAAAATAATATTACCAGAAGGAAAAATATCCATATCAGAGACTTCTAGTTAATCTTGGCGACAAGAATTAAACTAGTGGTCCTGGGAAGGTTATCTCTGGGATTTTGAAAAGACTTTCAGAAATTTGAAAATTTCTCCCCCTCAAGATATGCATGGAGGTTTGCTCCCCCTTGATATGTGCATCCTTTGTATCTCTGCTCCCCCTTAAACTTTGTTTGGATCATAAAATCATGAAAAGTAAACAATTTAAGATGCAGAGACAGATTTAATGTAATTAGAGGCTTCTGATATGTTAGCGACAGTAAGATGAGTTCAGAAGCAGAAAGATAATAAGAAAGACATGCTTTTAAGGAATATCTTCGGAATTTGTATCACATGTTAAGCATGCCCAAATTACTGATTAGAAAATTGAATCTGTTTTCATTAAGAGCTTTTATGAAAATGTCAGCAAGTTGGTAAACAGTGGAAACAAAGTACATTTCAGTGGTACGTTTTTCTACAGGATCCTTTATAAAATGATACCTGACATCAATGTGCTTGGTCTTTGAGTGTTGCACTGGATTTTCTGTGATGGCTATTACAGTTTCTAAGTCACAGAGGATGGGTATTTTGTCATACACAAATCCATAATCTCTGAGTTGAGTCTTCATCCATATTACTTTTGAACAACAACTAGCAGCAGCAACATATTCTGCTTCTGCTGTAGAACTTGAAACACAGTTTTGCTTCTTGGATGTCTAACTTATTAGCCTGTTCCCTAGAAGTTGGCAACTTCTAAAGGTGCTTTTTCTGTCTAACTTACATCTTGCATGATCAGAGTGGGTATATGCAATTAAATCAAAGCTAGAATGCTTTGGATACCAGAGGCGCAAAGAGGGTGTTCCCTTTAGATATCTAAAGATTCTTTTCACATCAGCCAAATGTGATTCTTTTGAGTTGGATTGATATCTTGCACAGATACATGTGGCAAACATAATATCTGGTCTACTTGCTGTTAAGTACAGAAGAGACCCAATCATTCCTCTGTAGTTCTTAACATCAACCTGCTTCTAAGGGGGATCAGAGTCAAGCTTTGTGTTTGGTGAGATTGGTGTTTTCATAGTAGTGGATATGTGAAGTTTATATTTCTTTAACATGTCAGAAACATACTTGGCTTGGTTTATGAAAATGCAAGAGGTAGTTTGTTTGACTTGGAGCCCTAGGAAGAAAGTTAATTCTCACATCAAGCTCATTTCAAATTCACTTTCCATTACTTTTGAAAACAGCTCAACTTCTGCCTGATTTGTAGTGCCAAAAATAATGTCATCCACATAAATATGAACTATTGTTAACTCACCTTTGCACCTTTTGATGAACAGAGTTGTATCGATTTTACCTTTCTCATACTCATTGACAATCAGAAACTTTGATAAGCGTTCATACCAGGCTCTAGGAGCTAGCTTCAATCCATACAAAGCCTTATCCAGAAGATAGACATGTTCTGGATGAGCTGCATTTTCAAAGCCAGGGGGTTGTTGGACGTACACTTTTTCTTTAAGTTTGCCATTCAAAAATGCACATTTGACATCCATTTGATATACTTTGAAATCTTTATGTGTTGAGAAGGCTAGAAATAATCGAATTGCCTCCAACCTTGCTACAGGAGCCAAGGTTTCGTCATAATCAATGTCTTCTTCTTGACAGTAACCCTTAGTTACTAGTCTTGGTTTGTTTCTGATTACAATTCCATCTTCATCTTTCTTGTTTCTGAAGACCCACTTAGTACCAATTGCAGTTTTGTCTTTGGGTAGTGGTATGAACTTCCATACATTGTTTCAATCAAATTGAAGAAGCTCTTCTTGCTTCGCATCTACCCAGCTGGGGTCTTGCAGAGCTTCATGAACTCGTTTTGGTTCTACCACGCTTAGAAAGTTTACAAATAAAGCTTCATTTGCCGTGACACACCTAGTTTTGACACCTTCAGATGGGTCACCTATGATATGATCAGAAGAATTAGCTTTTGCCCGTCTTTTCATTCTTGTTTAGGAGACTTATGGGGGATCAATTTAAGAGATCTGTTTTGTGTAAAACATGCAGTAGAGACAGCCTCACCCAAGAAGTGTGTGGGAAGACCAGAAGTTGCAAGCATAGTTCTTGCTACTTCAACTAGAGTGCGATTTCTTCTTTATACTACACCATTTTGTTGAGGAGGGCGTGCAGCTGAGAAGTTTTGAGAGATTCCTTCATCTGTTAGATACTCATCATGTTTGACATTCTTGAATTCGGTACCATTGTCACTTCTCAACTGTTGGATTTTCTTAATCAGAAGCACTTGTATCCTCTTCGTCATGTTGATTAATACAACTGGGACTTCTGACTTTTGTCGCACAAAGGCAAGCCAAGTATACCTGGAAAATTCGTCAATTAGCACAAGTATATACTTTTTGCCAGAAAGACTCTACACAACAATGGGACCACAGAGGTCAACATGTAGCATTTGCAGAGGTCTTACACAAGAATGATCACTCTTTGTTTTATGGGAGGCTCTTTTTATTTTTCCCATTTCACAAGTAGGGCAGAGATGATCCTTCTAGAAGTGAACCTCTGGGAGGCCCTCAACCAGGTTGTGTTTGACAAGTAATTCAAGATTTTGAAAGTTTAAATGAGAGAGTATGTGCTGGCAAAGCCAAGCTACTTCACTCTTCTTGGATATGAGACATAAGGTTTCGTACCATCTTTAGAAGTGAAGTTCATCATGTGTAACACCCCTAAAAATGGGAGTTAATTAAAACCCAAAAAAAAATTTGCAGAATAACTTCTAGAACAGACTTCGCCCATAAAGATGGGGAGAAAGTTAAAGAGTTTAAAACATCAAAGTGATACTAGATGACAACCTATTAATCTATACAATATAAAATACAGATTTAGTTCGGGTGTCTCTAAATCCTCAAAATTATTTTCTATGAAACTCCATCTATACACACAAGTGTACTTCGAAAAGGATGCCCCTACCGGCACCTTGCTCCACTCATCCCATCAAGCCCCACCAGCTTGACCACCTGTTATACATGTCATATTAAGAGAATTGTTAGGCTTAAAGCCTAGTGAGAACAAACAGTTCAAATATAGAAAATCCATTTAAACTTTGTAAACGTTAAATAAATATTTAACCAAATATTTTCTAAAACATCTCGTTTTCTTTACTTCTGCCATTTACACCTAAAAGATACGCCCTTCCATCCAAAAATCGTTTTTGTTTTCTTCCACACAAGTTCAACCCCAAACCGGGATCTATTATGAGTGCTTTACTTTTCTTGGGGGAAACTTCTACGGGAAATGACCCGTCATCACATCGATTAAACGACCACACACAAGTTCAACCCCAAACCGGGATCTATTACGAATGTCATCCCCAAGTACATCTGACTATATGTACCTATGGATCCATTTACACTAGTCTAACATCTTAATACAATTGTTTTCAATGTATTACTTCTCTTCAAAAAACCTGTGAAGTGTAACATCTTGCTTCCCAAAACCTTCCTTCCAAAAATTAGGTCAAATAATCATTTAGGTTTATACATCATTTTTTTTCTTGCATTTAAAACTCATAAGATTATTCCAAAACCGTTCTTGATTTCCATTTTATCATTTCAAATAAAACCCTAAATGATACATTTTGATCTAGTTTTACCAAAATCTTCTAAGTATAGAAATATTTATTTTAAACATCATATTAATGTAAAATACATCATTTTGACATGTATGAAGTTTTAGAAATGTAAGAATGAACTCACAAGCTAGATTTAGGCTAAATCTAGGTTTTATCCCAATACCGATCTTCATTAGGTGAGGACTTCGAATCCACGAGTTTCCACCTATAAAACCTTTTTCTAGATCATAAACAAACCCAACATACACCAAAATCAAACTCAAATCAGAAATCATAGAACCAAACCCTAGATTCAAGATTTCGGAGAGGTGATCGTACCTTTTAACGTATAGGGACCCCAAATCATCAAGTAAACTTTAATCTGCATTGTTACCATCTTAAAGAGATCTAAAAAACGAAACCATAGCAAAAAGAATCGCCTCAATCGGAGTTGTGATGAAAACGTTATGGCAAAATGAAGAACATCCTGTTTTTAACCACTAGAGGCCGCATGCGAGTGTGACATGCGATTGTGCCCTATCACACTCGCCGGCACACTAGCCCGTGCCCAAAAACCAATCTGCTTAACCCCTAAATTACGGTACATTTGGGGCGAGGGTGGCATGCGAATGTGCCCTGTCACACTCGCCGGCACACTAGCCGGGGGCCATTTTGAGGTGTTTTTTCCCACTTTTCACAAGTTTGATCCCGCTACTCGACTTGTGGATGATAACCAATATAATTAACTTCAAAAATACTAATCTCGTTGTTCCTAAGAGTGGAATACCAAGAGGACTCGGGATTTCATTTTACCAAAGGCCCGGTTGATACATTGTGCCATTGTCACTATAGCATGGCACACTTGTTGGGATCACCAACCACTTGGTACCACCGGTGATATTGTGACAGATGTCATAACCATATGGAACAATTGTTAAGACGACCATACTCTTAGTATTATTGGTGCTATGGTGACACTTGTCAATATCTCACAACACCACTACTCAAACTCTAAAATTAGATCCTATTTAATAGACCACTCGGTTCAACACTTTTTCTTCAACTGGAACGAAAATCAGGGTGTTACAATCCTCCCAACCTTATAAAAGATTTCTTCCTCGATATCAAGAACTAATTCAAAACTTGAAACTACACCCAAAGGACAGCTTGGATTTTCTAATTTCCATTCCCTCATAAACTAGATAAACATCCATACGAGAATTTCTTTAATATTGATATCATTCGTTCCTTTCCTTATCACGCTCTTTATCCATAAGAGGGGCAACTCTCAAACAATTGCGTTTTCACAACTCAATTGACTCCCTTCTGGAGGAAATATTTCTACCAAGTTCGAACTCTGATTGGAACCCTTATTCAAAAGATCACACCCATACCAAATGTGCACAGTGCCGAAGCAATTTCCAACAGTAGGGTCTTGGTCACCTCCCAACCTTAATTGACCTATATAACCTCAAGAGTTCCTTACAACGTTAACAACTCAGTTCCGCTACTATTACCCATAGGGGAATTCACTCTTAAGTATATTCTGATAACCTCTACCAAACCAGAAGGCCATTCCTTCTTGCAATGAACTTTCTGATAGGTTCGCATAAGTTCATCCGACTATAACCATACATACCTATCTGAATCAGGTTACTCACTAACACGCCGACCTTACCCGGGTGGTAAAGGAATCTGACATAAACAGTTCCGAAAAAGACCACTACCACGTCAATATTTTAACCTCGACTAAACCACGTCTTCTTTAACATTGACTTCAGTTACTGTCTACCTTAATAATCATACTAAATTTCTCCAATAAACATTACCGACTGAAACTGAAAACCCAACTATCGAAGTATGACGACTCCAAAACTTCCTCAAATTTTTAGCAACTCAAAAGATTTCTATTATTTAATCCCTATTTATTATGATTCATCATTTTCAAGATTACCACACAAGGCCTTCAACACCACTTGAACATCAACCAAAGTATTCCAATCCAAGGGTTTATGACACTAGAGGATCATCACGTAATTAACTCTAAGAGATCCAAACGTCCAATAACTCCGAAGTTCCTATAACTATCGGTCGTTCAGACCGAAGTCCCAAAAGTGTGAAGTAGAACAACTGTCACAATTCGACACAATAGTCAAAGGCATACCATGCCTTGAGAGAATTCCATCCACATACAACTTAGCTAGCTTGTCAACTAGACCGGTTTCTCGCATTACTAAGAAGCGAGCACTCTTCGACAATCTAACCACCACTACCCATATAGCATCATGACCTTTCAAGGTCTTCGGTAACTTCGTCACAAAATTCTACAGTGATGTGCTCTCATTTCCATTTCGGAGATCCCAACGATTGAAGACTTCCATACGGTCGTTGTTGTCCTGCCTTTACTTGTTACAAGTTACCCTCTCTCTACATATCTATCCACCTCCAACTTCCTAACAAGCCACCAAAAAGTCAACTTCACATTCCTACACATCTTGGTACTTAGACTTATGTGCGTCCTCTAATAGTAACTCACAATCATATTTCTTAAGCAATTCTAACCAATGTCGTTGCCCCATGTTTAGCTCCTTTTGATCAAAACTTCCATCAAACTTTTATAATCGGTCTAGAGTGTGCATTTAGTTCCGTAAAAAAAATGTCGCCATCACTGTAATGCAATTACCATCGCCACTAGTCCCATATCATGGGTTCGATAACTCTTCTCGTTTTCCTTGAGTTGCCTTGACGCATATGCAATAACCTTGCCTCTTTGTATTAATGCCCAATCCGAACCCATCTTTGTCACATCACTATAGACCACAAACCTTCAGATCCTTCTAGCAAGGATAAAATCGGTGCTTTACACAATTTTCTTCGATAAATTCGGAAAACCTCTTCTTATTTGTCAGCCCAAATAAGCTTCCGATAATAGCCCGCCAATCCTAAGAAGCTTCTAATTTCTAACGGATCCCGAGACGGTTCCCAATTCATCATTGCTTTAATTTGGATGGATCCACTTTCACTCCATCTTGAGTGACACATGCCCCGAAATTGTACTTCCTTCAACTAAAAAGTCACACTTAGAGGATTTGGCGTATCACTTCTCCTTGCTTAACACCTCGAGGACTTCTCGAAGGTATTGCTCATGGTCTAACTCGTTCTTAGAGTAGACAAGGATATCATCAATAAATACAATCAGCGATTGATCTAGAAACGGTCGACATACTTGATTTCATCAAATCCATAAAAATTGCTGATGCGTTTGTCAACCCAAACGGCATTATTAAGAACTCATAATGACCGTACCGCGTCCTAAACACTGTCTTTGCTACATTATCCTCCATCACCTTCACTCGATGATAAAACGAACGTAAATCGATCATTGAGAAGCAACCCGCTCCTTGTAACTGATTAAAGAGATCATAAATTTTCGGAAGGGAATACTCATTCTGCACGGTTGTTTTATTCAACTTCCTATAGTCGTTACACATCCTCATTATGCCATCTTTTTTCTTCACAATTAAGACCGGAGCTCCCCCGGCACTATATCTATTCGAAACTCCACTTGTCTATCGGGTGGCAAACCGGGTAAATCTTCGGGGAACACCTCCGGAGGTTCACTAACGACCCTCTTCTCTAACTTCACATCTAGAACATAGGCTATGTACGAAAGACATCCCTTGGCTAAACACTTGCACGACTTTGCCAAGGTTAACCAAACTAACTCGCCTTTCCTTCCTTCCCCGTAGATTATCACCATATTGCCATTCGATAACGGAGTCCGGATTAACTTCTTAGAACATAGGATTTTGGCTTGGTTCTCGGCTAACCAATCCCTTCCTATCATCACATCAAACCCTCTTATCGACATAGGCATGAGATTTACCCCAACGTTATTTCCTTCAACTTCCAACATACAATCCTTAAAAATGATCCAAACTAGAACTGACTTTCCATCGTCTATTACAACAATATAGACATCTTCCAAGGCACTCATAGGTACGTGTAGATTTGAGTAGAAAAAAGTGGACACAAAAGAAAAGTGGCACTAGAATCAAAAGGACATAAGTGAGTATACTCTCTCACCGTCTCGTCCCCTTTCTTGAAACCCAAACATTCATTCATGATATGACCGATAATTTTCTCATTGCGATACTCTTCCAAAACTTTTTCTTCGAATAATTCCAAGGTGAGCCTAGAGATTATGATTGGCCCAAAGGTAGCCGTGGTGATGCTCCACCATGCTAAAACTCGCTCCTAAACATCTGTGAAGAGGACTTCACTCTTCCTTATCTTCAATTTCAATCGAGCCAAAAGCTTGCTCGATCTCTCTTAACTAATTCGTACAAACTACCGAATCATCTAATCCAGGGAACTTGGGTGATTTAGAGCATAAGAAAGTCTCGTACGATCAACCCTTTCCGTTCTCCTTGCTTCCGTCACATATGCCTCTTCGGTATTGAAACCTCTCCCGTTGCTCCCGGAACCCATCACTATGTTCTGAGTAGTTGCTTCATGCCTTCGGTTATTGGTACTCCTTTTCTAGAACGTCTTGAACACATTTCCCTGTTGTTGTGCTATGACAAAAATAACTACCTGCAACATACCGGTTCGGAACTCATTCTGTAAGCCCGATTCTACCATTAAAGGATTACCCTGATCAAGGTTGTCTTCAAACAGACGATTCATTATGGCACACCTCTTGATGAAACAAGAGGGATCATAGGTGATTGAGTGACTTCCACTGTCACTTGTAGATCAGGAGTAGAAATACTGTTGTTTGCGCCATTAGCTTCGTTACACGATCTAGTACGCGTAATAATCATTTCAGTCAGCTACAAACATAGAATATGAATAAGACAAGTCTAACATAAATACGTATAACACATTCACCAATCATCGTAACCATAGTAAGTAAGCATACTCACATAACAATATACCCAAGATAGGATTAGCTACGTGATATCTTGGATATATCACTCGTATAAGAATTCTTATTACCACAGTCACGTTTCATAATTAGTGCATTTCCGTTGACTCTAAAGCTCTATTATCTCAAGAGTGTCTACCCATTCTCACACAACATCACTTACAGTCTCATCTTAAGTCTAGGCATCTTAAGTTCATACCTAGTTCGCTTAAACTAAAGCTTTGATACCAACTTGTAACACCCCTAAGAATGGGAGTTAATTTAAACCCAAAAACAACTTGCGGAATAACTTCTAGAATAGACTTCGCCCATAAAGATGGGGAGAAAGTTAAAGAGTTTAAAACATCAAAGGGATACTAGATGACAACCTATTAATCTATACAATACAAAATACAAATTAAGTTCGGGTGTCTCTAAATCCTCAAAATTATCATCTATGAAACTCCATCTATACACACAAGTGTATTTTGAAAAGGATGCCCCTACAGGCAGCTAGCTCCACTCATCCCATCAAGCCCCACCAGTTTGACCACCTGTTATACATGTCATTTTAAGAGAATTGTTAGGCTTAAAGCCTAGTGAGAACAAACAATTCAAATATAGAAAAGTCATTTAAACTTCGAAAACGTTAAATAAACATTTAACCAAAACCTTTTCTAAAACATCTCTTTTTCTTTAATTCTGCGATTTACACCTAAAAGATACACCCTTCCATCCAAAAATTGTGTTTCTTTTCTTCCACACAAGTTAAACCCCAAACCGGGATCTATTACGAGTGCTTTACTTCTCTTGGGGGAAACTTCTACAAGAATGACCTGTCATCACATCAATTAAACAACCACACACAAGTTCAACCCCAAACCGGGATCTATTGCAAGTGTCATCCCCAAGTACATCTGACTATATGTGCCTATGGATCCATTTACACTAGTCTAACATCTAATACAATTGTTTCCAATGTATTATTTCTCTTAAAAAAAACCTGCTTCCCAAAACCTTTCTTCCAAAAATTAGGTCAAATAATCATTTAGGTTTATACATCATTTTTTTCTTGCATTTAAAACTCATAAGAGTATTCCAAAACCGTTCTTGACTTCCATTTTATCATTTCAAAGAAAACCCTGAATGATACATTTTGACCTAGTTTTACCAAAATCTTCTAAGTATAGAAATACTTATTTTAAACATCATATTAAGGTAAAATACATCATTTTGACATGTATAAAGTTTTAGAAAGGTAAGAACGATCTCACAAGCTAGATTTAGGTTATATCTAGGTTTTATCCCAATACCGAGCTGCATTAGGTGCAGACTTCGAATCCACAAGTTTCCACCTATAAAACCTTTCTCTAGATTATAAAAAAACCCAACATACACCAAAATTAAACTCAAATCAGAAATCATAGAACCAAACCCTAGATTCAAGATTTCGGAGAGGTGATCGTACCTTTCAACATATAGGGACCCTAAATCATCAAGTAAACATTCATATTCCTTGTTACCATCTTAAAGAGCTCTAAAAAACGAAACCATAGCAAAAAGAATCGCCTCAATCAGAGTTGTGATGAAGAAGTTATGGCAGAATGAAGAACATCCCGTTTTTAACCACTGGAGGCCGCATGCGAGTGTGACATGCGAGTGTGCCCTGTTACACTCGCCGGCACACTAGCCTGTGCTCAAAAACCAATCTGGTTTAACCCCTAAGTTATGGTACATTTTGGGCGAGTGTGACATGCGACTATGCCCTGTCACGCTCGCCAGCACACTAGCCGGGGGCCATTTTGAGGTGTTTTTTTTCCCACTTTTCACCCGTTTGATCCCGCTACTTGACTTATGGATGATACCCAATATAATTAACTTCAAAAATACTAATCTAGTTGTTTCTAAGAGTGTAATACCAAGAGGACTCGGGATTTCATTATACCAAAGGCCCGGTTGATAAATTGTGCCATTGTCACTATAACATTGCACACTTGTTGGGATCACCAACCACTTGGTACCACCGGTGCTATTGGGACAGATGTCATAACCGTATGGAACAATAGTTAAGACGACCATACTCTTCGTACCATTGGTGCTATGGTGACACTTGTCACTATCTCACAACACCACTACTCAAACTCTGAAATTACCTCCTCTTTAATAGACCACTCGGTTCAACGTTTTCTTTAACTGGAACGAAAATCAGGGTGTTACATCATGTATAGGTTACTTTTTTGTCAGCTCTCCATATCTATTTTCCTGCCTTAGACATTAAGTAACAATGCTTTTCATCAAATACAACTAACATTTTAGCATCACAGAGTTGACTTACACTAAAAAGATTATGTTTCAAACCAGAAACATGTGCTACTTTTTATAAGGTAATATTACCTTCTTGTAGAGTATTGTAGCCTTTTATTTGACCCTTATCATTGTCACCAAACATTACTGCTTCACCAGATTTATCTTTAAACATGGAGAGTAAGTTTCTTGTTCGAGTCATGTGCCTCGAGCATCCAGAGTCAAGATATCAGATATGTACACGTTGTTTCTACAATTAGAATCAGAGAGATTTAGGTACCAATTTCATAATGGGTACTTTGAAGTTAGGTTTAAGTTTGTTTTTCATCTCATCTTTAGGAACAGAAGATTTAGTAGACTTTCCAGAAGTTCTGCTTTGCCTGATTTTGGATTCCTTTTCTTCTAGTTGTTAGAGTTGAAGCGTTTATTTTAACCATAAGAAAAATTATGAGGAATTGAGAAGAATTAATTGAGTTTTAAAAATAAAGAGAAGCATTCAGAGTTCTGAGACATAAAAGAATTCATTGAATTTTCATTGCTGGAATGATAATTACAATATTTATTATTTTTGTCTATTTTAGCATCAGTTGTTCGAATGAACTTCTTATCTAGCCTGACTTATGTTTTTGAACTATTGAATTCTTCTCTGTCATTTTCTTCTTGGGAATCCACTCTTTTTGCTCTTTTTACGAAGTTACTGAAACAGAAGTAAGAGAATCGTAATTTTCCATTTGGCTTTTTGTTCTCGAGTAGACTTCTGAGACTGTTGTTTCTGAGATTGTAGTTCAAGTTTAGCTTTCTGCTTAATTACAGCCTCTTTTTCAAGATCAAGACAAGTTTTATCTTGAATGCACATGCTGAGAAAATTTGGATGAATGGAAACCTCTTTTCTCTATTTTTTTGGAGGAACAGTGATAATTGGTATTCCATTTGGAAGTCGTTTAACATTCGATCCAGCAACCCGTACTTCTGGTGGTTCGTTTGTATAAATAAAAGGAGCATCGCTGTCTTTTATACAAGGTTCAACTCGAACGTAAGTAGAAGGCATATGATTTTCAAAACTAGTGAGTAATTTATTTGCATGTATAGGTATGAACTCATCAGCTTTTGGGTTTAAAATTATATGAATGAATGAACCAAAGTTAAAAACTGGATTCTTCTTCTGAACTAGTTTAAGATCAACTTTACTTGTTTTTTTAGAAGAATACTTTATGTTTTTATATTTGAGTTTTCGCATTTGATGGCCATTGTCATATTTTGACCTTTTAAACACATATTTTTCATATAAAACAAGAAAAGTGGGTTTTTGTTCTTTATCCATACACAAAACAGAATCTAAATTAGATCTTCTTTTACACGTGTAGGGATCCAGATCTTCGAAGCCGAGACCTGTTTTCCCAACTTGTGAATTAATTTGTTCATGCACCTTCTGAGCATCTTGATAAATTTTAATCAAGAGTTCCTTCTTTTGAAGATCGATGTGCAGAAATTCCCTTTCCTTTTGAATATAGTTTTTAATAACGACATAATTTAATATGTCTCTTTCTTTAGCTTCAATCTCTTTATCCTTAGCCACAAGAAGTTTATTTAGTTCATTAATTTTATCTTTTAAAATGCTTTTTGTGGAAACTTTGAATTTTGAAAGTTTTTCATTTTCCACAGAGAGCTCTTGTTTCTCTTCTGTGAGAAGTTTCATTTCTCTTTTGAAAACATTTATTTCTTTTTCGATAAAAGAGAATGATTTTTCAAGATCTTTTCTAATTTTCTTCTCAATCAGAAGCTTCTGTTTCATATTTTTAAAATCAAAAAGTTAAGTTTGAAATTGGTTGTTCAAGTTCAGAAGATTCAGAGGTGGGGCAAACCGGTGTTTCAGAAGGTTGATCCTCTGAATCGCTTGACATAGCCATTCCACAGAACATGGCTTATGTATTGCTAGACTGGTCTGATAGCCAGTTTTCCTTGTCAGGATAGTGTGCTCTCACATCAGCATTGTACATGTATTTGTTCTTATAGTACATCTTATCCTTGATGAGAGTGCCTTTGCAATCTTTTGAGTAGTGACCTGGCTTGCCACATCGATAACATACATCCTTCTTCTTCGTTTAGCTCAGCCTCTGTCTTTTCAATCGTTTTAACCTATGACCTTGGTGCATAGGTTGGAATGGGGCGTTCATTTTTGTTATCATATCTTCTGTTGCTTTGAAATGATCAATTATCAAACTTTTTGGTGAATTGTTTGGTAATAAGAGCCAATGACTTAGCAAATGAATTGATTTCACCATCTTCTGATTCAGAAAGACCAGCTTCTGTATCAGCTTCTGAGATTAAAGACCTGCTCTTTCCTTTCTTCTCAGCATCTCTACTTCTTCTTCCCGGACCTCTGGATAGAGATAAGAGCCAAGGGATCTCCAACATTCACCTTCTTCATCACTACTTCCAAACACATCGTGTAACGACCATTGTTCAAAATCTTGATTAGCTTGTAGTGACATGGACAAATTTAACCATTCAAGATTCAGACGTTTGAGGAACAAAACATTATTATCTTCCGGTGACCTAATAATGTCACATCTTTTACATTGATTAATCAATGTATTGAACCTGTGAAATGTCTGCTCAAGAGTTTCTTCTGGAAGGACCTGAAAATTGTTGTATTCATTCAGTGGTTGAGCTCTTCTATTCTTTTTCATCTTTGAACCTCCTTCAAGTTGATTTGCCAACTGATCTCATAGGTCCTTTGCATAATCACATTGATGTAGAGATTGAAAGATGTCATTTGGAAGAGCCATGATGAGGAGTCGCTTCGCCTTTTGATCAATCTCATTTTTCTTTTTGTCATCCTCAGTCCAGTCCTTCCTATTTTTGGGAACCTTCCTTGTTGGGATTTCGTCAGTAGTGGCAGTTGCAGGTGCCCTAGGAATGGTGGTAAAAGGAATAAAGGGACCATTTAGAACATAAGCGTATAGATCAAGATCTAGACCTTCAAGGAAGTTGATCATACGAATTTTCTATTGGGATATTCATCCCTTGATAGAGTGGGTGGTTTTATGAGAGAGCCGGAACTGTACATGGCATTAAGATTTGGATTTGCCATTTTGAGAAAAACAGAGTGGTGAAGACTTTGAGAGAATTTGAGGAATTTAGAACGATTTATGTTAACTCGAACTTGAAATGGCTTGTCGATGAACAATGATACTCAGATTTTATGTAAGAACAATAAAAACTCGTACAACAGAGTAGAATTGAAAACTGTAGCTTAAACTCGAGTAATTCTAATTGAATGGGGATTTCTCCATACTGGATTAGATCAAATAATCAATAGATTGATTAGATGGCTCTGATACCAATTGTTGGAACCCAGATCCCCATATACTTAAAATACAATTGATCAATCGTGGATAATAAGAGTGTAAAGCGGAAGCAATTGAATCAACAGTAATAGAATTATATGCAATAAAATGAAGAACAATATGAAGATCAATGGTAACTTTTATTTTACTCGATAAGACGATGATTACAGTATACAAATTACTCTCTTTCGTTCTCTCCAATTCAATCGACACTTTACATAGTGAAGGCTATCCCTATTTATACTATTACATAGGAAAACTCAATAAGCTAGCCAATCACTGGTGGACACTTCATCTATACTAGTAACAGAGTCGGTTACGTACAAAGAGCATGATATGCCACGTCATTAAAGCATGCGTAGTCCATAAAGTGAAATCCAGAAGATGCCCAATCTTCTGGATTAACGATGTAGCTTCTTGACTATCATCTCTGAAGAGTTGAACTTCTGAAGTGCTTGCTTTTGGAGAGTATCTTTTTTCTTCTTGATCAAGTTCTGATTCACACTTTTAAGTTCTAACAACAGTGTTCTCAAGTTCCGATTGTCCAGAAGTAGAACAAACCTGAGTTTCAGAGGCTATATCCTCTGCATCATCCTCCATGGCCATGTTGCAGAACATGGCTTCTACATCAATTGATTGATCAGAACACCAGTTTTGTATGTCGGCCATCTTTTATCTTTCATCTTTGTTGTACTTATATTTGTTTTTATAGTACATATCATCTTTGATTAGAGCTCCTTAGAGTAATGACCAGGTTTGCCACATCTAGAACACACGTGTTTCTTCTGACTCAACTTCTCCTTCTTCTCTTTCTTCTGACCCAACTTCTCCTTTTTCTCTTCCTCTTATTTCTTGCAAGAGGTGCCTCTTGTATTGGCACAAAGACTTGTTGATTTGATCTTTCACCTCTGTTTTCAAATCGACCTCTGTTCTAAAACAATCGATTTCCAAACTTTATAGTGAACAGTTTGGTGATCAGGGCCAGAGATTCAATGAAGGCATTGATTTCATCAACTTCTGAACCCGAAAGTCCAGCTTATGTATCAGCTTCTAAAACTAGAGCCTTGTTTTTTCCTTTCTTTTCAGCTTCTCTAGTCCTTTTGCTCGATCCCTTTGATTCAGAAATAAGGGCCAGAGGACCACCAACATTCACCTTCTTCTACTGCACCTCCATCTCATAGGCTTGCAGAGTCCCAAAACATCATGTAGTGACCACTGCTCCAGATCCTGGTTCTAAAAAGACATTCACAGATTTGACCATTCTTCATTCAGACGCTTGAGGAATAAAACATTGTTATCTTCTTGCGATCTGGCGATATCACATCTTTTGCACAAATTAATTAGTATTAAATCTGTGAAAAGTTTGTTCTAGTGTCTCTTCTGGTAGAGCATGAACTGTTATACTCATTCAGAGCTTGTGCTCTTCTATTTTTCTTCATTTTTGCTCCACCTTCTAGTTGGTTCGCCAGTTGATCCCATAATTCTTTAGAAGTAGCACATGAGTCCAATGACTGAAAGATATCATTTGGAATTTCCATGATGATGCTTTGCCTTGAGGCCGATCTCGACCTTCTTCTTATCTTCTTCATCCCAGTCCTTCCTCTCCTTAAGAAGATGTTGAGCAGGGATTTCAGTAGTGGTTGCAGTTGCAGGGATTCTCGGAATGACCACAGTTGGGATATATGGTCCATTTAATACTAAGGAATATATACCTAGATCTAAACCCTCATAGAAATTGATCATCCAGATTTTCCATTGAGGATATTCCTCCCTAATGAGTGTTGGAGGTTTAGTGAAAGAACCTGAACTGTACATTGCATTCCAGTTAGGATTTGCCATTTTTAGTAAACAGGTGATTTTAAGAAGAGATTATGAGAAATTGAATATTTAGAATTGATAATAAACAATCAAGATCTTGGAACAACTGAGAGATTATCATATTTTTTTAGATCTAATTGCGAAGAACCACTGAATTGCAAAATTTTGTAAAACATGGTAGAATTGAGAATAGCAATTAAAACCAAAAACAATCTAGTTGAGTGGAAATTTCTCCATATTGTAATAGATCGGCTAATCAATAGATCGACTAGTTGGCTCTGATACCAATTGTTAACCCAGATCCAAGTTTACACTCAAACACTGTTGATAATCAGGGTAATAATAAGCAGTAGCGGAAGCAGAATATTATCGACATAGTAAACTAGAATGGTTAATTGAACGAGATAAACAAAATCAATTACTCAAGGCAAATTGTATTTCACTCAATGATAACGAAATACAGTACTGATGAATACAAGTAAGCTCACGAGTTCTCTCCAAATCAATCGACACAAAATACAAGGGACACTATCTATTTATACTAGACTAGATATAAAAGTCAAAAAGCTCCCCAATTACAGTGACACGTAGGTAGAATTTGTAACAAACTATGTTAGAGTTTGTTACACAGTTATGCCATGTCATAAGTCACGTGTTTGTCTTGTATTTGATCTATAAGTTGCTCTGTCTTCTAGATTAAAGGTCTGTCTTCTGGTGTGATCTTCTGGATAGTAGACAACCTTCTAGAGAGATATTCTAAAGAAGAATACTTTGTCTATGGAGAAGTTATTTTTATACTTTTTACATAGAAATATATTCTAACAATTATACATACCAAAACTATTTATACCCAAGGGGTATTTACAATAAATCCCTTCTGCTTTAATACAACTACAAATTAACCCTTACTAGTCATCATGACACAAAGGCGTCCTCTACTCCCATAATAGTCCGTTCTCTAGATATTAAGAAGAACACATACCGTTAGACCTCATTTTCAGAGAAGTATGAATCAGAATTATGCAAGTATATACGCATCTGATGACATGGCAGGCACATCCTCCGTGTGTAACTAAGTTAGTTATTTACTTGCTTACGTGTCAAGTTGTAATAGGCTAGATAGTTGACTTTCATTGTTGTAATCGTATAAATAGCTCAATCACTGTTTGTAATAGTGTGATCGAAATATATAGATTTGAGAGCTAAATTGTACGCACTGTTGATTATCATTCAAAGCAATTGAATACGAATTACGATTGTTTTTCAATGTTGTTCTTACTAATTTTACTGTTTATCATAGATCTGTTTGCTTCCGCTCATATTTACTTATTTTGATCTATCGATTAATTGATAGAAAGGAATCTGGATTCCAACAATTGGTATCAGAGCCTGATAATCAATCTATTGATTATTAGATCTCTTCCATTTGGAAAAATTCCTTTTCTATTTACAGTATTTTTCAATTTTAATCTCCTGTTCTTCATTCTACCCTGTTTTACGAGATTTTGTTAATTTCATTACAATTTTCTCTAAATCTGTGGTAATTTCTACTTAAATCTGAGATTAGTAAGAATATAGTCTTATTTCAATCAATTTGAAATTTGTTTACTCCAAATATCAACAAATCTTCAGTAATTTTCAAATCTCTGTTTCTGGTAATATGGCGAACTCTAATCTGAATGGCGTATATACTTCTGGTTCTCTGACCAAACCTCCTACTCTAATATGTGATGAATATCCACAATGCAAGATCCGTATGATCAACTTCTATGAAGGATTGGACGTTGAACTGTTTCCCATTGTTCAAAATGGTCCGTTCGTTCCAATGACAACTATTCCTAGGGTACCTGCTACTGCGGTTACTGATGATGTCCCTACAAGGCATGTTCCAAAATCAAGGGATAGTTGGACTGATGCAGAGAAGGCAAATGTGGAATTATCCAGAAAGGCAAAAAGTCTCTTAATCATGGCAATTCCAAATGAGATTTTTCAATCTCTGGATTCCTGTGATAGTGCCAAAGAGCTATGGGATAAACTGGAAAACATTCAGGAAGGAGGTGCAAAAATGAAGAAAAACAGAAGAGCCCAAGCTTTGAATGAATATAACAGTTTCCAGGCCATTCGTAAAGAATCTCTGGAACAGAGTTTTCATAGATTTAACACTCTGATAAATCTATGTAAAAGATGTGACATCATCAAATCTAAAGAAGACAATAATGTCTTATTTCTCAAACGATTAAATCCTGAATGGTGAAATCTCTCGATGTCTCTGCAAACCAATCAGGATCTGGAACAATGGTCCCTACATGATGTTTTTGGTACTCTACACGCTCACGAGAAAGAGGTCGTTCAGAAGAAAACCACTATCGGTTGACCTCTGGCTCTAATTTCTAAAACCAGAGGATCAGTCGGAAGAAGTAAGGAAGTCGAGAAGAAAGGAAAAAGTAAGGCTCTCATGTCAGAAGCAACTTCGGAGGATGATTCTAACTCTGATGATGAAATCAAAGCTTTTGCTGATTCACTGGCACTTATTACCAAACAATTCACAAAGAGGTTTGGTAATAGATCATTCCAAGGAAGCAAAATGTTTGATCGCCCTACTCCTAATTATGCACCTCGTCAAAAAATACAGAGATCTGAGAAGACCGAGTCAGAGAAGAAGGAAGAAGAGTTAAAGAAAAAGAAGGATGTGTGTTATAGATGTGGAAAGCCAGGGCATTATTCAAAAGATTGTAGGGGAACTCTAAACAAAGACAAAATGTACTACCAGAATAAATACAAGTATAATGTCGATGAAAGAGCTCACTTTGCTGAAAAAGTAAACTGGTTAGGAGATGAGTCAAGTGGTGATGAAGCCATGTTCTGCGGAATGGCCAGAACAAATGAATCAGAGGATCAGCCATCTGAAACACCTGTAAGTACTCTCTCTGACACATCTGAACTTGAGAACACCATTTTGAAAATATCTAATAATTTTGAAAAACTTAAGCAAAAGCTTGCAGTTGAAAAGAAACTGCGAAAACAAATTGAAAAAACTCTCTCTGAAACTCAAAGAGATAGAGAGATTTATAAAAGAGAAATCGATTTTCTAACTGAAGAAAAATTGGAACTCAATGCTGAAAATGAGAAGATTTCCAACAATTTAAAAAATACACAAGTTAAGTTCAAGAAAGAGAAATTCAACTTAAACAAACTTTTGGAAAACAAAGAAAAGGAGATTAGTGCTAAGGAAAGTGACAGATTAAATTCTGTTGCACTTAAAAACTATTTCCATAAGTAAAGAGAATTTTTACATATTGAACTTCAAAAGACAAAGCTACAGATCAAAACATACTTAGATGCTCAAAAAGTTCATGACAAGATAAATACACAAGTAGGAAGATCCGGACGTGGTTTCGAGGATCTGGATCCCTACACATGTGAGAAAAGATCAACTCTGAAATCTGTTTTCTGTATAAGACAAGAACAGAAGTATGTGTTTCCAATATTATATGAACAGTCTATTTTTAAAAAATCAAAAATTGAACATGGTCGTCATCAACGAAAACTCAAGTTTAAAAACATCGAATATTCGTCTGGAAAAACAAGTGTTGATCTGAATAAAATTCAGAAGAAAAGCGACATTTTCAAATTTGCCTCAAGCGTTCATATGACTTTGAATCCAAAGGCGGATGTATTTATTCCTTCACAAGTATAGAAGAAGAGCTACGTCTAAGCTTTGAAAAAGATATTCTATCCACTCTGGATAAATGGTTTAAACTCGAACTTGAAAATGTTCAGAAAATCTCTTCAGAAAACAATCAAGAGATATTCCCGTGTTCTTTTGTAGACCTAAATCTTTCTGAATCTCAAGACTGTTTTGAAAAGATTACATATCCATGGGAAAATGATGATCAAGGTGATGAATTCTTTAATTCAGAAAAATATCTCTCTACTTTAGAAAATAAACTACCTTCTGAGTACAAAATGGTTCCAGAAGTAACTAAGAATGAGGAAGCTCCTTTCTTATTTACTAATGAACCTCTGGGAATCAGAGCCTCTGGTCTGAATACCAATACTCTCTATTCCTCCAACAGGACAGAGAAAACCGGTGTTCATTCATCCAGACTTCATTGGGATGTGTCTTAAGGACAAATCTTGTCTTGAACCTGAGAAGGAAGAAAGTCTTAAAAAGAAAAGTTTTGTTCTGCAAAAATCATGACAATCATGTTATCCAAAGTTAACTTCTGCTCAAAAAGGAAAATGGAAATCTAATCTTTCTGCTTCTATTTCAGTAATTCAGAAAACTCCTGATACTAGTATAGACAAAAATATGAAGAATTGTAACTATCATTATTCTAATGAAAATTCAATGCACTCTTTTATGTCTCAGAATTCTGAATGTTTTTCTTTATTCTTAAAATTAAAGAAATTTTTCTCGAGGTCTTCTAATCGTCCTTATGATAATTAGAAATGTCACAAAATCCCCCGCGCTTCGGGGATGCCCTCAGCGTCGAGGAACATGTACTAGGGTGATTCGATGGTATTATCGTGCTAAAGCACCTAGCATGTCATCACCCTCAATACAAGTTAAAACCACTGATGAGAAATAATAGACTTTACGAATTATCAGTCTATTCAGAAAAATTGGCTCAGTAATTTGTTAATATAAAATTCACAATTGGTAGTCCGTATTCTAATCAATATGAATACTACTCCCAGACCCCCTAATATAAGACCCAATCCCAGAAAGACTAAAAGAAAATCATGTATTAGTCCAGGTAAATCCATTATATATAAAATAAGAGATAAATAAATCAAAATCTTTCATAACTTTATTGACCCGGTCAGGAAAAAAGAAGTAACTCTACTTTTTATAATAGTTCTTAATTATTAAATTAAAAAAATTCCATTTTCATGGATATGGATTGATGTACACGTCAAGACTAAACAAAAGAAAAACAAACAAACAAACAACAAATAAAAAGACCAAACCTTTAAATCCTGCTAAATCACATTATGTGCAAGATAAAAAGAGTGAAAAATCTAAAGCTAAAATTAAAGGACCCATTATGAGATGGGTACCTAAAAAACTCTGACTGTGATTGCAGAAGCAGCGTGTGCACATCTGGTATCTTCACTCTAGATGCTCGAGGCACATGACTGGATTGAAAAACTTACTCTGCCAATTCAAAGACAAATGTGGTGGAGCTGTAACGTTTGGAGACAACGGTAAGGGTCAAATAAAAGGCTATGGTACATGACAAGAAGGTAATATTACCTTATCAAAAGTAGCTCATGCTTCTGGACTGAAACATAACCTGCCGAGTGTAAGTCAACTTTGTGATTCTAAATTACTTGTTGTATTTGATGAAAAGCATTGTTACTTGTTTTCAAAGGCAGGTGAAGAACTCTGGAGAGCAGACAGAAAAGGTAATTTGTATATGATGAACTTCACATCAAAGGACGGTAAAGAAACCCTCTGTCTTATCTCTAAAAAGAGCGAAGTTCATGGTTATGGCATCACAAAATGTCTCACTTAAATTTTGATAATCTTGAGATGCTTGTGAAACACGGTTTGGTAACTGCTCTTCCAGAAGTTCACTTTCAAAAATATCATCTCTACCCTGCATGTGAAATGGGCAAAATAAAACGAGCATCTCATAAAACAAAAAGTGATCATTCTTGTACTAGACCTTTGCAATTGTTACATGTCGACCTCTGTGGTCACATAGCGATTCAAAGTCTATCTGGTAAAAAGTATATACTAGTACTTATTGATGAATTTTCTAGGTATACATGGCTCGCATTCTTTAGACAGAAATCAGAAGTGCCAATTGAATTACAAAATATGATGACCAGAATTCAAGTTATCTTACACCAACAGATTCAGCAGCTAAGAAGTGACAACGGTACTGAGTTCAAGAATGCCAAGCTTGAAGCTTACCTTGATGAAAATAGAATTACACAGAACTTCTCTACTGTGTGAACTCCTCAACAAAATGGTGTAGTAGAACGACGCAACAGAACATTGGTGGAAGCTGCCAGAACGATGCTTGC
Organism: Silybum marianum; assembly: GCA_036898165.1. Lineage (NCBI taxonomy): Eukaryota > Viridiplantae > Streptophyta > Magnoliopsida > Asterales > Asteraceae > Silybum > Silybum marianum. Next base: position 21,624,144 of record CM072543.1, read on the forward strand.
AGCTTCTGGACTTCCCATCCATTTCTGGGCTGAAGTTGTAGCCACTGCATGTTTCACTCAGAATCGTTCTATTATTATCAAGAAGCATCTCAAAACCTCTTATGAGCTTATTAATAATCGAAAACCCTGTGTCAAATTTGTTCACATTTTTGGTTGCAGGTGTTTTATTTTAAATGGCAGAGAAAAACTTGGCAAGTTTGACAAGAAATCAAATGAATATAAATTCTTAGGATACTCGTTAAATTAAAGAGCTTTTAGAGTTTTTAATTTACGAAGACTGTAATGGAAAGCATTAACATCGATTTAGATGATCAAACTCAATTAACTTCTGAGTATTCTACTTCTGAACTTAAACTTAACACAGTAACATCTGATTATCTCTCAGGTACCAGAGAATCTGAAATAGATGCTATCTTTCAAGATTTCATGGGCGAAGAAATATTGGTCGAGCAAAGCTCAACCAATCCATCATTAAGTATTCTTGAAGTTTTCCAGGCTTCTGGAATAACACTTTCTGGTCCTGAATCACCTGCTGAGAGCTCATCCGAATCTTCTGTCCTTCCTGTTTCATTTAATAACTGTCCAGAAGTCACTTATGTGCCTTCATCTGTAAGGGAGATTGTAGATGATCCTCCTGTTTCTGAACCCCTTCCAGAAGAGGTGCTTCCATCCTCTGAAATAGAAGTTCACACTCAAGCAGTATCTCAATCTCGGATGACGAGATGGACTAAGTCACACACCCCAGATCTCATAATTGGTAGTCCCTCTAAAGGTGTGAAGACAAGATCTACTACTGCAAATGAAGCTTTCTTTGTAAATTTTCTTAGCATGATCGAACCAAAACATGTTCATGAAGCCTTGCAAGAACCTAGCTGGGTGACCGCTATGCAAGAAGAACTGCTACAATTTGATCGAAACAAAGTCTGGAAACTAGTTCCTTTACCAAAGAACAAAGTAGCTCTTGATACTAAGTGGGTCTTTAGAAACAAGAAAGATGAAGACGGAATAGTGATCAGCAACAAAGCTCGACTGGTTGCTAAGGGGTATTGTCAAGAAGAAGGAATCGATTACGATGAAACCTTCGCCCCTGTAGCAACACTAGAGGCGATACGACTATTTCTGGCTTTCTCTGCATACAAAAACTTTAAAGTATATCAAATGGATGTTAAATGTGCATTTCTGAATAGGTATCTCAAAGAAGAAGTGTATGTCGAACAACCTGCTGGCTTTAAAAATGCTAAACATCCAGAGTATGTCTATCTTCTCGATAAAGCTTTATATGGTTTGAAACAAGCACCTAGAGCATGGTACGAACACCTATCTACGTTTCTGATCAGTAAAGGTTATGATAAAGTAAAATCGATACAACTTTGTTCATCAAAAGAGGCAAAGGTATGCTAACTGTTGTCCAAATCTATGTGGATGACATAATCTTTGGTTCTACTCATCAATCAGAAGTTGATCTGTTTTCTAAACTGATGGAACAAGAATTTGAAATGAGTATGATGGGAGAACTAACGTTCTTTCTAGGACTCCGAGTTAACAAAATGCCTCTGGCATCATTATAAATCAAGCTAAGTACGTTTCTGACATGCTTAAGAAATTTCATCTTCAAAATTCCTCACCAATGAAAACTCCTATCTCTACTAGCACGAAACTAGGCCTTGATCCTTCTGGGAACTCAGTGGATGTTACGAGATATACAGTTATGATTGGATCACTTCTGTATCTGACTGCTAGTAGACCAGATATTATGTTTGCCACTTGCCTCTGTGCTCGCTATCAAGCGAATCCTAAAGAATCACATTTGGCTGCTGTTAAACGAATTTTTAGATATCTCAAGGGATCTCCATCACTTGGTCTCTGGTATCTAAAAAATTATGAATTTGATTTAATGGCATATACAGATTCTGATCATGCAGGTTGCAAGTTGGATCGAAAAAGTACCTCTGGAAGCTGTCAACTTTTAGGAAACAGACTTGTAAGTTGGACATCCAAGAAGCAGAACTGTGTGTCAACATCAACGGCGAAGGCGAGTATGTTGTCTTGCCGATTGTTGTTCTCAAGTAATCTGGCTGAAAACTCAGCTCAGAGACTACAGATTAATACACGACAAAATCCCTATCCTATGTGACTGAGAGAGCGCTATCGCCATTACTGAAAATCCAGTTCAGCACTCAAAAACCAAGCACATCGATGTCAGGTATCATTTCATTAAAGATCATGTAGAGAAAGGCACAATTGAAATGTATTTTGTCTCTACTGATTTTCAACTTGCTGACATTTTCACAAAAGCTCTGGATGAGACAAGATTCAATTTCCTAGTCAGCAAGTTGGGCATGTTAAATATGTAATTTTACTTAAATCTTTGATCTTCTTAGAATTCTGTCAAAATTTTTTATTTTTGTACATATATATTGTTTTTGTTTGTTTCGCACATACCAGAACCATCCAGAAGCTTCTGGTCACCTCTGATGATCTAATTCAGAGGCACTCAGAAGCCTCTGGACACCTCTGTTCCTTATTGAATAAATCTTATATTTGTGATCCAAGTGACAACAGAAGGGTGCAAATCCTATCATTTCGAGGGGAAGTAGAATGCAATATTTGAGGGGGAGCATAATGAAATTTCTAAGGGGGAGCCGAAATAAAATATCTTACATGTTCAAGGGGAAGCCCGTCAAGTCTAACATCTGTTAGCTGTCTTGTGAACCTCTCTTTACTTAACAATTTTCTTTGAATTTGTTTCTTCTAACTAACTCTTGCCGTCAAGGTTACAAAGACGTTTCATATTCAACTTAAATTCTTCTAAAAAGATGTTCTTTGACATTCATGGTAAAAAAAAATTGTTTTCTATGACCAGATATTCTCTACCTTTGTATTTATTTTGAAATTTTCTTTAATAAGCCTATTTTATTTAACTCTTGCCTTCAAGGTTACTTAAAATTTTCTTATTCTTTTTAATTTCTTAAATAAATACTTGGCTTCGAATATTAAACTTTCATTTGGTGCAAATATGTTTTCTACCTAAATGTCTGATTTTAAATTTTTAAAAGGAATTACTTACTTTGAAATTATTTTTTTAATCAACAGTTCATCTGTTTGTTTAAATTGTAATTTTCTTTTAATTAATTTCCTTTTAATTTATTTTTGAGGAGGGAATACTCAATCAATTTAGGCGCTAAACCTTTTCACTTGTCAGTTTTTCTTTACACGTGTCATTCATCATGCCATTGCATGATGACACGCCTGCGAGATTACCTCAACAAACACGAACCGTTTTTGTTAGTCCCCAAATTAAAATCCTTCCCATTCAAAAATCACTCGATTACTCTCTCTCTCTCTCATATATAAACCTCGATTTGGGAATTTCACTGTACTGTGCTTCATCATCTTCCTCAAGAATTTGAATCCTTCTCAATAGGCATCTACTTCACTCCAAAACATTTTCCATCAATGGCGTCTCCTGTTGCAAATCCTAATACTCAAAACGACGACGGTAACTTGGTCGCTTCAACTGCTGATAGTGCTCCATTTGTCAAGCTACCACTAAAACCCAACAATGTTGAGGTTCTTCTCGATCCCAACACTTATCTATCTGATTTAAGGATCATGATTGAGTTCCTGCAAAACTTCTCCCTGAACCGAACCCTAACCTTGACAAATCCAAATGTTCCTGAAATTTATGTGCAAGAGGTCTGGCAAACTATGTTCATCAACAATGACAATACCTTAATTGGAACCTTTGGACACCCCACTGAACCAGAAACTGTCGTCCATATCCCAATCACCCGCACGAAAATAGCAAGGTATTTTCATCTTCCTCAACCCTACATTGAAGTTGAAGGTCAAAGAGTTCCCAACCCTGACCTAGAACCTAATCCCACACCAGAAGCCCTACTGGCCTTTATTCGCTTCTTAGGTTATAATGAACACATCCATAGGCTATCTGAGTTCAAAAGAAAGAAGCTGCCCCCGATGTGGAATGTCCTAGTCTCTATTCTGAATAAGAGCCTCACACTCAACGTCGAAACAGGTGTGAAAGAGGGCCTCTCTAAACGCGACAGACAAGGGGCTCCATGTGTTGGAGATGCACCGGTTACCTCTTATGAATTTGTCACCATTGCAGCGTTCAAGGCATTTGGTGATCAAATTCAGAGATTTGTGGAAGATCTAAACTTATCCCTGGTTTCTCAACAACAAACTCTAACAGCCATTCAAGCCCACCAAGCAACTCAAACTCAAACATTGGACGCTATCAGAAAGCTTCTCTCTGATAATGCAGATGCTCAACGGAATTCTGCTGATGCTCATTTCTAGGCTCTGGACGCCAGGATTCTACCAGAAGTCACAATCTTTGCTGACGAATATGGATCGTTTGTTGCTGACATCCACAAACTTATACGGGTCGTTTTTCCTTCAGAAGATGCTTCTGCTTCTGCCTCTTCTCTAGTCAAGAAGTCTGATATGGCACACTTTCAAAAGGCAATGATTTAACGCGTCAATACTCTGGCCTCCAAATATGCCTCCAAAACCAACTCCAGTAACTTAAATATGGATCAAAAGCTCACAACTCTGGAAACCTCTGTCTCAAAGTTATCCTCTCTGGTTGGTGCATTATCTGCTTCCTTTGAAGACCAGAAGGGGGAGAACATGGAAAACCTTAAGAAGAGGAAAACTGAAACGGGTCAGAAGATGGAACAAGACAAAGGTAAAGCTTCAACCTCCTCACCTTGTGCACCTCCTCCCTCTAAACAAACTCCAATGACACCTACTCCTCTAGTTACTCACAAGGGTCCCTTGCCTAAGGATCCAAAAATTACCAAATTCATACTAGATATAATTGGCAACACTAAAACGCAATCTCACCCAGCAGAAATTGAGGCAGCCAAAGCAGAGGCAACTAGAGCAGAGGCGCCGGAGCGTGGCGCCAGAGCGAAGCCGCCGGAGCGAAGCTACCGGAGCGAGAGGAAGCCGTGAGGCGGCCCGAGGCCAAGGAAGCTAGAACAGAAGAAGAGAGAAGAATAAGATCTGAGGCTGAACAAAAAGCTAAATCTGAAGCAGAAAAAGCTAAGGAAGAAGCCATAAAAGCCAAAGCTGAAGCAGAGAAAGCTATGGCTCAAGCAGAGAAAGAGAGAGAAGAAGCTGAAAAAGCTAAAGAAGTTGCTGAAAGGGCACATGCTAATTTTGAAGACACAAAAAGAAGGGAGTCTGCAAAATTCAGAGCCTCAAATGAAGAAAAGATGCAGAAGTTCGGTTAGTGATGAGATCAAAGACAAATTCATAACTGATGATGCCTAATTTTTCAACATAGAAATAAAAAATAAACACATGTATGCCCCTGCGGATCAGAAGATATACTTGATGATGCCTATTTTTTCAAATGATTACCAGGTTAGTGATGAGATCAAAGACAAATTCATAACTCACAGGAAACCAAGGAAGGAGGCTTATTCTATCGTTCCAATCAAGACTATATCATACAAGCATGCATTATTTGAACAAACACCCATCTGGTATACAATTTCCAAGGTTGTCAGAGAAGACAACAAACCATCCTACTTCTGTGACAATGACTTATTGTCAATCAATCCTTCTGATCTGTTAACTCTGGAGAAATTTATGACGACTCAAATGAACAGAGGGAGAGATAATCAAGAAAAAGTTGCTTACTTCTGTATCATTGACTGTATGAAGTCCTTTATTCGATACAAAAGGCAAGTGGACTTTCAAACTGGTTTGAATTACAAAGTAGATAACTTGTGTATCTCTGCTCTAAATGAAGAATTGGAGGGTCTAAATGCACTAAGGGTTGGGAAAGTAATAACTGAACCAGAAGTAGGAATCGTGTTCAGAAGGCCGAGCAGAAAAAGCTTCTTCAGAATTAAAGATGCTTACAGGTACTCTACAGAAGTTGTGTATATCATAAAATGTTATGCTTCTGTAGCAGTTGACAATCACGATTCAGAAGTTAGAGAAAAGATTGAGAAGAGACTTGACAAACTAATGAAGCTCAGAGAAGTTACGGATGCTATCTCCAAAGTCATTTCTCAAACAGCTCCCTTCTGACAAATTACAATACGTGCTTATTGTCATCAAGTATTGAGCCTATGAAAGAACAGCGAAGCTACGCGTGCATCATTCTAAATTTCATACTTAGGGGGGGATTCTTAGACCTCATTTTCAGAGAAGTATGAATCAGAATTACACAAGTATATACGTATCTGATGACGTGGCAGGCACATCCTCCGTGTGTAACTAAGTTAGTTATTTACTTGCTTACGTGTCCAGTTGTAATAGGCTAGCTAGTTGACTTTCATTGTTGTAATCGTATAAATAGCTCAATCACTGTTTGTAATAGTGTGATTTGAAAAATACAGATTTGAGAGCTAAATTGTACGCACTGTTGATTATCATTCAAAGCAATTGAATACGAATTACGATTGTTCTTCAATTCTATTCTTACTAATTTTACTTTTTATCATAGATCTGTTTGCTTCTGCTCATATTTACTTATTTTGATCTATCGATTAATTGATAAAAAGGGATCTGGGTTCCAACACATACCATAAAAAAGAACATGATGAAGAGATGTTGAGCCAATGTACTAGACCAGACATCTCATTTGTTAGGAATTGTCTTGGTCAACACAATAACTTGCCGACATGACACCATTAGAATTGCATAAGAAATGTTTCTCGTTACCTTAAGGGTACTACGGATATCATTTTGTTCTATCTATATGTGTCATCGAGTGTGGATAACCCAATTGGTACTCCAAACAATGCAACCTTTTTCGACTAAACCGATATAGGTTACTTATCAAACCTACTTAGGGTACATTCACAACCTAGTTATGTCTTTACCATTAAGAACACAATGATATCATGGAGGTCTCGAAAACAGAATCTAGGTTCTACTTCGATGAACCTGTGTGAGCAATTCACACTTTATGAGACGACTAGAGAGTGTGTATGGCTTTGAATAGTTATTGGCCATTTCGGAAGTACATGCGACTTAGCTTATGATCCCGATGAACCATCTGTCATTTATGAGGATAATACATTTGTTATTGATCAAGCAAAACATGGTTACATCGAAGGGGATACCACTAAATGCATCTCATCAAAGTTGTTTTTACACATGAACAAAAAACACTTCAAAAGATTGAAGTATAACATATAGGATCATAAAAGAATCATGTAGACTTGTTCATCAAGCCATTGCCAAAGTATTCGTTCCAAAAAATTTCTAAAGCAATTGGACTAAGAAACTCTCTATGTTACCCTATATGACATGTATTATGCACCCAGTTCTGTGCAAGTCAAGATTGCATCCTGACGTATGCTTAACACCATGTTGTGTGTATCTTCGTGTATATTTAACATTTTATCGTATGTAAGTGAAAGGGAGCATCCCATTGAATGCTTGTCTACTCTTTTTATCTTTAGTTCAAAGGTTTGTCCCATTGGGTTTTACCTTGACAAAGTTTTGTTTTAACGAGACACAAACTTGATCTCTTTCTCACTAATCATTACCGAAATCTAGGGGAGAATCCAGTTGCATAGTTCTAACTATTGTGCACTCTCTCGTCCTTCCATAAGAGTTTTTTCACACCGGGTTCTCTCTAACAAGGTTTTAATGCAATACATCATGTATGGTTATTTCCCTCGCTATTACTGACCTTTTGTATAGTCTTTTATCCTTCGACCAAGTTTCTTCCCACCAAGACTTTTTGGCGAAGTTTTGACGTGGAAGTAGTCACTTGACCCATATTGTTGTATAGTTTTTCTACTCTTACATTTATTTCATTGCATCAAGAGCAAAAGACATCCAGATCATACGCTTTTTCCTTCGACCAGAGTATTGTCCCAAATTAAGGTTTTTCTCTGGTAAGGTAAGATTTTGACGAGGAGAATGTTTGATGGATTGTCTGAAGACACAAGACATAGAAGTGCAAATGTGATTTCGTATAAATTAGGACACTCAATGGGGAGTGTTGTAACTTGTGAGTTAACGATTTGATTGTCATATTTAACACCATATATTTCGGATATACCAAAATTTATGTATGAGTTAATAGGCTTATGTAACTCCGAATATTCATTATTGTCTACATATATAAAGAGGTTGAGGCCTCATCATTATATACACAATGATATCTCAATGTATGAGCTTTTTTACCCTCTAGACTCTAGTGAGCTAATTTCACCCACAAATACATTTTAGATATGCCATTATTAGTTATACTACATGTCTTTATGGTAATATAGTTTGTTCACATCCTAAGTAATTAAGAACATATTTATTATAAAAAGTCCATTTAATTCACATAAAAACACTTATAACTCAAGTAATATTAAAATAAATGATAACAAAACATTTCTTATTTCACGGAAACTAGATGCTTTTCAAATTATTTTTTATTCACAATGTTATAAATTGGATTATCAAAATAAGAATCAAAATAAGAATCAAAATAAGAATCAAAACAAGATACATTTTCATAGACTTTATAGATCCTCATATGAATTATATCATTCCTTTGCTTTTAAGTAAGGTGAATTGTATCCCTACCCTCTTTTCACTCACATACCATATAATGTATACTCGCTCTATCACTCACATACATCTTATAAGTATGTGAATGAGAGGGGGTATGAATAACAACCCCCAATAAGTAAACTAGAGTACTAGACATATACCTGTACGATTCATCAGAACGTAATTTAATTGATCCGAAAATTGAATTATATTAAAAAAAATTATTTTATATATATTCCACAATAACTCAATATGATACAAGATTTACAGAAATCTCAAATATATTCTATTGTTTATTTAGTTGATTGACGTTATATTTGGGAAACATAGTAAAGGTTTCGCTACAACAAAATTGGCTTTGTAGGACGCCTAGAACGTCGATCTAAGCGTCCTAATTTAATACTTTATAAAACGTAAGTTTATAAAACGAAACTAAAAGTGTGTTACTTAAAGATGTTTCAAAAAGATTTATATGACGTTTTTGGATGTTTTAAACATGTTTTTGAAGACGCTTTTAAAATAAAATATAGTTATTTTACAGTAGAATTTTGAAAAATGTTCTAGAAACCCATATTTCCTATGACACTTTTTCAAATAATGTTGTATAAAATTATAATACGATACTTTATTTTAAAAAATGTTCATAAACATTCGCTAAATCAATTGTAACGCTATAAGATAAGATTTTTTTGGTTTGATTTTATAAACTTAAGTTATATCGTGTATTTTATTAGGACCTTAATTTTTTTTGATGTCTGACAAAGCTAATTTTATTGTAGTATTTTTAAAGACTGTGTTTTTTTAATATTTTAAACGGTTCCAAGTAAATTGATTTTAAAAGTTAGAAGAATTTGTATGCATTAATAATTTATATTTAATATTTATTTATTTTAAAAATAAATGCTTTTAGGGGGAAAAAAAACCTAAAACCTTTAAAATGTGATATAGATAATCTTAAATATCAATGGCTATATGCTCCATTGGGTGTGGTCACAAGTGTTCATTGGGTTCAAAAGCATCTTTTGATAACAATGTGGAACAAATGTTCCATCAGCGGATTAAGCATGCACAAGGACTACTGCAAATTATCATTGGATGTTTCAATTATTGTCTCCCCTTGAATCATTTCTAATGATTTTCTCAAAAAATTGTATCAAATAATATAAAAAGTTACAATAAATAGTAATATAAGACAAGTTTCAATGAAAAAAAGATAAATACCGTAAGAAGATAATTAAAGAAAATTCAAATGTGAATCATTAACAAAATCCATTTGATTATGCATATGTGAATTCATAAGAATAATGTATAATTCACATATGTATCTTTAAAAAATCCACATTCTATCACATACAAAATTTATTTTCTTATCTTCTCATGATATTTAACCTTCTTATCTAAACCACCTACTAACAATATATTTTTATTTCTTTTCAATTTGGTTGCTAAACTTCAAAAGTAGTTATTGTACTTTTCAAAATGGTTTTGTATACTTGGATAATTGTGGCCAAAAAACCCATAAAGTGCTGATGAAACGAGCTTCAAAATATATCTACCTCTGTGCTTATATAGATTAAAAGGGACGAACTTGAACGGTGATCGGTTCAAGGATTAGCGTAGTATATATAGAAAAAGACGAAATTTCAAATGCGTACTTAAATTTAGTTGCGAACATGAGCACAAAGGAGACCCTGACTCATGTCCATTCAGTCTTGAATAATGAAGGACATTCGGTATGAATAACGAAGGTGAATTTCATGCATTATTATGTCACTACTAGAAAATAGAGTATCACAGATGAACTACTAATGATAATTAATTATTTATTTTTGTCCTTTGATGATTCGTCATTAACTCGTGACAAAAACCGCCGATAGTACATCGGTAATCCACGTCGTCGGTGATTAGATTCGTTGGTAATAACAGCCGTCGGTGTAATCCGTCAGAAAAGGTTGCCTTCAGTAATCCGTCGGAAAAGGCTTTTTCTACAATCTTTTTCCAACGGATTGGACTTTTACCGATGGATTTTTTCCTTGATGAAAGTCCTTTGTTTTTAGTGGCGTATACCATCACAACTTCACAAAAAAAAAATCATGAATGCTTTATCATCCAACTGCTTAAGGTGATTTTTAAGAAAGGGGTCCACACACAATTAAAATTAAGCCTTATGTAAGTAAATATTTATTTGAACGGTGAGGTTCTTTGCCACCTCACCACAATAAGAAGCGGTCCATGATTATTCATGACATTTGAGAGTAAAGGTTTTTGTCCAGGTGAAAGGGAAAGCTTCCTGTAGAGAAACCGATCCATATTCTTTATATGTGGGCCCATTTCATCCTCTCTCTTTAATTTTGCCTTTTTTTTTAAATTTGTTGTTATATACTGGACAATAATATTTAAATTTATAAATTATTAAAATATATAAAATAAAAATATCGACAGTTTTATTTTATTTGCTACTTATTGTGTTAGTTTAATTTAATTTAATTTATATTTATTTTGTAATATTTGTTGTTTACTTTTTTTATATGTATATTTTAAAAATCAGTAATTTTTGTTTATTACATAAATTACTATTATATTATAATTTTACATAAATATTGTTAGTTTATTTCATCGATTTTAATTATTATGATTTATTATTGTAAATTTTAATTATAATAAATAGTTTATCTATTAAATTTTTTATTATATAAATCAAGGGCCGGTCCATGATTGAGAGTAAAAGGTTTATGAATTATGTAGGAAATAGAAAACTGATGTGGCAAAGTGATGAACCTCTAAAGAAGTTCATGATTGTGGATGCTCTAAGTAACTCATGTGAAGTGCATCCAATAGGAAGAGAGAAAAAATAAGCACCAAGAAAGTAAGAATCTTTGATGATAAAATTTAAAGGTGAAACCTAAAGGTTTTTAAGTTGCACTATAACAAAATCAGGTTTATCGAATTTCTAAAATGCTTAGGTGTTTAAAGAGAGTATTTTATAGAACTTAATTTTGTAGAAAAAATAAAAATAAAAACATTCTATCTAAAAGTGTTGCAATAGGTTTATATGATGTTTTTTGTGGCTAAACAAGATTTTTAAAACATTTTTAAATTAAAGTGTCATATTAGCTTTTTATAGGACACTTTTGAGATGTGTTTTATAAACCCATATTTTATAAAACAAATTTTCAACTTCGTTTTATAAAATAACTAAGGGGCCGTTTGTTTAGCTTTGGATGATGCCATACAGAGGTACCTCTAAATCGTGCAGGGCCTTCAGAATATTTGGCAAAAAAAATGGAGCTTTGAATCATGACAAAAGGCTCTGGATGATAATTTACCTAACCCCTTGCAAAATGATTTAGAGTTGTATTTCTTCCCAAAATAGCCTCTTTTATTTCTTTAGCCCCTCCATCCTCCTCTCCGTCAACTGTGTGCGATTCCTACTGTCTCTCCCTCGATTTCTCTCATCTCTCCCACAGTTTCTCTTCCACGACGAAGGCCAGACATCTCCGGCCACTGTGTGCGACATCTTTGGCCACTGTGTGCGACGCCGTCCTCCACCTTTCTCAAGTATCGATTTCTACCATTCTTTATTTTTTATTGCTTGCCTGATTTATCATTTCGTATCGATTTCCTACCATTCTTCATCGATTTCTGTTTAGTTTATGTCTCCTCCACCCTTCTCACTTGGTATTCTTGGCTATATTATATGTATTGATATTCAAACAGCTCCTTTCCGCAGCTACTACCAAACATCCAGTTTAATCAAACAGCCCCTTATTATTCTTGTGATTTCTGATTTCTTAATCAAACAACCCATTTTCCACAGCTGCTACACCTTTTTTTTGCACAATTGATGCACATAAAATATTGTTTCTGATTTGGTATTCTTGAACACATAAATTTATGTTTCTGATTTATTGTGAACACATAAATTTATGTTTCTAATTTCTTGTGAACACAAAAATATTTTGTATTCGTATGTGGTATTCTTGAAATATTGTGTATTCCTATTTGGTATTCTTGAAATATTGATATTTGTATTTGTGTGTTGATTCTAGCTACCATAGGGATCATGTGATTGTATCTTTAAAATTTCTTTAATCAAACTTGAAAAGGTAATGTTATGTTTGTTTAAATTAATATAAAATGTTGTTTTCAAGTAATATTTACGAAATAATTTTATTATTCAGATCTCTGCTAAGCAGTTAAATTCCATTCAGACTGTATCATAAAGAGGGTTAAAATGGTATTTTGATGTCATTCAGACTGTTCATTCAGAGCAGCTGCCAAACAACCATTTTTCATTCTACACTATATCATACAGACTCTCTTAAGCATTCTGACCTCCTGACCATCCAGCATTAAACCATCTAGCAACTACCAAACAGTCCTTAATACAATGCTTTATCTTAAAAAGAAGTCCTGAAACTTTGTTATGACGTCAGAAATCATCCTATAAATGTAATACTTTTAGATATAACCCTTTATTTTTTGGTCCTATAAACTTAAGGGCATAAGACATTCTAATATGACACTTGAACATTTTACACTATCTATAAAATCAATTTTATTGGAGTGTGATAAGATTGTAAATTAGTATAATACCTTGCTTGGGAAAGTGGTCATGCACAAAATAAATAAAATACAAGATGGGCCATGGGCCGAATACAAAAAGGGCTATACAAAATAAATCCAAATAAATACGTATTACTAACAACCCCCCAAAGTTTATCGAGAGGAGTTGTCCAAACATTTTAACTGGACTTAAACTCAATAAAGAGGGACGTAGGCAAGCCTTTGGTGAAACTATCAACAAACTATAAGCTTGATGGTACATGTATAACACACGAACAAGACCCAATGCAACCTAATCATAGACAAAGTGAATGCCAATCTCAATGTGCTTAGTCCTCTGATGTTGCACTAGATTCGTGGACATCTATACAACACTAATGTTTTCACAATATACGAAGGTGGTTTTGGTAGGCGGGCATTTCAGCTCCCGAAGTAACTTGCGAAGCCAACAAGTTTCAGCAATAGCGTTAGGGACACCACGATATTTAACTTCGGCAACAGAGCGGGTAATAACACATTGGCGTTTTAAGAGAGGAGGTTATCACCGAGAAAAACACAACAACCCAAGATGGAACGACGAGTAGTGGGGCATCCCCCCCCCCAATCAGCATCCGAGTATGCGATAAGGCCATCAGATGGAGAGAAATGAATCTGAAAACTATGATCCAAAGTGCACCTACTGTAGCGTAGAATGCGCTTTAAAGCATGAAGATGAGGCTCTCGAGGGTCATGCATGTAAAGGCATATTTGTTGGACCGCGAAGGAGATGTTCAACCGAGTAAAGGTGAGATACTGGAATGCACCAGCCCGACTGCGGAACGGAAAAATTACATCCCACTCACCCTATGACCACCCGAGACAAAAGTGGAATAACCAAACCCATTCAGCGCCTAAACCTTCACACCACCACCCTTTCCCCCGTTCCACGGTTCCATCTACAGGCCTTACAGGATCCCAACTGGCGACAAGCTATGAACGAGGAATATCATGCACTTATTTATAATGGTAAGCGGGTGTTAATATTGTTTGGTTCAAGTGGTTGTTCAAGTAAAAGTTCAACGCAAATGGTTTTCTTACACGTTACAAAGCTCGATTAGTTGCTAACCATAAAATTCAATAGTAGGGAATTGATTATCATGAAACATTTATTTCGGTTGTTAAACTGGCTACTATACATTCTGTGCTTAGTCTGGTTGTCTCTCAATAATGACCCATTTATCAGTTAGATATGAAGAACGCCTTTCTTCTCTATTTTCTACAGGAGACCGTCTATATGTATCAGCCCTATGGATTTCAGGATCCTCGATTCTAGGATCATGTATGTCATTTACAATGTTCGTTATACAGTCTCAAGAAGGCACAATGGGCATCATTGTAGCGTTTTGCCCACTCTGTCCTTCAGATTGGCTTTCAACATAGCCAGACAAACTCATCTCTATTCATATTTCAGTCTGATCATCCCACAACTTATCTCCTATTGTACGTGGATGACATTATCCTCACTACATCTTCTCCAGCTATTTTACATAAGACTATCTCTCATATCTTAGTCAAGAATTCTCTATGTCAGATTGGGCCCTTTAAACTACTTCTCAGGCATCTCTGTGACCCGCACCCCAAGGGCATATTGCTCCCTCAATAAAAATATGCCACAAATATCCTGGACCGTGCCCATATGGCTAATTATAATTGTTAGTCGTACACCTGCTGAAACTATTCACAAGTTGGACGTATCCGGTCCTCCGGTTCAGGACCCCACTTTGTGGTAAAATGCAGGTAACACAAGCGACACAAGACGCGAAGATGAGAGTAGGTGGGGTGTTTGAATAGGCGAAGATGAGGTGTGTCGTTTTGAATGACAATGGATGAAAGAATATTAAGAAGATGGGTTGCCATGTGAAGGGCATCAACCCAGTAGGTGGCTAGTAAACGAGCATGGAAAAGAAAAGTACAAATGACATTGTTCATAATGCGAAGCATCCATTTTCATTTCCCATTTTGGTGAGATGTATGAAGGCATGAAAAACAAAATTGGATGCCATGAGTGGTAAAAAAATCGTTAGAAACTTTGTTATTATATTCGCCACCATTGTCACATTGAAAATCTTTAACTTGAAAACCAAAATTGAGTATTAATAAAGGTGTTGAATTCGAGAAATTTAGAGAAGATCAAATTTATTTTTAAGCGGGTAAAGCCAGAGATAGTGAGTATGATGATCTAAGAAAATGACATAATATCGCAAACCACTGATACTAGTAATTGGAGATGTGGATAAATCCGAATATATAATTGCAAAGGGAGAAGAAACAATAGAATCAAAAGTATTAAATAGAAGGCGGGTGTGTTTGCCAAGTTGACAATCATGACATAACGGACCCGACTTATCCTTATTACAAGAAATGGAATGACTCAAATTAAAGACTACAACACTTGATCAATGAGATGTCCAAGTCATTGATGCCATAGGAAGGTGCTAGAGGAGAGGAAGACTTGAGGAGTTGTGGAAGACACCAGATAGAGAGGTCCATTTCTATCACATCGGATGAGAGGTTGACGCGTTCTATAATACTTGATAGAAAAACTAAATTCAACGAATTCAATAGAACATTTATTATGACGAGTAAATTGACGAACATAAATGAGGTTTTTAATAATATTTGGAGTAATAAGGACATTATTAAAATGTAGAGGGTGATAGGGGTTTGGGATTGGAAATTCGGTATGTCCCATGGCGTCTACAGAAACATGCACCCCCTTACCAACTAAAACTGAAAGAGAATCTGGCTTATTAGAAAAGGTTTTGAGTGTACATGCATTGGCATGCACATGATCGGATACTCCCAGTATCCGTAATCCAACCATCTGCTCTAGGATGATTTAGAAAAAACGTGTTAAAGAGTTAAGCAAAAGAGGCGTGCTGATCTGTAAATTGCGTGGAAGGATTGGTCAACATCCACGATGGTATCGGCTGTTGCTGCAGCAGTGGAGGATTGACAATCGAATAGTGAGCCTGTGGGGCTTGCCCAAGAAGACCAGGGTGCCCCAGTGAGGCCTGGGCCAACCGGTGTTTTGCGAAGAGTGACCATAAAAAGGTGGGGCAGGTGGGTCACGTAGCTGTCGGAGGTGGGATGAAAACCCACCCATTCTACGGTGAAAGATGTTGTTGTTCCTGTGGTGAAGGAGGCAGTGACTGTCGAGGACGATCCTGCCCACAGTTTTGTTGTTGGCGGCGATCATTGCGAATACCATCATTACTGCTCGAGCGGATCCACCCCCTCCAGCATGTAAGACCTTAGGATAAAAGGTGTGATCAACATGAGAAGGCCCGGAAAACTATGGTCGTGTTTGAGCCATCAGTTGTTCCTCTAACAGAAGCATATAGCGAGTTTCAAGAAACGTAGGTAACGGGGACCGATGGTGGATGATACTAGCAAAATAATTAAATTTGCTAGCCAAGCCATTGATCAAGGACTAGGTTTCAAGCCATTAAGCAAGCCATTATCAGAGACCGGAGGGTCGATATTCTGAAGAAGATCGACCATGGTGTTGATTTTGGTGGAGTAATCGGTTATTAAGAGATCACCCATGGTGATGTTACGCAATTCACTATCAAGTTGGATTGTTTTGGCATCCTTTTTGACACGAAAAAGAGTTTCAAGGTTCACGCATACTTGAAGAGAATAATAGTCTTTTTAGAGAACCATTTGTAACAAGGATTGTCGGTTTTGTTGTCGGAGCATCATATGAGTCATAAATATGATCAATAACATCAAAGCCAATGCAATGAGTCATGAAAAGTTCCCTCCAAGCATCGTAATTGAGACGCTCACTAACGAGAATAAGAGGTATATGGGTCTTGATGTTGGTGATGCCATATGCCTTATCACTGGTGTGTGGTGGGGTATTGAGATCTTCATCATCGTCAACCTTTGAAGGAGGTAGAAGAGGCATTTTAGGGTTTGAGAGAGGAGCGTATGGGAGAGAAGGAAGAGATCTGGATGGAGAATAGAATGGAAGAAATTTTAGAAGAGGATTTTCTCTGATTCCATATAAATCAGTATAATCCCTTGCTTGGGAAAGTGGTATTGCAAAGAATAAATAAGATATAAGATGGGCCATGGGCCGAATACAAAAAGGGCTATACAAAATAAAGCCTAATAAATACATATTACTAACAAAGATCATGTGACTGTAAAAAAAATCTAGATATTTATATAAAATCATTACAGATCTGTTGGTTGGTTTCTTACATCTGCAGGAAATTAAAGAACATGCGTGGAACTCTGCAGCAAATACATACAAAAGACAAATCAAAGAATGGGGTAATTTTGATCCATGTATTGATATGAGGAGAAATTATCAAAAGAGAATAATTGGTAGAGACGAATCCAGGTTTCTTTTTGTGAAACGTCTCATTATTTCGCTCCTTCATTGTAATGTAAAAAATATAGTGTTGTGAAAAGTTTCACCATATGCAGTGGCGGATCAAGAAATTTTGGTAATGGAGGTCGGAATTTAAGTAATGGCTACATGCTCACGTGGTTGACGATATCCTCTACACAAATATTTTCGTTTTATTTATCTTTTTGATTAGGTGATGCTCCATAAAAAAATCTTTCGAATTGATCCAAAGAAGATCATTCATATTAACAATTAAACATCAATCATAAACCCTAACCCTAAAAATTAACAACAAAAGTTGACAATTTGTCGTCAACTAACATACCCTAACAATTAATAATTAACAATTATACATTAGCTAACAAACACTAACCCTAACAATTCATGATTTAATGTGAAAAAATAAATTATATAAAAAATTAACAATGAATATGAGCTAAAAAAAAAAATTATAGGGTCAAACTCAAACCTTATTTTTATTGAAGGTCAAAACATATTTATATTTATAAAAAGTTAACATTTTATAATATAAAAAACATTTTTTGGAAATTTTATGGGGGTCATTTGACCCCCAACTTTACAATGTAAATCCGCCCCTTACACTATGAATTTGTTGTGTACCGTAATTTGTTGTGTACCGTCTTATATATTTTGAAACTATAATAAAGAAATAAGTTTTTATTCATAGAGTTGGTTTGCAATACAATCAAAGAGTGGGGTCATTTTCATCACGTGTATCGATATAAGGAGAAATTCCTTTACAATAAAAAGAGAATAGTTGGCAGGGACAGACCCAGGGTTTTTTTGTGGTGAAAATATGATACCGTTTCGCTCCTTTAATGTAGTGTAAAAATATAGTGTCGTGAAAAGTGTCACCGTATCATTTTATTGTGTGATGTTATATATATTTGAAACTACACAAATATTCCTTCCTGGAGTTGGTTTGCAAGTCTTTTCTTCCATCCTATATCCGAGTTTGAATCCCATTAGTATCGTTTTCTTAGGTTTTAGCAATTAATTTTAGATTTATCATGTTATGAGAAAAAAAGTTGTAATAAAATAATTGAATACGAGACCTCACATAGATAATGAACTAACTAACAGACGAATAATGATTTTGTAAAAATATCCTATATCTATTTTTAATAGTAAAATGGTGTCGGTGTTTTAAAAAATTTATGGATCCATCCCTGATAATTGGTCACGTTAAATGTCATAATATTTGTATGAACATGATTGATTATTAGGTTAGAGAACTTCAAAGAAAAAATGCCTTTTTTTTAAAACATGAACTTTAAAAAAAACATGCCTTTTATCACAAAAACTCCAAAGTGAAAACTTGTCATATTTAGATGCTATATAACTTTGCAACCAAAACTTGCTTATAATGAATATTCAAATATGTAAAATTTGACACATGACATTTTTTATTCTATGGTGTTGTTCCCTTTTTAGCCAGTTTTTAGAGAGCTTTCCTAAAATAGCGAATGTTTACGCAGTGGCTTTACGTAGAAAGTCAAACTTCTGTATAAGCCCATTTTCTTCAGAAATTGTCATTTTTTTAAAAGTTTACACAGAAAGTATAGTTTCTAAGTAAACCTCTGCGTAAAGATTGTCTGGTTGGCAACAAAAATACATGTCATGTTCCAACAAGGTATTTTTTACATAGTAGGTTTATACATAAACCATATTTTCTACGTAAACATTCTTTAATAATTAAAAAAAATCATAAATTTTTTATTTTCAAAATTTAGAAAACTCTTTACGCAGAAAGTTCACCTTTTATGTAAAAGAATTAATTTTTTTATTTCCATAGTTAATAGTAAATATATAATAATTTTAAATATTAATATTAAGTATTATTTTTTCATAATGTTAGATAATTTTTTAAGAATTTTTGAAAATAAAAATCATGTAGATCCTAGACTACAACAAATTCATGAATAATTGCTCAATTGATCCTCATCTTATTAAGAAAATCAGAAAGAACACTTTACAAGAACACACACACTTAATCGACCCTCATTATGATTTCATTAGCTATGACTTTCTGTTTATGTGGCCCATCATACAAGCCATATAGAATTCAAAGCCCAAGCCTAATGCCCAAAATAATGGCTTTTATAATACAAAGCTTACTTTATAAAACATCACTATATAGGTCTAAATCTTAGACCTAACATTCTCCCCTCAAGTTTTAACATTCTCCCCTCAAGTTTTATAAAGAAAGCACCAAATCATCTTAAGATCTTCTCCCCCTTACTTTCCTTAGAAAACATAGTAGTGCTGTTGGTCTTTAAGAACTCTCCCTTGAAAAAATCCAAGCTCCTCTTGAATAAATCTCTTATCTTTACTTTCAACTTTATCACCAGATTCAATGTGCAGGAAACACCACTGATTGAACCAAATACATCTTTTAAAATATGTAGAACTCAACACAACTGTTAACCATAGAATCTCAGCCGACTCACAAGTTTGACGATTCATCCAACTTCGGGATAAGATATAGTGCGAGTTACGTGAAAGAACTGTGTAGAATCAGTCAAATAATAGAGAATTTGGGTTTGAAAAACGAGTTGAATAAGCATTCATCTCAAGAACGTTTTCGAATAAATACACCAAACAACTTGAATAAAGCTTGTATTATCATTTTCAGCATCTGCCGCAAATGCCTTTAGTACTTGGGATTCCAACTCGTCACAACCTACGAGCAGATTTAGGAAAATGGCGGCCAATGACACATCCAATCACCCCCAACAATTTACACACAAATACCTACCATGGGATTCGACTTTCCGATAAGCTCATGAAATAGGGAATCAACACACAACTTGATCAACCAAAACAAACACCTTTAGACAATTAAGTTTCAAGAGAAAGATGTGTTAGTTATATCTTGTGTAAAAGTATGAATAAGACCTTTCTAAAGACTAAGTACAATATTACAAAAGTAACTCTCAAGCAATCCAGAATACACTCCAGAGAAAGAGCCATCTCTGGATATAAAGGGAACATTACTTCACGTGGTGAATGACAATGCATAACCGTCTAACAAACTTTGTTAGGGATTCCTCCTACGTGTCATCTTGTAATAGGTTAGTTCCTTGACTTTTGTACTTTGTCTAGTATATATAGTGGAGTGTACTTGATAGAAAGGTGTTGGTTGAGTGAGACATTATACGAGAGAATATTTTACTGTTCATATTGTAGTCAGCTGTTCTTTGAGTGAAATACCAATATCTGTTGTGCTGATTAATACTCTTCAATTCTAGTTTATATGATGATTGCTTAATTGCTTCAGCTTTCTACTATTTATATTAACTGTAATCATCATTTAGTGAGTGTATAACAGGATCTGGGTTCTAATAATTGGTATCAGAGCCATCTAATCAATCTATTAATTAGAAGATCTAATCCAGTATGGAGAAATCCCCACTCAACTAGAATTTTGCGATCTTAATTGTTGTTTTTCAATCATACCCTAATTTCATGAATCTTAGTTGTTTACACTTTAATTTCATCTAAATTAGTGGTACCTTGCAATTAAATATGAAAATCGTGAATTTTTCACATTTTTTTAGTTAAGATTGTTTAAATTTCAGTTCATTTCTTCAGTCTCTCTCAAATTCTTCCAAAATTTTATACCCTGTTTTCTAAAAAATGGCAAACCCAAACTAGAACACTATGTACAACTCAGGATCTTTGACAAAACCTCCTACTCTTCTAAGGGATGAATATCCTCAATGGAAAATTCGTATGATTAATTTCTATGAAGGTTTGGATCTAGATCTATATGTTTTAGTACTACACGGGCCATATGTTCCAACAGCCATTATTCCCATGATTCCGGCTACTGTTGACACTGCAGAAATTCTTGCCCAACGAATTCCTAAAGAAAGGAAGGATTGGGATGATGAAAACAAAAAGAAGGTCGAGTTCTATCTCAAAGCCAAAAGACTCCTCATTATGGCTATTCCAAATGACATATTCCAGTCACTTGACTCATGTGACACAACCAATGAATTATGGGATCAACTGGCCAATCAACTGGAAGGTGGAGCCAAAACACGAAAGAACAGAAGAGCACATGCTCTGAATGCTTATAACAGTTTCCAAGCTCTACCCAAAGAAACCTTAGAACAGGCATACCACAGGTTTAATACTCTGATAAACTTATGCAGAAGATGTGACATAATTAAGTCACAAGAATACAATAATGTCTTATTCCTTAAACGTCTGAATGAGGAATGGTCAAATATTTCTATGACTATGTTTGGCAAACTAGCTGATAAGCTAGCTTATGACTGATAAGCTAGCTGATGACTTATAAGGTAGCTGATGACTTATAAGCTAGCTGTTAGCTGATTAACTAGCTGATGAATAAGTTATGTTTGTCAAAAACTAGCTTATGACCATGTAAAATGACAAAAAAGACATATTGAAAAAAATAGTCAATTACAAATATTTAATGATATAACTCAAATAAAATAAAATAAGTATGACGTTAATTTTTATGTATTCTACATGAACATTTTTAGAATTGTTACATTTGCCTTTTGATATCTTAATATATTGAATAATAAATATTATAGTATAATTAGTATTTATTGTATAATTAAAACTAGTTAATAAATGATAGTTAAAATTAATTAATAATGTGTAATTAAAATTAATTGATGATTTTTAATTAATTTTAATTAATATAAATTAATATTGAATATGAATATTAAAATTTATTTATGATTAATAATTAGTATTTATTTATAATTAATATTCAGTAATAATAAGTAATAATATAAATCAGGGGTAAAATTGGAAAAATTCACAATAAGCTTCTCATAAGCTACTCAAAGTAGCTTATCAATAAGCTAGCGTATAAGCTGACTTAAGCTAGCTTATAAGTCAGCTTATAAGCTAGCGTATAAGCTGACTTAAGCTAGCTTATAAGTCAGCTTATAAGCTAGCTTATTTTTCCCAAACAATGTCTATGTCTTTACAAGCTAATCAAGATCTGGAGCAAAGGTCTCTGCATGATGTCTTTGGAACACTACAAGCCCATGCAAAGGAAGTGGAGAAGAAGAAGACAAACATCGGCGTCCTCTGGCCTTAATCTCTAAATCTAAAGGTTCAAGCAGAAGGAACAGAGATGAAGACAAAAGGAAAGAGCAAGGCACTCATATCCGAGGGAAATACACAGTCTAGATACTCTGGATCAGAAGACGATGAAATTAGTGCTTTTGCAAAATCTCTGGCCCTGATCACCAAACAATTCACAAGAAAGTTTGGGAACAGATCATTTCAGAACAGAGGTAGATCAGACAGAGGTGAGAGGTCAAACCAACAAGCATACGTACCAAGACAAGAAACACCTCTGGTAGAGAAGAAGGATGAAGAGAAGAAGGAGAAAGAGAGAAGGAAAAAAGATGTATGCTACGGATGTGGCAGACCTGGGCACTACTCCAAAGATTGCAAAGGCCCTCTGGTCAAGGATGACATGTACTATTAGAATAATTATAGGTACAACAGAGATGAGAGGGCATAGGTGGCCAAAATAGATAATTGGTTATCTGACCAATCAAGTGATGGAGAAGCACTATTCTACGGCATGGCCATGGAAAATTGTGATGTAGAGGATCCTGCCTCTGACTCTCAGGTTTGCTCTACATTCAAACAATCTGAACTTGAAAACACTATCTTTAACCTTACTCAAGACTTCGAAACTCTCAAACAGAAGTTGTCATGTGAAAAACAGAAAAGAAAGGCTCTTAAAAAATCTCTTGAGCTTATTGAAAAAGAGAAAAATATTTTTAAAAGAGAAATGGAGCTTCTGACTGAAGAGAAGCAAGAACTTTCAGTGGAAAATGAAAAGATTTTAAACTTAAAGGCTCCACAGAAAGTAACTTCAAAATGGAAATGGATGAACTTAAAAAGCTTTTGAAAGAAAAAGACAAAGAGATTGAAGTTAAAGAAAGTGACGGATCAAACTCTGTAACACTTAAAAACTATTTTCAAAAGGAAAGGGAATTTCTGCACATTAGCCTCCAGAAGAAGGAGCTCTTGATAAAAAATTATCAAGATGCTCAAAATGTGCATGAGAAAATCAATATGCAAATGGATAAAACAGGTATCAGATTTGATGATCTTGACCCTTATACCTGCAAAAAAGGATCTACCTTGGAATCTGTATTTCATGCGGGCAAAGAACAAAAACCTGATTTTCTAGTTCTTTATGAACAATCTATATTTAAAAGATCAAAATATGAAAATGGACACAGAGTGAGAAATCTTAAGTACAAAAACATCAAGTATATCTCTAAACAAAAAACCAGCAAAATAAATCAAGTTGATTTAAAACTGGTACAGAGAAAAGGTGAAGTTTTTAACTTTGGTTCATATACTCATGTCACTTTAAATCCAGAAACAGATGAATTCATACCCATGCATACAGAAGAAGAACTAAGATGACGATGGCTTTGAAATATATCCATGATAATCAAAATATCATAATGATGATGAATTCTTTCTATATACTGATAAACTTCTGGCATATTTTGAAAATAGATTACCCTCTGTATATGTCCCAACACAAAACCCAACACAAAATCCAAATCCTGAAGATGGTGAATACTTGTTTACCAATGAGTCAGAAGTGAATACAGATGTTGACATAACAGAAAGAAAAATATCTAGACCAGAAGTCAGAAGATTTCCAAATGGAATACATATAATCTTCGTTCCTTCAAAAGAACTGAAACCTAGAATTCCCATGTGTCCTAATTTTCTGGACATGTGTATCAAAGCCAAGTCATGTCTTGAACTAGAGAAAGAACCAGAAGTCAAGAAAAGAAATCAATCTCAACCTTCTTCTGAAGGATAATCAAGCTTTTTCTACTTCAGTAAATCTCCTATGGTCAAAAGGGAATGGTCTACAAAGAAGAGGAATCAAGAGAAGACTTCAGATTTCAAAGGAAATAACTCTAAACTAGATAAAAAGTTCAATAAAACAACTGATGCTAGAATAGATGTAAATAAGAAATATTGTAATTCTCATTTTAGAAATGAAATTTCAATTGAACATTTAATTCCCCAAAATTCTGAATGTCTCTCTCTCTCTCTTATTAAAATTGAAAAACCTCTTCTCTGGTCCACATTGCTTCCTCTCTGACGCTAAGAAACGCAAATATCCTAAGAGTCAGAAAAAACAAAACCTAAAACCAACCCAGGAAAACCGATTGCTACTGGAAAACCTGAGGATAAGAGTAGGATAAAAGAAAAGATCAAGAAAAATCCTAAGCCTAACATAAAAGGACCCATTATGAGATGGGTACCTAAAAATCTCTAATCTGTATTGCAGAAACAGCGTGTGCACATATGGTATCTCGACTCTGGATGCTCTAGGCACATGACTGGATCCAAAGGGTTACTTTCCTCATTCAAAGACAAGAGATTTGGCTCGCTGAATCGCCCAACGAACAAATCACCTCCTTGCTTTCTTAAAAAGAAGCAGACCCGCGTGAATCGTGTCTTCGATCTTGCATATAAATAAATAAATGAAAAACATATTTAAACTGTAACTTTTGGTGATGACGGCAGGGACAGATCAAAGGGTATGGAACATTGAAAGGAGGATACGTATCTTTATCAAAGGTGGCTTATGTGTTTGGGCTTAAGCATAATCTTCTCAGTGTAAGCCAGCTTTGTGATGCAGACATCAGCGTGTTCTTTTAAAAGAAACATTGTTCTTTACTAGTGTCAGGTAAAGAGCTGCTCAGAGCCAACAGAAAATGTAATCTGTATTTAATGAACTTCTCTTCTAAAGATGGAACAGGGACTCTCTGTCTCATATCTAAGAAGAGTGAGGTGGCTTGGCTCTGGCACCACAAGTTGTCCCATCTGAAGTTTTCTAATCTAGAGAAACTTGTGAAACACAATCTGGTCACTGGCCTCCCAGAGGTCGAATTCCAGAAAGGTCATCATTGTCCCACATGTGAAACGGGAAAGCTCAGAAGAGCCTCCCATAAGACAAAGAGTGATCACTCGTGCCCCAGGCCTCTACACATGCTACATGTTGACCTCTGTGGTCCCATAGCTGTACAAAGCCTGTCTGGTAAAAAGTATATCTAGATATACTTGGCTTGCTTTATAAATTAGAGGTACCAGAAGAGTTAATCACCATGATGAGAAGGATCCAAGTGCTACTACAGAGCAAAATACAGAAGCTAAGAAGTGACAAAGGTACAAAATTCAAGAATGCCAAACTTGAAGAGTAACTGAACAAAAAAGGAATATCTCAAAACTTCTCAACTGCAAGGACCCCTCAACAAAATGGTGTTGTGGAAAAGGGAAATAGAACTCTGGTTGAGGCTGCAAGAACAATGCTTGTTGCTTTTGGACTACCCACACATTTATGGGCTGAGGCTATCTCTACTGCTTGTTTTACACATAACAGATCAATTGTGGTGAAGAGACACCTCAAATTGCCAATGAACTGATTAATTGTTGCTTTAGGACTACCCATTAAGAGACACGTCAAACTTCTGGGATGAAGAGACACCTCAAAACACCTCACCATCTTGGCAAGTTCGACAAGAAGTCTGATGAAGACCAATTTATTGGTTATTCTCTTACTTCCAAAGATTACAGAGTATACAACTTGCGGACCAAGACAGTCATGGAAAACATAAATGTGATTCCGAGAGTGCTTCTACCTATCCTAAGCTCAAAAGAGTAAGTTCAAAAGATGTCCACAGAGAAACAAATGAGCGACCCTATTCGATTCCTACCAGAGCAGCCACATTTCCTAAGATTGGTGATCAAGGACCATGACTTATTGAACAAGGACTGAAATTTTGTTTGAACCAAGAACCCCAGCTAGACCATCCAGAAGTGCCTCTTCATGCTTCTGGACCACACTTATCTTAGGAAACCCAACAACCATCTTCTTCCTCCCTACAGGAAGATGATCAAAATATAAGAGTTCCTTCACCTGAGAACTCTCTACCTCCCTCACACAATGTGGAAGTGTCTGTTGCCCACAACATCGATTGGACAGAAGTTGCTACGTCCATGGCTAATTCTGATCCACTGGCCACCTAAGATATCCCGTCAGAGGGGTTATGGCATTATCCTAAACACAACCCTTCTGTACTTGACTTACATAAGGCTAAAAACATATACTTTAACTCTTCGTCCTCTGGCGATGAAGAACCATTAAAGAAGATCAAAACATCCGAAGAGGAAGTCCTTATGGACCCTCAAGCGCAGGATGGAAGTCCTCTATCACTCAAAGCAAATACAGGTGATAAGAGAGGCCCCTCTGACGTGAGGATAAATAGACTTCATGTGTTGAAGGTACAGAGGTTACACCTCCTGACTTTGTCACATTGACTGCGTCCCAAGCCTTTGCTGCTGAAACGAAGGGATCCTTGGATGATCTAAAAAGCACAATTTCTGCTAACCAAACTTCAAATCTTACTTCAATCACAAAACTAGACTCTTCTATTGCTGATGTGAAAGCCACTCAAACGACCATCTGTGACAAACTATCAGCAATCCAGATCTCTATCTCCTCAACTGATTATGGTCACACAAACCTGACTCAAGATCACTTCACCAAGCTCGAGACATCAATCAAGGAAAATTTTGGGCAATTGCCAACATTCCATCTTCCTCTTTTGTAGTTGAGTTTCAATTCTTCACTGCTTAAGTTAAAAAAAATGCTTGAATCAGTGGCCCCTCCTATAGAGTACACCCCTTCTGCACCGGTGTCTGAAACTGATCTTAGCGGATTTCAAGCTGGTTTAATCAAGAAGTTCACAGAGATAAACGCCAAATTTGTCTAGAGGAAAATAAGCCTCCGAAAGAGATTAAACAATACTTGGTCAAACCCTTACAACTGCATATTGCAAATAAACAAAGCTCCATTCACCCAGAACCTTACTTCCATTGAAACAACTCTGCAAGATACCAATACTACTGTTCACACAACCCGTAGGCGCCATAAGAGAAATAATAAGGCCAAATAAGAAGAGGCGTGCAGACAGGCAGATCTGAAAAGAAATGATTCAGATGACAGGGATCCTGGTGCGCCTGGTCATCAGAAGGGGGAGAGTGAACCTTCTTCTAAGAGACAAAAGCCAAGTTCAACTGAACCTGCTAAAGCCACAACCGTCTCTGAAGCTCAACAACAGCAGAAAACCTCTACCTCAACTCCAAACCTGGTAAAACCCATTTCTGCTGTGACCTTTGCAGGAACTCACTTTATCCCATAAGCCTCCCAAATTGCAAATGTATTAAGGGATTTGGAGGGTAGAAGAAGGGCTCTTATACCAACAAAGCCACCAACTCAAGAAGATCCTTCCAAGCCAAAGTCTTCAAGACCACTTAAGACTATCATAGTGCAAAAGCTTCCTGCGAAACCAACAGTCATTCAACCATCTTCTTCACTACCAAAGGCACCATCTACTCAAAGAAAACTTCTTGCTGAACAAGTGCTAAAAGAATCTGAAGTACAAGAACAATCTAGAAGGGTCCATAAATCAAAGCTTATCGCGGATAACTAGCATATGGATTCAAAGGTAAAGAAAGAGAGAAACAAACGGCCTCCTCCTAGAGAGGAGATTTACAAGGTCCTGTACGCTGACAAAGATGAAGAAGTAATTCTACAAACTCCAGAATTGCATCCTGGAGTCATGCCTTAGATTAAAGCCAAATTTGCAAGGATAAGACAGGAGAGAAGATTCGTCTATTCTGAATCTGCTACCTCTGAAGTCTGTGATTTGAAGGTCAGGACATATGCAAACAAGGCCATCTCGTATGTTGAATATATAGTACGAAGAGATGATGGCAAGTACTATTCCTTCTAAGAGAACGATCTTTTATCTCTGAATCCATGTGACTGTGTGCCCCTAGGACAATTTCTGGCCACGAACCTCAAGAAAGGAGTTCCTTATTGAATGGCCTATCAAATGTTGAAGAAAACTCTAGAAACGTTTGTTGAATATCGAGCGAAGATAGATTCTCAAACTGCTATGGATCTGAATATTCGTCGACTGTCTATCTCTGATCCAGATGAAACTCTTCAGAGAATACAAAACTTCAAAGTAGCTACCATCATTCTTGAACCAGAAATGGGAATGATTTTCAGAAGAACGTCTTGCAAGAAGTTCTTCAGTATTCAAGAAGGGTTCAAGTATTCATCAGAGATTCTAAAAGTGATTAATGGCTATATTTTATAAAAGACGAGTGATCCAGATATGGCAATCAGGAAGGCAGCCAGAGATATGGACTTACTTTATAGAAGAATATTCAATCTTAGGGAACTTACTAACAATTTTTATACTGTTGTAAGAGGTCATCTGGGTGCTATGTTTTGAACATATTTTGTATTTCCACTTCTGTACTTACGTTTAAGTACTGTTATAAAAAAATTTACTTTTGTCTTCCTTTAATATTTGCAAAGTTATTCATTCATAGTTAGGCGGAGATTGTTAGTGTAAAAGTATGAAGAAGACCTTTCTAAAGGCTAAGTACAATATTACAGAAGTAACTCTCAAGCACCCCACAAGACGCTCAAGAGACAGAGCCATCTCTGGATACAAAGGGAAGAAATAAGACAACAAGAATGTACCACATACAAGTAATGAAATCGGTGATTTTATCGAAATTGATAATACGACAGAGTGATGATTAGAATGATGTCGTACACGCATTACACAAAATGGCTCCGATGAATAGTGTCCCCTCCTGAGACTTAGCACAGGGGTCCAGCTACTCGGTTAGCGGGTAGGGTTAAGGGGCAACTCCCTTGCGGGGTCTGGGGGTATGCTTCACCAGAATATCACTTTTTAACTATATTGCTTCCCATTATGAAGAACAATTCCACCAGAATATCACTTTGCCTTAAGCGATATACTTCACTTCATAGAATATCGGGTATGCCTGTGGCGATATACTTCACATCAAAGAATATCAGGTATGCCTTAGGCCTTATTCTCAAAAATTTATCCTGGGAATCACGGCTAAACGTTGGAATGAAACACGGATTAGTGTTGAAAGAATCAGGGACAAGCCTTCATATTCCAATCTGAAGCATTAGGCGATATTCTTCACACCAAAAATATCAGGTAAAACAAATCCGATATGAAGTCTTTCAAAACAAACCCGATATAAAAGAATATCGGGTAAAAAGATCAGGTATTTTTTTTCCCTTGTCCTTGAAGCGATTTTCTCAGAATATCTGGTGTTGAAGATCTTCAAAAGGCGATGTTCTTAAGGATATCTGGTGATGAAGATCTTTAAGATACGATGTGCATATTCCATACAAAGTTCATAACAGATTAGACCAAATATCCTTCAGAAACCCAAAATTCTTCAAATATTCCCAAAATCGATGATCGAAATATGTTTTGAAAGACATTTCGACTAATCCTTAGACTTTAATTTAATTAAAAACATCTAATACATCAAAAAGATGATGATTTTAGCCAAGAACAGTTCAATCAACACAAACTCCAGAAAAGTTCAAATTTGCTCAAATTCAGGGCTAAAACTTAGAATTAAATCTAGAAATCAAATCCAATTGGTTCATCTATGATCATATGATGAATTCAACAACAAATTTGATCAATATCAGCATCAAATCAGCACAATTTGAATCAAATACCCCAAAAATGCATTTTTTCACAGTATTTTTTTTCACTTTTTAGGGTAATGGCAAGCAAGTAAGAAATTGTAGAAGGGGGTTAAATACAATTACACAATATTTTTTCAATTTTTAAATTCTTATTGAGAATAATATCAAGAATTACACTTACAAAATAGATTGTTGCGGAAAAGAATAGACAAAATATATTCTAACAATCTAACACTCAGAAAACAAAAACATAACTTGAAACACAAAGAAGTTATGCTACTCCCGATCTTAGCTTATCACTTAGAATATATCTCTCTTTTTAAAAGTTTGGTTTGCATGAGAGCTCTTCTTCTCCTATTATAGTGCCCATGCATTAAATGCATGACGACACTTACCACGATATCATTTGTTAGTTGGGTTCCCTTTGGACAAAAGATGAGGCGCCATACTTTATTGTACAGATGAAAGAACAAGACACTATTCATCTTTTCTTCAAGTCCCTTGTTGTCACATCAAGTTTCAGATAAGGACAAACATACCTTTCTGATGTTTAAGGGAATGTGTGTATTTAAAACTTGGGTGACACGTTCTTGCTGATATTGATGACAAGGAGTATCTTCATAAATATCCACCGATGGAGTGGAGAACTTTATCGGTGAATGAAATAGCAGTAGGAGATCGGTGGCTGAGAAGCCTGGTATTTGGTTGTAGGTCTTATCTTCATTTCCACAAATGTTGATATGTTCCTTTGGTATCAGCTAGTCTTCGATGAACTTGTTGAGTATGACCAGACTTTTACAAAGAACCCAAATACAAAATATTTTGACTAAGGAAAGATTGAGGAGTCATCAACAAATCATCGGTGACCAACAATCTCCCCCTATTTGATGACGAGGCCAATATTTTGTCCTGAAAGCTTTTTAAGTACTTTTTACACTTCTTGCTCTTTTTGGGTTAATTTCACTTGGATTTTTTTTTTGGGATTTATTTTATCCGATATTTACAGTATAAAAATATGTGCAACATTTGTATCATACGAAAAAGAAAGAAAAATATGTGCAACATTTGTACAAGTAAAAAGAACAAAAATTAAGAAATACATTTACATAGATAACAAGCATCAGGGTTCTCAAAAGGAATTGTTGCAACATCAACATCTCTACTTTTGAGTTCATTGAGGATTAAATTGTAGAGAACTCTTTCATCTTCGCTGTAGAGAACCATACTCAGAATTGCTTGAAGGAAGCTGCTATCGGCAAAAGGAGCATCGGTAGCCCTGGAAAAATCGGATGTTTATAAGAACATCTTCAGAGAACATACCATATTCTGTAGGAGTGATGATGGTTGGCATTGGTTGAACTACCAAGGTTGGATTTGATAGATCAAGCTTTGAGATATCAGGAATCCTTCCTTCCTTGGCCATCTTTTGAAAGATAGATTGTTTTTCTTTTTTAATTGGGAGAGAGAAGAGTCTAGGCTTTGGAGTACATCGACAGAGGACTTTAGATTGTAGAAGTGTCGGATTTTGGTCAACTTTTTGATAAGATACCGGATGTAATTGAGAGCATCACCATGGTACTTGTTATTTTTTTGTTGTCGTTGATAAGTCTGTCGATTTAGCCATTCAACTTTCAGTCTTTTTAGTTGAGCTACTTCTTCATCGGGCGTTAACTACTTTTTGCCTGTCTTTGATTTTCTCCCCCTCAGCAATTGCTTCCGACTCATTCTTTTTAGAATCGCTGAGATGCTCCCCCTTAGCCGATTTCTCCTTTTCAGAAGATTTCTTCTTCTCCTCCTCAACTGATATCTCATTTTCAGAAGATTTCTTTCCCTTTAGCTGAAATCTCCTTTTCAGAAGATTTCTTTCCCTTCAGTTGAAATCTCATTTTCTAAATATTTCTTCCCCTTCAGCTGAAATCTCCTTATCAGAAGATTTCTTCTTCTCCCCCTCAGTTGATTTCTCCTTTTTAAAAGATTTCTTCCCCTCAGCTGTTGTCGATTTAGCCTTATCAGCAATTTTCTCCTCCTCAGCGGCTGAGGGGAGAAGAGACTGAATGGGGGGTGAGACCACCAGAGAGATCTTCGGGGTGGATCCAGAAGATAAAGGTGGAAACATCTTTTAAAATAAGGAGGTATTGGTGAACAAGAAGGTGGTGAAGTCATGTAGTCCCTCCAGTTAGACTGGTTTCGCCAAACCTTCACGAAGACGTGCAAGGTTATCAAGATCATATATCTCGGGTACAAGGCTGTGAGGTGGCGAAGATACTCCTTAGATTAGAAAATTTTCCAAGTCATCCTTATCACCCAAAGAGAATGTTGATGAGAGTTTAGTGAGGGTCCCCGAAAATACAATCATGTCCTTTTCAGAGGGCATGAAGGAGTTAGGTGAGGTTTTAAGAGATTCCCTGAGTCTAGTAGGGAGAAGTTCAACACCCCTATCGGAGAACAAAATATGTGAGGTTTTATGTTCACGTAATCAGAGATAATAAAATTGGAGGGATATTAAATATCCGAAATTAGAGAGACAAAAATTGGAGTGATTTAAAAAATAAATAGGATAGATTTTTGACAATAAAAGATCATAGGGAATTTTGACAGTCAATGATCGGGATATCAATACACAAAATAGAAAAGTCCAAAAAAAAATAAGATACCTGTCGTTCCAGCCTCTCAGGTTTATGAAATACGTCATCCCCACCTCTTTGAACTTTCAACAGTTGAATTTCTCTCAGGGCATCTTTTATACTTTTCTTATCCCATACCCTACAGAGTGGCAAGCCATTGGATGATTTATAATGCATACTTTGAAGATAATATATCTGTATTGATCCAAATAAGTGACTAGCAATAAAATAAATTTAAAAATGAATAAAATATAAAGAGGAACATGACATACCAAAAGAAAATATGTGCAGCCCCATGTGACTTAATTTTGTTCTCCAAGTTATTCTTGGCTTGTGTCACTAACCAAGTTTACAAAAAATCTGCCCAATCATAGGACTGAGCTTGTCCTAAAACAGTGAGCGCCGGGTACAATTTCTTTGTAATGTTGCCACTCGATTAAGGGCATAGAAAAGTACTCAAGACAAAATAAATAAAAGTTTCTTTAAAATTTTCTATAAAATTTTCTCCCTTTCTCAAAACCTCTTCTTTTAATTGAGCTATTATTTTAATACGCCCATACCTATCATCCATACGTATAGTCTCTGGGACCTAACCCCCCCCCCCCACCCCCCGCTAGGGATCCAAAAAACTTTTGTTACATCTTGAGATGTAACTTGTGCTTTACCAAATGTAAAAGAAGAGGGTTAAAATTGTTGCATAATCTCTTCGTTAATGAAAGACAAATCTACTGTTAACGAGGGAATAGCATATAAAAATCCAAAAACTAATATTTTAATGTTGTTTTTTCTATAGCCCTCTAGTTACTCTAATAATTTGTATATAAAATATGGACTTGTTACGACCAAATATCATAAGTTTAGAAAATTTTATAAAGAAATGAAAGATTTATTGTAATCTTCTATATTGTGTTTTGATCTTATGGCTTGAGCTTACTTTGTAATAGACACATACTATATAAAGGAGTCTAGGATTAGAGGATTCGTTAATGAAAGTCGTTTAATTTAGTTTCGTGTTTGTAGTTTGTAAGAAAGCTTTCAATGATAAAACATTCGACTCAATGATTTGTATATGATTCCTCTTTGATCTTGTTGAATCGGACCTAACAGGACTACAATTATTTTTGTATCTGCCTTGGGAACCTTGACGGGCAGGAGGCATGATTTATAACCTGAAACAAAATTGTGTACCAAGACTGAATAAGTTGAAAAACCATGACAAATAGAGGACAAAATGTGTATCTGACCGAATAAAATATAAGTCTCGTTAAGCTCATTAAGCCACTGCCAAACAACCATGTTGAAAACAATATATAACTCAGTGAAATTTCTCATCAGGCCCCCAACAAGAAGAAGGCAAGTGCCCCCAATTTGATACCATAATCCTACTTTTTAATCAGTTAATTTCTAGCATGTAGGCAACCATAACGCCCTTACCACTACGTCCCTACCTTCTTTTGTTTTAAATAACACCCAATAATTCTTTTATTTATTCTTATCTATTCAACTTTTTTTGATCAACTTCGACATCAATTTTTACCTCAGATGCGTCTCGATTTTATCCAAGGGCTCTATCATTAATATATAAGTTGCTCCATCAAACCATCTTCATATAAAATAATTTCCGATACTAATTCTCCAGTTAATTGCCATGTTATTCTCAAAATCAAACCAACCAACATTAAACTTTTAAACAAACAATTTCACTAGAATGATTTAACTTTCTAAAATTTCGAGTGTCACAATGATGCTCAGGATTCTCCTAATCATCATGAGGGAGAGAAATTATATATCAAAGACAGATGTAAACGCATGAACATGCAAAGAGCTGATCACGAAGTCACATGCGAAAATATATTAAATGATTTTGTACTGATGTTAAGGGGGAGCAATCAGAGCTGTCAGATATTTAAAGATTTAATATTGATATTGAGTGGGAGCAATCAGAGATGACACTATTCATATGTTTTTAAAAGGTTTAAATCTAACTCTGTTGATTCTATGGTTGAAAAGCCGATAGATTCAAAGATTGTAGATTTGGTTATGAGTAAAATAATAAAAGTTTCAAGTCAAAGCTGCTTGAAGATGTGAAGATTGATTATTTCATGATATATAGGTAACAAGCTTAGTACATGTAGTGTCAAAGCTTCGAGTCTTACTGTTTAAAGATTGATTGTTGGCTGTTAAAAGTTTTTCGAAAGATTCTAAAGATTTGTTCAAGCTGAAGAATTTTGATTTGTATAAAGTGGAGCTTGTTTTTATTCAGATGCAATGTGTTTGAACACAAAAAGGGAAATTGTTTCAAAGTTGAAGATTCTATTTGTTGACAAAGTTTGATAGTCTTCAAAGAAAGAAGGGGATTGTTTGTTTTGCCGAATTGTTATCTCGAATACAAAGGGGGAGATTGTTAGGTATAAATATATTGTATCAGAGATTACAATATTGAAGACGAGAAAATTAAAGCTTGAAGTCAACAAAGTTAACACTATGCTTATTTGTAGTTTACTTTTTGTAATGCAGTAGTGGTATAAATACCCATGTTGAAGTACTTTGATGGTAACACTTAGAGGGAAAAAAACACTTAGAGAACATTTTGATAGATTTTTCATTTCCATATATTGTAGAGAGAGATTGTAGAGAGATAATATATCAATATATTTGACATTTGGTGATTCATTGATTGTGTTCTTGTTATTTTGTATTAGATTCATCGTCGTTAGATACAGATTAGAGTTAACAATTGATAAATTGCCAGTAAATTGAAATTTTTATAAACTAATCATCAGTATGTTCATAAAAAATAAATTAATAATGAAAATTATTCATATTTATGTGGTTTTCTGCCGACATATACAGTGTTGCAGAATTATCAATAACACATCATAATTTTACAAAGAATTATCGATGTTTATCATTCCACAACGATATGTTGCTAATTCGTCGATAAGAACTCTTAAAATTTTAAATTTCTATACTTGTCGAAGTTCGTTTTATGTTATGTCGGTTTGTAACCTATTTGTTTTTGTTCTCGATGATAGTTTTTTTTTGTAGTATCACCGTCATTTATGAAAATTACTGGTAAAAGAATGGTAAAAACCCATGTTGTTGGTTACCCGTTGGGGATACTTATTAAGCAATCATTTTTATTATGACGGTGAAAACAAAATAGTATCTTTTTATTATTCTAACTATCTATTTGGAATACTAATTAAGCAATCCTCTTTATCATGCACTTAATCACTTGGAGCTCCTTAGTAATTATGTAAAAATACAGTATGAGGAATATTACCCGGTTCTAATTCAACTTTTACACGGTTTTACAATAATGTAAGAATTTGCATTAACTTGTTACATGGTTGTAAGCACAACAACAATGTAAATTGTTGCACTTTTTACTAAATTGGTCTAGAAAAATCATATAAAAAAATCACCGTTTTATATAGTTTAAAGTTAACAACAACATAAAATGAATTATGTTTTGTTAAATAATTTGCCTATTTTCATACTATGCTTTAATGCATGATTAAAAAAAATTGACATTTTTGTATAGTTGTTCAATGTAGAATCGTGAAAAACTTTATTCTTGTGTTTTTATAGGTTGCTTACTTGCTTGATATAAATCATGTTAAATAGCAACTTTTTTGTAAAATTGTCAAGTAACAAATGTGTAAAACGTTACACTCATGTTTAACACGAGTTATGCTTTGAACGCTATAAAATTGGTGGACAAATACACGTAATCATTTATTTATCTAGTTTTCTTGTTTGTCTTTTAAAATATAAGTCGGTGGACCGAATATCATTTATAGAGTATGATTGATAACTTAATATTTTTTAACCAATTATGCACTATATATCTCAAAAGAATCCCCTACGTTTCAAATTAGAATCAAAGAAACTTCTTTTTTAAATTAGAAAATTATATTTACAAAAAAAAGCTAAACATAACTCGTTACGTAATTCTTTATCATTTCTAAAAGTTTAAATTTCAGTTATTTAAACAAACATCCAACTAATTGATTCCATATACGCTTATTGAGTGTAATGGTGATGCGAATGAGTGTTTGTTTATAGATACGCAATTTAAAACATTGTATTTTTAGAAAAATAAATTAGTGAATACTTCATAGTTTGTAGCGTTTGATGTTATAAATAAAATATCAAATATGGTGTAATATTATTTATTTATACAAACTTTTTGTTAAGAAATTTAGTTCAAAAAAGATACTCAGGGAACATTTGATTTGATGGGGTATGATGTGATTTGGATTTGGATTACCATCTAATCCCACATTTAGTTTAAGAAAAGGGTAATTCTAAATATACCCACTTCTATATAATGCATGTTTATATGTAGAGAGAGTATCAAGTATAGGGTATGATAGTGAAGTAGGGGATAAAAAATGAATGAGTTGTGTGTGGGAGTGGATATGAATAAACTACTCTTTTTTGTAAATTTGTTTGTAATAATGTTTTAAGTTTTGTTAAAAACATTTATTTGGTAATAACAAATTAAAGACTTATATTTATAAATTATTTCGAAAAAAGAAAATTTAAATTTATAATAAATTTTACAAACCTAACATATCAAATATTGCAAATCCCTTCATTTTCAAATATTTCACGAAATAGACAAACCACATTTGCACTTAGAATATCTTGGATAATCCGTTAGTATTATCTTAAAAACATCGGATTTTACAGGAATCATTAATATTTCCCGGATGATCTTTGGTTAATCACTGACGGAAATTTCCCTAAGTGAAAATCATTTGTTTTGTAGTGTTATATTTTATAAGGTATCATTTTTCTTTAAAATAACAATGGAGTTTAGTTCTATGAAATGCAATTTATAACATCTTTAGTCTTGCGTTAACTTTTTTAAACAAATTATGTTAAGTAGGTTTATTAGGAGAGCATTTTAGTCATTTTTTTATTTCATATTGACAACTTAAAAATGTTAGAGAGAGAGAGAGGGGTTCATACGAGAAAGATAATAATATAATAAAACAAGAAAAACTTTTTAATATACAAAATCACATATGATTCATGTAAAAACTTCATATGTAATTTTGATGTTAGTACAAAATGACATTTTTATGTGATTTTTTGATGTTAGTACAAAATTACATGTGATTTTATATATGAAATAAGTTTTTTTTATTTTCATAAATTGTTATGATTTTGTAATAACTGAAGTTCTTAGTTACTAATCTTGGTGTTTAACCGCTAATTATTGGGTTGGTATCATAAATGGGCTCGAACCCAAAAGTATAAATAAGAATATGGAGGAGAATTTCTTCATTCTCTCCTCATTCATGAATATATTATGTGTGTGTATGTGTGTGAGACGTGAATAACATGCAAAGGGTAGAGAGGAAGCTAAGAATTCTGCATTCATCATGTAATCACTCATTCTCTTTTGAAAGTTATTTCAAGGGTGGTATATGAGTCATTGGTTAGTCTAGGGTTTTAAACCCTAGAGTTATTTTGTGTTGGAATTGAGAAATTGATGATTCAAATAATTATCTTTGAGTATTTAATAGTTTAGAGATTAGTTTATTGGTTTCTTCTAAGTTTTTCATCTGAAGGGAGGAGTTGAGATTGTAGCTCCTTTGTTATTAAATCTCAAGCTCCATTTTAGATTTAATCTAATGATTTGATCTTCTATTCTTGTTTAGAAATGTATTGGGATTTTCCTCAACCATCAATAATGGTTTTGAGATGTTAGAAATCGAATTGAAGTGTTAGATTATGAGTTTGGGAGTTGTTTAGATTGCGCTCGACAGTGAGTCTCGCGGGCTTCCCCATGGGCTAAGGCTGCAGGATAAGACTTGTAATTCACTGAGTTGGCACTATTTCATTCGTCTCATTTTTTGTGTCGAGTAGGGGCTTGGACCATTAAACTATGGGTTCATCTTAGGACCTTTATGGAAGATTTTTGAAGGTATTACGTTAGGTTAACACCCGTTTTGTCTTTGGAAATTTAGGCGTTCAGTTTGGGAAAATTCTTCATTTGGGCTTTGGGGATAAGTGTGGCATCATCAGATGAGTTCTGTAGACTTTAAACTACATTTTGTCAAACGTTTTACCTACTAAAATGATTATGGTATTCTAATTTGGAAGCATGATAAATAAATTATATTCCTCTTGGTTTATACAAATGTTGGTTATTGAATTGACTTAAATATCGCGATATGCCTACTTGAATGGACATGTACATAGGTCAGTAGTGTACCTCGAGATAGTGCAAATCTGTTGGGAGTTATATTCCGTACATCTCGAATCTGTTTTGGGTGTACGTTGGATAGGTATCCTTCTTGGGACCATTTAGTGTATTTGCATGTGGAACAGAAACTTTATGTCACATATGGAATTGTGTGACGAGATTTGGCTTTTCTACAATCCTTGTACATGGTCCCATGTTTGAATTACTTAGCTTCCATGTTTTACAACTTATCTCTTTTGGATTTAAGTATTTTAACTTTGATTTTTTTTGGGAATTCACTAGACCTTATGGTCTAACCATCGCTTTTCAAAACTCAAACCATTTTCAGGTAGAGGCTTAGTAGAGAGTATGTTGAAGGGAAAAGGCAAGCTTTGAGCCGGTCTTAGAGATGGATCGGGTGCCTAGAGACCTCCTTTAGTTTAATAATTCTCAACTATGGACCCTTTTGTTGGAATGGGTGTCCAACGTCATAACTAATTACTCATGACTTTTCATTAATAGCAGGGTCCTTTTTGGGTTGCCCTCAATTGTCTAAAGGTTATTAGAATAATTAAGAGAGAGAGATAAATAGTTTATTAATTATTATTTGATAATAATTAATTAGAAATTATTATGGAAATTCTATAGAACTAATTGGAATTAATTTAGAATTAATTTGTGCCAATTAAAAGTGCAAGGGCTAATTGGTTATTCTTTAAAAGATGAACCAAGGGCTTTTCTCTAAATCCCTAACTTTGGCCCTAAGTTACTTACCACTATAAATAGAGGTTAATGGCTCCTTGATAACTCTCATTTTTGAGTGTTATTAGTTATTCTTTTCTTTTATGTTTATGTCTTTTTCTTACCCATTTTGCTTCTATCCCATTCATTTTGTCTACTTCACTCCAAAATTATGATACACAGTCAAAAAGTTAAATTTTATGCAGTTTGAGCTCGTTATTGGGCAGAGTGGGCACAAATATGCTCACAGTGGGCATTTATAAACTGGTCACAACTACTTGTAAACACTATTTGCTTACCCTTGAAGACATGGTTTGGCAGATTCAGCATGCTCGAAATTCTGGAGGTATGGGACAAATAGTGAAAACTATTTGTCCTATATTACTTCTTTATTTTCTTGCCATACTTGAAGAAGACTATAAAAGGAGGCTTTGGGATGCAAAGGAAACACACCAATTGACATCAACTTCTACTCTCTCTTCTCCATCAAAGGCCATCTTTGCATGGAAGACTAATTTCTGCAGTTTTACTTTTATGCATTTAAATTCTGCAATTTAAGTTTATGTAATTTTATTTTCTGCTAACAAGACTGTTCACTGTAAACAAACTGTTACTTTTAATTAAATGCAATTCCTTTTTAAGTACTTATTTATTATGTCTTTTATTATGAACTAACCACCTCTTTGGGTATGGGTGTGAATCAAACTTAAGGCTAGTTGGCAACACTTGGGTGTTGCCATAATTACTAATTCTTAAGCTTGATCACTTCAGTCGGGACATAACTCAATGCGGATAAGCCGATCACTTTGAAGTGTTAATATTAGACCTTAGACCTCGAAAGGGGCGGGTTCGAATTACGGCTTAAGTGATGCATAAAGATTTGAGAAAGTCTTTGATAACCACGTAGAGATACGGGTTTTGTATGATTTACTAAGGTTCAAACTTTAGTCGAGTATTTTATCTCAAAGGGATTTGGATAAAATACTTTATACTAATCGAACTTGATTTTACATATCAAACTTAGATAAATCGTCAAGCTTATTAATTAGTAGTTATGGAAACTTCATAAACACTTTGTAAAGCACGGTTGATATTTATTCACTTTCGAGATATTGGAATAATTATAAACCATTCTTGTGATTTACAAAGTATTTAGCCAAGTATCTCCACAATTGCCTTAAGGAAAGTTTACACCCATTACCCATCTTTTAATTATAAATTTATTTCAACTGTTCAGATCACCTCAGCTTAATTTCAGAAACGAATCCAAGAAGTTCATATCAGTATCTAAATCTCAATAAGCCCATTCCCTGTGGAAACGAACTTGGTACTTGTACCGCTTTATTACTTGAACAACGATCATAGTGTCGGCGTGCACTTGCACCGCCACTTTAGGGACTTTGTACCCATAGTGTGAACCTATACGATCTTTTGCTATCACTCCTAAATCAAAAGTCCCACTCAAGAATTCTTAAACCTTGAGTTTTCTCTTCTCTCTTTGCTCCATTCCTTGTGGGTACTCTTACTATACTTGGGTGGATATTCTGAAGATTAATAATCTTGGAAAAATTCGGTACAAACCATTAGAGGTAATCTGCTTTGGTTACTACCTTCCTTAGCATTGGATCGAAGTGTTCGAGTTCTACAAGTGGATCAATCCAATTACAAGATTGGATTAAAGGTTGTTAATCTCTTTCTTTCTTGTTGTTAATATCATCTACTAAGGTTTCTTTGTAGGGTTTAGTTACATGATTCTTACCATAGGTTCCGCTGCCTTGTTTTGTTTATAGTTCATATAAAACCCATCACCTTTTTCCTTTATTCCGCTGCAAGACAATGAGATGTAATAGATTATGGTTACTCTTTGCATTTTGGATATTTATTTATGCTTGATAGTTGATTCTGGAGTTTGGGTCTTTACAAGTGGTATCAAAGCTTTAGTTTAAGTGAATTAGGCAATCTTGAGGTGCCTAGTCTTAGACTGTAAGTTAGGAAACATGGTTGAGAAATAGGGGACAATAGGATAAAAACCTTGACAGGGATATTGATAATAGGGTGGTAAGGACTAACATGTAAGGTAAATTTATAATTACACCTGGCCAATGTAATTGTGAATTTACAGGTATATGTGTGTACTTGTTTTACCTTTAAGTTATGTTTGTTATGGCATCACATAACTGAGTAATGACAACTCGATCTGCAAGGAGTAGGGACACTCCCATCATAGGTCGGGACTCCTCCGAACCGAAAGAGAACGGGCCTATCGAAAATCAGGGTGCGGTGAACACCCAAGTTCGTCGAAGAGGCCGAGCTAGGGGCCGAGGTAGGAACATGAGTCAAGTGGTTAATGAACCACCGATTCCATCAGAATTGGGAACTACAGGTCGTGGTCGTGGAAGGGGAAGAAGTGTGGGAATACCAGATCGGCAAGAGAAGTCTATGGAAGAAAGTTCAACTAGAGGAAGGGGATGAGGTCGTGGTAGGGGTCAAGGGGGAACTACAGATCAATTTTTCGTGACCCAGGATACTTTTGCAAATGAAATAGGGAAAGTGCAAACCGCTCTTCAAACCTTGTTGACTCACCATCAAAACTCGAACCCCTCAAGTCATGAGATAAGTGAAGGAACGGAAGGATGTAGTTTGCCCAAGACCGAAGTGGGTTGTCATTCCCAATTGACTCCGGTAGTGACAACCGACCCTAAGCAAACCGAAGGATGTAGTTTCAAAACGTTTGCATCATGCAAGCCTCCTACTTACAAAGGAGAGCGTGATTCGATATTGGCACTAAAATGGTTGAGGGAGAAGGAAATGGCATCCGATACAATCAATTGTGCGGATAAAGACAAAGTGAAGTATGCCCTTTCTATGCTAAAGGGGATGCTCTTTATTGTTGGGGATTCTCTTGGTAGTCGTTTGCTAGTAAATTAAAGGCCCAATTTTGTTCTTTGGAGGCGGTCAAGAAGTTGGAAGAAGAATTCATAAAATTAGATCAAGGAAATATGACGGTGCAAGAGTACACCTAAAAGTTCATTGAGAAGTCCCGATTTACGATGAAGTATGTTCCACCGGAGGAGTGTCATGTTGAGAGGTACATTTGGGGCTTGAAGAGTAGTATCTGAGAGTTGGTTACAACAAGGAATCGTACAACCTCTCAAGCGACTGTAGACGCAGAGGAGATGGCTGAAAAAGAGAAGAACCTACAAATAACCGAGAAAGGTGGATACAAGAGAAAGTGGGAAGGAATGGGAGGTGAGGCGAAGAAGGCAAGGGTTTTTTGACCAGAGCCACGAGAGAATCAAGGGTTTGTTGCTAGACCATGCTGGAAATTTCACCGAGTTCATAGAGGCGAGTGTTGTCAGGATACGAGGTCATGTTACCGGTGTAGGTTGCCAGGTCATTTGTCTAGAGATTGCCCGACGGGGAAGTCTTGTTTTCAGTGTGGTTCGCCTGACCACATAGGACCGGAAGTCCCCAATTGAAGAAGGGCGGGGTCACTATTCAGGGTAGTCGATCGAGTGGAAGGAATGAAGAGAAGAGGTTGGAGCCGGCACGTCTGATAGGATGTGTATTTCAGATGACTACTTCCGAGGCTGATGTTAGATCTAATTAGAACCAATTAGATTGAAAGTTTTATAAAGTTAACATAGTATTTAATTGCGATTTTACAATTTTAATATTTGGGCTTGGGCTTTGAATGTAATGGGCCATATATAAAGGATCTTAGAGTTGAGAGGAAGAGTTATGTGAGTCGACTCAAGATTTTAGTGTGTGTTTCTCAAGGGCTTAAATATCATGATATGCCTACTTGAATGGACATGTACATAGGTGACTAGTGTACCTCGAGATAATGCAAATCTCTTGGGAGTTATATTTGTACATCTCGAATCCGTTTTGGATTTGGATAAGTATCCTTCTTGGTATCATTTAGTGTATTCGTATGTGAAATTGTGTGGAACATGAACTTTATGTCACATGTGGAATTGTGTGTCGATCTTTGCCTTTTCTACGATCCTAGTACATGGTCCCGTGTTTGAATTACTTGAATTCCATGTTTTACAAATAATCTCTTTTGGATTTAAGTATTTTAACTGCGTTTTATTTGGGAATTCACTAGACCTTATGGTTTAACCCTCGCTTTTAAAACTAAAACCATTTTTGGGTAGAGACTTAGTAGAGAGTACGTCGAAGGATAAGGGAAGCATTGAGCCGTTTTTAGAGATGGATCAGATGCGGTAGAGACATCCTTTAATTTAATAAGTCTCAGCTGTGGACCCTTTTTCTTTTATTCCTCTGCAAAACTATGGGATGTAACAGATTATAGTTACTCTTGGCATTTTGGATATTTATTTATGCTTGATAGTTGATTATGGAGTTTTGGTCTTTACATATTCTCACATGAAACTTAGATATATGGGGTCTCGTGCGTGCATAGAGTGAAAGATAGAGTAACTTACATGTTTGGTCATTATGGTTAGGAGTTTAATTTTAACGCCCGTCCTTTTTTAGAAAATTCAAAAAATCATGTTCCTATTGTTGTACTTTCACAATGGCTTATGTTAATTCATCTTATCACACGATCCTTCGCCTATATATAAATATAAATATTTGTGTGTGTGTGTATATATATATATATATATATGTGTATAGGTATGGTTCATTGCCATATATAGAGTGAAACGTTAAGAATTTGTTATTCAAGAAGGTGGGTCTTGTTGTGGCTAAATGAACTCAGTTTTAGCAATAATAAATCTGGGGATGTAGCCTCTAATGCTCTCTCTCTCTCTATATATATATATGTGTGTGTGTGTGTGTGTTTATATAGGGAAATATTCAGATGAAAGGACCAAAATATTGAGAATGTCAGAAGAGATCTCATTCATTAGATGAAAATTTTCAATTGTCAATATCTTAACACTATATATGTAAACAAACACAAAATGATAATTAATTTAAAGAACCTTGTTAGTTATTGAAATTGTTAAAAGTAGAAGGGCTAAAATGCAAGTTATGTTTCCTAGTATTAATAGAATAGTTGACTTTCATTTGGTCTAGGATTCTCATTTTGTAAACATTTGACAAACATTATATTTGTCAAACTCTCTCTGTACTTCATTTGTCATCTATAATACATATG
This sequence comes from Silybum marianum, assembly GCA_036898165.1. Lineage (NCBI taxonomy): Eukaryota > Viridiplantae > Streptophyta > Magnoliopsida > Asterales > Asteraceae > Silybum > Silybum marianum. Next base: position 21,668,994 of record CM072543.1, read on the forward strand.
CCTTTTGTTCCATTCTTGATTGATCATACATTGTGATTACATTCATTGGTTGATTTGCTACATCACACACTTACAATTGGTATCAGAGCGGGCAGAATTCAAGAGAAATTCGACATATTTTGGTAAGAAATTTTAGTTTCGAGTGTTTTTGTGAAAAATTGGGTTTTTGTTCATTTTTGGTCGAATTTTTGGTTGAATTGGATCAAGATTAGGCTAGATTGATTCCAACTTTATAGAGGATTTAGTGTACGGAAGGAATTTAGAATTCAATTCGAATCATATAGGTATTGATCAAGAATTCGAAGTTGTTAGGTTTTTAGAAAAAGCCCACTGTTTTGAAATCAAAAGTTGTTTTAGAGGGTGAATTAGGCATAGGGGATTGAAGGAAAGTTGTTCAGATTGTCATCGTGAACAAACTTGCAAAGTTTCATTCGATTTGGTGATGATTTGTATTGGATTAGATCGATTTTTCGGACTTCCTGAAAACTGACAAGTTTATAGTCTTCAGATGGTATTCTTAAGCATCGGATGAAGCAACTGGCCCTCGGATCTTATGATATTCATCACCCTCGGATAAGCAAGATTCATCACCCTTGAATAGCTATATCTTAGCCTTGCAAGGAACAGTAACCTTCGCATAACTCTTGTGCGAAGGCTTAGCATTTTTGGATAGTTAATCTCAAATTTGATCTTTCGCATAACCTTCATACGAAGCCCAAAAGACTTCGCTACCACATTTGTAACATCCCCCATCCGTAAGGTCTGGACAGACGGTGTCACTAGTGAGACTTAACGTAAATACACAAACAATTCAGAGCTACTAATAAACTTCAAACATAGATTACAACCCAAAATATTACAGTCCGAAAGGGCTTATAAAGTTAAAATATTAACATCTAAAGGGAGTCTGAAACTCCAAAAGTTTCATTCTCGATCTCAAGTCCCGCCACATCGATCACTAGGAACCTGCCGTGTCAGAAAACAAAAACACAGTTGAGCAACAGGGCTCAGTGAACGGATTATAATATAAATTCGAAATAACAATTGTAACATTGATAACAAAGCGGAAGACTTATAATTCAATAAATATAAATTCACAGAAGTTCCATATGGTTCGCAATTTTCGATTCCAATAATAAAGTAAACAAAGTTTGTCAAGTTATGTTCAAGTGTTCGGTTCATAATTCTCGGTTCAAAAAATATAATATAAATAAAGTCCGTCAATTCCTGTTGTGTTCGTGGGGTGGCCAAACCACACGAACTATCGGGCCGGCGTGCGGGCACACACCCCGAGTCCCCCCGTGAATTTAACCACGGTCACATGGTGGGTAAGTCCTAGGATCGATCCATTCGCCCTTGAGCCAATAAAATTGACTAGTCCACAGGGTGGTTTCACATAGACCATTATGGCCTAACCCTATCTACTTCATCCACAGGGTGGTTTCACGTAGACCATTATGGCCTAACCCTATGCAGTTCATCCACAGGGTGGTTTCACGTAGACCACTATGGCCTAACCCTATGCACTTTATCTACAGGGTGGTTTCACGTAGACCATTATGGACTAACCCTGTGTACTTCATTCACCTGAAGGACGCCATGACTATAAAGTCGTCATAAAAAACATCCCAACTAATGCGCCCATCAATTGGGTGATACTGAAAACTAAGAAAACTAAACATGTGCCACTACCCGGATGGCTTCCATAAAACATCAAGTTTCAATATAATTCATAAAATTCACAATTACTTCAAACATGAGAATCAATAGACTAAACTTGAAAGGATTCAAACATATAATTCAATGGACTCAAATGAAGTGTTAAAACAAATGTTCAACGTTTATATATATATATATATACACATATTTTGTTGACCATTTTTTAGTGATCAATCACATGGCGGTGAACCACCGTTACGAAGGGTCAACTAGAACAACTAGTTGCCCGAGAGTTAAAAGAAAGTGAAATCCGTACCTTAGTCAAAGATAAGAAGTAATGCACGATTAGACGAAATTCACGCTACGGTTAGACTTGATTGCGTGCTTAACGAATATAGAAATCGATTACTACATAAACGATGTAAAACCATATTCTAATTCTATTAATAAGCTACTTAGATTCTACACGTTTATAAACAACTAATACTCTAAACGGGACAGCCGGATGCATTAAGAAATCGACTCAACCTTGGCTAAATGAAATTTCGTTTCCGACTTTTAACAACATCGTTCCCTCTTTTTCGTGAGCATTTTTATCCCACTTAGAGGCCAATACAGAAACTACTATCTGAATGAAAGTTGTAGTATGTTATCTTATGAATCGGTTGGTTTTGGAATCATCTAATTTGGATCATCCATCAGTTCTAGACGAATGCCGGAAAACTACTAAAAAATCCGTATATGCTGCAAACAGCACTAAATCGGCACTGTTTTGAGCCACTTAGGCAGAACTGGGTCTCGGACCCTTCTTGAGATTTGTAGTGTACATTAAGCTCTTTCTATCTGCAAAATGTGAGCTTAATCCGACATACCATTTGGGAGTTATGCACGGTCAAAGTACGGACCTGCACTAGTCGGTATGTCCGATTTTCACCGTTTTGCCCAACTAACTTTTATAACTCCAACTTCATGAATTGTTACATTTGAAGGCTCAAAAATATACCTTAACATACTAGACATTACAATAAGGCTTAATGGTCATTAAGCTACGCTTGATCATGCAATTCTATTCTCTCCGACATTTAACCGAACACTTGGGAAGCGGTTAAACAAATACACAAAATCAACCCATATCGAAACCCTAATCTTACCTTTTAATTTCTACAACAATATTAACCAATCCTAACAATCTAAACATACAACATATCACAACTTCAACAATAATAATCCGTAAACTTAACATAAACACCCGATTATAAACCGGTCCCAGTAATCCTAACGAAACAACGTAACCAAAATGAATGAAATTTATACCATTACGAAGGTTTCGAAGAGTGGATTCCGAATAAACGATCCTTACTTCCATTCCTACAACGAATCAACGGAAATTTTAGAGAAAAAGAAGAGAGTTAGAGAGAGAGAATGTTGAGATGGTGATGGCGGTGTAAAGGACAAGTAAACGTAATTTACTCTTTTGATATGAATACATATATATAGAGACTCCTTCAAGTGTTAGCTCAATTATTTGTGTTAACAGTGTTAACCCATCGTTCACCGGTGAGCACCATGCTCGTTCACTGGTGAACACGATGCTCGTATACTGACGAATGGTGTTCACCGGTGAACGAGCATGCATATATGGAACCATTCGTTCACTGATGAATGTTGTTTCACCAATGAACGAGTATGGTGCTCACCAGTGAACAATGGGTTAACACGGTTAACACAAATTATTGGGTAAACACTTGAAGGGGCCTCTCTATATATATTTTTTAGATTTTAGATTTATATATATATATATATAAGTAGGTTCAAATGAGAACTTTGCATTTTTAAAGGAACAAAGAGACACTTGTGGATCACATATGATGTGGGTCCCAAATAATATTAAATCATTTATGATTTAATATGATTTAATATGATTTAATATTAAATCATAAATGATTTAGTATTATATGGGACCCACATCATATGTGGTCCACAATTTGTTTCTTTGTTCCTTTACGGAGGGATGGTTCTCATTTGATCCCTCCCTTATATATATATATATATATATATATAGGGAGGTTCAAATGAGAACTTTGTAAACTTAAAGAAACAAAGGAACAATTCCTATCCACATATATATATTTTAAGGAACTAAAAACTAATTAATAATAATCTAATTACTTTAAGGGTATTTTAGTCAAAATATTACTTTACAATGTTAATATTCATGATTTCTATCAGATTTGTACTAATACTTTATAAATTATTTAAATTGTACAATTTTGATTACTTCTAAACAATTTAAATATTAAATATATTTAAATAAATACAAGATCAAGATAAATATCAAATATCTTTAAATAAATATAAGATCAAGAGAAATATAAGAAATCAAACTTGTTATCATATATGATTTTAAAAAATTGAAAGTTTATTACTGTTAAAAATTGAAATATGAAATATCTTTAAAGAAAAGGTTTATTATTTTTAAAATATCTATAAAAATTGAAGGTACTATTTTTAAAAAGTTTATTACAATGTCAATTATATTACCAAAATCACATATGATTTTAGTATCATATATGATTTTGTATAAATGTTAATGTAAAATCACATGTGATTTTGTAAAAATGTAAATGTAAAATCATATGTGATATTTGTACAAATGTAAATGTAAAATCATATATGATTTTGTACAAATGATATTCACACATGGTTACAATGACAAGTATGTCAACAAAATCACATATGATTTGAGTATCATATATGATTGTGTACAAGCGTTAATATAAAATCATATGTGATTTTGTACAAATGTTAATGTAAAATAATATGTGATTTTGTACAAATGCTAATGTAAAATCACATGTGATTTTGTACAAAGGTAAATGAAAAATCATATATGATATAGTTATAATATAATATAATATAACATTCAAATATATTATCAATTGATTTTACAAAATTTGTATATTTTAAAATAATAATATATTAGAATAGTAATAATGTATTAGGATATTATATTATTACTATTAAGCCCTACCAATTTTACCCCTAAAAGAAATAACCCTTGATGGAAAGCAACTATCAGCATCCATTAATTACTACAATGTCATCCAATATAATATCAATTGTTTTTACAAATTATGTGGCTAAAAGTGGTTCCTATGTTTCTTTAAATGGGGGGTTAGTTAATGAGGACGGTTTTAAAACTTGGGTATTATAATTCTTCCCCCCCTTAAAAAAATGATTTCGTCCCCGAAATTGAATATGGAATGGAAGCTTACATCAATGAAAGAAGTCAGGGTACTCCTGCCGCGTATGTTATTCGGTTTCCCAAGTCGCCTCACATTACGAGTGATTCTTCGAAAGAACTTTAACAAAAGGAATTACTCTCTTTCGTGTACCTCTCTCATCGCGATCAAGAATGGCTTCAGGCTCCTCACGATAAGACAGCTTAGGTTCTATGCGTTTTAAGGGATAATCAATGACGTGTAGGGGATGATAGTTGTACCCTCGAAACAAAGAGACATAAAACACATTATATACGTGGGACAATTGTGGCGGTAGAGCTAACCGGTAAGCCACAATTCCAACCTTTTCTAGAATTTTGAATGGACCGATATAACTCGGGTTGAGCTTCCCTTTGAGACCGAAACGTCTTATACCACGAGTGGGGAAACTTTCAGAAATACTTTATCGCCCGGTTAGAACTCGATAGGTCGTCGTTGCTTATCGGCGTAGCTCTTTTGACGAGCCTGAGCCTCTTTCATCATTTGACGTGAAATCTCGACCTTTTCGGTAGCGACTTTTACCAATTCTGGGCCTTCGAGAACACGTTCTCCGACTTCCTTCCAACAAGTCGATGTTTTCGACATCTTCGGCCATAAAGTGCTTCATACGGAGCCATGCCGATACTCGACTGCCAGCTATTATTATAGGAGAACTCGATCAGGTACAAGTAGTTATCCCAACGTCCATGCCCTTCCAATGCACAAGCTCGAAGCATATCCTCTATTGTTTGAATCATACGTTCAGATTACCCATCAGTTTGCGGATGAAAGGTCGTACTACAATTCAAACGCGTGCCCCAAGCTTGGTGTAAACCTTCCCAAAATCGAAATGTAAAACGTGGGTCTCGATCGGAGGTAATAGATATAGGAGTGCCATGTAGACGCATAATATCACGTTGAAATAGTTTGGTTAGCTTATCAACTGACCAAGTTTGTCGGACATGAAGAAAATTAGCCGCTTTCGTTAGTCGGTCAACCACCACCCAAATTGCATCGTGTTTCAAGGTCGTGCGGGGTAATCCGACTACGAAATCCATAGTTATGTGCTCCCATTTCCATACTGGAACGTTCAGCGATTAGAGAACACCACCCAGACGTTGATATTAAATTTTAACTTTTTGACAAGTGAGACAACGAGCTACAAAGTCGTCGATATCTCGCTACATTACAACCCACCAGAAATGGTTACTCATATCACGATACATTTTTGTTGTGCCCAATTGAACCGAAAACATAGAGTTATGAGCTTCGGATAAAATTAGATTTCGAAGCTCTGAGTTATTCAGAACACAAAGATGATCCCGAAACGACAATACGTGATGATCATCGATTCTGAACTCAGAACTAGCATTCTCTTGTGCTTGCTGGAAAGTTTGCCCATAATTCACTATCGTCTTGTTGTGCATTTTTTATACGAGAGATTAGAGTCGGTTCTACCATTAGATTAGATACAATCTCCGTTTGGAAACTCGGATAGATTTCTAATCCGAAACGTTCGAATTCCAAAGCCAACTCTGTAGAAACAATTAAAGAAGAAACTTGTTCCACAACTTTACGGCTTAAGGCGTCGGTGACTACATTAGCTTTGCCTGGATGATACTGTATCCGAACATCGTAATCTTTCAGAAGTTCGAGCCACCTCCGTTGACGCATATTTTAACTCCTTTTAAGTAAAGATGTATTTCAGGCTTTTGTGGTCGGTGAAAACTTCACAGGTCTCACCGTACAGACAATGACGCCAAATCTTGAGTGCGAAGATGGCCGAAGCCAATTCGAGGTCGTGAGTACACTTCATTCGAACCCTATCATTCGATCCTTCGGTTTGATCCATACAACACATACGAGCCTCGCACGAAGCTCATAAGAACCCTCTCATATAAGCCTCACACGAGCCTGGCTTTGTTCATCCGAAGCATCGGATCAGCATTGTGTGAAGCCTCTCTCAAGTTATATCCTTTTTGTTGTGCGAAGCTGTCTATACTAAGAAATATTTCAGAAAATTTTTATCTTGCCAAAAAGTTGACTTTTTTAAAGTTTGACTTTTATTGACTAACTGTTTGAATTTTTCTATTTTAAGTAGAGATCTTTTGTAGCAATTTTAAATGAACATGAATACCAGGGATGCTCTTGCGATTGAATCTGCTACTAAGCCTCTGGTTCTCTACCGAGGTGAATACGAACAATGGAGAGACAGATTCCGGGATGTCTTTGTCTTACATGACAATGGAGATAACATTCTGGATCCCATCTTCAATGGACTGACAGAGTTACCCACCATGGCTGCTCTAGATTGACAAATCATTTTGAAAAACAAAAACACATGGAATGACATTGAGAAGAACATATAGAAAGTTGACCAGCAAGCAAAGTCATTTCTTCTACAAAGCATACCAAATGACATCTACACTAGTATGGACTCTTTCAAAACAAGTGGAAAGACGATGTGGGATCAATTGGAAAAAATGATAATGGGAACTAAAGTTGGAAATCAACTTAAGGTAACCAAATGCATCGTCAGCTACGAACAATTCAATATGAATGTGTCACACCCTCAAATTTGGAAAGAGCGACTAATTTAAAGTTTTCAATATTACATCAATCGAATGATAAATCACTTCCTATAATTCAATACTTGAAGTTCCTCAAACAATTCTATAAAAACATCTACAGATGATAAGTCAAGTCTTATACTAAGACATCATTACGGTCTGTTAGGATCAAATATCCTAAGTTAGGAGAGTTTTATAAAGAAGGAAAGGATTCATTGTAATTTTCCATATTGAGTTTAAGATCTTATGGGCTTGGGCATACCATGTAATATACAACTACTATATAAAAGAGTCTAGGGTTAGAGATTTCGTTAATGAGAGTCATCTAAAGTACATTCGCGTTTGTAGTTCTTTAAAGCTTTCAATAATAAAACATTCAACTCAATGATTTGCATAAGATTCATCGTTGATCTTGTTGAATCGGAACTAACAAGTGGTATTAGAGACGAAATCGAATCTATCTGATTTGATACGATCATCATATTCAGCAAGATCAGGGTATTATCGAGTATTTTTTTTTCTTCTCACTGTGCGTATTTTATTTCGGGACTGCAAAAGTCGATTTTTCTGGTTTAACAAGTCTATATGTTCTAACCGATTTCTTGGAGATTAAGATACCCTCGTATTCTTTTCTCGGATCTCAAAGCATATTGTTTCATTCGATAACTTGGTATTGCGATATTAATAGATATTATGAGTTTGCTTGAATCGATTCTTCATTAATATCTAATCTGCAAACTCTCTCTTCATCAATTTTAGTCCATAAAACTCTAATATTGGTTATGGGCATTCATCATAGTTTGTATCAAACATAAATTCTTATCGGACCTATAGGACCGGACATAAATTCTTATCGGACCTATAGGACCCAACATAAATTCTTATCGGACCACATTGATCCGACATAAATTTTATCGGACCTATGTTTCTCGGATCAATGTGACTCGAGATTCTCACTTGTCGCATCTTGAAGACCAGACATCCATGAATGTCGCATTCCTACATCCGAGAATTTAATGCAGATCCCGACCAAAGCTTATTTCGACGACCACAGTTGGGTTTCTACCCAAGATTCCTTATAGTGTCAAAAGAAATTATTCAAGAGCCCTGCATCATTTTTTCAAATAGCGGAACCCCCGTGCTGAGTCTCGGGAAGGGGAACATTGTTCATGAATTTCATGCAAAGCCAAATTTGAAAAGTTTTCAAATCGAAGGTGATTAGATTCTATATCCGGTTGGATTAATTAGAAGTCTGACTCTCTGCAGTCATCATTTTGGAGTTTTCCTTATATGCCAGTTTCAGTAAGTGTACGCTATTGTTATGTGCTTATAACTCCTAACCATTTACTGTCTGGAGGTTTGTTTGTGATCTAGAATGTTGAGTGACAATATTCATTCATCTGATTAAGAAGACTGCATCTGAGTTTGGTTGCTTTCTGTTTTGGAAGTATTCTAAAAATCGGCTATATTGTAAACATTTATATGTCAAAAAAGCAATGCCCATCAAGAAATATCATCTCCCAGCCTGTCATGATAAATATTGCCTCAGTGATCCAAGTTCCTTGAGCTTATCAGATTAAAGCTCTTTACACATAATTCTTATTCAACTTGCGGCTAAAGACAGATTCTTTGTTTTTCTTGCTGATTATGCACTAAGCATTAAAGTAACTCGCACATGTATCTCTGTTTTATGCGGCTAACAGTTGTGCCGAGTTGTCTACAGATTGAAGCTGTATTTTGTGCAATTAGTGGCGGTTATAGCACATTGGATCTGGTATTTTCAGTTGAAACCGAAGACTAAGTGCTTATTTCAAGAGGGAGCTTGGAAGACCGACGCGACTAAAGTTTTTCCAAAGAAAGCAGGGGGAAAAGATTTGAATATGCTTCCTTTATAAAACTTTATGGGGAGAATGTTAGGATCAAATATCCTAAGTTAGGAAAGTTTTATAAAGAAGGAAAGGATTCATTGTAATATCCATATTGAGTTTAAGATCTTATGGGCTTGGGCTTAACATGTAATATACAACTAGTAAATAAAGGAGTCTAGAGTTAGAGGTTTCGTTAATAAGAGTCGTCTAAAGTGCATTCGCGTTTGTAGATCTTTAAAGCTTTCAATAATAAAACATTCGACTCAATGATTTGCATATGATTCCTCGTTGATCTTGTTGAATCGGACCTAACACGGTCGAGTGTCACTAAACACGAAAGAGTCTCTATCTCCGAATGTGGAAAACGTCACCAAAGATAGATCTCTAATAAGCCACTTCCTAGCAATCACGACCACACATGACACTAGTACCAACCCCAACGAGAACCTGATGCACATGCCGACAAAGAAAATGGTTAAGCTTAACGCCTAGAGAGCTCAAGAATTTATAACATATTTTTTTTATTAACCTGGATATCCAACCCGCTATGCGAGCCGACTAATCCCAGGACGATTACCCGCTTCGCGGGTAGCCCGGAGTCACCGCATTTGAACCTCTGTGGCCACAAGGGGATTTTTTTTACCCCTCCCTGGATTTGAACCTAGGACCTCCTAGTACTTTTGACCTTTGGAGCCCAAGCTCAAACCATTGACGCACCACCCTTGTGGTTTAGTTTATAACATATTTGAAATCAATATCAATTGAAAGGTTGATTGATAGAATAATTTCAGTTTCTCGAATATAAAGACTTCATTCTAAAAGCAACATGTCTCCCAAACTCATCATTTTTGTAATGACAGCTTTAAATCAAAATACCGTAGTAATGAAAGCTTTAAATAGAAATACCTGTTCAAAGACGAGCTCTGCACCTTTTACTTACTCAAAATGTGAATACGTTTAGATACTTCAAATGCCAAAATATGGACAAGGCTCCATTTGCTAGATAACCAAAATATGGTTATGTCACAAAGATCCAATAATATAAATTACGGATAATACTTCATACTCTAAAACGTCACCGAAAACAATGGATAAGACTTTATACCCAAAACAACACCTTTCAGTGACGGGGGAGACCCGTGTTACGATAAAAACTGGCGGGACATGTAAGTAGGTCACTATTTAACGTTATATGGGCTAGATTAACCAAACCCGTTTGTGGGAAATTACTCTATAATTGTCAATGGCTGATGCCCGACTATACAAGTCCACACCTTAATGCATATAAAGACCTGATGGTTTCGCCGTGGAAATTTCGCGAGACTTTTCGCCGCTTTGAAACGTTTTAAAAATCTCGAAAAAATCCCCTATTTCAAACTACAACATGCAAGGGATTACATCTTAATGGTCAATGGCTAATGCCTGACTACAAAAGCCCTGACTACAAAAGCCCACACTTAGTGCCTATAAAGACCCGATGCTTATCTCACAAGGTTACATCTAAATGATCAATGAACGATGCCAGACTGCAAAAGCCCACACCTTAATGCCACCCGATGCTTACCTCAAATAATAATATGGCATTGAATATCCTAACCAAAACCGCCTTATATGCCTATGGATCCAAATGCAACTCAGTCTAATTTACATGACTTCGACATGCATGACCAACGCACTCAAGGCATGTAAAATATTATTTAAATCGGACAAATGTCCATGAGACTCATTTTAGTCAAAACAGAGCAAATGCTCTATAACTCGACACTTATGTAATTACTCGAAACATTAGTTGAGGCGAACCATTTTCCATAAGAAATCATAATCATGTATTTCCAAAATGACTCGTAATGCAATAACATGTATTTTCCAACAATCTATAGATTCTAATACTCTAAAGATGAAAGTACAACCAAATGGTTTTCATTTAAAAGATATCGAACCCAAACAACCCACACTTATACTTTATTTGTCAAAATGTCTAAAACCCATGTATAAGCCTCTTACATGATTTATAAATCCTTTTATACCAAATATGCAACTTACCCAAATACTCACACATTTGATAAATAACAAGTAAAATATTTTAATACTTCAAAAATGGACATTTTTGGCATGTACAAAGTGTTCACAAAATATTTTGAACTCACTTACTAGATTTAGGCTAAATCTAGGTTTTATCCCAATACCGAGCTCCATTCGGTGAAGACTTTAGATCCTCAAGATAAACCTCTAGATCCATGATGCAATCCCTTCAAGAACACCTACATATATTCCAAAACATGCACAAAAAAGAACCCATGGGAGAATGAGAGTTGTTGGTGCAAAAACCCAAACCCTAGATCCAAGATTTCGGAGAGGTGATCTTACCTTCCACTCCTATGAGTTCCAAAATCATCAAACAACCTCTAGATATCTTTATTTCCCTATTAAAGAGCTTCCAAAGACTAAACCACAACACTTTGAATCGTCTAAATCGAATAAGAAATGAGAGAGATATGGCAAATGAAGAAAATCCGGAATTTAAGCACTAGGTGTCGTCCGCAACTTTGTGCCCGACGACTATGCCATGTCACAATAGCATGACACAATCACCTGCTATTGTACCGTGAGTCCATTTTTCATTAGATGCTTCTTTGGCGACCTTGCCATGTTATTGTGCCATGGCACTGTTGGCCGGGCACAATCGCCCAAAGTGTACCGGGGATGTTTCCTACTTTTCACCCGTTTTGATCACGTTTCTCGTCTTATAGATGATACCCAATATAATTAATCAAAATACTTACTCCATTTATTCTAAGAGTGGGACACAAATAGGACTCGGGATTTCGCTTTACCAAAGACCCGGTTAATACATTGTGCCATTGTCACTATAGCATGACACAATTGTTGGGACCACTAACCACTTGGTACCACCGGTGCTATTGTGACAGATGTCATAACTGCATGGCACAATGGTCGAGATGACCATACTCTAAGTACCATCGGTTCTAATGTGACAAATGTCACTCTCATATGGCACCACTGCTCGAACTCTAAAATTAACATTTGGTTATTGAATCGCTCGATTCAACACTTTCTTCAATTGGGACAAAAATCAGGATGTTACATAATGAAGGATAATCTATAGAAGATGTGATGTCCGATTTGTTTGTCTTCTAAACGAGATGTCAAAGAATAAGATAGAGAAGAGTATTATTGAGAATAATGCAAAGGTGATCACACAACAGAAGATGCTGGATTCCATTGGACTTCGTGAAGTCTTTGAGATATTGAAGCATGATGGGCCTAATGTTTTGAGAAAAATGGGATCAAAGAAGAATATTGAGGAAGAGAAGAACGCAAGTGATCCTTTGGCATTATTGATTGAAAAGAAGACAAGACATCCATCAAACAGCAGAAAACTCTTAGAGCAGATTGAGTAGCTTGAGAAAGAGTCTCAAGAAATTGAAGATGGCTATGAGTCTAACAACAATGAAGAGTTAGCTCAGGCTACGTGGAAGGTAAGAAGCCATATTCAAACAACCAAAGATACTCCTCATCCAGCCAAAAGAACTTCGAGAATAAAGACAAAGTGGAAGGTAAGAAGCCGGCTGGTGAGCAAATGTTTGAGAAGAATAAGTTTGAAAAGAAGAATGAAGCTGAAGATGAAGTAGTTAAGTGATACAACTGTGGCAAAAGTGGACACTTTCCAAAAGTCTGCCACAAGCCAATAGTAAAAATTGCAGCATACCACTCCAACAAAATGTTAATGGCTGAACAACAAGAAGCGGGGACAGTTGCTAATGGTAGAAACAAATTATTGGCTGCATAATGGAGAAGATGAGTCTACGAACATGTGCTTCATGTCCAAGGATATAGATGGTGAAATCGACGAGGAAGAATCTAGATCAGTGGCTTCTGACTCCGGATCTGAGGTAACTGACCTTTCTTACACAGACTTCGTAACTCAAATGGACTCCATGATGTCTAACCTCTCTAATTTACAATTCAAACTGAAAAAGGAAAAAGCAATCACATCTTCTTTGCAAACATAAGTCGATAAAAAAAATATATATATTATCTCAAAATCGATTGTTTCGTAAGTGAAGATCTGATTGCTTCTTTAAAGAAAGACAATGAACAGTTTGAAACTGAAAAGTCTATTTTGAAATCTGAATTGAAATCACAATTATCTGATTTATCCATCAAATTTGTGATGTCAAAAAGTGAGAGGAGTGCGCTATCACGTCTTTATAACTCTACTCTCAAAGAAAAGAATTACTTGACCGATAAAATTAAATTTCTTGAGGAAAATTTATATAAGCAAGGTCAAACTGAGCAAACGATTCATTTTAATAAGCCAAAAGAAATGTCGATTAATGCAAAATGGGGATTAGGATACAAAAATCTTAACCATTTAAAGAAAGAACTTTATGAGATTCCGAATTTATATGATTTTGATTTTATAAATCTCGGTGCTACTTATCCCAATACAAAACCAAATGGACTAAATCAGATAAAAAGGTTGAGCGTCGGGATGAGTGGAACGTCGAATGCAACTTCTTTTTAACTATGAGTTGTTAAATGATAGTTATCGTTCCAAAAATTCAATATTTCTTTCAAATGATTATTTTACAAGCTATTCAACTGCTGAATTTCAAGCTGAGCCAGTTGAAGGCAAGATGCTTTCTTTGTTCATCTCACCACTTGTGTTGGAAAGTAAAATTGTCGAGCTTGAACATTCATTGTCAAAAGAAAGAAAACTTTATGAGGAAGAAAAGATTGCATTGATGCAAAGGATTTCCGATTTAGAACATGAATTTCTAGTCAAAATTGAGGAGATACCAAAATCCAGTGAGCCAATGAGTGAAAGCAATGATACGGATTCTGATGCGTCCTCATGTAAAGTTTTCATAGGTAATAGTTTATTTAAAAGTGATTAGACTGACTCAAATGAAGCTAAGGATGTTGAAGAATCTGATAATAACACATCTGATTTTCTGCCTTCACAACCTTTTACTTCATTTGAGGATTTTCCTTTTAACAAACAAAATTTCATTGTCTCTGATCGCGACAAACAATTAAGGAAAGAACTTGATTTATCTGATGATAGTTCATCTAAGTATGATATTTCAAAAATAATGAATTCTGATGATTGTATAGATGATGAAATTGTAAAGTTTGACTTTGAACCAAAACTTTCAACTCATTTAATTTTTTTGGAAAATAATCTCCGAGAGAGAGACAGGTTTGTTTTGAAGAGGGCGAATGCTCTAACTCTAAGACCGTTATTGAGAAAACCAAGTATTCTAAATCAAAAACCAAACAGTCTTCTCAAAAGCAGAAGAAAACCGGTATGTCTAAAAGACGATGAGCCACTGTTTCTTATTTTACTGACACTCAATTTGATGGTGTTTCAGATAATTCTTCCTTAAAGAGAGGGGTCAAGACTGAATGGAGGATGGCGCAGTCTACTTCATCAGTAGACAACACGAAATCATTTTCTCGTGTACCAAATGATATGAAAAACAATATTAGTCATGATAATCATAGTGCTGGATGTACTATTGAACACTTATGTTTTCCAAAAACAAATCTATTCAGTACATCAATTGCTTTCTCTTTCTCACGATAATATTTGTTATTCTGTATGTGGTGTGAATGATTTTGTTGCTTCTCATCTGAATTATGATGTTGACCCTCACATTTTTGTTTCACACAGTCCTCAACATCATTTCTCTAAGAAAACAAGGCTAAATTTCAAATGGGCACCAAAATCTGATTTGAACAAGAAAACAAAAAGACTCAAATTTCCTTGGGTACATAAGTCCAAGATTTTGTCACATACTATAGGACCCATTTGGGTTCCAAAATAAAAAATGTTGCCAAATTAAAGGAACCCAATTATCAGTGGGTTCCTAAGGTCAAATTATCTGCTAACCACATAGGACCCATATTCATATGGGTACCTAAAACTAATTAGTCATGTTTTGCAGACCGGTCATCTGTGGTTAATGGACTCTGGATGCTCCAAACACATGACTGGAAGAAAGGAGATTCTCGCTAACTTCACAAAAAAATATTGCGGGTAGCGGGACCCCCCTTGATCCCACCCGCTAACCGAGTAGTAGGAACCCCGTGCTAAGTCTCATGAGGGGGACACTGTTCATTCGAGGCGTAATGTGTATACGACATCATTCTGATCATCATTCTGTCGTATTACTAGTTTAAAGAAAATCATTGGTTTCATTTCTTGTCGGTGGTACATTCTTGTTGTCTTATTTCTTCGCTTTGAAGATTGGAGCTTCCGCATATTGCAGAGACAATACTGATCTTTACGGGTTATCATCAGACAAATGGGCGCTTAATTGTTTATACTCAAGACATCCTCAAGTTACATAATATATTTTTTAATAAAGCCTATGTTTCAACAACCCCATCAGCAATTGTTCAAAGTTGCTTAAAATTTGACTTTCTTAGAAAAAAATTCTTTTGTGTTTGTCTGAATAGACAGATTTGAAAAGTTTCCAGAACTGGGTGATTGAATTCTATATTTGGTTGGAATAATTAGAAGTCTGAATCTCTGCAATCATCATTCTTGAGTTTCCTTTAGATGCCAGTGATAGTAGGTGTATCCTATTGTTATGTGCGTATAATTCCTAACCATTTACTGTTCTAGAGGTGTGGGTGTGATCTAGAATTTTGAATGATGGTATTCATTCATCTAATTGAGATGACTGGATATGGTTTTGGTTATTCAGTCTTCTAGAAGTGCTCTGGAAATCGACTTATCTTTCTAGTTTGACGTTGCTGATCAAGAAGCTATGATCTTATTGTCATCTTTCTCCCCAAACTTAGTTGTCTGAAGGTGTTTGCTTTGGTCATCCTAGTTGTTTGATTATACCACATTTCATGTGCTTTTTAAAAGAATTTATTGAGCCGAATCCATATTCAACTCGTGGTTTAAAGACATATCCCCTGTTATTAGAATTACCTACACAGTGCTTTCATGTAACTTGCACTTTATCAATCCCATAGTTGGATGAATCAGAGATTCTGCAGTGAAAAGTTGTTTTGAGTTTATACATATTTTAAAAGTTGTATTTGGTGCAATCAGTGGCATTCCTTGCACATAGAATCTGATGTTAAAGTTGTAAGTGAAGATAAGAGCTTTATTAAAGGGGGAGTTTGGATTTATTCAACGGGGAGTTTCTGAAGAGCAGCAGCACGACTCTGTTTTCTAAGGAAAACAAGGGAGAGAAGATCGAAAGATGCCTCAGTGCTTTCTTTATTAAACATAGGGGGAGATTGCTAACTCTAAGATCTATAGCTATAGTTTTGTTAGATATATCTTATATGAAAGTATGAAGAAAACTCTTCTAAAGACTAAGTGTTTATCTCTAGAACATCACTCCAGAAGACAACATGTTTATCCAGAAGACTATCTAGAGACATAGCCATCTTTAGATACACATATAGGCCAACTATACGTGACATATGACATGGAATAACTGTGTAACAAACTATAACAAACTTTGTTAGAGATTCATCCTATGTGTCTGTATGTAATAGGACAGTTCCTTGACTTTTGTATCTAGTCTTAGTATAATTAGATGGAGTGTTCCTTGTAATATGTGTTGGTTGAATTAGAGAGAACTCGAGAGATTTACTTGTATTTGATCTATACTGTAACTGTTTGATTCGTGAGTGAAATACATGTATCGATTGAGTAATTGAATCTGTTCAAACCTTTCAAGCAATCAATTCTAATTTACCCGTTTGATTACTAAATTGCTTCTGCTTATTGTTCATCTATATTCACTGTAATCATCTTATATTGAGCGTAAAACGGGATCGGGGTTCCAACAATGGGTATCAGAGCTAACTAATCAATCTATTGATTAGCTGATCTAATCCAGTTTGGAGAAATCCCTACTCAACTAGAATTTCTCTATGTGTTACCCTGTTTACGAAGTTTTGTTGTTCAATTACAATTTTCTTCAAATTAGTGGTAATTTGGATAACGAAAATTTTATTTTATTCTGTACGTCCCGGATTACGTTCTGGGCCCTGACTTACCCTCCGTGGACGAACCTTGTGGAGGAATTTTTTATTTGATATCAATAGTTGAAGGGAATTTTTCGAAGAGAAAATGGATTTTAAATAATTAACATGAATATTATTCATATTTTGAGCATACGGTGGATACCTTGGCACCCAAAGACGAGGAAGGGCGTAGTAAACGATGAAATGAAAAATCCAATCGCACCATCTCTGTAATAGGTCGTCGATTTAAAATTGTTAGACCTCACTTTTTGTTGAAGTATGAAACAGAATAAGGTAACTAACATATCTTAGTTGATGTGGCATACACACCATCCGTGTGTTACTTAGTTTGTTACTTCATTGCTTACATGGCACATTGTAATAGGCTAGATAGTTGACTTTCATTGTTTGTATTCATATAAATAGTTCTTTCACTGATTGTAATGGTTATCGATTGAAAATACGAAATAGAGAACTATTGCTTTGCGCATACTGTTGTGATTCATTGAATATCAGAAGGAGTAGGGAAGAAAAGAAAGGGAAAAACAAGGCTCTTATGTAAGAAGAAATCTTAGAAGATGATTCTGACTCTGACGAAGATATCAAAGCTTTTGCTGACTCATTGACACTCATTACCAAACAGTTTACAAAATGGTTTGGTAATAGAAATATTCAGGGAAGCAAAAAGTTTGAACGCACTATTCCCAATTATGCTCCTCAACAAGAGATCCAGAGATCTGAAAAAACGGAGACAGAGAAGAAGGATGAAGAATTGAAGAGAAAGAAGGATGTGTGCTACCGATGTGGCAAGCCAGGACACTACTCAAAGAACTGCAGAGGACCTCTGAACAAAGATAATCTGTACTACAAAAATAAATACAAGTACAATGTTGATGAACGAGCTCACTTTGCAGAAAAAGAAAATTGGCTGGGAGATGAGTCAAGCGGTGATAAAGCTATGTTCTGCGGAATGGCTAGCACAAATAAATCAGAAGATCAACCTTCTGAAACTCCTGTAAGTACCTTCTCTGACACATCCGAGCTTGAAAACACCATTTTTGAAATATCAAAGAATTTTGAAGAACTCAAGCAGAAACTCACAATTGAAAAGAAATTAAGGAAACAAACTGAAAAAAAACTCTCTCCGAAACTCAAAGAGAGAGAGAGAGAGAGAGTTATAAAAGAGAAATGAATTTTCTAACTGAAGAAAAACTGGAACTTTGAAAATTGGAGGATTTCCAAAAATCTAAAAGACACAGAAGTTAAGCTTAAAGAGGAGATGTTGAGATTAAACAAACTTCTGGAAAATAAAGAAAATAAGATAAGTGCCAAAGAAAGTGACAGATTAAATTATGTTGCACTTAAAAATTATTTCCAGAAGGAAAGAGAGTTTTTACATATTGAACTTCAAAAGACAAAGCTACAGATTAAAACATATCTGGATGCTCAAAAAGTTCATGACAAAATCAATACACAAGTAGGAAGATCTGGACTTGGATTTGAGGATTTGGATCCCTATACGTGTGAAAAACGATCAACTTTGAATTCTGTCTTCTGTCCAGGAATGACACAAAAGCCTATGTTTCCAAGTTTATATGAATCATCAATTTTCAAAAGACCAAAACTTCAAAATAGTTGTCGTCAACGAAAACTCAAATTCAAAAATATTGAATACTTTTCTGGAAAAACAAACGTTGATCTAAACAAAATTCAGAAAAAAGACGCTATTTTTAAATTTGGTTCAAATATTCATACAACTTTGAATCCAAAGGCAGATGTCTTTATCCCTTCACAGGCAGAAGAAGAGCTGGGTCTAAACTTTGAAAAAGATATTTTATCCACTCTGGATGAATGCCTAGAGTTGGAAAATATTCAAAAGTTCTCCTCAGAGAACAAACCAGAGATAGTTCCATCTTCTTTTGTAGACTTAAATCCTTCTGATTCTCAAGACAGTTTCGAAACTATTACATATCCTTGAGAAAACGATGATCAAAATGATGATTTCTTTAATTCAGAAAAATATCTTTCAAATCTAGAAAATCATTTTCCTTCTGAATACAAAAAGACATCAGAAGTATCTAAGGATAAGGAAGCTCCTTTCCTTTTTACTAATGAATCTCTGGAAATCAGATCCTCTAGTCTGAACATTGAAAAACATCCAAGTGGAATACCAGATTTCTCTGTTCCTCCAACAGGAGAGCGAAAACCTGTATTCATTCATCCAGATTTCATAGGAACGTGTCTTAAAGCCAAAACTTGTCTTGAACTTGAGAAGGAAGAAAATCTGAAAAAGAAGTGTTCTGTTCAGTCAAAGTTATCTCAACCATGTTATCCAAAGTTTACTTCTGCTCAGAAAGAAAAATGGAAATCTAATCTTTCTACTTACGTTTCAGTAAATCAGAAAACTCCAAAGAAGTTCTATCAGAGGAAGCCTCAACAGAAGAAAACTTATGATTCTAAGCATAAGTCTAGCCTAGCTAAGAAGTTCAATAGAACTACTGATACTAGTATAGACAGGAATAAGAACAATTGTAATTATCATTATTCTAATGAAAATTCAATGAAATCTTTTATGTCTCAGAATTCTGAATGTTTTTTCTCTATTTTTAAAACTAAAGGAATTTTTCTCGAGGTCCTCTGATAGTTCTTATAATGATTTCTCTTTTAAAGCTAAACCAAAGAAAATCCATAATATTGCGAACAATAAGATTGGTTCTTTAAATTTTGCAATATCAAGTCAGGTGCAAATTAAAAAAAGTGAAAAGATTAAAACTAACATTAAAGGACCCATAATAAGATGGGTACCTAAAAAACTCTGACTGTGATTGCAGAAGCAGCGTGTGCATATCTGGTATCTTGACTCTGAATGCTCGAGGCACATGACTGGATCAAAAAACTTACTCTCCCTATTAAAAGACAAATGTGGTGGAGCTGTAACGTTTGGAGATAATAGTAAGGGTCAAATAAAAGGCTACGGTACTCTACAAGAAGGTAACATTACCTTATCAAAAGTAGCTCATATTTCTGGACTGAAGCATAATCTATTAAGTGTAAGTCAACTGTGTGATTCTAAAATACTGGTTGTATTTGATGAAAAACATTGTTACTTGTTCTCTAAGGCAGGAGAAGAACTCTGGAGAGCGGACAGAAAAGGTAATTTGTATATGATGAATTTCACATCAAAGGACGGTAACGAAACCCTCTGTCTTATTTCCAAAAAGAGTGAAATTGCATGGGCATGGCATCACAAAATGTCTCACTTAAATTTTGATAATCTTGAGATGCTTGTTAAACATAACTTGGTAACTGGTCTTCCAGAAGTCCAATTTCAAAAAGATCACCTCTGTCCTGCATGTGAAATGAGAAAAATAAAATGAGCATCTCATAAAACAAAAAGTGATCATTCTTGTACAAGACCTCTGCAATTATTACATGTTGATCTCTGTGGCCCTATCGCGACACAAAGCCTTTCTTGCAAAAAATATATATTGGTACTCATTGATGAATTTTCCAGGTATACATGGCCTGCATTTGTAAAAAACAAATCTGAGGTATCCATTCTATTACAAAATATGATGACCAGAATTCAAGTTCTCTTAAATCAAAAGATTCAGCAGCTAAGGGCGATAATGGTACTGAATTCAAGAATGCCAAACTTGAAGCATACCTTGTTGATAATGGAATTACAAAAAATTTCTCTGCTGTAAGAACACCTCAGCAAAATGGAGTTGTAGAGCGGCGAAACAGAACCTTGGTTGAAGCTGCCAGAACAATGCTTGCTGCCTCTGGACTACCCATCCACTTCTGGGCTGAAGCTGTGGCCACTGCCTGTTTCACCCAGAATCGGTCAATAATTGTCAAGAAGCATCTCAAAACCTCTTATGAGCTTATTAACAAAAGAAAACCTTGTGTTAAATTCTTTCATATCTTTGGATGCAGGTGTTTCATATTAAATGACAGAGAAAAACATGGCAAGTTTGACAAGAAATCAGATGAAGCTAAATTCTTAGGATATTCGTTAAATTCAAGAGCTTTTTGAGTTTTTAATTTACGTACTAAGACTGTTATGGAGAGCATTAACATCGATTTTGATGATCAAACTCAATTAACTTCTGAGTATTCAACTTCTGAACTTAAACTTAACATCGTAACCGCTGAATATCTTTTAGGAACCAGAGAATCTGAAATCGATGCTAGTTTTCAAGATTTTATGGGTGAAGAGATATTCCCAAAACCAAGTTCTCTCTCTCAATCTCCGAGTATTTTAGAAGTTCTTCAAACTTCTGGCATTTCACTGTCTGGTCCTGAATCGCCTGCTAGAGCGCTACAGAACCTTCTGTCCTTCCTAATTCCACAAGTGAATCACTTATATGCCTTCTGTTTCTAACCCTCTTCCAGCAGATATTTCATCCTCTGAAACAGAATTACATGCTCAACCGGTAACTCAATCTCGGATGACTAAATGGACAAAGTCTCACACTCTAGGTCTCATCATTGGGAATCCCTCTGAAGGAGTTAAAACAAGATCTGCTACTGCAAGTGAAGCTTTCTTTGTAAATTTTCTTAGCATGATTGAACCAAAACATGTTCATGATGCTTTACAAGAACCTAGTTGGGTATCTGCTATGCAAGAAGAATTGCTCCAATTTGAAAGAAACAAAGTCTGGAACTTGTTCCTCTGCCAAAGAACAAATTTGCTATAGGAACTAAATGGGTTTTCAGAAACAAGAAACATGAAGATGGCATGGTGATCAGAAATAAAGCTCGACTAGTTGCTAAGGGGTATTGTCAAGAAGAAGGGATTGATTATGATGAAACCTTTGCCCCTGTAGCAAGACTTGAGGCGATAAGACTATTTCTGACTTTCTCTGCATACAAAAACTTTAAAGTCTATCAAATGGATGTTAAATGTGCATTTATTAATGGATATCTAAAAGAAGAAGTGTATGTTGAACAACCTGTTGGATTTAAAGATGCTAAACATCCAGACTATGTCTATCTTCCCGACAAAGCTTTATATGGTCTAAAACAAGCTCCCAAAGCATGGTACGAACGTTTATCTAAGTTTCTGATCAGTAAAGGCTATGAGATAGGTAAAATCGATACAACTATGTTCATCAAAAGAGGCAAAGGTATGTTAACTGTAGTTCAAATTTATGTGGATGATATAATCTTTGGCTCTACTCATCAATCAGAAGTTGATCTGTTTTCTAAACTAATGGAACAAGAATTTGAAATGAGTGATGGGAGAACTAACGTTTTTTCTAGGACTCCAGGTTAAACAAAGTGCCTCTGGTATTTTCATAAATCAAGCTAAGTATGTCTCTGATTTGCTTAAGAAATTTTATCTTCAAAATTCCTCTATCATGAAAACTCCTATCTCCACTAGCTCGAAACTAGGTTCTGATACTTCTAGGAACTCAGTAGATGTTACGAGTTATAGAGGTATGATCAGATCACTTCTGTACTTGACTGTTAGTCGACCAGAAATTATGTTTGCCACTTGCCTATGTGCTTGCTATCAAGCAAATCCCAAAGAATATCATTTGGTTGTTGTTAAAAGAATCTTTCGATATCTCAAGGGATCTCCATCACTTGGTCTCTGGTATCCGAAAAATTCTGAATTCGATTTAATGGCATATACAGATTCTGATCATGCAGGTTGCAAATTGGATCACAAAAGTACCTCTGGAAGCTGTCAACTTCTGGGTAACAGACTTATAAGTTGGACTTCTAAGAAGCAGAACTGTGTGTCAACATCCACAAGCAGGCCGAGTATGTTGTCGCCGCGCTGTCGTTCACAAAGTTATCTGGATGAAAACTCAGCTTAGGGACTTTGGCCTCATATATGACAAAATTCCAATTCTATGTGACTCAGAAAATGTGATTGCCATTACTGAAAATCCAGCTCAGCACTCCAAAACAAAGCACATTGATGTCAGGTATCATTTCATCAAAGATCATGTAGAGAAAGGCACAATTGAGATGTATTTTGTCCCCACGGATTTTCAGCTTGCTGATATCTTCACTAAAGCTTTGGATGAAACTCGTTTTAATTTCCTTATTAGCAAATTAGGCATGATTAATATGTAATTTTACTCAATGCTTTGTTTCTCTTAGAATTTTGTCAAAATTGTTTATTTTTCATCTCCATGTTTGTGTGGTCTAACTCAGAATCAGCTAGAAGTCTCTGGTTGTTTCTGAAGATTTCTCAGAGAGCCATAGAAGGCTCTGGACATCTCTGTATCAATTTTTTACCTTGTTGGATCCAAGTGTTCACAGAATACGTCCAACTTTGTATTGTTTGAGGGGGAGCAGCGAGCAATCTTCAAGGGGGAGCAATTTGTATTGTTTGAGGGGGAGCACGCCTAACAAACTTGAGGGGGAGCATATTTTACAAATTCAAGGGGGAGCTTATCAATTCTAACTTCTGTTAGCTGTCTTCTGAACCTCTCTTTACTTAACAATTTTCTTTGAATTTGCTTCTTCTAACTAACTCCTGCCGTCAAGGTTACAAAGATATTTCAGATTCAACTTAAGTTCTTCTGAAAAGATGTTCATTGACATGGTCAAAATTCTTTTCATGACCAGATATTCTTTATCTTTGTATTTACTTTTAAAAAATTTCTTTAATAAGCCTATTTTAATTAACTCTTGCCTTCAAGGTTACTTAAAATTTTCTTATTACTGTTTCATTTTTTAAGACTAAATACTTGGTTTCGAATATTAAACTTTCATTTGGTACAAACCGATTTCTATCCAAATGTCTGATTTTTTAATACAATTTTAATTCGAATTAATTACTCTAAAATCTTTTTTTAAAATCATCAGATTATCTGTCTTAAAAATTGATTTTATTTTAATTAAATTCCTTTTTAATTGTCTTTCTAAGGGAACACTTAATCGTCGATTGAGCGCAAAACCTTTCACCTGTCAGTTCTACTTTACACTTGTCACTCATCGTGCCCTTGCATGTTCACACACCTGCGCACTCCTCTAACCCGAACCGTTTTATTTTGATTATCCCCAAATTACAACCCTTCTCATTCAAAAATCACTCAAGTGCTCTTTCTCTCTCATATATAACTCTCGATTTCGAACCTTCATACTACTGTGCGTTATCTTTACCATAAAGATTCCTTATATTTCCCAATTGGCGTCTGCAACTTCACATGCTTTCTTCATCAATGGCGTCTCCACACCTCGAAGATGGGACTTTGGTAGCTTCCACTGCTGACAGTGCTCCTGTTCTCATGCTACCATTGAAGTCAAACAATGTTCAGGTTCTACTTGATCCCAATACTTATCTCTCAGAGTTCCGCATCATGATTGAATTTATGCAAAACCACTCACTAAACGAAGCCCTAACTCTTACAAACCCAAATGTCCCTGAAATTTATGTTCAAGAGGTATGGCATACAATGTTTATCCAGGATGAATTCACCTGTTGGTTCCAGATTTCTTCTTCAATGATTAATCGATGAATTTATATATCAGAATGTAAGCGGAAGCAATTAATATTGATTAATCAACAGTAATAAGAACAGTAAGAAATATGAAGAACAGATGGAATTTGTATTAATAACCTTGAATCATGACTACAAATACTCGGAATGACGCACAGTATGTTCTTCAAATGAAAGTACTCAAATCTACACATATTACAGTGATAGTACAGATCTATTTATACTATTACAAAAAACTGAAGTCAACACTCTAGCCTATTACAAAATGCCACATCAGATAGGAGCGTCTAACTAATTTCTGTTGAAGAGGAGACATGCGGATGAATGCTGCCACGTCATTATAGCCTTCCATCTTTTGACTCATACTTTAAAAGTCTAACAATCTCCCCCTAAGTATGAAGTCAGAAGAATGGCATATGTTCAGAAAGGAGCAACTTCAGAGACGACCTTTGCAATTTTGTTGATGACCTCTCTGATTGATAATAAATTGTTAAGTCTTTTGATCATCCTTTCAAGTACCTCTGGATCATGTTCATTTACACTAACAAAGATGTAACATTTTGCAATGTATACAACATCTGAAGAGTATCGATGTGCGTCCTTTATTCTGAAAAAGCTTCTTCTGTCTGGTCTTCTAAAGATGACCCCCTCTTCTGGTTGAAGCAAAATTTTACCAACTTTGAATGAATTGATATTTTCTAATTCTTCATTTGGTGTAGAGATGGCAAGACTATCAACGTTGAAGTTTAGCCCTATCTGGAAATCGACCTGCCTCTTGTATCTGATCAAAGACTTCATGCATTCAATGATTCTTGAGTAGGCAATGTTGCCTTGGCTATCAATACCTCTGGCCACTTGGACTTTCATAAAACTTTCCAGGACTAGAAGATCAGAGGGGTGAACATACAGTAGATCGTTATCGCAAAAGTAACTGGTTTGATTGTCTTCTCTGATTACTTCATAAATCGTGTACCAGATCTCTGTATCTTCAAATTATGAGTGTTTTATAGCAGAGATTCGTTTGATTGGTACAGAAGTATAAACATTCTTTCTTGCTTGTCTGTGTGCCATGAATTTGTCTTTTACAGCATCACTTACATTATAGGCGTTCGAGAAGTTGGGTAGCATCAAGTAGATCTTCTGATCGTTTGGAGCGTACATGTTGTTTCTGAAGATTTCAACTATTGGAAGTTCAAGTCTCCCCAACCGCTGGGCTGCTTCTTCACGGATAGCTTTTCTTCTTTGTGATTTATCGTGTTTTGCTTTCTCTCTGGCTTCCTTTTCTCTCTCTCTCTCTCTCTCTCTCTTCTTATGCCTTTGCTTTTTCTCTTTCAATTCTTTCTTTTTCTAAATCAGCTAGTCTTTTGATTTCTTCAGCTTTTTCTCTGGCAAGTTCTGCTCCAACATTAGCTCTTTCTTTTTCTGCCTTTGCTTTTAACTCAGCTTCTCTCCTTGCTTTATGTAGAGCTTCAACATTAGCTTTTGATGCCTCAGCTCTGGCCTTAGCTTCCTTTTCTTTGGTTATCTCTACTTTAGTGGATGGTGAATAAGGCGTTTTCCTTGTATTGCCAATTACTTCTAGAAGAAATTTTGTTATTTCTGGGTCTTTTGGAAGAGGCCCAGAATGAGTGGCCAACGGGGTTGGAGTCAGAGGAGTTTGTGTTGATGAAGGTTGAGCAGAAGAAGTTTTCTTTGATGGGGGTGGTGGAGCAGAAGAGGAGGGCGACTTGCCTTTATCTTGAGTTGTAGTGTTAGCATAATTTGTTGGCTTGGCTTTCTTGGCTTCTGGTTCTTTCTCCTGATTCTCAGACCTTTTACGTTTAAGATCTGCTCTTCTGCAAGCTCGTTCTTCCTTAGCCTTTTTCTTGCTTCAGATATAGAACTTACCAGAGTTGTAAGCTTAGAAAGAGTGGTTTCCATGGAAGAGAGCTTCTGATCAACATTTGAAGAGCTGGTCGTTGTCTTTGATGCAAACTTTGAAGATATGGAATTCATTCTGTCAAGCATGGCTTTTTGAAATATAGCCATGTCTGACTTCTTAACCAGAGTAGTGCTAGAAGAATCATCAGAAGGAATTACTGCTTGGATAATCTTTTGTAAATCAGCAACCAGAGAACTATATTCATCCACAGAGATGGTAACTTCAGAAGTTGGGAGAGAGTCAGGTATGTGGAAGATAGCATCAGCATTGGCTTTGATCCCTTCATGCAGAAGTTTGAACTGGTAAAGTAGCAGCTTGATTTTCTTGTTCAGATTTGATGCCCAGAAGAAGAATATTATTATTGGAGACGGATAATTTTAGATCTTCCATAGATCTCTGAATTTTATCAGCAAATGCCTGAAACGCTGCATGTGTGACAAATTCAGAATGTGTGACCGGTGCTTCTCCAACACATGGAGCCCTTTTACTCTCGCGTTCAGAGAGGCCCTCTTTCACACCTGTGTTGGCGTTGAGTGTGGAGGGACTTCCAACCTGTCTTCAAGGGTTGTGATTAACAGGCACCTCTTCAGTTGTTCTGATTGTCTCAACAGAGTCCTCATCATCAGAGGATGAGGTGCTGAAAACAATGTGCTTACCTTGATGGAGTGTAAACACCCCGGTAAGTGGTGCATCCTTATGCTGTAACCCATCTGATGGGATTTCCTCAGCTTCTATCGTATCAGAAGATGTGGACTCATCTTCTGTGTGTTCTATAACATTGTCGGTCACAGAGACAGCGACATTTTGTGTAGGAATAGGCGAGTTCTGGGGCAATGGAACTCCTATATTTTCATCATCATCCTTTTAAGAGGATGATGAAGAGGAGGTGCTTTCCCCGGCAGTGCTTGATTTAGAGGATTAAGAAGTATCCTCTGAATGGATGGTTTCTGGGTGGTTTGGACTGGGTCGTCCTTGGTCAATGAATGTATATGTGTTAGCATCTACCTCAGCATATGAGGTTACCCTTTGGGATGTAGGAGAGATTCGCTCAAATGTGTCTCTATGGACATCTTCAGTACCCTCTTTCATCAAGAGGTCGACATGGGTAGAACCACTCGGATGCTAACTCATATTCTTTTCAACCTCAGCCTCACTTGACCCTTCACCATCTAAAACTGGCTCTAAATGCTCTGGGGTAGAAATTCTCTCTTATGACAAAATCATAGAGCTTCTATAAGATTGCAGATAAGAAGAGTTAGATGCAATTAGGTTTAGCATGTACCTGGAAAGTTTCCTTCGAGAGGAATACCCATTGCGGTCGATGGTTGGCCGATGAGAGCTCATTGAGGCGATTTTGCAGAATGGTTGAACTAATGGAGCTTTAAGTGCCCCAATTGCAGGATAGGTAACCAGGGATAAAAATCGTGGAAACATTAAGGCTGGGAGAGGTCTTCCTTGAGTTTGATGAGATACCTTAGTGTTCACAGCAGCTTTGATTTCTTGGAAAATGAGGCTTGCATAGTCCAAAGAGCGGTTGAAATACATACCATACATGATGGTCAGAATGTTTCTGGTAGCTTGATCGAGGGACCCAATTTACATGTGAGGCGCTTGTTCAGAATGGAGACAAGGAGATTCCACATTGGGGGTAACTGCTTTCTCTTAAATTCGGACAGTTTGGTTAGGGTTTCGTTGTAGCCAAGGAAATGGATGAAGGATAGCAGGGCTTCAGCACATGGATTCGATTCTAGGGCTGGATTTGGCATGAACTGACCATCAATTTGCACCTGTGATTGGGGTAAATGAAAATACCTGGATAATTTCTTCTTGGTGATAGGTATCTCCACAACATTTTCAGTTTGATCTGGATGACTGAAATTTCCAATCAAAGTTTCTTCATCACTAATGTACATCGATTGCCAAACTTCTTGAACATAAATTTCAGGGACATTTGGGTTTGTCAGAGTTAGGGCTCGATTAAGTGGATGCTGTTGAAGGAATTCGACCATGATCCTGAACTCGGCCTGGTAGGTGTTTGAATCAAGAAGGACCTGCACATTGTTCGCATTTAATGGCAGTTTGACAAATGGTGCACTATCTGCAGTGGAATCAACGGGACGTCCTTCGTCATCGTTAAGGGTTGGATTTGCAAGACGAGAAGCCATTGATGAGAGTTGGGTAAGCTGGTGAGTAGATTCGTGAATAGGAGACTTTGAGCAGTAACAGTTGTGAAGATGAAGATGAGTTTCTGAAATTTGGGGGTTTTATATGAGAGAGAATGTAAACAATTTGGAATGGGAAGGGGTTTTAGTTTTGGGAGTTGGAGAAAACGGTTCAGAAATGATGATGTAAGCATGCAGGCGTGGATACATGCAGTCACACGATGGGTGACACGTGGAAAGTAGGAAGATGAGCTAGTGATGATTAAAGCACGATATATGAAAGAGATAACTGAAGGGTTATCGGCTTAAAATCGGTTGATTATCCCAAAAGGAAATAAAAAGATATTAATAAAAAAAATTTGTTAATTAATCAAATAAAATTGTCCTTTTAGTTGACTAAAACAATTTTTTGAGAGTACTAAATCTTTTTATTTAAATTTAAAATCAGTCATTCGGTAAATAGAAAAATGTTTTGAACCAAATGAAAGTTTTAAGTTTCCATGAATAGAATGATAAAAAAAATTAAAACTGAATATATAAATTTTGAATAACCTTGACGGCAAGAGTTAATAAAATATATATATTCAATAAAAATTTCAGAAAATATTTATTGGTAGAAAAATAATTTGAAAAACATGTCTACTAAGAATCATCATCTATAAATAAATTTGAAATGAATCATAAAAATTCGGAGAAACCTTGACGGCAAGAGAAACTCAGAATAAGAAGATTCAGAATAAACTTAAAGTAGATGAAAAATTCATAAGACAGCTAACCAGAGTTAGACTTTGAGAGGCTCCCCCTTGATAAGTAAACTCCCCCTGGAATGGTAAACTCCCCCTTGAAAGGTGAACTCCCCCTGGAATGGTAAACTCCCCCTTGTGAATGAATCACAAAGATTCCTCGAGTATATAAAAGTAAGCTCCTTCCTTCGCATTTTGCAATATGCGCTTTGCTGACATCACTTGGAAAAAAAGTTATCTGGATAATGAAGGTCAGAAGAGTTCAGAAGCTTCTGATGGCTTCTGGTGAACTACCAGAATTAATCAGAGACCTCTAGACAATTCTAAAAAAAATTCCAAGGATGTTACATATTAAGCATTCCCAACTTGCTGATTAAAAAATTAAAACGTTTCTCATCTAGAGTTTTTGTCAAAATATCAGCAAGTTGATAATCAGTAGAGACAAAATACATTTCTATAGTGCCCTTTTCTACATGATCTTTGATAAAATGATACCTGACATCAATATGCTTCGTTTTTGAATGCTGAACTGGTTTTCAGTAATGGCAATTGCACTCTCAGAATCACAGAGTATGGGAATCTTATCATAAATCAGACCATAGTCTCTGAGTTCAGTCTTCATCCAAATAACTTGAGAACAACAGCTAGCAGCAGCAACATATTCAACTTCCGCGGTAGATGTTGAAACACAATTTTGTTTCTTGGATGTCCAGCTGATAAGTCGATTACCCGTGTTGACAAATACCGTAAGTACTTTTTTTGTCCAGCTTACAACCTGCATGATCAGAATCTTTATATGCCATTAAATCAAACCCAGAGTTTTTAGGATACCAGAGACCCAACGAAGGAGTTCCCTTTAAGTATCTAAAAATTCTTTTGACAACGGCCAAATGAGATTCTTTAGGATTGGCTTGATAACGAGCACAAAGACAAGTAGCAAACATAATATCAGGCCTACTTGTAGTTAAGTACAGAAGAGAACCTATCATACCTCTATAGCCCGTGATATCAACTGGTTTCCCAGAAGGATCAGGACCTAGTTTCATACTAGGAGAGATAGATGTTTTCATAGGTGAAGAATTCTGAAAATGAAATTTATTTAAATGTCAGAGACATATTTTGCTTGATTAATAAAAATACCAGAGGTACTTTGCTTAACCTGGAGTCCTAGAAAGAATGTTAGTTCTCCCATCATACTCATTTCAAATTCAGTTTCCATCAATTTAGAAAACAAATTAACTTCTGTTTGATGAGTAGAGCCAAAAATTATGTCATCCACATAAATTTGAACAACAGTTAACATACCTTTGCCTCTTTTGATGAAAAGTTTGGTATCAATTTTACCTTTCTCATACCCTTTACTGATCAGAAACTTGGATAAACGTTCATACCAGGCTCTGGGTGCTTGCTTTAAGCCATATAGAGCTTTGTCAAGGAGATAGACGTATTCTGGATGTTTTGCATCTTTAAAGCCAACAGGTTGTTCAACATACACTTCTTCTTTTAGATTTCCATTTAGAAATGCACATTTAACATCCATTTGATATACTTTAAAGTTTTTGTATGCAGAGAATGCCAGAAAAAGTCGTATCGCCTCCAGTCTTGCAACAGGAGGAAAGGTTTCATCGTAATCAATGCCTTCTTCTTGACAATAACCTTTTCCACCAGACGAGCCTTGTTTCTGATCACAATTCCGTCTTCATCCTTTTTATTTCTGAAGACCCACTTAGTACCAATAGCAACTTTGCCTTTTGGTAATGGTACTAAGTTCCAAACTTTGTTACGTTCAAATTGAAGTAGCTCCTTCTGCATTGCTTCTACCCAACTAGGTTCAACTAAGGCTTCATGAACTTGCTTGGGTTCGATCATACTAAGAAAGTTGACATATAAAGCTTCATTTGCTGTAGCAGATCGTGTTTGGACACCCTCTGAAGGACTACCAATGATAAGATCTGGAGTGTGTGATTTAGTCCATTTCTTCATCCTTATTTGTGGTATTGGTTGAGCCTGAACTTCTGTGTCAGAAGTTGAGATAACTTCATCTGGAAATATTGATTTTGAATCCCTTGATCCTAAAGTCTCCCCCTCAGATGATGGAACAGAAGAAGCTTTTGGACAATCAGATGATGGAATGTGAAGAGCAGAAGGGATTGAAGAGCTAGGTTCAGAAGAAGTAGGACCAGATAGAGTTATGCCAGAGGCATGAAGAACTTCAAGTATACTTAAGGATGGGGCAGGTAAAACAGGCTCTGACAATATTTCTTCGCCCAAAAAATCTTGAAAACTAGCATCAATCTCGGATTCTCTGGATCCTGAAATATAGTCAGAGGCGACAGTATTAAGTTTGAGTTCTAACAAGGAATATTCAGAAGTCAGTTCTGTTTGATTATCAAAATCGATGTTAATGCTTTCCATAACTATTTTATCTCTTAAGTTAAAAACACGAAAAGCTCTGGAATTTAAAGAATAGCCTAAGAATTTAGCTTCATCTGATTTTGGATCAAACTTGCCAAGTTTGTCTCTGTCATTTAAGATAAAACACCTGCAACATAAAATATGAAAGAATTTGACAGATGGTTTTCTTTTGTTAATAAGCTCATAAGAGGTTTTGAGATGCCTCTTGACGATTATGGAACGATTCTGAGTAAAACAAGCAGTGGCTACAGCTTCTACCCAGAAGTGAATGGGGAGTCCAGAAGCTGCAAGCATCGTTCTGGCTGCTTCGACCAAGGTTCTGTTGCGACGTTCAACGACACCATTCTGTTGGGGAGTGCGTACACCAGAGAAGTTCTGAGTAATTCCATTTTCAGTAAAGTACGCTTCAAGCTTGGCATTCTTGAATTCAGTACCATTGTCGCTTCTTAGCTGTTGAATCTTTTGGTGTAAAAGAACTTGGATTCTAGTCATCATATTCTGGAGTACGATAGGTACATCTGACTTCTGTCGAACAAAAGCAAGCCAATTATATCTGGAAAATTCATCAATAAGTACCAGTATATACTTTTTACCAGATATACTCTGAATTGCAATGGGACCACAGATATCGACATGTAACAATTGCAGAGGTCTTATGCATGAGTGATCACTTTTTGTTTTATGAGATGTTCGTTTTATCTTTCCCATTTCACATGCAGGGCAGAAGAGGTGATCTTTTTGAAAATGAATTTCTGGAAGTCCATATACCAAATTATGTTTTACAAGCATCTCAAGATTATCAAAGTTTAAGTGAGACATTTTATGATGCCAGAGCCATGCAACTTCACTCTTTTTGGAGATAAGACATAAGGTTTCTTTACCATCCTTGGAAGTAAAATTCATCATGTAGAGGGTACCTTTTCTGTCTGCTCTCCAAAGTTCCTCTCCTGCCTTAGAAAATAAGTAACAATGTTTTTCATCAAATACGACAAGTATCTTAGAATCACAGAGTTGACTTACACTTAGGAGGTTATGTTTCAATCCAGAAACATGAGCTACTTTAGATAAGGTAATGTTACCTTCCTGTAAAGTACCATATCCTTTGATCTGACCCTTACCATTATCACCAAACGTTACAGCTCCACCACTTTTGTCTTTGAATTGGGAGAGTAAGTTTCGTGAACCAGTCATGTGCCTCGAGCATCCAGAGTCAAGATACCAGATATGCACACGCTGTTTCTGCAATCAAGATCAGAGTTTCTTAGGTACCCATTTCATTATGGGTCCTTTAATGTTAGTTTTTGTTTTATCAACCTTTTTTATTTGCTCTTGATTTGATTTAACAGAAGGTAAAGACTGATTGTTTGTAATTTTTGTTTTTTTGTTTTTCTTTGTTTTATTTTTATTGAAGTGCGAATAATTTGAGTTTGATTGATCAAAGGTCCGCGAAAAAAATTATTTCAATTTTAAGAACAGAGAAAAACATTCAGAAGTCTGAAAAATAGAAGATTGTATTGAATTTTCATTGCGATAATAATAATTACAATTATTCTTAAGACTGTCTTTTCTAGTATCAGTTGTTCTAGAGAACTTCCTATCTAGACTAGACTTATGTTTTGGATCTGAAATGTTCTTCGGTGGAGATTTCCTCTGATTTTTCTTCTCAGAAGCTTTTGAGATTACTGAAATAGGAACAGATTGATTAGATTTCAATTTACCTTTCTGGACATAAGAAAGTTTTGGAGGATAAGTTTTAGGAGTTTGGATAAGGATCTTCTCTTTAACTTTTTCTTCTTTTTCAAGTTCAAGACAAGATTTAGCTTTCAGACACATTCCAATAAAATCTGGATGTATGAAAAAAGTTTTTCGTTGTTCAGGAGGAACAGAGAAAGTCGGAATTCCACTTGAATGTTTCTGAACATTCATTCAAGAAGCTCTTATCTCCAGAGATTCATTAGTAAATAGAAATGGGGCGTCTTTATTCTTAATAATCTCTGGAGTTTTAGCATAGATAGGAGGAGATTGTTGTTCAAAGTTAGAAAGATATGTTTCTGAATTGTCAAAGAAATCCTCACTCTAATTATCATTTTCCCAAGGATATGTGATTTCTTCTAAATCCTCTTAAACTTCAGAAAGATTTAAATCAATAAAGGAACAAGGAAAAATCTAAGTCTTAATTCTTCCAGAAGATCATTTTCAAAAACTAAGTCTTAATTCTTCCTCTGCTTGAGTAGGTATAAACATATCAGCCTTTGGATTCAACTTTATAAGAACACTTGAACCGAACTTGAAAATATCATCCTTCTTCTGAATTTTATTTAGATCAACGTTAGTCTTTTCAGAAGAATATATAATATTTTTAAACTTGAGTTTTCGTTGATAATGACCATTTTCATATTTAGATCGTTTAAAGCATGATTGTTCATAAAGAATCGGAAACACAGGCTTCTGTTGTTGTCCCATATGTAAAACAGAGTTTAAACAAGACTTCTTGTCACACGTATAGGGATCTAAATCTTCAAAACCGATTCCAGATCTTCCTACTTGTGTACTTATTTTCTCATGAACTTTTTGAGCATCCAGATATGTTTTGATCTGGTGCATTTTGTTTTGAAGTTCAATGTATAAAAATTCTTTTTTTCTTAAAGTTGTTTTTAAGTGCTACATAATTAAATCTGTCACTTTCCTTAACTTGAATCTCCTTATCCTTTTCTTCCAGAAGTTTCTTAAAACTTAAGTGCTCCTTTTTTAACAAAACTTCTGTGCCTTTCAAGGTTTTAGAAATCTTTTCTTTTTCAGTGTCAAGTTCCAGTTTCTCTTCTGTTAAGATATCCATTTCTCTTTTGTAAATATCTCTTTCCCTTTGTATTGTGGAAAGAGTTTTCTCGATATCTTTTCGTAACTTCTTTTCAATTGTAAGCTTTTGTTTAAGTTCATCAAAATTATTTGACAAAAGCACAATTGTATTCTCAAGTTCAGATGACTCAGAGAAATTACTAACCGGTGACTCAGAAGGTTGATCTTCTGATTCATTCGTCTTTGCCATCCCACAGAACATGGCCTCATCACCGCTGGACTCATCTCCGAGCCAGTTCTCTTTCTCAGCATATTGGGCTCTTTCAGTGACATTATACTTGTATTTGTTTTTGTAATATGTTTTGTCTTTATCTAGAGCCCCTCTACAATCTTTTGAGTAATGTCCCGGCTTGCCACATCTGTAGCATACATCTTTCTTCTTCTTCATCTCATCTTCTTTCTTCTCTGTTTCAGTCTTTTCAGATCTCTGAACCTCTTGCTTAGGAGTATATGTAGAAGAACGATCAAACCTTTTATTTTCTTGAAACGACCTATTTCCAAAACGGTTTGTAAACTGTTTGGTTATAAGAGCCAAGGAATCAGCAAATTTCTTTATTTCATCATAAGAATCAGAATCTTCTTCTGGAACAGCTTCTGACATGAATGCCTTGCTTTTCACTCTTCTATCTTCACTTCTTCTTCTGGGCGTTCCCTTTGATTCAGAAATCAAAGCCAGAGGTCCACCTATAGTTGTTTTCTTTTGTACAACCTCCTTCTCATGGGCTTGAAGAGTTCCAAATACGTCATATAGAGACCATTGCTCAAGATCTTGATTGGCTTGTAAAGACATGGAGAGGTTTGACCATTCTGGATTTAATCTCTTTAGAAATAAGACATTATTGTCTTCCTTTGATCGAACAATATCACATCTTTTGCATAGATTTATCAGATTATTAAATCTATCAAAAGTCTATTCCAGAGATTCATCCGCAATGGCTTGGAAGCTGTTGTATTCGTTCAAAGCTTGAGCTCTTCGGTTTTTCTTCATTTTAGCACCTCCTTCCAGAAGATTTTCTAATTGATCCCATAATTCCTTGGCAGTATCACAGGAATCCAGAGATTGAAAAATCTTATTTGGAATAGCCATGATAAGAAGAGTTTTAGAATTTTTGGCTAGTTCAACTTTGGCTTTTTCCTCATCAGACCAGTTTCCCTTCAGCTTTGGATTTTGCCTAGCAGGAATCTCATCAGTATTGGTTGTTGCTGCAATTCGTGGAATGGTAGTCATGGGAACCAGAGGACCATTTTGAATGATTGGAAATAGATCAGCATCCAGTCCCTCGTAGAAATTTACCCTTCGTATTTTCCATTGAGGATATTCATCACGTATGAGAGTAGGAGGTTTCATCAGTGATCCAGAGGTATAAACAGAATTCAGATTTGAATTTGCCATTTTGTTCGTAGAAAACAGAGAATCGAGAAGAATATAATGAAAAACCAGAGGGTACGTCCATGCCCTCTGACACTTTAGATGCTGATGAAATCCCATCAGAGGGGTTACAGCCACAGGATGCACCTCTTACTGGAGTGTTATCAAGGTAAGCACATTGTGTTTAGCTCCCCATCCTCTGATGATCGGAATAAAGATAAACCTTTCAGAACGACCGAAGAGGTGTCTGTGAATAACATCCCTCGACGACAGGTTGGAAGTCCCTCCACACTCAACCTTAACGCAAGTGTGAATGAGGGCCTCTTTGAACGTGAGAGACAAGGGGCTCCATCCGTTGGAGATGCACCGGTTACCCCTTCTGATTTTGTCACCAATGCAACGTTCAAGGCATTTGGTGATCAAATTCAGAGATCTGTGGAAGATCTAAAATTATCCCTGGTTTCCAGCAACAAGTTCTCACCACTATTCAAGCTCAGCAGATAACACAAAATCAATCATTGGAAACAATCAGAAAGCTTCTTTCTGATACTGCAGAGGCTCAACAAAACTCTGCTCACTCTTACTTTCACGCTCTGAACGCCGGCATCAAATCCAATGCAGAGGCCATTTTCAATCTTCCTTCAGAGCTACCTACTCCTGAAGTCACTATCACTGCTGAGGAATATGGATCTTTCCTTGTTGTTATCAACAAAATTATCAAGGTTGTCTTCCCTTCAGAAGATGCATCTACTTCTGCTTCATCTTTGGTCAAAAAGTAGGATATTGCCCAGTTTCAGAAAGCAATGATTGATCGCATTAATTCTCTGACCTCCAAATATGCCTCTAAGACAAAGTCCAGCAATGCGCAGATGGATCAGAAGCTTTCCACTTTGGAATCCACAGTGTCCACGCTTTCTTCTCTGGTAAGTGCTCTGTCCTCCTCCTTTGAAGACAAAAAGAAGGCTAAAGAAGCACGGGCTTGCAAAAAGGCAGAGCTCAAGCGCAAAAGGTCTGAGGATCAGGATCCTGATTCTCAGAAGGGGGAGAACATGGAGAACATCAAGAAAATGAAAGCTGACATGGGTCAAAAGATGGACCAAGAAAAAAGTATAGCATCATCTTCCTCACCCTCTGCACCTCCTCCTACAAAGCAAACTCCAATAACTCCCACTCCTCTTCCTACACACAAGGGTCATCTGCCCAAGGATCCAGAAATTGCCAAGTTTATTTTGGAGGTAATGGGGAATACAAGAACTCAAATTCATCCATCCAAAGTAGATGCTGCAAGAGCAGAGGCAGCTAAAGCAGAAGCCAGAGCACAAGCAAAAAGAGCAGAAGAAGCCAGAGCTAAGACAGCGAGAGCCGAGGCAGCCAGAAAAGAAGAAGAAATTCGATTAAAAGCTGAGGCTGAACAAAAGGCTAAATCTGAAGCTGAAAAAGCTAAGGAAGAGGCCCTAAAAGCTAAAGCTGAAGCAGAGCATGCCTTGGCTTTGGCCAAAAAGGAAAGAGCAGAAGCTGAGAAGGCAAAAGAAGCTGCTGAAAAAGGACGAGAAAACTTTGAAGAAGCAAAGAGAAAGGAATCACCAAG
Source organism: Silybum marianum (assembly GCA_036898165.1). NCBI lineage: Eukaryota > Viridiplantae > Streptophyta > Magnoliopsida > Asterales > Asteraceae > Silybum > Silybum marianum. The sequence goes on from CM072543.1 coordinate 21,706,896, forward strand.
ATTCAGAGCTACAAATGAAGAAAAAATACAGAAGTTGGTGAGACTTGAGCTACCCAACTTGGAAATCAAGAATAAGCATTTGTATGCTCCTATAGATCAGAAAAGATATCTGATGATGCCAAACTTTTTAAATGAATATCAGGTTAGTGATGAAGTCAAAGATAAGTTTATAACTCAGAGACTATCAAGAAAAGAGGCATATTCCATAGTCCCAATCAAAACTATCTCCATCAGGCATACTCAATTCAAATAAACTCCAATTTGGTTTACAATTTATAAAGTGGTCAGAGAAGATAACAAGGTATCATACTTCTGTGATAATGATCTTTTGTCAATAAATCCTTCTGATTTGCTTACTCTGGAAAGATTCATGAAGACTCAGATGAACAGAGGAAGTGAAGATCAAAACAGAATTGCTTACCATCGTATCATTGAATGTATGAAGTCGTTCATCAGATATCGAAGGCAAGTAGATTTTCCAGCTGGCTTAAATTACAATGTTGATATCTTGTGTATCGCTGCACCGAATGAAGACCTGGAGGGAATTAATATGCAGAGGATTGGGAAAATAATCACCAAACCAGAAGTTGGAGTTGTATTCAAAAGGCCTAACAGAAAAAGTTTCTTCAGAATCAAAGATGCTCACAGATATTCTACAGAGGTTGTCTACATCGCAAAATGTTTTGCTTCTACAACAAATGATGATCAAGATGAAGAAATTAGAGACAAAATTGTTAAGAGACTTGACAAACTCATGAAGCTCAGAGAAGTTACCGATGCTATTTACAAAGTCATTTCTCATACAGCTCCCTTCTGATACAATCAATCAACTATCGTGCCTTTAGCTGAACAAGTGAAGCTACACGTGCAACATTATGGTTTTCATACTTAGGGGGAGATTGTTAGACCTCACTTTTTGGTGAAGCATGAAACAGAATAAGGTACCTAACATATTCAGTTGACGTGGCACACACACCATCCGTGTGTTACTTAGTTTGTTACTTCATTGCTTACGTGGCACATTGTAATAGGCTAGATAGTTGACTATCATTGTTTGTATTCATATAAATAGTTCTTTCACTGATTATAATGGTTATCGATTGAAAATACGAAATAGAGAACTATTGCTTTGCGCATACTGTTGTGATTCATTGAATATCAATTACGATTGTTCTTCCAATTTTTGTTCTTGGTAATCATACTGTTCATCTTAGATCTTATTGCTTCCGCTCTTATATTCATTATTGATCTGTTGATTACATAATAGAAAGGGATCTGGGTTCCAACAAAAAAATCGAGAGGGTTCAAGTCCCTCTATCCCCAAAAAGGGCAAATAGAGCTTTTGCACATTCTCGTTAATTTATGAATAGCATCCTTTGGAAATATTACCCGAATGGTATTTCTTTCCCGTATTTCAAATACTTCGTACAGTACCTAATAAATTGTTGGGTGTTCTTTTAATGGTTTCAGTACCTTGAGAATTTTTATGAAAGCCTTTCATTTGCTTCTCTTCGATGGAAGTTGAGTGGGGCCTGTAGCTCAGAGGATTAGAGCACGTGAAGCAATTGTAGATGCTATAAAAAAAACTTCGTAAGAAAATATCTCGAGAAATATATCTAGATTAGATCTTAGAATCCTGAAACATTCTCAAGTTTTTCTAGTTTTGATTGCTCATTTTCAATCCTAGATCTTCAATTTCTTTAAAATTTTCATCGAAATCTGTAATTCCCTGTTTTTCTGTGAATATGGCAAACCCAAATTGGATGCTATGTACTGCTCAGGATCACTGACTAAACCTCTAACTCTCCTTAGGGATGAATATCCTCAATGGAAGATACATATGATCAAATTCTATGAAGGTTTAGATCTAGATCTTTACTCGTTGGTACTGAATGGGCATTATGTTCTGACCTAGGTAATTCCTAGGATTCCTTCAACTGTTACTACTGTATAAATTCCTGCTCAACGAAATCCAAAAGAAAAGAAGGACTGGGATGACGAGGACAAGAGGAAAGTCGAAATTGACCTTAAAGCCAAAAGGCTCCTCATCATGGCAATCCCAAATGACATATTCCAGTCATTAGATTCATGTGAAACTGCAAAGGATCTACGGGATCAACTGGCAAATCAATTGGAAGGTGGAGCTAAAATGAAAAAGAACAGAAGAGCACAAGCACTAAACGAATACAACAGTTTTCAAGCTCTACCAGCAGAGATTCTTGAACATACTTATCACAGATTCAATACCTTGATTAGTTTGTGTAAGAGATGTGGCATTATCAGATCACAGGAAGACAACAATGTCTTATTTCTCAAACGTCTGAATAAAGAATGGTCAAATCTATCAATGTCTCTTCTAGCTAACCAGGATCTGGAGCATTGGTCACTGCATGATGTATTCAGAACCCTTCAAGCCCATGAAAAGGAGGTACAAAAGAAGAAGATGAGCGTTGGTGGTCCTCTAGCCCTTATTTCTGAATCCAAAGGTTCAACCATAAGGAACAGTGAAGAAGAAAAGAAAGGAAAGAGCAAGGCTCTCATATCTGAAGCTGATACAGAAGCTGGGCTTTCTGGATCAGAAGATGATGAGATAAGCGCTTTTGCTGAGTCTGTGGCCTTGATCACGAAACAATTTACCAGAAGGTTTGGGAATCGATCTTTCCAGAACAAAGGTCGTTTTTACAGAGGTGAAAGGCACCTCTGGCTGAAAAGAAGGTTGAAGAAAAGAAAGAAAAGACAGATGTACACTACAAATTTGGAAAGCATGGGCACTTCTCCAAGGATTGCAAAGGCCCTCTATTCAAATATGCTAAGTATTATAAAAACAAATATAAGTACAATAGAAATGAGAGGGTAAAGGTGGCAGAAATAGTGCAACACCCCTAAAAATGAGAGTTAACAACATCTATAGGAATATTAAATGACAACCTAATAATCTATACAATCCAAATACAGATTAAGTTCGGGTGTCACTAAAATCCTCAAAATAATCTTCTATGCAACTCCATCTATACACACGAGGTGTACTCCAAAAAGGATGCCACTACCGGCATCTAGATTCTCTCATCCCATCAAGCCCCATCCGCTTGATCACCTGATATACATGTCATTTTAAGAAAAAGTGTTAGGCTTAAAGCCTAGTGAGAACAAACAGTTCAAAATATAGAAAAGTCATTTAAACTTCAAAAGTGGTAAATAAACATATAACCGAAAGGTTTTCTCAAAACATCTCTTTTTGTTTACTTCTGCGATTTACACCTAAAAGTTACCTTTTACTTCTCTTGGGGGAAACTTCTACGGGAATGACCCGACATCACATTAATCCTCACGAGTTCAACCCCAAACCGGGATCTATTACAAGTGCCCTCCCCAAGTACTTCTGACTATATGTGCCTATGGATCCATTACACTAGTCTAACATCCTAATACAATTGTTTCCAATGTATTACTTCTCTTCACAAAACCTGTGAAGTATAACATCTTGCTTCCCAAAACTTTCCTTCCAAAATTAGGTCAAAACAACATTAAGATTTATACATCATATTTCTCATCAAAAACCCATAAGGGTGTTTTAAAACCGTTCTTCGTACTCATTTCATCATTTCAAAGAAAAAACCATAAATGACACATTTTGACCTAGTTTTTACCAAAACCTTCCAAGTATAGAAATACTTATTTTAAACATCACAATAAGGCAAAATACTTCATTTTGACATGTATAAAGTTTTAGAAAGGTAAGAATGAACTCACAAGCTAGAGTTTGACAAAACCCTAGAAAATCTCTTAAGAGAATGGAGGTGATCAAGAAATCTGAAAGGAAGCAAGAACACCACTACTTGAAGCTTTAAATGCTTGAACCACTCTTAAATCTTCAAATTGAAAGGAGAAATTAATGAGCTTGGATGAGGTAGGTGGAAGAAAATGAAACCCTAAAATCGCCTTCAATGCTTTTCTCCCGTTATTGAGTTTTGGTATCTGATAAATGAGAAATGGAGCTGAAAAATCGCACTTAAAAGTGGTCCAGGACCACCCGGGCGATCTTGCCCTGCGATCATGACAAGGCATGATCGCCTGTCATGATCGCACAACTCGTACCGCGATTTTCGTGCTTAAAATTGATTTTTTTGGATAACTGGTTTTCTCACGATCTTGCCTCGCGATCATGACAATGTCAAGATAGCATGTCATGATCGCAAAGTAGGTACCGAAACTCAATTCGGTTCCGCTTTTCGCTCCATTCTTCCAGATCAATGTAACCCAACATTATACACTTGAATCCTTCCATTTGCCCAAAAATAATAATATTACAATGCTAATTTACATAACCTTTCGCTAAATTTCCTGGTGTTACAATCCTCCCACCCTTGAAATTAATTTCGTCCTCGAAATTTATAGATTAACCAAACAAACTTGGATATCTCCTCTTCATATCCTCTTCCGCTTCCCACGTCACGTTTGAACCACGATGGTGCTTCCATTGCACCTTAACCATGACGATTTCTTTGTGACGTAACTTCTTAGACTTGCTTTCTAAGATCGCCTCCGGTTCTTCCACACAACGACTATTGTCGACACGAATCTCTGAGAGAGGTATCACACTCTCTTATTCCGCTAAACACTTCCTCAAATAACATATGTGGAATGTAGGGTGTATGTCGTCCAATTCGGGTGGCAATTCCAATTTATACGCTTGCCGTCCCACTCTTTCCAAGATTTTAAACGGCCCGAGGAAACGAGGACTAAGCTTCCCACGCTTCCCAAACCTTATAACACCCTTCCAAGGGGACACTTTAAGCATAACTCGTTCCCCCACTTGGAATTCCATGGGTCTTCTCTTTTTATCGGCATAGCTCTTTTGACGGTCTTGGGCCGCCTTAAGCCGTTCCCGGATAATCTTTACCTTGACAGCCGTCTCTTGCACAATTTCGGGTCCGGAAAATTGCTTCTCGCCCGCTTCCAACCAACACACTGGTGTCCTACATTTCCGTCCATAAAGTGCCTCGAAGGGTGCCATTCCAATGCTAGAATGGTAACTGTTATTGTAGGTGAACTCTACCAAAGGTAGATGCGAATCCCAGTTCCCATCGAAGTCTATAACACACGACCTAAGCATGTCCTCAAGGGTCTGAATAGTCCTTTCACTTTGACCATTCGTTTGGGGGTGGAATGCCGTACTTAAGTTTATTCTGGTGCCCAACCCCTCTTGCAATCCGTTCCAAAAGTGAGAAGTGAATCGACTATCACGGTCCGACACGATAGTCAAAGGCACACCATGCCTTGCAACTATCTCGTCCACATACAACTTAGCCAGTTTGTCAACTGAGCCGGCTTCTCGCATTGCTAAGAAGTGAGCACTCTTCGTCAATCTATCCACCACCACCCATATGGTGTCGTGACCTCTCAAGGTCTTTGGTAGTTTCGTCACAAAGTCCATAGTGAGGTGTTCCCATTTCCATTCCGGAATTTCCAACGATTGAAGACTTCCATATGGCCGTTGATGCTCCGCTTTGACCTGCAAATAAGTCACACATCTCTCTACATATCTAGCAACATCCAACTTCATGACGGGCCACCAATAAGTTAATTTTAGGTCTCTATACATCTTGGTACTACCCGGATGTATGGAGTACTTAGACTTATGAGCATCCTCTAGTAGTAGTTCTCGGTTTCCCCCAATCTTAGGCACCCAAACACGTCCTCGGAACAACTTCAGACCACGACTATCTTCGGTTAACATCAAGTGTTGCTTCACCATCACTTCATCCCTTAAGTTTTCCTCACGTAATGCCTCCACTTGAGCAGTCTTGATTCGGTCGATCAGACTTGACACTATGTCAATTCTTGTGAGTACGGCCCGCGTCCCGCTACCATACTCCTTCCTACTTAAAGCATCCGCCACTACATTTGCTTTACCCGGATGGTATAGCAGCTCGCAGTCATCGTCCTTAAGCAACTCTAGCCAACGTCGTTGCCTCATGTTTAGCTCCTTTTGATCGAAAATATGCTTCAAGCTCTTGTGATCGGTGTAGAGTGTACACTTAGTTCCGTAAGATAATGTCGCCATAATTTCAATGCAAATACCACCGCCGCCAATTCCAAGTCATGGGTTGGGTAATTCTTTTCATGTTCCTTGAGTTTCCTTGATGCATAAGCAATTACCTTTCCCCTTTGCATTAATACACACCCCAATCCCATCTTTGAAGCATCGCTGTAAACCACAAAGTCTTCTGATCCTTCCGGCAAGGATAAAATTGGTGCTTCACACAACTTCCTTTGAAGATTCCGAAAAGCCTCTTCTTGCTTGTCTGTCCAAACGAACTTCATGTTCTTCCTTGTCAATGCTGTCAGAGAAGATGCAATCTTTGAGAAGTCTTGAATAAACCTTCGATAATACCCCGCCAATCCTAAAAAGCTTCGGATCTCGGACGGGCTCTTAGGCGGTTCCTAATTCATCATTGCTTCTATCTTTGATGGGTCCACCTTCACTCCATCTCGTGTAATGACATGTCCCAAAAACTGAACTTCTTTTAACCAAAAGTCGCATTTCGAGAACTTGGCGTAAAGCTTCTCCTTCCTTAACACTTCGAGAACCTCTCGAAGGTGATGCCCGTGGTCTAATTCATCCTTAGAGTAGACAAGGATATCATCAATAAATACTATTACTGATCGGTCCAGAAACGGTCGACACACCCGATTCATCAAATCCATAAACACCGCCGGCGCGTTCGTTAACCCAAATGGCATCACCAAGAATTCGTAATGTCCATACCGTGTCCTAAAGGCCGTCTTTGCTACGTCATCCTCCTTCACTTTCACTTGGTGGTAACCCGAACGTAAGTCGATCTTTGAGAAGCATCCCGCTCCTTGTAGTTGATCAAAAAGGTCGTCGATTCTCGGGAGTGGATACTTGTTCTTCACGGTTACCTTGTTTAGTTCACGATAGTCAATGCACATCCTCATAGTGCCATCCTTCTTTTTTCACAAATAAAACCGGAGCTCCCTACGGTGACGAGCTTGGTCTTACGAAACCCATCTCAAGGAGATCTTGTAATTGCGTCGTCATTTCCTGCATCTCGGATGGTGCCAACCGGTAGGGTGCTCTAGCAATCGGAGCGGCCCCCGGTACTAGATCTATTCGAAACTCCACTTGTCTATCGGGTGGTAAGCCGGGAGATCTTCGGGGAATACATCTGGAAATTCATTGACAACACGTATATCATCTAATTTCCTCTTCTCTAACTTCGCATCTAAAACATAGGCTAAATATGATAGGCATCCCTTGGTTAAACACTTGCGTGCCTTTGCCAAGGTTAACAATGCAACTTCACCCTTCCTTATTTCCCCGTAGACTATCACCATACTACCATCCGATTACGGAATCCGAATCAACTTCTTGGAACACAAAATCTCGGCTTGATTCTTGGCCAACCAATCCATTCCAATTACCACATCAAATCCTCCTATTGCCATAGGCATAAGGTTTATCCCAAACTTACTTCCTTCAATTTCCACCACACAATCCTTAAGGATATCACGGACAAGAACTTGTTTACCATCAGCTATTTCAACAATAAAAGCATCTTCCAAAGTACTAACAGGTACATGCAGATTTGGGTAGAAAGAAGTGGACACAAAAGAAAAAGTAGCACCAGAATCAAAAAGAACATGAGCCGGTACAGAGTTAACAAGGAACGTACCCGACACCACGTCTGCCGATGCCTTTGCTTCTTCTGCTGTCATCTTGAAGGCCCTCCCCACCGCCTTCTGACCCCCACCAACCTTCACTTGAGAGTTCCCTGACTTCAGCTTCGGGCAATCGTTCCTATAATGGCCCGGTTCTTTGCATTCGAAACATGTCATTGACTTGACCGGGCAATCACGAATTTGATGCCCACTCTTCCCACATCTAAAACAGTTACCCGGGACCGGGCTACAAGCTCCAAAATGCTTGCCCCGGCATTTGGGGCACCAGTTAGCTTCCCGCCTAGAATCGGTTCTTCGATTGTTGTTGTTGTTGCTTGAGGTGTTGTAGTTTGACTTCTTGGAAGGCGCCGCATGCCCTTCCCACTTCCTCTTTTCTCCAACTCCCATCCTTTCTTCAATACCCAAGTTAATAGCATCTTCCTTAAGTTGGGCTTCTTCAATTGCTTCACGAAGAGTAGAGGGTTTTGAAGCCCGTACCCTATCCATCATATCCGTCGGTAACCCTTTAATGTAAGCCTTTATCTTTTCTTTCTCATCCGGGGCCACATGCCCAACCAGAATCAGCTTCTCAACGAACAACCGGGTGTACTCTCTCACGGTTTTGTTCCCTTTCTTAAGAGCCCGAAACTCATCAGCAATCCGGTCGATAGCCCTTTCATTACAATACTCTTCCATGACCTTCGCTTTAAACATCTCCCATGTGAGCATAGAGACGATCACGGACCCAAGGGTAGCCGTGGTAACGTCCCACCATATTAGGGCCTCGCCCCGTAGCATTTGCGAAGCAAACTTTACCTTTTGCCTCTCCTCACAAGCACTCGAGCTAAACGCTTGCTCGATTTCTCGCAACCACCGGATGCACTTTACTGGGTCATCCGAACCAGAAAACTCTGGTGGTTTGGTACACATAAAGTCCTTGTATGAGCAACTCCATCCTGCGCGCCTCACTTCAGTTACAGGCGTTTCCTCCGTAACCAGTACGGCCCCATTCCCGCCTGAACCTCCTACAATATTCTCCGCAGTCGCTTCGTGCCTTCGCTGACTGGCCTCCCTTTCTTCAAACATTTTCAGCATAGTTTCATGTTGTTGAGCAAAAGCAGAATTCATTGCTTGGATCATACTGAGCCTAAGCTCATCTTGTGAGCCCGCTTGTACCATAAGAGGTCCGATTCCGGGATTAAGGTTTACGGCCGGTAATTGGTCTATTCGGGGTGGTGACCTCCTAACCAAAGTAGGAATTAACGGTGGTTGAGTAGTTCCCCCTGCCACTTCCTGATTCGTGACACTGTTGGTTGCTCCATCAACTTCATTACGCGATCGGGTTCGCGTGTTCACCATCTTAGTCTGTCAAGATGATACACGAGAGTAAGACAAAACTAACATAAATACGTTTAACACGTTCACCAATCATTGTAACAATAGTAAAATAAGCATACTCAGAATACAATGCACCCAAAATAGCATTAGCTACGTGATATCTTGGATATATCATATACACAAGAATTCCCATTACCAAAGTTACATTTCATGATTAGCGTATTTCAGTCGACTCTAAAGCTCTCTTATCTCAAGAGTGTCTACCCATTCTCACAAAACGTCACTTAAAGTCTCAGCTTAAGTCTAGGCATCTTAGGTTCATACCTAGTTCACTTAAACTAGAGCTCTGATACCAACTTGTAACACCCCTAAAAATGGGAGTTAATTTAAACCAATAAAATGCGGAATAGCTTCTACTTCATAAAACATCACCCATAAAGATGGGGAGAAAGTTAAAGTGAGTTTACAACATCTATAGGAATATTAAATGACAACCTAATAATCTATACAATCCAAATACAGATTAAGTTCGGGTGTCACTAAAGTCCTCAAAATAATCTTCTATGCAACTCCATCTATACACACGAGGTGTACTCCAAAAAGGATGCCACTACCGGCATCTAGATTCTCTCATCCCATCAAGCCCCATCCGCTTGATCACCTGATATACATGTCATTTTAAGAAAAAGTGTTAGGCTTAAAGCCTAGTGAGAACAAACAGTTCAAAATATAGAAAAGTCATTTAAACTTCGAAAGCGGTAAATAAACATATAACCGAAAGCTTTTCTCAAAACATCTCTTTTTGTTTACTTCTGCGATTTACACCTAAAAGTTACCTTTTACTTCTCTTGGGGGAAACTTCTACGGGAATGACCCGACATCACATTAATCCTCACGAGTTCAACCCCAAACCGGGATCTATTACAAGTGCCCTCCCCAAGTACTTCTGACTATATGTGCCTATGGATCCATTACACTAGTCTAACATCCTAATACAATTGTTTCCAATGTATTACTTCTCTTCACAAAACCTGTGAAGTATAACATCTTGCTTCCCAAAACTTTCCTTCCAAAATTAGGTCAAAACAACATTAAGGTTTATACATCATATTTCTCATCAAAAACCCATAAGGGTGTTTTAAAACCGTTCTTCGTACTCATTTCATCATTTCAAAGAAAAAACCATAAATGACACATTTTGACCTAGTTTTTACCAAAACCTTCCAAGTATAGAAATACTTATTTTAAACATCACATTAAGGCAAAATACTTCATTTTGACATGTATAAAGTTTTAGAAAGGTAAGAATGAACTCACAAGCTAGAGTTTGACAAAACCCTAGAAAATCTCTTAAGAGGATGGAGGTGATCAAGAAATCTGAAAGGAAGCAAGAACACCACTACTTGAAGCTTTAAATGCTTGAACCACTCTTAAATCTTCAACTTGAAAGGAGAAATTAATGAGCTTGGATGAGGTAGGTGGAAGAAAATGAAACCCTAAAATCGCCTTCAATGCTTTTCTCCCGTTACTGAGTTTTGGTATCTGATAAATGAGAAATGGAGCTGAAAAATCGCACTTAAAAGTGGTCCAGGACCACCCGGGCGATCTTGCCCTGCGATCATGACAAGGCATGATCGCCTGTCATGATCGCACAACTCGTACCGCGAGTTTCGTGCTTAAAATTGATTTTTTTGGATAACTGGTTTTCTCGCGATATTGCCTCGCGATCATGACAATGTCAAGATAGCATGTCATGATCGCAAAGTAGGTACCGAAACTCAATTCGGTTCCGTTTTTCGCTCCTTTCTTCCAGATCAATGTAACCCAACATTATACACTTGAATCCTTCCATTTGCCCAAAAATAATAATATTACAATGCTAATTTACATAACCTTTCGCTAAATTTCCGGGTGTTACAGTTAGAGAATTGGTTATTCGATCAATCAAGTGATGGAGAAGCATTTTTCCGCGAAATGGCCATGGAGAACAATGAAACAGAGGACTCAGCCCCTGACTCTCAAATATGCCCTACATCTGAACAAACTGAACTTGAAAACACTATTTTTAATCTTACTCGAGATTTTGAAACTCTCAGACAGAATCTATCATCTAAAAAGTAGAAAAGAAAAGCTATTGAAAAATCTCCTGAGTTTATTGAAAAAGAAAGAAATATTTTCAAAAGAGAATGGAACTTCTGACTGAAGAAAAACAAGAACTTTCTGTGGAAAATTAAAGAATTTTAAAACTTAATAATTGCACAAAAAGCAACCTACAAGGGAGATTAATGAATTTAAAAATCTTTTGAAAGAAAAAGATAAAGAGATTGAAGCTAAAGTGAGTGACAGATTGAATTCTGTAGCACTTAAAAATTATTTATGAAAGGAAAGGGAATTTCTGCACATAAGCCTTCAGAAAGGGAGCTCTTGATTAAAAATTATCAAGATGCTCAAAATGTGCATGAGAAAATCAATATGAAAATGGATAAGGCGGGTCTTGGTTTTGATGATTTTGATCCTTATACCTACAAAAAGAGATCTACCTTGGACTCTGTACTTCATGTTGGAAAAGAACAAAAACCTGATTTTCCAGTTCTGTATGAAAAATCTGTGTTTAAAAGATCCAAATATGAAAATGAACAGAGATTTAGAAAACGAAAATATAAAAATATCAAGTATACCTCTGATCGCAAAACCAACAAAAAAATCAAGTAGATTTAAAACCGGTACCGAGGAAAGGTGAAGTTTCAACTTTGGTTCATTTACTCATATCATTTTAAATCCAGAAGGAGATGAATTCATACCTATGCATGCAGAGGAAGAGAAATAGAAGAGTGCACCTCTACTCGTCAGTAATAGGTGGGATTGTCAATCAAAATAGCGCTATCCACTAAACTATCGGCTCATTTAGAGTTAATTAGTAGTGTCACCTATTTGGGACTTTACGTTTTTAACTCAAACTCATACTACTAGTGTACATGCCTTAGTGCCACATTCGAACATTTCACAAGTTTAACGTTCGTTAACATCAAACATTTAAGAATTTCAATTTATAACATGCTTTCCCCCTAAAAATTGTAAGTAACATAGTAAAAAGGGACCGTGAATACTCACTTGTAGGTAAATAATGCAATAAAGCGTTAAATTAAATGATGGTCATGCTTTTCACCCCAAAACATTTAAACATTTAAAAAGGGGTTGTGGAACTCACTTGATGATAGCGGAAACGAAAGTAAGATGGCGGCTTGATTACTTATCCGGCTCTACGTTCTTCTTATAAGATTGAAATACACCAATAAGCTTTTCGGGTCTAACTGAAAATCTACAACTTGCCTAATTACTTTCACATCCTATAAAATGCCCTAATTTAGTGCTTAAGTTTAACTAATAGCACAAGCATGTTATTTCTCTTAAAATTTTCAAAGGTTTATAAAGTTTTAACCAAATGTCCTCCTTTTGAAAACAGATTCTTATGGCAGAATCTTTTGGGCTCAAATATGGCCACTTCAATGTACTTTCCAAGTGAATAAAACCATCCATCTTTTTATATGTTTTAAAATACAGAGTTAGGGGTATTTTGGCCAAATATCAAAAATTTTAAAGTTGTTAAAGAGGCTTAAACAAATTTTACAAAATAAGGTGACACAACTCCAAAACAGATTACACCCTTTTAATGTTACAGACTTTTGAGGAGTCTAAACTCATCATTTTTCAGGGTTTCAAAATGGATTTTAAAGCTAACACATAGTGTTATCTTCCAAAAGTAGAATCACCATTTTTCCATGCGTGTTGAAGGAGTTATGGTCATTTGAATATGCATGCTCAAATATGTCAGCTTTGGACAGATTGCCCATTTATTTTGTCCTAGATGGTTGAACCCCCAAATCTTCATATTTTTGAGTGAGACCAGTTGCATTTGAAAGATAACTCATAAAAATAAACTCAAGATGGAAAAATAATCATTTTGGATAGATAACCAAGGAGATGTGGTCGTTCAATCACTGTTTGCACACTTAACTTAATTTCAGTGATTGAGGGGTCAAAACTTCATCTTTTTGTATGACTCCACTTGGATTAGAACCCCAACTCAGAGAATAAAGTTTTGGAAAAAGATTCATACATTTGGACTAATATTTGCAACTTATGGGCGACAGAAGTACCAACAAGTAATCTGTCAGCACCAAAATGCCATTTTCAAAGAACAAAACCCACATGCAAGGTGATTTATCTACTTTTCTTGAGTTCTATTGCTTGGGTCATGGATTACCACCTATTGTAAATACATTTATCATGTCTTGGTGTGTAATCTACCTGTGGAACAAGAGAAAATTGTTGGTGAGAAGAAGAACAAGTTTTTGAGTAGAAAAATAAATTTTACACCAATATTTGAAAAGAAAAATGTGGAGATAGAGTTCTTACCTTACTTGGATGAAAAGCACTTAAATTTCTTCAAAAAATTGCTAAATTAGAGATGTTTTGTTGGAGTTCTTGGTTGGATTTAGTAGACAAAAGAAGAGAGCAAAAGAACGGGTTTTTAGAGAGAAAAAAATGAGAAATGAGAGAAATGGGAAGAAATTAGGGTTTTCGTATGAGGAGTGTGATAGGGGGGGGGGGCAGGGGCCAGCCTCTTAGGCCCATTTCACTAAAAATATATATATACATATATATATATATATATATATATAGGAGCAGGTTCAAACGAAAACGCTACTTATTTAAGAAATCAAGAAAACTTTTTTTATGTACAAAATCATATATGATTCACATATAAAATCGTATATGATTAGCCGCGACTTTTCCCACGACTTAACTCGCGACAAAAGTCGTCCGTGTCCATTTTTTCATGTTAGTACAAAATCATACGTGATTTTGTACATGAAAATAAGTTTTCCTGTTTTCTTAAATATTTAGCGTTTTCGTTTGAACCTCCTTCTATATATATATATATATATATATTTATTTTTTTTTTAAATAAAAGCCCAACATTTGTAGGTTATAATTTTGTAATTAAAAGAAATGAGATGCTAGTGAAATTAGGTCAAATTTTCTCAATTACGGGAAAAATTGTTAGGATTTTAATTCATTTTTTTTATCATACTTGGTGCTATTAGATGCTTGGCATTTCACAAGATAAATTTTTATCTGTTATTTGTTGTAACGGGCTTTCGGGATTGGAGGTCGGAAATCTAAGCCGGTTACGCACTTAACATTCTAATTAGGCCTTGCTAATCTAATTTTAAAATTTTAAAAGTCCTAACTATTGTTAACCTGGAGCTTCTGATTTGACGAATGTCACAGTCTCCCCCTGTTAGAAGAATTTTGTCCCAAAATTTCACGTTCAGCATTTAGGGTTCGATTCTCTTGAGAACAAATGAGGATACTTATTTTTCATCAAGTCTTCTCTTTCCCAGGTATACTCAGGCCCATGTCTTGAATTCCAATGCACCTTCGCGATCAGAATCTTATTACGCCTTAGTCGTTTGACTTCTCGGTCAAGTATTTCGATTGGTTCTTCTATGAAGTGTAACCGATCGCTAATTTGAACGTCTTCAAGGGGTAGAACTTAATGATTCGTCAGTTAGGCATCTCTTCAGGTTTGAAAGATGGAACATATCGTGGATGGCACTCAGCTCTTGCGGTAACTTTAGTTTATATGCTACCGGACCAATACTTTCAACTGTCTCTAAAGGATCAATATATCTTGGACCCAGCTTGCCTATTTTCCTGAAGCGTAGTAGTCTTTTCCATGGTGACACTTTTAGAAGCACTTTATCATCCACTTGAAACTCCAATGGCTTTCTAAGGTTATCTGCGTAACTCTTCTGACGATCTCTTGCAACCTTATGTCTTTCCTTCATAATCTTGTCGGTAGTTTCATGGGCAATGACGGGCCTAATTAGTTGCCTGTCGCCAATTTCCAACCAACTGAGTGGTGATCTACACTTGCGTCTGTATAAGGGTTCGTACGGCGCACACTGAATGCTGGTGTGGTAGCTATTTTTATAGGAGAATTCAATTAATGGCAGGTGGGTATCCAAATTTCCACCAAAATCAATCCCACACGCACATAACATATCTTCTAGTGTCTGAGTAGTTATTTCCGACTGTCCATCCGTTTGAGAATGATAGGCAGTGCTCAAGTCCAATCGTATACCCAATGCTTTTTGGAATGATTGCCAAAACCGTGACATAAAAAGAGTATCTCTATCCGAGATGATGGAGATAGGCACCCTATGACGCATAACGATTTTATTGATGTAAATTTGTGCACACTTTTCGATACTGAAGGCTTCCCAAACAGGAATGAAATGCGCTGATTTCATAAGTCGGTCTACTATAACCCATATGGAGTCGTGTCCTTTTCCAGTTCTGGGTAGCTTGGTTACAAAATCCATGGTTATTTGTTCGCATTTCCATTGGGGAATCTCGGGTTGTTGAATTAACTGGATGGTTTCTGGTGTTCGGCCTTAACTTTAGCACAAGTTAAGCACTTGTTTACGTACAAGGCAATGTTTTTCTTCATTCCTGGCCACCAGTAGTATTCCTTTAGGTCTTTGTACATCTTATCCGCTCCTGGGTGAACCGAATATCTTGATCGATGGGCTTCATCCAAAATGGTTGATCGTAGGTTACCAACCTTTGATACCCAAACTCTATCTTCAAGGTAACGTACCCCGTCAAACTTTGATTGAAATTTATTTTCCAAGTGATGTAGGGTCTCGTTCTTCGGATTCTCTATCTTCAACGCTTCTTCTTAAGCTTCAAAAATTTGGGTTTCTAGACTCGTCTGATCCAACATTCCCATGACTCATACCCTTGACGGTTTCACTCTTTCTTTCCTTTTGCATCAACACACATCCCAAATATTGGTGTGATCCATCGTAGTAGACCACGAAATTCTTCGTGTCTTCTGGTAATGCCAAAATCGGTGCATTACATAGTCTATGTTTAAGCGTCTGGAATGCTTCTTCTTGTTTTTCTTCCCAAATGAACTTCTTATCCTTTTGGGTTAATGTCGTTAGCGGTTGCACAATTTTTGAGAAATTCGCTATGAATCGCCGATAATAGCCTGCTAAACCAAGAAACTGACGAATTTCCGTCGGCGTCTTCGGAGCTTCCCACTTTTTGATGGCCTCAATTTTCGTCGGATCCACGTGAATTCCCTTCTCATTGATTATGTGGCCAAGAAAATGTACTTCGCGAATCCAGAATTCACATTTGGAGAACTTTGCGTACATTTTTTTCCTTGAGTAATTCTAGTATCAACTTTAGATGTTGTTCATGATCCTCCTTGCTTAGCGAATAAATAAGTATGTCATCTATGAACACAATCATGAACTTATCCAGGTACGGTCTACAGAATCTGTTCATTTGATCCATGAAGACAACTGGTGCATTTGTTAACCCGAAAGGCATAACTAGGAACTCGTAATGGTCATAGCGAATCCTAAATGCCATTTTGGGAATATCCTCTTCACGGACTCTCATTTGATGATATCCAGATCTAAGATCAATCTTTGAGAAGTAATTAGCACTTTGGAGTTGGTCGAACAAGTCATCTATTCGAAGGAGGGGGTATCGGTTCTTGATGATCAGCTTGTTAAGTTCTCTATAATCAATGCCCATTCGAAAGGATCCATCCTTATTTTTAACAAAAAGGACTGGAGCTCCCCAAGGTGAAGAGCTAGACCTGATGAATCCAATATTGAGCAGCTCTTGGAGTTGTTCTGATAATTCCTGCATTTCTGAGGGTGTCAATTGATAAGGTGATTTCGCCAAGGGCGCGGATCCCGGAATTAAATCAATGTGGAATTCAACTTGTCTTGGTGGGGGTAGTCTGAGTAACTTATCTAGGAATGCCTCGGGAAAATCCTGGACTATAGGAAGATCCTGAATGCGTTTCTCTTCGGTCTCCTTATCCACAACGTGTACCATAAACGCAATGCAGTCCTTCCTCAAGTATTTTCGCATCTTCATGCACATTAATATTTCTAATATTCCTTCTGGCTTTCTCTCCACGTACTTCAAGTATTTCTCCTTCGGGTAGTGGAACTCGAATGATCTTTTCGGAGCAGCAAATTTCAACTCGGTTTTTTGACATCCAATCCATACCCACAATTATATCAAAGCTCCCTAACTTGATTGGGATTAGGTCTATACTAAAGTTCCTTTTGGCCAAATTTAAGGTACAGTCCATAATTACGTCTCTGGGCCTAATTTCCTATCCGCTAGCATATTCAATAACGTATACCTCTTTCAAATTTTTTTGGGATCTTAAGTTTATCTCTGGCCTAAATTCTAGCGATACATAACTCCTATCTGCTCCAGAATCAAATAGTACTGATGCATAATGATCGTTTATAAGAAACGTACCTGTGACCACATCCGAATTTGTCTTGCTTCTTCTGTCCCAATCTCGAATACTCGACCTCTTGCCTGACCTCCTTGATTCCCTTGATTGGTTGGTCCTACTTGATTAGTATTTGGCCTTCGATTCAGTCTCGTACATGTGTTTCAAAAGTAATTTGGACTCCCACACTCGTGGAATGTTGGTCTTCCGCCACTCCTACAATCCTTAGCAAGATGGCCTCCCTTATTGCATTTGAGGCAAATGATGCATCTTCCACCATGATGGTTATTGCACTTATCACACTTAGTGTATGTCCCCTTTCCTTTCTCCTCTGTCATGTCTGGATCCTATAGTTCCCTGTGACCTTCTGATTTTTACTCGTCCTTCCTCCAAATTGCCTTTTCACGGGTTCCTCCATCTTCCTCTTACCTTGAGCTTTGTCTCTTGCAAATATTCCCGAACGATTAGCATTGTTGGTGAGCCTGGTTGCCAAATTCACTGCATCTTGAAGGGTTCTTGGGTTTGACAAAGTAACGTCCCTGCGTATTTCAGGAGATAAACCCCAGACGTACCTGCCAACTCGATTTTCCTTAGGCATCACCAAATGTGGTACCATCTTTGCCAGTTCATGGAAACGGGCAGTGTAAGAGTCTATGTCATTTCCCTTCATTTCATGACTCCATAACTTCGCTTCCAACTTCTGTATTTCGCTCCTCGGACAGTATTCTTCTTTGAGCATCTTCTTGAATTCCTTCCATGTAAGACTATTGGCTGCTTCCTGGCCTCGAGTTTGCACTTGGGTATTCCACTAGGTCAATGCTCGTCCTTGTAGCAGACAAGCGGCAAACTCCACTTTGTTCCCTTCAGTCCACTTGCTGATATGGAGAACGGAATCCATACCCTCAATCGAAGTTAATAATCCAACAACTACTTCGGTTTAATGGAATTCTTTAGGATTGCAGGTCTTGAAAATTTGTATGTGCACTCTCTGTTCCTATCTGCTCCGGATCCTAGGTTGTTTCCCTGATTAGCGTTCAAACCTGTTGCCACTTGGCTAACGATGTTTGGGAGTGCTGTCACGAGTTGTCTAGATACAAGTCGTGCGATTTCGGTGTCTTCTCTCCTTGGACGCATCGTTCTAAGGCATAGGTTCATATTGAGGTTTGGTCATTTTACTACTACTATTTTTGCGCTGAGTCTACTTAACTGAGTTATGCATATCATATAACATGCGACTAATGCCAGCATTTAAACATATATTCAAAACAACATACAATAATTTCGTAATCATGCATTTTTCAAAGTACTTACCATAAACAAACATTCCAAACATGAATTTAAAGTAACATTTCCCAAAAGACATTCAAATGCTATAGTAAATATCAAAATCATGAAATGGTTATGCAAACTCACACACAAGACCGTGTTTTTCATATTTGACTAAGAAGTTTCTATTTTAGTCCAACTTCTAATATAACCAGTCCAAGTCCCTCCTATACATACTAAATTAGACATAGGTGATCAGGCTTTGCCTAATTATAGTATGCTAAGTCAGCACCTATCCTAGTTGTACTAATAGTAAGCTTTAGGTTTGAAGTTCGTTTAGGAAAATAGTTTTTGAAAACTTTTGGTTATAGTGTGTGGTTTCCATGGAAACCCGACATTCTCTATAACCTATGACTCTGATACAAATCTGTCACACCCCGCTAAAGCGGAAACACGAGGTACGACAGCTCATAGTGTCATAGCAATAGGAAATATACAACACCAACCATTCATTTAAACCATGAAAACGATAAATTCAAAATTACAAACCAAGGTTTTAACGGTAAAACATAAAGTAATAGCGTTTTAACATAACAAGTTTTTAATAAAAAGTCTTGGGTTGATGTTGTCACGCGTGCACAACTATGCATTATCAAATACCTTTTTGACTCCTGAAAAGCACGTTAAAATAGAAAGGTCAACTACAAAGAGTTGGTGAGTTCACACGTTTTCAATTTCGACAAACAGCTTTTAAACAATTTGTAAATATAATAGATTATGCATTTAAAACGCGTGAGAAATTCCCAATTTAAGAAGTATTGCAAAGCACTATGTAATTCTAGTAAACATAAGCGTTGAGCCACTACTAAACCTTCTAACAACTACGCCCTTTATATTTTCTCGAACTACCTCAGCGGTGAAATAATTTCACATGTATAGAACCCGTGTTATTAGCAGAGTGCACTTCTACTCGTCAGTATTAGGTGGGATTGTCAATACAAATAGCGCTATCCACTAAACTATCGGCTCATTAAGAGTTAATTAGTAGTGTCACCTATTTGGGACTTAACGTTTTTAACTTCAACTCATACTACTAGTGTACATGTCTTAGTGCCACATTCGAACATTTCACAAGTTCAACGTTCGTTAACATCAAACATTTAAGAATTTCAATTATAACATGCTTTTCCCCCAAAAAATGAAAGTAACATAGAAAAAAGGGCCGTGAATACTCACTTGTAAGTAAATAATGCAATAAAGCGTTTAATTAAATGATGGTCATACTTTTCACCCCAAAACATTAAAACATTTAAAAAGGGGTTGTGGAACTCACTTGATGATAGCGGAAACAAAAGTAAGATGGCGGCTTGATTACTTCTCCGGCTCTACGTTCTTATTATAAGAGTGAAATACACCAATAAGCTTTTCGAGTCTAATTGAGAGCTACAACTTGCCTAATTACCTTCACATACTATAAATGCCCTAATTTAATCCTTAAGTTTAAGTAATAGCACAAGCATGTTATTTCTCTTGAAATTTCAAAAGTTTATAAAGTTTTGACCAAATGTCCTCTTTTTGAAAACAGATTCTGATGGCAGAATCGTTTGGGCTCAAAGATGGCCACTTCAATGTACTTTCCAAGTGGATAAAATTATCCATCTTTTTATATGTTTTAGAATACTGAGTTATGGGTATTTTGGTCAAATATTACGAATTTTAAAGTTGTTAAAGAGGCTTAAACAATTTTTACAAAATAAGGTGACACAGCTCCAAAACAGATTACACCCTTTTAATGTTACAGCCTTTTGAGGAATCTAAACTCATTTTCAGGGTTTGAAAATGGATTTTAAAGCTAACACATAGGGTTATCTTCCAAAAGAAGAATCACCATTTTTCCATGAGTGTTGAAGGAGTTATGGTCATTTAAATATGCATACTCAAATCTGTCATCTTTGGACAGATTGCACACTTATTTTGTTTTAGATGGTTGAACCCCAAATCTTCATATTTTTTAGGGAGATCAGTTGCATTTGAAAGATAACTCATAAAAATAAACTCCAAATGGAAGAATCAAATCCTTTTCGATAGATAACCAAGGAGATGTGGTCGTTCAAAGTAGGGTTTACCTACTGTTGAACTCACTGTTGCACACTTAACTTAATCTGAGTGATTGAGGGGTCAAAACTTCATTTTTTGGTATGATTCCACTTGGATTAGAACCCCAACTCAGAGCTTTCGGGCTAATATTTTGCAACTTATGGGCGACAGAAGTACCAACAAGTAATCTGTCAGCACCAAAATGCCATTTTCAAAAAACAAAACCCACATGCAAGGTGCTTTACCTACTTTTCTTGAGTTCTATTTCTTGGGTCATGGATTACCACTTATTGTAAAGACATTTATCATGTCTTGGTGTGTAATCTACCCTTAGAACAAGAGAAAATCGCTGGTAAGAAGAAGAGCACGTTTTAGAGTAGAAAAATGAATTTTACACAAAAATTTGAAAAGAAAAATGTGGAGATGGAGTTCTTACCTTACTTGGATGGTCTAAGCACTTAAATTTCTTCAAGAAATTGCTAAATTAGAGGGTTTTTGTTGGAGTGCTTGGCTGGATTTAGTAGAGAGAAGAAGAGAGCAAAAGAAAGGGTTTTTAGATAAAAAAGTGAGAAATGAGAGAAATGGGAAAAGGGGGCCAGCTTCCTATGCCCATTTCACTATATATATATATATATATATATATATATTTATTTATTTATTTATTCATTTTATTTTTAAATAAAAGCCTAACATTTGTAGTTTATACTTTTGTAATTAAAAGAAATGAGATGCTAGTGTAATTAGGTCAAATTTTCTCAATTACGGCAAAAATTGTTAGTATTTTAAATCAAATTTTTTATCATACTTGCTGCTATTAGATGCTTGGCATTTCAAAAGATAAATTTTTATCTGTTATTTGTTGTAACGGGCTTTCGGGATTGGATGTCGGAAATCTAAGCCGGTTACGCACTTAACATTCTAATTAGGCCTTCCTAATCTAATTTTAAAATTTTAAAAGTCCTAACTATTGCTAACCTGGAGCTTCTGATTTGACAAATGTCACAGTGCGCATATGGTATCTCGACTCTAGATGCTCTAGGTACATGACTGGAACCAAAAACTTACTCTCCTCATTCAAAGATAAACTAGGAGGAGTTGTAACTTTTGATGATGATGGCAAGGGACAAGTCAAAGGCTTTGGAACTCTGAAAGAAGGAGACGTAACTTTAACAAAGGTGGCTTACGTCTGTGAACTAAAGCACAACTAATTGAGTATAAGTCAACTTTGAGATGCAGACATGGTCGTCTTCTTCTAGAAGAAACATTGTTCTTTACTTATAGAGTCAGATAAAGAATTGTTCAGAGCCAACAGGAAAGGTAACCTTTATTTAATAAACTTCTCCTCTAAAAATGGAACAGAGATTCTCTGTCTCATTTCAAATAAGAGTGAAGTAGCTTGTCTTTGGCATCACAAGTTGTCCCACATGTGAATTGGGAAAGCTCAAAAGAGCATCCCACAAGACAAAGAGTGATCACTCGTGTCTCAGGCCTCTGCACATGCTATGCGTTGACCTCTGTGGTCCCATAGTTGTAAAGAGCCTGTCTGGTGAAAAGTATATCTTGGTACTAATCGATGAATATTCCAGATATTCTTGGCTTGCTTTTGTAAGATAGAAATCAGAGGTACCAGAAGTGCTAATCACCATGACGGGGAGGATTCAAGTCTAACTACAAAGTAAAATCCAGAAGCTAAGAAGTGACAATGGTACAGAATTCAAGAATACCAAACTTGAAGAGTACCTGAACGAAGAAGGAATCTCTCAAAATTTCACATCTGCAAAAACCCCTCAATAAAATGGTGTTGTGAAAAGAAGAAACATAACTCTAGTTGAAGCTGCAAGAACAATGCTTGCTGCTTCTGGACTTCCCATTCACTTCTGGGTTGAGGCTTTCTCAACTGCCATTCATAGTGGTCAAGAGACACCTCAAAACTTCTTATGAGCTAATGAATGAAAGAAAACCTAATATAAAGTTCTTACATGTCTTTGATTGCAGATGTTTCATCCTAAATGATCGAGATAAGCTTGGTAAGTTCGACAAGAATTGAAGTCTGATGAAGACCAATTTCTTGGTTATTCACTAACTTCTAAAGCATAATGAGTATACATTCTTCGATCCATGACGATCAAGGAAAGCATCAATGTCAACTTTGATGATCAAGCCCAACTAACTTCTGAGTTTTCCAACTCAGAACTTAAACTAAGCAACGTTACTTCTAACTATCTCTCCAAGTCTAGAGAGTCGGAACTAAA
The DNA here is from genome assembly GCA_036898165.1 of Silybum marianum. NCBI lineage: Eukaryota > Viridiplantae > Streptophyta > Magnoliopsida > Asterales > Asteraceae > Silybum > Silybum marianum. The sequence goes on from CM072543.1 coordinate 21,729,879, forward strand.
ATCACTTTTTGAGGACTACTTTGGAGTCTCCGATTCCAACTAAGCCAACAACTCAAGAGGGCTCTTCAAAGACAAATCCTTCTGCGTCACTAAAGCCTCCATCTGTACAGAAGTCGTCGTCTAAACCTGCATCTACTCAGCTATCTTCTCAACCGCCAAAGGCACCTTCTATTCAGAAACCAAAGGCACCTTCAACTTCCACGAAGACTGTTAGAAGCCCAAGCTAGTGAAAGTTTTATAAAGTCAACTAAAATCAAATGTAATTGTAGATAGTTGTAGACTTTGTTATTTTGGGCTTTGGGATGTTAATGTGCTTGGGCCCTGTACTTGTAATTGGACCCTATAAATAGGGGTCTTCGGCTAAATTGTTATTTGAGAGAATTCATTCTATAGACATAATCGAAACACAGTGAGTTTAGAGAGAAAGCCGACTAGAGAATTTCTCCCTCCATTGTAATTCATTCATATGAATAGAGATCTTTAATAAAATTGTTCTTCATGCCTACTTCTATTCTACATTAATGGAGTATTTCTTGATTGTTGCTTAACACGGGAACTTACAAGTGGTATCAGAGCTAATTGAAATTAATCTATTTCAATTCGTTTAATCTTTGCAACAATTCAAGAATTCCAGATCAATTCAAGATCTAGATGATTCAAGATTACTCTTATACGTATGCTTAATGTCAAGATTTAGAATATTGTGTGCTGATAATCATTCATATGATTTAAGAAGTTAGAGATCTGAGTTTCTTCAATCATCTTTCTAAAATTATGGTGGAATAAAATTCAGCATGCAGGCAAATTTGTGATGTTGAACAATATTGTTCATATCTCTCATCTCATAACAACAATTAAGTTGATTCAAAAGGCCTTGGATAGCTAAAAGATGGATTTGAAAGTCTCATGTTTTTAGTTTTTAGTTTTTAGACACTACAAGAAAATTGATTATTTTCAACGGAAATTAATTTTCAACGGAAAATGTCGTTGAAAAATTTCTACGAATTTTAGAGAATTATTGACAGAACATAAATTTTCTATGAATTTTCAACGAATTTCCGTTGAAAATCTCTCACAAACATATATGCATTTTCAACCAAAAAAATTTCAACGGAATGCCTCGTCAAAAAGTTTATGGTTGAAAATGCATTTTGTAAGAGATTTTCAACGAAAATTCGTTGAAAATTCGTAGAAAAATTTTGTTTTGTCAATAATCCCTTTAAAATTCGTAGAAAACTTTCAACGACATTTTCCGTTGAAAATACTCGATTTTCTAGTAGTGAGAGATTCAAAGCAAAGAAGTGTCAGATCTGTCGTCAAACATGAAGGTAGTTTGCTGGTGCAAATCTGATGTGTTGAAAAACAACATCATGTTTACATTGATACAAAATTGTGGAAGTTCGTTTAGATTTTGAATAGTTGTTTCATATTTAAACCTTATTGTTTTCAGAGTTATTTCATGGTGTTTTCAGAGTTTTGAGGTCTTTAGAGTTATAACTCAATGAATTCAGAGTTAAGTCTAGTGAATTCAGGGTTTGCTGTCAACTCTGCACAATGGTTGGATTTGGATCATAACTTCCTCATTGTTGCTTCAAATTTGATGAGTCCAGATGCGTTGAACAGCTAAGACATAGTTCTACAACATTGAGGTTTTGAGTGTTCCCAAAATCAAGCTCATATTATGTCAAAAATTGTATTGAACACAAGAGATAAATGTTGTTCGAATTCAGAAGTTAGCTCAGAAGTTAGTCACAGCAAGTTCGAATGTTCAAATTTCTTCTTCTGTTAATTCAGAAGTTAGTTCTGAAGTATACCAGTTCAGCAAGTGTTGATGTCAACTTTGCGTTGTCTTAGCATTTTTTGCGTATCTTACTTCCAGAAACTCCAAGATGTGATTCAAGTTGCGTTAGAAAGATAAAACACAGATCTACATCTTTCAAGTTTTGAGTTTGCTCAAATTCAATGTGTTAATATGTGTAATTCTGTGTTAAAGTCAGTGGATAATTGTTGGACAGAAAGTGTTTTTCATGCTAAATCTTCCTATTTTCATAATGATGTTCTTTCTTTTGCTATTTTATGAATCCAAGCTGTGGTATTGAAGTATGATGAACCATTTCCTCTTCAAGCTTAATGGAACAAGTTCTTAAGCCAAAATCCTATTCAACTCGGGGTTAAAAGACAGATTCTTTGTTATAAACTGAAGATGCATTGTGGATTGTCACGTAATTCACACATTATCTTTCTTGTGAGCTTATCGGATGCGCTGAATTTATACAGATAAAAAGTTTATTGTAGTGCACTCAGTCGTGGTTATTGCACTTTGAATCTGGTTATGAAGTTGAAACTGAAGAATAAGAGCTTAATTTGAGGTGGAGCTTGGAATGAATGTCAAGGAATGTAGACGAGCAACATTAAAGTTTTCAAAGAAATCAAGGGGGAGATGATCTCAAGATGCTTTCTTTATAAAACTTTAGGGGCAGATTGTTAGAACCCCAAGTTAGTAAAAGTTTTATAAAGTCAACTAAAGTCAAATGTAATTGTATATAGTTGTAGACTTTAGTATTTTAGGCTTTGGGAGGTTAATGGGCTTGAGCCTTGTACTTGTAATTGGACCCTGTAAATAAGGGTCTTGGGCTAAATTGTTATTTGAGAGAATTCATTCTATAGGCATAATCAAAACACAGTGAGTTGGGGAATAGAGATCTTTAATAAAATTGTTATTTATGCCTACTTCTATTCTACATTAATGGAGTATTTCTTGATTGTTGCTTAACACAGGAACTTACAAATACAATCTCTGAGCAAATCCCAGAAGAACCAAAAGACAAAGGGAAGGCCAAAATGATAATGGATGCTGAAATGGATAAATTCAAAAAGCCTCCCTCAAGAGAAATAATTTACAAGTGCATGTATGCTGACAAAGACGAAGAGGTATTCTTGCAAATTCCTGATTTCTTTCCTAGGGTAATGGGTCAGATTAAGGCAAGATTTGCAAGGATCAGACAAGAGAGAAAGTTTGTATATTCAAGCGGCCTGCATCTTGGAAGTGTGCGACTTGAAGGTCAGAACCTATGCCATCAATGCCATATTTTATGTGGGGTACACTGTAAGAAGAGACGATGGCAAGTACTATACATTACAGAGAATGACCTTATGTCCTTAACCCCGTGTGATTATGTATCTTTAGGAATATTTCTGGCTGAGAATCTAAAGAAGGGAATACCTTATTCCATGGCCTACCATCGTCTAAAGAGACTTATAAAGCCTTTGTCGAATACAGAGAAAAGATAGATTTTCAGGCTGCTCTTGACATGCATATCCCTCGTTTGTCTATCTCTGCACCCAATGAATCTCTCGAGGACATCAATAAATTCAAAGTAGGAACTGTTATAACTGTACCAGAGATGGGTATAGTCTTCAGAAGAACTTCAGGCAAGAAATTCTTTAGGATTTAAGAGGGATTTAAGTAATCGACAGAAATACTGAAGGTTTTTCATGGCTACATTACTCAAAAGACAGACAGTCCGGATATGGATTTACTTCTGAAAGGCATCTTCAATCTGAGAGATCTGACTATAAGTTTTCATTCCATTGTACTAGGTCATCCAGATGCCTTATTTTGAACATTACTTGTACTTTCACCGTTGTACTTTAAATTTCAATAATGTAATGAATTTTCACTTTGTCTTCATTCAAATGTCTGTAAGAGTTCTTCTTTCATACTTAGGCGGAGATTGTTAGATATATCTTATATGAAAGTATGAAGAAAACTCTCCTAAAGATTAAGTGTTTCTCTTCAGAAGATCACTCCAGAAGACAGCCTATTTATCCAGAAGAGTATCCAGTTAAAGAGCAATCTGTGGGTACACATACAGGCCAACTACACATGACATATGACATGGCATAACTGTGTAACAAACTCTAACAAACTTTGTTAGAGATTCATCCTACGTGTCAGTATGTAATAGGACATCTCCTTGACTTTTGTATCTAGTCTTAGTAAAAATAGATGGAGTGTTCCTTGTAATATGGTGTTGGTTGAGTTGGAGAAAACTCGTGCGATTTACTTTTATTTGATCTATACTGTAACCGTTTGATTCATGAGTGAAATACGAGTATCGATTGAGTAATTGAATTTGTTCAATCCTTTCAAGCAATCAGTTCTAGTTTACCTGTTTGATTACTAAATTGCTTCTGCTTATTGTTCATCTTTATTCACTGTAATCATCTTGTATTGAGTTTAAAACAGGATCCGGGTTCCAACAAGTTTGATGTTATATAAAGTAAGTCATTTATTACTTTGTATAGTAAAGCTAATGTAATTGGGATTTGACTTGTATATAGGGCTATATAAATACCAAGTCGTAAGCTTAGTTGAGAAGAGAAGTTCATTAATGAGAGTCGACTTACACCTTTAAGTGTGTGTTTTGTAAGGTGTTCTTAGTTTCAATAATAATAAAGAGGATGATTTGAGTGATATTACACAAATATGTTGTAACCATGGACTTACAAACCTACGAAAGTTGAGAGGCATAATAACACATGTTTAGACTTAATCACTAAACTAAACCACCAAATCACTAAGGGGGCGTTTGGTTCGCAGAATGGAATTGGATGGAATGGAATCTGTCAAAAGAACTTTACTTTGAAGGAATTGGAATTGAATGTTGTCAGGTTTGACCAGCTGTTTGGTTGGCAGAATTGGAATGGAATATGTTGAAAGAATTGGAATCTGTCTGTTTGGTTCATAGAATGTAGTTTTGGAATTGTAATGATATTCCAGTAAATGACTAAAATACGTTTTTTATTAAATTTAATTTTTTTAAATTAAAATTAATTTAATAAAATAATTATTAATTTTTTCAATTTTTTTAACACTAAAAATAATTTGAGTTTTTTTACAACTAAAAAGTGCATAAAAAAGCTAAAACAGCAAAAATCATAATTTTTTTACAGCAAAAACAGCTAAAACTGCAAAAAACAGTAAAAACTTGTAAAAAAACTGCAAAACAACATCTGTTAGGGCAAGACATATTTTAGTTGTTACAAGAGACGATGGAGAACCTAACTGCTAGGGGTGAGAAAAACCGAAACGAAACCGGAAAAAAGCTGAGAAACCGAAAAGCCGAAAACCCGAAAAGTCGAAAACTGAAAAAAAAAAAAAAAACCCCGAAAAAACCGAACCGAAAAACCAAAAACTGAAGAAAAAAACCCCGAAAAACCGAATCGAAAATCCAAATGGTTCGGTTTTGGTATTGTTGGGTAATGTGGTAAGGGTATTTTAGGTATCAAAGAAAAACCAACTCAATTCCTATGAATTCCCACCACACTAAGGCAAAGAATCTCAAATTGACCAATTATGGAATTCTTTGGAATTTATCAAATTCCAATTCTTGAAAATAATGAACCAAACAAAGGAATTGGAATCTGGTCAATGGAATTCAGATTCTAATTCCATCAGATTTCATTCCTTTTCGGCGAACCAAACGCCTCCTAAGAGTATCCATAATGGAAGTTCTTATTGGGGTTTTTTTTACCAGAACCTCTACTGTAGGACAGAAGTTCTTGTCCGATCATAGATTATTACTGGAACCCAGGTGTTTGAATAAGAATTCGAGTACTTCTTCCATAGTTTCCTATTCTATTATTTTTTTTATTTATTATTTTTATCCGTTTTATTTAATAAATCTATAAAACATATAATTAATCTGATTCAAAAAAATACAAAATTATTATTATAAAATAATTTTTTTAGTTATGCTTTATTCTTCGTTTCATGTAAAATTTTATACAATCTTTTAATCATCTCATCATATCATTAACTCTGCTCCGACTTGGTTGAATGTCTTTAGTCGAATCAAGATTATGAGTGATCTATATTACTATTTATTATTTAGTGTTATTTTTATAAAAGATTAAATATTTTTGTAATTTAACACTTTTTTTAATTGTAGTAAAAAATTGTGTTTATGTTTTATTTTCATTTTCAAATATGTTAACAATATATATATATAGACACATCTTAAAATACAAACCAACCACAGGTTACAAACTCGTACAAACCAATATAAAAATGATTTTTTTGTTGATTTTTTTTCATCAAACACTATAATTTAAGATGTTATCACACATATGTTTGTTTCACCTTGTGAAAAAATCATATGTGAAATATATACTTGTGAAACTCTTATATTATGAAACAAATATATGTGAAACTTTCAACTTATGAAAACAAATGCATGTGAAACTTTTACATTATAAAACAAACATATGTGAAATAAAATCTTAAATCATAGTATTTGATGAAAAAAATCATCAAAAAAATCATTTTTATATTGGTTGGTACAAGTTTGTAACATTTGATTGATTTGTATTTTAAGATGCTCTGTATGTATATATATTACCAAATCAAGATTAATACGGAAAAGTGAATTAATAAATTATATTTGATTTTTTTGTAATTTTATGATATATACATATATTAAATTTAATAATAATCTATAAATAAAATTGTATTTTATAAATTAAAAATAAGGAACGTAAGATTTTTGTAAGAATCTCTATTGTAGAGTTTTAGAAGGTTTTTACTTTGTTAAGATGACAATGATGTGACAGAAAAAAAATATTACAACAGAGGTTTTTGAGGTTCCACCACTGTGGATACTCTAAACCAATCAGTGTTCAAATTTAAACCCATTTTCTTTTTTAAATAAAAAAGTGATCAATCCATTTTCTTAAAAAACAAATTATCTAGAATATAATCCATATTTTAATTAAATAAACTATACCAGAACAACGAGAATTTCATTATTTTTATTTAAGATCCGTGATGTTATATATGTTTTTTTAGATTCACGTATAAAATTGGGTTGTAAGATGTAAATTGATTCACGTAGGAGTTATGGTTAACATTTGCATGTAAATCTATGTTCAAAATCACATTCACTATGAATTTTGCTTGTAAGTAATAAACTGATACACATATAAATTGTGATTAAGATTCGCATGTGAATCTATGTTATGATTATCACCGTCTGATATTGGTTCACTGAGAGCTTCTAGTTGATTTCATTTCAAACTATCAATAAAGAGCATCGATATTCGTGTTTGCATATAAGGTTTAGGCTGTTAGGCATACGAGATTTAATTCAATTTCTGATATGTAAAATAATTAATAATTCATGATAGAACATTCGATCAAAAATCGATGATTATCATTATCCAAAAGCGGTCATGAAAACAATAGAAGAACAATTAGGATATTTGATTTTTATTCATAATTATTTTAATTAGTATATTACATATAGGTCTTGCACCAAAAACAGAGTCTTGGAAGTCAGAAAGCCTAATCTAATATTTGAAATTACTTATTACATTTTCAACATAAATGAACTTGACAATTTTAGGGTTATATGGGTATTTTACATTTCTATCTCCTATATCCTCTTAATTCTCTCATCTCTCATCTCTCATCTCTCGTCTTTTCTCTCTTCTCTCCCATTATCAACGTATTATACATCCAATATAACTAAAAACTTGGTTTAGTTGTGAACGCAAGGTAAATATTCTCATTTATATGACTCTTGGGATCATCCCTTTGACATAAAATCCATAAAATCAATGTGAACAATTATTAATACCTTATGGATGCACTCTGAATACCAAATAGTTCATCAAAACTAAAACCAAATCTACCACATATGCACGTCTTTTGAACCGTAAATCCAGGAGCGGAACATGATCACTGTAGTTCCGGGGGCCGAAATATAATATTATAAACATTCAGAGATCCAAACAATACATACTAGGATGGACTTAGTACAGTACTAAGAAAAAAAATTATCTAATACCGATGTACCAACCATTTATTATTGGTATGTAAAAACTTATAATTATACCATGTATCAACCAACTGTGATACAAAAAAAAATCGGTTGGTATTGGTTTTTTACGAACTTTAAGTTTACATATATAAAAATTTGTCATTATGTTCAAAGTTCTACCAACCGATTGTAATTGGTAGTGATTAAGTTGGTACCTATTTAATTAGTACAGTTGATACATGACATGTTGGTTGGTTTAGGTTGATACAAAATCGCAAAACCCCCAATACATGCGTAAGTTGTATATATTTTTTCTATGATCTATAAATTTTAGGAAAAAGATTGGTTAATGTAAGACTAAAACTCATAACTTTCAAACCATAAACCGGAAAATATTAATATAAATTTGTTATATTTTTAAACTAATAAAAAGAAAACCTTTGGATTAGCAACTTAAATATTATTTAGTTTTATATACAATGATATTAATAAATCAACATGTAGTAGAAGGGAAATAAAAACTAAAGCTGAGGAATTCGAAAGGATGACCTCAAGGACAGGGGCCATGAATGATAACCAATATTGAGCTAGACTTCATATGTGTTAAAAAAGTTCAAATATGGTATTTAGCTCAAAAAGCGGGATGGCCATGACCCTTATAGGCCCCTATTGTGTTCCGCTCCTGCGCAAATCACAAGAAAGTATACAATTAAAATCGCAAGCAAATATGATATATGTGGTGATTTTAAGGTGGTCAATAACTCAATATAACAGAGCTTGCCGGTGTTTTGCGACAAACATGGTCGTCTATTTAAGAGCTTCTATGTAGATGTTCAAAATTGGCGACGACGATGGAGTACAAATGGAACTTGTGATTGTATCTTAAAATAACCGACTTTTATTTAATAATTACATTATATGCTTAGTTGAAATAGAAATTAAAAATTGCCAAGATAGCCATTTAATATTAATTATTGATTAAATAAAATGATTTGACTATATAGGTCATAATGGTTATCACAATATATATATATAGAAAAATTTAAATACCAACTTAAATTTGGTTGCGAACATGGAAACAAAAGGAGAGCGCGACACATGTCTCATTCATTTGAATAATAAAGGGATTTCGGTATGAATAGCGAATGTGAAGTTCATACATTATTCAGTATCAATAACACACATTCAAAGTGAATAACACAACATTCAGAGTGAATAATACAACATTCAGCCTTAAATATTCAAACTTAATGTGACATGTGTCGCACTCTCCTTTGTTCCCACGCATTTGAACCCGCCCTATATATACACACACATACACGCACACCCACTGCCATAAATTAAATTCAATCAGTCTTTCGTCACAAATTCGAGAAATCCATCACAACCTACAATCAAGTCACATTCAACGATAATAATCGGATTTCCATTTTTAAATAAACAAAGTTGTTTGGTCAATTACATGAAATGATATCATATTCCATAAATTGCTTTTCAGTATGAAAGGGATTGATGATATTATGTATCATTTCAATCGTTTTGTATAAGTTCTTCATAACATCCATTGTGTTTTGTTTGCGTACTAAAGTTAGCATCCCAGTTTTGGACTGCATACATATATTAGACTAATATTTTTTTTATGGATTATGATGCTTATCAAGATAATGCCCACACGCAATTCGTTATATTTTGATCTAAATGACTTGTTTGATTCTAACGAGATCGAACCTTATAGGTTGAATGAAGATCTTGTAAACGAAAGTGGAGTAGAGGTAAAATCGGTATCAATAAACATACATCGGCCATTTAGAAGCCCATTAAAAATCTTGTGTCATTTCATAGGTGAAACGTCAATGGTATGTAATTTTTTTTAACACAAGTGTCATTCCACCAATGAAACAACACGTCGTTTGAACCAATGGGAAACGAAACATCAAACTTGGTACCCTACTACACAGTTAATCAACATAATTAACACTAAATCATTTATTTAGAAGCCCATTAAAATCTTGTATTGTTTCATAATGAAACAAGGATGCCTCAAAAACCATTTGAAATGAAGTAACACTTCATTTGAACCAGTGGGAAGGACAACACCAAACTTAGTTCACCAACAAACAAAATTAACACTACTATTTTAGAATTCCATGGTTGTATCATCGACGTGCACCCTAATCATACAATAAACTCTACACAATGTACATCAAACTCTAGTTCATTAACACAATCCATAATCATACTTTTAGTTGCTTTTTTTTCCATACCCTCGTGTTTTTATGAAGACAGCTCTATTTCATTTTGTGATACATAAAAACCTAATAGATTCTAGATGAAACATGATTTTCTATCCACCTGGGTTGATTTTATTTGACCCCGTCATTCTAATTGTGAAAGTATGAGAAGGCTGCAAGTATTGGAGTCCAGAACCCACTTTTGAAGAAATAGAGGCAATAACCAAAAGCTCAACTCGGCGGACCAAGGCCCTCGACCACCTTCTGGTCCTACCTCTAGACTCAACACTATTATGCATTGAATAAGTATGAAGCCAACACGCCATGATTGTTCCCGCCTAAAGCATGTTCGATCACTTTTACGCGTGGAGGCTTCTTGTTGGTGTGTGCTTTAAGTTTCCTATTTTAGGCTATAAATACGTGTCGTTGCTTTGTTCATCTGTATAGCAATAAGAACAATTTTGAATACACTTTCATTCACATAGTTAGTTGTCATCACCGTGATCAACCCTAAAAGTGTGCTTCAAAGTTCCTGAAATTAATACACATCATGACGATGATGGCTATTTCTATTTGGTGATATCATTTATTGCTTACACCAAAATTTGTTAGATTGAACTGGTTCCGCTCATACTTCTTTATATTTGACGTAATCGAGATAATATAGAATCCAACAATTGGTATTAGAGCTGATTGATTATTCATAATCAAATGATCGACTCTGTTTACTAGGATTGTTGATAATCCCAAAATATGATCAATCTATGTAAAATCTCTATGATAGCTTAAAGATCTAACAATGGCGTGTAGAGAGAAAAAGTTAAACTATGATGAGAAAGTCAAACTGTCAAATATGCTCTTGAAATCTTATAATGACTTAGAACATAGAGAAGGGTGTTTATACCTTATAAAGTAAGCATAAAATGTACAAAGCTTGAATACAACAAAGACAAAATTAATTTCCTAACATTCTCCTCCCTTGGATTCAAGCTTTAAAAAATGAAAATCTTTTACGCGCAAGTCTCATCCCAGGTTCTTCTTCCAAATCTCTAGCTGTCATTCCGAGCACCAGACGATCATTCACCAAATCCAACCCTCTACTAATCATTGATCTTGCCCTTTCATTAAATCTTCTGTCAATTGGAGCTTTACTGTCTTTCCTCAACTTACCCTCTAACTGAGTTCTGATGATCTTCAGAGTCCCATTAGAATACTTGACTACTTCTGAAAATCGGGGATACCTTTCTTGATTCTTCTTATCGCTGTTAGTGATTCCAAGTTCTGGATCTTCAAGTAGAAAGAACAGTGGACAGCCTTCAGCATTCTCACTCATTGGAATGGGCTTAAACAGATTAACTTTCTTCATGTTCTCTAAGCCAAGCTGAAAGTCTATCACCGCCAAATACTTCAAGTAGTGCCTCAAGAATCTCTTAATCGTTTGATAAGAAAAATTAGTATCTCTCGGTCGTATTGCCCTATTCTAAAAGTACTCATACAGAGACCTCAAATCCAGTAGATTCAACTGCGAGAAATCAGCTTCAGTGAAACGGTATTCTAACATATTATTTTTTCTAACCTTGAATGAATGAAATTCAAACTCCAGAATCTTGTCAGTAGAAACCTCAATTACGTCAAAAATCTCACTCTTTGAATATACGTATTCGGCACCTTGAGCATTGACCAACGTACAGTTGTAGATAAATTTAACTCGTGTACTCCCCTTTTTAATACCCCACATTTTCTACCTTGCCAAGATCTCTTAGGGTGTGAACAAATCTTCTTCTATGTACCTCCTCATTTGTAACATCTACTTTCCAATTAAGCTTATTTAAGTTTAATATATGACTTTTTTTAATGTTTAAGTGCTATATATGAGATGTTAACGTATAATAACGATAAAATGTGATGTGGATGTTGGTTAATGCCTAGGAATGACTAAATATATAGTACCGGTTTGGAATTTATATGTTCCTTTTGAGTTGTTGCCTGTTTCATGCGATGTTCTGCAACATTGGTCGTTTCCCAGATCCAATTCGTTTGTACATGTTTTATTGGCCTCTTGGAATATCGTGAGTATGGGTACTACTTTGTGTGGTATGTTGGAAGATCGGTGTATGTCGACAGCCCTGAGGAGACGAAGGACGGGTAAGACATATGGGTTTGTCGTACTCATTGCCTAGTGGATAGGAGGTAGACATGAGTACATGAATTGGCAAGTACCCGGAAGGAGAAGTGCGAGCTGGTGCATTGACTCTTAATATTTCATTGTTCTTATATGGTTATGTACATTGTAAGAGATATGGTATTTTGTATGTTTACTATGGATACATTCAACGCACTATGTACGACATATATGATTCTTGTTTTTTATGTATTAATCATTTATTATTCTCTTGATTCACTTGGCTTATGCTCGTACGTTGATATTAAGTCAATCAATGTTTGGTTCTTGGATATTTGATCGGTTTATATGATAGCTCACATGTCTCGGGTTCGATATGCTTGCTTGGTTTTCTTTATGTTATGTCGGCTTCTTATAATTGATTGAAGTTCTGTTTTCCTTAAATGTATATTATCACCATATAACCTTATTAATCTATTTAACTCACTAAGCAATCGCTTACTTGTGGATTATTTAACATTTTACAGGAACGTTAGGTGTCGTTCATAAGGGGAAAGACAAGTTGGTGTGATTTGGGTCAAGACCGAGATATTGAAATGCGCTTTTTGGTATAAATAGTTATATGTTGGCGTATATTGTATATATAGTAGTATTAGGGTAGACATGTCCCCGATAATATTGTAATACTTATCATTTTGTGTTGTATTTAGTTCTGATTTATTTGTTTAAGTTTAGGAAAATTTATTTTTTTGGGAGTTTAAAATAGGTTATCATAAAACTGACATTTCTGTCTTCCGAGGCTGGTTTAAAAATTAATCTTCCGAAGTTAAAAACTAATTAATTGGACTTTTAAATCATTGCGTGGGTGTTTTCGTAACTCGTGTGTTACAAATATGGTATCAGATCAGTAGTTTAAGTGAACTAGGTATCAAATTTGGTACATAGACTTAAACTAGGTGTTGATATTATATAGTAACTAGGCTATGATTTGTACGGAATGTGAACTTATATGAGAGACTTAGGTTGGGTAGGGGACCTGGTGTAGGATACTATTTAATACTCTGAATTATTCGTTTTTCAGTACATTGGCCAATGGTGACGCCACCAGTCACACCCCGTCGAATGCGGATATTCGAGAGAATGCTCCAAACCTTCCATTAAAATATGATGAAACACCGTTATCTCCCCGTGCAGGAAGAATGATGAAACATCTAACTATGTTTGCACAAAGTGCGTTGGAACAACAACAGCATGATATCGAACGACGCATATCTGAGACGTGTGACCCAATGTTTGCTCTAAAGCCTACTAATAAGGGCAAGGAAAAGGTCACGGGCGACTCGTAAAAGCCCAAAATAGACGGGGTTTCCTTTAAAGCTTTTCGTAGTTGTGGTGTCGTCGAATTCACAAGACACACCGATCCTATTGAGGCATTACAGTGGCTACAGAATATCGAAAACGTGTTCCGGATCTCACGGGTCTGGGATGAAGATAAAGTTAGATATGCGACCGCCATGTTTATAGATCGTGCTCTTACCTGGTGGGATGCCACCTTTGTTTCTCTAGATGAAGACACAATAGAAACCATGACTTTGGAGTCCTTTCGGGTTCAATTCTATGATCAGTAATGCCCAACTAATCTACAAAGAAGACTGGAAAAAGAGTACATGGAGTAGAAGCAAGGGACTATGTCGGTGACTGAATATGAAATTCAATTTAACCGAAAGGTACGATTCGCCCTATGGTTTATGACATCCAAGCGTGACAGAATTGACCATTTCATGGAGGGATTGCGAAGAGAAATTCGAGATTTGTTGCAAATCGTGAAATCCCAGACTTTAATAGAGTTGTTGAGTATGCTTGTCGACGTGAGCACGACTTGACACGATATGACGATAGCCCAGTTCCACCGCTAAAAAAGAAACATGTTGATAGGACAGTTTCACTACCAGCAAAGGGATCTTCTCAATTCTTCAATTTGAGAAGAGCACAATCTCAGACTACTCCGCGTGTACCACCACTTTCATTCACCCTACAGGTACACTTGTAAATATAGTATTTATAATATATGACTTGTTGAAGTAAATATGATTTTGTTTCAGTCGAATATGCCACATGTCTATCAAAAATGTGGCAAGCCTCATCAGGGTCGATGCAATGCCGACCAATCGACTATAAAGTGTTACTGTTGCGGAGAAGTAGGCCACATCCATACCAGTTATCCTCAAAAGAACAATGCATGTTATTCTTATGGCACTTTGGGACATGGACAAAGGGATTGCCCTCGTATGAAACGAGATGAAAGTAAAGCTTCTCTACAGCGATCGATGACTATTCATGCTTCCTTTTAAAAGGAGGTATCCAAAGCTCCAGACCGCGCATTGCATATTACCGTTAAGGAGGCTTGCAATGCACCCGATGTCGTCACTGGTATTTTCTTTGTAAATTCTAGACCTGCACGTATATTGTTTGATTCTGGAGCTACGAATTCTTTCATTTCACATTATTTCGTTTGATATCTTGACTCTATGCCTTCTATGCTTCATAAACCGTTTTCTGTTGATACGGCTAATGGTACCACTCTTGTAGCTGACAAAGTATACAGAGATTGCACTCTAGTATTGGATGACCATGAATTCTCTATAGACTTGATACCAATGGAAATTCGAAGCTTTGACTTCATTATCGGTATGGATTGGTTGGCGAAGAACTACGTCGATATCATTTCTTCCCTACCAGATGCTCAGAATACCAATCAATGACAGAGATTATCTATATGTGTACGGTGAACGACGAGACAGAGATATAAAGGTAATATATGTGCTTAAAGCACGATGTTACAAAACGAAGGGGTGTTCTTTTTTCCTTGCTTATGTTTTCGATTTATCGAAGGAGGCAAAAATGACGGTGAAGGAAGTACTGGTCGTGTGTGAATACCTTGACGTGTTTCCTGATGATCTTCCTGGGTTACCACCGGACAGACAAGTAGAGTTCCGGATCGATTTGGTACCTGGAGCCGCTCCTATAGCTAAATCACCATATCGACTTTCACATGCCGATTTGAAGGAAATGATGAACCAATTATAGCAGCCGTTGGATAAGGGTTTCATTCGACCAAGCACTTCACCCTGGGGTGCTCCCGTATTGTTTGTCAAGAAGAAAGACAAATTATTCTGAATGTGTATAGATTACCGAGAATTGAAAAAGGTAACTATAAAGAATTAGTACCCTTTGCCTCGTAACGATGATCTATTTGATCAGCTTCAGCGTGCTAGTTATTTCTCAAAGATAGATTTGAGATCCGGATATCATCAGCTTAAGGTATGTGAGGAAGACGTGCCTAAGGAAGCTTTCTGCACACGATGTGGGCATTATGAGTTCCTTGTCATGTTGTTTGGACTGACGAATGCACCTGCAACATTCATGGACTTAATGAATTGAGTTGTCGCCCGACGCTCGATAAGTCCGTTGTTGTGTTTATTGATGTATATCTTGGTGTATTCTAAGACCGAGATCAGTCATGTCGTGCACCTTACGGAGATGTTAGAGTTGCTAAGGAAGGAACAATTATATTTGTAATTCCCAAATATGATCAATCTCTATGCAAATCACTAAGAACAAGATGAGAGAAAAAGTCAAACAATACATGTCAAAAGTTAACTATATTGATTTATCAATGAAGGTTACAATGCAAGATTACAAGAGAATGGGTATTTATACCCTTACACCAACATGTACAATACAGAAGAATAAAGCTTGAATATAATACAAACTAGAACCCAACAATATGCCAAGTTCTCGAAATGTGAATTGTGGTTGCGTGAGGCATACTTTTTTTAAGCAATAAGTGAATAATGTAAGTAGTATCCTGATTATGATTTAACGCAAACTAGTACCATTTAGGTACAATTCTTGGGCATACGATATCTTGTAATGGTGTTTCCGTGGATCCATCCAAGATCGAGGAAATACAGAAATTGGAACCACCTAGGAATGCCTCAGAAGTCCGAAGTTTTCTCGGTCTAATTTGTAACTTCTCAAAGATCGTTGTCCCTCTTACTTCTCTTACTCGAAAGGATACAAAGTTTTTATGGACCTAATCTCAGGAGACAACATTTCGTACCTTGAAGGATTTTTTGACTCAGGCTCCAGTTCTTGCCTTACATGAAGGCAGTGAAGTCTTTGTTGTATATATTGATGCATCCAAGTTGGGATTGGGTTGTGTACAAATGCAGCGAGGCAAGGTGATTGCGTATGCCTCTCGACAGCTGATGGAGTATGAAAAGAATTATCCCACTCATGATCTTGAGTTGGCGGCTATCGTGCTTGCTTTAAAACTGTAGGCATGAGTACATGAATGGGCATGTACCTGGAAGGAGAAGTGCGGGCTGGTGCATTGACTCTTAATATCTTGATTGTTCTTATATGGTTATGTACGTTATAAGATATATGGACATTGTGGATGTTTACTATCGTACGTTCAACGCACTCGGTACGAGATATATGATTCTTGTTTGTTATGTATTAATCGTTTATTATGCTCTTGACTCACTTGGCTTATGCTCGTATGTTGATATTTAGTCAATCCATGTTTGATTCTTGGATATTTGGTCGGTTTATTTGATAACTCACATGTCTCGGGTTCGGTATGCTTGTTTGGTTTTCTTTATATTATGTCGGCTTCTTATAATTGAGTGGAGTTCCGTTTTCCTTAAATGTATACTATCACCATATAACCTTGTTAATCTATTTAACTCACTAAGAAATCGCTTACCCGTGGATTATTTAACATTTTTACAGGAAAATTAGGTGTCGCTATAAGGGGAAAGACAAGTTGGTGTGATTCGGGTTAAGATCGAGAAGTTGAAACGCACTTTTTGGTATATGTAGTTGTATTTTGGCGTATATCGTATATATAATAGTATTCAGGTATATATGTCCCCGGTCATATTGTAATAGTTATCATTTTCGGTTGCGTTTAGTTTTCGTTGGATGGTTTAAGTTTCGTATAGTTTATTTTTGGGGGGGTTGAAAACAGGTTTATCATAAAATTTAAAACGGACATGTCAGTCTTCCAAGGTTGGTTTAAAATTTAATATCTTGCACTTTGGATGTTAAAAACTGATTAATTGGAGTTTTAAATCGTTATGTGGGTGTTTTCGTAACGGGTGTGTTACACCAAATATGGCAGTTTCAGCTGTAGTTCTGCATATCGGGCTAATCTAAACCTTTCTTGATATATAGGATAGAACTGGCTTTTTGACACTAGAACTTTCACCTGGTTTCGGGTTTAGATTGAGTAGATCGAGGTTGACTGGGTTGAACTGAGCTTGGTGAAAATCTAGGAACAGGCATGCTCAAAACATTGGTTGAATGAACTTGTGGTTGAGTAAAAGCTGCAAATACTTCAGCTTCTAGGGCTTGAAAGGCTTAAGAACTCGCATCCATAACATCTTCAGTAATCTCATTAAGGTAGTCATGTGAGCTCTCTTCATATTAAACTGTATATCCCATGAACTTTGTTTCGCTGAAATCATCACATTGGATATCTATAATCCTTGCAATCTTGTTTTGCTGCAATATGAGAACCTTCGGCATTTCAACCATTGGTGCATACAAAAGAACCTTCTTGTCCTTATCATATATTTTCTCTTTGGCATTTTTAGCAGCAAATTCCATCTTTTGCTAAACATTTTTTTCAACGTTTAGTTCTTCATTCTCCTGAACATCTTCTATATTCTGCTCAACTTGTACATGTTGTTCATCAGTTACTTCTTGAACATCATCCAAATCAAAAGTCTCAACCACTCTCTGTTTCTTATTCTCCCCCTCATGGTGATCAGGATCGTCCTGGTCATCATGCCTTGTTACGAGACGTGGCTTGAGAACGGCAAGTATATTCTAGTGCACGAATGGGCTCATTCATTGCATTCAAAGATTCCTGAAGTGCCTTTCCAAAGGTGCTGATGGTTGAATCAACAACTGAAAATCCACCAACCATATCACTCTGAACCGCAGCAACCTCCGACTTCAACGAATCTACATCAAATCGACAGCTTATTTGATTCAGGCTGGGCACCCTCATTAATAGGTTTAACTACAACAACCAAATCCAGTTCATTAGAATTCAACCTTGATTTGGACAACAGCTTGGCAGCAACAGAAATTGTTGTTCATCTATTGGCGGGTCATACGATTGTGAATTGATAGCAATCGACGGGGTTTGAGTAGGAACTGGAATCAGTTCAGGTTCTGCAACAGCTGTGTCTTTGCCCATAATCAGTCTCTTCACTGAAATGATCTGATCAGTAAACGCATCTTGCACAACTTTTACGGTGCCGTTCAGGTATTCCCTTGACACAAAGTAGGGTTAATTAACTCCTGGACCACTTAGGCTTCCAGTTGACATAACAATCAAAAACAATGTATGACCTACATTTAGCGTTGACCTAGTGTTAACACTAGTAGGATTTCCATCTATTCCTTGGATGATATCAACTTGTGATCCTCCTATAGGCGTTTCGACAATGTCATGATGTACTGTGGTAGGAGTTTCCGATACTCCAATATTTTGTGTGCCTAGCAAAGGATATGAATTTAAAATTTGATCTAGACCCAATTGTGCACTCAAAAAACTTGTGAACTGGGGCAGTTGTTCACTTGTTTCACTATTCAAGTCCTCCGAGTGAGAACTGAATAGAGTATGTGCTATATCCCCGTGAGAAAGTGAAACAGTTTCTTGTTCTAGTAGTAGATGTGGCTACCCGATGAGAGTCAACGGAGTGGATAAAACCTCTTTCTTCTTCTTGTTCTGTCACATGTCCCTCACCATGTTCTTTTAGCATTCCTTCGCAAAACCTCTTAGAATTTACAACTAATACACCCCCAGTTCTCCTTATGTCTATCATATGAAGTGAAGAATCCAGTTCAACTTCATTCAATTCACTAATACCAAAAAAATGCTTCAGTTGTTTAAGGAGTAGCGAAAACTTCAGGATCAGTAACGATTCCTGAATTTAGATCAATATGCCTCGGAATGCGGTCTTCAAAAGGAATATCCGGTAATTCCTCAAGGAATGTAATAAGAACAACAACATCATCAACATTAGCATCATCATTATGGTCATGTTTATCATCATTAGCATTATCATCTTCAGTGGTCTCGACTCAAGTGATCAAGCTTAAGAATTAGCAATTATGGCAACACCCAAGTGTTGTCAACTAGCCTTAAGTTTGATTCACACCCACACCCAAGGAGGTGATTAGCTCATGCTAGAAATAAAATACATAATAAATAAATACTTGAAAGGAAATTGCATTAATTTAAAAGTCACAGTGTGTCCACTAGGAACAGATCTGTGAGCAGAATGTATAATTACGAAAGAGTAAATTACATAAATTAAATGCATAAAAGTAAATTACAGAAATTAAATACAGAAAATATATACATAAAGTAGTCTTCCACCAAAGATGAACTTTGGTGGAGATGAGAAAGATAGATAATGGTGTGAATTGGTGCCTTTCATTTGCATCCCCAAAGCCTCCTTTTATAATCTTCTTCAAGTATGGCAAGAAAATAAAGAAGTAATATAGTACAGATAGTTTTCACTATTTGTCCCATACTTCCTAAATTTCGAGCATGCTAAATCTGCCAAACCATGTCTTCAAGGATAAGTAAATAGTGAATTTGTTGGTCCCAATAAGGATCTACAAGAGTTCAATCAAGAGAGAACAGTTTGTAGAAGGGGGGGTTGAATACAAACACACAGATTTTTAGTTTTTAAATGAGTTTATTAAGATAAACAAATTTACAGTTACAAGCGGAATTAGAACAAGTTTAAAACCTATTCTATTGTAACTTAGAAACACGAAGTATGATGCACAAGAAGATGAAAGAAAGAATAAAGAGGGTATAGGTTAGATAGAAGCATGCATTTAGATGAAGAAGATATCTTCATCTTATTTATACCCGTTTGTCTATGAAACAAAACAAAGGGTACATGCCACGTGTCAAGCTTGGATAGGAAGCTTGTCCTTGTTAATAAGACAACCATGCTTTTGGCCGAATATGAACAGTACCATATCAGATATGATGGGGACATAAGAGACAAGTCGTACGTCCTTTTCTGACATGGTTCTAGGTTTGACTTTTGTGCATCGAGGATAAGATCAATCTTTAATCTTGCAAAGGAAGCTACATTTGATCGCTGATACTGAATCTTCAAGGATGAACTTCAGTATCGCTGAGGCTTCACAAGACTTCACACTTTGAGTAGACAATCGCTGCTATCGCTGAACCGCTTCAGTTCACTTAGCTGATTATCTCTTTCTTCAGCTAGAGTCTTCGACTTTCGCTGAATGGTCTTGTGGTGTGGTAACTGATCTTCAGGTCTTCAATGATAAGTTTGTAGTTCCTTGATCTTCAGCGATCGCTGATAGCAATCAGCGTGTGCTATCGCTGAATTTGAACAGAAGCTTAACTATGGAATTTCACTAAGTATAGTAAATGAATAATATTCAAATCACTAAGAGGAGTTATGATCAACAATCTCCCCCTATTTGATTATGATTAAGCAACATAGGAAAATTGCTTTAAGAGACTAGTAAAGGACTTAGGAAATATTTAAAGAAAAATTTTCTAAGTGCTAATCTGTAAAGTCCTTTTTCAGCTAGTCTATTATCTGAATTGAGTTTCATTTATAAGGATATTAAAGCACAATTTTTACAAGTAGATAAGCTTAAAGCACATTCACTGATTGAATTTTCAGAGTGAAAGATCAGTGAGTAAAAGATAGTATAACGAAAATAGAACTCTTATGTTCATTGTCCCTTTTACTATTTTCAGGGATCTTTTCAGTACTAGTATGGAGTAAAGTACTTTGAATTTCATTAATTATAATCTGAAGAATTACAGCGAAATGAAATTACAATTATAAAGGTAAAGTACTTGTACACTGAAGAAATATTACAAAGGAAGTAGAAAACTATGACTAGTCAGAGATATTCTCATTTCTTCTTTGTAGCTCATTCTCATAAAGCGCCTTCTGTCGATTCATCAGAGAAGTATCTGACCAGCAGCGCCAAAGCATAATCTTTTTGAGAGAGGATGGGGCCTTGTGAATTTCTTGGTTTCTGAAGAGTCCTAAGAATCCTTCGTTATCCAAGAATATCATGCCAGGTTCAGGCAGTGAGATGATTTCGTCTTCTTCATATCTTCGGTCTTGAGGGAGAGAGGTACAAAGCATTGATATATCAGGGAGCTTAAGATAACCAAGAATACTTTGATAATCAAACTTAGTTTCATGCTCATTCTTAGCACTTGAACTTCTTTCAGCATTTGATCTCTTCTTTTTAGATGATTTAGGGAGAGGGGGAACTTGCACATGTTGTGACATTCTTTGCAGCAACTGATTCAACACACTGTCCACCACGTCCTTGAATTTGGATTTAGAACTTTGAGTGTCGTCTCTGATTTCTAGCCATTCAGTGTATCCATAAATTCCTAAGAATTTGGCTTCTTCTCTCTCTGTTCTGTTCGTTCTTGTCATTCTTACATATACCTTTGGACCACCTCTGTTGGAGTGTCGCCCTTGGATAGTTGCATGAATGATTTTGGCTTCAGATCTTCGAAATTTCAGCCTGTCAGTGCACCAATCAAGCTCTTTGTCTTTCTGCATAGTGGCTTCAAAGATCAGTGCACTTAAGAGCTTCTGTTGAGCAAGAATTGGATCTACATTTATGTGCTCTTGTGCAAGTTCTTTTTGTACGAGAGCTTCAGCGACCCTTTCACTCTTTTTCATTTGTTCTCGAGTCGCCTTATCTCTTGCAGAGTCTTCTCTGAGCAATTTCCTTGCTAAAGAAATATCATTCTCAGTTTGCTTTATTTCCTCATCCCTGATTCTTTGTGCTTCTAATGCTTGTTCTCTCTCTTCTCTGGACAAAAAGTAGAACTCATCTACCATCCTTATTGGTATGGCTTCAATGGGTTCAGCTTCAGACACCCTTATTCTTCTTGCTTCGAATTCCCTAAGGAATTGTATTCGCCGTTCTTCTTCTTCAGGCTCGCTTATGATCGGCTTTTGAATGCGATGCCTGGGAATAAGGCCTTTTTCTTCTTCAGAGTCAGTTTCAATTATGTACATAAACTGCCCTTCAGAGGAAGGTTCCTTCCTTGAAGTTGAGTCCTTTGGGGGACGGGGATCACTGAGGGAAGGAGAGGAGGAAATAGTATTATCAGAGGGAGTTTTTGTGGGTGAAGAGGAGAGTATGGGAGTTTCAGGTAGAGGTGCAGAGAAAGGGATAAGAGGAAGAGATGCCTCAATTGTGGTTTCCCCCTCAGATATAGGGATAGTGGCATCCAGATCTACCACTTCCTTTCCTTTGCTTGAGGGACCGGATTGTTCCTGAGAAGGTTGCGGTCCATCCCCCAAGGGCTCTTGATGATCGACACCAGGTCTTGACAATCTGAAGTGCTCTAATGCACTTCCAATGTCGTCATCATCTTCATCATCATCCATCCCCCCATAGTGATGGATAGGTTCTTCATCATCTTCTTCATCCTCATCTTCTTCTTCTTCATCTTCTTCATCAGCAGCTTCAGCTTCAGGCCGCTGGATGTAACGAGAGATTCTCTCTTCAGGGAACCTTTTGTTATGTTCGGAGATGAGTTCATCAGCGAACTCTTTGGCACATCTCTCCCCCTCAATGTTATCAGGAAGTAGACAATGCACCATCAGAGTGCGAACGTTTGTCTGAACGTCCTTCAGCTTCTCGTCAGCCTCTTGAAGCGTTTTCCGATCAGCAGTATTGAAAGACGAGGAACTTGCCTCAGAGAGCTTTGTAAGCATCTGCATCATATCGGATTGAGTCTTTTGAATAGACTCAAGGACGTTTGCTTGAGTCTGATGGAAGGCCCTGTTATCTTCCTTCAGGCCGAAAATGTCAGATATCAGGTTGCTGACATTCGTCTTGATCGCTGGTGTACCAACGATCCTTCTGAAGATAAGCTCGGCCGATGTTTGAAGGTTGTCCACCCTAGCCCTTGTGAGAACACATTCTTTGACCAGGTAGTCAATTGCAGGGAATGTGGGGTTGGGAAGGACAATGGGAGGCAGCTCGGTGACCGTGGGAAGCTTGGGAGCAGCCATCTCTTGCTTTACCTCTCTGAGATTTGCGGCAGAGGGATGGCCCCGAGGAGATTTTCCCTTATCCTTGCAGATGGGAGGAGCGATGGTGGTGGTGGTTGTCGTCGCTGAGGTAGGAACAGAAGCGACACCTGATGATGACATAGATAAAGATGCCAAAAACATATCCGGATTAGAAGAAGGATGAAAAATTTTATTTGACTCCCTGAGAGTATCTTGAGGATTACCCTTAGGGACTACATTTGCAAAGCTAGTGTCTAGAGGATCACTGACCAGTGTCTTAGAGTATCTGAGAGAGATACTCTGAGGTCCTTTTAATTTGGCCTTCCAAAACTCAGATTGCCTGAACAATAATGAGGTTTGGACTGCGTGCATTTCAGCATTATCAGGGATAGGGACAACTATCGCTGAGTCACTTGCTGAGGTGAGGACCAAAGAAGAGGAGATAGAGAGAAGAGAAGGTTGTGGAAGTAGTACCTGATCCAGCTTCAGCAGAGCTGGCTAAGACACCTTCAGTGACCGGAGTCGCTGTTGATGTAGGTAGAGCTGAAGAAGCAACAACGGATGTAAAGACCGTTGAAGTGGTTGTGGCTGCAGTTGGTGTTGGTAGAACACCGAAATCAGAGAGGGTGGTCTTTTGAGAGACCAACTTCTTTGGCTTCTTTGCTTTGGTTGCGATGGTCTTTTTATGACCATCAGTTGGTTGTTTCCTCTTAATACCAGCAGTGTCTGGGTTGCTCGCTGTTGGGTTTGACGGCGAGGTGGACACGGGAAGAGGTCCGTCAATCATCTGCAGCATATAGGGAGTGAAAGGAGCATCACCTGGACGTTCCTCAATGTTCAGGGACTTCTTCCCTACAATAGAGAAGGAGTGATCGCCGACCTTCGGGTATTCTTCCCCGAAGGCAACTTCCATTATTGTCGCGAAGAAGCGAGGATAAGGAATAACAGGATGTCTGGTTGCGGCGTTGATGCGACTGACCATGTCGCTGAAGATGTAATCCGCGTAGTTCAGGTTGTGGCCGGTGCAGAGAGAGGAAGCAAGGTCTTGAAAGTGCTTGCTTGCCTAATCATGAGAGCCGATCTTCGACCCCAGGCACTGGATCACCTGAGTGAAGATATACTGCCAGCGAGCAGGGAGCCTTTTCTTCTCTAACTTAGATTCCACCGTCTTCAGAGAGGGATTTTCCCAAGAGTATCCAATGGAGTCCACAAATGCATCAATTTGCATTTTGGTAGGTTCAGTGTCCAACTGTTGGTTCTTAGGGCGTACAGGGAGACGCAGAGCCTTTCTGACAAATCCAGCGGTGAAAGAGAAGAAACCGAGTTCTGGAATTTTGAACCCAACAGCAGGGAGTGGGTTCCTTTGTCAGTTGTCAGCATGGTACAGTGAGTCGTGTACCACAAAGCTTGAAAATGGGAAGAGATGCCGACCGGGTTGTGAACAAACGCATACATCAGAGGGCATGCCTTGATGAAAGCAGCCCCTTTAGTGAATTGGGGGCGGTCTGCAGGGATTTCTACCAAGGCGATATAGTTGCAGGACTTGAAGACGGCTCTTTCCAAAGGGAAGTGACATGTCGGTGCAGCGACTAGTGTAGTGTCTTCAGTAGCAGAGGAGGTTGCAGCAGTTTTACTTGCAGATGCCATTGCTGTGGGAAAGATAGGAACACCAAAGAGGTAAATCATGGTTTTATACATAAATGTATAAACCAGAGTTTGGTATAAAGAATACCAAATGTAAGATCAAAGAGAACAAATATTTTGATGAACAATATCAAAATGTTTGTTATAAACAATAATAAAAAGCTAAGGTAAATGGATTAAAGTTTTAAAAAAATAGTCTTATGTTCTAAGGAAAGAACTTAGAACAGGGTTTTTATAGAGGAAAAACTTTTTAATTTTGATCCAGATTATTTTTATTTTTATTTTTAGAGTGTTAAGGAGAAGAAGAGGTGAAACAAGATGTTTCCAGTCATAATATAAGGATTAGATCAAACCTTAGTTGAGTTGTTAGAAGAAAAACACACACAAGCGTGTTCTTGGTGTTCTTGAGAAAACCTTGAAGATTCGAAGAATTTCTTTTGCCTTGAGGATTGTTATGAAAGCGGAAGGAGCAAAGTAAGTCAAAAAGAATGCTTAAATAGCAAGAGGAGAGAGAAAGAAATGAGTGCTAAACGACGGTCTTAGCTTTTTGAAAAAGAAATGATGACCTGGCGCACGTTCCAAGAAAGGAGTTGGAATAGAAACGTTGCGGTCCGTCGTGTGTCAGAAAAAGGTCTGACGTGTCTTTTTCTTTATTTTTAAAAGATTATAATGATAATTATCCATAAGGAAAGTTATAATTAATATTTTTAGAAAAATATTCATCACTAATAATAAAGGATTGTCAGTGAGGAGTTTTAATTTTAAGAGAGACATTCTTTGATGAGAAAAGATATCAAAGAGTGATAAAGATTAGAAGATAATACCTGAGGAGATGACCTAGATATCGCTGAATCAGAGTTTAGAGAATGGAAAGTTTGAAAGCTTTATTTGTAATCCGTTGTTGGTCACTGATTAATAAATTATTCAGCGTTCAACATACCAAGTTCGCTGATGAGTAGATTGAATCTAGTTTCATCAAGAGGCTTGGTGAAAAGATCAGCGATCTGATATTCAGTAGGAACAAAATGGAGCTCAACTTCACCATTCATCACATGATCTCTGATAAAGTGATATCGGATCTCAATGTGCTTGGTTTTGGAGTGAAGTACAAGGTTGTTGGCAATTGCAATAGCACTTGTGCTATCACAATAGATAGGAATTTTAGAGAGCTTGAGATTGTAGTCTCTTAGTTGATTTCTCATCCAAAGGATTTGAGCACAACAACTACCAGCGGCTACATACTCAGCTTCAGCGGTGGAAGTGGACACTGATTTTTGCTTTTTACTTGTCCAACTTATTAACTTTCCACCTAGTAGCTGACACCCACCAGTGGTTCTTTTTCTGTCTATCTTACAACCTGCAAAGTCACTGTCAGAGTAACCAATAAGATCAAATCCTGAGCCTTTGGGATACCATAGACCAAGATTTGGAGTTCTTTTCAGGTATCTGAAGATTCGCTTTACAGCGATTAGATGGGATTCTTTCGGTTCAGCTTGATACCGAGCACAGAGACAGGTAGCGTACATGATGTCTGGTCTACTCGCTGTAAGATACAGCAGAGACCCAATCATTCCTCGATAGGCAGACATTGACTGGTTTCCCATTGGGATCCTTGTTTAATGTCAGAGGAGGTGCCATAGGAGTCTTCATTGCTGAGCATTGATTCATGTCGAATTTATTCAGCATGTCTTTAACATATTTGCTTTGACAAATAAAAATTCCTTTGTCAGATTGCTTAATCTGCAAGCCTAGAAAATATGTTAGTTCACACATCATACTCATTTTATATTGTTTTTAATAATAAAGGATTGTCAGTGAGGAGTTTTAATTTTAAGAGAAACATTCTTTGATGAGAAAAGATATCAAAGAGTGATAAAGATTAGAAGATAATACCTGAGGAGATGACCTAGATATCACTGAATCAGAGTTTAGAGAATGGAAAGTTTGAAAGCTTTATTTGTAATCCGTTGTTGGTCACTGATTGATAAATTATTCAGCTTTCAACATACCAAGTTCGTTGATGAGTAGATTGAATCTAGTTTCATCAAGAGGCTTGGTGAAAAGATCAGCGAGCTGATATTCAGTAGGAACAAAATGGAGCTCAACTTCACCATTCATCACATGATCTCTGATAAAGTGATATCGGATCTCAATGTGCTTGGTTTTGGAGTGAAGTACAGGGTTGTTGGCAATTGCAATAGCACTTGTGCTATCACAATAGATAGGAATTTTAGAGAGCTTGAGATTGTAGTCTCTTAGTTGATTTCTCATCCAAAGGATTTGAGCACAACAACTACCAGCGGCTACATACTCAGCTTCAGCGGTGGAAGTGGACACTGATTTTTGCTTTTTACTTGTCCAACTTATTAACTTTCCACCTAGTAGCTGACACCCACTAGTGGTGCTTTTTCTGTCTATCTTACAACCTGCAAAGTCACTTTCAGAGTAACCAATAAGATCAAATCCTGAGCCTTTGGGATACCAGAGACCAAGATTTGGAGTTCTTTTCAGGTATCTGAAGATTGCTTTACAGCGATTAGATGGGATTCCTTCAGTTCAGCTTGATACCGAGCACAGAGACAGGTAGCGTACATGATGTCTGGTCTACTCGCTGTAAGATACAGCAGAGACCCAATCATTCCTCGATAGGCAGTGACATTGACTGGTTTCCCATTGGGATCCTTGTTTAATGTCAGAGGAGGTGCCATAGGTGTCTTCATTGCTGAGCATTGATTCATGTCGAATTTATTCAGCATGTCTTTAACATATTTGCTTTGACAAATAAAAATTCCTTTGTCAGATTGCTTAATCTGCAAGCCTAGAAAATATGTTAGTTCACCCATCATACTCATTTTATATTGTTTTTGCATTCTTGCAGCGAAACGAGTGCAAAGTTTGGGTCTTGCGGAACCAAAGATAATGTCATCAACGTATATCTGAGCGAGAATAGTATGACCTTTATATTTTCTTAAAAACAGAGTTTGGTCAATTTTTCAACGAACAAATTTTTCTTTAAGAAGAAATTTAGAGAGGGTATAATACCAAGCTCTAGGAGCTTGTTTTAACTCGTAAAGAGCTTTTTCAAGTTTAAAAACATAACCAGGATGGTTAGGGTCTGAGAAACCAAGGGATTGTTCAACATAAACTTCCTCGCTGAGTTTTCCATTTAGAAAATCACTTTTAACATCCATTTGAAAAACTTTGAAGTCTGTATGGGCAGCATAAGCTAAAAAGAGTCTTATGGCTTCTAAACGAGCAACAGGTGCAAAGGTTTCATCATAGTCAATTCCTTCTTCCTGTCTATAACCTTGAGCAACAAGTCTAGCCTTATTGCGAATTATAGTCCCGTTTTCATCTAGCTTATTTCGGAAAACCCATTTGGTTCCTATGACAGTTTTATCAGAGGGTCTAGGAACAAGATTCCAAACTTTATTTCTACGAAATTCAGTTAGTTCTTCTGGCATAGCTGAAACCCAGCTAGGATCAGAGATAGCTTGATCTATCTTCTTAGGTTCAGAGAGAGAGATCAAGTTAACATAAAGACAGATATTACCTGTACCTCTACGTGTTTTGATACCTGCAGTGGGATCACCAATAGTCTGATTTATTGGATGATTTGCAGTCCATCGCTGAGCTGGTGGTTAAGGAGAGAGATCAACAGCAGATTCAGCGACCTGTTCTTTAGATTCTGGAATAGGACTTATTTCAGCAACAGGTACTTCATTTAGAATCAATTCAGGGGATTGATTTTCAGAAGTGGTTTGGTTGTTCACAAAGGAATTTCCAAGGGAGGAATCAGCAACATGAATCTGATTTAGAGGAGTAACATTCATCCCTGAAGATGGATGATTATTACTTGTTGGGTTTACAGGGATTTCATCATCACTTGCTTCAGCTGGAGATTGATTGCTGAAGTATGTTTCAGGTTCCCCATAATGAGATCTCATCCAGTCATTCAATTCTTCATCATCATCATGAGAGTGAGAAGCATGAATGGGACGAGATTCATCAAAGTTAACGTGCATGGATTCTTCAACATGTTGTCTTCTTTTGTTGAAGACTCTGAAGGATTTAGATATAGAGGAGTATCTAAGAAATATACCATCGTCAGCTTTTGGATCAAATTTACCTAAATGATCTCTGTCATTCAGAATGTAACATCTACATCCAAAAATGTGAAAATGTTTCAGACTAGGTCTTCTCCAATGAAATAATTCATAGGGGGACTTCTTAAATCGTTTAACTATCAGGGATCGATTTTGAGTGAAGCATGCTGTATTAACTGCTTCAGCCCAGAACTGAGTTGGAAGATGCGATTCGCTGAGCATTGAGTGAGCCGCTTCAATGATAGTACGATTTCTTCTTTCAGCAACACTATTTTGCTGAGGAGTTCTTACTGAGGAGAAGTTGTGAGAGATGCCTCTTTCTTCAAAGAAGTTATCCAGAGTACTGTTTTTGAATTCAGTGCCATGATCACTTCTTATGGAATGAACAATTAGATTGTTCAAAACTTCCATCTTTTTTATAAAAGAGATTATCATTTCAGGGGTATCACTTTTAGATCGAAGGAAGAACACCCATGTGTATCTGGAGTATTCATCAACAATCACTAAAGTGTATTTCTTCCCAGAGATCGACTGGACATTGACATGTCCGAATAGATCCATGTGGAGTAGCTGAAGAGGAGTGGTCACTGAAGAAACTTGCTTTGACCTGAAGGAGGCTTTTGTCAGCTTTCCCTTCTCACACATTGAACAAAGAGATTCCTTTGTAAAGGTATGATTTGGGAGATCTCTGACTAAGTCTTTTTGAGACAATTCATTTATTGTCTTAAAGTTAAGATGAGAGAGTCTTTTATGCCATAACCAGTTTATGTCAGTGGATGCTTTAGAGATAAAGCACATGTTCTCAGAGTGAGAACTATTCATATTTATGACATGTACATTTTCCACTCTTTTGCCTGTAAGGGCAAGCTTATCATTTCCGTCAGTGACAACACATCTATTCTTTAAGAATAGAACTTTGAAGTCTTTGTCACATAACTGACTAACGCTCAAGAGATTGTGCTTTTATCCCTCAACGTAAGCAACATGAGAAAATGATGTGGCTCCGTTGGACAGAATTCCATAACCTTTAGTGTATCCTTTGCCATTTCCACCAAAGGTCACTGATGGACCAGCTTCTTCTTTGTAATCAGAGAGCAGAGATTTTCTGCCTATCATGTGCCTTGAGCATCCGCTATCAAGATACCAGATACCTTTGGCATTCTGCATACAACAAAAGATTAATTGTTTAAAGGTACCCATACTACTATGGGTCCTACTTGGTTAGATAGAGGATTGGCGGAGGAGCTACTAGCCGAAGAAATCTCTTCAGTGGATATCTTCACCTTTGATGGTTTTGCAACCTTGGTGGATTTCATTCTCACTGATTTATCAGCTTGAGCTACTTTCTTTCCATGAGCTAGTTTATCAGCTCTAGTAGCATTAGGACATTTGCTTGCAATGTGGGTAGTTTCACCACAGTGATAGCATTTCCTATATTTAAAGGGTTTGGAAATCAGAGAGGGAGCAGGAAATTTCTCAGGGATAGGTCCAAGAATTCCTTTATCCATGGTCCTTGGAGGTATAACAACCTTTTCAAGAGTAGGAGTGAGATCGATTTTAATTCTGGGGGTTGGTCTCTGAGAAAATTCAGAGACCTTCTTCCCAGTTTTAGAAACTTTCTCTAAGTATTTCTTGTTCCTATCTTGAGTTTTCTTATTCTTAGGAACTTGATTAAGAAACTCGTTCTTGATCACTTTCTTAGAATTAAGAATAGAAAGCTTCTCTTTAGAAGAGGGGGAAGAAGAGGTTGAAGAAGAAGGATCAGAGATAGAAGGGACAAACATTCCGAATTTGAGCATGGAACGATCATTATCTGATTCTTCCTTTTCAGGGTTATAGCCTAACCCACTTCTTACTTTCTTAGGTATTTGAGCATTGATGATCTCATTGACTTTATCAGAAGCCTTGCACCATCCTTCGATGGTTGCCTTTTCAGACTTGAGATCAGCGATAGCCTTTTCCCTATCAGCGATAGCTTGTTGTTTCTCGATGCTTATAGTTTGATTTGCAAAGACTTGGTCTTTGAGAGATTCCTCAATTTTAGAAAGTTCTTTGATTCTTATATGGCAATTTTTTAATTGTTCAGATAAGTCAGTGTTAATTCTCTCGGCCTTAATTTTTCCATTTAAAGCATCGTAGAAATCAACAGTCATAGCATCGAGAGCTGACAAGTTATCACTTTCAGAAGGTAAAGGGACAGAGGGGAATAGTTACCTGAGTAGAAGGAGACTCAGAGGAAGAAGTCTCAGTGACTTCTTCAGCGTCTTCAATTTTTGCCATCAGACAAAGGAAGGCAAGATCTTCTTCATCTGAACCAGACTCTTCAGAGGTCTTGGCCCAGTCATCTTCAAGATCCCAAATAACTTCTTCAGCGACAAGGCCTTTGCCTTTTTGCTGGTTTTTCTTCATATCTTTGTATTTGTTTTTCAGTTTCAAATACTTCTCCTTTTTATCAGAGGTATGGGAGATAGTGGGAGCAGCAATTTTCTTCGACCTGCATTCACTTGCGAAATGACCCTTTCGCTGACAATTGAAGCAAATCGCTGAGGGTTTCTCAGCGGGCAACGTTTTCTACTTTTCAGAGTCAGAGAGGTTAGAAGGTTTTCGAAAATTGTTGTTTCTAACAAATCTTTTAAAGTTATTAGTTAAAAGGGCTAGAGAGTTATCAAATTCAGAGATGTCTGCATCAGTGAGTTGATCTTCTGAATCAGTTTGACCTAATTCAGTAATAGAGGTGATAGTAGAAGAAGGAACATTTTTGGAAGAAGTTCCCTCAGAAGTCACAAGTGCCAAAGAAGTACTTTTAGCACCTTTGAGTTCATTAATTAGGTTCTTCCTTAGAAGCTGGGATTGTTCCTCATTTAAGAGCATACCATATAATGCACTTAAGGACAAGGTTTCTAGATTCTTTGACAGCTTTATACATGTAGTGTACACTGCCCATTGATCGGGCAATGCCTCCATGAACTTTGTCAGAATTTGAGCGTTTGAATATACTCTATCGACTGATTTAAGATCAATCAGTAGACAGTTAAATCGCTGGTGAATTTGAGAAAGAGATTCACCCTTTTGATACATAAAACTCTCATATTTTCTTACAAGGTTTATGCATCTAGTTACTTTAACTTCAGAAGTTCCTTCATATTGGATACATAATGTATCCCACATGGCTTTAGAAGTCCTCATTTTCATGACAGAATGATAGACCTCATCAGGTAAAGCCATTGCTATTATTGATCTTGCTTTAGAGTCAATAGCAATTTCTTTCTTGTCTTCTTCAGTCCATCTGTTAGGAGTTTTAACAATAACCCTTTCAGGAATGGCTGGAGTAGCAGTGGTGGCAAGAACACTAGCTACTATTGTTGTAGGAACAAATGGTCCATTTTCCAGATAATAGGGAATCTTTGGATCAGATCCCTCCAGAAATAGAGACATTCTTTCCTTCCACAATGGAAAGTTATCATGGCTAAACCTTGGAGGTTTAGCTAAAGATCCATTATCGTTGTAGTTTGTATTTAGGTTTGACATTTTAAAATAGTTTTAAGAAGAAAATTTTTAAAGATTTAAGAAGCAAACACTGCTCTGATACCACTTGTTGGTCCCAATAAGGGTCTACAAGAGTTCAATCAAGAGAGAACAGTTTGTAGAAGGGGGGGTTGAATACAAACATATAGATTTTTAGTTTTTAAATAAGTTTATTAAGATAAACAAATCTATAGTTACAAGCGGAATTAGAACAAGTTTAAAACCTATTCTATTGTAACTTAGAAACACGAAGTATGATGCACAAGCAGATGAAAGAAAGAATAAATAGGGTATAGGTTAGATAGAAGCATGCATTTAGATGAAGAAGATATCTTCATCTAATTTATACCCGTTTATCTGTGAAACAAGACAAAGGGTACATGCCACGTGTCAAGCTTGGATAGGAAGCTTGTCCTTGTTAATAAGACAACCATGCTTTTGGCCGAATATGAACAGTACCATATCAGATATGATGGGGACATAAGAGACAAGTCGTACGTCCTTTTCTGACATGGTTCTAGGTTTGACTTTTGTGCATCGACGATAAGATCAATCTTTAATCTTGCAAAGGAAGCTTCATTTGATCGCTGATACTGAATCTTCAAGGATTAACTTCAGTATCGTTGAGGCTTCACAAGACTTCACACTTTGAGTAGATAATTGCTGCTATCGCTGAACCGCTTCAGTTCACTTAGCTGATTATCTCTTTCTTCAGCTAGAGTCTTCGACTTTCGCTGAATGGTCTTGTGGTGTGATAACTGATCTTCAGGTCTTCAATGATAAGTTTGTAGTTCCTTGATCTTCAGCGATCGCTAATAGCAATCAGCGTGTGCTATCGCTGAATTTGAACAGAAGCTTAACTATGGAATTTCACTAAGTATAGTAAAGGAATCATATTCAAATCACTGAGAGGAGTTATGATCAACAGAATTAAAGTACTTGTGAACAACAGCGACTGCCTACTATGGGCATATTTGTGCCCACTCTTCCCATTGACGACCTCTTTTTGCATAAGAATCACTTCTTGGGTATTTATCATCTCTTACAAGCGAAATAGACAAAATGAAGGGGATAGAAGCAAAATGGGTGTAAAAGTGATATAAAAATCCTAGAAAAGAGTAATTAATAACTCTCATAAATGAGAGTTATCAATTCCCCACAAGAAAAGTGATAAATCTCCATATGGACTATGGAAAGGAATTTTACCTTGATACAAAAGATTGAAAGTGTGGGGTTGCCTTGCTACGGTTCGAGTCCCTTTACCATAGAGGACTAAACTTGGACCTAAAACGGTAGATTGTATATATATTGGTCCTGCATATAATAGTGTTGCATATAGGTTCTTTGTATACAAATCTAATGTAGATGACATAAGCAACAATACAATTATAGAATCTGCGGAAGCGGAATTCTTTTAGACGATCTTCCCTTATAAGGAAAAAGAGGGTAACACCTCTAATGCAAGGAAAAGATTGATTGATGAAACTCACTCTCAAAATGAAACTAACAAGAGTGATCAATCAAAGATTGGTGAAACCTCCAAGGTACAAGAAGAGATGGAACCAAGGAGAAGCAAAAGGGGAAGAATCGCCAAAGACTTTGGACCGGACTTATGGTTTTCAACGTTGAAAGAGAACCTCTCTCCTATAAGGCTGCCATGGAATCATCCGAGGCACCCTATTGGGAAGAAGAAGTTCAAGGTGAGATCGACTCTATAGTGTAAAACAACACATGGAAATTGGTCGACTTACCTCCGGGTCATAAAGTGATTGGCCATAAATGGATCTTCAAGAGAAAGTTGAGAGCCGATGGCACTATAGAGAAATACAAAGCTCGATTAGTCGCCAAGGGATACCGACAAAAGGAAGGTGAAGACTTCTTCGATACATATTCACCAATTTCAAGAATAACGTCTATAAGGACATTGATAGCAATAGCGGCTATTCATAACTTAGAAATACATTAAATGGATGTGAAAACCGCATTATTGAATGGTGAACTTGAAGAAGAAATATACCGAGCGGTTACCGACGGTTACGAGCGGTTATGGGCGGTTACCCGCGCTAGAAAACCGCCGCCACGCCTATAAATATGCGTGTTTTCAATCCAAAATTAACATCGAAAAATTCAACGATATTCCCTCCACTTCTCTCTGGTTCTCTCTCTCGAGAAACGATCCATGATCAGATAGGAAACTCGACAGATTCGAGTTCTCGTGCAAGAACACGAATAGATTGTTGTATCCTCTAGACGAACGCCAATACCACCAGCGAATTTTTGTCTTAGGACACTGCTGACGTGCAGGCCTCAATCGGAAACTTATCACGAAGAATCTGCAATATCAAGTACGATTTCGATGTTTTATATGATTTCGTTGTTGATTTTATGTTTGTATACATAGGTTTTGTATAAAAATCTTGATTTCTACATCGTTCTTGTAATTTAGATATATCAATATCTATCTTTGGATTTATTACTCCTAACATGCCAGTACTGTTGTAGATAAGTCTCTGGTACAACAAGGGATCCATTCAAGGCATAGTTGATCGGGTGGCCTTTTAATATCTCCAAAACAAACGGGAATTCATATCTCTTTATGAAGTTTAAGAAATAATTGTTTGGAGTGAGTTTATATCTTTCATTAGTTGGAATCAAATCCTCATCAGGGATTTCTGCATTGACTGAGTGGAATGGTAGATCAGATCTGATAGATGGAACAGGATGATAATCGTTAGACTGATGCGGGTGAATGTTCTCCACGTTTTCAATAATGTCTGTAAAAGGTAAAACGGTTAAACCCAAAAAATTCAAATATAAGAAATTTAAGTAAAAATATCACATCCCAAAAATGTCATATACTGTTCACTTCACAGAGAAGTGATAAATAGTAGAATTTATCTAAAAGAACAAATTTCGGTCAATCCGTTTAAAAAAATCTTTTAAAAGAATCGGATTTGACAATGGAAATCGGATTGAATGAATACGGATATAGGAAAAAAAGAAACACATATTGGAATTTTCCAAAGGAACACGAGTTGGTCTATTGAAAAATAACACGGGTAAGTTATTAACTAACACGGGCTAAGGTGTTGCTGATCCAAACTCCTTTCAGTGATTTGAATATGATTCCTTATTTACTTAGTGAAAATTTCACTCATAGGATAATGTTCATATTCAGCGATAAGCACACACTGATTGCACTCAGTGATCGTTGAAGCTCAGGAACAATGTCGTATCTCTGAAGATCTAAAGGACAACACTCACACCACAAAGCCATTCAGCGACAGTCGAAGGCATAGCTGAAGATAGAGATGGATAGCTTGTCATCTAAAGCGGTTTAGTGATAGCACTCTTGCAAAGCCTCAGTGATACCCGAAGACTTCATCCTTGATGTCTCTGGTTCAGTGATCAATTGGGCCTACTCAACAAGATCAATCTTGATGTTATCCTCGATGCACAAAAGTCAAAACCTCATACCTTGTCGAAAAGGACGTATAGATTGTCTCTTATGTCCCTATCGGATACGATATGGTTACTGTTCATATTCAGCCAAAAGCATGGTTGCTTTATGAACAAAGGACAAGTCTCAAATAGAAACTTGACATGTTGCATATACCTTTTGCTTTGCATTTAATGCAACGGGTGTAAATAGATGAAGAACCCTTCTTCATCTTCATGCACACATAATCTCTCCTCAAACCTCTGTTTCTATTTCTTTTCTTTCCTTGTGCATCAATCTGTGTGATTTCTTAAGTTGTAATAGAATAGGTTTATATACTTGTTCTTATTCCGCTTGCAATTGTAAATTTGTTTATTGAATATAAACTCATTTAAAAATCTAAAAAGCTTGTGTTTGTATTCACACCCCCACCCCCCCCCCTTCTACAAACTGTTTCTATATCCTTGAACTCTTGTAGACTCCCTTGGGACCAACAAGTGGTATCAGAGCAGTGTATTGCTTTATAAACTTTAAAACAACTAATTTCTTGTTATTTTAAAATTCTTAACACAAACACAAACTTCATTGATAAACCTCCTAGATTTAGCCATTATAATTTCCTAGCCTGGAAGAAAAGAATGGCTCTATTCCTAAAAGGGTCAGTTCCTAAGATCCCCTACTATGTAGAGACTGGACCATTCATTCCAATACTTCTAGTCCCTGCAGTTCCTGCTAGTACTACCTCTCCTGCTATTCCCGAGAGACGTATTCCCAAAACTCCAAATCAATGGAGAGAGGAAGACAAGAATGAACTAGATGTTGATTCAAAAGATAGATCTATTATTGTCATGTTTCTTCCAGATGATGTTTATCACTCTAAGATGAAAATGAGGACCTCCAAGTCCATGTGGGACACTCTCTGTGTTCAATATAAAGGAACCCATGAGGTTCAGATTACTCGCCGAATCAACTTGGTGAGACAATATGAAAGTTTCATGTTTCTGAAAAACGAAACACTTTCACAAATCCACTAGAGATTTAATTGTCTTTTAATATATATGAAAACTGTTGACCGAGAGTACTCTAACTCTGAAATTCTGACAAAGTTCATGGAAGCTCTTTCTGAACAATTGGACACATTTACTACATCTCTTAAATTGTCAAAGAACACAGAAGCTTTATCTTTAAGTGCGTTGTATGGAATATTGCTCAATCATAAGCAATCCCAAACCTTAAAAAGAAACCTCATAAAGGACACTAAATATGTCAAAAGTACGTCTTTGGCTCTAGTGACCTCAGAGATGGAAACTCCTAAACTTGTATCTTCTTCTATAACCTCTATCACTGAGTTAGATCAAACTAACTCAGAGGAAATAACTGATGCGGATATCTCTGAATTTGATAATTCTCTGGCACTTCTTACTAACAATCTTAGAAGATTTTCTAGAAAGAGCAATTTCAGTAAAACCCCTGCCATCACTGACTCTAATAAGTGAAAGACTCTTCCAACTGACAAAGCTTCAGCGATCTGCTATAACGGTCAAGCAAAGGCCACTTTGCAAGTGAATGCAGATCCAAGAAGGTCGTTGCTCCCACCACGTCTCAGATCCTTGATAAAACTAAGAAGGGAAAGTACTCTAAGTTGAAAGAAAAATATCAGAATTTGAAGTATAACCAGCGAAAAGGTAAAGGCCTTGTCGCTGAAGAAGTGGACTGGGATCAAGAAGATGACTGGGCTCAAAACACTGATGAATCTGGATCACATGAAGAAGACATAGCCTTTATATGTCTTATGGCTAGAATAGAAGAAGTTGAAGAGGCCTCTGACACCTCTTCTTCTGAATCTCCATCTACTCAGGTACCTATTTTAACTAACTCTTCTATACATGAAAATGATAGCGTGTCAGCTTTCGATTCAATGACCGTTGATTTCTACAATGCTCTAAACGGTAAAGTAAAAGTTGAACAAATAAATATAGATCTAACAGAACAGCTTAAAAACTGTCATATGAGAATCAAAGAACTTAATAAAATCAAAGAAGATTTTAAAAACCAAAGAGGACTAAACTTGGACCTAAAACGGTAGATTGTATATATATTGGTCCTGCATATAATAGTGTTGCATATAGGTTCTTTGTATACAAATCTAATGTAGATGACATAAGCAACAATACAATTATAGAATCTGCGGAAGCGGAATTCTTTTAGACGATCTTCCCTTATAAGGAAAAAGAGGGTAACACCTCTAATGCAAGGAAAAGATTGATTGATGAAACTCACTCTCAAAATGAAACTAACAAGAGTGATCAATCAAAGATTGGTGAAACCTCCAAGGTACAAGAAGAGATGGAACCAAGGAGAAGCAAAAGGGGAAGAATCGCCAAAGACTTTGGACCGGACTTATGGTTTTCAACGTTGAAAGAGAACCTCTCTCCTATAAGGCTGCCATGGAATCATCCGAGGCACCCTATTGGGAAGAAGAAGTTCAAGGTGAGATCGACTCTATAGTGTAAAACAACACATGGAAATTGGTCGACTTACCTCCGGGTCATAAAGTGATTGGCCATAAATGGATCTTCAAGAGAAAGTTGAGAGCCGATGGCACTATAGAGAAATACAAAGCTCGATTAGTCGCCAAGGGATACCGACAAAAGGAAGGTGAAGACTTCTTCGATACATATTCACCAATTTCAAGAATAACGTCTATAAGGACATTGATAGCAATAGCGGCTATTCATAACTTAGAAATACATTAAATGGATGTGAAAACCGCATTATTGAATGGTGAACTTGAAGAAGAAATATACCGAGCGGTTACCGACGGTTACGAGCGGTTATGGGCGGTTACCCGCGCTAGAAAACCGCCGCCACGCCTATAAATATGCGTGTTTTCAATCCAAAATTAACATCGAAAAATTCAACGATATTCCCTCCACTTCTCTCTGGTTCTCTCTCTCGAGAAACGATCCATGATCAGATAGGAAACTCGACAGATTCGAGTTCTCGTGCAAGAACACGAATAGATTGTTGTATCCTCTAGACGAACACCAATACCACCAGCGAATTTTTGTCTTAGGACACTGCTGACGTGCAGGCCTCAATCGGAAACTTATCACGAAGAATCTGCAATATCAAGTACGATTTCGATGTTTTATATGATTTCGTTGTTGATTTTATGTTTGTATACATAGGTTTTGTATAAAAATCTTGATTTCTACATCGTTCTTGTAATTTAGATATATCAATATCTATCTTTGGATTTATTACTCCTAACATGCCAGTACTGTTGTAGATAAGTCTCTGGTACAACAAGGGATCCATTCAAGGCATAGTTGATCGGGTGGCCTTTTAATATCTCCAAAACAAACGGGAATTCATATCTCTTTATGAAGTTTAAGAAATAATTGTTTGGAGTGAGTTTATATCTTTCATTAGTTGGAATCAAATCCTCATCAGGGATTTCTGCATTGACTGAGTGGAATGGTAGATCAGATCTGATAGATGGAACAGGATGATAATCGTTAGACTGATGCGGGTGAATGTTCTCCACGTTTTCAATAATGTCTGTAAAAGGTAAAACGGTTAAACCCAAAAAATTCAAATATAAGAAATTTAAGTAAAAATATCACATCCCAAAAATGTCATATCTTTATTCACTTCACAGAGAAGTGATAAATAGTAGAATTTATCTAAAAGAACAAATTTCGGTCAATCCGTTTAAAAAAATCTTTTAAAAGAATCGGATTTGACAATGGAAATCGGATTGAATGAATACGGATATAGGAAAAAAAGAAACACATATTGGAATTTTCCAAAGGAACACGAGTTGGTCTATTGAAAAATAACACGGGTAAGTTATTAACTAACACGGGCTAAGGTGTTGCTGATCCAAACTCCTTTCAGTGATTTGAATATGATTCCTTATTTACTTAGTGAAAATTTCACTCATAGGATAATGTTCATATTCAGCGATAAGCACACACTGATTGCACTCAGTGATCGTTGAAGCTCAGGAACAATGTCGTATCTCTGAAGATCTAAAGGACAACACTCACACCACAAAGCCATTCAGCGACAGTCGAAGGCATAGCTGAAGATAGAGATGGATAGCTTGTCATCTAAAGCGGTTTAGTGATAGCACTCTTGCAAAGCCTCAGTGATACCCGAAGACTTCATCCTTGATGTCTCTGGTTCAGTGATCAATTGGGCCTACTCAACAAGATCAATCTTGATGTTATCCTCGATGCACAAAAGTCAAAACCTCATACCTTGTCAGAAAAGGACGTATAGATTGTCTCTTATGTCCCTATCAGATCTGATATGGTTACTGTTCATATTCAGCCAAAAGCATGGTTGCTTTATGAACAAAGGACAAGTCTCAAATAGAAACTTGACATGTTGCATATACCTTTTGCTTTGCATTTAATGCAACGGGTGTAAATAGATGAAGAACCCTTCTTCATCTTCATGCACACATAATCTCTCCTCAAACCTCTGTTTCTATTTCTTTTCTTTCCTTGTGCATCAATCTGTGTGATTTCTTAAGTTGTAATAGAATAGGTTTATATACTTGTTCTTATTCCGCTTGCAATTGTAAATTTGTTTATTGAATATAAACTCATTTAAAAATCTAAAAAGCTTGTGTTTGTATTCACACCCCCACCCCCCCCCCTTCTACAAACTGTTTCTATATCCTTGAACTCTTGTAGACTCCCTTGGGACCAACAAGTGGTATCAGAGCAGTGTATTGCTTTATAAACTTTAAAACAACTAATTTCTTGTTATTTTAAAATTCTTAACACAAACACAAACTTCATTGATAAACCTCCTAGATTTAGCCATTATAATTTCCTAGCCTGGAAGAAAAGAATGGCTCTATTCCTAAAAGGGTCAGTTCCTAAGATCCCCTACTATGTAGAGACTGGACCATTCATTCCAATACTTCTAGTCCCTGCAGTTCCTGCTAGTACTACCTCTCCTGCTATTCCCGAGAGACGTATTCCCAAAACTCCAAATCAATGGAGAGAGGAAGACAAGAATGAACTAGATGTTGATTCAAAAGATAGATCTATTATTGTCATGTTTCTTCCAGATGATGTTTATCACTCTAAGATGAAAATGAGGACCTCCAAGTCCATGTGGGACACTCTCTGTGTTCAATATAAAGGAACCCATGAGGTTCAGATTACTCGCCGAATCAACTTGGTGAGACAATATGAAAGTTTCATGTTTCTGAAAAACGAAACACTTTCACAAATCCACTAGAGATTTAATTGTATTTTAATAGATATGAAAACTGTTGACCGAGAGTACTCTAACTCTGAAATTCTGACAAAGTTCATGGAAGCTCTTTCTGAACAATTGGACACATTTACTACATCTCTTAAATTGTCAAAGAACACAGAAGCTTTATCTTTAAGTGCGTTGTATGGAATATTGCTCAATCATAAGCAATCCCAAACCTTAAAAAGAAACCTCATAAAGGACA
This sequence comes from Silybum marianum, assembly GCA_036898165.1. Taxonomy (NCBI): domain Eukaryota; kingdom Viridiplantae; phylum Streptophyta; class Magnoliopsida; order Asterales; family Asteraceae; genus Silybum; species Silybum marianum. The sequence goes on from CM072543.1 coordinate 21,771,404, forward strand.
CTAAATATGTCAAAAGTACGTCTTTGGCTCTAGTGACCTCAGAGATGGAAACTCCTAAACTTGTATCTTCTTCTATAACCTCTATCACTGAGTTAGATCAAACTAACTCAGAGGAAATAACTGATGCGGATATCTCTGAATTTGATAATTCTCTGGCACTTCTTACTAACAATCTTAGAAGATTTTCTAGAAAGAGCAATTTCAGTAAAACCCCTGCCATCACTGACTCTAATAAGTGAAAGACTCTTCCAACTGACAAAGCTTCAGCGATCTGCTATAACGGTCAAGCAAAGGCCACTTTGCAAGTGAATGCAGATCCAAGAAGGTCGTTGCTCCCACCACGTCTCAGATCCTTGATAAAACTAAGAAGGGAAAGTACTCTAAGTTGAAAGAAAAATATCAGAATTTGAAGTATAACCAGCGAAAAGGTAAAGGCCTTGTCGCTGAAGAAGTGGACTGGGATCAAGAAGATGACTGGGCTCAAAACACTGATGAATCTGGATCACATGAAGAAGACATAGCCTTTATATGTCTTATGGCTAGAATAGAAGAAGTTGAAGAGGCCTCTGACACCTCTTCTTCTGAATCTCCATCTACTCAGGTACCTATTTTAACTAACTCTTCTATACATGAAAATGATAGCGTGTCAGCTTTCGATTCAATGACCGTTGATTTCTACAATGCTCTAAACGGTAAAGTAAAAGTTGAACAAATAAATATAGATCTAACAGAACAGCTTAAAAACTGTCATATGAGAATCAAAGAACTTAATAAAATCAAAGAAGATTTTAAAAACCAAATCTTTGTAAATCAGGCCATAAGCATCGAAAGACAACAAGCTATCATTGAGCGTGAACAAGCTATCACTGATCTCAAGGCTAAAAAAGCTACCATTGATGGATGGTGTAAGGCTTCTAACAAAGTCAGTGAGATTATTAATGCTCAGATCCCTAAAAATGTCAAGAGTGGTATTGGATATTCCTCTGACCAAGAAGAAACTAACACTGATCGTTCCATGTTAAAATTTGGAATGTTTGTTTCTTCTATCCCTGATCCCTCTTCTCAGAGTATCTCTACTTCTGAGAAAAAACCTTCTAAACCTCTTACGAAGGATTCAGGGAAGGTGATCAAAGATAAGTTTCTTGACCATGTTCCCACGATCAAGAATTTCCAAAGACTGAAGAAGAATCCTTCACTTCCTTCAGTGAGTCATCCTAAAACTGGAAAGAAGATCCCTTGATTTGTTCAAAGATCCACTCCCAGAATTAAGATTGATCTCACTCCATCTAAACCCGAGGAACTAGTGGTTCCTCCAAGGACAATGGAGAAAGGAATTCTTGGTCATGGTCCTGAACATGTTTTGACCTCATTTCTGCATGTTTCTTGTTCAAAACCTGTTTTCAAATACCGGAAATGCCCAAATGTTACTAAAGTTAAGAGATTAACTCATAGTAAGAAAGTAGCTTAAGCTGAGAAGTCAGCAAAAGTAAAATCCACTAAGGTTGGTAAAACATCCAAGGTGAAGATAATCATTGAAGAGAATTCTTCTGCAAGTAACATGTCCGCCATACCTGTTATTTACACTAACAATGCAGGACCCATAATTATATAGATACCTATGAAAAATTAATCCACTTGTCTTATGCAGAGTGCTAAAGGTGTCTGGTATCTAGATAGCAGATCCTCAAGGCACATGACTGGCAGAAAATCCCTCCTCTCTAAATACAAGGAAGAAACAGGTCCCTTAGTGACCTTTGGTGGAAATAGCAAAGGATACACCAAGGGTTATGGCGTTTTATCCAATGGAGAAACCTCGTTCAGCCGTGTTGCTTACGTTGAAGGACTAAAGCATAATCTCTTAAACATTAGTCAACTCTATGACAAAGACTTCAAAGTTTTGTTCACAAAGACAAGATATGTTGTCACTGATAAAAACGACAAACTTGCTTTAAAAGGCAAAAGATCAGAGAATATATATCATAAATATGGATAGTACTCACTCTGAAAAAGTTTGCTTTCTATCAAGGGCTTTCTCTGATGTAAATTGGCTCTGGCATAAGAGACTCTCTCATCTAAACTTTAAGATGATAAATGATCTATCTTAGAGAGATCTTGTCAAGGGTCTCCCTAAACACTCTTTTACAAAGGAATCTCTTTGTTTAGCGTGTGAGAAATTAAATTTGACAAATGCAACATTCAGATCAAAGTAAGTCTCTTAAGTGACCTCACCTCTTCATTTACTTCATATGGATCTCTTTGGACCTGTTAATGTCCAATCCATATCTGGAAAGAGATACACTCTGATGATCGTTCATGAATATTCCAGATACACGTGGGTATTCTTTCTTCATTCTAAGAGCGATACACGTGATGAAATTATTTCCTTTATCAAAAGAACGGAAGTCCTGAACAATCTCACTGTTCGCTCCATGAGAAGTAATCATGGTACTGAATTCAAAAATAGTGCTCTGGTTACCTTCTTTGAAGAAAAAGGAATCTTTCATAATTTCTCATCAGTGAGGACACCTCAGCAAAATGGTGTTGCTGAAAGAAGAAATCGAATGATCATTGAAGCTGCTCACTCAATGCTCAGCGAATCGAATTTACCAACTCAATTCTGGGCTAAAGCAGTTAACGCTGCATGTTTCACTCAGAATCGTTCCCTCATAGTCAAAAGATTCAAGAAGACCTCCTATGAACTCTCTCATGGAAGAAAACCCTCTCTGAGCTATCTACATATCTTCGGACGTAGATGCTACATCCTGAATGACAGAGATCATTTAGGTAAGTTCGATCAAAGGCGGATGATGGTATCTTTCTTGGATACTCCTCAATTTCCAAGGCATTCATAGTCTTTAACAAAAGAAGACAACACGTAGAAGAAACCATGCATGTGAACTTTGATAAATCTCGCTCAACTAATTTCGTTCCTGTCTCTGAAGACGACGAAGAATTGAATAATTGGATGAAATCTCATTATGGGGAACCTGAATCTTATTTTAATGCACCACCTATCACTGAAAATAATGATGATGAAGGTCCTAACTTCATCCCTACAACAAGTGACACTCCATCCTCTTCAGGAATAGATGTTACTCCTCTAAATCAAATTCCTCCCTCTGATTCTTCCAACGGTGATTCATCAGTGAATAATCAAGTTCCTCTCTCAACTCAAGATCTCCACCAGGGATGATAAGAAATGCTGAAGAATCTATTGTTGAAGCATCTTCCATTCTCCGTGTACAAGTCGCTGAATCAAATGTTGATTAATTTGCTCAACTACCAGCTTAGCGATGAACTCAAAATCACCCAATCGACCAAATCATTGGTGATTCAAATGCAAGTATTAAAACCCGTAGGGGTACAGGTAATATATGTCGCTAGGTAAACTTTATTTCTCTTACCGAACCTAAGAAGATTGATGATGCTATCACTGATCCAAGTCGGGTCTCTGCTATACAAGAAGAGCTCACTGAGTTTCGAAGAAACAAAGTTTGGAATTTTGTACCTTGTCCATCTGGTAAAACTGCTATAGGTACTAAATGGGTATATCGTAACAAACTAGATGAAAATGGCACTGTTATCCGTAACAAGGCTCGACTTGTTACTCAAGGATACAGATAGAAAGAAGGAATCGATTATGATGAAACTTTTGCTCCTGTTGCTAGATGAGAAGCCATAAGACTTTTCCTAACTTATGTTGCCCATAAAGACTTTAAAGTTTTTCAAATGGATGTTAAAGTGCTTTTCTAAATGGTAAACTCAAAGAGGAAGTTTATGTTGAGCAACCTCTTGGTTTCTCTGATCCTAAACATCTTGGTTTTGTTTTCAAACTTCAAAAAGCTCTTTACGGGTTAAAAGAAGCTCCTAGAGCTTGGTATGATACCCTTTCTGAATATTTTCTTAAAGAAAAATTTGTTCGTGGAAAAATTGACCAAACCCTCTTTCTTAGAAAATATAAAGGTTATACTATTCTTGCTCAAATATATGTTGATGACATCATATTTGGTTCCATAAGACTCAAACTAGGTACTCGTTTTGCAAATCGCATGAAGAAAGAATATAAGATGAGTATGATGGGTGAACTAACATATTTTCTTGGTTTGCAGATTAAACAATCTGATAAAGGCATTTTTATATGTCAAAGTAAATATGTTAAAGACGTGCTGAAAAAATTTGAAATGACTCAAATTTCAGCTATGAAGACTCCTATGGCACCTCCTCTGACCTTGAACAAGGACCTTGAAGGGAAACCTGTAAATGTCATTGCCTATAGAGGAATGATTGGCTCTCTGCCGTATCTCACATCTAGTCGACCCGATATCATGTACTCTACTTTTCTCTATGCAAGATATCAAGCGGAACCCAAGGAATCTCATCTGATCGCTGTAAAGAGAATATTAAGATATCTGAAGGGAACTCCTAATCTTGGCCTTTGGTACCCCAAAGGCTCAGGGTTCGACCTAACCGGTTTCTCTGATAGTGATTTTGCAGGATGTAAGATTGATAGGAAAAGTACCACTGGTGGTTGTCAGCTACTAGGTGGTAAGTTGGTAAGTTGGACTAGTAAAAATCAAAACTCGGTGTCCACCTCAACTGCTGAAGCTGAATACGTAGCCGCTGGAAGTTGTTGTGCCCAAATCCTGTGGATGAGAAACCAACTCAGAGACTATGATATAAAGCTATCTAAAATCCTTATCTACTACGATAGCACAAGTGCTATTCCTAATGCAAATAATCCTGTACCTCACTTAAAAACCAAGCATATTGAGATCATATATCACTTTATCAGGGATCATGTTATGAATGGTAAAATTGAACTTCATTTTGTACCTACTAAAAATCAGCTCGCTGACCTTTTTTACTAAGCCTCTTAATGAGACTAGATTCAATCTATTAATCAACGAACTTGGTATGTTGAATGCTTAATAATAATTATTCTTCTTTAATAAACATTATTCAGTGAGTATCAAATTGCTTTTCATCAGTCATACTCTGAACTTTAACTTAGCGATATATATATATATATATATATATATATCGCCAAGGTATGTACTTCAACTCCTAACACTCTCTGAACGTCTTCTTATTCCGAAAATGGTTCTCAAAAGAGAAAACCCATCACTGACAATACTTTAAATTGCAAATTATGAGGATTTTAAATGGATATTGATTAACATTTATTATTTAAATAACAATCTTATCATTTTTTTAAAAAGCACAAGTCAGACCATTTTCTGGCACACGACGGATCTCAACGTTTTCTATCCCATCAAACCCTAGAAACCTGCTATAGGTCATCATTACTGTTAGATCCAATTAGCCCCAATTAGATAGAAAGTTCTATAAAGAATTGTATTTTGGGCTTTTTGGGATTTATGGGCTTGGACTTATCACATGTAATGGACACCTATATAAATGGTGTCTTGATCATTTTATCATTTGAGTCTTGGGAGAGAATACACATTACACACATATAGACTAATGAGAGTCGTTCAATTCCAATGTGTGGTATTCTTCACAATTCCCCTCCATATTAATCAATACATGAATATGAGTTGATGATTTGATGATTATTGTTCTTTAATTCTCTATCTCTTCTCTATAATTTATGGAGTTTTCTCAATTGTTGCTAGTTTGGGATCTAACAATTGGTATCAGAGCCAATTGAAGAAACTTTTCTTCAATTCGGTCATCTATGGCAACATTTGAGGAATTAGTGAATGATTTTGGTGTTTTGGTCCTCCGATTGTTTCAATCGCATTTTTGGTGTTTTGGTATCATTTATGTGATCTAATTTTTTGTTTTGGCTTATTTGAGATCCAATATTTCATCTAGATGAGATTTGGATGATCGTTAATAGAAGATTTCATTGATTCTAAACCCAATTTGATTATGCACACCACGTGTTTGATGAAATGTGTGTGTGAAGATTTAATTTCAATTTGATTAGATCTAATTAGTTTTATTACATGTGTGTATATGCTCTTGATTAAATTTGATCTTCCTCCTTTATTGGTCTAACATTTTAGCACTAAGTAGGTGGTTGATCTTTGATCCCATCTTGTTGTGTGCTTGGGTCCATAGTTTCTCCTTGCCTTGGTAGTAGGGCTATTGATCTTTGATTTGGCCTTATTTTAATCCGAGATTGGACTCTCTTCTTTCATATTGGGTTTGCCGCTTCCTGTGCTTGATTTCGTGTAGCAACATGTATGACACAATCTTGATATGAGCAACTTTGGTTCAAGGATGTCCGATTTTCAATTTTTGTTGTCAAGTTCCAAAATAGGAAGTTAGGCTGCTGTTTGTTTAAATGATTCTTTTCTGCTGCCAAAATTTGAAATAAAACAGAATGTAGATCATTTTTTGTTTAAACCTTGAGTTGTTGTTATTAAAGCAGATGAAGATGTGCCATTCAAGTTGGAACACCTCCTATCCTTGGTGGATATACTGGAAAGAAGCTTTGATCACTTGAAATTAGATGGAGGTTTTTAACTGAAGTAGTCCATGTCTGCCAGCAGCACAGTGATGATACATTGATACTTGTCTTGCCTACACATTAACAGCCCTTTGTAACTTGTTATCTGAAGTTGGTATCTCGAATATGACTGGAATTATGGAAACATCAGATTCGTAGATGACCAGTATTGACACTCATTATCTATTCAGCAACAGTTGTTTGTGCTTCTTAGAAAATCCTCTAGTGGTCTATCTCATAGTTGGAAATCAACCAATGTGGTTCATGGATCTGCTGTCCCTGGTGTTCAGAAGGAAGGGGGTCTTGGGAAATCGGTGGACCGAAACTTTGCTTCTAGTAAGGGATGACCAATTAGAGTTACATTTGGCAAAAGTTCTCTTGTACATTCAGAAAAGCAAGATCATCTTGGTAGGAGGACATAAGGAAAAGGAGATGCACCACAAGGCAACAATGTGCTAGCAGTGAGCACGAATTCTGGTTAGGGAAAAGACGGATTGGTTGGATTTGGTGATCTTAAGAAGGGGATGGTTATCCCCTGTAATAAACATGGTCGAGACGGTGAAATTGTTGAGAGATTGACAGAGGCTTCTAAAGCCACTGGCTCAGCATCTGGTGGCACAATGAAATGAGCGAAACCATATGAAGCTTCTTATAGTTCTATAAATGAATTGGTTGAAAGTTATGAAAAATTTTCTATAGTTAATGCATCTGCATCAGTAGGCAATGATATTGGAATGAATCTGCTTGCTAGTGTGGTTGCTGGCGAGATGTCTAAATCTAATGCCTCACCACCAGGTTCACCTGAAAATAAACGGGCTTTGTCTGAATACATTTTACCCGGAAATGATGCTAAGTCTACACAATCAATTGAAAATGGTTGCCAAAGTGAAGATAATTCGAAAGTGACCAATGGTCATGTCATGATGGAACAGGTTAGTTCTGTTGAATCCCAGCAGCAGCAAGTTCTGTCTGCTGTGAACCACATTTCTACAGACGGTAAAGTTGCTTTACTTGTAGATTCATCTGTTGCTAGATAGCCACATAATGTTATTTTGTAATTGTGGCACCTGAGGCAAACCCTGCTGTATTGGTAGCAGATGATTCTGCTTTATTGCCTTCTAAAGAATCTACCTGTACTTTCAAAGAGGGTGATGAGGTCTTTCAGTCTCACAATGGAAAGAAGTTTTCTCCTAATAAGTTGCGAGTTACCATTTCCCAAATCAGAAGCTAATCAAAGTTTAATCAGTAGGTATGTAAACCAGAAGGTATGAGCTTAATCAGAAGCTAATAAGAGTCATCCAGAAGCTACACAAAGCTTAATCAGAAGAAGTTCCGAGGTGCAGACTGTTAGAAACAAGAACGATTGTAAATATGAATGTACGAGACGGATGATGGTGCCGAATGGTTTCCAGCTTTTCTATTGATCTTGAGAGTAAACGTACAAAGATAAAATGTAAATGAGCTGCTTAACCTAAGCTAGTAGATTACAGGATATTATATACTAACTATAAAAGGGAACTATACAAAAGAGCTCGTGGGCCTTCGGGCCTGTTATACATACTAACACCCCCTTCCCCAACCAAAGTCAATCGGGGGAAGAATGAGCCTGATTGAGTTTGGAAACAAGATCTCGAAAGCATCCGGGGAGATGATATTTGGTGATATGTCAGGCGGCTGATCAACGGTGGAGATGGGTAGAAGTTGTATAGTGTGACGAACCATATGTTAGCAAACAAAGTGACAGTCAATCTCTATGTGTTTCGTACGCTCATGGAAAATGTCATTATGGGCAATATGAATAGCGCTACGGTTATCACACCACAACGAGGTCGAAGAAGTTTGAGGAGCTCCCATGTCAGATAATAACCATCGTAGCCAGACAAGTTCTTTGACGTGTCAGCTAATGCTCGATACTCAGCTTCAGTACTGGATCGAGATATGAGGGATTGTTTCCTGCGGTGCCAAGAAATAAGCGAGTCCCCTAGAAAGATGAAATAGTTGGTAGTAGATCGACGATCAGTTATATCACTATCCCAATCAGCATCAGAGAATCCACGCAGGGTTAAAAACGATATGGATGCAAAATGAAGCCCGTGAAACATGGTACCTTTGAGATACCGAAGAATGCGAAGGACCGCAGCATAATGATCAGAACATGGTGCAGACATGAACTGGCTGAATGTATGTACGGCATAGGCAATATCAGGACGACTAACGGTCAGGTATACAATAGATCCCACTAATTGACGGTATAACGTTGGATCTCGGAGAAGAGGGCCAGCATTAGGAGCCAGATGCATATTATATTTCGGTGGTGTGGAGGCTACTTTGTTGTCGGTAATACCTGCATTTGACAGAAGATCTGAAGTATACTTTGCTTGGCATAGATAGATTCCAAAAGTATCTGACAAAACTTCAAGGCCAAGAAAGTAGTGTAGATTGTCAAGGTCCTTCATCTCAAAACATGAACTGAGAGATTGTTTTAGGTGTGTGATGCATGTAGAGTCACTGCCAGTAATGATCATGTTATCCACATATAAGAGAAGTAAAATTGTTCTGCATCGGTGACTCGAGTAAACAGACCAGAATCATAGTTGCTTGATGCAAATCCCAATGAGAGTACCGTCGTGCTAAATTTCTCAAACCATCTCGAGGAGCTTGTTTGAGTCCATATAAAGCTTTCTGAAGGCAACAAACATGCCCTTCGGGACGTTGAACACCAGGAGGAGGTTTCATATATACTTCTTGTGATAAATCACTGTTGAGAAATGCGTTCTTAACATCCATCTGAAAGAGAGGCCATTGTTTAGTGGCAGTTATGGCAAGAAGACTGCGAACGGAGGTTATTCGAGCGACAGGAGCAAACGTCTCCTCATAATCAATACCATATTCCTGATTGAAGCCTTTTGCCACTAGACGAGCTTTGTAACGATCAATGGAACCATCGGACTTTGTCTTGATTTTGAAGACCCATTTAGAACCAATAGGTGACTTACCCAATGAGAGAGGGACAAATTTCCATGTATTTGCTTTATCAAGAGCCATAAGTTCCTCCTGCATTGCTTTTTGCCAATCTGGGTTAGCAGAAGCTTCCTTGTAGGAAGTTGGTTCATGGTTGGATAGCAGAATAGCATAGTAGTGATAATCACGGAGATGAGAAGGAACCTGTCTTACCCGGTCTGAGCGTCGTATATTCGGTGATTGAGATGGTCCAAGATCCGTAGATTCAGCAGATGGCTCAGATGTAGGCCCTGGAGGTTGTACAGATAAGTGAGTCTGAGGTTGTACAGATGATTGAGTCTGAGGTATGGGTAAGGATGAGTCAGAAATTTCTGAAGTTTGACTAGAGACAGAAGATGGTGTGGAATTTGGTTGGAGTGAGTTCAATGAAACAGAGGGGTCTGTGAAGAAGGGAACGGTGGAGTTGGGTGACTCTTGAAACTTAGACATGGTGGATAAAGGAACTTGTTCCCAGAAGGTTACATGACGGGAGATGCGTAAACGTTTAGAGATGGGATCCCAACAGTAATAGCCTTTGTGTTCAATTCCATACCCAAGAAAACAACATAACCTAGAGCGAGGTTCGAGTTTGGTATGTTCATGAGGTTGCAATTGAACAAAACAAGCACAACCCCATACTTAGGGGCTCGTACGCAGGAGAGACCCCATAAAGTGTTTCATAGGGAGATTTTTGTTTCAATACTGGAGTGGGATGTCGATTAATTTTATAGACAGCTGTAAATGCCGCCTCACCCCAAAACCGTTCTGGACAGTTGGCAGAGATAAGGAGTGTACAAACAGTATCAAGAATGTGACAGTGTTTGCGTTCAGCACGGCCGTTTTGGGGTGATGTACTTGGACAAGAGTACTGAGAGAGAGTACCTTGAGACCGAAGAAGAGCAAGGAGAGAAGACTCTTTGTATTCCATGTCATTATATGCACGAAGAACCTTTATAGGTTTGGAGAATTGAGTTTGAATCATACGAGCAAACGTGATGTAGATTTGGGATAATTCAGAACGATGTTTCATGAGGTATATCCATATAAACCGTGTATAATCATCAATAAAGATAACAAAGTACCGAGCACCCCCCATGGATGGATGTGGTGCTGGTCCTCAGACATCAGAATGAATAAGATCAAATGAAGAAGTAGATTGAAAGTCATTTACGTCAAAAGGTAAAGCATGATGTTTTCCAAGTTTACATGATAAGCAGGAAACATTTTTAGAAGACGTGTCTCCTAATAATCCTGAATTGGCTAAAGTTTTTATACTAGAGATGGATAGATGTCCTAACCGAGCATGTCATAGATCAAAGGAAGGTGCATTAGAGATAGAAGCGACAAGGTTTGATGTTTGTAATGGAAGACGAAGGTGAGTTACTTCAACCATCCGACCAACTCTACGGCCTACTCCAAGGATTTGCTTGGTCTTTGGATCCGGCACAACACAATCAGAAGAATGAAATAAAATCATCAGACCTGATTCCATAAGTTGAGTAATGGAGATTAGACTTATGATAGATTAGGGATATGTAACACATCAGGTAATTGTATATGAGGAGTGGAAATTTTTCCACTGAAAGACACCGGTAAGCCTGTATTGTCAGTTGTTCGAACTGAGGGAAAGTTCTGATATGGTTGTTTAGAAACAAACCCATCAGTATGAGGCGTCATGTGATTGCAGCAACCTAAATCATAAAGCCACGTATTATCTGAAGCAGTCGAGTTCGGAGAGTTCATACCCATAGATCCTGTCATGAGTTGTTCTATAAGTTCTTGATTTCGACGCATAAGCTCTATCAGATCATCCAGTAAAGTTCCATTTGGAATAGCTGATCCCTTAACCGGCTGAGTCGGGTGTTGGTTGTTGGTGTTTCTCGAATTCTATGGACAGTTAGACTCATAGTGCCGAGGATAGCATGATTTATGATTTGAAATATACGCCATCTGATACTTGGATGGTGATCGGACTATAGACGAATTGGAAAGGAATCCGATAAATGGTAAATGTGATCTGATCCGATAACTTGAGTATCGAACTTGAGTGAGTTGATCCCATAAGGTAATTATCGGACTTATGTGAAAACCATTGAGGAGACAGAGAGATGATCTGATTTGCGAGAATTCCGAAAGTGAACAAGGGTGATGATCGGATTTGTGAGAATCCGATAGTGAAGAGGGTGATCGACAGAAATATGATCGGACTTGTGAGAAATCCGATAGTGAACTAGAGTGATGATCGGACTTGAAGAATCCGATAATGAATGATCCGATAGATGAATTCGACAACAGTTGATCTAATTGATTGATCGACGATGATTGAGTGGATAATTGATCGGGTAAGGTCGATATCAGAATCGATATCAGATAAATGAGGCGATGATCCGGATTATGTAAAATCCGATACTAAGATGATCGAATACTGAGTCCGATATGGAAGTCCGATAAATGAGATGTTGTTTTGATCGATATAGAAGTCCGATATAAGGAAGTCCGATATAAGGAAGTCCGGTATGAAGGTGAAATGATCGGATTTATGAAAAGTCCGATAGATGTAGATTTATGTAAAGTCCGATAATAAGGAAGTTCGATAGATGCAGATATGAAGGCAACGTAAATTGAAATCAATATCAGAAAGAAATCAATCGATACAGATAAGAGTAAGAGTTAATTGCATTTTCGATTCAGCAGCAAAAATTGATATTAAGACTCGAATTTGATATATACGGATGTTGCGATTTGAATTAATACGGGTTTGAAGATGGTGAACAGCGACAAAGATAAGCCGGTAATGAAAGTGAAACAGATAAATAAAATTGGATGAATGGAGAAGAACGAGAAGCAAACCTAATGCTCTGATACCATGTTAGGAACAAGAACGATTGTAAATATGAATGTACGAGACGGATGATGGTGCCGAATGGTTTCCAGCTTTTCTATTGATCTTGAGAGTAAACGTACAAAGGTAAAATGTAAATGAGCTGCTTAACCTAAACTAGTAGATTACAGGATATTATATACTAAGTATAAAAGGGAACTATACAAAAGGGCCCATGGACCTTCGGGCCTGTTATACACACTAACACAGACAATGCACATCTGAAGCAAACCAGACTACCAGAGAGTTTTGTATCCAAATCAGAAGGCTTTGTATGCGAACCAGAGAGCTGTGCATGAAAGATTAATACAGAACAGATTATATTCTGATCTACTTTCATCTTCTAGACCAAAAGCTACCTGGTTAAAGTTTTTTTACACTAGATACAGATAAACCTCACTCATCTTGCAAATTTGTTTCAGGTTCTAAATGAAAATAAATTTAGTTTTTATTGCTGGCAGCAAGAGAGTGGGTTAGTCGTGGACATGTGAAGAATGATGATGATATGAAGTCTACCTCTGCTGAGTTCTTTGAAAGACTCAAAGAGCAGTTATATATCAATAATTTGGAAAAAGAATTGAGTATCTGCAGCTATGTGAAGAATGGGATGTACAGAAGGAGTTTGATGAGCATCGTCTTCAGTGGGTTAATAAAAAAATTGGGTTTTCAGTGCTTTTATTAGTGATTTTGAAGGGAAGAACAAAATCCTTTCTGAAGAGCTTGCTAGATGTACGTCTGAACTACTGAGTTACAAGTGAAAAATGAGAATCTGGATGTGTTTGTTGCTTCATTGACCGATGAGAAAACTAAATCGAGCTTCAATTGTCGAATGTGTCATCTGAGTTGGTTGACAGTGAGAGTTTGTTATCAGACTTGCAGGTGAAAACCGAAAACCTGAATGTGTATATTGCTTCATTAACCAATAAGAGAAATAAACTTGAGAAGAAAAAGGAAGCCGTACATCTGGAAAATATGTAGGCTGTTGTTGCTCAGTTGAAGAAAGAGGCGGGTGGAATCGTTCCTGAATCGTACACCAATAATGAAGGACATGCCGAAAGAAATGAAAACGTGAACGAACCAAAACTAGAAAATGGTGATTTCAACAATCCTGTTCTTAAAGAAAGGCAAGTTTTGAATGTGTAACAAATAGTTCATGACGTGCCAAAGGAAGAGCCCCTTGTTGCTCGTTTGAAGGCTCGACTACAAGAGATGAAGGAGAAAGAGGTGAATTACAACAAATGTTGATTTCTTCTCTGATACCAATTGTAAATCTCATAATGAACAGGTAACAATGAAATAAACAACAAGAATCACGATCAAGATGACGAAATTACATAGTAATATGTAATTAATCTTAGAGAGAGAAAGTAACATGAGAGTGATGAACTATTTCTCTCTCTACAACATTACATAATGATTCACAATGAAAGGTTTACACTAGAAATACAACTTTACATGGTGTTTTTACTATCACTAATAAAGCATGTAAAACCAAATAAGTTCTTCATATGTTGACTTCTTTTTACATCTTGACTTTAAGATCTGACCAATCTTCTTCATATTTATCTTTAATGAATGTGATCTCAGATACAATATATTTGACCCAACACAATGATCGTTGTGGACCTGTTCAATCATACACATAGAAAGAGGTAGAGTTCAAAGACCTCCTTTTCGGATACCATGGATTACACGACTTAGAGGTGTAGCCCGGGTTGTGGTAAGTATTTTTCATAATCTTTATATTGTAAAACTTTAAAATATCCATATAGTTTGGGTTTAATTATAAACTTTATAACTGTTTAACTCTATTTATTTTAGGTTTCCAATCATCAGGCAAACATTAGGATTATTGAAGTTAAAATCTTAGTATGTATGTATATAGATATAGATATATGGTCTGAGTTTCCATTTACTGGGCAAAGATTAGGATTGTTTAAGTTAGAATCTTCGTATATATCTCTGTAGCCGTTATGCGGTCGAAATTGACTTGTAGGATTATTATTTTTCAACCAAAGGGTGACTATACAACCAATCTTATCGAAAAGTTTCGCTAGGATGCCTCCGCCTATTCCCTAGTTGATACATATTTGTGGCAGCAGGCGGTTGAGGGCAACAAGAAAGGCCATCAATTTGTGTTTGGGTACAACCAAGATCCCAATTGGGTCTTGGTCGGGACATCCCCCATAAGGAAACTCGAGTGTGCATTATCTTCTAATAGTCGAGTGTATACCTGTTTCTTCTTTAATACTTATCCATTTCATTTATAGTTCTTAATAAAGATTCTAGCGTTTCTTGTATATGTAGATTCACGAGTTGCAGTCCCAGGTTTAAGACTTGCTACTACGAGACGAGATCTGGAAGAAGGATCATGAAGACTTGCTCCTTCGAGAAGATCCGGAAGGAGCATGAAGAGCTATTGGACTTGATTAGGATGCTTAATCAATCTTAGCAACCCGGGTTCCTGCCGCAACCACCGCCAAAATTCTGATTATTTGGAACAATTTGTATGTTCGTAAACTGAACAATTTAATTTTCGTTGGATCAATTTGTATATACCCTGTCAAAGCAATCAAATTGGGCTTTTTTAATGTATGATATTTGGTTACACGTTTTTAACATTTTTTTTAAATGTTTACACGATTTACAAATTTTAAATCAATAAAAATGGGATGTTTTTTCCTTGAATTGGGCGATTACCGCCACTCATCCGTGGGATTTTTTTAAGATATAAATTAATTCACTAAAATAATTATTTAAATAATTAAATTTCCGACAGATTATCGACCGGTTATTTAATTAAAAAATTAAAATAATTCATTTTTAAAAAAAATTAATTAAATTACGGTCAAATAATCCTTCGGAAACTTAATATGATTACTAATTTAATTAATTAAATCAAGAAAATAGAAAAAGTGGGGAAATCGTTAAAATAGTTAATCTGCTAGAAATTCCGTTGAAAATAGTTTTCCTGACGAATGTTTTCCAAGCCGTGAAATCCTCCATAAATTCTTTTTCCCGACGGATTTTTCCTGTCTGAAAAAGTGCCCTGTTTAGTATTTAAAGCATAAGACACTCTAATGAAATCCGATCGAGTAGAAAGAATTGGACCACCCGGTAATTAATTTGCTAGATTCGAATTCAGTTGATCTTTTCATTTTACTTTTTCTAATAAGATGACAGATGTGATCAAGGGCGGACCCTATGAAGTCCCAAGAAGGATTCTCACTTTCAACTTATTTTTGCAAGTAGAATTTTTTTGGGGTATAAAACGTACATCTAGTAAAATTTGAACAATGTTCCACGTTATTAGAAAATACAGCTAAACATCAACCAAAAATCGGAAGAAAAATCCCTCGAAAACAATAAAACGCAGAAAAAAGTATTTCAAAATCAACCAAAAAATTGGAAAAATAACTTGAAATCAACCAAAAAAAACTTAAAAAATCAACCAAAAAACATAAAAATCTCTCAAAATGGTGGAATTCGGCGAAACCACATCAGACAACTTTTTGGAAGCTCAAGCCTACATCTAGATGTGATAGAAGTTAAGGGTCGTTTACCAAACACTTATCGGGTAAGCACTTACACTGTGTCAATTACCTTACTCGGTAAGCATAGCAAGAAACAAGTGTCGTACCCGATAAGTGAAGGTAGTGACCAATGTTTTAAAACCCTGGTTTTTAGTTGATCCGTTGTGGTGACCGGGTTCCAGGTTAACTGGTTCAACCGGTTCAACCACCGGGTTAACCGGTTTCAATAATTTCCTTAATCCCTTGTATTTTTTTCATTTTCTGCGTACATACATATATATAAAGTAATAACTTGATGTCCACAAGTTTCAACATTAAAAATACACAAACAACAAGTTTTACATTAATCCAAATACATTAAGAAACACACATAACATACATTTTTTTTAAAAAAAATTGAATTTTAATATAAAAACGAGTTAACCCGGTTTGAGAAACGGGTTTACACCCGTTTAACCGGGTTTTTGAGAAACCCGGCCAGATTGAAACGGGCCGGTCATATGCATTAACCCGGCGTTAGTTAACCCGGTCACTACCCCGGGTCCCGATCCAACCGACCTGATTAACCCGGATTTTAAAACATTGGTAATGACTATTACACAACATGCGGTACGTTTATGAACAAACTTATTTTTAATTGCCAACAATATTATTCCAATAAAGTGAGTGAAAATGACCTTTGCCCATAATGATTTGGTAAACTGCCACATAAGATTTGAGAACAAATTATTCGTATTTCATATTTGCACCCCAAAAGAAAAAATACATGCCCCCACTGGTTTTGATTACTGACGGATTTGTTCATTGGTGATAATCCTTTTGTCATGTAGTGACATAAAACAAAAAATAGTTAAATTAAAAACGACTATGGTTTTCGCAAAACGATTTTCAAAGACGAGACATTACAATAGCCTTTTGGTCATGTTGGTGGTACCAAGATCGATCCGTTACCGATTTTCGTGTTTTCGAATCCATCGTTTCAGATACGATTGAAAACGAAGCCGCCATTTTTCTAAGCTCCACCTTCTGAACTTTACCGGTTCCTGTTTTTGGCAATTCTCTTACAAACTCCACCTTCTTTGGAACCATGAATTTCGGCATATTTTTCCTGCAAAACTCGATGATTTCTTCTTCGTTGGTCGGGTTTTTTAAAACAACGAAAGCACACGGAGTTTCCCCCCATCTTGGATGTGGCATTCCGACCACGGCCACTTCGAGTACGTTGGGATGGTTGAATAAAACCGATTCCAATTCGACACTACTTATGTTTTCACCACCAGAAATGATCACATCTTTCGATCTATCTTTGATTTCGAGATACCCATCTGGATGAATAACTCCAACGTCACCGGTGAAAAACCATCCTTTATGGAAAGCTTTTGATGTCTCCTTTTCGTCTTTTAAGTACCCTTTCATAATACTACTTCCACGAAGCACGATTTCTCCCATCGTTTTACCGTCAAACGGAACGCTCTCCATCGTTTCCTTCTTCTTCACATCGACGTCGGAAAGCGTCAAGATTCCGACACCTTGGCGGGATTTTAATTTGGCTTGTTCGTTTTGTGGGAGTTGGTTCCATTTCGTTTGCCATTCGCAAACGAGCGCGGGTCCCGTAGCTTCGGTGAGGCCGTAGGCATGCATCACATGGAAACCCAGATTCTCCATTTTCTCGAGGAGGGCGGCAGGCGGCGGAGATCCACCGGTGAGTACGTTGACCGTGGTGGTTATTTCACGGCGCTCGTGAGGTTTCGCTTCTAGAAGGATGTTGAAAACGATCGGAGCACAACACATATGAGTAACATTGTGGGCGGTGATATTTCCGTACATTTCTCCGGCGGAGGTTTGGCGGATGCAGACGTTCGTGCCGCCTCTTGCCGCCACGCCCCACGTGAACGTCCACCCGTTACAATGGAACATCGGAAGCGACCATAAGTACACCGGTTCGGTACTCATTTCCCACCCTTGGATCAAACTCATCGTGCTCAAAAAAGCACCACGGTGGCTATACACCACCCCTTTAGGGGCGGATGTGGTCCCCGAGGTGTAATTAAGAGCGATGGAATCCCATTCATCATCCACTTTTTCACCGTTATATTCCGGATTCCCATGGCGGATGAGTTGCTCGTATTCCAGCTTCCCGAGACGGATTCCGGTGGGTTTATCGATGTCATCAATCACGATGACCAACGGCATCTCGTAACAATGATCAGATCTTTCTTTCAAATCAGCCACCAGTAACCGGAGGGCTTCCGATGCTAGCGGAACGTACTGAAAATCGACAAAGAAGACTTTGGCTTCAGAGTGATGAAGAATGGTGGCAATGTTTTTAGCATCCAGCCTTGTGTTGATTGCGTTAAGCACACCTCCCGCCATGGGTACTGCAAAATGCATCTCATATAATGCAGGTACATTTGGTGCCAACACCGACACCTACAATCCAATCAAAATATAATTAACAAATGTATCTTATTGGGTGGTTTTTCGGAAAAGCTGCAAAAAAAAATGAAAATTTAAGAAACACTATGGTACCTGTTTACCTCCACGTAATGTACATATAGATACAATTAATTTGTAAGTAATTTGTCTAGTATGCACGCATTGGATAAAAACCAAGAAACAAGTCTCTTACTTTTGTAGCTAGTATACAAAATTATCATACCCATATTGTTTACCCTTTTAAATAAAATGATTTTTTGTTTGATGCTATATATATGTCCTAGAAATTATTATTATATATAAACCTAATGTTGTTGTAGTGGTAAAATTAAAATCAATCGCTCGATTTGACCATGCCGGAAATTAAAAGAAGGGTTTGTGTTCACATGAGATCAACCTGTTTTTCATGAGACCACATTTTTACACTTAAAACTTCATAACAAAACATTGTGAAGGTAAAAAAAAAAATCGGAACCTTCGTAGCAAAACCTTCCAAAATGTTCTGCCGTCAAGTTTCAAATGTGAAAAAGTGGTCTCACGAAAACAACTGATCTCAAGTTTTGGAAGAAGAATTGAATGGTAATTACTTACAACATTGTTCTTGACGATATTCAAGGAGCGGAGGGAGGAAGCAAGACGGCAGCAGCGTTCATAGGTTTGTTGCCACGTGAAGCGGACTCCGGCATAGATGACCGATGTCCTCTTCGCGTAAACCATGGAAGCTCTTTTGATGAAAGTAAGAGGAGTTAATGGCACATAGTTTGCTGGGCATTTTGCAAGTCTATCCATAATTAATTCAATTCTCTCTTATCCGTAGATTGAATATGGGATTTTTCTGGTGCAATTTAGTTAAGCACAAAGACAAAGAGAGAGAGAGAGAGAGAGAGAGAGAGAGAGAGAGAGAGAGAGAGAGAGAGAGTGTGTGTATGTCTGAGTGAGTGAACTGAATGAGTGTGGTGGCAGATTATGAAGAGGAAGGGGTGCACTTATAATTGAGGGTGGGGTATGGAGGAATGATGGGGAAAGAAAGTGGTTTGATGGATACAGTTACACTTGGAAGTGTATATGTGTTTATATGTATGATGGTAGGGACCTATAATTTATTTAATACGATGGTACCATACAATATAGATAAAAAATAATTATACAAAATACGGTTTATATTGACGTGTCTTTACGTTTTACTAAGGAGCCGTTTATCAAACGCTTGCCCGGGTAAGTGCTTAACAAGTCATATTACCTTACCGGAGGGCTATAACAAGTACCACAAGTCTTACCTGGTAAGAGCGAGACAAGAAAAACAAGGACCAAGAGTCTTATCCGGGTGAGTGATGAAAACGATTCTTATCACTGTAAGCGTTTACCAGATAAATTGTTGCATAGGATGCCGTTTTGGTGGACTAAAATCTTATCTGGTAAGTAAGTGATAGTGTTGAATTTTGCCCGTAAGCATTTACCCGGGTAAGATTTGGTAAACGATTCCTAAGGGTCACTATTTTTCGATGTGTTTTTAACATACCTAAATCTACCATTTCGAGAGTTTTTTAAAGTGTTTCTTTGATTTCGAGCAATTTCTAAGTTTTTTTTATTGATATCGAAAGAATTTTTGGGTTTTTTAGTTGATTTTAAGAGTTTTTTTTTTTTGGAATTTTTAAGCTTTTTAGTGATTTCAAGAGATTTTTTCTTTATTTTTTGTTGATTTCATATTTTTTTTGGGTTTTTTGTATTTGATATTAACGGTCTTTAATAACTAAAAACAAATTAAAAATATTTTTGGGAAATTTAATTATTAAATATGAAATTAATAGAGTGTTTATTAAATGTTATCTAAGTACGAAATTAATAAAAAGTATTTATTATGTTATATAGACTTCCTACCCAAAAAATTTAATTATTTGCATCGAATAGGGATCGAATCTAGGACCATCTCTATAAGAGTTTTAATAACTTGGGAAAAGCCACTACACCAACTATTCTATTTGTGTTATAAATTCAGTTTAAAATTATTTAAAACCACCTTTATAATTATACGGTTGCACCCCCGCTAACAAATCTAAAAAATTTACCCTTCAATAAAAATATAATAGAGTGGTATGTGCTATGGTGTGAACCTATACAGGTCCGCCCCTATATGGTGGTGGCATGTTGAACACAGCCGTTTGACCATGAAAGTTTGAAGGCTTTTGCATGGATTGGATTATTTTAAAAAGTAATTAAAGTTTAATTAGTTTTTTTAATTAATGGGCTGCTTGACTAATCCACTTTTAATCCAAATTTCATCATCTCTTGACATCACCGCCTTCTCTCATACTTTAGAGCATCCACACTCTCCCTTTATATGTTATGTTATGTTATGTTATGTTATGTTATGTTATGTATAGGATCTCTAATTAATGAAACCCATATAGATCCATACTTTAAGAGGAATTATATTCATTTCCCCCTTTTTATAGAATGTATGTGAGTGAGTAGAGGGAGTAGAAAGTATAGGCTATGTGAATGAGTAGAAGGGGTAGAAAGTATAGGCTATGTGAGTGAGGTAGGGGACAGTGACGGATCCAGGATTTTTGTCCACTGAGGTCCTATTAAGTTAGACTAAAGGCGCGTAAAATCACCCGACGTGTTTTTGATATTTTTTACCCTATATAATTTTTTTAATAATTCATTGGGGTCCAGAGACCCCCCTCTTTTCCACACTGCATCCGCCACTGGTAAAGATAGAAATAAATAAATAAGGGGTTATGAATAGAATTCACTCCCTACTTTAATAAACGTGAAGGATGAATACTAATGAAACCTTTAAAAGCTTTTTCATATTTTTTCATGTTATATCATTGTCATTTAAAAAAATAATACAAAATTCAATAATAAAGGTTTTATAAATCTTTTATTTTCCAACGTTTTAATTTATAAAAGCTAAAATTAATGATTTATAGATTATTATTATTATTAGAGTAAATTACAAATTTGGTCCTTATGGTTTGTGAACTTTTGTGGTTTTGGTCCCTAGAAAATTTATATTACACCAAAACCACTATGGTATGCATTTTGTTGTGGATTTAGTCCATGAGGCTAATGTCGTCTCTATTTCTGCCGTTAAGCCCCTCCATATGCCTTGCACAAGAGGGCATTTTCGTCTTTTTATTTATTCTATATATTACTCTTTATATTAACCACCCCCACGTCTTCTTCCCCAGGTCTTCTTCTCCACAACATCACATATAATATGATTTTTTTAAACCCATCTGCAGTGAACCTCCATCTCCGGTGAACCTCCTTCTTCCTCTGATCAACCCCTCATTAATGGAATCCCTCCACATATTTATCTGATTTCACCATCAAAATTAAAATCAAAATCAATTTCATAATCGAAACAAAGATGATGGTGTAGATGATAGATGGATGCAGATGGGTTTATATTTGGTAACAAATCTGAACCCAAATCTCCTGTAAAATTCGTAACGAGTGAAATAGATAGATGGATGGAGATGGGTTTTGATTGGATCTCCCGTTGGAGTTGTCTTCGAAAAATCAAATAAATCGGAGTTGTCACCAGAGATGGGTTTTAATCATTCGATTGTCCTCCATTTTCTGCAAAATCTCTCATAAAATTAAACTTCTTGAAATAAACATAAGAAACCAAGATTTTTTGAAAAGATTTCTTGTAAATAATTCTTGAAACACAGAATTTCATGTGAGAAGTTTGAAGAACAACAAGGGTTAATCTCTGTAAACAAATTTATTGAAATAAACATTAGAAATCAAGAAGATTTATGCATAAATCTGTTAACCATCGTGTTTGACTTTGATTATGAATTCGGGTCATTAAATACATATTTTAAAGAGTAAATTATAAATTGGTCTTTTATCCTTGTGGTATGTAGAAACTTCATCTTGTTCATCTGGAAGATCAAAAACAATCAAATGCATTTTTAAATCACAATCCAAAATCAAATCATTCAATAATCAGAAAATGTTATCATTAAAACGTAAAACCTAAATCACAATTATTGTTACAACATATCTAAATACATGATTTTTACAACAGATTTGAATCAAAATCTAAATCTAAATCCCAGACTATAACCGAAAGTAAATCACAAACCATGAATAAGGTGTATAGACCTGAGAACAATAAAAGAAGAAGAAACGGGTGTGTAGATCCCAAACTCGAAATCCAAAAACAAACCATTTGGGATTTACTAAGAGAAAATGATATGTGATGAGGAAAGGCACAACTCTGCAGATCCCTAAAATCGAGATCCAAGCAACGATGGTGTAGAGAGGAGGCTGGGAGACGGAACATATCGACGGAGTTGGTGGTCGGGGGAAGCCATTCGCCGGAGATGGTGGTTGGGGAAGGAGGTCGCCGGAGATGGTGGTGGGAGGAAGCAGGTCGCCGGAGATGGTGGTGGCAGGAAGCAGGTCGTTGGAGATGGTGGTCAGGGAAGCAGATCGACGGAGTTGGTGGGAGACGGAACCCATTCGCCGAAGATGGTGGTCGAGGAAGGAGGTCGCCAGAGATGGTGGTCGTGGTTGCAGGTCGCCGGAGATGGTGGTGGTGGTCGCTGGATTTCCCTTTGAAAGGAACATCTCTAGTGAAGATGAGAAGACGTTTGGAAGAGAGAGAGAGAGATTTTAGGGTTAATAAAAAAGTTTAGAGGAACCTGCAATTTTGGTCCCTGTAGTTTTGTTTTTAGCGAAAAATGAAAAAGAATAAATTAAAGGACAAAAATGCCCTCATGTGCAAGGCACATGGAGGGGCTTAACGGCAGAAATAGAGACGACGTTAGCCTCAGGGACCAAATCCACAATGAAATGCATACCATAATGGTTTTGGTGCAATAAAAGTTTTCTAGGGACCAAAACCATAAAAATTAACAAATCATAGGGACCAAATATGCAATTTACTCTTATTATATGTATATATATACACTATAAAAAATTAAAATACAATTTATCAATTTTTAATTGTTAATTTACATATTTTGTTAACATATTTAAAAAACAATTAAAACACAAACATAATTTTATACTACAACTACAAAACTGCAAATTACATAAATATTATTCTTTATAAAAGTTAACACTAAATAATAAATAGTAATACAATCACTCGTAATTTCGATTCAATCAAATATTGTCAACCAAGTCTAAGCGGAGTTGATGATCAACTTCATTTAACCGTATCTTTAGAATTCAGTTGAAGATATCATTGAAATTAATGAGCAGAACCTTAGAATATTTGTGTTAAATTATATATCTTTTTATCGACCCACTTGATCAATATCTCATCTCCATCTACAACAATCATATTATGCAAAATAATGAAGATATATATTCATTAACGATTTATAGATTTATTAAACGAAAATAAAATGGTTAAAATTTATTAAAATAAAAAAAATAACAAAAAAGGAATGTATATAAAAATACGAGTTCTTGTTTAAGTACCTGAGTTCTAAGAAGAACTTGTGACTGGACAAGAACACTTGTTCTACAGTGAAGGTTCTTGTAAAAACTTCAAAAAAAACCTGAACAAGAACATCCATTGTGGATGCTCTAAGTAGTAAAAAACAAGCACTTTAAAACATTTCCTATATTGGCTCTTTACCCTAATCTATATTATCTCACTAGTGTAAGTGGTAGGGTGTGAATTTTGTATCAAGACAAATCATCAATTCTCATACCAACCATACCATGTAATTTAATTAATTAGTATCAATCTAATTGGTTTGTAGTAAGGGGCGGAGCTAGTATAGAGTCAGAGGTGGTCTGGGCACCCCCTGAAATTTAAAAGAACTAATATAGATATAATTAATAAATTATCCTACCATATTATTTAATTTAATTTAAAACACAAACAGTTCCTTGGATTAGTTGGCTATCATGTATTGTATGTAGGGAGGTGGTTTTGGGTTCTAATCCCTTCCAATGCATTTTAATATAAAATGTTTTTTAATTTAATTTATAATTGGACCTTCTTATTTTGAACCCATTCAATCTTATTTTTTAATTGGGCCTCCTAAAAGTTTAAAACTCACCAAGAGACTAACCAATTAATTGTAATATCATATTTACCTCCCAAAATCTGATTTTTACACTAGTCATACATCATCAAAATCAGAATCCAATCATATTTACCTCTCAAGGTTGATAACGAAAAGAACGTTTTTATCAATGTTGATAATGAAGATATCATAGATAGGTTTCAGAAACTGAAAACTCGACGATGACATTGTTGATTTTATAAAGGTCTGAATACTATGAATATAACATCATTATTTTGCTATTTGTATTTTATATTGTGCTCCTCCTCATAAAAATTTCTGGCTCCGCCCTGTTTGTAGTATCATACCAACCAATGTTTTAAAACCCGGGTTAACCCAGCCGGTCGAACCGGTTGGACCGGATCCGGGGTAGTGACCGGGTTAACTAACGTCGGGTTAATGCATATGACCGGCCCGTTTCAATCCGGCCGGGTTTCTCAAAAACCCGGTTAAACCGGTGGTAAACCCGTTTCTCAAACCCGGTTAACCCGTTTTTATATTAAAATTCAAAAAGAAATTAAAAAAATGTGTGTTATGTGTGTTTTTTAATGTATTTGGATTGATGTTAACTGTGTTGTTTGTGTATTTTTAATGTTTGAACTTGTGAAAATCAAGTTTTTACTTTATATATATATATGTATGCAGGAAAACGGAAAAAATACAAAGATTTAAAAAAATTATTGAAACCGATTAACCCGATGGTTGAACCAGTTAACCCAAGACCTGATCATCACACATGATCAACTATAAATTCGGGTTTTAAAACATTGAAACCATGTACAAAAACTTGGATAAAAATCCACTGTCTTAATACTTCCTGTCTTAACCCTGTCCATCCAATCATATACTTCCACATCAGCATTTGTTTAAATATAAAAAATTGGTTAACGACGTTACATCCCTCTCTCATGAATATTTTTCTCTCTCCGTTATTTTACCAAAAAAATAAAAACTGTCCTCTCTTTCTTCTCTCATATATATTATTCATATTTCCTTTTTCAATCCATGAAAAATTCTTTTACCTGTTTTCTTCAAATTCGAATTTTTTTAATTTAAAGAGTAAATTATGATTTTCGTCCTTGTGGTTTGATGTTTATAATGAATTTCGTCCCTGGTCTTTAAAAACTGTTTTTTTCATCCTTATGGTTTCATTTCGTTTCTATTTTCGTCCTTGAGACTAACTTTGTTAAAAAGGTTGATTGAATTAAGGGTAATTTTGTTTTTTTCTTAAATTATATAAACATTGATTAAAAAAAATAAACCTAATATTTCACCTACCAAACACATGACTCCCCACCCCAACAAAAAGACCAACACATGTGTTCTTCTCATCATCCCTTCCTTCCCTCATTTGATGTCTACAATTTTCCTCCGATGACTTTTAGTCATCTTCTCCGGTCAAGACCTGAGAAAAAAAAATCCACCTTCTTCAAAAATAAAACAACATTCTAATCTGTAGACTGGCATAAAAAATTGAAGACCCTCATTTTGTTTTCTAAAGTTTATCAAGATTCATTCTTCTTCGTCAAATCAAATATATGTAATATCAAGAATTATTACAGAATTATGAAGATGGCATGAAGAAAAATCTTTAATCTTTATGCCATCAGTTGCTCCTGTTCTATTATCTACATCTGTTGAACCCATTTTTGGCACCTTTTTCAAAAGTAGTGGGTTTTCTCCCTGAAGAAGATGGGTAATTGGTTGTTGGGTAGGATAATCGGAGAGGGTTCAAATTTTTTCGGATTTGCTGGTACCCTGATGGAGATGATACGTACCTTTGGAGACAACTCGTGGATTTGATATGAAATAGAGGGATCGAGAGATCCATAAACATCATCAAGATTAGTTGGTTTAATTTCCTCAAATATATTGTTGTTATTGTAAAGATTTGTAGATAAGTCGTCAATCAATTGCTGTCTTTGTTGCTGTTGAGTTTTTATGTTCTCCGATCCAAGCATCTTCATCTCCATTTCCAAATCTGAAGCATTCAAAATTTTATCTGGTTTCTTCTCTGGATAAAATTTTCTGGGTTGATCTCATCGAAGAAGAGCGAAGCTCAACCTTGATATTGATCACCAGAGAGAAATAGGAGGTCGGAGAAGACCGACATGGTCATCGGTTCAAACAGGAAGGGAATGGGGTTCTCTGTGAGGAGAGGGACGATGCGTGTGACGAGATATATATATATATATATTAGTTTTAATATAAAAAATTAGTTAAAATAATAAAAGACCAGATTGACATTAATTTAACTAACCTTTTCTAACAGAGTTAGTCTCAGGGACGAAAAGAGAAACGAAATTGAAACCACAGGGATGAAAAAAGTAATTTTTAAAGATCAGAGACCAAAATCGTTATAAACATCAAACCATAGGGACGAAAATCCTAGTTTACTCTAATTTAAATAAATATATTGTTTATAAAAAATCAAAACCTTAAATAAGTATAGATCTTCATTTATAAAGGTTTTCCCTTTTCTTTCTTACAAATTTTAAGCCTAATTAGGATCAAATTGATTTTAATTTTTGTTAGTCAAATTAACTGATTTAATTTATATTGTTATACTTTAAATGTTAATTAAAGTATTTTTCAACTTATAACACTGTTTTTAAAGTTAATGTTTGAATAATTTCTTGTTATGGAAAAATTAAGGGAAATGTTAAAAAAAACCCAACAAACTATCCCATTTTGAATGGTTAAGTCCTTAAACTATTTTTTTGATTGAAAAAATCCTTAAACTTTCTTATTTTGAATGATTAAGCCGTGAACTATTAACTTGAATGAAAAAACCATTAAACTATCTCATTTTGAATGATTAAGTCCGTAAACAATTTTTTTGAATAAATAAACCATTTATCTTTTAAAAATTAGTTATCTACAAATTTTTTAAAAATAAGTTACCTGTAACTCATTAAAATAGTTTTTAAGTAAAATAAACTTAAATCGGTTTTAACGTTCCAAAAACCCTACACAATTAAAACCCCTAGCAAACAATGGTATTGCTTCCCCTCGTCAACTCTTCATTACCCCAACGTTGTTTGTTCTCCATTTCGCCTAGCATGTTGTTGGCCCTGTCATCGATCTTCCTCTTTTTGATCTATTTTTTGTCCATCATAAGAGGGACAATCAAAAAATAACCGGTTAAAGGTAGTTTATTTATGTTTAAAAGTTCTAACTAACCAATTTTTAAAAATTCAGGGACTTAATCATTCAAAATAAAAAAGTTTAATGGTTTTTTCATCCAAAAAATAGTTCAGGGACTTAATTATTCAAAATGAGAAAGTTTAATGGTTTTTTAATTCAAAAAAATAGTTTAAGGACTTAACCATTCAAAATATGATAATTTGTTGGGTTTTTTCAAACATTTCTCAAAAATTAAAATAGTAAACAATTAATTTTTGTTTTGTTACATTCAAACATAAACAATTATAAATACGTAATCAATAATAATTTGTTTTTTATAAAATTAAAAACATGTCAACCAATTTATTAGTATAAAGTAAACAATATTTAGTTGTGCATTTGGTATATGTATTAAATGACTAAAAGTGAAAATAAATATATGTAATAGCTAGTAAAAATGACTAAAAATACCAATTACATACATATATTTTCATTTTTAATCATTTTCATTGATTGTTATATACATTTAATTATTAATTTGTGAGAGAGAAAGAGACAAACCTTCATAAAATAAATATTTACACTTACTTAGGGTTTTAAATTTTTAGAAAAATATTTATTTAAATTTAAAAAATTATAAAGAAAACAAGTAAAGAATTTTTCTCGAAAAGGAGAAAGAAATATGAAAAAGATATGTGAAAAAAGGAGAGGATAATTTTCATTTATTTGGTAAAATATTGAAGGGAGAAATATATTTATGGGAAAGAAAAACTATAATTAGAGAAATGACTCGATAAGACCATCTCCAAGTCACCTCTACAATCATAAAAATGGAGAGATTTTGCTTTTCAACCCAACATTAAAATAGTCATTAAAGTAAAACACTAAAAAATATTAGTATTTTATTCAAATTTTCTAATTACATTTAAAGAGTAATAGTTTAATAAATTAATAAAATAGTATAATAATAGATAAATATATTATTTTATTAATAAAAGTGTTTTTACTGTTTTTTTATAGTGTGTGGTTGAAGTTGAGATTTTTGTAGTGTTTAAGGGACCCAGCATTTTCAGCATTTTCAGTATTTTTAATGTTTATTTTTTAGTGTTTGGGTCGGAGATACCCTAAAAGATCGTAACTCCGTTTGCCCATCTTTTTTGTATTTAAATAAATGCTGCTGTGGAAGCATGTGATTGGATAGATGGATAGGATTGACACAGGATATATTGATACACGAGATTTTTATCCCAAAAACTTGGTTGGTACATGTTATGTACCATATTTAATTCCATAGTACCGTACCAACATATTTTGTGGATTATTTATTAATTAAAACCAATAGTGCAACATATTTGGATTATTAAATTTTTCATTGACTTATTTTCAAATTTTGCTAACTTATAATACAGATAGATATATACAACTTGATTGAATTCGCTTAACTCTAACAAATTTAATAACTCGTCCATACCTCTACGATCCATCGTCCCTTATATTAGACTACAAGTGAATGATTGTATTGTGTGAGTGTTACTTTAATGTTTGTATATGTAGGGATAAGTGGTACAACTAATATCAACATGTTATGTGAATGCTCAATGATTTTAGTACATCTGAATTTAGTTCATAAATATGTTAATATAAATAAATTTATGACTTCAACTTTTACGATGTTATATCAGCTGAAAATAGTTGGCACCAAGTATAGTTGGTTAGTAAATGGTCTAAAATTTTGTTTATCAATTATAATTGGTTGTTACATGTTATAAGAATTTTTTTTTGTACCATACTATGTTCACACCTAGTGAATAAGGATATAAACGAGACGAGTCAAGGAGTGTGGTACTCGAGGCTCGAGCTCAACTCGAACAACTTTTTCAATACAGGGTTCGAGCTCGAGCTTGAAGATTTTTTGAATTCTCGATCCTAAGCTCGATACTTGTTTATAGGCTCGAACTAGCAATCGATTAATTCATCTATTGACTCGAACTCGAACATTTTTAGGGCATATAATCCTATGCGAGACCCCTCTTGGGGTATGAAAATAAATGTCTATCTCCGCCCCATTACCCTATCAAAGCATGAAATCCCCACCTTGTTAAGGTGGAGTACATGCCTCTTCGAGTAAATTTTTATCTCTACATGTGAGGAGCTCTTTAGATTATAATTACATTACTTTATAATTATTGTTTTATTAATAATTATAAATTCTTCAAAAAACATGGAGGTAATACTAATCATATATGAAACATCATAGAGTTAGTTTATTAACAGAAATACTCTCTACACAAAGTTTTATACACATGGCTCCCTACATTAATCTAGATGTGTGGAATATGATTGGAGATGCTTTTACCACATCAATTATATATATATATATATAGAGGGAGGTTCATGTGAGAACGGTAACCATTTACGAGAATGTAAGGACAATCCTCAGCCAATCATATTGTACATGAAATTTTCATGTACAAAATCACATATGATTCACGTACAAAATCATATATGATTAGCCACGACTTTTCCCGCGACTTGCCTGCGGGAAAAGTCGCGTGTGTCCTTTTTGATGCTTACAAAATCACATATGATTTTGTACATGAAATCATATGTGATTTTGTACATGAAAAATTTCATGTACAAAATAATTGGTCGAGTATTGTCCTTGTATTCTCGTAAATTGGTACCGTCCTCGTATGAATCCGTCCCTATATATATATATGATTACATGCATGATACACAAGTTTAATCATATATCATTAAGCACATGATATATAAATATTGCATAGATGCTTAATCATATATGACTAATTAAACACACCCAAATAAGCGTAATTATATAGTATATTAAAAGTTCTCGTCTTCTCACAAAATGTTTAATTTCTCGCAGGATTTTTTTTCTCTCTCTCTCTCTATACATATACGTACATATATATATATATATATATATATATATATATATATATATATATATTTTGATTAACCTGGATATCTAACCCACTATGCGAGCCGACTAATCCCAGGGCGACTACCCGCTGCGCGAGCAGCCCGGAGTCACCGCATTTGAACCTCCGTGGCCACAAGGGGATTTTTTTTACCCCTCCCTGGATTTGAATCTGGGACCTCCTGGTACTGTTGACCTTTGGAGCCCAAGCTCAAACCATTGAGGCACCACCCTTGTGGTTTACATATGGGAGGGATCATACAAGAACACCCCCTATTTAAAGGAACACTTTATGGATCACATATGATTTGTGTCCCACACATTAAAAAATCATATCTGATTTAATGGTGCCCATTGAATCAGATATGATTTTTTAATGTGTGAGACCCAAATCATATGTGGTCCACAAAGTGTTCCTTTGTTCCTTTAAATTTACAAAGTTCTCATTTGAACCTTCCCCCCCCCCCTCTCTCTCTCTATATATATATATAGAGAGAGAGAGAGAGAGAGAGAGGGAGGGAGGTTCAAATGAGAACTTTGCATTTTTAAAAGAATACACTTAGGACCACATATGATGTGGTTCTCACACAATATAAAATCATATCTTATTCAATGGTGGACCCCATTGAATCAAATATGATTTTATATTGTGTGGGACCAAAATCATATGTGGTCCTATATGTGTTCCTTTAAATGAGGGGTGTTCTTGTATGATCCCTCTCCTATATATATATATAACCGATCCCAAGTCTATATATGTAGTATGTGATTTAAATGAAAAACCCCAAAAATTTCTCAACAATTAGTTTAAATTTCTATTTTCATGTCTTTTTTTCACTATATTTTTCTATAACATTTGTTGGATATTAATAATCTTGATTATTTTTATTCAATTTTTCACCTTGAAACAATTATCGGTTTTAGTTACAACGTACAAATCAAATTAAATCTTTTTTGTCTAAATATTATATATGAACACGAACATCGTTGTTCTTCAATAGTCGTTTGAAATGTAACCAAATACAAAAGATCCCAACAAACAATTATTAGGTAGTGATAATTAAGTATGTATTGGTTCATATTCTAACATGTGAATTCTAATATAGATTCATATGTGAATCTTAACCATAACTATACGTGAATCAAGTTAAAACTTATAATCAAGATTGTGAACTAGTTTAAATTCATATGTAAACATGTGAATCCTAATTACAACTTGTACACATATCAATTTTTAATTTATAATAAAGATTCTAATTCAGTTTAATATTCATATGTAAATCTTAATATACATATATATATATATATAGAGAGAGAGAGAGAGAGATAGGTTGGTTCAAATACAAACCAGTTGAAGAGTACAAACTATACAAACTGGTTCAAATCAATATAAAAATATATTTTTTCATGAATTTTTTTCATCAAATGCTCTGATTTAAGATATTATTGCATATATGTTTATTTCACCTTATGAAGAAATAACATGTGAAACTTTCACATTATGAAACAAATACATGTGAAACTTTTTCATAAAAAATTACATGAGAAACTTTCAACTTATGAAAACAAATACATGTGAAACTTTTACATTATGAAACAAACATATGCGTAATAATATCTTAAATCATAGCATTTGATGAAAAAAAACATGAAAAAAATTATTTTTATATTGATTTGAACTAGCTTGTATACTTTGTACCCTTCACCTGGTTTATATTTGAACTTCCCTATGTGTGTATATATATATATTGTTAATTCCAGATATATCTAATAACGATGAATCTAATCTATAATATCAATAAACACATCAATAGATCTTCAACTATCATATGTATCGATATGATTCTCTCTACAAGCTCTCTCAATCACAAGATATGGAAATGACAAATCTACTAAGTGTTATTTCAATGTACAATAAAAAAGAATATTTATACCCCTAATCTATACAAAGAGTAAAATACAGTTAAACATAATCTTGACTTTGTTGACTCACTATGTTGACTTTGTTGACTTCAACCTTTGACTTTCTCGTCTTCAATATTGTAATCTCGGATACAATATATTTATATCAAACAATCTTCCCCTTTGTATTCGAGATAGCAATTTGGCAAATCAGCTCTAATAATCTCCTTCTTTCTTTGAAGACGATCAAATTTTGTCAACAAACAATATCCAACTGAGAAACAATCTTCCCCTTTATATTCAAGCATATTGCATCTAAAGAAAAACAAGCTCCCCTTTTATACACATCATAATCTTCAGATCAAAATCCTTCAGCTTGAACAAATCTTTAGAATCTACGGAAAACTTTTCATCAGAAAACTTTAGCAGTCAACAATCAATCTTTAAACAGTAAGGCTCGAAGCTTTGGCACTACGTGTACTAAGCTTGTCACCTATATATCATGAAATAATCAATCTTCAAACATCTTTAATCAATCTTCAAACATCTTCAACAGAAATGCTATCAAGAAGTTTCAAAAGTTAAGCTCCAAAATCTTCATCACATCTACAATCTTTAAATCAAATGGCTTTTCAACCTTAGATTTAAAAGATTTAGATTCAACCTTTCTTCTCCATTAACTGATTCAACATATTATACCAGTTAAACAATCAACTCTTCAGCAACGAATGAATTTGAATTATTTTATCCCCCCTACACATGAATATTTGAAAACTTTGTTAGTTTTGATTGTTCCTCCTCAACAAATTAAGACTTTTAACCATATTAAAACTATCAGACTTTTAACCATATTAAAACTATCAGCTCTGATTGCTCCCCCTCAACATCCACATTAAACCTTTGAATATCTTTTTGTATGTGACTTCGTTATGTGACTTTGTGATCAGCTCTTTGCATGTGACTTCATGTGTTTGCATGTGTCTTTGAGATATAATTCCCCCCTCCCCCCTCATGATGATTAGGAGAATCCTGAACATCATGAACGATTAAAGACTAAAACATTGTAGCTATATAAAACACAACTGTTAGCTCCCCATCATAAAGATATCTCCGTCAGAGCAATTTGCTTCCCCTAAAAAATTAATCTATTCTTGAACAAACTGCATCGGTGGAACAAATGAGTTATCAGCTAACATTGAAGCACATTTAGCTGACTAGCACACATGTCGCAAAAAATTTCAACTAAGACTCCCTCATTTTAGTCTCATATTCAATCACATTTGATAATGATTGTAAATCCAGAAATAATCTTTTCAGCCTGAGACTCTACCCCTTCGAATTCCTTCTTATTTCCATTTTATCTCAGCACACCCCTTTTCAAGACCATCACAATGATCAAGAAACTCAACTAGCATCTAAACCCCTTTCCGATGACTATCCTAGGGTATGTTTCTTGGATAGGTGCTTCCGGTTCTGGATTGACCATAAAAACTCTAATATTCCTATCACACATGCGAAAATATCCTATGCTGAAAAATTGATGGTGTAAGGAGCATAATATTTAACTCTTGAGTTCTAAACTGAATTGTTTAGAAGTCAAACAAATAAAGTACAAGTTCTGAACTGAGGTATTCAGAAGCTAAATATGAATGTTTCTGTTTAGAAATATCAATGAAACAAATACGAATGCTAAACAGATTGACTCATTGAGCACAATGTTCAATAAAATGAATATTCAATGATTATTGAGATTAATTGTGAAGAACAAGTCACAATTATTATATCGATAAGAATTGAATCGTTGAAATGAATGAAAGATAAAAATGAAAACAATTAATGAATATCAAACGAGTGTTATTCCACCGAATATGCAACAATGTTATGAGACGTGGAAATTACTTTCTTAAGAAAATATTACACGTGGTAGTCCAAGAATAGATTTTCAATCGGAAAGTGTTGGTCTCTAAGGAGTCTACAAGAGTTCTCGGATATAGAAACAGTTTGTAGAAGGGGGGGGGGGGGTTGAATACAAACACACATGTTTTTAGTTTTTAAATGAGTTTATATTGCATAAACAAATTTACAGTTACAAGCGGAATTAGAACAAGTTTTAACCTATTCTATTGTAACTAAGGAATCACTAAGATTGATGCACAAGAAGGAAGTAAGATTGAATACAGAAGGTTGAAGAGAGAAAGTAGCATGCACATAGATGAAGAAGATATCTTCATCTTATTTATACCCGTTTGCATTTAATGCAAGACAAAGGTATATGCCATGTGACAAGCATTTATAGGAGGCTTGTCTTTTGCTCAGAACACAACCATGTTTTTGGCCGCATTTGAACAGTACCATATCAGATGTGATGGGACATAAGAGACAACCCGTACGTCCTTATCTGACACAGTATAGGGTTTGTCTTTTGTGCATCGAGGATAAGGTCAACGTTAATCTTGTATGAGAAGCTTCACTTGATCGCTGAGACTAAATCTTCAAGGATGAACTTTCAGTATCGCTGAGACTTCACAAGACTTCACACTTTGGATAGATAATCTTTGCTATCGCTGGACCGCTTCAGGTCACGTAGCTGATTATCTCTTTCTTTAGCTTGGTCTTCGACTTTTGCTGAATGGTCATTTGGTGTGATCGCTGATATTCAGATCTTCAAAGATAAGCTTAAGGTTCCTTGATCTTCAGCGATCGTTGATGGCAGTCAGTGTATGCTGATCGCTGAATTTGAACTTAAACTTAAACAAGGAATTTCACTAAGTGTAAAAAGGAATCATATTCAAATCATTGAGAGGAGTTATGATCAACAATCTCCCCTTATTTGATTATGATTAAGTAATATGAGAAAATTACTTGCAGGGATTAGTAAGGACTTAAGAAATAGTCAAGTAAAAATTTCTAAGTACTAATCTGTGAGATCTTTTTCAGCTAATCTATTATAGCCATTGAGTTTCATTTATAAGGATATGAAAACATAATTTTTACTAGTAGATGCCTTAAGTACATTCACTTATTTAAATTCAGAGAGAAATATCAGTGGGTAAGGAGGTATGTAAAGAGGTTAGAACTCTTATGTTCATTGTCCCATTTACTGTTTTCAGGGATCTTTTCAGTACACAGTTGGAGTAGAGCACTTCATTTGAAATTTCATTAATAATCTGAAGATATTACATGAACAATGAAATTACAAATTTGTAAGTAGAGAGAAGTACAATACACTGAAGAGTAATACAAAGGAAAAGACAACTATATATTAATCAGAGATTTTCATGTCTTCTTCGTATTTCATTTTCCTATTATGTTGATTCATCAGCGGATCATCTGACCAGCATTAGTGATGCATGATCTTAATGAAGGCTGATGGAGCTTTGCTGACTTCGCTGTTTTTAAAGAGCCCTCGGAAACCATCATTATCCAAGAAAACTATACCAGGTTCAGGGAAGGTGATGATTTCATTTTATTCATATTTTCTATTTTTAGGGAGAGAGACGTTCATCATTGAGATGTTAGGAATTTCCAGATGATCGAGAATGCTTTCGTAGTTGAATTTGGTTTCATGATCACTTTTGGAAGATGAACCTCCTTCAGCATTAGATCTTCTCTTTCTTGTAGGCTCAGAGAGAGGCAGAACTTGTACATGTTGTGACATCCTCTGAAGAAGCTGATCCAACGCTCTTTCCACCACATCTTTAAACTTTGATTTGGAACCCTGAATGGCATCTCTGATATCTAGCCATTCAGAGTATCCATAGAACTTTAAGAACTTGGCTTCTTCTTTTTCAGCATTCGCATGTCTGTACATTCGAACAAATACCTTCAGTCCATACCTTTTGGAAGGACGTCCTTCGATCCTTGCTCGAATGATTTTTGAATCAGACCTTCAAAAATTGAATCTTTCAGTGCACCAGCGCAATTCTTTTTCTCTATGGCTTGGTTCTTCATTTGTTAGAGCATTCAGGATCTTCTCTTGAGCGAGGATGGGATTCACTTTGATATTTTCTTCCTTCAGTTCCTTTTGTGCCAGAGCTTCAGCGACTCTTTGGCTTTTCTCGATCAGCTCCTTAGTCGCCTTGTCTTTA
The DNA here is from genome assembly GCA_036898165.1 of Silybum marianum. Classification (NCBI taxonomy): domain Eukaryota; kingdom Viridiplantae; phylum Streptophyta; class Magnoliopsida; order Asterales; family Asteraceae; genus Silybum; species Silybum marianum. Next base: position 21,807,839 of record CM072543.1, read on the forward strand.
GCAGCATCCTCCCTAAGTATTCTTCTTGCAAGCTCTAGATCACTCTCTGTTTGCTTCATCTTTTCATCCCTTATTCTTTGAGCTTTAAGTGCTTGTACTCTCTCCTCCTTTGATAGAAAATATAAGTCATCCACCACGCTGATAGGAATTGGACATTCTGGTTCAGCAGAGGGAAACTTTATTCTTTTGGCTTCGAGTTCTTTTAAGAAGTTTATTCGCCTTTCTTCCTCTTCAGGCTCGCTTATTAGGGGTCTCTGAGCGCAACGTCTAGGAATGAGGCCTTCTTCATCTTCAGAGTCAGTGTCAGATATGTACACAAACTGCTCCTCAGATGAAGGTTCCTTCCAAAAAGTGGAGTCCTTTGGGGGATTAGACTCACTGAGAATGGGGGATGGAGAGAGAGGTTGGTCAACACCAAAATTTGGAGGAGAGTAAGAAGGATATGTAGGTGGTTCAGAGATTGGAACAGAGAGGAGAATGAGAGGAAGAGATACCTCGACAGTGGTCTCCCCCTCAGATATAGGGATAGTGGCATCAAGATTTCCCATGTCCTTTCCTTTGCCTGAGGGACCGGATTGTCCTTGAGAGGGATGTTGTCCGTCCCCCAAAGGCTCCTGATGAGAGACTTCAGACATGGAGTGTCTGGTCTTGACATTTTGAAGTTCTCCAAAGCACTTCCAATATCATTGTCATCGTCATCATCATTAGCTCCCCCATAGTGAGGGATGTCATCTTCTTCATCTTCATCATCATCATCATCATCATCATCATCATCATCATCATCATCATCATCATCATCATCATCTTCTTCTTCTTCTTCTTCCTCCACTATTCCTTCAGTGAGGGAAGGCTCTGCATGCTTGGTGTACGGAGAAATTTTATCAGCAGGAAAAATGGCATTATGCTCCGCAATGAGGTCGTCAGCGAACTCTTTGGCACATCTCTCCCCTCTATGTTGTTAGCGGGGAGTCAACGCACCATCAACATACGTACATTCGCTTGGATGTCCTTCAGCTTGTTTTCGTGGGGACCCTGGTGCTGAGGAACCGAATTCAGTGATGTCCGATCAGCAGTGGAGAAAGAGGAGCCAGCCTCAGAGAGCTTTGTCAGCATCTGCATCATGTCGGATTGAGTCTTTTGAATAGACTCAAGCACCAGATTCTGATCATCCACCTTCTTCTCCAGACGGGCAATGGACTGACCATGTGTCCGACTGTCTTCCTTCAGGGACTCGATGTCGGTGAGGATATTGCTGACAGAGGTCTTGATCCCTGGAGTCCCAACCACGGCACGGAATATGAATTCAACATACTTCTATAGATGGTCTAACTTAGCCCTGGTGAGAGCACATTCCCTGACTAGAAAGTCAATGACAGGGAATGTAGGACTGGGTAGAACAATGGGAGGAAGCTCAGCATGGATGGAAGGGAGTTTGGGAGCAGTCTTCTCTGTTTTGACTTCCATGAGCTTGGCAGATATCAGTGGTTGCTGAGGAGATTTCCCTTTATCCTTGCTGAGAGGAGTAGTAGTGGCCTTGGTGGTGGCAGTTGTTGTTGTCGTTGTAGTGAAGAGAGGAGCGACACCTGATGACAATAGAGACAGAGCAGCCAAAAAGAGCTCTGGGTTAGATGACGGATGAGAAGGCATATTATAAACCTTGAGAGAATCATGAGGATTACTCTCAGGGACCACTTGTGCAGAGGTAGTGTCATGAGGATCACTAGCCACTGTCTTAGAATGTCTGTGAGAGACATGCTGTGGTCCTGTGATACTGGCCTTCCAAAATTCAGATTGGCTAAACAATACTGAGGTTTGGACTGCGTGCATTTCAGCATCATCAGAGATAGGGACAACTATCTCTGAATCATTTGTTGATGTGAGGACCAAAGAAGAGGGGATAGAAGAAGAGTAGAAGGCTGTGAAAGTATTACCTGATACAGCTTCAGCGGAGCTGACTAATACACTTTCAGTGACCGTAGTCGCTGAATGTGGTTGTAGCGCTGAAGAAGCGACAACGGAAGAGAAAACCGTTGAAGTAGCTGGGGCAGCTAATGGTGTTTGTAGTACACCATAATTTGAGAGAGTGGTCTTTTGAGAGACCACCATCCTTGGCTTCTTTGGTTTGGTTGCGATGGTCTTTTTATGACCATCGGTTGGTTGTTTTCTCTTGGGGGCAGAAGTGTCAGGGATACTCACTGATGGGTTTTTCAGTGAGCTAGACACTGAAGAAGGGGCTCCAATTATCTTCAGCATGTACGGAGTAAAGAGAGCATCACCTGGACGTTCCTCAATGTCCAGGGATTTCTTTCCCACCATTGAGAAAGAGTGGTTGGCCACCTTAGGATACTCATCCCCGAAGGCATGCTCCAAGATGGTTGCGAAGAATCTTGGGTAGTGGATGACAGAGTGCCTGTTTGCAGCTTTCACCCTGTTGTACATATCACTGAAGATATAGTCAGCAAAGTTCAGCTTGTAGCCTGTGTAGAGAGTGAAGCCCATGTTTTGAAAATGCTTGCTGGCCTAATCATGCGACCCAGTCTTGGATCCCAGGCACTGAATGGCCTGAGTGAAGATATATTGCCAGCGAGCAGGCAAGCGTTTCTTTTCTAGCTTGGAGCCGACAGTCTTTAGAGAGGTGTTTTCACATGCATAGCCAATGAAGTCCAAGAAGGAGTTGATCTACTGCTTTGAGGGTTCAGCGGCCCACTTTTCATTCTTGCCACGAGCAGGGAGGCAAAGAGCCTGCCTCAAGAATCCAACAGTGAAGGCGAAGTGGCTGAGAGTGGGGATGGAAAAACCAATTGCAGGAAGTTCTTTGCCCTTATCAGTGGTGCAGGTGGTACAGTGAGCCGTGTACCACAGGGCTTGTAGGTGAGAGGAGATGCCAACAGGGTTGTGAACAAAGGCATACATCAGTGGGCAAGCCTTGATGAATGTTGCACCTTCAGCGAATTATGGACGCTCTGCAGGGATGTCCAGTAGGGCAAGATAGTTGCAGGATTTGAATGTTGCTTGTTCCAATGGAAAGTGGCAAACCGCAGCAGCAACCAAAGTGTCAGCGATGTGCGTAGTTTCAGCAACCTTGCTTGAAGAGGCCATTTCTGTAGCATATATGGGAACACCAAATAGAAAAATCATGGTTTAATACAAAATGTATAACCCAGAGTTTGGTATAAAGAATACCAAATGTAAGGAGAAAAGAAACAAGTGTTTCGATGAACAAGATCAAAATACTTGTTGTAGAAAAACAATTAAAATACCAAATGTATTAAATAAGTTTGGTATATAAATTTTTTTTAGGTATAGAATATAAAAGATGGATTAAACAAAAAAATGTCTTCTGTTATTAAGGAAAAAACTTAGAACAGGGTTTCGATGGGTTTTGATATTTAATCCAGATTTTTATTTTATTTACCCTAGATTTTTTTTGTTTAGCTTATAAGAAAAGTAAAGAGAAGTGAAACAAGATGTTTTCAGAATAATGTGTAAGGTTAGATCAAACCTTAGTGAAGTTCGAGAAGAAAAACGCACAAGTGCGTGTTCTTGGTGTTCTTGAGAAAACTTTGAGAATCAAGAGAGAATCCTTGCCTTTTGGAAATTATGAGAGCGTAAAGAAAGAAATGAGGAAAAGATTAGCTTAAATAGCATGAGGAGAGAGAAAAGGATAGCTAAACGACGGTTTTAGCTTTTTGAAAAAGAAATGATGGCTTGGGGCACGTTCCTAGAAAGGAGTTGGAAAGGAAACGTCGTGGTCCGTCTTGTGTTAGAAAAGGTCTGACGTGTCATTTTCTTATTTTTTTAAAAATATAATGACAATTATCCATTTGGAAAGATTAATCATTATCTTTTAAAATCTTCATCAAAAATAATAAAGGATTGTCAGTGATGAGTTTTATCTTTTCAGATTCATTCCCTGATTAAGGAAAAATCAGGGAGCGAAAAGGTTTAGACGATGATACCTGAGTGAGAAAGTACAGATATTGCTGAATCAGAGTTTAGCGAATGGTAATAGAAGACTTTGTTTGTATCACTATTTGTTGTTAGCTGAGTAATAATTATTCATCGTTCAACATACCAAGCTCGCTGATGAGTAGATTGAATCTAGTTTCATCAAGAGGCTTGGTGAAAAGACCAGCTAGCTGATATTTAGTGGGTACAAAGTGAAGCTCAATTTCACCATGCATCACATTATCTTTGATAAAGTGATATCGTATTTCAATGTGCTTGGTTTTACAGTGAAGTACAGGATTGTTTGCAATTGCAATAGCACTAGTGCTATCACAATAAAGAGGCATCTTGGAGAGCATGAGATCGTAGTCTCTGAGTTGATTTCTTATCCAAAGGATTTGAGCACAACAACTTCCAGCGACTACGTATTCAGCTTCAGCGGTGGAGGTGGACACAGAATTTTACTTTTTACTTGTCCAACTTATCAATTTACCACCTAGTAGCTGACACCCACTAGTGGTGCTCTTTCTATCTATCTTGAAACCTGCAAAATCACTATCAGAATAACCAATTAGATCGAATCCTGAGCCTATGGGATACCAAAGACCCAGATTAGGAGTTCCTTTCAGGTATCTGAAGATTCGCTTTACAGCGATGATATGGGATTCCTTCGGTTCAGCTTGATTCCTTTGGTTCAGCTGGATACCGAGCACAGTGACATTTACAGGTTTCCCATTAGGGTCCTTGTTCAGAGTCAGAGGAGGTGCCATAGGAGTCTTCATCGCTGAGCATTGATTCATGTCAAACTTGTTCAACATATCTTTAACGTATTTGCTTTGACAAATAAAGATTCCTTTGTTAGATTGTTTTATCTACAAACCTAGAAAATACGTTAGTTCACCCATCATACTCATTTTATATTGTTTTTGCATTCTTTCAGCGAAACGAGTACATAACTCGGGTCTTGTGGAACCAAAGATAATGTCATCGACATATATTTGAGCGAGTATAGTATGACCTTTATATTTTCTTAAGAAGAGAGTTTGGTCAATTTTTCCACGAATAAATTTTTCTATAAGAAGAAATTTAGAAAGAGTATCATACCAAGCTCTAGGAGCCTGTTTCAACCCGTAAAGAGCTTTTTCAAATTTGAAAACATAACCAGGGTGGTTAGGGTCTGGGAAACCAGGGGGTTGTTCAACATAAACTTCCTCGCTGAGTTTTCCATTTAGAAAAGCTCTTTTAATATCCATTTGAAAAAAATTGAAGTCTTTATGGGCAGCATAAGCTAAGAAAAGTCTTATAGCTTCTAAACGAGCTACAGGTGCAAAGGTTTCATCGTAGTCAATACCTTTTTCCTGTCTGTATCCTTGAGCGACAAGTCTAGCCTTATTGCGAATAACAGTCCCTTTTTCATCTAGCTTATTTCTAAACACCCATTTTGTTACAATCACTGTTTTACTAGAGGGTCTAGGAACAAGATTCCAAACTTTGTTTCTAAGAAACTCATTTAGTTCTTCTTGCATCGCTGAAATCCAACTAGGATCAGAAATAACTTGATCTATCTTTTTAGGTTCGGAGAGAGAGATGAAGTTAACATAGAGACATATATTACCTGTACCTTTCCGTCTTTTGATACCTGCATTAGGATCACCAATAATCTGATTTATTGGATGATTTGCAGTCCATCGCTGAGCTGGTGGTTGAGGAGAGAGATCAACCGCAGATTCAGCGACTTGTTCTTCTACTTCAGGGACAATACTTGTTGTTTCAGCAACAGGTACTTCATCGTTTAAAATCAATTGAGGAGACTCAGGGGATTGATTTGCAGAGGATGAAGCTTGATTATTCACTGAAGAATTTTCAAGAGAGGCATTAGAAGGAGGAATCTGATTGAGAGGAGTAACACTGATCCCTGAAGATGGATCATTGCTAGTAGGTATTTCAGGGATTCCATCATCACTTGATTCAGCATGAGGTTGATTGTTGAAATAAGTTTCAGGTTCCCCATAGTGAGACTTCATGCATGCATTTAAGTCTTCATCTTCAGGGATAGGAGAAGTAGGGGTAGTACGGGATTCATCAAAATTGACGTGCATGGATTCTTCAACGTATTGTCTTCTCTTGTTGAAGATTCTAAAAGACTTAGATACAGAGGAGTATCCACCAAATATTCCTTCATCAGCTTTTGGATCGAACTTTCCCAAATGATCTCTGTCATTCAGAATGTAGCATTTGCATCCAAAGATGTGAAGATACTTCAGAGTTGGTCTTCTTCCATGAAATAATTCATAAGGGGTTTTCTTGAATCGTTTCACAATCAGGGATCGATTCTGAGTAAAGCATGCTGTATTGACCACTTCGGCCCAGAAGTCAGTTGGAAGACGTGATTCGCTGAGCATTGAGCGAGCTGCTTCAATGATAGTTCAGTTTCTTCTTTCAGCAACACCTTTTTGCTGAGGAGTTCTTACTGAAGAGAAGTTGTGAGAGATACCTTTTTCTTCAAAGAAATTTATCAGAGTACTGTTCTTGAATTCAGTACCATGATCACTTCTCATGGAATGAACAGTCAGATTGTTCAGGACTTTCATCCTTTTGATAAAAGATATTATCACAGCAGGGGTGTCACATTTGGATCGAAGAAAGAATACCCATGTGTATCTGGAATATTCATCAACAATCACAAGAGTGTATTTCTTTCTAGATAGAGATTGGACATTGACAGGTCCAAAGAGATCCATATGGAGTAGTTGAAGAGGTGAGGTTACTGAAGAAACTTGTTTAGACCTGAAAGATGCTTTTGTCAGGTTTCCCTTTTCACACGCTGAGCAACGAGATTCCTTTGCAAAGCTATGATTTGGGAGGTCTCTGACAAGTTCCTTTTGAGACAATTCATTAATCGTCTTAAAGTTGAGATGAGAGAGTCTTTTATGCCATAACCAATTGAAATTAGAGGATGCTTTAGAGATAAAGCACATGTTCTCAGAGTGAGAACTATTCATATTGATGACGTATACATTTTCAACTCTTTTGCCTGTTAAGGCAAGCTTATCATTGCAGTCAGTGACAACACATCTATTCCTTAGGAATAGAACTTTGAAATCTTTGTCACATAGCTGACTAACGCTTAATAGATTGTGCTTTAGTCCTTCAACGTAGGCAACTCGACTAAACGAGGTGGCTCCGTTGGACAAAATTCCATAGCCTTTAGTGTATCCTTTGCCATTTCCACCAAAGGTCACTGATGGACCAACTTCTTCTTTGTAGTCAGAGAGCAGAGATTTTCTGCCAGTCATGTGCCTTAAGCATCCGCTATCGAGATAGCAGATACCTTTAGCACTCTGCATACAACAAAGAGATTAATTTTTTGAAGGTACCCATATTACTATGGGTCCTGCTTTGTTAGTGAGAGGAGTGGCGAAGGAGCTACTTGCTGAAGAACTCTCTTTAGTGGATATCTTCACCTTTGTTGGTTTTGCAACCTTGGTGGATTTTACTCTTGCTGATTTATCAACTTGAGCTACTTTCTTTCCATGAGCTAGTTTATCAGCTCTAGTAGCATTATAACACTTACTTGCAATGTGGGTAATTTCACCACAGTCATAGCACTTCCTATATTTATAAGGTTTGGAATTCAAAGATTTATGAGAGATAGAAGGAACTTTGTCAGGGATAGGACCAAGAATTCCTTTATCCATTGTTCTTGGAGGTATAACAACCTCTTCAGGGACAGGAGTGAGGTCAATCTTAATTATGGGGGTTGATCTCTGAAAAGATTCAGAGATTTTCCTCCCAGGTTTAGGATTGCTCTCTGAGGAAGTAGATGATTTCTTGTTCTTCTTCTGAACGTTCTTCTTTCTAGGAACATGGTCAAGAACCTCGTTCTTGATCATTTTCTTAGAATCGAAAGATTTTAACACAGGAGTCTTCTCATTAGAGTGAGGTCTCTGAGAAGAAGAAGAAGAAGGATCAGGGATAGAGGAGACAAACATTCCAAATTTAAGCATGAAACGGTCTTTCTCTGATTCTTCCTTTTCAAGGTTAAAGCCTAACCTACTTCTTACTTTCATAGGGATCTGGGCATTGATGATCTCATTTACCTTATCATAGGCTTTGCACCATCCTTCGATGGTAGCCTTCTCAGATTTAAGATCAGCGATGGCTTTCTCTCTTTCAATGATAGCTTGCTGTTTCTCAATGCTAATCGTTTGATTTACAAAGACTTGGTCCTTTAAGGTTTCCTCAATCTTTGAAAGTTCTTTGATTTTTAGATGACAATTTTTTAATTGTTCTAGTTAAATCAGTGTTAATTTTCTCAGCTTTGATTTTTCCATTTAGAGCATTGTAAAAATCAACAGTCATAGCATCGAGCGCAAATAAGTTATCACTTTCAGATATTAAAGGGAGAGAAGGGATGGATACCTGAGTAGAAGGAGTCTCAGAGGAAGAAGTTTCAGATACTTCTTCAGCGTCTTCTATTCTTGCCATAAGACATAAGAAGGCGAGATCTTCTTCATCTGTGCCTGACTCATCAGAGGTCTTGGCCCAGTCACCTTCATCATCCCAATCAACTTCTTCAGCAACAAGACCTTTGCCTTTAGGCTGGTTTTTCTTCAGATCTTTGTATTTGTTTTTTAATTTCAAATACTTCTCTTTCTTATCAGAGGTCTGCAAGGTAGTGGGGGCTGCAACTTTCTTGGATTTACATTCACTAGCAAAGTGACCCTTTCGCTGACAATTGTAGCATATGGCTGAGGCTTTCTCAGCGGGCATACTCTTTAATTTATCAGAGTAAGCGAGATTCGATGTTCTTCGAAAGTTGCTCTTTCTGGCGAATCTTTTAAAGTAATTAGTTAACAGAGCCAGAGAGTTATCGAACTCAGAGATGTCAGCATAAGTGAGTTGATCTTCTGAATCAGTTTGACCTAATTCAGTGATAGAAGTAATAGTGGAAGAGGAAATATTCTTTAAAGGATGTACCTCTGAAGACACGAGTGCCAAAGAAGTACTTTTGGCACCCTTGAGTTCATTGATGAGGTTTTTCCTCAAAACTTGGTATTTCTCTTCATTAAAAGCATTCCATACAAAGCACTTAAAGAAAGAGTTTCAAGATTCTTTGACAATTTCAGACATGTAGTATACACTGCCCATTGTTCGGGTAGTGCCTCCATCAACTTTGTCAGAATTTCAGCATTTGAATAGTGTCTGTTGACTGTTTTTAGATCAATCAACAGGAAGTTAAAACATTGGTGAAGTTGGGAAAGAGTTTCACCTTTATGATGCATTAAGCTTTCATACTGTCTTACCAGATTAATACTTCTAGTGATTTGTAGTTTAGAGGTTCCTTCATATTGAATACATAAAGTATCCCACATGGCTTTAGAAGTCCTCATTTTCATTACTGAGTGATAGACTTCATCAGGGAGGGACATTGTTATTATAGATCTGGCTTTTGAGTCAATAGCAACTTCTTTCTTATCTTCTTCAGTCCATCGATTAGGAGTTTTAATGATACTCCTTTCAGGGATGGTTGGAGTAGTAATAGTGGCAGGAACACCAACTACTATAGTTGTAGGAACAAATGGTCTGTTTTCTATATAATAAGGGATCTTTGGATCCGATCCTTCTAGAAACAGAGACATTATTTCCTTCCACAATGGGAAATTACCATGGCTAAATCTTGGAGGTTTAGCTAAAGATTCATTGTCATTATAGTTTGTATTAGGATTTGACATTTTTTTAAATAGTTTTGAAAGAAAATATTTTAAAGATAGAAAACACACCGCTCTGATACCACTTGTTGGTCCCTAAGGAGTCTACAAGAGTTCTCGGATATAGAAACAGTTTGTAGAAAGGAGGGGGGGGGGGTTGAATACAAACACACAGGTTTTTAGTTTTTAAATGAGTTTATATTGCATAAACAAATTTATAGTTACAAGCGGAATTAGAATAAGTTTTAACCTATTATATTGTAACTAAGGAATCACTAAGATTGATGCACAAGAAGAAAGTAAGATAGAATACAGAAGGTTGAAGAGAGAAAGTAGCATACACACAAATGAGTAAGATATATTCATCTTATTTGTACCCGTTTGCATTTAATGCAAGACAAAGGTATATGCCACGTGGCAAGAATTTATAGGAGACTTGTCCTTTTCTCAGAACACAGCCATGTTTTTGGCCGCATTTAAACAGTACCATATCAGATGTGATGGGGACATAAGAAACAAACCGTACATCCTTATCTGACACAATATAGGGTTTGTCTTTTGTGCATCGAGGATAAGGTCAACGTTAATCTTGTATGAGAAGCTTCACTTGATCGCTGAGACTGAATCTTCAAGGATGAACTTTCAGTATCGCTGAGACTTCACAAGACTTTACACTTTGGATAGATAATCTTTGCTATCGCTGAACCGCTTCAGGTCCTGTAGCTGATTATCTCTTTCTTCAGCTTGGTCTTCGACTTTTGCTGAATGGTCATTTGGTGTGATCGCTGATCTTCAGATCTTCAGAGATAAGCTTAAGGTTCCTTGATCGTCAGCGATTGCTGATGGCAGTCAGCGTATGCTTATCGCTGAATTTGAACTTAAACTTAAACAAGGAATTTCACTAAGTGTAAAAATGAATCATATTCAAATCATTGAGAGGAGTTATGATCAACAGAAAGAAATGAACACAAGTAAGTTTCTCTAATTGAATTACCATGGGTTTGTGAAATACAACATTTCAAACAAGATAATATGGTATATAAGATTTTCCCCTCAAAGATAGAAATACTTATTCCCCCTCAAACCAATCAAGTCTGATCATGTGTTTGAATAATCAGAATTCAGCACGACACATGACGACTTGCAAAACAAATTAAGCAGATTTTGGTACCCATACCTTCATGGGTTCGTACATATTAGTATGGATTTCAGGAATACTGTAAGTTCCGAACCATCTATTACGATTAGATGTTCTAAAATATATCTTATCATTGGGGAATTAGGAATTGAGTACGTATCATACCACTTGTGTGCAAACCTTCGGTGTACAAAATCATCTAGTTCATAAGTTGACCAGCTCATGCTCTATTCATTGAAATTGATTAACTGATTGAAAGAGTAAAATAATGCTTTGAATCAGTTCTTTTGTTATTCTTCACAGAAGTGTTAGTATATGATCCATTAACACAAGAATTATAGAATAGATTAGAAGGACAAATCTGTTCTAGTGATTTGACAGATGATTTTGAAGAAATCTTTGTATGAGTTGAACTTGAACCAGTCTTTGAATTCTCACTAGCTTTGTCAGATAATTCAAGTTCTTTCAGTTTTGTTTTGAAAGCATCTCTTTTCAGCCATAAAATCAAATCGCATTTGCATTTCAGATTTCAGAAACTGATCATTCACCAACCAGTCTGTATTTCAGTTAATTGACTACAAAGTGCTACTATCTTCTTCTCAAACACTTTTTTTCTTTCCTGAACTCCTTTTCTATCTTAATCTCTTTTTCTATATCAGACTTAGATCTCTTATCAACTTTCAAACTTGTCTTGTTATCTGTCAATTTCTTTTTAAGCTCAGAAACCTTTTGTGAAAAAGCAGTAAGCTTTGATTCAAGAATTTGTCTTTCAGCGTCAAAGTTACTCTTCTCATTCTCTAAGCTTACTTTTAACCACTTCTTTTTATCTGAAAAATCTTCTACAATAAGAGCATTCTTCTTCATAAGAGTTTTTTTTTCTTCAGAAACAACAATCTTTCTCTCTTCTTGTACCAATTTCTAAAGCTCGATTATTTTCTTCTTTAGCTCAATATTCTTTTGATCAGAATCAGCCTTTTTTCTTGTCTATTGAATCTGTCTGTAGATCAGAAACCTTCTTGTGAAGCTCAGTCGCAGTCTTTTGACTAGAAACAACAGTCTTTTATTCAACTGTTAATAATTTTTGAAGTTCAGAAATCCTTTTATTTAGCTCTATAGCTTGTGTGGCCGACTATTTACATTCTATGTCAAACTTTTCTCTTTCAGATTGAATGACTCTTTCAAAATCATACACTTGTTTAGATAACTTTCCAATAGTCATTTCACAAGATTCGATTTTGCTTTCAAGATTAGTCTTTTCAGTCTCCAATTTGAGTTTCTCATCCATAATAATCTTTTTCTCTTTCGCAAACTCCTCTTCTAAATCAGATTTATACTCATCTTTCTTTATAATCCCATACTTCGAATAAATCCATTTATCATGCTCTAAATTAGTAATCCTTATCTGAAGATCAACATTTTTTTATCATCTCAATATTCTTATTTGGATTATGATCATGATATCTGTTACTAGTTGGATCTTCATAAGCTTCAGTGAGTTAAGCTTGTGATGCCTTCAATTTAGTGCAATCATTTTTCAAATCCTTAATCAGCTCAATATATCCATTAAGTCGCATTTTAGCTTATAGATCTCTATCTTTTGGCTTGCAACCTATGCTTGCAGAGAAGACACCTAAGAATTTAAATCAGTAGTAGACATCGTTATCAGATTGAATGATCGTTAATCAAATGATTTGTAGAATATTTGAATAACTTTGACCATCAAACAGGTGCGGAAAAAACAAGTTAAAAAGTCAAAGTCAAACCCCGAGAAAAACAAGTAAAAGTCAAACCCCGAAAAAACAAGTAAAAGTCAAACCCCGAGAAAAAAAATTCAAAATTTGAAATATATTTTTGAAGAAATAATCGAAAATCCAACCCAAAAAGTCAAAATTTGAAAAGGTAATTTTGGAAATTTCCAGACTTTTTTAAAACTTAGTATCCGAGGGTTAGTGCGAAGCTCGGATGAAAATTTGATGCAAAGCTTCGGATTAGGCTTCGTGCGAGGCTCAGATAAGCTTCGTGCGAAGGTTACTGTGTAAGGCTCGAATAAGATTTGTGTGAGGCTAGGGTTGGCTCGGATGATACTATGCGAGGCTCGGATAGGCTTAGATGAAATTATGCGAGGCTCAGATACCTTCGAATAAGCTTTATCCGAAGGTTTACTGTCCAATCGCTTCTTTATTTGAAGGCTATGAACATAGGCTTATCCGAGGCTTATGAAGATTTCCTATCCGAAGGCTATATGAATATAGCCTATTCGAAGGCTAAGATGTAACAACCCGTGTTCTCATATAACAAATACTGCAAATTATACAATTTAGACACCACATTTGGGCAACAAATTGGGTCTCCTTCTATACAATTTGCCCGAAAGCGACAATAAATTTTTGCGTTATAATCTTCACATAAACGATCAAAAAATCATGAAGATTAAATTAAATTCCATAGCATGCTCGACATAAGTCATCTCCTTACCTGCAAATAATAACATCAGCTGTTACCCTGAAATGCATATTTTTTAAAACAAAATGAGGGTTAGACCATACGGTCTAGTGAGTGAATCCCTGTTACCCCGAAATGCATATTTTTTAAAACAAAATGAGGGTTCGACATAAGTCATCTCCTTACCCTGAAATGCATATTTTTTAAAACAAAATGAGGGTTCGACATAAGTCATCTCCTTACCCGCAACATACTAAATATTTTCATCTTTCGTTCCGACCTATACGACTTACATAACTCAAGGTAAAAACCCCTTTCTGACAAAATCCAATAAGTAATTTCCTTCGTTTATAAATCAAGATTTGATAAAACAATAAGCTTATTTGGTCAAAAAGGTTATCGTTTTACACCAGCCCGACAACTCAAGTTATCGCATCATACTGATGCGATAACCCAGTTTCTCGCGTCTAAAGGATCGACAACCCACTCACTCGAATCAAAAAAATTCGACAAACCAAGTTCTCGAATCTAAGGGAATCGACAAACCAGGTTCTCGCATCTAAGGGATAGATAACCCACTCACTTGAATGAAGAGAATGCGACAAACCAAGTTCTCAAATCTAAGGGGCCCGGTAAACTCAGTCCTCACATCTAAGGGATCGACAAAGTCAGTCCTCGGATCATAAAGATCCGATAACCCAAGTTCTCGCATCATACTGATGCGATGAACTGTCTCTTACTTTTTTAAAATCTTTATATAAATCTTTTCATCATAAAACAAGGATCGAGGCATCACCTCTTCTCACTACTCTGAACCGGTACATCTCTAATACAGGTTAATTCTCTCGTCCTTTCCAAACCACAGCCAGCTTCATGTGCTCATGGTCCGGTTCACGCTATCCGAAATAGCCGAAACATTGATTAGGCACCTACAATCATTTATACGTTTTCTCCGTCCACTCATCACGGATACACCGCCATAATTCTCATGACCCAAAATAGTGTTGGTCAACCTCTCTAATTTTTAGTTTCACAAACTACTAACAAGTAACGTCACATAGTCTCATTTATATAAAATAAATCACGTGTGACGGAAAAAACGTGTTTTACAAAAGCTTTGTAAAACTCATGTACCTCATCAAATAATACATTCTTTTATGTGGAAAATATTTAATAACAATTTCTCAAATAAAATCCATATGTACTATTTTCCCAACAACCCAAAATCAAACTCCGTAACTCATATAACGATAATAATCCAATTATATCAATTTGGCATATTATCGAAATAAAAACCTTTCTCAATAACATATGCATTTCAGTTTATAAAACCCATTTATAAAAACTCACATCGGTGCCAAATAGACAGGTAAACTTCTAGTGGGTAACAAACTCACATATGGAACACATTAATGTTTAAAACTCCTCTCTTTTCTGTTCTGGATTCGAACAAAACCACATAAACCAAACCCACACGTCTCTTGTGTAACACCCTAAAAATTAGAGCAAATTTAAACCGAAAAGTAAATGCGGAAATATATAAATTCACCCAATTTTTAGGGAGAGAGTATATGAGTTACATCTAAGAATGGAATACTACCTCAACAACCTATTAATCTACATAATACAATACATAGATTAGGTTCCGGTGCGCTAATATTCCTCAAAATAACTATTCTAATGTTTCCAATAATCACACTCTAAAGTGTAATCCCAAAAAGAGTGCCTTCACCGGCACGCCACTTCGCTTCTCTCTAAGAAGCTCCATTAACCCGATCATCTGCTAAACAACATTTAAAATCAAGTGCCAACCTTACGCCTAGTGAGAACAAACAGTTAAATAGTTAAAGCCATAAAATATTTGAAATAAAAGAGTGAAACTTTATCCAATTCAACTTCACTTAAAAGCCTTCTCTTGGTGAGCAAGGTCATTTTTTAAAGATAACGGGGGAGACCCATTATTACCATCCATAGTGACGAAACAACTAAGTGAGCCACTTTTGAATGTTAAGAGTTCTTCCCAGGACCAAGGGATGTAGGTACCGCCCATCACACAACCGAGTGTGAACTCCGAAGGTCTTGGACAAGAACTCGCGCTAAAGTTTACTAGCTTAATTGCACCGACCAATCATACAACCGAGTATGGCCTAAAATGATTCCCATTAGTGCTCACGTAAGGATCAATGGCTTAATTGGAACCGACCAAACATACAACCGAGTATGGCCACCGATGGCCCTATACGTTTACCGAAAGGGGACAACAATCCCGATTTTAAAACCGACTTATATGCCTATGGATCCATTACATACTAGTCTATAAATCAACTACACCAAACCAGACATAATGATCGTTTTCCATTTGTCGAAAAACCTTTATATAAATATTCCCCTTTGAAATACGCATTTTACCGAAAATTAGGTCAAACCATTTTAGTTCTAAAATCAAAGTTTAACTCCTCATGGAACCTTTCCAAGTGTTATAAACCATTTATGATGCTCATTTCATCATCTATAACAAAATACCGAAATTTCTCATTTCGACCTAAAACTTCCAAACTCAACTCAAATACAAAATACTTGAAATCATAAGCTTAAGATAAGTAAATACAACATTTATAACAAGTATTTGAGCTTATAAAGTTTGGATTTAAACTCACAATACTAGGGTTTGAAGAAACCCTAGAAAGCTTCCAACACTACTTGAACTCTAGAGGGGAGATGAAGAACACCTACTGTTTGAACCCTAGGTCTTGATTCCTTAACTTGAGCTCGAAATAGATGCTTGATCTTGTGTGGTTGTTGAAAGAGAGTTAATGCCCTTAAAGCCGCCCCTTTAGGGTTTTGGAAGAGAGTAAATGTTGAAGGAGAAAGGTTAGAGTGAGTAATAAATGATATATCAGCCTAAGTCTCATTTTTATACTCTGACCACGAACTGCTACGATGGACTGCTACCTGACCATGGTCAGGTCGCAGTTTTTAGGTTGCAGTTTACATTCTCAACTTACGGTACAAAAACTGTTACGATGGATTGCTACCTGACCATAGTCATGTCGCAGTTTTTAGTTGCAGTTTACATTTTCAACCTACAGTACAAAAACTTCTACGATGACACTGCTATGATGCCACCGGCTAGGTTGCACTTTTTAGGTTGCAGTTTGCTCGTGGTTGCTCCAAATGACTTTAACATTTAGTTAAATGATATACCAAACTTGTATTTATAAAAGAGGGTCGAGAGATGTAAAATTCAGGGTGTTACATCTTGATTTCTAAATTCTTGTGATTTAAAGAATTTAACTAATGTGTGTGTATATATATATATATATACATCTGATAAGTGAAAGAGGCGGAACATGAGAATACATGTCACCACCCCATTTGCAACCAATCAACATGACGAAGGGAATTTGCAATTGGTGTGAATCAAGGTGGCCACGAGGTGGTCCCCAAAAGTTCAAACTTAACCCCTCAACTTCAAACCACATCCAAAAACACCCCTCAATCTTCCAACGATAATTAATTCGGACCCGGTTATTACAATATCTCCCCCTTCAAGGAATTCCGTCTCGGAATTCAATCACTTGAACAAACCAGAAAATTTTGATCTCATTCCAGATCCCACCAAACCATTCTTGATTTAGACCTATACGAGATATTGAGCATACTACTCAACTTCACAAACGATATAACCGGTATACTATCAGTCCCGTCTGATCACTGATCACTAAGCTTCTGATATACTACTGATACAAAATTTAGTGGTTACCCACAACGAACAATCTTGTTTCCATGAAAATATTTTCAACTTTATATTGTCCTCAACCAGAAACACTATCGGTCCACAATATTATCATTGTAACCTTTCTGTCGATTATGAGCCATCTTTAACTATTCACTGATCTGACTGTTTCCAACCATCAATAACTGAACATAAACACACTACAACTTCTGGCAGTCATTCATAATACCACAATAATACTGTCGGTATTACTTTAAACCCATATCGACATAACTACATAACCACAAAACTTCAAAACTTATACGGTGTCCAAGATATCAATAGTGAACTTCAAAGTATATGAAGACACGAGTTGTGTCATTAATAAGAAGATCAATAACACGACTTTGAAGAAGTTCAAGCTCGTGTAAATATGCCCCTATATTCCCATCGAAATTTCACTACAACTGATGTAATTCTCCACAAACTCATTCCACACCTTTGGTGTTAAACCATGCAATATAGAATACACAAGAAGTGACCCAAGATATAAAGAAACCCAAGGCGTAATACCTTTCTCAATGACTTAGAATATAAGTCATTTAAATCTGGTGGTTCAAATAAACATATAACATAACCAACTTTACTTCAGTCAGAAAAAGCAGACTCGTGATACTTTCAAACCAACGCCCAAATTGTTGTGGAGCAGTTGAACCAACTGTGACATAAACTGTACACAATTCACTCGTACCGAACGGTACAACAACCAAAAGAAGAGATGTTCCATCCATGAATAATCCAAACCAATAATATCTCGACCAAGTATCAAAATTAGCCAATATCCCCGTGTTATAAGAACTACAATCGGGGAAATGACAGTCACCCACATAACCTTCCCATCTGAGGCTCTTTTAAGAAACTCGACCATTTTCTAGTAAAGATCCAAATCCATATAGATATATCTATCATGGTCGCCAATCAACATCCCAGAGCATTACAAAAGAATATAGCTCCAAGAAAATAAGGATTTCCGAAATCACGTCTACCACTATTACTTTCTATCAAAGTCGTAGTCAGGCGCCTCTTCACATCTTTAAAGACATTCTCTAACCACTCGAATTGTGGTACCAATCCTTGAACTATTCCACTCTTTTCTTTTCGATTCAAAATATCGGCTGTCATATTCTCATCACAGTTGGCCTTAAAATTTGCCAAACATTTTCCATACATCAAATTAGTATTCAAAGGAATGAAACACTATACTTGTGAACTTCTTTCAATACTTTTTTGATTAAATCATCACTTCGAGGAATCCAAATTTCCAATTTCTCTTTTCAAACACATTAACCCATGATCGTCTTTTGTAATAACAATTAAGTTACTACACTTTACAACTTTCTAAAAATCAAGTTTTACTCAAAACTTTGACGATCAAACTTGTAAAATCCTTAATCAAATTTTACTCTGATGTTACCAATAACGTCAAGATATAAGAATACTCTTTATAAAACATTCTTTTGGAATTCAATGATGAGAAATCGTAACTCAATTTCCAAAAAATTTCAAACCTCCAGCCAAAATACTTGACTATCAGAAATAAATCCCAAAGGATCTAATTTTCTCCGAAAATTGTTAACAAAACTTGACTTTAACCCAAAAAGTTTTCAAGTTTCACATACTTGAAAAATATAAAGAAAAATTTCATGTTTGATAAAAAAAAATTAAAATTTAAGCTTCAGCTCTAGTTCTCACTTCGTTCACTCAGATAAAGTCTCTCGTTCTATAACTCACTTTCAAGGAGAGGCGCGAAAAACTGCTCGACTATAAAGGATAGGAGCACATAATAAGTTGTAATGAAATCTTTTAATAACTTCATCAAAAGATACCAAACCTCAAAACCAATTTTAAACATTAATCGATACAAAGTATCGGTACAAAACGAAAATCCAGATCGAACCTTTGAATCGACGATTTAAGAAGAGAATGCCAACAAGATGCTCATCTTCTTCTTGTGTCCATGGCCCTCTTTTCAATCCAGTCTTCTCACAATACAGTGAGCTCCCCATCTCTTTGATCAACTCAAACCGTAATTGTCGTCGGTACGTTAGTCAACCCAAACAACTTTACTTAAAACCCAAAATTCTCATATCGGGTACATAATCACTTCTTTACAATCAGTTGATCAAGTTTCCAGTAATCAATTCTAGCTTGATTTCTTACCAACCAATCCATCAAACTAACATCAAATTCTTTCAAAGCAATCGAGAGAAATTTGAATCAATGCTACCCACCCATATATATCTTACATCATTCATCATGTATTTCAGTAATTATAATTTGATTATTGCTAATCATTTTCAATATCAAAGCATAACCCAAAAGATTTGGGCTTTACATGCGAATAACAAATAATGAGAGAGAACATATGAATCGTCTATACCAGACTTAAGTAACACTTTAATTCATATTGAATATAGCGAAGTCTACATGTCATCACATTCGATGTCTCTCCAATCTTTTCCGTAGTCATCTGATATGCTCATCCCTTTGCTTTAAACTGATCAGTTTCAACTACTCACATATATAACAAAATTTTAGATTTCAATCACACTCACCCTGATGAATTCTGTAAACTGGGCCTTTATCGTAAATCCCAAAATAAATTCGAACTATAAGAATACCCCGTTTATAGTTCACAAATTCCTCTTTCAACCGATACGCTATCAGATTCAGATAAAACTGATATATATAAGGTCAATCGTAAATATTCCCACGACACCTCTTTATCAATACTCGAACCCATGATAAACATCCCATTATTTCATTGGTACCATCCATCTAACTTGTGTATAACTACACCAAATAATTCTCCTCCCAGTCAAACATTTACTGGTATCAATGTTACGTTAATCTCTATAGCATATCACATTTTCTTTTATCACATCCAAATTACCAGAAAGAAATTTTCTGAATAATAATAGCAGATAGTGATAAATCAGCTTGGCTACCAGAAGCAATAACAGTAGTAGGCAAAGATAACTCAAGTTGGCAAACCCACAAATATCAGGCAGCTCTTTCACTTTAATTAGCTCTTACAAAATTCCGGACTTGCCGTCATTTCGATTTCAATCGGAAGATACCCCAATAAACATCCCAAATCCACCGAAAATTTACCAATCCTGATGGCCACATTATTCCGTATTAATTTCAAGCAACACTTTTCTTTACCGGAACTAACGGAAACCACTCTCGCCGACTTAAGAGAATAACCCGCCGCAAATAATTTACAAAGTAAAAAACTTTGATCACATTCCCCAAATATAATAAAGTTTTCAAGTACTAACATGTACCTATAAATTCACGATTACATTGGCTTGATGTAATTTAAATTTACCTTTACATGCCGTTCTTTCAACCCATTATATTTAACATCCCACGGGTTCTAATTATGACAAGTACACCTTATCATGCAATAAGACTCTCAATTTTAAGTCTTGGTATCAATCTAGATACCTAAATCCCTTAAACTTAGGCTCTGATACCAATTGTAACAACCTGTATTCTCATATAACAAATACTGCAAATTATACAATTTAGACACCACATTTGGGGCTACAAATTGTGTGTCGTTCTATACAATTTGCCCGAAAGCGAAAATAAATTTTCGCGTTATAATCTTCGTATAAACGATCTAAAAATCATGAAGATTAAATTAAACTCCATAGCATGCTCGACATAAGTCATCTCCTTACCCGCAAATAATAACATCAGTTGTTACCCTGAAATGCATATTTTTGAAAACAAAATGAGGGTTAGACCATACGGTCTAGTGAGTGAATCCCTGTTAGCAAATCTTTGAATAGAATCTTTCTCAATAGATTTAAAAGACAACTCATAACTCATATAATTTACAATGATATTTTCCTCAAATTCAACATAACAAATATTTTCATCTTTCGTTCCGACCCATACGGCTTACGAAACTCAAGGTAAAAACCCCTTTATGACAAAATCCAATAAGTAATTTCCTTCGTTTATAAATCAAGATTTGATAAAACAATAAGCTTATTGGGTCAAAAAGGTTATTGTTTTACACCAGCCCGACAACTCAAGTTATCGCATCATACTGATGTGATAAGCGAGTTTTCTCGCATCTAAAGGATCGACAACCCACTCACTTGAATCATAAAAATTTGCCAAACCAAGTTCTCGAATCTAAGGGAATCGAAAACCGAGGTTATCGCATCTAAGGGATCGATAACCCACTCACTTGAATGAAGAGAATGCGACAAACCAAGTTCTCGAATCTAAGGGACCCGATATACTCAGTCCTCGCATCTAAGGGATCGACAAAGTCTGTCCTCGGATCATAAAGATCCGATAACCCAGGTTCTCGCATCATACTGATGCGATGAACTTTCTCTTACTTTCTTAAAATCCTTATAAGTGTTTTCATCATAAAACAGGGATCGAGGCATCACCTCATCTCACTACTCTTAACCGGTATATCTCTAATACAGGTTAATTCTCTCATCCTTTCCAAACCACAGCCAGCTTGACATGCTCATGGTCTGGTTCACGCTTTCCGAAATAGCCGAAACATTGATTATGCCACCCACAATCATTTATACGTTTTCTCCGTCCCCTCATCACGGATACACCGCCATAATTTTCATGACCCAAAATAATGTTGGTCAACGTCTCTAATTGTTAGTTTCACAAACTACTTACAAGTAACGTCACATAATGTAACACCCCAAAATCTAAAACCAACAATGGATATAATTCAAAATCCAAAACCTTCAAATGATTAACCAACCAACGATTAATTCATTACAATCTTTAATTCGAATAAAACGAAACATCGGAAGTCTAAAAGTCTAAAGTCAATAGTTGAATATTAAAACTAGACAAAAGCTAAGCGAGTACATCCTCTAGCCTTCACATCCTTCCCTTAGCTCTCTCACCTCTATCTAACGATCTCTTTCCTGAAAAATGTTAGTTTTGAAAACGTGGGTTAGACCATAAGGTCAAGTGAATTCCCATAAAAACAATTTACAGCAATAGTCCACAAATCATTGAAAATATGCAATGGTTTACAAATAAATAATCTCATTCTAATGAAGAGAACAAATTAAGTATTGGAGAAAACATGGCAAGACAATTAGCAGCTAGATATAGGATTTATCACACCTATATATAGGGCTTTTATAGAACCACACCTATTAGTAGGATTTAGTACACCTAACTGTAGGATTTTATAAATGACCTTGCCAGTTAGCCCCAATTAAAACAGGTAATGCGCATACTGACCCCAAAGTTTATAAAAGTGATCATGGCAATTTTACATATAAATAAACATTTAAAGAAAAACCATAATCAACAAGTAAGCGCTTGAAACATTTTCACATTGCATTTTAAGTGATAGTGAACTCGCCTGAAATGGACACACCTTGACCTAAGCTCAACGATCAAAACTCCCAAACCGAAAGCCTAAATTCACCAACCGAACCCCTGGATTAAGGTTACCAAATCATGAGTTTACGAACCCAAAGTAACCCGAAAAGACTCACTTGAAAAACCCTCAAACAAGGACCCAAGCCCCGCCCTTAACTAGACTTAAATAAAAACTGAAAATTTCAAATAGTCGCTAAAGCTAGTCTTAAGCCAGTCCAAACTCACCAAAGACCCGGTTTAGTCACTGTTTTGCCTGCAAAAACCCATTTCGTGAAGAAGAAGCCAAATCTCAATCCCAAATTGATTTCCTTCAATATTATGACTTAAAACTCATCCCAAACACTTATAAATGACATATTAACCTCTAAATCGACCACCAAATTTTTCAAATTTCTTCTTCAAATCTTCTACAAATCTCTTGATTCCTGCTCTGAAACAAGTTGTTAATTCTAGATATATCTAATAACGATGAATCTAATCTATAATATCAACAAACACATCAATGGATCTTCAAATCTCATATGTATTGATATGATTCTCTCT
This sequence comes from Silybum marianum, assembly GCA_036898165.1. Taxonomy (NCBI): domain Eukaryota; kingdom Viridiplantae; phylum Streptophyta; class Magnoliopsida; order Asterales; family Asteraceae; genus Silybum; species Silybum marianum. The sequence continues at coordinate 21,830,793 of CM072543.1, forward strand.
ACAAACTCTCTCAATCTCAAGATATGGAAATGACAAATCTACTAAGTTTTACTTTCAAAGTACAATAATAAAGAGTATTTATACCCCTGGGGGGGGGGGGTTTGGTTGGAGGTATTAAACAGAAATTAATGACAATAATAATAAAAGAAACTGTTTGGTTATATATAATATAATGGACTCATTCCTTCAGAAGCTCAAATTTTCATTCATGATTGTTAATTCCAAAAAACGACTTAATGGTAGACTAATGATTCGGACCTTTATCAACTAAAGAAAGAAAACCAATTCGAAAAACAAACAAACAAATTGTAAATGACACAAGGAATTGTTGACGCGGAAAACCCTTGTCGGAGGGAAAAATCGCGGACGGCCGTAAGGGGATCGTCGATGCACTAAGGAAAAAGGACGTCAAACAGGAAAGCTGGCCTTAAGAACAATTAACAAGGTTACAGAAATAGTATGAACGATCGGTCGTAAGTCTGCGACTGCTGTCGTGACTTGCGGCGCTGTTGTCGTGAGTTTGGATGGTGATGTCGTAAGTTCGTCAAAGTGTACTCAGAGCTTTTCTCAGTATTTCGTTGTGTTTCACCATCCCCTTCTTGTTGATTTGAGCTACCTTTTTATACTTGAACTCCGATGATGGTCTTGGTAATGGCCAAAATGTCATAACGGTCGGGTCTTTATGGTTTGTTTTCAATGTCTCCATAATGTCTTCATAAAGTCTTTGTTTGTAATTGAAAATAACATAAATACATGGATAACGGTAGAACGGATATATTATTAACGACGTTAGGTCGCGAGGGTAGTACTTCGTTAGTCAAGTTATAACATTCTCTAACAGAGTTAACGGTAGAATTCTAACAAAACTTAACGGAGTTAACGGCGTAAATTTTGGGTATAATAGTTTGCCCCTAAAGTTTTGAAAGATTTTGGCGGGAAATTATTTCAAGAATTTATTTTGTCATGCGACCAAATTTTGGCAATATCATGGTAACTGATTTGGTTTAGAATTGCAACCAGTTTAGTCCCGGTTTAATTGAAGATAACGATGATGTCATCCGCGTGATGTGCGAGTGACATTGGCATGAGACAGGTGTCGAGGATCCGTTGATTGCATGCGTGACCTCAATCAACAGTTGTTGATCCAGGAAGTATAACGATCCGTTTATTCTTAGTATAAAAGGGGGCGGTGGAGATAGATTTCCTTTCTTCTCCGTCTTCTTAAGAACCTGCAAAAATCGAGAGAACTAAGGTACGCTCTTCTAGAAAATTCAATTATTTTACGCGTTATAGGACTTTAGCGAAAAAGCCTAAGAAGCGTCGAGGAGCCTTTTTCTATTCTTTAGCAGAGATGAAAGTAGTCGATAGAGAGATGGATCCTTTGAGTAAAATAGAGAGTAACGACGACTTAATGGCCTTTAGGGATTTGTAGGGCATACCAGACGACATATCTCTAATTATTCCTGGGAGTCTTAAGTCGCGCGAATGTCTGTCGGGACATTATATGAATATCCTTTCAAGATAGGAATATCATGGCCATTGTCGGTCCTAGCGAAAGAGTTTATGACTACTTTTGGCAAATTGTACATACGATTGAGCGTCTGACGGCTAAATGGTCATCGAAATTCAATGTTCAAGATCTTCTCACGGCTTACACTGTGAAAAACCACGACAACCTAAGGTATAGCCTCTTTAGTAGTTACAGGTGGGTTAGGATATTAGTCCAAGGGACTGCAGTCAACGATCATTGATGGAAGATACATTTTGTCTTTGGTCGTCTATCGCGCCCGACGGATGATAGTCGATGGATATTATCGGGATGGAATTTCGTAAGCGAGTTTTTTCACCTTTGCCTTCGATAGTTTTAACTTCCTCTCTTTTGTCTTAACTCGATCGTTTTTGCTTGTAGAAATAGATTTCACCCACTTTGCTGCCAGTGATACGACGGAGACGATCGAGAAGTTTCTGGAAGATTTCTCTCAGAGGGATAGATCTTTCTACGTTCGTCCAAGAGTTGATACCGAGACTGCGGAAAATCCGCAAGCGTCAGGGTCGACGGGGGAGGAGAACAGGAGAAGAGAAGAAGAGGAAGAAGAAGAAATGCCTGGTACGGTTATCGTTTCGTTTGCATTTGTTACTTGCGATCGTGTTATTTGCTTTATGTCGTATGTTTATCTTGTCTTTTGTTTTATCAGGTGAAGTTCCTCTTCATAGGACATCGAAGAGAGAGAAGCTTACGCTTCTAGCTCGCAAAGGAAGAGAGTTGTGTCTCTGGGACTCTTCTTCCAATCCTTCTGCCAAGAAGGCTAGGGTGGGGCAACCTGGTGCTTCCACTCTAAGAATCGGTAGTGGCCAAAATGGTGTCGCTATTTCCATGGGGGTGCCTATAGGCGTTATTGACGCCGAGCCTATCCACTTTGCTCCTCCCGTATCAAAGGCAAATGTTGCGTCGACGCAAAAGGTTGCGTCGTCTACGCCGGAAGATCCGAAGACGACGTTACCGTCGGGAGCCTTAGAAAGGGATCTGGGGAAGAAACCCATCTCCATTGAGAAGGACTCGGGGGATGATTCATCAGAATTTGAGATGATGAACATCAAAATCCCTAAGGATTTGTTGCTTGACGACATTCTATCGCGGGAGAAGTTATTCCCTCATCTGAAGCAGTTCATGCTTCCCGACCTCCATAGTCGCTATGAGAAGTCGACTATTGAGGATTTGGACACCCATACTACGGGCCTGGCGTTTGTGGTAAGCCTTCGCTTTTTCTTTTCTCCTTTGTTCCTTCTATTCATATGTTTTATGTTAACATTTTGGTTTTTCCAGACTTTCCAGTCGTCCCTTTTCCTACATTCCCATATGAACAAGGTGAAATCTCTGGTTCCAAAGATAAGGGAGAAGGAGCAGGCGGCCCTGGCGAGGGAGGCTGATGCTTTGAAAAGGGTCGAGGACTACTCTCGTTGCTTGGAAGATGCCCGAGATGGCTGGGAGCATGAGATCTTCATGCAGAAACAAGCCGAGGAGCAACTGAAGGAGGCCCAGATTAGGGCCTCATCCCTGGAGTCAGAGGTGGCTTCGACCAAGGCGACCTTGGCCGAAAATGAGAAGGAAGCCCAAATTTTGCGATCCAAAGTTGAAAAGGCGTCGACTCGGGCTGAGATTGCAGAGGCAAAGTTGGCCTCCTTTGAGAGGAAGTCGAAAGAACTTCAAGTTGAGGTCACTCCACTGAAAGAGAAGATGGAGGTTCTTGAAGCTTTTACTCATTGGAAGACCAAGGCGGCTCTCTTTCATCGTCACTCGACGGGAAAAAATGTCCTTGCATCGGCTGAAGGGGATGTTGCCTGTTTCCTTCGAGAAATCGGGACTTCTGCCGACTTGGACATGGAAGATCGAGAAGAAAGTGACGAAGACGAAGCAACGGTCTCTGTTACTTTCGATCAGCCTCGGCCTTAGTCTCTTAGGTTTTTCTCTCTTTTTTATGGTCGGCACTTTTGGTCGAGCCACGCTTTTGTAAAGAATTCTGGCTTTTATTCTACTGACACTTTATCGCTGATTTACTTATTTAAGCTTTTTATGTTGTTTCGTGGGTTCTTGCGACTTCTGGCGTACGAAATGTCCCTAATGCCAAAAAATGACTTAATGGTAGACTAATGATTCAGACCTTTATCAACTAAAGAAAGAAAACCAATTCGAAAAACAAACAAACAAAATGTAAATGACACAAGGAATTGTTGACGCGGAAAACCCTTGTCGGAGGGAAAAACCGCGGACGACCTTAAGGGGATCGTCGATGCACTAATGAAAAAGGACGTCAAACAGGGACACCGGCCTTAAGAACAATAAACAAGGTTACGAAAACAGTATGAACGATCATTCGTAAGTCTGCGACTGTTGTCGTGACTTGCGGCGTTGTTGCCGTGAGTTTGAATGGTGATGTCGTAAGTTCATCAAAGTGTACTCAGAGCTTTTCTCAGTATTTTGTTGTGTTTCACCGTCCCCTTCTAGTTGATTTGAGCTACCTTTTTATACTTGAACTCGGATGATGGTCTTGGTAACGGCCAAACGGTCATAACGGTCGGGTCTTTATGGTTTGTCTTCAATGTCTCCATAATGTCTTCATAAAGTTTTTGATTTGTAACTGAAAATCACATAAATACATGGATAACGTGTTAGGTCTGAAAAGATTGTATCCGAGATCACAAATATTGAAGACATGAAGGGCTAAAGTGAAAAGTTAGCGAAGTTATTAATTAGGAAGGTTTAACAATTAGAGTTAGAGTTAAATTAGAATTGTGTTAAATAAGGAAAGGATAATTATCATGTAAATAAGGCAATTCTATAATGCCTTAAAATCTTACTTTCCTTATCTCATTATGACTCTTAGCAATATAAATAGAGGATTAAGGCTAGCATTAGAAGTAGGTCTTTCATTCATATCTTTATAGAGAGCTTATTAGAGAGATCATAATTCATATCATTCTAGAGAGCTTAAGTGAAATATCATTGTAATCACAATTATTCTACAAGTAAGATATATGACGTATTGAAGTTATTCAACATATTCATTGTGTTCTTGCATACATAAATACGTTACCTGATCAATACTGGGATCAACAATTGGTATCAGATCCGAACGATCAGAGTTTTGATTGATTTCTAATCGATTTCTTGAAGAAAAAGGTACACACGATTTCTTTTGCGATTTTTGAGATTTAAGATATTTTTTTTATGTAATTGTTTATATTTGATTTTGATTTTGATTTTGATATATATGTGTGTGATTTTTTTGTGATTAAATCGATTTCGTCAAAAAAATTTGATTTTTTAAGGATTTTTTTTTTCCGAAAACGGTTACTTTTTCATTCCGTATCGTATCGATTTTGATCTATTTTGCCCAAACTCCAAGCTTTAAAGTTGTTGGTATTTGTCTTGCAAAAAACATACTAAAATTTCATTACAATTGGACATTTTTTGAATTTTTTTCGGATGAATAGTGTTTTGTCGGGGGAATTGTAACTTGTCGGGTGAATAGTGTCTTGTCGGGTTAATAGTAAATAAATAAATTAAATTAAGTTTTTTTGCATCGTTGTTTTCTTAAATTTTTTATCGAATCCTATTTTAAAAAAATCTTTATAATTACTTTTGTTTATTATGTGGTACTTTTGTTTCATTTTAATTAGAAAACTCATGGTCTCTGACTTCTGCAGCTTTTCTGGTTTAAGGGTTGTCAAGTACACACCATATAATTTAGTTATTCTATTTACTTTATTGTGAAAAGTTTTTTTTCAAACAAATTTGTTCTCACAGTCAACTAGCAAAACTACTTTCGCTTATTTTCACATTACTTTTGCTATTCTTTTTCAACAGAAAACTCAGGGTCTTTGATTCTTGCAACTTTTCTGGATAAAGAATTCCCTAGTAAACATCTTAAGCCTTAGGAAGTCTGCAGTGACCTTAATTGAGAAAACCTGAAACACAAGAGCTTAGCTGTTCTTTTCCTTAAAAGACTAGATAACTCTGTTACGCTAGATCTTTTGGTCAAGAACCCTTCGTGTCTTAGCTTTCTGGTTCATCGATTAAAGAACAAAATAGATTTTTTTCCTTGTTTTATCGCATCTGCTATTAGAATTTTTCTCAGCTTTAACCTACTCAAAAATACATCACATTAGTTTTTATTGCATCTAGGTGACCCGATAATCAACCTTCATTAATTTTTTATCGCGTCTAGGTAACCCGATAATCACCAATCTTGAGTTTTTATCGACTTCAGGTGACCCGATATAACTTTCACCTTATCTGTCTTACCCAATATTCCTTTTGTTTCGACCCTCTCTACCTGATAAACCAGATATCGCATCCTAAAGACCCGATAAAATCACTTAGAACAGTTAACCGAGATAAAATCCTAAATTCGCGAAAACTAAGAATTTTTCAAAACTCACCGATCGACGATCACTTTAATTATCAGGTAACCAGAACTTTTTTTAAAGATGAGTCCTAAAAATCAAATTTTTAATCTCAATGCTGAAATTAAAAGACTTGAAGCAAGACACACAAATAACATGAAAGTGCTTAATGAATTTTTAATTGAACACGTTTATCTCAAATCTGATTTTCATAACTCAGAACAATCAAGAAAAATATTGAAACATGAAAAAAGAGTTTTTCCAAGAACAACTCAACGAGCTTTCTAGGAATCCAAATCATACGAGGTATGAAGAATTGAAAAATCTTGAGTTGATAAAAATAAATTTTGAGCTGAAAAACAAAATTTATGAGTTAGAGAAATTTAAAGATTCTGAGACTTATAGTGTTTCTCTTTCAAGTAAAATTTCTGAATTCGAGAAAGAAAAACTTTTAACTTCTGATGAAAACCACAAATTTGAAATTGAGCAAAAAGATTTTGAAAGAAAAATTAAAACTTGTGAACTGACCATTCAAAAACTTTCTAAACAAGTGGAAGATTTAGAGCAAATTTTCATTTTAGAGAGAAAATCTTCCGAAACAAAAGGTCTGGAGTTTTCAAAACAAATTTATGATCTTGAGAAACTTTTGAGAGGTGAAAGAAATGCGTTTAATACTGAGAAAACGAATTTAATCAAGAAATGTAGTTTGATCATTGCTAAAAGCAAAAATATGGAAAAAGATTTTGACAAAGAGAAGCAAGTCTTTGAAAATAAAATTGACAAACTTTCAAACAAATTATCTGTTTTAGAAACAACTCTTGTAACTGAAAAGAATTTGAGATTTGAATTGAAAAATAAATATGATTTGGTTACAAAAAGAAAGAGATGATTTATCCTGCAAAATCAAAGAACTTGAAAACGAGCTTTCAAAACAGAAACAAAAGAATTTAGAATCAGTCAAACATCTTACTCCCGAACATTTAAATGCGGAGTTAGATAATCTTGAAAATTTGATTTTTCCTCATGATTCTAATTCTACCCCAAGTTCAAAGCAAACTCCTCTTTCTCCTATCTGTAAGAATAACTGTTCTTCAAGAGTTAAATCAAATAGCTATTCTAACAGCTCCAAATCATATAGTTTTTTCAAATTCTCGAACTCATAATTCTAATCAGTTTCAAAATGATTTTGTTGCTAAATCCGGTAGAGAAAGAAATCAACTACAGATGATAATGTTAGAAACATACCACATACATCTCCTGTAGTTGATGCAAATTCATTTGTATCCAAGACTGATTTACCTCATTTTGTCAAAACCATCAATCAATTAATCAATCTAAGCGCCACAAATCTTTGTTGTTCTCTTTGTGGAACAAATGATTTTGTCAGTCAAAGGTACACTCATAAATGGTGTGGTACTTACAGTATCCCACTTCCCCATATGATTTTTCTAAAGCTAACCTCCGAGGACCCAACAAAGTTTGGATACCAAAATCTTTTTAATTTGTTTTGTAGGTACGTCATGTGTGTTCTAAATTCCAAATATTCACATCACATGAAAAACTTTCAAAAGGTTATACTACATTTAAAGGGGAGTACCAATTTTTTTTAAATTAGCTTCATAGTATCTCAGCTATAGACCTGCTCTTAACTTGTTTTTTATGTACATCATGACTTTTGAATACACCGGTTCAGAACTCGGACTTCCATGTTTTGACTCTTTGTGTGTGATAGGATTTAGATGTTTCAATGGTCAATCCAAAGCCGGAAGGACCTATCCATGAAACACATCCTAGGTTAGATATCTTGAAAGGGTATGATTAATATAAAATTGAGTGCTTGTTAGATAAATGAAAAGGCGAGGGTGTGACAGGACTTAAAATAAAATTGGTCCTTACCAAACCTAAACAGTTATCTGGGTAGCCACACAATCTATTCATTCTCGATTATTTGGAGATGAATTTCGACATGGACCCAGTGTCGATAACTTGTGTCACCCCACACAACTACTCAAGTATCTCACAAAAGGTATCTGTTTCATATATCATAGAGAATGAGCATATCTGCCATCTTTTTTTCACTCGGAAGATTAAGATATTGAAAAAGGAAGACACACATTCGGTCTCCGAACTTCACATTCAATGGACATTGAGTATGTGAAATGTATTTTCACATCTTGAGCCTTAAAATTAGCATTTAATGCATAAATTCTTTCTACACATTGCACGAGTCTTTGTGATTCACATTGCATATCTTTGTGTGTATGCCGGAACTGTTTGAGAAGTTAGTTTTATAACTTACTTCTGTGATAACTGGAAGTCCTATCAGTGCCAACCCGCTGCCAACACTGAATATAGGCCACTTAATTAAATTTATTTTTGATTAAGTAATAACAGTTGTTAAATGTGCTTCTGTCTGTTATCCCATTACCCGATATTCCACATTTATATTTGATCACATTCGTGCTTATTGTCTTTGATTATTCATAATGATTCGGATTCTCCTTATTATTTTGAGGGGGAGAAAAGTTATATCAAAGACACATACTATTATGAGGGGGAGAAATAAAGTTAGAAAAGATTCAAATGTTTGAAGATGAAGACTTGTCGACTCCCTTTGAACCGACAACCGACATATTTTGTCGACTCCCTTTGAACCGACATATTTTCTTGTCGCATCCCAAAGAGCCGACATCTATACCTAAGTGTTTATTTCGACTCATGTTCAACAAATTCATATCATCATACGACAAGCTCAAAGTTATCGCATTTGCCTAACCCAACAACATCAAGTTATCGCAACCATCTTTTGCCTCTTTCATCAAACGACAAAGTTCTATTCGATGAAAGATACCTTACGAGATCACGACTCCTTCAACTTTCTTTTCCTGAACTTTATGCTAAGGTTAAGGGGGAGCTACAGAGTTTATCAAGTGATCATATTCGTAGGGGGAGCAAAAGAATCAAGATAGAGATTTGTTGACAAAATTTCATCGTCTTCAAAAGTGCTGATTTGCTGAAGTGTAACCTCGAATACAAAGGGGAAACGTGTTAGGTCTGAAAAAATTGTATCCGAGATCACAGAAATTGAAGACATGAAGAGTTAAAGTGAAAAGTGAGCAAAGTCATTAATTAAGAAGGTTTAACAATTAGAATTAGAGTTGAATTAGAATTGTGTTAAATAAGGAAAAGATAATTATCATGTAAATAAGGCAATTCTATAATGCCTTAAACTCTTACTTCCTTATCTCATTATGACTCTTAGCAATATAAATAGAGGGTTAAAGCTAGCATTAGAAGTAGGTCTTTCATTCATATCTTTAGTGAGAGCTTAATTGTAATATTCGTTATTCATAATATAAGTGAGATATCCGACTTCGGATCTTCATTATTCATAGTGTTCTTCATGTTCTTGCATACATTCATCGTTACCTGATCATAACTGGGATCAACATAACGGTAGAACGAATATATTATTAACGACGTTAGGTCGCTAGGTTAGTACTTTGTTAGTCAAGTTATAACATTTTCTAACAGAGTTAACGGTAGAATTCTAACGAAACATAACGGAGTTAACGGCGTAAATTTTGGGTATAACAATGATTAAACTGGGGGAGAATGAAAATTCATTACCATTTTCATTTCCTATCATTTTCATTCCCATTCCGATTTTCAATCCCTTTCCAGAACCAGACGCCCCCTAAAATACAATTAAGCATAATATTGATTTCGTTGACTTCAAGATTTGACTTTCTCGTCTTCAAAATATTGTAATTTCGTATACATTATATTTATATATCATGATTTTTAAATTAAAGTAATAAAATTCTTTTATGAACGTTTAAGCTAAGTTATTTATTAAATATAGATGGGTCAAAGACCTTTAATGGATTCCACATTTTATTTTAGATAAAAATAAAAATAACGATGATAAGTTGAGATAAAAATCACTAATAACAAACTTTAGATAAAGTTTTATGAAATAATATCAACAATAATAAAATTTAAGTAAAATAAATTAAGAATGATAAATATAAAACATGATATTTAGTAAAATAAAAAAAGTAATTATAATTTGTAAATTATATAATTTATAGAGTATGAGTTACATATTTATATGTAATATAATTTATAAAATATGAAAATGATATAATTTATAAAATCTGAAATTTATATAATTAATAAAATACAAATATAATTATATAATACATAATATATATAGTTTTGAGTAAATTACTGGATTGATCCATGTGGTTTGAAAAATAAAAATAAAAATACTAAAATGGTTATATTTAACGGAAAAATTGGATGGAGGACCTTATCCGTTATAAAATGGAAACCATAGGAACGTTAATCGTTAAAAAAATCTTTAAAAACCCTTATCCGTTAATGTTTATAAACCATAGGGACCAAATTTATATTTAACTCTATTTTGTATGATATTTTAATCGTGTTAGTAATGAGTGGACGAGATTGCCAAGTTAAGTTAGTACTCGGTACTGGGAACCCAAGTACCATTCATTATCAAGTTGTACAATTTTTCTTTGAAGTTTTTTTGGATCTTCACCAATCTGTTGAAACTTGAGAATGGGGGTACTGTACCAATAGGATATATATAATAATTAATGAACAACATTTTTATAATTTTTTTGAAATAAAAAACCAATATAAATTTTTAAAATGAATTACATTTAATTTTAATAGATTTTTTATTTTAATATAGAGGCTTTAACATAAACTATATTCTTATGTTTTATCATCCCAATACATTTTTTTTTTAAAACTTTGTATAAAAAAAATTAATAACTCAATTTCATTAGTGAAAATTAAAATACAAATAAGCATTGATTTCAATTCTTTTCAAGTTTTAGAAATTTTCTATATTCAGAGATTTCTTCATTATTTTCTATTTTAGAGAACAAGATAGAAAAATTGTTCAATTATTTTAGAAAACAAAAGCTTATTTTTTTACTATTATTTTAGAGAAATTATTGAAGATACTTGATGCTCTTATATTTTGAGTTATATAAGTTGGTCTTAGGATTGTGAGTTGTAAAACAATGCTTACTCACAATCTCTCCAACTCAATATCAATTAAAATAATAGTTTTCTCTCATCGACCTATACAATTTTTAATCTCAAGTCAATCTCACTTTTTATATCATTTAACAACGATCCAATCAAATCTCAAAATATTATTTTGTATTATACATTTAACTTCTCATCATATATAGTTATCATTTTTTAAATACATAAATATCAATAGTGAAATGAAGAGAAAATTTGAGGTGATGAAAATATGTCATTATTCGTCTCTGTTTGTAGAAACTTGAAAAATATGAATTTTAATTTAATTTTAATTTGTTTATTTTTGTTAAGTCATTATTTTAATCAATGAATAATTTTATTTTAAAATTTTAAACATATGACTAATTAGATGGTGCCATGTGGCAATCTAAAAAATAATAATCCCAATCCTAGTTCCGGGTGAGACAGACCGGGTGAGATTGGATTGCCTTATTTTCATTTTTCTTTTATTCAAACTATTTTGTCCTACCTAGGATCCCAAAAATTGAGATCATGACTAAAAATGGTCTAAAGCATTGTTTGGCAAAAATAAGTTAGCTTATAAGCTAACTTATGAGCTAGCTTATTTTTTAAGTAATCGTTTGGATGCACATAAGTTAGCTTATAAGCTGCATTATAAGTCAGCTTATTGATAAGCTACTTGAAGTAGCTTATGAATAGTTTTTTGAGACTTTTTTCAATTTTACTTTTGATTCATATTATTACTTATTATTAATGAATATTAATTATAAATAAATATTAATTATTAATCATAAATAAATAATAATATTCATATTTAATATTAATTTATACTAATTAAAATTTATTAAAATCATCAATTAATTTTAATCAGACATTATTAATTAATTTTAATTAAACAATAAATATTAATTACACTATACCATTTATTACTTTTAATTATTATTCAATATATTAAGATATTAAAAAGTAAATATAACAATTCTAAAAATGTTCATATAGGATACATAAAAATTAAAGTCATGCTTATTCTATTTTATATATAAATTAAAATATGCTGAGTAATTTTAATAAAATATTTACTTTAATTATTAATTATATTTTTTAAAGTATTAATTAATTATAATATATAAAGTTGATCAATTTTATTGATATTAATATGTAATGATTATTGGAAATCATATATAATATATAATTTTTCTAAAATTTATTTTAACAAATTTAAAATTTATAATATATATATATAATAATCAATTTTAAATTCGTTTAATTAACCATTTATATTATTTAGTTTTTTACTATTTTGTTTGTAATAATTAACAATAACATATTATATTATTAAAAATTTATTTGAGTTATATTATGAAATATTTGTAATTGACTGTGTTTTTTTCAAGATTGTCTTTTTTTGGTTATTTTACATACTCATAAGCTAGTTTTTGTCAAACATAACTTATTCATCAGCTAGCTTATCCGCTATCAGCTAGCTTATAAGTCATCAGCTAGCTTATCAGTCATAAGATTGTTTATCAGCTAGTTTGCCAAACATAGCCTAAGAGCAACTTGAAGTTCTTGGATTGATTTCTTTATCCATTTAGCCAAACATTCATAACAAAAACATTGAATTTTGAGTAAATGATGTTTTTCGTCCCTAAGGTTTGTTAAAAAATTGCGATTTCGTTCTTATAGTTTGTAGATTATTGTTATTTTCATCCTTATGATTTATAATTTATTGTTATTTACATTCTTGTGGTTTATAACTTTTTACTATTTTGGTCCTTATACTTAAAAAGGTAAGAATTAGTTCAGAGACGAAAATAAGAATAAATTACAAACTATAAAGATAAAAATAACAAATTTTAAACCATAGGGATAAAAACCTTAATTTTGTACAAAACCATAAGGACGAAAAATATAATTTACTCTTGGAACTTTTTATAGAAATCAAACATATAAATGAAAAAAAAAAACATTTGAAAAGGAAAAAAGAGCAAACATTTCTAGAAAAAAACATATTGAAGCTTAACAATCCTTTAAAGTTAAAACAATCATTCTACTTATATACTTGTTTATCGAACAAAAATTGCAATAAAATGTAACGATAGTTTATAAAAAATTAAAACCTATTTTCAGAAACTTTGTTTTAATAATATGCTATGGTTTTACATTTAACTAGGTGAACAAATTATAATTTTCCAAAAAAGTATATTATAATCTTACATACACAAAAAATCTTTAAAAAAAAAATTTAACTACAAATTTGGTAGTTTGTCGTGAATAACCATTTTTTGTCATTGCATCTTTTAAATAACAATTATTTAAAAATTATTAATTATCATTTAGTTTATGAGTTTTTTTATTAAGTTCTGAAATTAAAAGGAAAGCTATTTTTTATATTATTATATAAAGAAGAATTTACGTTGGTGGTTTTTATGATTTGTTCAAAATTCGGATTTGGTTTCTAAAACAAATCATCTATAATGATGGTCTTTAGCTTTTCATTTTTATAATATTCATGATCCCTTCACTTAATAACGTTAGTTAGCAAGGACTAACCGGTCTTTAAGCAAACTATATGAACCAAAAGAATTTCTTTAAATAAAATACATATTAAATAAAAATCTTTACATTTATTTAAAAACTATTAAATTCATAAAAACAAATTATCGTTAACAAATTTCAAGTTTAAAAAAACAACGGAAATCAAGACGAGTTCACATTTGTTTGGGATGAGAATTGAAATATGTGAGCAAAAAATACTGAAAATAAAGCCGGGTTAGCATAATATATAGTCAAACAACAAATAATAAAGAGTAAATTACACTTTTGGTTCCTGAGGTTGTATACTTCAACTTTCGTCCCTCTTTTGAAATAATTACAGTTTTGGTCACTGTGGTTATCATTTTGCTTCACTTTTAGTTAATCAGACTACCATCTGTTAAGTAGGGTCTATTAACTCAAGGGGTATTTTGGTCTTCTAACTAATTTAATTGATTTTAATATTAATATTTATCTTTTTTAAATTTATCTTTTTTTTTTGTCTTTTCATCGTGCCAATTAGATGATGACATGCATCCTTCTTTTTACAACTACTAATGGATGTTTTCCATCAATATTGTTTATGTTGATTTTGCTGTCGAGGCTTCAATTCTAGCCTTCTCATAGATTCCATTCCTTGTATCAGCGAGTGTACTTTATCCTTAGATGACATCTTGGTTGAGGAACATAACTACTTGGTGCTTTAGGGATTGGTTATGGTACACGAGAGAGAGAGAGAGAGAGAGAGAGAGAGAGACTTTTGTTCTTCTCGAACAATTGTTCTTGAGCAATGATCTCTTGGATAGAGATATCTTCAGAGTGTGGAATATCTTGCTTGGTTATTGGTGGTATTTCTTTGAATGACGGTTCAGAATTTGATAAGTTGACAACACCGATGGGTCGAGCTTGAACCATGGTATAGAAAGTGCTTTTGTATCTGTGTCAATGAGAATAGAAGGGAAAGAAATATTAGATATATGTGCAGTAATTACATCATCACAAGGCGAAGCTTCTAGTTCCTTCACTTCTTGGTCAGTTGATTGATTTTTGGATTTTTTAGAGATGGGAGCAGCAGCAAAGATGACATTCTGGTTGTTAGTCCGTAGTTTCTTAGAGGGTCTTGCAGTCTCCTCCTTTTGAGGATCAAGATCCCCACCTTTTGGATCTTGGTCTTCAAACGCTGCATGATGTTTGCTGGCCTCAAGAGCACACGTTGCAACATCCTTATGTAGTTCTCTTTTATGGAGCATGGCAATCCTATGAACCACCTTCTCTGTATCAGTCGCAGAAGCTTGCAAATTATCAAGTTTTTGAGTGAATGGCTGTTCAAGTAACCTACGAACTTTGTTGACCGGTTCTTTGGACTTAGTTACAAACTTTGCACTAATCTCATTGAACTTCTAGAGAATGTAGGCTTGAAATTTGTATAGATCAGATATTGTGACCATAGATGAACTTGGTGTAGAAGCTGTAAATAGAGATTTGATCTCTAGATTAAAGCTCTGAAAGTTAGATATAGAGTTAGTTAATGATCATGGTTCATAGGATGAAGGATCTAACAGATGACTCTATATAAATTATGAGAATTTGAATAGAAACTTCTGTCATGGAGAGGTTTGAACAACACACAC
Organism: Silybum marianum; assembly: GCA_036898165.1. Classification (NCBI taxonomy): domain Eukaryota; kingdom Viridiplantae; phylum Streptophyta; class Magnoliopsida; order Asterales; family Asteraceae; genus Silybum; species Silybum marianum. Next base: position 21,845,909 of record CM072543.1, read on the forward strand.
ATACACAGAGTCATAGTGGGACTGCATCAGAAGACGCTATGAGTTGTCATGTTAGGTCATCATTTGGCTCAACATTTCGAGTTTGTCAGCATTCTGTTTGTAATAAGCTTTGAGGGTGCCGATTGAGGCTCTCAAGTGTTGGATATTAGAAGCATATACATTGGCTTGTGTGTTGGAAATTGTGATTTTAAGATCATCCAAGTATCTCTAAATTTTATCAACAAAAGCCAAGAACTATGCTTTTGTACTAAACTCAGAAGGGGTAACCTCTTGTACAACATATGACCTAGATTTTGGAGAAAAATCATCGATTCCTTGGTGATTTGCGTTTCTATCCGCTGAAATATGGAGAGCATCTTCTAAAGAATAACTATAATTAAAGAAATGTCAAGTTACTTTAAGAAATCTTATACCATGTAGTTGACATTTAGATGATTTTTACTTTGATACTTTGATGCTTTTAGAGCATCTCCAACAGCTATGCTAAATTTTTCCTAAAATAGCATATGAAAAGTCAAAATCCCTAAAAAATATTACGTCCATCTCCAACAGCTATTCTATTTTAGCAATTTTACCATAAAATATATTAATAAAATATCAATATATTTAATATCCAAAAAAAAAGAAGGGTATGATTGGTGGGAACTATTAAATAATTATTTTTCTCTCCATTTAGAGATTCTCTAAATTTAGAGATTTTTTCTCTCTTTCTACCCATTTCTCTATTATAGCATACGGTATAGCATAGCTGTTGGAGAGTAAAATTGCTAAAATCCTTATTTTTTCTAATTTAGCATAGTTGTTGAAGATGCTCTTATCCACTGGATAATAGCTCATGTGATTGTACTTTTCGATGTTTTATCTTTTGTAGCTTATTGCTCCTCTTCTAGTACATATATAGGTCACTCTTTCATTTCTGAAACCACGGTAAGATAACTCATTCAACCATTCTAACTTCGCCTTTTGTTACTTTAAGGTTTTTGATATTAAATTTGGAAATCTTTTAGAACGTCACTATTTTGTGTCACAACATCTGAATTACTTTCCAGCAACATCTTTAGAATTCTTTTCATGTACGATTCCGCTTTACATTTCTTGTCATTTACTTTTCCAATTATGTCTTGTATTACTTGTCAAGCGATGATGGGCTATTACCCTTTCTTCGGTGTAAATGGAGGTTGCAGTAGATAATTGCTTTTGTTATTAGCTATCAACTCTAATACTCACTCTTGTTTGTGAGTTTTAAGTGCTTATTGAGGAGGTGACGTACCTTGTTTTACTTGGATGAGTTGGACTTTGATTGCAAGACAGCGTAAAATTTCAGACTACTGAGATGCTATAAAGGGTCATAACAAACCACTTCAACCTTTATTAGTTGTAAACTATCCGGTAAGATCTGTACGATGTCAGTAAGTTTGACCCATTTTTTGGCACTACAAGTAAATAGTCTAATCTTAACCTTGCAAGAGGGCTATGTGAATCGGTAGTTGGTTGAGAACTAATGTTGCAGCACTAATGATGTAGCAAGGTTCCCATTACATTTCTGCTAAACTCCAGCCCGAACTTACACCCTTGCTTTCTTTTATTTTGTTTCAAGCGCTTTAAATTACGATTAACTCACTAAAAAGCATTCTTTCGAATTCTCTTTATGAAATTACTTTTTAAAATTGACTTCAGAATACTGCATGCTTCAATTGTCCTCGTGGGAACGATATTATGTACTTTGTACCACTTTATTACTTGATCAAACGATATTGGTCTAGAATGTATATTTGCATGTAATTCCATTTGTGATTTTTGGGATACATAATCTATAGACCAAAGGACTTCCACCTTATCCATGTGTTCCGTTAGAGGGGAACACTCTAGATGTTTGATAATGCCCATTTTGGGCGATATTCTAGGACCACTTTCCCTATAGTTTTGCTCTTTTACCAAGCAAACGAGGCGTTTCTCTAACATATTGGTGCAAGTTTATACAGGGACAGAGATATCAAGGGAGATACAATGAATCGGGTATTTTGGGCTTAATTTCAAAAGCTTATGGTATGCTCGGTTAGAGACCTCAACAAGGAGTCCAATGATACTTCCTGGAGCCAAATCGGAGCTAAAACGAAGTAATTATGGGTAAAACAGTGTCCGAGGCTGGTTATGGCACTAGATAGGTTTCAAGCTGGTTGGAAAATCTCGAGCTGGTTAGTTCGCTGGTTATAACTAGCGCCCTAACCAGCGAACGGCTCTGGAGTCGCGATTTAGGACCTTTTCAGCTAGGGTTAAGAGTCAACCTAGATTCTATCTTTTGGAGGACGTCTAGGGGCGATTTTGGGAGATACTTTTCATCGAGAACACGACGGATTGAGGCAAAAACACCATCATGACGCATTCTATCAACGAAGATCGACTCATCGTCGTGGTATTGCGATTTAAAGGGAGTTCTTACGAATTTTAGATTTTTGTTTGAGAGACTTTGATTTAGATTCATGAGTTCATTTATTACTTTGATTTTCCATACCCCCAACATTAACTCATCTCTAGATGTTGGGGGTTGGGTTAATTTTGGGTATAAGCATATGAATACATATCATTGGGATTTTTATTAGACTTTCTTAATTAATGAAGCATATGATTTTGTGTTTAATGCCTTTGTAAGTTTGATCAACTTCCAATTGTTTTATTTTTTTGAGTTAATTTCGAGAGAATTGCTTCATAACTATAATTGAAATCATAAGCCTAAGATGAGAACTTGGATAGAGATATACCAACAAAATCTTAGTGCAATATTGTGTCTTGTTTCAACATATTTCTGTTTACATACGTCGAGATCGAGAGATAAAATGATTGTTCCCAGGAATAAAACCTCTTATAACTCGAGAGAGCATAACAAGGGTTTTAGTGATTATGCATTCATTAAGTGGATTGTCTGATTTAATTCCAATATATGTGTTCCATGTGAAACCAATTCGAATCCTGTGGATCCTAGATAATGATCAAGTACGTATTTATATGCAAAGAACACAAAGAATATAATGAAGATCCGAAGTCGGATATCTTACTTGTATAAATCGATTACAATATGATAAACAAGATATCGGCTCTTTCTCTGATTTGCTCTCAATATCGATTCTCTCCTAAAGAATAACCCTAAACCCATATTTATATTGATAGGACTAATCTATATAAGGAAGGTAAGAGTCCAAGGAAATTATAAACTTTACTTTTTACGAGTAAGCATAACCTTACCTTATTTTGACACAATTAATTAAAGTCCTAACAATCTCCCCCTTTGGGGCAAAATAAGCATATCATCTTTTAAGCTCAAACATGCCTACAAATCTCCGTAGGGTCTGACGGTAGATCAGGCGTTTGTCAATAAGTTCTATGGCGTTCAAAAGTCTTTGTCTTTCATCAAACTTGAATTGCTTCTTCTTCTCTTTCTTCATGTCAGCACTTATCTCAGCAGATAATATGTTTCGAACCCCCCTATAAAGTTCCATCTGAATAAGCAGCTATCTCATTGAATCGTAAAAACCTCTTCTCTCCAGTCATCTTTATATAAATGACACCATGTGCTGGTTTGGTCAGAACTGTAGTAACTTTCAACTTATCCAAATCAGAAACACTTTGATCAGGTTTAGGTAGATAAACCTTCTTTTTTTTCGCTCTCGATCCCTCTTTGAAGATCATGAAGGTAACTATACCTTAGCTTCTTTTGAATGTGACGTACGACTGCTCTTAATGCTCTCTGTTCATCAACTGATCTTTTGGTTTTGTCTCTTAGCCCGTATACAATGTCTCCATATCCATTACGTCTATGTTAGCAAAATATGCCTGAGAGAAACAGTATACCTTTCCATCATCTCTCCTTACTTTGAATGTTGGAAACATCATTTGAAAAACTTTATCATAGCCAATTTCCATGATAGTGACGATCCTGTGCCTTGAAATAACTTTATTTGGTTCCTTAGCTCTCATTTTTAACATGTTAACGTACTCCGTTGCTTGTAAAGAATTCATTTCCATGATCAAGTGAATACGAGTCATATCCTCCGGTTTCTTCTTATTCACGAATACCTTGTGCGTAGTTTCTTTTAGATAAGGAATCCTGATCTGTGGATTTACCAATTTTGACTCGCTATTGAAGAGAATTCTTTGCCAGCGAATTTGATGAGGCAGTAAAGGTGTTTCATTCAATGTTCCCGGAACATAGTTTCTTTCTGCGTGCCTTAAGTTCGCATAGTCTTCTTATTTCAGAACGGGTTCATACGGATATTTGAACCAACCTTTAACTGAGTTTCTCAAGTTCTGAACATTGACCACTTCTTCATTTACTGATTCTGGTTCAACAGCTTGCGATCCGCTCCCAATGTCAAAATCTATCGTGGGATTTTCAACCGTTGGCTGATTAATTTGTTGTTGCGTGGGAGGTGGAGTAGTTTGTTGTCTTTGACGAGACGACGGTGTTGAAGTAGATAGACCGGAAGTTGTTGTAGTAGATGGTTGATTCTAAGCTTAAGCTCTTGTAACCCGACGGTGTGTCTCCCCCTCAAGGCGATTAGGAACGGAGTCCGGATCGTCCTGATCAGGTCGATGGTGTTGAACAGAAGCAGCTGGGCAACAAGATTGTTGTATTTCTGTGCGGAGAGCAGTAATCGCACCACGAATGTCATCAGCAAATTGCTTTTGTTGAGTCGCCATATCTTCAAGCTTCATTTCCATATCAGCTTTGAAAAGATCGAATTCATGGCGAGTGACAGTAGGGATCACAAGATTACGTCGTAGAAGACCCATAAGTTCATTGTCAGGCAGACCTCTAGCTGTAGCTTCGGCAAGCAGATTTGCATAGAGCATAGGCATAAGCTCGTCATTGTTGTACTGATGTCGTTGTGGTGATGGAGGCAGATTGGGATCATCAGAGCCACGAGGTGGCTGAGGTGGAGAACGACTTGTGCTAGGTCGGGAAGAACTAACTTGATTAGGATTGGATGATCGGGAGCCAGAAGCTTCGGACATTTGTCGGATCATTTATCGCATGCATTCCTCGTGAGCGAATAAGGAATCTTGAGCTCTCTTATACTGAGCGTCAACATACGCTTGAGTTGCAGGATTGACTGTGAAAGTTTGCGAAGTTGTACCTGAAAGGGAAACACCAGGATCACATAGATTTCCCGTTGACATCACAGTTGAATCAACTGTGTGACCTACGTTCAGCAGTGGCATTGATGTAGCGCTGATAGGATTTCCTTCCAATCCTCGTGGAATGTCTGAAAGGGACATCATTATGGAAGTTCTGACAGGGCCATGAAGGCTCTCAGTGTGTATAGACGTGTGTTCCCTAGAAGGTTCTAGACTCGAAGTGCTCAGAAAAGAAGTCGAAATAGGTGAGATACTATTTCTTATTTCAATAGTTATGCCTCCCGAAGAGAGGGCATCTAGATGAGGAGCTAAACTCACAAAAATTTCTGAAACTGTAGGCTATTGTGGGACTACAGAGTGGCTAGGTGGGGTGTGCAATTGTGTTGTTGGGTTGACAACGTCTTGTCCAATGTTGGTACCCAACGGATGAGTATCAAAAAGGGACGCGGTTACCCGGCTAGTGTCTGTAGGTACCTCACTCTCATTCATATTTGCCTCACCTGCACACACGCTCACATTATCATTTTCAACTGATACTCCCTCCGTTCTCCTTATCTCTCCAACATTCGGTTCAAGTAGTGGGTTAGATAGTGGTTCGGTGATAGGATCAAAGTTATAGAGGTCACGAAGGTCATCGGAATCAGTAGCTTCTGATGAAGAGTCTTGTATTGAGGGTTGAGGACCGATTCTTCTAAGTGCCTCTTCGACAGGAGAAATTCTCCGTGATGTAAAGGTCGATCATCCGGGCTTTCTTCGGATTCAGAGGTTGACGAGCGACGGCGTACGCGACGACGGTTTACGAGGAGTTTCAATCGAGGAATGTGTGGCGTAGGTTGAGAGGTAGAGACAGCTGGAGTACCGGTTGGAGGTGGAATGGGAATGGTAGGTGTAGAAGTAGTAAGGGCAAGCTGATCAGATGCACCACCCTCGACATTTCCCCTCGCTTCAGCTATTCTCTCAACACCCTGTTCAGGATCCCCTTGATCCTGAACCTGTTCGTCTATTCTAGGACCCTCTCCTAACTCATTGTGTTCCTCATGGTTTGGCTCTTGGACAGGCTCATCCGGTTGTTGGTGAGCCACTAAGCCGATGCTCTCCCTATAGGCTATCACACTAGGTGCATTCTGATCAGCTAAGGATAATAAGGCTTCAGGGATAGGCATGGTGTATGGGAAGCGCTGATCACGAAGTTTCAAATACTTCTGAGTATAAGTGTGGCCAAGGGACATGCCAGTGCATCTCGGAATCTCCGCACCTGTAGTCATCATGCTATGGATAGCGAGTTGAAGAAAGCGTTGGTAAGGAAGAAACTCACGGTCTCGGGAGTTGGCTTTGTCGGAGGCATATTCAATGAGATCGGTCCAGATTAGAGTGGCATATTCGTAATGATCACTGTGGACGATCCCGTGGAAGATGTGAAGAACCGCAGTGCTTGCTCTGTCCATACCCGTATGTTTCCCTGTAAGACAACGGTTAATAAGAGAAAATAGTGTGAAATAGATTTGAGGAAAATGCATTCTCTTGAACTGTCCCGTGGAGGTGAGGTCATTGTCATATCCTAACGCTCTGAAGTCACGGCAAAGTTCCTCCTCGGTAGGTGGATCTTCAAAAGTAGTACGGGCGGGAACGGCATTAGCAGCTGGGAGTCGAAAAATACGGCGAAGTCTTGACTGTGTGAGCTTGGTTACAAACTCATCGATTTGAGCTGTGAAGTGGTAGTCGCCCTCCACTAGATGATAAGCCATAGTGTGCCAGAATTGCTGTAAGTAGAAGGTCGGGACTCGGTGTTCCAAATGCAAACCGAAGTGGATAGTGTCGTAGTATCTCCACGATTATGGGGTGTTCCAGCCGCATATCCAGGTTAAGACGCTGGTTGTTAGGCTTGAACGTCCGTTTGTTACCCGGGGGCATTAGGATGTCATCTATGTTTTCTGCGTTGATGCTCGGTGTATTATAGATGGTCTTTTCTAAGGGTTTTGGATTATCAAAACCTAATCCGGCTTTCAAACTTAAATCCTTTGGAGCGTTCAAATGAATCGTTTGTTCAGTTTGACCAATCCGGTAAAGTTTGAGTTCCAAATTCTTGAGTTTTTCTAAAAGATCTTGTCTTTGTATAGTGAAAAACTCATATTTTGATGAAAATTCTTCGGTCTCACGTTAAGATTTGGTAAGTTGATTTGTGATATCCAAGATTTGTTGTTTAAATCCAAATTTTCATTTTGAAAGGTGGTTTTCTCCTTTTGAAAGTTTTGGGCTATACTTTGAGAAGTAGCAAGTTCGGATGTGACAATTAGAAGTTGGTTGTGATTATTTTCTAGACGTGCTTCTAATTTGGAAACCAAAAGTTTCTTGGTTTTCAATTTAGATTTTTAATTGTTTCAATTGGCTCATTAAGTCATGCATTTGAGAAACAAAACTATCATAGTCAGAATGGCTTACCTCGGGTGTGTAGTCGGAAGCGTTGGAAGTGGAATAATCGGAAGGGTCGGAATAAGCCATCAGACTAAAATGTGCTTGGATCTCGTTTTTCGCATCACCATCTTCGTTACCGTGATTGAGCAGTGTTCATCTTCCGCCATAAGTACTTTTCCGGCCTCTTTTTGTTTAGCCAACATCAATTTGTAAGTAAAATAGTTGGCCTCTTTTTGCATACACGAGCATAGTGGCCGGATTTTCCGTAGTTGTAGCACAAACTCATTTCGCCTTTGAACTTGTCTTCCGATTTGGTTCTTCTCTCCTTGGTTTTGGCTCGAACATTGCTTTACGCTCATGATTCTTTGGTCCCGAAGCATAACGTTGTTGATTGGGATTTGAGCGACGAGAGAACTTTTGTTGAAATGCCTTTGTGAGTAGAACCAATTGCTGTTGGAAATGGGCAATCTCCGGATCATAGTCAAACTCTTCGTCCTCTAATTCAGGAAAGGCTTCTTGTTGTGCGCTTCGGGATAAAGTCGAGCTTTTTTTTGCCACTAGAGCGATTGGATTGAAAGGCTTTTTGATCTTGTTGTTTACCCCCATAGCTTCTAGTACTTCCTTTTCGTCTTGTTGTAGGGTTTCGTACACTTCGTGAAGATCGAGTTCAGCGAGAAATTTGTTGTGTTTGATTTGATTGGAAAAGCGACACCATTCTGGTTGAAGATTACTTACAAACTTCACGTTGTTCTCGATCTTTGTCTTACGAATATCGTTTTTACTTGGCTCGTTTACTAATTGAACAAAATGAGTGTAAGTATTCGTAATACTTTCACCCTCTTTTGCCTTGAATTCTTCATACTGTGAGATACAATTGGTGATCTTAAGTTGAGTCCCGATCTTTGTGCCGAGCATGAATTTTTCAATTTCTTCCCACCTCTTTGGCTGTTCTTTTGTGGCTATCAACGCTCATGTAGATCTCATTTGGGATGCTCATAAGGAGGTATGATCATGCAAGTTGATCACCTTTTGTAATTCTCTTCTCATTATCATCATAGGTAGACTTAGGCTTGATCCCTTTTCATGCTTGAATAGGAGGATTAGCATTTGGCATGGCAGGAAGGTCTTGATAGAAAACGGGTGGAGGGTCTACAGTAATGAAGCACATGATTTCATCCGCGTAATCATGGCGTTCAACAAAGTCTAGAAATATATCCTTCCACTGTGAGTATTCACCTTGGAAAAGAATTGGGGGTTTTGTGTTCGAACCGATGGCCATAGCTTCGCGTGTGGTCATTGTACTTGACAGAGTGATCTTGATCAAAGAGTTTTGAAAAAGTTCTAAGAGTTCTTAAAAAACAGAATAAACTATCTCGATTGACAAAGAATCCAAAAGATGTCGATTGGAAAGGGGCCGATAAAAATTTATTTCGAGTTAATGTATCTTGACAAGAATTCTTATCGGGTGAAGAAGGATCGACAAGTTTTTATATCGGGTGAAAAGGGTGCAATAAAAAAATATGTCGTGTAATTAGGACTCGACAAAAGTTTGAAATTTTGAGGAGTTTGGAATACAAAGATCGACAAGAAATCTTATCGCATAAGGATGACCCAATAAAAATTTATATATACCAAACAGAATCGAGAAGATCGAATTATCAGTTTTATCAAATTCTGTTTTGACTCTAATTTGATAAATCGAAGAGCAAGAACGAAGACTTCTCGACAAAAAAGATCAAGTCTTTTTATGGAAGAGAAGAGGTAAGTTACCGAGTCTCCAATTAGGTCAAATAAAGAAAAAAAAATAGAATTACTAAAGTTTATGTTGTGTACTTGAGAACCCTTAAACCAGAAAAGCTGTAGGAGTCAATAGTTCCTGAGTTTTCTTTTGTGAAAGAGAAGCAAAGGTACCGCAAAATAAACTAAAGTAATTATAAAGATTTAGAAATTAGAATTTGATAATGTTGATAATAGATAAACTTGTCGGGTAAAACAAACACAGTTTGATTCGATAAAAAAAGGATTTTGATGATAAGAATACTTGTCGATCCAGGCTATTGATGCTTGGATCGATAAGAACGAACAGAAGAAAAAAAATCGAGATTTATACATTTGATTTTACGAACTCAATCAGAATCAGATCAAAACTCAGATCGTGAGGCTCTGATACCACTTGTTAGGTCCGATTCAACAAGATCAAAGAGGAATCATATGCAAATCATTGAGTCGAATGTTTTATTATTGAAAGCTTTCTAGAGAACTACAAACGCGAAATTGTTTAGACGACTCTCATTAACGAATCCTCTATCCTAGACTCCTTTATATAGTAGTTGTCTATTACATGGTAAGCCCAAGCCAATAAGATCAAAACACAATATATAATATTACATTAAATTCTTTCCTTCTTTATAAAACTTTCCTCACTTAGGATATTTGATCCTATCATTCTCCCCAATGGTTTTATAAAGGAAGCCTCTTCAAATCTTCTCCCCCTGCTTTCTTTGGAAAAGCTTTAGTCTCGTTGGTCTTCCAATCCCCCCCTTAAAATAAGCTCTTAGTCTTCGGTTTCAACTGAAAATACCAGATCCAATGTGCTATAACCGCCGCTGATCGCACAAAATACAGCTTCACTCTGTAGACAACTCGACACAACTGTTAGCCGCATAAATCAAAGATACATGTGCGAGTTGCTTCAACGCACAGTGCATAATCAGCAAGAAAAACAAAGAATTTGTCTTTAACAGCAAGTTGAATAAGAATTATGTGTTAAGAACTTTAATATGATAAGCTCATGAGTTGGGAAAATAACCAAAGAACTTGGATCACCGAGGCAATATATCATGAAAAGCTGGGAGATGATATTTCTTGATGAACATTGCTTCTTTGACATATAACTGTTCAGAATATCGCCGATTTCCATAATACTTCCAAAACAGGAAGCAACCAGACTTAGATCCAGTCATCTTAATCAGATGAATGAATATCGTCATTCAATATTCTAAATCACAATCAAACCTCCAGACAGTAAATGGTTAGGAAGTATTAGAACATAACAATAGCGTACACTTACTGAAACTGGCATCTAAATAAAACTTCAGAATGATGATTGCAGAGAGTCAGACTTCTGATTAATAAAACCAGATACAAAATCTAATCACCTTCGTTCTGAAAACTTTTCAAATCCGGCTTTGCATGAAATCCATGAACAATGTTCCCCCTCCCAAGACTCAGCACGTGAATTTTTCTCTATATGAAAAAATGATGCAGGGCTCTTGAACAATTTCTTTTGACACCATAAAGAATCTTGGGTTGACACTCAACTGTGGTCGTCGAAATAAGCTTTGGTCGGGATCTGCATGAAGTTCTCGGCTGTATGGATCCGAGGAGATGAAGTTTGTCGGCTGTAGGGATCCGACAACCTTAGTTCTTGGGTGTATGGAATTCGACATTCATGGATGTTGGGTCTTCAAGATGCGACAAGTGGGAATCTTGAGTCACATTGATCCGAGAAACATAGGTCCGATAAGAATTTATGTAAGATCAATGTGGTCCGATAAGAATTTATGTCGGGTCTTATAGGTTCGATAAGAATTTATGTCGGATCAATGTGGTCCGATAAGAATTTATGTCGGGTCTTAAAAGTTCGATAAGCAAGGTTTGATGCAAAATATGATGAACGCACAGAAACTTAAGACAAACCATATAGACAGATCGCACACTTAAAATTTCATAGTAGATATGGTTTTCGAGTTAAAAAAATCGAATGGATGCACTGAAAACGGAGAACTAGGATTTCGAATAACTTAAGGATGCGATAAAAACTTGCAGATTCGATATTAATGAATAATCGACTCAGTCAAACTCAGATAAGCTATTAAGAACGAAATATTGAGGTTATTGAATGAAACAGTATGCTTTATGATCCAAGAAAAGAAAAACGAGGGTACCTTAATATCCAAGAAATCGATTAAACAGATAGATATTCAATTCGATCACGTTAATAAACCTTGCAGATCTAAAACATCATTAAAACAGAAAAACGAATCTGCAGTACCGAACTTCAAAAACGAAGCATAGTGAGAGAAAAAAATTCTCGATAATACCTTGATCTTGCTGAATATGATGATCGTATCAAATCAGATAGATTCGATTTCGGCTCTAATACCAATTGTGGATCCCAGATAATGATCAACTACGTATGAATATGCAAAGAACACAAAGAATATAATGAAGATCCGAAGTCGGATATCTTACTTGTATAAATCGATTACAATGTGATAAACAAGATATCGGTTCTCTCTGATTTGCTCTCAATATCGATTCTCTCCTAAAGAAAGACCCTAAACCCCTATTTATATTTATAGGACTAATCTATATAAGGAAGGTAAGAGTCCAAGGAATTATAAACTTTCCTTTTTACAATTAAGCATAACCTTACATTATTTTGGCACAATTAATTAAAGTCCTAACAAATCCCAACTCCTTAACTTCTTTCTCCTTATAAAGTTTTCACCCTTTTCTGTCTCACACCCAAGCTAAAAGATTTAGCTACTCATAACAGAAAAGAAATCAGAAGAAATGTAACTTACATGAAATAAACATGTAATTCGATAATAAAAGAGTAAATTGCGATAAGAATAAATGCCAAGAATTAAATGACGAAATGTAAATAATGAAAAATATATGACAAGAATTAAATGACGAAATGTAAAAAAACATAAAGAAGAAGAACAATAAGTGAAAGACAAGAAACTTAAATGAAGAACAAAGAAGTTACTAAAAATTACTTGCATTCAAATGTAAAAAAGAGTACTTGGTACGGATGATCTCCAAACATAAACCCAACCTCTCTATTTATACTAGGATAGAGGTGAGGGTAAAATGGTAATTTAACAAATCTTGGAGCCAAAGCATTTAAGAACGTACGGCACAACTAATACCCAATGGTTAAAGACCTTAAGAACCATTCTTTAATGACCTTAAGTACTTTTACAAAGGTAAATTTCCAGCTAATACGGCAGTTGTAAATTACAAAAGAGTTGGTCAAACAGTCAATTGATGTCACATCAGTAGCTCCTAGGCATACTTCTTCAAAAGTCCAGTTCTGAGGCAATGTTGCAGCATTCTAACAACATCCAACTAGAGACCTTAAACTACCAAAAAATCCATATTAGCCTAAATTAAAGTAAAACAGGTAAAATCATTTATTCTTGCTCCATGAACAAAGAAATAGAAAATAAAGTAATAAAATGACTCAAGGTAGGGATAACAGGTAAAATAACCTATCTAAAAGAGGACAAAAGAGTGTTTAAGCACTAAATACTTAGTGCATATCACACCCCCAAACTAGAAACGTTGCTTGTCCCTAAGCAACCAAATGACAAACAAAAAATTGACTCAATATTCTTGCTCCATGAACAAAGAAATAGAAAATAAAGTAATAAAATGACTCAAGGTAGGGATAACAGGTAAAATAACCTATCTAAAAGAGGACAAAAGAGTGTTTAAGCACTAAATACTTAGTGCATATCACACCCCCAAACTATAAATGTTGCTTATCCCTAAGCAACCAAATGACAAACAAAAAATTGACTCAATATCTAAAAAGTTTGCAATAAGATGGCATTAAGTGCACACACATGATGATCATACTACACAAGCAATATATGGCCTTTATAAATCCCATGTGCACCTATCCTAATCTAACCATGAGTATGAACCATAAGCTAACATTAAGTGCTCTTTGTTATGTTCAACATGTCTTTGCTTTGAGATCAACAGGGCTTAAAGGTCACTAGTTCACTCATTTATGGCATATTTTTTTTCTCTCTTTGCCTTTTCTCACCTCTTTATGTCAACATTGGATTTTTTTTAACTTTTGGCACATTTGTGCTCTTTCTGTTGACTGTACACACCTGCCCCTATGGGACATTTTTGGTGTTTTTAGATCAAAACATGGCATCTATGCTTTTGAGAGCTTTGCTCTTCTTTTTTTGTTTTTGATCTATTAGCCATGTGATTTTATCCCTCCCCCAAACTTAAAATGTGCAATGTCCTCATTGGACTTATGGGTGAGAGAGTGATTTGGCATTGGATTCAAGAGGCTACAAGTGGAGAAAAGAACAAAGCCTAAATCCTTTCTCAAATGCATAAGACATGGATCAAAACATTTCCCAAGCAACCTACTGCTAGTTCTAGCAGGAACTACATGATTGGATGATAAACAATACTATGGAAATTAATGTGGCTATACATGCATGCAACTACTACCATCATATGTACTTTCTGCAAGAAAATAATCCTAAAAATGCAAAAACTTAATCCTAGACTTAAGAAATGGAAAACAAACAGTAAATGGAGCTAAAGGGTAAAGGGACAATGATGGGAACCTTTCCTACTCCATATGAGTAGGTTTTGTTCCAATGGAGTAGGTTGTGGCATTGTCGTTGTTTGTTGTTGAAATGAATGTTGCAATATCAGACATTGGGTTTCCTTTTTTTGGCACGATGTTTTCCTATTTCAGAGCTGAATCTTTTGTGGGACACTTCTTGAAGATTGGTGGAATTTGTTGGAGCACATCAGTGTGCTCCTCATCGTCCCAAACCAACTTATCTTGGTGTTTCTCTTTCCATTTATGTTTATAGACTTTTCTTATCATTTTCTTCACTCCTTTATCACGACACAAGAGCTTATTGGCACGAATGGGGGAATATTTCATCCCACAAAGATTTCTCCACATCATCTCACTAACAGTAGAACAAGATTTTATGAAGCCTTCCGAGTCCTTGGATTGATCATCACGTCCTTTCTTAAAAACAACTTGAAAAATTATTGTACAGTTGTGCTGCAGGAATGTTGCAGTATATGCAATAGGATGTTCTTCTTGCACAGATTCAAAGTATGGGGTAATGATAATCTTCGAGTTTTGTTGCACCTCTACACTATTTTGAAGTGAAGATGGGTTGCTCAAATGCTCAAGTGCTTCCTCGAAACTCTCTATCTCTTGACTTCAAAATATTAGCCTCATTCTCATCCTTACCAACACCCTTAGAATTTTCAATATCACTTGGTATAGGAATTTGGTTTTGCTCACTAATGATCTCTTGTGATATTATCCACAGATGTCAATATAAACAATTGAAAAGAGTTACAGGCTTCAATTAATTCCAAAGATGGTTTAGGGGGTAAAAATGAATTGTTAAAATCATCCCCTTGAAAATTTACAGAAAAATCAACTTGTTCTTCCCAAGATTGGTCAAAAGTATTTGGGTAAGTATTACTCCAATATTGGTAGGGAAGTATTGATGATTTGAAATTGCCATGATCTTGACTACTTAAAAACAAATTAGAATGTGCCTTTCATGACTGAGTGTAACCATTAAATTGTGAAGTATCCCAATTATTATATCCCGTGAAATAATGGAATTCAGGGTTCGAAGGATAACTGTACAATAATTGATTTCCACCACAATAGTCACAAAAAACAGATCCATATAGCCCAAACAATTGCCCCATTCAATCCATATTCACATAAAGATAAGCTTAAAAAGTTGTTACTTGGTCACACATGGAGATGTATGACAAGCAAGAAACATGGTAAAAAATTTAGTTTAACAACACTCAATCTCTCAACAACTATAGATTTACGCCTACCCCGACAGTGGTGCCAAAAACTTGACAGAAGATTTTACACAACTACAGACATATGATAATTGGAACCAAAAGCAAGTATACAATATAGTCCCAGTATCGTCTTTCAAGTAATAAAATGATAGGTACCAGTTATCGTATTCCACAAGGATAGGTATCTTAAGTTGCAAGATCTTGTGTTGAAAGACTAACTTCAGATGGCGAATTTGAAGACTTTGATTTATTGTGAGTTATCAAATGATGAAATTAACATGTAATAAAAGGAAACGAGGGCGTAAGACCCAGGGTGAGATCTAAACACAAATTCAAGTAGATTAATGTTGTCAGACTGACCAATGCTGGCAGAATGCTACATCATCTAATTAGCAACAAATATTTTCACCATATTAAAGGTATTCCTCTTGGGCTTTACTAATACACCGATATTATAAATTTCAACCCATATATCTATGAGGTATCCAGACCAGTGAAGATGACAAATAGTGTCTTCAAAGTATATGGATAAACAAAAAGGGTCTTTGTTAAAAATCACTCTCTCAAGTGGATTCCCGTATCATTCAAGTTGACATGTGCTAAATGGCTTATCTTTAAGTCCATTCCACTTTAACACCTCAAGGTGATCAACCCATCAAGAATTAACCAAGTTGAAAAACACGATGACAAATCTCTTTGTCGATAATTTTTTCAAGTATACCACTCATATCATTCAAGTTGACGTGCAATCAATGTCTCTGCTTGGAGTCCATGGTACTTTAATATTTTTCAGTAATCAACCCGTCAAGAAGTATTGTTGGTTTTATAAAACTTGAAAAGAAATAATGAAACAATATTGTTACATAAAAGAATCTACTCTCTTTTGCTTTACAAACTCCACTTTGATTTAGCTACTCAGAACGGAAAAGAAATTACAAGAAATGTAACTTGCATAAAATAAAGATATGTAATTCGATAATAAAAGAGTAAATTCTTATAAGAGTAAATGACAAGAATTGAATGATGGAATGTAAATAATGAAAAATAAATGACAAGATTAAATGACTGAATGTAAAGAAAGCATAACGAAGAAGAACAATAAATGAAAGACAAGAAACTTAAATGAAGAACAAAGAAGTTACTAAATGATTACTTGCATTCAAATGTAAAATAGAGTACTTGGTAGGGATGATCTCCAAACATAAACCCGACCTCTCTATTTATACAAGGATAGAGGTGATGGTAAAAAGTTAATTTAACAAATCTTTGAGCCAAAGCTTTTAAGCTAGTACAAACAATTAATACCGAATGGTTAAATACTTTAAGAACAATTGGTTAAGGACCTTAAGTACTTTACAAAGACAAATTTTTAACTAAGACAGTTCGGTCAATATCCGGTGTGGGCGTTAGAGCATTGAGAGGACCTTTCCCTAGTACGAGAGGACCAGGAAGGACCCACCTCTGGTTACAGCAGCTGTAAATTACAAAAGAGTTGGTCAAACAGTCAATTGTTGTCACATCAGTAGCTCCTAGGCATACTTCTTCAAAAGTCCAGTTCTGAGGCAATGCCGCAGCATTCTACTAGCATCCAAAAAAAGACCTTAAACTGCCAAAAACAATCCGTATCGGCTTAAAATGAAGTAAAACAGGTAAAATCATTTACTCTAGCTCCATGAACAAAGAAATAAAAAATAAAGTAATAAAATGACTCAAGGTAGGGATAAAAGGTAAAACAACCTATCTAGAAGTGGATAAAAGAGTGTTTAAGCAATAAATTCTTAGTGCGTATCAAGATCCTCGTTCCAGATCCTTGTACCAGATCCCGTTCCAGGTCGTCGTTCTAGATGCAATCTTCAATATTGAAGGGTTAACGAAAGGGTCTGAGCTTGAACCACCCATGGTTCTCCAGAAGTTTGTGTTCCACAACAGTTAACGAAATGGATCATCTTCAAGGTTTATGTCATTGGCGTTGTGTGAAGTGCGTGAAACGGAGTTTGTTTCGGATGTTTTGGAAGAGACGATGGAGAAGATGGGATCAGATGATAAGAGAGATGAGTATCTGGAATTTGTTGCTTAAATTTGTTCCCTAAATTTTGTTTTCATGAAATTAGAGTTTTTTTTTTTAATGTTCACGGTTTCTTATTTTTATGTTATGGATTCTTAATAATGTTTAATTTACATCTCAGAGAATCAAAACTCAAGTTCAAATCAAGATTTCGTTAGTAATTTGACTTCATTGAAGGACCATATCAAATTTCTGGGTAGTGGGGTTGTTTGTTTGTTGCAAAAATCAATAAGTCAGTTTGTAACGGGTTTAGAGTTTTTAGAGTTTTTTTCTTTTTTTAAAGTTGTGTTTGATTGCATATGGTGAATTAAGATACAATGATTTTAGTTTGGATTTCATTAGGTGAAAATATCATAGTTATAAGAAATTTGGTTTATTTTATGAGGTGAAATAAGGTAAGCATGTGTTTCATATGGTGAGTATGTGTGTTTCATGTGGTGAATTAGTAAGTGTTTCACATGGTGAATATGTGTGTTTTATATGGTGAATATGTGTGTTTCATTTTGGTGAATGGGTCTTTATGTTTCATATGGTGAATCTTGTTACCAAAATGACAATTAAGCCCATTTAACTTTCAATTAAAACCATAAGATCAAATCCAAATTAAGGTTTAGATCGGTCCTCACAGTTTTTAACCTCTTTGTGGTCCTCATTTGATTTAACCCCTATATATATACAATTGGAAATTTGTACTATTATATATATACAATCAAAAAGATGTACTATTAAAGAAATACATTAAAGAATATGTATTCTTTTAATATACATATTAATAAATTACTAAAATGCATTAAGAACATACATATTATTTTTAATAGAGTGAATTACGGAATTGGTCCATGTGGTATGTCAAAGATTATGACTAATGTCCCTAACCTCAATTAATTGTGGATTTGGTCCTTGTGGTATGCATTTTGTAATGACTGGAGTTCCTATCACTAACAGAGTTCGTTAACTCAAAGAGTATAAACACCAAAATACTTTTGTTTTTTACTTTTTATATTAAAAGAACTAAATAGTACAGGGACTAAATATGGCTTACCAAACTCCTGTATCAAATACGGTGTAACACCCGGATTTTTAGTATTCATATTCAAGTCTCGTATGTATTCCGGCCTTATTATAACCATTTAGAAGTATCGAGGATGTTGGTTGAATTGGTTATCACATTTGGCAAAAATCAACCTTTGGACGAAATTTACCCTGTTCGCTGCGGCACCCCTATTTTGTTCATGCCCGCGAGCAAACTCCAAAAACTGGGAATAAGTATACTTTTTACACTACTCGCGGCTGCACCCCTGACTTGCTCACACCCGTGAGTATTTAGGCAGAAACCCTACAACCCCTTTTAGATACGTCTTTTTGTTTGCGTTTCCTCATTTTACTCATTTGTTTCTTCCCCTACTCACTTCTCTCTCTCTCTCTCTCTCTCAACTAGGTTCCAAACATCTCCATTACTCCCAATCGATTTCTTCAAGAGTTTTGTGAGATCAAGAGCTATAGATTATGATTAAAGCTTTCACCATTATCATCTTCTCCACTTGAGCTTGCACCTACTTTCTAGATTCTCACTAAAACCTGATTTAAAGACTTGACATAGCATTCATTGTACATGTCCAAGTGTTTGAAGACTTACAAACATCAAGATGTTATGTTTAGCTTCAAGATCCAAGTTATCATCTTCATCTTCCCAACATCTTCACCATTGTTGACCTAGCTTTGGAGCTTTTTCCTAAAAACGAATTGTAAGTTCATCTTAACCTTCTAAACCTTTATTCTTGTTAAAATCTTCCATTTTAACCTCCTAGAACTTTGATTTTGAGGTATCTTCCATATTTTGGAGTTTTAATCATTTTTTTAGTATTTTGGATTATTAGAGATTATGACTAGGATTTGTTACGAATCTGAGTTTGAGGTTACTTGTGGTACATCTATAGGCTTTTGTTATGACCCAAATAAAGTTTCTAGAGTTGGGTGTTTGTGGATCTAAAGCATTCACCAAAGGAAGCTCAAGATTGGGGTAAAACCTAGATTTAGTCTAAATCTAGCAAGATGAGTTCAAGTTGCTTTGTGAAAACTATGTACATGCCAAAAATGTTCATTTTGAAGTATTAACACGTTTTAATTGTTATTTATCAAATGTGTGGGTATTTGGTGAATTTGCATACTTGGTTTTATAAATCATGTAAAATGCTTATACTTGGGTTTTTGGACATCTTGATAAATAAAACATATGTGTGGGTGCTTTTGATGATTCATCTCATAAATGGAGGTTAATTAGTGTTAATGATTTTTGGTGTGTTTGATTTATAAACCGTTGGAAAATACACCTTATTGCATTATGAGATATTTTGGAAACGTGTGAGAATGATTTCATTTGGAAAATAGTTTGTCTCGACCAATGATGTTTTGTTTAGTAATCGCATAAGTGTTGACTTGTTGAAATTTTGCTCGGCTTTGACTAAAATGAGTCTTGGGACACTTGTCCGGTTTAAATTGCTCTAGGTTGGGATTTTGGAGTTATATGCATTTATGGCATATTTATTTGATATATTACCCGTTTTGGGTGGGTTAGGCATTCATTTAGTGTTGTAAGTAATTTTATGGCTAGAATGCAATGAATCCATATGCATATAAGTCAGTCTTAAATTGGGATAGTCATCCCTTTTTATAAATAGAACCACGCATTGGATCATCGAGGGCCAAACTTTGATATATTATTGGATCATCGAGGACCATAAACTTTGATATAAATAGAACCACGCATTTGATCCTTAGTATGAGCTCGTAACATTAGTTTGTGGCATACTTATGTGTTCCGTCACAACAAAGGTAAATCAGGTCTCCTCCGTCATCTTCGGATGTTTTAGGCCCTTCCAAAGGTAAGCGTGAGTTAACTGTTTATAAGAGTTGATTAAAGCTATTTTTCTTGTTTTTAACGTATATGGCTTTATTCTTGGTTGTGTGAGTATTGGGTTTTGATCTCACGTTAAATGGGTGATTCGGTTCAAGGTGTTTCTTCAAGAAAATGGTGGGTTTTGGGAAGGATGTCGTGTTCATTTTAATACATTTCATTTTTAGAAATTATGATTCAAATAGGATCTTTCAAGTTTACGGTCTTATATAAATGATGAAAACTCTTGAACTCCCTACGTATTAAGCCTAACCTTTTTTCCTTTGTCAGCATGTGCATCAGGACCGTGGGGGAATGATACTAGCGACACCGTGATGAGATGAGTGTTAGATAGATGCACGAGAAGGTCTTAGCAAATTGTTGACGTCTTTTGCATTTGGAAATAGCGACTGTTATTGGGTTATAGTAACACACGATCTTAACTTATTCTTTATATAAAGCTTGGGATATCTTTTAGTGATGTTGAATTTAGATTTGATATTTTAAGATAATCTAGTATTGTTCATAGAAAGGGTTTACTCTTATTGGTTGTATTAATGGAATTTTTAATTTAGTCACTCTTTCCAGATTTGAGGGTGTTACATATGGAATCTCATACTTTCTTTCTCCTTTACCGGCAGCCATGGTTTACCAAACTCCTCCCCTCCCACTTAGGATAAAACAGAATTTTGATACATCCCATGTCATACTCTCTTTCTCACCACCCACCACCACCACCCCTTGCATCCTCACTCTCACTGGCAAACCGTGACTTAATAAACTCCTACCTTCCCATTTTTCCCATCAATCGTTTCCATGGGATCGCCTTTTCAATAGGTCCCCCCCCCCTCAGCCCCATCTTCCTTTAATGGCCTCCATCATCTCCCTTCGTTGTTTCTTTCGCTTCATCGCCAACAGCCACCACCCTATTCATCTCCTTCCCCTCTGCTGTCATTAACCACCGTCTATCTGCTACCTGTTTTTCTGCCTCAAAGACAACCATCTTGAGAACCATAGTCCCTCCACTCTATCGATCAACAGTCTTCATCATTTTTCCTTTCCTTCACCCCAACTTCGTTCGTATTTTAACTCCATCAACATTGACAAATAAGGGTTTTTTTGTAGAATTTCCAGTAAATATCGTCTAATTTTTTATGTGAATGCTTTGGTCAGATGGGTGAGGGAGGGGGGGAGGAGAAGAAATCTGGTCGGGAAAGGGTTCACGGGAAACAAATTACTTCACTGATCAGGAATGCAACTTCACCGGATGACTTCACCTTTGTTTGATCCTTGTACATCTTGTATGTGTCTTTGTATATGTTTTTTAATTTTTAAATATATAATTTAAGTTTTTATTTTTATAATAAAAAAAGTCAAAACCAAGGGTATTTTGGTCTTATAATTATATATGTTAACTTTTTAAATAGAAAAAGCCAAAACCAAAGGTATATTGGTCTTCTTACTTTTGACTTAACTAAGTTAACGGACATTGTTAGTGACAGGAAGGAGTCGTTTGTTTTTTAAGAGGTGTTGAATTCTACAGTCTGATTTCACTTCTGATTTATAAAATGTGGTGCTAAAATCTGAAATCTAAATCAGTAAAAATGTTTGTTCACTGACAAACATCTAAAATCTGAAATCTAAATCAATAGTTTTGTTTTGTAAATAGAGAATACTCATAAATCCTATTATTTTAGTAAGATGACAACCAAATTATAAAAAGAAAAACGTCTCTGAATATTTTAACTACAACCATGATTTTGTAAGGATTGAGATAATGTATGTTATTTTTTAATTGGTAATAAAAATGAAAATAGTAAATAATAAATATTGGTTGCATGCAACCAGTAGATAATAGTCGCTTTTGAATTTTTAAGACATCTCTCTCTCTCTCTCTCTTCCTTCTCTCTTTTTTCTTTCTAGGCGATGCAAGAAATCTGGGAGATAGACAGCTTGAGAGGCAAGATATGGTTAAGGTTTTACGTTATCTGCTTGAGAGATCAGATCGACAACTTGAGAGATGAACAAGAGCAGGTTAAGAGTTTAGGTTGCCACTTATAATTTTCGAGAAGGGTCAGAGCTTTTCAGCTTTTATTTTGAAAAAAAAAATCAATCTGAAAAGAAAACATCTGACCGATTCAGACTTAAGAGGCATTAAGAGGGTTTTTTTAACAAAGAAGCTCAGACTCTAGTCATATAAGATGAATACCACAAGGACCAAATCCATAATTAATTGAGTTCAAAACATTAGTCGTAATTTTTAACATAGCACAAGAACCAAATCCATATTTAACTCTTTTTAATAATTATATCATTCAAGTTCCGTCCATATTTTTCAAAACGAGACAAATATTAAATGTTGCTAAATTTAATTATATTATTGAATATTATAAATAACTTTTTTAAACGACTTTAAAACTTACAATCCACACTTCTATAATTATTTAAACAATTTGTTTTACATTTATTTTATTTTGTTCTCATTTTATATTTTTATTATACTAATATCCCTATTAATATACTAACTAAAATACATATCGTCGATGGTTTAATATCTTACAATATTTGGAAAAAAAAATTATGCTAAAAACATTAAATACATATTGTGGAAAAAAATAACTTCTTTTTAAAACGAGCCGGTTGCACAATTTCATACCATATGCCCAGTATTTGGCCATCTCTATTGATATTGACAAAACAGACCCAAAAAAAAATTCATACAGTTCCGACCTTACAGTGGCAACTTCCAAAACAACACAGTTAGAACCTAATTTCTTTTAACTTACGACAAAAAGACAATACAGTGGCACATTTAGCTCAGTTGGTTTTTCCAAGGGCTAATACATCTTGAGGGGAATTGTGGATGGTATCCCAATCTACCCAGGTTCGAATCCATGGGTAGTCAATTTGAGGGCATGAGGAGTACCCAGTCCAAGGCTGGTCCACTCTTTGGTTGGCCTCTAGGTTCAGCATAAGCTGGGCCGGGACAAACTTATTAACTTAAAATTAAAATTAAAATTAAAATTTTGCAAGTGACATTACACACCCAAAGAACGAAACGCAAAAGTTTTTAATCCAGTAACCGGTATTATAACCGTTAATTTTTCTCTTCACATCCTCGAGATTTGGAGCGGAAAAGCAGCTTCAAGAATCGCATCATCGCTAAAAGACAGAATTTGGAACTTCTCAAGGAAGCCACGTTTCTCCATAAGAAGCTTACGACATTTTTCAGCAGCCGTAACTCCAGATGAATAAGCTCCATGAACAGATCCTTGGTTCTCCATGCTAACAGCTTCACCTCCAAAGAAGAGATTACCCAAAGGAGCACGAAGCCTGTCGTATATATCCGTTGGCTTTCCTACCACATCATACGAGTAGCATCCAAGGGAATCAGGGTCTGTTCCCCATCTCGATACAAGATACTGAACCTGTAACAATTATTTATCAATGTTAAAAACTTCGTAAAGTACATAAATTATAATAAATAGTGAACCTAGTTTACATCTGAGAATGCATAAAAATTTAACGTAATTCCTATTTTGTGTAAAAATAGCTTTTTCGTGCAATTTACCCTTTGGTATCTATCGTACCATCTTTTGTTTACTTTTCATTATTGATTAGATATTGCCAAGAAAATATGTTATAGAACAACAAAACGCATCAAAAAGCAAGAAAAAGTTGGTTTAGTTCCCTATTTAGTGTAACGAAGAATTTTTATTTTTTTCTCGACCAATGTAACAATGTATCAAAATTTCCTAATTTGTACCTATTTGACCAGTAACCAGTTGATCTTGTAACATCTGATGATGTGGATACTCGTTTATAATAAGTTTACGAAATGGTTATGAAAGAGTTACGGCAAAGTGGACGATAAACTTGACATCCATGTTGTCAAACGTTACTAGATCAACACATTACCGATCAAAATGAGTAAAAAAAAGTAAAAATTTGAAAAGAAAACTTTGAAACTTGACTACTTTAGTGGAGAAAAAGAGTATTTGTTACACAAAATAGGAACTAAGACAAACTTCATTGCATTCCGATGCATGTTGCCTCTTGATAGAACGACCATGAACACAAATACTAGCATCTCCGACGGCTATGCTATAATTTTTTCTAAAATAGAGTACCAAAAATTAAAATCTCTAAAAAAATTACATCCAACTCTAACAGCTACTCTGGTTTAGCAATTCTATCATTAACTATATCATTAAAATATTTAATACATTTAATAAAATACTATTTCTCTCTCCTAACCACTTAATTTCAATGCCTCCTATCGGTGAGAAAGAATTAAATATGGAGTTCTAGTTTTTTAGAGGTTTCCCCAAATTTGGAGATTTCTACCCTCTTATTTTCTCTATTTTTAGCATACGGTATAGCATAGCTGTTGGAGCAAAAACATATCCTAAATCTCCAAAATCTCTATTTTAGCATCGCTGTTGGAGATGCTCAGTTGTTTACTAAACACTTACAATCTCTTACAGGTTAACTAAACACTTACCGCCTCTTACCGGGTAAAAGACGTTTACCCAATCAGAGAAGATGGTCTTTACCAACAATCTTATTGTCTACCTTTTTGCTAACCAAGAATCTTACACCCAGTTTGTGTTGGTAAACGACCCCTAAGTTTTGTGAACGGTAACTCCAATTACGAAATTATTTATCAACAAAAAGAATTAAGACTTACAGGCTCGGTTGCTTCTGGAAACATTTTTTTGAGCTGCAACATTGCAAAATTAGCAGCGGCTTCCTCAGATAGCTTCTCAAGGTCATAAGCAAATCTTCCAGCAGCCATGTAGACAAGAACAGGATGGCCTGTTGCCTTGTGTAGATTTAGAAAATATCCGCAAGAATATGAAGTTGGAGCAACTGTGCCCAACAATTCAACATTTGGCCAAAACACGCTATCAAAGCGTAAAGCAATCTTATTTTCATTCCCCATGCCAAGATCTGATATAGCAGAAACTTTCCATTCAGGTAACTTAGGCTCAAACTCAATTAAGTTGGCCTTTAATACCCCAATAGGAACCGTAACAATGGCAGCATCTGCAACAAATTGTCTCCCACCCTCTATTGTAACCGTCACCTCCTTAGGCCCATTCGCTATCTTTGTAACCCTAATTTAACATAAATGAAATCAATTTCATGTTGCATAAAACCGATGTGATACTTGCAGTTCAATATCAAAATTTATTATTTATCGGCTTATAATTCCACTAATTAGCTTTTTTTGTTATTTATTGGGTTATTACAGTTACAACAATATAGTTTGGAAACAAAACCTGTGATTTAAACGGATATCGAGGTCCTTTGACAGGGCCTTAAGGACAGGATAATAACCCTCAACCATAAGTCCATGCCCACCAGTCAGAACATTTTCCTGCACATCGAAGATTGCCTTTAGTCCCTAATCATTTATTAGTTACAAAATCTTTATTTTTTTGACCTGTAAAACTGATGGCCAAAAACAACACTAGTTCTACTCTCAACAAAGTATAGTCATGTAAAACCGCGAAACACGAATTTGTACTCTTTTAAGAATCACATAAGAGACATGTTGTTAAAAGGTCAACGCGCACTTAGACGCAATCGGGCCTCAGGAATGTGAGACACATCTTATATATAAAAAATTATATACATATATATAATTATATATACACACACACAAGAGTTACACACAACTCAAATATGTAGCAAGTACAAGCCTTCAGTGCAGCAACCAACAGAGGTAGAAAAGAGAAGGGTTTAAAGTGTGAGCCATGAGGAAGAAGTTCTAAGGTCTGGATATTTATAGATAAAACAGGCTTGAAGTTATAAGATCTGGGTATTTAACATTAGGGTTTAACTTATGTCATCTATTTAATAACTCATTTTTTAAGACATCTAAAAAATAAGATGAGAAAACTTATCTAATATTGGGGTTTGAATTGGTATTTAATAACTCTTTGTGAGGCATGCCTAGGCCCACAAGACGCCTCAACCAAGGCACAGGGCCTTAGTGAGCCTCATGAATACGCCTAGCCTCAACTTAAAATAAGCCCAAGACCTAATTCAAAATTAGCTTCTTCACTAGATGTTGTCTTAATTCTCAAGTCTTAAGTACTACTACTCACTTTTAAAAGAAAGGAGAATTCAGACATACTTAGAAGCATTTCAATCACAAAAGACTTTGATTTCATTGTTCACGCAAAAGTTTACCATAAATATGTTTTTTACTATAATTCTTGTTTGGGAAAAATGAACTCAGGATGGCTGAATAATTAATCAACATATGACTCACCTCATCCCAATTCTTTAGAGATATCATATCTAAATCTGCAGCAAACCAAGCTTCCATTCTACATATGTACCACTGCAACACTTCATAAGCAAGACCCTCTTGTCTGCAAGAGGAATGAGATTTTATTAACTTGCATATCACCTGTTAAGCATTGATTTCAATTGAAATATACCTTAATTCTTCATGCCTTTCCAATACAACCGATATTGCTTGAAGAACGGAAAGATCATGATGATTTTCATCCCTCACCTTTTCAGTCTATCAAGGGTTTAACTTCATCAGAAACAGCACAAAGAAAAGGTGAAATCCACATGAGATTTTAAAACCAAAAATAACTACCTCCTTGAGAATTTTCTTGAATGCTTCTCCAACTTCAATGACTATCTGTTGAGGAACTTGATGACCTTCTTTATCAAAAAGCATGTAGCTGGACAAACAAAATCATCATATTGTTATCTGATTTAGCTAACCACATACAAAAAGAGATCTTCATTGTAAGTTGTGTATAAAACCTTCAAATAACTCAATAAATTGACCATCCCCATAAGAACTTACTAATAGTTTAAAACTTTAAGTGCTACCCTATTCAAGATCATGACAAAATAACATTAAACATTCTACTCGTACATCAATTATAAAACACGATCATTTCCCAGCTAAAGTTCTAGACTACATTCTGATTCACTAATGACATATGTGTAGCTTTTTGAGAGCCCAAGATTAAAGAACCAAAATGATTGCTTACCATAAGAAGAAAAACAAATAAACTACTAAATGGCCCTTCCCGTCCTAAGAAATTGGACTAAAACAGAAAACAATGTTCTCCAAAATAAGATTTCTTCATAAAAAGTAAATATCGTTGTTTATAGAAGATATATTTTGAAAACGTAAATGCAGAAAGGTTAGAGAAAATAACCAACTAACAGGGCACGAATTACCTCTCCAAATCATGGTCATATAGCACTGAGTTGTCACCACTTGTCCGATATAATGCAAGGCCTAAATGACGTATCAAAGGGGCCAAAGGATTTTCATTGCAGACACCATGTAACCTGAAAAATGATTCATATCGTACATTCTTACAAAATGCGTACATAAATTCATAAATTCTTATGTTGTACTGTAGCAGAAGAAAATATATAAAAGCATTAGTGTTAAAAATGTGTCATCTGCAGGAAGAACCAAGGGCTGTAATTGCCCGGGAATTACAATACTTGATACAACTTATTTTACACCCTCCCCCCCACCCATATCCCCTCCTTTTGAAAGATTGGCAATCCTACAAAATCTTTATTGAATTGGGTGGGCATCAAATACTGGAACCTCCCAAAAAGAAAATTCTTATGATAAGCTACAAATGCCTATAAATGTTAAGAGAAGGCCTACACTGCAAAGCAAAATGACTAGAAAGAGATTATTTGACACGAGAAACGTGCAATTAATCCAATTTTAGAGTGCAATGGTGCAAGTTTTATCAAATTTTCCTGGTGCCAATGAGAAAATAGTGGAACAGATGGACCCTATTTCATGAGCCACTATTGTAAGTGGTCCAATTACAATTTCGGAACCAACAGATAGAACTCATGCGTTATCACCACCTTTCATAATGATATTGAATTTTAAGCTATGGCCCACATATTGTAGTGAATTTACAAATACAGAGAAAATTTTGATGAAGGTTACTCATAAAAAGAATGTTTTTTTGTAAAATAAGCTGCGGAAAGAGGAAGTGTTTGATTGGGGATTTAAAAAGCATGGAATCTTAATTTTAACAAAGAGATTCGGTGAAAACAATCAAGCCGTAATGGTAGATGGTTAACCAAAATTAGCAAACCACATGAGCATAGAGAGTCAACTAAAATCAAATCCAGGGAGGGGTAAAAAAAATCCCCTTGTGGCCATGGAGGTTCAAATGCGGTGACTCCGGGCTATCCGCAAAGCGGGTGGTCACCCTGGGATTAGTCGGCTCGCATAGCGGGTTGGATATCCAGGTTAATAAAAAAAAAAAGCATGGGATCAAGTAAAGAAAGGGACACTAGCAACTTGCCATGATGCTCCCATATCCACTGGGCAACCGAATGAGTAATTGGTGTGAATGCGGCCACCAATTCTATCCCGTGATTCCAATAGCACTACCTGTATGGTTACACATTAATAGCAAGAAAAAGAAAAAGAAAAAAGTAAAGCCAATGCCCAAGAAATTTTAAACTTCATATAAGATAAGATCACCTCAAAATCAGCATTATTGAGTATATGAGCAGCGGCTATCCCTGAAATACCACTTCCTATCACAATGACAGAAGGTTTTGAACTTTGTTGCCTCTCAATACACGATGCAAAAGCGTCTACAAAGAAAGAAAAGTTATATATATATTAGCAAGAGAAGTACAGCCACAAATTTCACAAAAGTTTAAAAGGTTTTTAAATACATTAAATAGGAAATATGGTTGATGAAAATAGTTGCAAGAATGATGACCGATTAAATTTCATTTCAAGTATTAAGAGAAAGAAATGAAAGCTTGGATACAGCAAATAAACAGATATCCAAATTTCCATTTTGTGGCTACTGGCTACAGTTACTCCTTTAATAAGAACATTTATATGGCAGCAAATACATTTCCTTACCTAGTTATGAAGTGGCATATAGACAAACTATGAATTAGCTATCAAATAATTGAAAGATGATAAAGATTAAAATTTAAAACCATCAACTATACAAGCTGTATAAAAAGATATTTGACTATGGAAATTTAAACTAATGGTGTACATAATCAAAATTTGGCATAGATGCTTATAGACTTTTTACTTTTTACCTACAATCAAAGCCATAACAAAGGGGATATTATTATTTTTTTGCATATCTTTTACCAATCTAATAATTGAAATATATATTTATTTTTTGGTAGAAAAACATTTTTAAGAAATAATTTGTCTAAAATCACACAACACCAAGCATCATACATGTTTAAAATTGTGCAGAAACTTTTTCCACTAGAATTTCATGAGCTACAGACAGTGTTCATTTCTAGGTAAACAATTTCCAATCTTTCTTCTTGACCATAATTTAATTTGTTAAAAAACCATTCTACATTGTTGTGAAATCTTATTAGAGTGAATTTACATCTTACTGTAGATCACTTTCAAAAATATCAAATACATGATTAAAAAATTCCCAATAACATACAAATAAAAAAATTCTAACCTACATACACATTTTGTGAAAGGATTGCGCTCAATTAAGCACACGAATCAAATAACAAACTCATCAAAAAAAACTAACAATATCTTATAGTTACCCATAGATTTTTCACACATGCATATATATATACACACACACACACACATATAAACATAAATCTAAAGCAATGAGGGCATGAGATTTACCAGATATCGAATCTTTGAACTCCATCAAGAACACTAATTCAATAAAAAACAAGATCGAGAAAAAAGAAACACCAAATCGCAGCGAATTTGAGGAAGGGAACGAATTACAAATTTTAAATCGAAATTGAAGGGTGTATAGGATTAGGGAAATTGGAGACTAACTGAAAAGAATGATAGAGAATAAAAATCAAAAGGCCGGCAATAAAGCGGCTAAAATTAGAACCCCGTAGTTTGTCAAACCAGCTCATAATCTAAGTCGAACGGAGAAAATCAAACCGGCAACGGCGAATTGTTCGTCGATTGCATAGATCAATTTGATCAATCGAGCAATGCTTTTTCTCTCAATTTCTCTCTCTAAATTTACCTACGTTACGTTTAGGGGAGTTTTGTGTATATATATATATATATATATATATGCGAAGAAGATGAAGAGGGATGACGAAGAAGATGAAACCCACCGACTTATACACCAAAAACATTATAGGCGGACAAAATAAACACGTCAGGTTTACAGATATTTTCACTTAGACAACCAAATTTATGTAGATTGGCAGAAGTAGTCCCTTAGATTATGATAATTCCCATTTGTACCTCGTTAATGTGTAGTGTATAAGCATCTCCGACAACTATTGTATAATCTATATCTATACTATATTATAAAATATTTGACAAAAACTCTTAAAAACCGTTTTTTATCCATATAGTACTGTTTATTGATGCATATTACTTAAAATTGAAGATTACAATGAAATTATGCATAAGTACAACTTATTAAAGATTCATTCCTGAATTCATGTAATTAACTACGAATAAAGATAATCATTGCATATGTATAAACAATTAGAAGGATATTCGCGTAATGCATCGAGATACATCTTGATTTTAATATTTTATTTTATACTTTGTATCTATCGATGCTATAATACGGTATTATGTGGTTTTGAAACGATAATAGTTTTATATTTGAACAAAAAATAAACTTGAAGATATCATAACTTTTTTTTAAATATATCGATTTTAGTATCAAATTAACTATTTAAATGTTTCATTATTATGTATTTTCTATAATTCGATTTTTTATTATAATTTAATTTAAATTAATAACGAATTAATTTATTTTAGTTTAATAATATAACTTTTTTATAAATATAATAATTAAGTATTCGATTATAATTCAATGATTATTTTAATTATATTTTATATTTTTATATTTAAAATGAGATGTTTATTTTATGTAAGTTACACGAATTTAAACATGAAACTTTAATAAATTGTACATACACGCAATTTACTTGTAATCTTGAATTTTAACTAATATGTATCAATAAACAATACTTAATATATAAAAAGTGGATTTTAAGAGTTTTTGTCAAATGCTTTATAATATATAGA
This sequence comes from Silybum marianum, assembly GCA_036898165.1. Lineage (NCBI taxonomy): Eukaryota > Viridiplantae > Streptophyta > Magnoliopsida > Asterales > Asteraceae > Silybum > Silybum marianum. The sequence continues at coordinate 21,877,094 of CM072543.1, forward strand.
ATGGTATTTGCACAATGCAGTAAGATACATCTCGATTTTAATATATCATTTTATTTTTTGTCTCTATCGATGTTATAATAATTTTATGTGGTTTTGAGTTATAAAAATAATAATTAAGTATTCTGTTAGAAGTTAATAATTATTTTAATTATATTCTAAAAAATTTATATTTAAAATGAGATATTTATTTGATTATGTTTATCTGTAGTTAATTACACGAATTCATAAATAAAGTTTTAATAAGTCGTACTTACATATAATTTACTTGTAATGTTGAATTTTAAGTAATATGCATTGATATACAATACTATGTACATAAAATTTGATTTCAAAAGTTTTTATCAAATGTTTTATAATATAGTAGGGATAAGTTTAAAATTTGTTATTAAAACTTTCTGTTTGAAACAGTTTATTATAGACTTTAAAATAAAGCTTTTGGAAAAATATATTTTCTAAAATATTAATCGGATAAAGTATGGTTAGTTTTGAATTAATTTCCTATTTTTTTGGCCATATTCGGTATCTACAATTTACTTTCTTTTTTTCTTTTAATGAAAAAACTCGGTTTGGTAATGTTTTCAGATAGTTTATTGAGTGTTTTTTCACTCATTTAATTAACTCTCTTTCATTTTCCATGAATATTATATTTTTAGCTTATTTGGGTTATATTTGGCAAACTTTTTTTTAAAAAAGTTATTTTATATAGTTTATTGGTCTTTTTACTTTTTTTAATTATGTTGTTTATATTTTACATGAAAGCTTCTTATATTTTTAGGTTATTTGGGATATGTTGGCAAACTAGCTGATAATGTAGTTGTTGGTTGATAAGATAATTGTTGTTTGAAAAATTAGTTGTGAGCTGATAAACAAATCATTTTTTAAAATTAGTTGATAAGCTACATAACAAATTTAAACAACCTAACATAATATTTTGTTGCAAAGATACTTAATTCTAGAATTACATAATATAATTAAAACAAATCATTAATATATTTCATCATATAAAATAAATAGAAAATTCCATTGAAATGGAACCAACTTTGATCTTCCTATTTTGAAAACCAACTTTTAAAATCTTCATTTTAAGGTTTAGAGTAAACTTTTCATATAGTTTAGAGTCTGTTTTAGTGGTAGTAGGAACCTAGATCCCTAATTACATAAGTAATTAATGCAAATAGTTGAATATGAGTATGAGCGGAAGCAATAAAGCATTAATTACTTTAGGCAAAGATGACCAATGAATCAAACAGTAAATGCATTACAAATTTGTTTGGGGAATCATTAAAGTCATCATGTATATTGATTGGTTAAAGAGATTTGGAATTACACCAAGAACACACACTGGAGTGTGTTAGAAAACATATCTGAAAAGCTAAAATCGCTTAAGCACACAAGATATGAATTTGTAAAAGTGCTTACTAAAACCATTAATTAGATCAATTATTTATAATCTTCAAAAAGAAAGTCAACATGTCTTCCAATATGTGTAATGGTGCATAACCGCTTATGTACACGTGTCATATTCTGATAGGGCCAACTATACAAGAGAGAGTCACCGAATAACTGTTGGTCTCTAAGGAGTTTACAAGAATTGTATAGATATCACACAGTTTGTAGAAGGGGGATGAATACAAACACAAATTTTACTTTTTAAATGAGTTTATTGAGAATAAACAAATTTACAGATTGTTGCAGAAATAAGAACAAGTAATTAAACCTATTCTAAACAATCTAAGAATCACAAAGTAGATGCACAAGATAAGGAGATAACAGAAGAGAGGTTCAAGAAGAGAATGGATACATAAAGATGAATAAGGGTTCTTTCATCTATTTATACTCACTGCATTAAATGCAAGTCAGAAGGTACCATCCACGAGTCAAACATCTATTAGAGAGCTTGTCCTTTGTCCATAGAGTTAGCATATTTTTAGCCGCATATGAATAGTTGACCTTTAGGGTCGGTAAGCACGTGGGGAGCAATAAAGCACCATAGTACTTGTACCTTTTCTGACAGGCCAGGGGGTAATCATTTTTTGCATATAGGATAAGAACAAAACATAATCTTGTTGAGTAAGATTCATTTGATCGTTGATGCTGAGATTTCGCTGAGGATTCTTCAGTCATCATTGAATCTTGTCAGATTTCACACTTGTGGTAGACATACTTGTTATCACTGAAGACCGCTTCAGATCACCAACTGTCAGTCTCTATCTTCAGCTAATTCTTTGACCTCGCTGAAGATTTCGTTGGTGTGAGTTTTGTCTTCAGGTTCTTTAAGGTTTAGGATCTGATCAGAGTTAGTTTCAGCGATCACTGAGCGTAGTTAGTGATGCGTTCACCGAAACATAACAGAAACTAAAACCTAAGATTTTCACTAAGTATAAAGGGTCATCATCAAATCACTGAAGAAGTTTCGATCAACAATCTCCCCCTTTGGTGATGACAAAGCAACATAAAGAAAATTACTAAGAATATTAGTAAGGAAAAGAGACTGTTAAGTACAAGTCTATTTTACTAATTTTTGAGATCTTTTTCAGCTTATATATTTGTTGAGTTGAGTTTCATTATGAGGAAGATGAAAACACAACCTTACATTTATTAAGCTAAAAAGCATATTCACTGATAATTGAAAGAAAAAATGTTATTAGTGAATGTAAAGATTGAATAAGATAGGAACTCATAAGTGCCTTGTCCCACATCGCTTTACCTAAATGTTTATAAATGTCAATGCTAGTGCATATTTCATTTGGTATTCCTTGCAGAATAAACGATCCTGACAACAAATCCCCTCTAGCAATTATTTTCTCATCTAAACTATATTTAGACTTCTTTTTGACTGATTCTCTTGCTTCTTGTACCACTTCACCAGTAGTAGACATGATTGCTGAAACATTCTGCATGATTACCTTTGGTCCTTTAGCTAAAGACCTCACAATACTATCAGCTATTTCATGCCTTAAAACAGAGTCTAAAAATCTGTCCCTCCATTGCATATAGTCCCCTCTGAATAGAATTGGGGGTTTTTGTGTCAGACCCGATTGACATTGCTTCCCTTGACGTCATTTTAGTAACAAATTGATCTTGTGATCGAAAACAGTTCAAAATCCTATACCACTTCAAACAACTTGTCATTATAAAATTGTGGAATAAAGTGACAAAAATAATCTCTAAATATCTCTGAATACTTAGTGAAAGAATAATCTCTGAACACTGTGTGAAAGAATATCTCTTGAAATAACTCTCTAGAATATCACTTAGAACAGGTTCTCAGAATATCTCTTGCAACAAATCCTTAGAATATCTCTTACAACAAGTCATTAGAATATCGCTTGAAACAAATCCTTAGAATATCGCTTAGAAAAAATTTCTGAATATCGCTTGGAAAGACCTAAATATCTCTTCAGAAAAATATCGCTTAGAAAAACTTCAAGAATATCGCCTTGACCAGATATCTTGAAAATAAGGTAAATAAGGTAAATTAAGGTCCTAAATGGCTGCTAAAGTGTATACTTCTACACACTTATCACACACCCAAGCCACCCACTCAGTTTCTTCTCAACAAGAACTTGTTTCAATTTTTCACGGGGATTTAGCACAAAATCTATTTTGTTCTCACTCGGAGGACTTGAATATTGAAACAAGTGGTCAGTTGCCCCAGTCCACGACTTCTTTGCGTGGACAATTGAGTCTAGATCAATTCTTGAATAGTTATTCTTCCTTAGGAACACAAGACATGGGAGTGTCTGAAACTCCAACTGTAGTACTTTGTGACACTGCCGAAACATCTATAGGAGGATCACAAGTTGATCTCATCTGAGTGAACTCGTATATTAGAAACTACTTGCCGACCTCGGGCCACTTCTCGTAAAAGAAGACGTGATGACTAATAGGATCCTGATCACCATGAGGGGGAGAATAAGAGACAGAGAGTGGCTCAGACTATCGATCTTGATGATATTCAAGAAGAAAATGTCGAGTAAAATATAGAAGAAAATATTGATCACAATGTAGATGGTTCGGTTGAGCAGAACATGGAGATTACTACTGAACAAGTTGAGGAGATTATTGATGATAGTGGCAAGCAGTTAGTCTTATATGAACCAATGGTTGAAAAGCCGAAGGTAGTTATATTTCAGCAAAACAAGGTGGCAAGAATTATTGACATTCTATTTGATGATTCTAAGGGATACAATTTTGAAAGCGAAGAGAGTTCAAAAGATTATCTCAATGAGCTTATATAAGAATATCTAGTTGATGTTAGTTCTTCACCCTTTCTAGTTGATGTTAGTTCTTCACCCTTAGAAGGTGAAGTAATCATAACTTCTTCTCAACCACAAGTTCATTCAACCACAAATATTCCAAGCACTTCTGTACCAAGATTTTCACCTGATCTAGTTCAACTGAGTCAACCTCAAACGATTTAATCTCAAGCTCAAACCGGTGAAAGTTCTGGTGTCAAAAGGCTAATACTCTCTTATCAAGAAAGATTGAGAATAACTTGGTATGCCAAATTACAGTTGAAACGACCATACATTGAAGATGAGCATAAGAGGAGGTTTGTTCACACTTTAAGGGAGATAAGCAAAGAGAAATAGTGGGGTATTCGAAAGGCGAGCAAAAGAGTTAAGTTTCTCTACAGTAGTATGTTGGCTAAAGCTCAAGGTGCTGAATATGTCTATTCAAAAAGTGGGATTGTTGATGGAATGGAGGTGTCTACTTACAGAATTCTGGAGTTTGAATTTCCCACTTTCAGAGTTAGAAGACAGAACATGACAGAATACTATTTTACTTAAGTTGATTTCCCATGAAGTTACTGGATCTACGATATCTGTATGAGTACTTTCAGAACATGGCAATACGACCAAGAGATGATGACTTGGCTTATCAGACAATTAAGAGATTTTTGAAACATTACTTGAAGTATTTGGCTGTGATAGATTTTCAACTTGGCTTAAAGAGAAATATGAAGAAAGTGAAACCGTTGAAGCCCAATCAAGAGTGTGAGAATGCAAAAGGGTGTCCAAGGTTCTTTCTTCTTGAACAACCAGAACTTGGAATCACTTACAGGGATCAACAAAACCAACCAAAATATCTTAGATTTTCTGAAGTTGCAAAGTATTCGGATGGAACGTTAAAGATGATCAGATCGATTGTAGAAGATAAACTGAGGAAAGACAACAAAGCTTCAGTTGGTAGAAGGTTAAATTATGTAACAAGATCAATGATTACCAGAGGGTTGGATATGGTGAATGATCGTCTTGTGCTCAGAATGACTGTAGCGGATTTGGAAGAAGAACTTGGATTGAGAGTTAGACGAAAAAGACTTTCATTTTTTAAAGCTTGAATCCAAAGGGGGAGAATGTTAGGATTGTAATTTTACTTGTTGTATTCAAGCTTTTGTCACTTTTATGCTTTTAATTGTAAGGGTTTATAAATACCCTTGTCAAAGTACTTTTGACTTGTAAGAACTCATTTGCAATATCATATTTGACTTTCCAAACATAGTTTGACTTTTTCTCTCATCTCCATTGTTGTGTATTTTGAAGCTTTTCATTGAGATTTTGATTAAGATTTATCTAAATGGGATTATCATATTCATGTCCAGATATCTTTCAAAAATACCAAGTTCGTCACTGCAGAACCATGAATTTGCCAAAAAAATGCAAATTTGTCAATCCAAATTGTAGATATTAGGTCGAAAAGTGTTTCCAAACATTTTTAAAACATAAGATTTTGCCAAAATATCAATGAAACTCGAACAATTTACCAAAATCAGTACCAAAAATGGATGAAAAGTTCGAACGCTGTTACTCCTAACAAATCAAAATTGATAAACTAGATCGCTAAATTTGATCACCAAAACTTGTTCAATTCACTTGAAACACATCAATAAACACAATTCAGCCCATAATCGATCCAAAACACTCTGAAATTGATGAACTGGAATGACCAGCCGTGAAGAACCAAAATTAGAGAACTTTCAAAAAAATAAAAATCTTATCAAATCTTCATCAAAACTCTAAATCCGATGAATTTTTTTTGCATACCAATTGATATTCCCAAAAATCAATTATATGATAGAAATGGAAGCTTCAAGTAATCAACAATGGTGGAACTATTGAGAGGAAAAGTCAAATGTAGAAGATATGTATTCAAAAGTCAACTCTACAATTACATTGTAACAAGGACTAACTATTTATACTAGTCAACTATTACTAATAAAAGGATGCTAAAACATGATAAAAGATTGAATACAATAAGATATTTTGACCCAACAAAATATAATGTCGTCGACATATATCTAAACAATGAGAATGTGACCTTTAACTTTCCTAAGAAAGAGGATCTGATCAATATTTCCACTCTCAAATTTCTCAATGATGAGAAATGTTGAGAGGGTGTCATACCAGGCACGAGGAGTCTGTTTTAACCCATAGAGAGCCTTATTCAATTTATATACATTATTTGGATACTTAGAGTCAGTGAACTCTGGAGGTTGTTCAACATAGAATTCCTCTGGAGTTATCCATTTATAAGGCACTTTTCACGTCTATTTGATGAGCCTTGAAATCTTTGTGAGCCGCATAGGCTAGGAAAAGTCAAAGTGCTTCGAGCCTAGCCACTAGAGCAAAAGTTTCATCATAGTCTATGCTTTCTTCCTACCTATATCTCTGAGCAACAAGCCTAGCCTTGTGCAGGTCTCAGTGTCATATTCATCCAACTTGTTACGATATACCTATTTAGTACATATAGCAGTTTTGCTGGATGGACGAGGGACAAGGTTTCAAACCTTGTTTCTCTCAAACTCAGTAAGCTTTTCTTGCAAGAACGCTGACTCAAGTTGGATCCCTTGATGGCATCATCACTTTTCTTGGGTTCTAAGAGAGAAAAAATTTAGAAATAGACAGATATTACCTAGACTATGTCGAGTCTGAATACCTGCATTTGGATCACCAAGAATTTGTTCGATGGGATTATTCTTTGTCCACCACTGAGATGGTAGATGAGGAGTTGGATCAACGTCTTTAGCGATTGATTGCTCAGGCATGAATGATGAAGCTTCAACAATAGATTCTTCAACGTTCATCAAGATCTTCAAAGGAGTTTCAGGCAAAGAATCATTCATTGAAAAAGGTTCAGTTTTCAAAGGATCGATATTTGATGAGTCAGAAGGTGGCATTTGGTTGATAGGAATAGCATATTTCCCTGAATAGGATTCACTTATACTATCGTTCAGGCAAGGGATGATATTTAGTTCGTCATCAGCATTTGGTTGTTCAACATAGATTTGTGATACTCAAGGCAGAAATGAAGGGATTATTATATTTGGAATGTGAACTTTCACGATCCAACAATATTACCTAGTCCATGAATCATCTCTGAGTCGCTATTTCTAACAGAGGGTGGTTATAAATTTGGTGTTGGAGATGGTTGTAGATTTATGGGTAATTTTCGCTCAAGTTCGAATTAAACTCTTTGATAAACTAATTAAGTTACCTCTACTCGATATAAATATGTGAATTTAACATTAGAATACAATATAGTAGTCAACCTTTGGCCTAGCGGTATGTGAGCCCCTTATCTTCTAGGAGGTCGGGGGTTCAAACCTCATCATAGGTGAGGAGGGTGTGTGAGTTTGTTTGTTTCTTTCAATTGCCGTATATAAATATTATATACTTCAAAAAAAAAACCGAAACAAAACATGGAGACCACAAAAACGTACAAAACTTAATTAAAAACAGTTAAATTAGTGTTATCCTATAAAATAATGTTATATATTTTCCAACAAGTTAAATACTCCCTCGGTCATAAGATAAAAGTCCACAATAAAAGAATATTTAGAATTTTTAAAGCTTATAGTTATTAAGGATAATTTTATCCTTAATCAATAGAGAGATGAATTATCACCATTTCATAGCTAAATGTAATAAAAAGTAGACAATTTTTTAAACGAACACTTTCTACAATTGAGGAAGTAGGGTTGTTCATTGGTTGAAATCTAATAGATTTAGGTGGATCCAATCCGATCCAATCATCCACTAGATGTTGGATTTCGTTATCTGATCCAATCCGATTAACATTGGACATCCGATCCGATCCAAATCCAATGGATGATTAGATCGATTCGGTTCCATCCATTGTATGTTACTATTGGTTATCTATTGAATCAGATTGGATTCATTCAATCTTTTGATCCAATACTCAACCAATTAATCCACCATTTCAACCATTTAGTTATATATTTTCATAAATTTATTAAAAAACAATGAATATAAATATCAACCACTAAAATGTTAATAATAATATATAATTATTAATTCGATATTAGTTTAATGATAATTGGATGGTAAATTGGATCGATTTTATTGAATGCTGGGTTGTCATCCAAGAACTGACCGATCCGATTTAAAATTTTAGATGTTAAAATTTTAAATCCGATCCAATTTAATTACAATTAAATATCTAATTATAATCGACCAATTTTATTTAAATTAATCAATTTATATTGAATTGAATTACTTTATTCACAGCCATAAAGTATCCCGTGCGAAGTAACAACCTTTCCAAAATATTCGATGCAAATTGCAAATTGAGTTCATGGGTTTAAATTTTAAAATATTCCATTTTCCAACGCACCCATAAGTGGACGCCGACCTATTATAATGGTTTTTTTTTTCTTTTACACCCTATTTTATTTTCCTTTTACACCATATTCTATTGTATTTATTTATTTTAATTGGTGATACCCTAACATCCATGTTTATTTATGTATTTTAATTGAAGGACATATATCTAGATTAAATTTTAAAATATAGAGTAGGATGTAAATGATAACACCCATTGTAATGATCTCTCCTGTTTCAAGAACATTCTTGATGTGTTATTGATTTAAGAAATATATAATATTTATTCTACATATTTAATAATAAAATAGCGACCCAATAATCAAAACAGAGACGAATCCAGAAAATTTTTTAAACGGTTACACCGTTTAACTATAAAAAAAAATGTCGAGATATTTTTCATAACATTATAATTGGTCTATTGGTTAGTTAATTGATTTTCATATGTAAGGTCTTAAGTTCAAGTTTTTTTTTTGCCCAGCAAAAAGCAAATATTATTAAGTTCAAGTGTTTTATTGTGCATTTTTTTAGAAACATAATAAATTTGAAATTTATGCAAAAAACTGGAAAAATAATACTAACAAGATTCAAACTTGGGTCTTAGGTATAAAAAAAGCCTTACAAACCAACTCTACCAAGGAAAACTTATGTTCATATTGTAATTTTAAAATATATATGGTGACATACTGTAAAACAATACGGTTGCACCTTTCATAAAACTAATTTTTTTACCCTTCGTCAAAGAAATAATACGATGATCTATGCCATCATAAGCTACCCTACATATATCAAAATCTAAAGATATTATTAGACCAAATTACATGTTTTTCCCATGTGATATAAGTAATGTCTTTGACAGATCATTTCCTTTTTTAAAAATTGACGAAATATGTTTTATGGTTTATATTTCGTCACGGTTTAGAAAATTTTATGGACCATATTCATGTTTTGTCATGGATCTTTCCAGAAAAAGAAAACAATATATTGATGAAGGAAAAAAAATGTAAAACAGAAAATATTTTATTTTATTAAAATTTTTAGAAAAAATCTATTTTAAATAATTGATGACGGTTTGGAAAATTTTGTGGGCCATATTCATGTGTTTGTAATGAATCTTTTCAGGAAAAGAAAACAATATATTGGTGAAGGAAAAAAATGTAAAATAGAAAATATTTTATTTTATTATATTATGTTTTTTAGAAATATCTATTTTAAAAATTTGACGAAGTATGTTTTATGGCTGTAGTTCGTGACGGCTTAGAAAATTTTGTGGAGCATATTCATGTTTTGAAATGGATGTTTTCAGGAAAACAAAACAATATATTGGTGAAGGAAAAAAAATGTAAAATAGAAAATATTTTATTTTATTTATGTTTTTTAGAAAAAATATATTTTAAAAAACTGACGAAATATGTTTTATGGTTGTAATTCGTGACGGTTTAGAAATTTTGTGGAGCATATTCATGTTTTATAATGGATGTTTTCAGGAAAACAAAAAAAAATATTGGTGAAGGAAGAAAAAGTAAACATAAAATATTTTATTTTTTAGAAAAAATTTAAAACAACTTAACAATCTTTTTCATTTTGATTAACTAGAAGCGAATTTATATAATTCAACGAAATTTTTTTATTTTAATATTTTATTTTATTAAATGTTCCTGTTAATTTTATATTATAATTTTTTATGATTTTAAGAAAAAGATAATAGTTTTATATTTAAGGATAATATAAATTTGAAAAATAAAATATCTATATTAGTATCAAATCAACAATTTAATAGTTATCGGTTTTATAAGTTTTTAGTTCTATATATTATTATAATTCAATTTAGATTTAATAACAAATTAATTTATTTTTGATTTAATAATATAATTTTTTTATAAAGATAATGATTAAGTATTTTGTTAGAAGTCGATGATTATATTAAATATATTTAGATTTTTATATTTATATTTAAAATGATATGTTTATTTGTATTTGATTATATTTATCAATTAATTATATGAATTCAAACATGTAAGTTTAAAAAGTTGTATTCATGCACCATTATTTGTAATCTTGAATTTTAAGTAATATGCATCACTATTATTTGATGCATTAAAAATAGTTTTTAAAGTTTAACACAAATGCTCTATAATATGCATCACTATTATTTGGTCATTTTAAAGTTTTTAAAGTCTCAGAATGAATAAAAAAAACATTTGAAGTTTCTATTTTTAGTTATTAAGTCCCTGAATATTTTTTTTGAGTAAATAAATCTTTTAAAAATTGGTTATCTACGTTCTTTTAATCTAAAAAACTTATTTTATAACGGCTAAAAAGGTTTGGAAGTAAAAAAACGTAAATTAGATTTACCGTTCCTAAACCCTACGACATTTAATTCCCATGGACCCAACGACAACGATCCCCCTCGTTACCCCCGTATCAGCCCATTATCGTTGTTGGCCCCTGCCATCGATCTCTCTCCTTTTGATCTATTTTTTTTGTCTTTTGATTATCCATATTTTATAACAATTTAATGGAATGTGCATAGACATATCAAAAAAGAGGAAGAATCGAAAAACAAAAAAAAACGACTAGAAAAGGGAGATCGATGGCAGAGGCCAACACTGGTGATGGCAATGATAGAGAGCGGACAATTATGGGGCGATGAGGGGTGGCGAGAGAGAGATCAATGGTATTAGGTGTTAGGGGGAGGTGATGTGGAGTGATGGCGCTAGGTGCGGTGGGCTCGTATGACATAGGATTTGAAGACGGTAAAATTGATTTAGGTTTTTTAACTTCAAAAGTTTTTGGTCAGTTACGTATATCTTTTTTTGGGTTAAAATAATGTAGTTAAACATTTTCGAAAAGTTCGATGTTGTTTATTTATTAAATAAAGTATTCAAGTATTTAAGTATCCACAATGATAAAGTTGAATGGTGTTTTAATTTAAAAAAAAGTTCAACAGCTTAATTATTCAAAATTGGAAAGTTTGTTTGGTTTTATGAAAATCTTCCAGTTTTATATATATTTGAAATAATAATTATTAATATATAACAAATAAAAAAAATTCTGAATGAAAATAATAGTTATTGTAAGCATCTCCAACAATAAAAATGGAGAAAATGAGATTTTAGCATTTTTGTTAATCCAATAGTTATGTTATTGTTAATGCTAAAATCGAGGAAAAAACAGAGAGATTGTAAAAATATCTAAATTTAGACATTCTCTAAAACTCTATGAAATAGAGAAAAACAATATTTTAATCATATCCAATTAATTAAACTTAATAAATTGAATGTGTAGGAAAGAGAAACAATATTCTATTAATATAGTAAAGGTTAGAAACGCTTGGAATTTGCCGTAATATTTTAGAGATTTTGACTTTTCATACTCTATTATAAAAAATAAAATAAAAATTGGTCTCTATGGTTGTCACCTACTATCAATAGCAGTCCCTATTTCAAACTAATTACAATTTTTGTCATTGTGGTTGCCACTTTGTTTCAATTTTGGTCCCTCTGTATAACTTCTGTTAAAATGGTGTGTTGACTAAGAGGTATTTTGGTCATTTTATAATTTCTGTAATTTTTAATTAGAAATTTAAATACAAAAATAAATTATTATTATTATTGTTATTATATTTAATATATGTATAAATATTACATAGACGTATACAAATCTAATAGGCCTCTTCCTCAAAGCTCCGGCTGCTCCCTCGCCTCTCCCTTAAAGCTTTGACTGGCAACATCTCTTCTCCATCAGAACTCCTGCAGACGACTACCCCTTTTTATGGTGATCCCCCCCCCCCATGAACCACATCTCCTCTCCATCGGCCGGTCGTCCATCTATATCTCTTATCTCCTTTCTCGCCCTCTTCATCTCCGGTTCCGGCAACTCCCAACCTGCTTTCAGATTACCGTCAACTCCCACACCACCATGACCAGCGAGGCACCCTACCCAACCTTACTCGTCTTCTTTCCCGACCACCTTTCTCGGCGCCCGGCCTGTTTCATATATAAGTTTACTTTAGTTTCTAATTTTAGGGTTTCGTATGTATTTAACTTCTGGTTTTGATTTAGGTTTTTGACTCATTTTTTATTTAGAGTTTTGTTTTTGGATATGAGTTTGTTTTGATTTAGGCTTTTGATTTTGGATTGTGGTTTAAGGTTTTTCATCACACGTTTTTCTAGTTTTCATCACATCAAAAAACGAAATTCAAAATAACCAAATCTGAGATGTGAAGGTGTTCACACAGGGGAGAGAGAGATAAAATGTTCTTCAACGAAATTTGAACGAAATGGGTTTGTGAGAGAGATGGAGTGTTCATCGAGGAGATCTGGTTGTATAGCAACACCTACAAATGAGAGAGATGGAGTGTTCATTGATGAAAGTGGGAGATTCGTGTATGCATTATATCTGTTATACTTTGGTTTAAAGTTTCATTGGGATTCACTCATTTAACTTCTTGTCAACTTCCACAGATGAAACCTGCAAAAGACAGTATAATAGAGGCTTTGCAACAATGGCATGGTCTTGCAGGAGGTTCTGAAGATCAAAAAGCACCTGGTCATGGTGAACATAAGAAAAATATCATTCGATTTCTTGGTTGCTCCCCCCTCTCCCTTTGTAACTTGCTCATGTTTTCAGTTTTTTTTTTCAGATTCTGAACCTGCTAAGTCAGATTACAGAAAAACAGAAGCTCGAGTAAAGGATGATGAAGCCGAGGTTAGCAACGTACCCGAGAAGGTAGTTGGAATATTGAAAAAGAAAGCACCTAATTTAAGTGACAAGGAACTAAATCCCGAGTTCTTCCAAAGACTTGAAAGAAGGGTTTCATGTGAAGTTGAAGTGGTTGTCCCTCGTAGATTTGTCAAGTCCTCGAATGAGCAAAATGAAGAAAACCAAATCTTTGCTACCGTTGATGGACTCTCCGGTGGTGGCAAGATACCCAAACCGCTTTCATTTCATAATCTTGGAACAATGATGTTGGGTTGGGAGTTGAGCTTCAATGGCGGTTGTCCTCCAGTTCAAAGGGATGAGTTGATGACATATGTTTTTTAATATTTTCCTTATTTTAATATAGTATAATATTATATATAAATATAATTATATTTAGTTGATATATAATGATATTTCTATTATTATTTTAAGAATAAATGAAATAAAAAAGAAAAGATCAAAATATCTTTCATTTAATCTTACTTTTTAACAGAAGTTAGTCATAAGGACCAACATTGAAATCAAGTGGCAACCACAATGACCAAAATTGAAACCAAGTAACAACCACAATGATTAAAATTGTAATTAGTTTGAAATATGGACTATTTTGAACTCTTTTTCTTTGGGGGGTTTGGGCGTGGGTAGCCTGCGGGCTGCTAACTAGGGCCTCTTAGGGAAATGGTGGTGGCATTTCAAGACATCCGCTGACACTTTTATGGGCTCGAGAAATCAAAAGTATTTTTGGGGACTATGAGGGATTGGGATATATATAATAGGAACTCGGGCTGTTTGGTTGGGTCATCGGAAGCGTGGAGTGGGATTCTGAGAGCAGGCAAAGAGTTGGAGAAGTGTGGTATTCCTCTTTTGGACTTTTTTGGAAAAAAGGTTGGGGTCTGGGGTGGTACTTGCTTTTGGATGGACAAATGGTTAGGAAACTTTAGACTTTGTGAAAAGTTCCCTCGTTTATTTAGGCTCGAAAAAGATAGGAATGCTTTAGTAAAAGATTGAGTGTCTTGGAGTGGAGATTCTTGGTGTGGGTCATGGGATTGGTCTCGGGAGCCTAAAAGTAGGCTAGTGGGTGAGTTTGAGGAGTTGGGGTCTCTTATTAGCAATGCCCCTAGAAGTTCCCTTGAAATTGATGACTGGTATTGGTGGCTAAGTAAGGATGGATCTTTTTCAGATAAGGAACTTCCATCGCTAGTTGAAGGTAAACTCTTACATGTTCCAACTCATGTTATCCCAACTCAATGGAGTTCGATCATCCCACGGAAGGTGTGCGTCTTCATTTGGAGGCTTAGACGGGGGAAGCTTCCGGTAAGGACATCTTTATCGGGTAAAGGTTTGGATATCCCCTCGCTCCTTTACCCGTGTTGTGGTCTGGAGATCGAAACTTTGGATTACTGTTTGATTAATTGTCCACTTGTTCTCCAATTATAGATGAACATTTTTCGATGGTGGGGATTGAGCCTTACATCAACTCCCTCGATTAAGGAGTTGCTTACATATGTGGATTTACAATCTATTCTGGATAAAATTCGACCCTTTTGGAAAGAAACGATTCGAACAACTTTTTATTGGACTTGGAGACATTGAAATAACAATATTTTCTGGAGGATGCTTCTCAACCCATTGATCGTCTCTTTGAAGTCCAATTGGTATCGTTTCAATGGATCTCGACGCGCAACAAGGAGTTTAAGTTCTCATGGTTTGAATGGTGCGGGGGTCATGTTGGTGATTTTAGTGTCACCGGTCCATTTATGTGATTGGAAATAACATGATGTCTATATGGGTTTTATACTGTGATCAAATTCAAGTTAGGTGGTGTGGAGTGCATGCTTGTTATAAAGCGAGTATGAACCCGGTAACGACCGAATACAACAAGGTTCGACTGGAACCCAGTCAAGCTGGACTGGTTCCATTCAACCTCTGTGAATTGGTGTTGGCATCCTCTGGAATACTCGACTGGGCCAGTAGAGCCAGTCGAGTCTATACTGGTTTGGATGCTGATATCCTCTGGAATACTCGACTGAGTCAGTCGAGTCGGTCGAGCTGTTATTAGACTTGGAGTAAAAGTGGGAAACAAGGTTCAGAAGGTAGCTTATACAGAAGCTTCTGTATTGGGATTCAGAAGACAGCAGAAGCTTCTGTATGATCAACCAAAAATTTTGGTCTGGTCCTCTGACATCCTCTGGAAGACTCGACTGGGCCAGTCGAGCCATAATTTCTGCATGATCTATGCAGAGGTTCGTCTTCTGGACTTTAGTATGCAGAGGTTCGTCTTCTGGACTTAGACCAGAAGCTTCTGAATTATCGACTTTGATCAGTTACTTCTGAACGGTTACTGTGCATTAAATGTGCAATTACTGAAATTGTGTAACTGACTACTACTCCTAGTTTTCAGTCATGATATAATTTCAGTTACGTTATTTTAAGTATAAATAAGAATCTATACTCATGAATTTACACACGGTTTTTGGAACACTCTCATATACTCTCCAGAAAATTTGCTTTCGTTTTTGCGTCTAAATTCGAAAGTGTTTTGAGTCTTATCCTAGATTGAATTTCGTGAAACCAGGCATATGGTCGAAATATCAATTCGAAAAGTGTTTCAGACGGTTCTCAAATTAATCCAGTGATCGATTTACCCTTGTTTGCCGACCCCGTTCCAACAATAGAATTGATATTACCTGATGTCCATCATGGATGAATCTGTGAAAGAGATGACTTCAAAGTTTGGAAAGCTGGAGAAATTTGAAGGTGCTGATTTCAGACGTTGACAGAAAAAGATGCATTTTCTGTTAACTACTATGAAAGTGGTGTACGTGATGAGTGCCCCCATTCCAGAAATCATGGAGAACAAGACGCTGGAGCAGACCCGGAGAAGGGGTAAGTGGGAGAACGATGACTATATTTGCAGAGGTCATATTCTAAACAGTATGTGTGATTCCCTCTTTGACATCTACCAAAGTGCTGAAAATGCGAAAGATTTATGGGATTCCCTTGAGTCAAAATATATCGCTGAAGATGCTTCTAGTAAGAAGTTCTTGGTGAGCGATTTTAATAATTATAAAATGGTTGACTCAAGGCCCGTAATCAAACAGTATCATGAGATACTTCGCATTTTGGGTCAATTCACTCTACACAAAATGAATATGGACGAGTCTATTGCTGTGTCGACTGTGATTGACAAACTTCCTCCATCTGGGAAGGATTTCAAGCACAATTTGAAACATAAAAAAGAGGAACTGTCGTTGGTTCAACTTGGGAGTCACTTGCGCATCGAAGAATCTCTTCGGGTGCAAGAAAATGACAAATCCAAGTCCAAAGTTGAATCTGGACAACCCTCCATTAATATGGTTGAAAAGAAGAAAACCAACTCCAATAATCAAGGAAAAGGCAAGAAACGAAAGTTTGATGGACCCAATAAATCCTTCAAGAAGAAGAAGGATTTGGTATGTTGGAGATGCAACAAGGTGGGCCATACCAAACGTGATTGTCGGGTTACGTTGAATAACAACAGTGCTGGAACAAGTGGAGCCGGGTCTAAGGACCAAGCTCAAGTGAAAGGAGGTCAGTTTTTGACTAACTTCGATAATAAATCTGAAAATATTTATTATGTTTCACTTATTCCGGAGTCTTTCTATGTAAATGATGATGATTGTGCATGGTGGGTGGACTCGGGGGTGACGTGCCATGTTTGTAAAGATCAACGCTGGTTTGAGAAATTGACACCGCTGAAGATGGATCTGTAATAAATATGGGTAACGAGTCGACCACAACGATTTGTGGATTTGGAGTAGTTAATTTAGAGTTTACTTCTGGAAATCATGTTAGATTATCTGATGTTTTGTTTGTTCCAAAAATTCGAAAAAATTTAGTTAGCGGTGGTAGATTGAATTGTTTAGGGTATAGACAAGTTTATGATTCGGATAGATATATTCTATCTCGATATGGTAAATTTGTTGGTTTTGGATATTATTTTAATAAAATGTTTCATTTGAATATTTTATCCAAGTTTTTCAATTCTGAAAATTCTGTATTTATATTGTCATCTTCTTTGTCTAAAATTCACGATTCAATGGTTTGGCATGCTAGATTGGGTCACGTGAATTTTAGAAGAATGCATGAAATGTCAAAGGATGGTCTTATTCCAGCCTTTGATATTCATACAGATACATGTAAAACATGTATGCTTACGAAAGTCACAAAACAACCCTTTCCAAATGTCGAAAGAAAATCGGCTGTTTTGGAACTTATACATAGTGATTTATGTGACTTTCATTCTACTCCTTCATTGAGTAATAAGAAATATGTTGTCACATTTATTGATGACAACACTCGGTTTTGTTATGTGTACTTGTTACATGCCAAAGATGAAGCTTTGGAAAAAATTCAAAATATACAAAACCGAGGTTGAACTACAATTGGATGGTTCAATTAAGCGTCTCCGAACTGATCGGGGAGGGGAATATATGAACCCTCAATACTTCCAATCAGTTGGTATAGTCTATGAGACTACGACTCCGTACACACCTCAACAAAATGGGGTTTTCGAACGGAAAAATTGAGTTTTAAAAGAAATGGTAAACTTAATGCTCTCATACTCGGGATTGAGTGAGGGATTTTGGGGAGAGGCTATGTTGACGGCTTGCTATGTTTTGAATAGAGTTCCAAACAAACGGAACAAAACAATCCCATATGAACTTTGGTTCAAAAAAACTTCGAATTTGAGTTATTTTCGAATTTGAGGTTGTTGGGCAATTGTGAAGCTACCCGAACCCAAAAGAAAGACTTTGGGTGAACGTGGAATTGATTGTATATTCATTGGATATGCAGCAAATTCCAAGGAATATAGGTTCTATGTAATAGAATCTAATGATTCAGTATCGAAAAATACCGTTATCGAGTCGCGGGATGCAAAATTTGATGAGATGCGATTTTCATCTATCCAAAGGCCTAAGGATCTGATTCCTAGCACTAATAATGTGCAAAATCCAGAAAGTATGGATGGTGTTTTAACTCCAGAAACGCAGCAGGTTCGTAGAAGCAAAAGAGGCCGAATCACCAAAAACTTCAGTGATGATTTTCAATTGTATTTGGTTGAAGGATCGAGAGATGATCTTGGGATTCAATACTATTATTGTTGAATTATTGAAGATGATCCAAAGAACTTCCAAGAAGCTATGGAGTCTCGAGATGTCGCTTTTCGGAAAGAAGCAATTGGTGACGAAGTGTCATCGATTCTTGAGAATAACACTTGGGTGTTATCTGATTTGCCTCTAGGTTCTAAACCACTTGGATGCAAATGGATCTTCAATTTTGGAATAGGGCACAGTATGAAAGATCTTTTAGATGCACATATCCCTCCGAATAGGTATTATAAATTTTACCATTTTCATCCAGTAAATAATATTTATCATCATTAGGACCATCATACTTGCCGACCATCGATGAACTGATCGGATTAACCAACCAAAATTTAGTGCCAAAATACTTTGATTTCTTATGTTTGTGATAACATGATAATACCTTACGTGCCAGGAAAGTTGATGGGACAATTGATAAATTCAAAGCCCGGCTAGTCATTCAAGGGTTTCGACAAAAACCCGGTATTGACTATTTCGATATGTATGCTCCGGTAGCTCGTATTTCGACTATTAGGTTGTTGGTTGCCTTGGCTGAAATTCACAACCTGGTTATCCATCAGATGGATGTTAAAACAGCCTTCTTGAATGGTGATCTTCATGAAGAAGTTTAGTTGAAACAACCAGAAGGGTTTGTTATGCCCGGAAACAAGCATAAAGTGTGTAAACTTGTGAAATCCTTGTATGGGCTGAAACAAACACCCAAACAGTGGCATCAAAAGTTTGATGAGGTTATTTTATCATGTGGTTTTTCTCTAAACCAAAGTGATAAATGTGTTTATAACAGGTTTGATGCTAAAGGTGTAGGTGTTATCATCTGTTTGTATGTGGATAACGTGCTGATTTTTGGAACTGATCAAAATCAGGTAGATGAAACTAAAAAGTTGTTATCATCTAATTTTTCCATGAAAGATATGGGGGAGGCTGATGTAATTCTTGGTATTAGAATTAAGCGGGTTAACAAAGGGATTGTTATGACACAATCACATTATATTGAGAAAATTCTCAAAAAATTCAATTATAGTGATTGTTCTACCGTGAGCACTCCTATGGATCTTAGTGTGAAATTGATGCCAAATACGGGCACTTCTATTTCACAACTAGAATACTCTAAGGCTATTGGTAGCTTGATGTATGCCATGAAAAGTACTAGGCCCGATATAGCTTATGTCGTGGGACGGTTGAGTCGGTATACTAGTAATCCGAACACTCAACATTGGCAAGCAGTTCAAAGAGTATTTAAATATCTCAAGGGTACCATGGATTATGGTTTGAGTTATTTGGGATATCCTTCGGTGTTAGAAGGATACTCGGATGCAAGTTGGATATCTAATTTGGAGGATCACTCTTCGACGAGTGGATGGGTATTTTTGCTTGAAGGTGGTGCCATTTCTTGGGTATCCAAGAAGCAAAGTTGTATTACAAACTCAACAATGGAATCTGAGTTTGTGGCTTTAGCCGCTGCCCGTAAAGAGGCAGAATGGTTAAAGAATCTTGTTTATGAGATTCCATTGTGGTCGAAGCCGATTGCACCTATTTCTATCCATTGTGATAGTGCAGCCACTTTGGCTAAGGCTTATAGCCAAGTGTACAATGGCAAGTCTAGACACTTGGGTGTTAGACACAGTATGATTAGAGAATTAATCATGAATGGTGTAATCTCTGTTGAGTTTGCTAGATCGTAACAAAATTTGGCGGATCATCTGACCAAGGGTTTTGCAAGAGACTTAGTGCACAGTTCTGCCATTGGGATGAGATTAAAGTCCTTATAAATCTATAATGGTGATACACCCAATTCCCCTCTAATATGACATTAGGGGCTGAATTCAATGAGGAAAGCTCACACTTATAAGATTGGAACACATGATAAATCATCCCAGGTATGTGTTCGGTACTACAGTAAGTAGGTTGAAGTTTATCTTCTTAATAATTCATTTGATAAAATGTATTTGTAGGTACACGAAATAAAGGAATTACCTATGTGATCGTGAAGTGTAGCCGCATTTCAGAAGGTTGGGGACTTGAATACGATCATTAGAGGATTAGGACACTCGGCTTTATAATTGTGCCACGTTTATTTTCTTGACGAGTAGGTGAAACTTGTATGTATTTTATCTTTAGGTATTCAAATGAGTTGATGGGTTCAATCCTTGGGACACCTTGATTCTCAAATATTTAAAATGTGTAAAATACTAAAATGGGAATTCAATCGTTTCGATATTTTCATTTATGTGCAAGTTTGGTACTGTTTAATTTTAAGATGTTATTTCATGGGTCACACTAAAATGGGGGAGGATTGTTGGTGATTTTAGTGTCACTGGTCCATTTATGTGATTGAGAACCCGGTAACGACTGAATAAGGTGAGTATGAACCCGGTAACGACTGAATACAACAAGGTTCGACTGGAAACCAGTCAAGCTGGACTGGTTCCATTCAACCTCTGTGAATTGGTGTTGGCATCCTCTGGAATACTCGACTAGACCAATAGAGCCAGTCGAGTCTATACTGGTTTGGATGCTGATATCCTCTGGAATACTCAACTGGGCCAGTAGAGCCAGTCGAGTCTATATTGGTTTGGATGCTGATATCCTCTGGAATACTCAACTGGACCAGTCGAGTCGGTCGAGTTGTTATTAGACTTGGAGTAAAAGTGGGAAACAAGTTTCGGAAGGTAGCTTATACAGAAGCTTCTGTATTGGGATTCAGAAGACAACATAAGCTTCCGTATGATCAACCAGAAGTTCTGGTCTGGTCCTATGACATCCTTTGGAAGACTCGATTGGGCCAGTCGAGCCAGAAGTTCTGCATGATCTATGCAGAGGTTCGTCTTCTGGACTTTAGTATGCAGAGGTTCGTCTTCTGGACTTAGACCAGAAGCTTCTGAATGGTCGACTCTGATCAGTTACTTCTGAACGGTTAATGTGCATTAGATGTGCAGTTATTGAGTAGTTACTGAAATTGTGTAACTGACCACTATTCCTAATTTTCAGCCATGATTATAATTTCAATTACGTTATTTTGAGTATAAATAAGAATGTATATTCATGAATTTACACACGGTTTTTGGAACACTCCCATATACTCTCCAGAAAATTTGCTTTCGTTTTTGTGCCTAAATTCGAAAGTGTTTTGAGTCATATCCTATATTGAATTTCGTGAAACCCAGGCATAGGGTCGAAATATCAATTCGGAAAGTGTTTCACACGATTCTTAAATTAATCCAGTGATCGATTTACCCTTGTTTGCCTACCCCGTTCCAACAGGTCATGCATTCGATGTGTAAGCTTTTTGTGGCAGGGTCCGTGGGGAATTGCAGCTACCGATTTGCATTCATTGTGATTGTTTTCGACTTTCGATCTCGGTGGATGGTGTCTTTGGTCGAATCTCCCTTTGCCTTTTCCATTTCTTTTGATTTGATTTGGTTAGTTTTTTGTTCTGGTGTTGGTTTGTCTACTTCTCGCAAACCTTGTGGTTTGTCTTTCCCCTTGTACTCTCTTTTTTCATTAATAATATTGTGTTGCCTTTAAAAAAATTGTTTTATTAGAAGAAAAGAAATTAAAATTAATAAAAAAACACAAAAGAAGAATATAATACATCCTAGGTTAATTGGACTCATTTTGACTAATTAAAATATTAATAGAAAAACATAAAAGAAGAATCTAGTTGACAACAAACGAACAAAATCTTTAATATTAATAAAATATAATTATAACTATTCTACTTTCCAAGTGGAACGATGGAATACAAACAAAAAATATGTCTGTGAAGTGTGAACTTCCCTAATACCGTTAAAGTAACATTTTCTGTTTTAATTTATTCTTTCTGAAATAAATATTTTGTCTCAATTTATGTTCGAACAACATGCTTTCAAAATCAAATTTAAAGGCGTATAAGATAATTTTAAACGTAGATTAAAGTTTAGTGAAATCAGATGTAATGGTTGATGGTATATCTAACTAAATTAATTATTGGATTCCTTTGTTTTGATGATGACATAGTTATAATGTGTTTTATTTTTTTTGTCATCAAAAAATCAAATAATACTTCTAAAAATTAGGTAATTTTTCATTATATATTATTTTAAGGAATCAAATGATAATACGAAAAGAAAAATACAAAAATAACAATCTGCTTTCATAATTTTTTTTTATTATAACATGCAGTTTTTCTTATTATAACAATGTATTTTTAAATAATTTTTTATTAAAAAATTGTACTTTGAAAAAATTACCAATATAGCATTTTGTAATAATTTTATATTATCCACTATATCAGGTTTTCATACCACTTAATTGTCCACTGTCCACATGTAACATATTATTGACGTAACATTTCTTATTAGAAAATTATACTTTCAAAATATTTAACTGTACATATTATTTAATAAATTTAGTAGATTAATTAAACAAATCTAAATTATACATAATTTATTTCACTAACATTTAAAAAAATGTTTAAAGATGTATATTTTTTGAACTAGAAAAATAAGAAGTGTTACGTTTTTTACAAATTAAATATTTATATTGCAAAAAATATATCAATTTGTTTTAAAAAATGTTTGACTTGAAATATTATTTAATAAATATATTAAATTAATTAGATCATTTCTAAACTATATTAAGAAGATTTGTAAAACACACTTTATATCGTTAACTTTTTTAAAAAAAAAATAGTACAAATTTTGTATTTTTTTGAATTAGAAAAATTAAATCATAAGTGTTGCATTTTTTTACAAATAAAATATTTGTCTTGAAAAAATATTTCACATCTGTTAAAAAAATGTAACTCTAGAATATTTAATAACAATGAATTTTTTTAAGTATTTTATAAAGAGAGTGAATAATCGGAAGAGAAAGTGAGAAAATTATTAATAAAAATTAGAAGATGTTTTCTTTATTAATATCACGCAATGAGAATGACATGTCACCTCATTTAAACCATGTAAGTAAAGAAAAGTAAAGGTTAATCGTTTTAAAAGCTAACAAATTACTCATAGTTATATTGGATAGACTTTTCAATGTATAATGCCTCAGTAAAAAAATTAAAAAAAAATAAAAGCATAAGAAAATTTATAAAAGTAGGTTGTTATTTCATGAATTTTGTAAATGTAAATTAGCTAAAAATGAACTGTGTTCTATGTGTAAAAGTTGTCTCAAATATGGGTCGTTTTGCTAGTCTCAATTGTTGAGCGAGCAAACAAAATGGTTTTTTCACGTTACGTTTTTGAAGCCGAGTTTCATATAAGACTGGTTGAAGTTATTGATGTTAACTTTTTACCCAAATACTTATAACATTTTAAATTGTTTTGTTAGAAAACAAAACAAAACTAAATTTAATAATTAATAATTAAAAAAAAGCACAAAAGAAGAATCTAGTTGACAACAAACGAACAAAATAAAACTGAAGGACTAAAATTGTAAATTTTGTATAATGTAGGGAGCATCCATATAATTTAGTCCTTTCTACAAAATATCTCATAGTGGGTCCACATGCCACCGTACGCGCCACAAACAAACCACTTCTTTTTTTAATGCATTATTTATCAACTTGTGGGATATAAGTATATTCACTTTTTTTTGGTCCCTCCTCATGGGGCGGCTTTCCCATTTGTTGTATATAATTGCATATTATATTTTTTTAAATGATATTTGACAAAATAAAATAAAATATGATTTTTTTGTGGTGTTTTAGGATTATATATCAAATAATGATACATAAGTCATATTTGATTTCCTGTCTTATTTCTATCCCATCTTGTTTCACTTATTTTAGCGGAACAAGAAAAAACTTTTTTTGTCCCACCATATCCCACATTGTCCAGTTCTTGTCCCTGTCCCATGAGGCGCCAAACGTAGGACAGTGAATTCGTATCCTGTCCCATCTTGCATCAAAATGAGAAAGTGAGTCATGTCCCGTCCCGTCCTGTCTCATGCACCAAACACACCATGATAAGCCACGTAGCCAGACTTGGGCCACTAAGCCCAATTCACAGCCTGTAAGGATGAAGAAAAAGCCTGCTTATCTAAAGGATTACATTTAGGTCTAGATCATGTCTTTTCTTTTTAATCAAAGCTTCTAGAAGAAGCATCTTTATTGTCACCTTTTGTGTTATGGGGCCGACATATTATATATTAGAATGAATCTTGGAGAGGGGGACATCATCTCTTTTATCAAAATTATTATCCTTCTCCTTCTAATATTCTGGGTTACTGTTTCTTCTAAAACAGACTCTATTAATTTGGTGCTTTCATTGAGAGACGAACGTATCGTCGCTGACGGTACTAGGATGAAGGCCATGGCTGATCAGTTGTAGGCCTTGGAACTGACAGCCACTACCCATGACTCTAATATTGCAGATCTCACCTCCTCTGTGCAAACGGTTCAATCTTCTGTCACTCCCTTCAATCCACAATGAATACAATCCAGAACTCCATCACCAAGTTGATAACTCGGCTATCCACAGGTTCCCCAGTTACACTCCTAATAAACCACCAAGGTCAGCTTATTCAAAACCAAATTCTCCAATATCCACTTGCTACAAGACCCTCCAAATGTGAGCTTAACAACTTTAATGGTGAAGACCCTCTAACCTGGATCTTTAACGCAGAGCGTTATTTTGCTTTTTACTCTATTCTTGATAATCAAAGGGTGGATATAGCAAGCTTTAGAATGGAGGGTCAGGCTGCTCACTGGTTTCAATGGATGTAATGGAACAAACAATTATCTTCTTGGAATGCTTTGGTGCGAACTATTGAGGTGCGATTTGGTCCTTCAACCTATACCAACCATCAAGCTACCTTGTTCAAGCTCAACCAAACAGGTACCGTAGATGAGTATCAATCAGACTTTGAAAGAATCTCAAACAGGATCGATGAACTTCCACCCTCTTCCATTTTAGCTTGTTTTATTTCGGGCCTTAAACCAAATCTCCAGACTGAAATTGCCCCATTTCGACCACCAGACCTCACCACTGCTATTGCTCTAGCCAAACACCTGGAAATGAAAACAAACACTACCCTCCCCACCAAATACCCATGTTCCAAATCAATCTGTACTCTCCCACCACCGTTACAAACATACAAGCCTCCCCTACCGAGTCTCCCAGCCATACCTGCACCAAACGAAGCACCTAACCTTACTCGAAATCGAAGGTTAACATCTACTGAAATGCAACAACGTCGGGAGAAGGGTCTTTGTTACTTCCGTGACGAGCGATTCCGACCCGGGCATCGATGCAACCCGCGTCAATCTCTATTGTTGCTGGAGGAGAGTGAGGAACCTGAAAATACAACAGAGGGAGATGAAGACCTACCCCCCGAATTACTATCGGTAGCACCAGAGATCTCTCTTAATGCTTTAATGGGATCCACGGGACCGAAAACCTTAGAATAGTTGCTCGAATCCATAATCACTCTATTTTTTGCTCGTTGACAAGGGGAGCACACATAACTACATCCATCCCCAAATGGCTCGTTATTTACATCTAATGGTGGACAGAGACACGTCTTTTCCGGTGGCTATTGGTAGTGGAGAGAAACTGACAAGCGAAGGGCGGGGCACTAGTGTGAAGATCTATACAAGGAGTCGAGTTTTGTGTGGACTTCCATCTACTCAAGTTTGCAGGGGCTGATGCAGTATTGGGGGTACAGTGGTTGGAACAACTGGGACGAATTACAACAGATCACAAGGCTCAAACTATGGAGTTTGTTTACAAAGAACAAATTGTTCTCCTGCAAGGTAACTTACCGGGTAGAATGGTAGAACCCATTTCGTTTCATCAGTTAAGAAGGTTAACCTCTACCTCCACCCAAGCCCAATTTTTTCGCATCGAATTCCAAGCCGGTCTCGAAACGACCAACCCATGCCTCTTTTCCAAAACAGCCCCAGAATTACAAACTCTTCTGGATCATTTTCAGTCGATATTTTCTTCACCTACAACATTGCTTGCTCATCGAACACATGATCATAAGATTAACCTTGAACCCTCTTCCCTTTCGGTCAACACTAGGCCATACCGATAGCGACATTTTCAAAAGAATGAAATCGAGAAGCAAGTCAAGGAAATGCTTGCTCAAAAGATTATTCAAACCTCTACCAGCCCCTTTTCCTCCCCGGTTCTTTTGGTTCGAAAAAAAGACGGTTCGTGGCGTTTTTGTGTGGATAATCGAGCACTTAATGCCATCACCATAAAGGATCGGTTTCCCATACCCACTGTGGACGAGTTATTGGATGAGCTTCATGGTGCTACCATATTCTCCAAATTGGATTTGAGGAGTGGGTATTTCCAAATCCGAGTCCATCCACCGGATGTTCCCAAAACAGCCTTTAGAACTCACGAGGGCCATTATGAGTTTCTAGTCATGCCGTTTGGGCTTTCTAATGCCCCTTCAACCTTCCAAGCCACGATGAACTCCATTTTTCATGGTTTCCTTCGTCGTTTCGTATTGGTGTTTTTTGATGATATTTTGGTTTACAGCAAGAATTGGGCTGATCATTTTGCTCACTTACAACAGGTGTTACAAGTCCTAAGGGATCACCAAATGTTTGCTAACCCAAATAAGTGCACCTTTGGTCAAACACAATTGGAGTATTTGGGGCATGTCATATCAAAAGAAGGGGTGAGTATGGACCCAGAGAAGATCAAGGCTGTTTTAACTTGGCCAACACCAACAAGTATTACCATGGTCCAAGGCTTTTTAGGTTTGACGGGATATTATCATCGTTTCATAAGGGACTATGCTGCCATTGCAGCCCCCTTGACTGGTCTTCTAAAGAAAAATGCATTTTGCTGGTCGGAGGCGGCTACGATTGCCTTCTCTTTACTTAAAGCGGCCTTGACACGCGCCCCTGTGTTGGCTCTTCCTGATTTTTCATCACCCTTTATGGTGGAGACAGATGCATCCTCCCAGGCCATTGGTGCCATTCTTACTCAAAGTAAGCATCCCATCACTTATTTTAGCAAACGACTTTGTCCGCGTCTCCAAGCATCATCAACATATAGTCGAGAGATGTATGCCATCACTTCAGCCGTAAAAAAATGGCGCCATTACCTGTTAAGGCGACCATTTACCATTGTCACCGACCATAGCAACCTCAAACAACACACATCCCAAGTAATTCAAACCCCTGTGCAACACCGGTGGCTAACAAAATTGTTGGGTTTGAATTCACCATAGTCCATAAACCTGATGTGAACAATAAGGGACCATATGCTCTATCTCGCTGCCCGTTATTACAAGGGGAGTTCCATGGATTATCACGAGTGGATAGTGGTCTCTTGGATGAAGTTAGGGATGCTATGGGTACTGATTGTTATGCACAAACAATTCAGGACAAACTAGCCGTGTCGGGCGAAGTT
Organism: Silybum marianum; assembly: GCA_036898165.1. Classification (NCBI taxonomy): domain Eukaryota; kingdom Viridiplantae; phylum Streptophyta; class Magnoliopsida; order Asterales; family Asteraceae; genus Silybum; species Silybum marianum. Next base: position 21,904,925 of record CM072543.1, read on the forward strand.
CAAACTGTGTTCGTCTTCAAAGAAGGGCTGCTATACTACAAAGGCAGAATCTACATCCCAGCAGCTCCAAAATTACGGGAACGCCTCCTACAATTATTTCACGAGTCTCTATTGGGAGGCTACTCTGGCGTTCAGAAAACTTTAGCGCGATTGATAGCTACTTGGTATTGGCCAGGTATGCGTAAGGAAGTAACATAATTTGTTCGGCTTTTCTCGGTTTGTCAAGTGATTAAACCGGAACTTGCTAAACCACAAGGGCTTCTACAACCGTCGCCCATACATGACAGAGTTTGGGAAGACATTTCAATGGATTTTATCACCGTTTGCCACCACTAGTCGGCAAGAATACCATTTGGGTTATAGTGGACATGTTATCTAAATACTGCCACTTTATCGCTCTTCCCGATATGATCGACGCCCCACGTTTGGCCCATCAATTTATCAGGGAGTTTGTCCGACTCCATGGGTTTCCAAGGTCAATTGTATCTGATCGAGATCCCTTGTTTATTAGCCTCTTCTGGAAAGAATTATTTCGTGTCCATGGAACTGATCTGAAAATGAGTAGCGCGTACCACTCACGAACGGTTGGGCAAACAGAGGTAGTCAACAGGTGTTTGGAAACATATCTGCGTGCATATGTATGTGATTTTCCTACAAAATGGTACACCATTTTACCATGGGCAGAATTGTGGTATAATACCTCTGTCCATAAATCCACCGGCTACTCCCCATTTCAAGTAGTCTATGGCAGACCTCCCCCTGCCTTGCTTGGATATGTTGTTGGGTCATCATTTGTGGACGCTCTTGACTTGGCGCTACTGGATCGTAATGTAGTGTTAGTGTCGCTAAAGGAGAACCTTCGACGTGCTCAATCTCACATGGTTAATCATGCCAATCAACACCGCAGCGATAAGGAATTTTCTGTCAATAATTGGGTCTTTGTGAAGCTCCAGCCCTATCGACAACAAAGTGTCGCCAAACGACTTTGCTACAAGCTTGCGAGAAAATTTTATGGACCCTATCAAACAGCTGCGATAATTGGCCAAGTAGCCTATAAACTTCTACTTCTACCGGACGCTCGAATTCACCCCGTCTTTCATGTTTCCCTTCTTAAATTCTGCCCAAATCCTACTGTTGTTTCATATCAACCCTTACCCTCTCTAACGCTTAAACCAACAACCTATCCCTTGGATATCCTTAATAAATGTATCCTCAAGCAAGGAAAGAAGAAAACTCCTCAAGTCTTAGTCCAATGGTCAAATTCTACTCCAGCAGAGGCTATGTGGGAACATTGGACTTCTTTTGCTGCAGCTTTTCCTGATTTTTGCCTTGAGGACAAGGTTGTTTTTTATGGGAAGGGTTATACAAATGATAAGCCACATAGCCAGACTTGGGCCACTAAGCCCAATTCACAGCCTGTAAGGATGAAGAAAAAGCTTGGTTATCTAAAGGATTACATTTACGGCTAGGTCATGTCTTTTCTTTTTAATCAAAGCTTCTAGAAGAAGCATCTTTATTGTCACGTTTTGTGTAATGGGGCTGACATATTATATATTAGAATGAATCTTGGAGAGGGGGATATCATCTCCTTTATCGGAATTATTATCCTTCTCCTTCTTATATTATGGGTTACTGTTTCTCCTAAAACAGACTCTATCATTACATTAAACTCTTTTTAGCTTTTTTTTGTATAGATACTATTTTAAATTGTTAAGTTTCATTGATTCATTTAAGAATTTTTTTTGAAAGGCCACATAAACATAAATAAAGCTTTAGAGCATCTCCAACAGCTTTGCCATAATAGAAAAAATTGGGTTTTTTTATTTCTAAAGTGCTCCAACAGCATTGCTATATTGTTTGCTATTTTAGAGATTTTGGGAGAATCTCTAAATATAGAGAAATCTCCAAAAATCTTTAAACTATGAGAGAGAAACATTATTTTAATATAGACAATCAATTAAACTTATTGAAATTAAATGTATAGAAGAGAGAAATCATATTTTATTAAATTATGGAATATTTTAATAATATAAGTAATAATGGATTTTCTAAAATAAAAAAACTGTTGAAGTCGGAAGAAAATGTTTTTAGAGATTTTGGTTTTTCATTTTTAATTTTAGAAAAATTATAGAAAATTTGTAGGAGATGCTCTTACACCTCTTAGAGTATCTCCAACAACTTCTCTAAAATAGAAGAAAACTCATTTTTTACTCTAAACTTCTCTAACAACATCTCTATATCATTATCTAAAATAGAGATTTTTGAGAAAATCTCTAAATACAGAGATTTCTCTATATCTCTAAAAGGATGAGAGATATTATTTTAATGGGTTGCCACAAAAAACAACCAATATAATTTTAGATATTTTCAAAATAATAAATTTATTGAATATTTTTATAATATAAATTTTTAATAGATTCTTTAAAATAAAGAAGCTGTTGGAGTTGATAGATAACAATTTTAAAGATTTTGACTTTACATTTTTTATTTTAGAAAATCTCTTGAAAATGCTATTGTGTCGGGCAGAGAGCCATGCTCCACCTGCATGTACAACAGCCAACAGGCATGTAGGACCCACATATGATGCTAAAAGAGGATGGTTTACAAGAGGGAAACCATTCCCTTGGAAACCCACCAATCTGTTTGTTGCCTACCTACTCAAAAGATCACAATAACAGCAGCACCTAACGAAATTAAACAACAGAAACCAGCAACTTGCAAACAGACCCAGTTACTTTTACACCAATTCTGTTTGTTGGCTGGCCACCTCTCTTCTTAATGAATTGATTCATTAAGAATTGATGCAAAACATATAGGAAAAAGTCCATTTCAAAAGTGGTAAGTATTTGAAAATTAAATAAGTGATTCTAACTTTTTATCTGGTCAACATTTACGGCTTGAATGTAAAGAACCAGATAATTACTCACATGGGTATGCAGAAGGTAGATGAATGATTTCGTAATTTTTACAAATAGGCGGCAAACGGGTTCACATATGAACCCGTGTAATTCAAATATGAACCACATATGTTAATATGTGAATTAGTCAATTAGTTAAAAAATCTAGAATTGAAATCCTGATAAAGAGGATTTTAGAATCCCACGGTGTTGTTACTTGTTAGTATTTTATGGGATTTCTTAAATAAGATGTAATAATGTTTTAAAATACGTTAAAAGCATTTGTATTGTAATTTCAGTTAATAAAAAGATAATTTAATTACTTTTATAATTTGTTTCTATAAATAATATATAAAAAATGGAATTCGATTCGATTCTATTCCAAATCTTAAATATTCAAAGTCCCTTTAATTCTAAATCTTTGCATTAAAACACTTGTTTTGTGATAATCAATTAATAAAAATATAATTTAAATTCAATTTCATTCCAAATACTAGAAAGTAAACACACTAAAAATTTCAAATTCTTCTACAAAATCCAAATCACTGGATAAAAATTCCATCATTCTAAACACATAAGAGGCAGCTAATGGGAGATGGAATAATAAACATGGAGTTGGATGGTTTCTATCCCTATCAAAGATTGAAAACTTTAAAACAAAACTACAACCTAATTTGATTTAATTTGAAATTGAAGATCTTAGGAGGTCTATTAGAGTATGTGATGGCATGCAAAGTAAGCAAGTAATCTTTTCTCAACAAAGAGTGAAAAGATTTTTTGCTTACTAAAAATATTATTACTATAGATGATCAAATTTGAACCATTCAATTCCCCTTACATTGTGAGATCGAAATGTTTTTACGAAGAAACGGAAAAGGAAGAAATGTAGAAGGAAGAAAAAATGGTGTATTCTCGAATTTCTTTACAGTGTGTTCTCTAATCCAGATAGAAGAGAAAGGAAAAGAAGGGGAAAGAAAAGAAAGGGAGGTGAAAGAAAGGAAATGAAAATAAAATTTTTAGTTGTGTTTTTGAAAGAGAAGGAAAAAAAATGGAAAGAAAATAATTTTCGTGTTTTTAAACAGGAGAGAGAGGATAGGAAAATAAATTTTTTACAAATATACCCTTAGAAATATATCATTTATAATGAAATGTTGCGTAGTTTTGTAATCCTAATAACTCTTTTAAATAAATTTAATTTTTTTCCTTCTCTTTCCTTTCCTTCCCTACCACATGTGGAACGAAAGTTTTGGGACAAAAGTTATCATTTCTTTCATTCCCTTTCATTTCCTTTCTCTTCTAAAAAAGTTTTAAGAACACGACATTTTCTCACTTTTCTTTCCTTTCCTTTCCTTTCCTTTCTCTCAACACTTTCTTCTCAAATGTGGGAGGGAAAGGAATGGAAGGGAAAGAAAAAAAATTATAACAATTAAAAATATATATGAAATTATTTATCTACCCATCAATTACATTTTACTTCAAAAGAAAATAAGAGTATATTTGTAAAATTGATATATTTTCTTTCCTTTCCCTCCTGCTAAAAAAAATGAATATTTCTTTTCTTTTCTTATAAAATAAAATAAAATAATTTCTTTTTCTTTCTTTTCCTTCCCTTCCTATCTAAAACCCTATCTAAAACTCTGAGAGCAGACTGGGTCCCGTATGATTAGTAGAGGTGGGTGTAAAGTTGGGTCTCTAAAACAAAAAAAAAGACGATAATGATCTCGAAGTTAGTTAGATAAACATGTCTTCTCTTTTGGATGTCCTTTTCGATATGGTTTAATGCTTACAAGAAACAAACATACCTCGATATTTATTATATTTGTATAAAAGCGAGTGTTACACAGTAACAAACATCAAAAGATACTAGAAACATACACGTACATCAAGCAATGCCATAAATTGAGCGATGAACTGTGGGTGGCCTGGCCAGGCTGCTCCTGTTACTAGATTTCCATCGGAAAAGCAACGATCTATTGGGTCGGGTTCTAACCAGGTTGCACCACCCAATACCACATTAAGTTTCACGGCAGGATATGCAGTACATTTCTTACCCTAGTACAAAATTAAAAAGAAACATAGGTTACAACACAAACTAAGGTGGCGCTTGTTTTTTAAGAGATGCTGAAGCCTGAAGTCTTATTTCACTTCTGACTAATAAGAGATGGTTTTGAACTCTGAAATCTGAATCTATAAGACTGTTTGTTTTTGTAAACTGATAAACATATTAATTTGTTGAAATTGTCTATTTTACCCATTAAAAAAATTATAGTATTGAATTTATACAATTTCACCTTTTTATTCATCATCATTATGAAATTTACGTCTAAATTATATAATTAACATTCATTTAAACGAAAATATATCAATGATGGCATTTAACATATTTAAATCCTATTAAAACACATCAATTAAGAGAGATGATCAATAAAGGTCATCGATAGAGAAACGTTATTACTGAGGAGTTGGAGAACATTAAGAGGTAAATAAGAGGTTGGTTTACGTCTTAACATATAAGAGAACAACAAGACATAAGTGCCTCTGAAAATTTGAAAAAAACAAACAGTCTGAATGGTCCTACCTCTTAACGAATCAGAAATAAGAGGCTGATAAGAGTTTTTTTCAGAAAAACAATTAAGAGGTCCAAGATATAAAATGATTCAGAGGGTTATAAAACCATTAAGAGGCAGACTTATTTTTTTGCCAAACAGGATTTACCTCTTACCGATTCAGAGGCTGCCTCTTAATGGAAATCTTAAAAAAGATTTACCTCTTACCAATACAGAGGCTGCCTCTTAATGAAACTATTAAGAGGTAAACAAATAACCCCTCATACTTGCATGAAACTGGAAATGAATCAAATTGGTTTTTTTTCTTTCTAAATGCAATACATCTTCGTAACACAGGAATGCCTTAAAATATGTTAAAAGATCATGCATTTAAAAAGATATATATGTAAATAACTCGTCTCTAAGGAGGTTGAGTGACATTCAGGGGCCGTTTACCAAACGTTTACCCGGGTTAGTTCTTATTGCCTCACTTACCGGGTAAGACTTCAGTTCTTGCCTTTGCTCTTACCAGGTAAGATTCTTGGTCCTTGCCATACGAATCCGGTAAGGTAATGTGACTTGGTAAGTGCTTACCCGGGTAAGCGTTTGGTAAACGGCCTCTTAGATTTTGCACCCAAACTAGAGAAGTTAGAACATAACGATTGACAATACATCACACGATTCTAAACTTGCATAACATCCTTTGCTATCTATATGAAAAAAAGAAATCATGTAACAAAGTGGATTATTATATGTACAATTGGAGTTCGACTCTGATGCGATGTGAAAACATGTGAAATCCCATTAGATTACTCTCCAAAATAGCCTTTGACAAGAAACGATTGAAGTCTAGCTGATGTAGGATTCCAACACATTTAACACTATAGTTGCCTAAAGTAACAATTTCTTGATGGTGCTAATCTCCTTTAACATAAGGAGATCTATTTACTATTAAATAAACTAGAATAAATGATTTAGAAAAGAAATGGAAATTAAAATTGAAATAGTAGCAGAGGAAGAATATGCAAGATGAACAAAGTTGAACTTAACAAAATTAGGCCCATTAAAAACTAGAAAATGCATGAAACAACAAAGGCACGCAGAGAGCAAGTAAGAGTTATACTGGCCCCCAAGCCTCTACGCCATAAACTGCTAACGGCCGTTAGAAGAAGAGGAGCTGTTTTCATATTTTGTTCCTACTCAAAGGCAAAACCAATTTAAAGTCATAGATAACTGGCGTTACTACTACTTAAAAGCTTACCTTATTTAGGCTATGTTTGGCAAAAATAAGCTGGGTTATTTTCAGTGTACACGTTTGGCAAACCATAAGTTAGCTTATAAGCTATCTTATTGAAACGCTACTTGGAGTAGCGTTTTGGGAGCTTATTGCCATTTTTTCCAATTATAACCCTCATTAAAATTAATTAATAATTATTTCTATTTTTCATTATACCCTTTTTGGTCATTTTACATTCTTATACGCTAGTTTTGCCAAACATGATTTTCTTCATCAGCTAGTTTACCAAACATAGCCTTAATTATTCTGCAAAGGATTAGGATTTAAATGTTCAACTTTAATTTCGATTTTACATTTTATTTTATATCAATCCTTCTTGTTTATTTAATGACAAATAGGCCAATTTACGTTAAGCAGTGCTTCATTTCTTTGGCAGTTGAATAAGTATGGTGGTTGTTTATAAAAAAAAATGCCCAGATGGTCATAAATGTCAGATCATTCTCTTTGTTTCAACTGTTTTCAGTTTTGTTTCCAATTGTAGGCAAGAGTGCTAGAATAAGGTTAAATTATGTTAGAACTGTGATCATGAACCTTGACCCATCAACAGCACCATCAGTCCACCATTGTACCATAACAAGAAAGGTTAAGCATGCCTTTTAATTAGATTTGAGTAAAAAGTTGATTAATGGGGATTGCAAGAATCATTGCAAATGGATAATGGAAAATTTAATGTAATTTCTTACTAGAAGGGAAAATCATAAATCATAAATTCGAAAAACTAGAAATAGTACAAGTGATGATTGAACACGTCCTGCTAATTTAAAGACCCAGTAAAAAAAATCAAAGAAAATATATCGAAAATGGTGTCAAATTAAAGATTAAGGTAGCGTTTGTTTTTTTAAGAGGTGTTGAAGTCTGATTTCACTTCTGATTTATAAGAGGTGGTGCTGAAGTCTAAAATCTGAATCAGTTAGACTGTTTTTTTTTATGTCTGAAGTGTGAATCAGTCATTGATCTAAAAATCCCTAACAATGTGGGTGTACGCGAATAAGAGGAATTAACTGGTGAGGTTACCACTTATTTTTCAGACGATTTTCAGACTTAAGAGTGTCTGAAAAAGAAAAGAAAAAAACAAACTGAATTTTAAAATGTCTGAACGAATAAGTGATAAGTGGTCATTAAGAGGTAAAATTGAAAAACCAGACATGGCCTAAATAATTCTGGTATTTTTGGTATAACTCGTTCAATTCATTATTTTATTATAATCTATGTATTTTAGATTCAAAAACATAGATGTAATTTATTTTAGTTTTTATGAACTTTTTTTGGATAAAGATTATGATGATTATTCTGTAGAGGCTCAATGGTTATCCTATATCTGAACGTGTTTTATAGAGATTAAAGAGCTTTAACAAATTGTACGTATACAGTAATTACTTCTAAACTTGAAATTCAGGGGATCATGCACACCACATAATGCTTAATAAGTTGTTCTTAAGACTTTTACCTAAATGCTTTACAGTGTCAGGTTTAGAGGAAAACGCCACAAAAAAAAGAGAAGAAAAAACAGCTTCAATTGTTTATATGCATTTGTGCATACTGACCGGATGGAGGACTTCCAGGGTGTTCTTCAGTTTTCTCTTTTTTTAGCGTTTTCCCCTGAACCTCTCTCATGCTTTTTATAATATAGTATAGATACTTGGCTTTCAAAAGACAAAATTGTACCTTTAGAACACCAGCAGCAGCCAGAATCTGTTGGCCATGGCAGATAGATGCTACCGGCTTTCCAGCTTCCATAAAATATTTAGCCAATTTAATAACTTGTTGGTCTAGTGCAAGGTATTCAGGAGCTCGACCACCAGGGATAACAAGAGCGTCATAACTCGAAGCATCTAAACCCTCGAAGTTAGCTGTGAGTTTGAAATCATGGCCGGGTTTTTCACTGTATGTTTGGTCCCCCTCAAAATCATGGACAGCCGTAGGACATTTATCACCCGCTTTTTTGTTAGGGCAAACGGCATCCACATGGCATCCAAGAGCTTGAAGGGACTGAAAAGGAACAAATATTTCATAATCCTCCATGTAATCCTGAAAAAGAAGCAAAATAGAGACGGTAACTAATTAGGTTTGCAAACTGATAGCCTTTTCCTTGTTCAAACTAAAAAAAGTCTAATCTCTAATATAGATTTAATTAAATCCTTCCCAGAATTTAGAAAAAGTCTAATAATCTGCACTTATATAGTTATGGTTCCATTCAGCGGGTTGAGTTCCGGTGAGAAGGGAAGTTATGGTGAGAAGGGTAACAAGGGATCTCCACCCTTGGATGCACATTAGGATGAGATGCACGGAGATGAGATACACCGGATCAATCCACATACCAAGCGGAATTCATTAGTGGGTTTGAGATTAAAAGTAATCAAGGGTTCAAGATCCCTTCTTACGCTTCTCGGTTAACTTCACTTCTCACATGATCCCATGTCTCCATTTAGCGGGTTGAGTTCCAGTGAGAAGGGACGTTATGGTAAGAAGCGTAAGAAGAGATCTCCACCTTTGAATCAATCCTAATTGAATGTCAACACTAATAAGGTGCACTGAGATGTACCGGATCAATTCCATTCTAAAGCGCAATTCATGGGTGGGCATGAGATTAGGGTACGTTTGGTACGGTGAATAGGATAGAACAGAACAGAACAAACTTGTCTTTGGTGTGATAACATGTGGAACTAAGTGGAACAAGGGTGTTCTATCCTATCCACTAGAACTAAGTAAAACAAGCGTTTCACAGACACACACACACTCTCTCTCTCTCTCTCTCTCTCCCTCCCCTTCTCTCTCCTCTCTCTCTATATATATATATATGTGGGGGGATTATTTGGTAAAAAAACACTAAACAGCTCACTGGAGGTAAATTGGTCATTCTGTTCTGTTCTGTCATGTCCCGTCATATCATGTTTTACCAAACGTGTAACAGTTGTTCTGTCCTGACTGCGTACCAAACGCACCCTAAAAGTGATCAAGGGTTCTGATCTCTTCTTATGCTTTTCATCTTAACTCTTCTTCTCACATGATCCCAAACCTACATTAAGTAGTGTAAAGTTTTTATTTTTTATTTTTATCACAAGCATTAGGTAGGCACCGGTGTATATGATACTAATTTTAAACATCCACATTTATATTTATATTTGTCCCAAAATAAGTGTCCACTTTCAAAAGTAAATAACCAAATTCTCAAATTTACCCTTAATTAATGCACAAATATTTAAGAGTTGTGAGGAGGAGGGAGAAATTAAACAAGGGTAAATATGTCATTTGGTTCACCGCAAAGTGTAATTATTAAGTATGTCTAAAACTGCGTGCCATTTCAATTGTGGACACTTAAATTGGGATGGAGGGAGTACTAATTAAGCTTATGAATAATTTAACACATAGTCCGTACAAGGCATGGGATCATGTGAGAAGTGGAGTTAAGGTGAGAATCGTAAGAAGGGATCTCCACCCTTGATCACTTTTAATCTCATTGCCACCCATGAATTGCGCTTTAGAAGGGAATTGTTCCAGCGCATCTCGGTGGATCTCATTAGTGTTGATCTTCAAATAAGATTGATCTAAGGGTGGAGATCCCTTCTTACCCTTCTCACCGTAACTTCCCTTCTCACCAAAGCACAACCCGTCCCTACTAACACTTAATAACAAATCAAACAACTACCAACTTCACCTTATATAGGATTTAATCAGATATAGATGACTAAGATAATAGAGTAAGAAAAGTCAAAATCTCTAAAAAAAAATTACTTACAACTCCAAGAGCTATTTTATTTTAGAGAGTGTAGTATTTATTATATTATTAAAATAATCAATATAGTAATAAAATATTATTTCTCTCTCCCAAACATTTTAATTCGATGCCTCTTATTAGTGGAATGATTACAATATTATTTCCCTTTCTCAAAAAATGGGTTTTAGAGATTTCTCCAAATTTGGAGATTATTATCAAACCTCATCTTTTTTCTATTTTAGCATACAAGATAGCATAGCTCTTGAAGCAAAAAAGTTTTCTCCAAATCTCACTTTTCTGTATTTTAGCATAGCTCTTGGAGATGCTCTAAAAACTCATATAACTAAATAAAGATGTGATAAGCTTCCACTATGATAAAAAAATCTCCACTCGTCAACTCTGTTTTTAATTATACCAAATAAAGAAATTATAACTTACCCCACAAAGGAATAGAATCCGTTTATTGAAACCAGTTACGGTACCTCCTAATGCCTTGATGAAATGACGGATATATTCCGCATGCCCATGGTAAGTAGCTCCAGTAATCATATTTCCATCAACAATGCATGATGCCATGTCTCGGGTTCAACCCAATGAGCACCAGCAGCAACGAGCACGGGTCCCACAGCAGGATATGCTGTACATTTTCGATCTTTCACTAAATCAGCAGCCGCCAAGATAAGTTGTCCATGACAGATGGCAGCAATAGGTTTTTCAGATTTGGCAAAATGCTTCACCAAATCTAGGACGGATTCATTCATCGCAAGATACTCTGGAGCACGCCCTCCTTGTATAATCAACCCATTATATGTGCTTGGATCGATATCGTCAAATGTTGCATTGAGAGTGAAGTTGTGACCACGGGACTCGGAATAAGTCTGCTAAAATATGGTAAATTGTAATAATGCTAGCAAATATGGAAGGAACAGAACTATTTGCAAATTGCATAATAATGCAGAATGAAAATAAAGAATAAAAAATGAATAGTTTATAATTTATTAACTAAACATAGATCATTACTAGGACAAATTTGGTGCTCATCGTGACTTGGTTCAAAACATAATACTAGTTGTAGTAACAAAGTGACTTACTTTGTACTTGGACTCAAAACATACTTCACCTTATAGTCCATATTCTATCTGGTAGATCAGTCCTTAAATGCTTGTGCAAATTAGTTTAAAACTTGGTCATACTTTCCCATTCTTTTTTTGGTCATTTTCTGCTTCTATATCTAATTGGAGCACAAGGGAGCTTGGCTTTTGGAAAACATTCGAACTATACACTAAGGGGTCGTTTACCAAAACTTACCCGGGTAAGTGCTTACTAGCAAAATTCAACACTGTTACTTACATTCTTATACAAGTATGTGAAGCTTATAAATTGATATATGGATCTTATTGATAACCACCAAACCTACTTACGGGTTTCTTACATGAAGAGTTCACAAAATCATGACTTGTATTTACAATATCTTATTCCCTTCAAAAAGCAACATCTGACTCTGCACTCTGCAGTTATGACTTAATAGAGGTATGTAAGTATTAGTTAAAAAGGCTCAAATGCATTCGATAACGGACCAAATTACACATCATCAATAATCTGTAAATGTCGAGCAAATAGTTAATTTAAAAACGTCTGCCTCTTAATGGTTGGTTCTAAAACCTTCTTAATGATTTGTATCTTGAGTCTCCTTAACTATTCAGCGCCCTAATTTCACTATGAATAATTACCAAACAATTATGTTTCATTTTGTACAATATCACAAGAGCCTACCACCTGATCATTATTCAGCAACTGCCAAAAGCCATTAAAGGAGTATTACCAACTTGTATAGAATTTTAAAGTGTGTACGGATCAAGTGAGAGGAGGACCTGATGAGAAAAACGTTGCTGGATAGCAGTGCGACAAATATCACCCGATTTTTTACCAGGGCAAACAGCATCGACGGACAATCCAAAAGCTTGCAATGCCTGAAATGGAACCATCGCCTGCAAAATCGATAAATCCAATAACAAAACTATGTTACGCATCGAAATTGTGTTTATAGTAGTGAAAGTGAGTGTTAAGAATCAAAAATAAGCAAAAGAAACCTCAGCGTCTTCCATGTAATCGCCACATAACATCAAAACCTTCTTTGGAGAACTTGAATTCGCCATTAGAGATAATCCTGAAATCCAAAATGTGGAGGAGAACCAGAGTGTTGGAGAAATATGGTCTCTTCTCTTATATGGATTCTACTTCGGTCTTCAGGGAACTCCCACTCAGCCCCCGTTGAATTATCTTAGAGTAAACTACGATTTTCGTCCCTGTGGTTTACTGCTTAAAACAATTTTCGTACCTGTAGTTTTCTGCTTAAAACGATTTTCGTCCCTGTGGTTTGCTGCTTAAAACGATTTTCGTCCCTATAGTTTAAAACCTGCTTTTTTCATCCCTATGGTTTCTATTTTTGCTCCCGTATTCGTCCCTTCATCTAACGCTATTAAGTTTAACCATTAAAAAGTCCAAAATCAGGTTTTGGAAATGACATATTTAGCCCTTATGGTATATGAAACTTTAAATATTTATTCTTAAATTTCATTTATTATATTAGTAACTATAAAGTTGGCACTTATATATTATATTATTTTACTTTTTATTTCGTTATCATATTTTAATGATATATATATATATATATATAGACTTGGGATCACGTGAGATCAGCCTGTTTTCGTGAGACACGTGAGACAACCTTTTTACACTTGAAACTTCACAGCAAAACACTATGAAGGTAAAAAAATATGAATCTTTATAGTGTTTTTGCTATGAAGGTAAAATACATAGTGTTTTTGCTGTGAAGGTAACTTTCACAGTATTTTTGCTGTGAAGGTTCAGATTTTTTTTACCTTCACAATATTGTTGCTGTGAAGGTTCAGATTTTTTTTACCTTCACAAGAGCAAAAAGGTGGTTTCACGGGTCTCCAACGGGTCTCACGGAAACAGGCTGGTCTCACGTGAACCCATCAGATTTTTTTTTACCTTCACAATGTTTTTGCTGTGAAGTTTCAAGAGTAAAAAGATTGTCTCACGGTCTCACGGAAACAAGCTTGTCTCACGTGAACCCAACCCTATATATATATACTAGTTGTGAACCTGCGCAATGCGATGTAAGGCGTGAAAATAAACGATCAAGAAACTTCGATGGTTTGGTTAAACTGGAGTTTATAACATGACAATCTTCTAACATAGATATTTAATTTCCAAATTTTATCCTTGCATTTGGAAGAGAACGTTCTCCATGTTGAAGGCAAGCCTTTCTGTGTACCTAAGACTGCAAAAGATTATGATAAACCAACTGCTTTGAGCAAAGTTGCTTTGCAATTAAGATTCGTTATTGGAAAAGATTGTGATAAACTGCAAAGTTATGACTTTTCTTATCCTAATTTGATAAACGGAATACCTTACCAGCCAGTGCAGTCTCGAGGACATAACTTCCGATAACAAATGCATATATGTCTCAAACAAATGGTAAGCAAATGTAGTGTCATTTTTCATTGCTTAAAATAAGAAACATGAATGCTTATAAAAGGATATGATGCAGCATTCCAAACTTTTCCTAAAAAACTTGATGGGGCTTTAGTGTTCTTGTTATCATAGTAGAATTTGTATCCTTGCTTATGGACCAAATCAAATTTCTTACCATTCATTTGATGCTAAGTGTGATAGGGAGAAGGGTTGCATTGAACAACAATCATCCAAGGGATACGAGAACGATAATTAAAGCAGAATGTCATCCAGGAATCTGCTAATAAAAGCAACAAGATACATAGTGCAAATGTATACCTCCTAGAAAATAGGAGAAATTATCATTAAATGCATTAACATATAAATAACATAATCTAGAATATATGATGATTAAAAAATGAATCCTTTACAAATCATCGATTAGTCGGATCCCTAGTATACCTGCACCATAATAAGGGGCCGTTTACCAAATGTTTACCCGGTAAATGCTTATCAGTAAAGTTCAACAAACCCATTGCCGCATGCAAAATACCAATTATGTTATAAGTGACAACCACCAAAGGGTCATTGACCACCAGTAAATATTACATACTTTAAAACAAGAGGACCCAACTGTTGATTGCATTAGATTTCACTATGTGTAGGACGAAGAAAGTTAGCGAAAGAATGAAGAAACAACACCTTCAATATACCTGTCCAAAATACAAAAAAAAAGCATTAAATTGTACGATTTGATAAAAGCATTGGCAAAATTACATTCAGTCCAAAAAACAATCATTCATATTGAAGTTGAATTTTACCAACCATGACACTTGACATATCACAATATTTAAATACTTAAAATTATGTTAATAACACAAGTTAGGGAAAAACAAAAAAAGATGAAGTAAGTCTTAAAAACCTTGTCTTTAGATTCAAGCATGAATGCCTATAACAACTAATAAGTTTATAAAATTCCAAATTTAAATCACCATCCTCCATACATACCTGTAGAATTTGTATATATCTTCAACCTTGCATTAAAACTCATCATAAAGACATCAAGAGTTACCTTGACATTTGTTAAATTGACTAAGGGGCTGTTTACCAAATTTTTTGAGTAAGTGCTGACCAGGAAAAGAGGTCTGACCGGAATAGGAAGTCTGACTGAAATAAGTGTTAACTAAAAACTACTGTTTACCGAATAATTTGCATTAAGCATTGATTAAATTGAAAAGACCCTTATACCCCTCTAATTAAATTGTTTTTAAAGTATCTTATAAGTAAATAGTTAAAAATTGTTGCTTGATAAATATATTACACATGGTTACATATTTTTTACTTGTAATAATCAACATAATTTTAAACCCATATTAATTTCAAGTTTCAAGAATTCTACTATTTTCAAATAATAAAATCGTTTTTTTCTTTCTTTTAATCATTTCCCATGTATTACATCTGGCTTCCGTATGTGTCCTTTCATCTTTGCAAAAGGAACCCTTTCATCCCAATTTTTTATGTAAATGGAACCCTTTCATCTCTGCAAAAGGAACTCCGTTTTTTTATGTAAATCACACTTATTTCATTCAAGAACTTATTTGATTTAATCACCACCGTCGTTTTTTTCCAAACATAAAGAACTTAAAGAAACAACTTTATAAACGTCGTTCTCCATGCTTACAGGTTTCATTTTCAAGCATCTACTTTTTTTTCTTTCCTCGTCGTTGCAATCGACATAGGTTGGACTAGTTTTGGCCATCCTACGAGCAAATCGGTGCCATTTTCGTTTACCCTCAAGAATATGAAGACGGTATGCTGAAGAATAAAATATGTTGAGATGTAGGTTTTGGAGACGGGAACCCATATTGTAGGAGGGGTATATATTGGAAAATCAATCGCTGATTATGGTAAGCATTCTTCCTATCTCTTATTCTAGTAAGATGTGTGGTCAGCAGCACAAACTCTCGGTCAGAGGTGGTTTTTGTTGCGGTAAACATGTCACCTCTTACTCAGGTAAAAGTCTCTTACCGAATAAGAGACGGTAAGAGGTAAGTAAACAGGCCCTAAATATATTTATGTAGTTTTTGGTGCAAATATTGAAAGATTTCCCTTTGATTGTATTGATCTTAAGTGAAATTAAACCATTATTATCGTAACATATTTGTATAAATAGTAAATTAATATCAATCTTAAACTACCATCTATGTTCAAAATTGTCTTGCATATGAGTTATGAAGAAATACTATAATCACATTGAATCTTACAAAAAAACAATATGTTTACACAAAAGAGAGGCTTGATAGAAGTTAGTGCAACAATGAATGATTAGAATAACAACTTGTCTCACATCTCATATAGAACATAATGTACAATGTAGGTTGGAACCACAACTTCTCTCACATCTCAACTGTATAATCTAACATTGCAGCAACTATCAGTTTTTTTTGTCCTTACTGCAAACCCAGTGGCTGACCCCATTTGTAATAACCAATATATATATATATATATATATATTTATATATATATATATATATAAATGAAGGTGGCAGTTATTAATATACAATGATTGTGGCTTTATTGTAAAATCAATTCCCATGCACTTCAAGGGACGTGAAACCTCCGGCAATTTATGACAGCTCATCATTTCCTCTTCCGTGAAACCGCCGATGGAATTAGTATAAAGAGGTAGTTGTAGCTTGGTGTTGAGTTTTTTGGTCAAGAAGGACGAGAACTACCGTAAGTAAGGGCATCAACGGAAACCGGAACGAAAGTTGACGACGCTTAAAAATCGCAGCTGGTTCGGAGTTAATTGGTAAGATTTCGTACTCATCGTCTCTGAATATTGTTTTCTAGTTAGCGCTCGAGTCGTTGGATCGTTCGAGTGGGTTCCTGTAGGGAAACGGTGGTCAGCGGTCACCGTTCGCATTTTTACTGTTTTCACAGTGGTGATTCCGGTGACACTGACTAGCAACTGTTATCTTGTCTCCGTACTAAAGTTAGAACTTATAGTTAATGTGGGAGTTGGTCTATATATATGTAAATGGATATCTGTTATTCACCGCTTTGTTGGAACGATCAGTGTTGAACTCTTTCTGATTAAGATCCTCATGAAAAATATAATTCTGAAACATTATGGTTCGTGGTCACTAAGTTTAAAGAAGATGAGAAGAAGTAGAATTTATATAGTCACAATCCATGGAGATACAGTGCGTAGGTATACATATATAAGAGCATACATATGAATATATGTGAGTTAGATAGGAATTGATGTTTCGAATATATGTATATATATATATTTCCATGCATGCAAGAGCTTCCTATATACATGGTTATACATATACATGGCTGTTGGTGTCATATATATATATATGTACACTATTATATATGGATGCTTCATATAATGTATAGGGTGTTTTGACTTATATGGTTTCTTGATATATATACAATATGTATTTATATATATATACATGGATGCATATATATATATATAGAGAGAGAGAGAGAGGCGGGTTCATGCGAGGACGATAACAATTTACGAGAATGCAAGGACAATCCTCAGCCAACCATTTTGTACATGAAATTTTTTTCATGATTTTGTACTAGCATAAAAAATGACACGCTCGACTTTTTCTTCGGGAAAAGTCTCGGCTAATCATATGTGATTTTGTATGTGAATCATATGTGATTTTGTAGTGAATCATATGTGATTTTGTACATGAAAATTTCATGTATAAAATGATTGGCTGAAGATTGTCCTTGCATTCTCGTAAATTGTTACCGTCCTCGCATGAACCTCTTTCTATATATATATATATATATATATATATACACACACACACACGCATGGATGCACATTTTAAATGAAGGTCGTAAGTAAAGATGTCGGTTTATCAATCATTAAAATAGGTGGCGTTAAGGGACCTACTCGATCATATCTAGGGGTGTTGTATTTTATATTGTAATTAAAGTTACGGCCTTGGATTTGTAGGGGAGACGCTAGCCACTTCATGGACCGGTTTGGACAACAATTTGCATCGTGAGTTTTACGTGACTTTTAATAAAAATGGTTACATGTTTTATTTATAATTAAATGCAAGCTTGCTTGGTATTTTCTCGAGATTTTAATATATCTGCATGCATAAAACGTTCGGTATTTTTATAATACGTGTTTGAGTGTTTGTGTGGCAATGGGGGATGTACTACTGTATTGTTATAATGAGACGAGCATGATGTGTGAGCTTGTCTAAGCCGTAAGTGCGGACATGCTGTATGAGTTTGCCAGGTAAATCTGTGTGAGGTAGACATTTCCCATAACGCTGTTAGCTGTGAATTCAATGGACCCTAGGCTCACCCAACTCTTTATCAGAGCCTTAGTTTAAGAGAAATAGGTTATTAATTTTAGCCTAAGCTTAAACTGAGTGAGAATATATGATTTAAATAGTGTTATAGTTTGGCTTAAATTGCTTCCAAGTTTGACAATGTGCCGAAAGATGATAGATTATTATTGTGGGTTTGTAGGACCATGGTTTACACCAAGCGAACTAGGCACATTGACCGTCGTGGGGGTAGGGCCGGAAGCCGTGTGGTAGCTGGTGGATTAGCAACAAGAGGTGGAGTTGGGGATCGCGATCGCACGAGCTCTAGTCGCACTAGGAGTTTGAGGAACAACTCTAGAGGGAGCGCGAATGTTCTGAGGGTTGAGTCATTCCAAAGCACACCTATAGATTATTCTACCTATGATCCATCGGAGGAACCCTCTGAGGAGTACACCTCACTTACACCTACTCGTGAGGATTTGAATGACACTATAGCGAATTTGAATAATGAGAATGCTGATCTGAAAAAGGAATTGTCTAAGGTTCAAGAGGAAAAAGACAAAATGGAAGAGTGTTTGAGCAACTTGCTAGTAGAACATGCTAATCTAGGTGTGGAGTTGAACAAGGTGTTAAAAGAAAATGATGAACTTTGGGGAAGCAACCATAGCATGGCGTGGAAATGTGTGGAGTTAGAGTGGGAAAAGAGGATTGTCGCCCGACCTTGAAGGGTGCACTTGGGAGATCGAGCTCGCTATTATAGGGGAGCGGCCTCGGAATATATAGGTTTGATCAAAGAGAATTTGTCAAGTTGGGCACATCAATACCATCATGGCCCAAACTTGGGATTTATCTGAAGTACCGTCCAGAGAACACTTATGAAGAACTTGTGAAGATTACCCACTACCCCATGGACATGCCTTGAGTGAAGGGGAGAAGAATAAAGACGGTCTTGATTTAAGTATTCCTGTTTTGTTAGGATGTTTTGTTTTTTTAATCGGCCTTGAACTTGGTTTATTTTGGTTTATGTATGAGCCGGTTTGGCATGATTATCAAAGACTTATGTATTGACTCATCATTTGAATAAATTGTAATTTCGTGTTTAATCTTGTTGTGTGAATATGAAAATTGTTGGATAATTAGAATCTGAATAGATAAAGTTATGCTTATAAATGTAATTTTTATCGCACACAGCAATCATGTCTCGTCGGTCAGTAAGGACAACATCGGTTACACCCGATGCAGCAGACCCTCCTCCAACAGGGGCTACCCCCGAATCTACAAGAGACCCAACCCGTGTCTGTTGCGGCTGCAAGGACCGCAAGCACGTGCGGACGAGGTCGCAGAAGAGGCAGGGGACGAGGTAGAGCTACAATTAATGAACCTGAGCCCTCTGTACAAGCAAGTTATGCCTCGGGAAGAGGTCGAGAAAGGGGGCGAGGACGTACCCGTGCAACCGAGGCAACCCCTGGGGACATCATCACTCAAGAGGTGGCAAAAGCCTTGCAAGCTGCCTTGCGTGCAGTTATAGCCCAGGTGCGAGAATTAGAGTTGAAAAATCAGGAAGATAGGGTGATAAGTAACAGAAGGGAGGATATTAGCGACTCGAACAATGGGGAATACCTGCATGAGAAGTCAAGACCAGCGAGTCATATCAGCATGGGCTCGAGACAGAAAGATTGTTCTTATAAGACCTTTTTGGCTTGTAAGCCCCAACCCTTTCAAGGTGACTGTGAGCCAGTGGTAGCCTTAAAGTGGATAAAGGAGACAGAGGTAATTTTCAAAATCAGCAAATGTGCAGAAGATGATAAAGTGACATAAGCATCTCCCATGCTCAAATCAGAAGCTTCTTTCTGGTGGCAATTAGTTTCCAATTTAAAGGGCGATAAGGCTGTGGCAAGGATGACATGGGAAGATTTAAGGTGCTATTTAATGAGAAATTTTGTTTATGTAATGCGGTAAAGCAACTGGAAGAGGAGTTCTTAGGGTTGGAGCAGGAACAACGTCAGTCAGGGAGTACATGGAAAGTTTTACTGAGAAGGCTAGATTTGCTGAGCATTATGTTTCAACGGAAGAAAGGCGCGCAGAACGGTACATCTGGGGGCTCAAAGCATCCATTCGAGAATTTGTTCTCATGATGAACCCAACCACTTTTCAGGCTACAGTAAACGCAACTGAGATTAGAGAGAAAGAACTGAATCGTCAAGAGGTGGAAAAAGGCAATTATAAAAAAATGGGAAGGTCCGAGTAGTGAAGCGAAAAAGTCAAAGTTTTTGGGGTCTGAAATAAAGACATGGCAAGGACAGGTTGCCAAACCATGCCCTAAATACAACCGTGCACACAAAGGGGAATGCATGATTAGGCCGAGAGTGTGTTACCGATGTGGGAGGCCAGGGCACCTATCTCAAGATTGCAAAGTGGAGAGAAGAGAGAGACTATGTTTTATCTGTAAGTCGCCCAACCATATACAAGAAAATTGCCGAGCAGAAGAGTGAGTATGCCACCGACTAAGGGGGAAGTCGAATTGGTAAAGGGGAGGAAAAATGATATGAAGCATCGAAGGCAAAGGGAAGAGTCTTCCACATGACAACAAAAGAGGCCGAAGAAACACCCGACGTGGTGATAGGTACCTTTCTGGTCAACTCTGTACATGCTAGAGTATTGTTTGATTCTGGTGCAAATCGCTCCAGCAAGCTCTATTGGGTTGGTGTTGGGTTAGCCCTTCGCCCGTAGTTTCCTTCCTCTCCTTCTCTTTCTGGGCTCGCTTCTCTCATCTCTAGTTTTAATGCACCCCAAAAAGGGAAGAGCTCCTTCTCAATCCCATTCGTACCATGTTTGAGCATCTCCCTAGCCTACCTACTTTCGACCTTAGCCTATTCCTCTATTCCTTGAGAAAGTGAACCTTTTACCGGTCGGGAATCCGCCGTGGGAATAAAGGAAGACTGCTTCCTGAAAGCTTTCCCGTGTAACTACTAGGACCTGGATGAATTTAGTCTGATTAAATGTACCGTCCATAGGTATACTACGCAGAGTATCTGCTGAAGACATTCTGTGATTACTTGCATAGAGTGCCAAAATATTTAAGCTATGCCTTACAAGTAGAAACCATTGATTAGTCGCCCTGGGATTAGTCCCCATGTGCCAAATCGCTCTTTTGTATCTACCACATTTTGTGATACTTGCATAGAGTGCCAAAATCTTTAAGCTATCCAGGGAGGGGTAAAAAAATCCCCTTGTGGCCACGGAGGTTCAAATGCAGTGACTTCGGGCTATTTGCAAAGCGGGTAGTCGCCCTGGGATTAGTCGGCTCGCATAGCGGGTTGGATATCCAAGTTAATCAAAAAAAAAAGTAGAAACCATTGATGATCATCGAGTAATGATTAAACAGGAGTATGATGACTGCAATATTGAGATAGACGGTCGTTCGTTTCCATTAAAACTACTCCCTATGATCCTTGGGGAATTTGATATAATAGTTGGGATGGATTGGCTAGCCAAAAACCAAGCAAGAATATTGTGCAATAAAAAGATAATCCAAATTGAATCGCCTGATAGTGAAACCATAGTTATATATGGAGACAGAAGAACTAGGAAATCCAACATGATTTTTTTGGCAAAAGCAAGACGGTGCGTAAGAAAGGGGTGTCAGAGTTATCTAGCATATGTGATAGATGCTAAGAAAAAGAAAAAGAGTATGGAAGACATTGTCGTTGTAAGAGAGTTTCCCGAAGTCTTCCCGGATGATCTGACAAATTTACCACCGGAGAGGCAGGTGGAGTTTCAGATTGATCTAGTACCTGGAGCCGCACCTATCGCTCGGACACATTACCGCCTTGCACCGTCAGAAATGAAGGAGCTGATGTCTCAATTGCAGGAGCTGTTAGACAAAGGTTTTATACGCCCTAGCACCTCACCTTGGGGAGCGCCTGTGCTATTTGTTAAGAAAAAGGATGGTACGATGTGAATGTGCATCGACTACCGCGAGCTTAACAAAGTAACTATAAAGAATAGGTACCTTCTTCCAAGGATTGATGATCTCTTCGATCAACTTTAGGGCGCCAGTTATTTCTCAAAGATCGATCTACGATAGGGTTACCATCAGTTAATGTTCCGAGAGGAATATGTGTCTAAGGCGGCGTTTAGAAATAGGTATGAGCATTATGAATTTCTGGTAATGTCGTTTGGGTTGACAAATGCACCTGCAGCCTTCATGGACCTAATGAACAGGGTATGTAAACCCTACTTGGATAAGTTCGTCATTGTATTCATTGACGATATTCTGATCTATTCACGCACCAAGATTGAGCATGAGCAACATCTTCGGGCGGTTTTGGGTTTGCTAAAACGGGAAAAGTTGTATGCAAAGTTTTCGAAGTGCGAGTTCTGGCTCAGAGAAGTTCAATTTCTTGGGCATGTTGTGACTCAAGAAGAAATTAAAGTAGACCCGACCAAGGTAAACGCTATAAAGAAGTGGGAGCCACCAAGAAACCCGTCTGAGGTACGAAGTTTCTTGGGACTAGCAGGTTATTACCGAAGGTTTATTCAGGACTTTTCTCGGATAGCAATACCCTTGACGGCGCTGACAAAGAAAGGTGTAAAGTTTGAACGGAAGCCAGCTCAAGAAGAGTTGTTTGGAATCTTGAAGGAAAAGTTAAGCACTGCACCAATATTAACTTTGCCGGAAGGAACCGAAGGGTTTGTGGTGTACAGTGATGCCTCTAAACTAGGACTTGGTTGTGTACTAATGCAGCAAGGGAAAGTTATTGCAAACGCCTCTCGTCAATTAAAGGAACACGAGAAGCGATATCCAACTCACGACTTGGAATTGGCAGTTGTGGTGTTTCCATTGAAAATCTGGAGGCACTACGTATATGGGGTGAAGTGTCAAATCTATACTGATCATAAGAGCCTAAAATACTTGTTTGATTAGAAGGAACTGAACATGAGACAACAAAGGTGGATGGAGCTGCTAAAGGATTATGACTGTGAAATTTTGTATCATCTCAAAAAGGCAAATGTGGTGGCTGACGGATTAAGTCGCAAAGGAAGGAATGATCGTGTGAGGATTAAAGCAATGAGATTAGAGGTTACTCCAAGTTGGACTAAGGAACTCAATAAATTTCAAGAAGAAGCCTTAGTAGAAGGAAAATTGAAGGGCGATAGAATGGTAGGGAATGTTTCGACTCTTGAAGATAATAATCAGGGGTTAAAGTGCTTCAAGGGCAGAATTTGGATTCCTCGCTTAGGCAACTTTCGTAACCAAGTGCTAGATGAAGCCCATAAATCTCGACATTCCATGCACCCGGGTAATAATAAAATGTATCGAGATCTTTGTCAGTCATACTGGTGGCCAGGGATGAAGAAAGATATAGCTCATTATGTCAAAGGTGTTTGACATGTCTATACGTAACAGTTGAACATCAACTACCGTATGGTCAACTGCAAACCTTAGAAATCCCGATGTGGACGTGGGACCACATCACAATGGATTTTGTGATGAAGTTGCCAAGAACACCAAAGGGTTATGATGCAATATGGGTAATCGTTGATAGACTCACTAAGTCAGCACTTTTTCTGCCAATTAAAGAAACATACTTGTTGGAAAGACTAGCTAAGCTCTATATATACGATATTGTGACTCGACATAGTGTTCCATTATCAATAGTGTCTGATAGGAATAGTCGGTTTACCTCTACGTTTTGGCAAAAGCTTTCAAAGAGAGCTGAGGTCACGAGTAAAGCTAAGTACAACCTATCACCCGCAAACAGATGGCCAAAGCGAAAGGACCATTCAAACCCTAGAAGATATGTTGCGGGCATTTGCTATCGACTTTTCAGGGTCATGGCAAAGTCATCTTCCATTAATAGAATTTTCTTATAAGAATAGCTATCATGCTAGCATCCAAGTCGCACCGTATGAAGCCTTGTATGGAAGGAAATGTCGAACACCACTATGTTGGAATGAGGTGGGCGAAAAAACAATTGGCTGGTCCTGAGATCGTTCAGCAGACTACCGATAAGATAAACCAAATAAGGAAAGGTTGAAGATAGCTCAAGACAGACAGAAAAGCTACGCTAATAAAAGACGGAAGTCGATAGAATTCCAAGTGGGGGACAAAGTTATGCTTAAGATCTCACGGCGTGGTTCGTTTTGGAAAGCGAGGGAAGCTAAGTCCCCGTTACATTGGTCCTTACAAGATAATTGGAAGAGTAGGTAAGGTTGCCTATAAGTTGGAGCTACCTGAAGAACTTCAAGGCATCCATAACACGTTCCATGTGTCTAACTTAAGGAAGTGTTTGGCAGACGAAGCTACCGAGGTAACGCTTAAGGATGTAAACGTGGGAAAAACTTTAAGCTATATAGAGGAACCGGAAGCTATCGTTGATAGAAAAATAAGGAAACTAAGAAATAAAGAGATTGCTCTCGTGAAGGTTCAATGGCGACATCATAGAGGTCCACAAGCAACTTGGGAATCTGAGAATGAGATGAGATTGAAGTTTCCTCATTTGTTTAGATAAGGCAAATTTCGAGGACGAAATTTTGTTAAGGGGGGAAGTTTGTAATAACCATAATATATATATATATATATATATATAAATGAAGGTGGAAATTATTAATATACAATGATTGTGGCTTTATTGTAAAAACAATTCCCATGCACTTCACGGGACGTGAAACCTCCGACAATTTATGACAGCTCATCATTTCCTCTTCCGTGAAACCGTTGATGGAATTAGTATAAAGAGGTAGTTGTAGCTTGGTGTTGAGTTTTTTGGTCAAGAAGGACTAGAACTACGGTAAGTAAGGGCATTAACGGAAACCGGAACGAAATTTGACGGCGCTTAAAAATCGCAGCTGGTTCGGAGTTAGTTGGTAAGATTTCGTACTCGTCGTCTCTGAATATTTTTTTCTAGTTAGCGCTCTAGTCGTTCGATCGTTCGGGTGGGTTCCCGTAGGGAAACGGTGGTCAGCGGTCACCGTTCGCATTTTTACTGTTTTCACAGCGGTGATTCCTGTGACACCGACTAGCAACTGTTATCTTGTCTCCGTACTAAAGTTAGAACTTATAGTTAACGTGGGAGTCGGTCTATATATATATATATAAATATAAATGGATATCCGTTATTCACCGTTTTGTTGGAACGATCATTGTTGAACTCTTTCTGATTAAGATCCTCATGAAAAGTATAATTCTGAAACATTATGGTCCGTGGTCACTGAGTTTAAAGAAGATGAAAAGAAGTAGAATTTATACAGTCACAATCCATGGAGATATAGTGCGTACGTATACATATATAAGAGCATACATATGAATACATGTGGGTTAGATAGGAAATGATGTTTCGAATATATGTATACATTTCCATGCATGCAACAGCTTCCTATATACATGGTTATATATATACATGGTTGTTGGTGTCATATATATATATATGTACACTATTATATATGGATGCTTCATATAATGTATAGGGTGTTTTGACTTGTATGGTTTCTTGATATATATACATGTGTATTTATGTATATATATATATATATATATGGATGCCTATATATAGAGGCGGGTTCATGCAAGGACGGTAACAATTTACGAGAATGCGAGAACAATCCTCAGCCAATCATTTTGTACATGAGAATTTTTTCATGTACAAAATCATATGTGATTTTGTACTAGCATCAAAAATGACACGCCCGACTTTTGCTTCGGGAAAAGTCTCGGCTAATCATATATAATTTTGTATGTGAATCATATGTGATTTTGTACATGAATCATATGTGATTTTGTACATGAAAAAATTCATGTAAAAAATGATTGGTTGAAGATTGTCCTTGCATTCTCGTAAATTGTTACCGTCCTCGCATGAACCTCTTTCTATATATATATACATACATACACACGCATGGATGTACATTTTAAATCAAGGTCGTAATTAAAGATGTCGGTTTATGGACCATTAAAATAGGTAGCGTTAAGGGAGCCACTCGATCATCTCTAGGGGTGTTGTATTTTATATTGTAATTAAAGTTACGGCCTTGGATTTGTAGGGGAGACGCTAGCCACTTCAAGGACCGGTTTGGACAACAATTTGCATCGTGAGTTTTACGTGACTTTTGATAAAAATGGTTGCATGTTTTACTTATAATTAAATGCAAGCTTGCTTGGTATTTTCTCGAGATTTTAATATATCATGCATTCATAAAACATTCGGTATTTTTATAATACGTGTTTGAGTATTTGTGTGGCAATGGGGATGTACTACTGTATTGTTATAATGAGACGAGCATGCTGTGTGAGCTTGTCTAAGCCGTAAGTGCAGACATGCTGTATGACATGTGTATTTATATATATATATATATATACATGGATGCATATATATATATAGAGAGAGAGGCGGGTTCATGCGAGGACGATAACAATTTACGAGAATGCAAGGACAATCCTCAGCCAACCATTTTGTACATGAAAATTTTTTCATGTACAAAATCATATGTGATTTTGTACTAGCATAAAAAATGACACGCTCGACTTTTTCTTCGGAAAAAGTCTCGGATAATCATATGTGATTTTGTATGTGAATCATATATGATTTTGTACATGAATCATATGTGATTTTGTACATGAAAAATTTCATGTATAAAATGATTGGCTGAAGATTGTCCTTGCATTCTCGTAAATTGTTACCGTCCTCGCATGAACCTCTTTCTATATATATATATATATATATACACACACACACACACGTATGGATGCACATTTTAAATCAAGGTCGTAAGTAAAGATGTCGGTTTATCGATCTTTAAAATAGGTGGCGTTAAGGGACCTACTCGATCATCTCTAGGGGTGTTGTATTTTATATTGTAATTAAAGTTACGGCCTTGGATTTGTAGGGGAGACGCTAGCCACTTCATGGACCGGTTTGGACAACAATTTGCATCGTGAGTTTTACGTGACTTTTAATAAAAATGGTTGCATGTTTTATTTATAATTAAATGCAAGCTTGCTTGGTATATTCTCGAGATTTTAATATATCTGCATGCATAAAACATTCGGTTTTTTTATAATACGTGTTTGAGTATTTGTGTGGCAATGGGGATGTACTACTGTATTGTTATAATGAGACGAGCATGTTGTGTGAGCTTGTCTAAGACGTAAGTGCGGACATGCTGTATGAGTTCGCCAGGTAAAGGTGTGTGAGGTAGACATTTCCCAAAACGCCATTAGCTGTGAATTCACTGGACCCTAGGCTCACCCAACTCTTTTTCAAAATAATTATGCAACTAGGTCGTCTCGTAATCGGGAGTAGTAGCAAGGGGAAGAAGAAAGCTTAGAACCTGCTTACCAAGGAAGAAAGGCATGTTGAGGGGCGATATTTGGGATGTCTTTTATGTGCTCGTGTTTTAGACGTTTAATTCTTAAGTTTTTTTTTATCTTGAAAACTTTCGTTGCGTTGGAGTATGTTAGACTCGTGATATTTTGTTATTTTGGACGTTTTATTTAAGAAACTTTTGGGACCAACAGATAAAATGTTGTTGAGTTGCATCAAAACATTAGTAGTAAATTCGCATCAGTGATGTTAAACTAATAGATAAAAACATACTAAAAGAATCATGTAGAGATCTGCAATCATCTTATTTTTCTGTTTTGTAAGAAAACGGGTGGATCGTGCATTAAACGGAGAAGGTTACAAACATGTGAAGCCCGTATGAGGAGCTTCAGGGAAACTTCAAATACTATATTACAACAAGTTATTAGATAACACATTACCCCTCCGAATACAGAAAAACTAAACGGAAAGAAATTTTTTGCTTGAACTCATTATCGATATTTGCCACCAATCTTTTTAGGATACACATATAATGAGAAAGATTCTCAGATATGAATGCATAGCACATAGAACCAAAGAAGATTTCAAAATGTTTAAAAAATATAATCTGAAAAAAATTAGGACACCACATTCATTATGATTCCCATATTTATTATGATTCTGGAAAGATAAATTGTAGTAGGTGTTAACTAACCTTGGCGCCTCCGATGAATATTTTAGCACTTAAAATACAACAAATTTTTCAGTGAATAAATAAGTTGAAAATGTTATGAAAATAGGATAAATATGGAATGAATGTCAATCTCTTATTAATGGTATAGATATGTATCTGATATGTATTAGGATTCTTGGAGGTTAATCCAACTATGACTATAAATACGTATTCATATGGAATAAGATTTAAAGCTTTTTGGCTCTCAACCTCGTTATTTTATAACACGTTATCAGCACGAAAGCTCTGATTGACAGTTTGCTGCCCCGCGAGATTATTGAAGAAAAGAAGAAAGAAACTAGCAAGGATTCAAGAACAAAAGATCAGTACTTCTCGACTTCAAGAACAAACGTATGAACTACGAATTTACTGTTTTATCGGTTCATATCGATTCATGTTGATTCAAGTCTATTACTTTATACCTGATAAAACTTTTTCGATCAAACCCAAATTTCTTCAAATTCTTTATTATCCATTTCAACATGTTTTATAAAATCTGGATTTTTTTTTCGACTCTATCGATAAGATTTGTACCTATCGATTAAACTAATGTCATCAAATTTATCTATTTCTGTTTCCAAAAGGATATTATTTTTGTTTATTCTGAGGTGCTTTTGCTTCCCTTTTACCACAGAAAACTCAGGAACTAGTGACTCTTGCAGCTTTTCTGGTTTAAAGGGATCTCAAGTACACACCATAGACATCAATAATCTTTTAACTTGATATGTAATCTTATCAAACCCGATAACTTTTGTCGGATCTCAAGACCCGACGAAATATTATCGAGGCTTGATATAATTTTGTTGAGTCCTTATATTTTAGCCCTTCTCGACATATTTTTGTCGAACCTTACTCGATATAATCTTGTCGAGTACTTATAATTGAGTTCTTATATTGTCGAGTCCTTATATTTTTGTCGACATGTTTCTCGATCTACTTTTTGTCGAGCCCTTTCTTGCTCGACAATATTAAAAGCCATTTTTTTATATATATTTTATGATAGCTAAATGGCAAATCTTGCAAAACTTGAGTTTTTGGCTTTGGACATCACCGGGAAAAACTACTTGTCTTGGGTATTAGATGCTGAAATACATCTAGATGCTAAGGGCCTCGGAAAAATATAAAAGAGGGAAATCAGGAAACGAGCCAGGATAAGGCAAAGGCAATAATTTTCTTACGCCATCATTTACAAGAAGCCATGAAAACTAAATATCTCACTGTAAAAGATCCACTTACCCTTTGGAAAAATCTGAGAGACCCCTACGACCACCAATGAACCGTGATATTGCCAAAAGCACGTTATGAATGGATTCATCTGAGGTTTCAAGACTTTAAGTCTGTAAGCGAGTATAACTTAGCTATGTTCAGAATTACCTCTCAATTAACCCTATGTGGGGAAAAGATCAATGATGAGGAGATGTTAGAAAAAACATTCTCCACCTTTCACGCTTCTAATATGCTATTGCAACAATAATACCGTGAAAGGGGATTTAAAAAATATTGTGAATTGATCTCATGCTTACTAGTTGCTGAGCAAAATAATGAACTCCTTATGAAAACCATGAGAACCGTCCTACTGGCACCGCCCCATTCCCAGAAGCAAATGTGGCAACATATGATAAATTAGAGGACGTGATCGGGGTCATGGTCATGGTCGTGGTCGTGGAAGAGACCGGGGTCGCGGTCGCGGTCGTGGAGGATATCCTGGTGTCCAATTTAATCCCCCAAACCCACATAACTATGAAAAGAAAAACTCATATGAAAAGAAAGAGAAACCGACAAGTAGTACATGTAATCGCTGTGGCATGGAAAATCATTGGGTCCGAACATGCCGAACAGCAAAGCATCTAGTTGAGCTTTATCAGAAATCCCTCAAGAATGAGAGGAAAGGGGCATAAGTAAACTACACTTATGAACAAAGTGAGAGCCCTGATGGTCTTGAAGACCACAACAAAACAACTCACTTGGATGTTGAGGATTTCCTTGTCAACGAATGATCACTATCTAAGCAGTATTTCAAAGTTTTCGCTTCATATTTTCTGTCTTTTCAAACAAGCGATATGTTTTTTTTAATTTAATGATTGGATAAACATATTGTATGAATTTCTAACGCAATATTTTATGCAAACTTGGAAAAATTAAAATTACTTTACATAGAATTGCTCGAAATTTATGAAATCTTAAATTCTTCATTTTAGAAAATATGGACTGCTTAAAACAACTGGACATTAATGATGAAGATATATGTCTGGTAGATAGTGCATCAACACATATAATCCTCAAGAAAATGAGTTATTTTTCTCATTTAACTACACAAAAAGCAAATATCAACACAATATCCGGAAGTGTAGAAGTAATTGAAGGTTTTGGAAAAGCACATGTGCTATTACCGGGCGGAACTAATTTGAAAATTGAAAGTGCACTTTATTCCCCCAAGTCTCAAAGAAATTTACTGAATTTTAAGGATATCCGTAAGAATGGATACCATATTGAGACTACAAATAAAAGACATCATGAATACATTCATATTACAAGAATGATGTCAGGAAAGAAACAAGTGTTGGAAGAATTGCCTGCATTTTCTTCCGGTTCATACTACACTAAAATAAGTGCAATTGAATCAAATGCGGTCATAAACCAGAAGTTTATGGACCAAGAAAACTTTATTATTTGGCATGACCGGTTGGGCCATCCCGGATCAGTAATGATGCGAAAAATTATAGAACAATCATGTGGGCACACTTTGAAGAAGATTCTTCAAACTAATGATATTAATTGTGTTGCTTGTTCACAAGGAAAGCTAATCACTCGTCCATCACCAGCTAAAGTAGGGTTTGAATTCCTCAATTTTCTGGAAAGGATACAAGGGGATATATGTGGGCCTATACACCCCCCTTGTGGACCATTTAGATATTTTATGGTTTTGATTGATGCATCAACCAAATGGTCACATGTGTGCTTATTATCAAGTCGCAATCTGGCGTTTGCACGATTACTTGCCCAATTAATACGATTGAGAGCACATTTTCCAGATTATCCTATAAAAACAATTCGTTTAGACAATGCTGGTGAATTCACATCCCAAATATTTAATGATTATTGTATGTTTATTGGGATAAAAGTTGAGCATCCTGTAACTCACGTTCATACACAAAATGGGCTTGCTGAATCGCTTATCAAAGAGACTACAAATAATAGCCAGACCAATGATTATGAAAGCTAAACTACCAGTTTCCGCCTGGGGCCACGCTATCTTGCATACAGCAACACTAATGCGTATCAGGCCAACAAGCTATAATGCCTCCTCCCCTTTAAAAATGGTTTTTGGTCAGAAACCTAATATTTCCCATCTAAGAATTTTTGGATGTGCGGTTTATGTTCCAATTGCTCCACCACAACACACAAAGATGGGACCTCAAAGGAGATTGGGAGTATATGTCGGATACGAATCCGCATCTATAATTAAATATTTAGAGCCATTAACAGGGGATTTATTTACGGCTTGATTTGCTGATTGTCATTTTAATGAATCAGAATTCCCAGCATTAGGGGAAGGAACTAAACGACTAGAAAATCAAAATAATATAAGCTGGTGTGAATTATCATTATCTCATCTTGATCCTCGAAATAAACAATGTGAACTAGAAGTTCAAAAGATAATTCACTTGCAAGGACTTGCAAAATTAATTACCAGATACATTCACTGACCTAAAGAGAGTGACAATGTCACATGTGCCAGCTGCTAACGCTCCAGTTAAAATTGATGTCCCAAAGGGGCAAGACAATGAGTCTAGAGCACGCCTGAAGTGTGGTAGACCAATCGGTTCCAAAGATAAAAATCCTCGAAAGAAAAAAGGAGCTAATAACCAAGATGGTCAAAACGAGGTAACGCCAGAAAAGTTTCCTGAAGAGACACTAGACATGATGGTTCCAGAAGAACCTCAGGTACCTGAAAATGAAGAGATCTCAATAAATTATATCATGTCTAGACAAATATGGGATCGAATTAAAATCGACGTCAATGATATTTTTGCATATAATATAGCGCTAAATGTAATTGAAAATGAGGAGGATCAAGAACCAAAATATGTCGATGAATGTATGCACAGAAAAGATTGGCCAAAATGGAAAGATGCAATGCAGGCAGAATTGAACTCCCTAATGAAACGGGAAGTTTTCGGACCTGTTGTCCGTACACCCGAGGGTATAAAACCCGTCGGATATAAATGGGTCTTCATAAGAAAACGTAATGAGAAAAATGAAATTGTGAGATATAAAGCACGACTAGTCGTACAAGGATTCTCACAAAGACCCGAAATTGATTATGACGAGACTTATTCTCCCGTGGTGGATGCAACTACTTTCCGATACCTTATAAGTCTGGTAATACAAGAAGGTATTGATATACGTCTAATGGATGTCATGACAGCTTATTTATATGGGTCACTGGACATTGATATTTACATGAAAATCCCTGAACGATTGAAATTGTCTGAATCATCGAGAACATTGCTCGATTAAGTTAAATAAATCATTATATGGTTTAAAACAGTCAGAGCGTATGTGGTACAATCGCCTTAGCGAATATTTGCTGAAAGAAGGTTATAAGAATGATTCGATTTGCCCATGTATTTTTATAAAGAGATATGGACCCGAGTATGTCATAATTGCCGTGTATGTAGATGATTTAAATATAATAGGGACTCCTGGCGAGCTTTGAAATGAAAGATCTTGGAAAGACAAAGTTTTGTCTAGGGCTACAAATCGAACATCTTAAAGATGGAATTCTTGTGTATCAAGAAACTTATATAGAAAAGGTGTTGAAAAGGTTTTATATGGATAAATCATATCCAATGAGCACACCTATGGTTGTGAGGTCTCTTGATGTTGAAAAAGACCCTTTTCTACCTCCAACAGATAATGAAGACGTTCTTCGTCCTGAAGTACCATATCTAAGTGAGATTGGGGCACTAATGTTTCTCGCTGGTCATACGAGACCGGATATATCATTTTCTTTGAATCTATTAGCGAGATATAGCTCGTGTCCAACAAATAGGCACTGGAATGGAGTAAAACAAATCTTTCGATATCTTCATGGTACCAAAGATATGGGCCTATATTTCGATAACCAATCAAAGGCAAGCTTAATTGGTTTTGCAGATGCGGGGTACCTGTCAGATCCCCATACCGATCGATCACAAACTAGATATGTATTCACTATTGGTGGAACAACGATTTCATGGCGCTCCACGAAACAGACTATAACAGCTACTTCGTCAAATCATGCCAAGATCCTAGCTATCCACAAAGCCAGTAGAGAATGTGTTTGGTTGAGAAATGTAATACAACATGTCCGAGGATCATGCGGTATTATTTCGGATAAAGAGTAACCAACACTCTTGTATGAAGATAATGCGGCATGTATTGCTCAACTCAAGGAAGGATACATTAAAGGAGATAGGACCAAGCATATTGTTCCAAAATTCTTCTTCACATGATTTACAGAAAAGCGGCGACATCAGTGTTCAACAAGTTCGTTCATGTGAGAACCTAGCTGATCTATTCACCAAGTCCCTTCTGAACTCAACATTTCAGAGATTGGTCCATGGCATTGGAAGGCGCCGACTTGAAGAACTCAAGTGATGTGATTATCAGGGGGAGAAAATACGTGTTGCACTCTTTTTCCCTTGATCATGTTTTTGTCCCAATTGGGTTTTTCTGACAAGGTTTTTAATGAGGCAACAACCCCAAGCGTATTTGGAGTGACTATGTACTCTTTTTCCTTCACTAAGTTTTTTCCCATCGGGTTTTACTTAGTAAGGTTTTAACGAGGCATGTTACTCTTAATCGACATCCAAGGGGAGTGTTATGGAAATAAGATAAATATGGAATGGATGTCAATCCCTTATTAATGGTATAGATATGTATCTGATATGTATTAGGATTCTTGGAGGTTAATCCAACTATGACTATAAATACGTATTCATATGGAATAAGATTTAAAGCTTTTGGCTCTCAACCTCGTTATTTTATAACAGAAAATAGATATAAAAAGAAGAAACAATTTTTTTTTTGCAAAACTCTTTAATAGCCAAAACGGAGGCTCCTTTTCTTCCATTAAAAATTCTCATCTTACCAGGCAGAACATCAACAATCAATAAGTTGTCTTCCACGGAAGCATTGTTATCTGCCACAAGCTTCTCTACAATTATATGTATTTACTTCAGAGAAAAAAAAATAACAATGTAAACCATGGATAACATTGAAGGGGCACGATACAGAAGCCACAAGAGCATAATTATACCCTTCAAAATCTTTCTGCTGGACAAGAAAACCATTGAAGAAAAAAAATGCAATTCGAAGAGGAACATAAAAAAAATTAAATACAAACACAAATAAACAGTGATAAGAAGGCCCAATTAAAAAAACACATTAAACTGTAAATGATAATCAAGTAAAGATAAAAGGACGAGAACGTGATTTGGGGGCAGATATAGAGGAACGATAGAGAGAACATCAGAAGGAAATAACCTTTAAACTGATCTTGCACGTAAAGTGTGTAGGGAAATCAAGCAACCTCAAGGTCCCGAATGAAACCCTAGAATCCATTTTTAAAATTTTGAAACAAAAAAGTAAATGAGCTAGAGAGAAATTGAAAACCTGGAAGCGTGTCTTGGAATTGTGCATAGAGAAAGCATATCAGGGATATCAGATTATTTGAAATTTTAATCCATGCCTGATTATTTGAATTTTGAATTGAAAATGGGTCTGAAGCAACTGGGTAGGAACAAAGATGAGTCTAAGAAGTCTTTTTTGGTGACATGTAAAAGCAAGCCTTATGAACTTGTACATTGTTCATTATATATTGTAATTCAGAGTTTTTAGATTTTATGCTTCAAATACAGTATTGGGAAGTACCGTTTGCGGAACTTCAATATCAGCATAAAATTATTGGACATCATGTAATAAAAGTTGTAATTAAGACTTTTGACCAAATAGTTATTAATGTAGTATAGATATGTGTTTTTAATTTAAATATAAAACAAATTTGATTAATAATTAAAAGGGAAATTTTCATCTATATCCTTTAAAACTTCCTATGTTACGTATATTTCCTTGTAAAGTTTGAAACTACGTATATATCTTTCTAAACCTCTAGAACTCACGTATATGTCCTTCTCAATGATTTAATTATTATTAAAACATTTAAAAAAATACAAATCATTATCTCTAAATTGAAGGGTAGTTAAGTAATTTAGAGAATAAATTTAATTTATAGATAACTATTTGTACTTTTTAAATGTTTTAATAATAACTAAATTAAAGAGAATGACATATATGTGAGTTCTAGAGGTTTAGAAGGATATATACGTAATTTCAAACTTTACAAAGATATATACATAATATAGGAAGTTTTAAAAGATATAGATGAAATTTTCCCTAATTAAAAAAAGTTTAAATGAAAATATGGAATAGTGAAGTAAAGTGCATTTAATAAAACAACAAACAATTGATATAAAAAACCATTTTTTCTTTAATAAGAACTTAACTTCTCCAGATGATAATTTAAAACAATTTAAAATCTTAAGTAAAATCAATAAATAAAAAAACTATTAAATGAAAATATGGAATAGTGAAGTAAAGTGGATTTAATAAAACAACAAACAATTGATATAAAAAACCATTTTTTCTTTAATAAGAACTTAACTTCTCCCGATGATAATTTAAAACAATTTAAAATCTTAAGTAAAATCAATAAATAAAAAAACTATTAATTTTAAGAAATTTCGACCTAAAACTTGGGGAAAATATATTATTTATTTATTAATAATTTTAATTAGATTATTTGATTCTTCATTATTATAGTTATAATTAAAATAAACATAGTATAATTAATAAAAAAGAAATTTCTTGATATTTTAATTAATAATAATTTATTTACTTTTAAAACGGGTTGATCTTTTTTTTAAGTTCGTTTTAAAACTCAATTGGTTTAAAATGAGAAAACTACGAACCACATAATGAACAAACAGAAACTTTTTAATTATGATGTGATTTGGTATAATAATGATATAATTTTGCTGTGTTAGTGTGATTTTGGAACGATAATAATGTAAAATATTGTAACAATAGAAAACTAATGATGATCACGTATACATTCATCGGCTCTAAATGTCCATTATATGAATTATAGTTTTTAAAACGAGTTTAATAAAAATTTACTAATTAAAATATCAATAAACTTATTTAATTGATTATATTACATGTTTCAGAATTATTATAACTATAACAATAAAAAATAAAATAATTTCATTAAAATTATCGATAAGTAATAATATTTTTTTTCCACTAAAGATTTAGGTTGAAATTTCCTAAAATTAATAGTTTTTACAAGGACTAAATGTGTAATTTCTTAAAAAATTTAACGGTCAAACTTAACGGTGTTAGATACAGGGATGAAAGTAGTAGCAAAATAAAAACTACAAGGATGAGAAACGTAGTTTTTAAACCACATGGACGAAAATAGTTATAAACATCAAACCATAGGGATGAAAATCGTAGTTTACTCATTATCTTATCTATATCCCATAAATCCATCAAATAGCAACCTTACTTTCATTTAAAAAAAAACTATCATAACATTGTATTTTTAGTTTTTCTTATTATAACTATGTATTTTTAAATTAATTTTGTATAAAATTATACTTTAATAATCTATCTAATATAGCAATGAATAATTTGTTACACCCCCACTTTTCAATGATATGTCAAGTCAATTTTTTAAGTAAAGTTCTTTTCAATATAAATATTTTATGTGTAAAAATTGTTAGGTCTAAATATATGGTATCCGAGATTACAATATAGAAGAGGAGGAAGTCAAAACTAAAGTCAACTAAGTCAACATGAAGCTTAGATTGTAGTTTACTCTTTATAAAGAGAAAGGGTAAGATACCCATTGTCTAGTGTATTTTAGAAATAGATTACATTGTCAAATTCATATATTGTATTAGAGAGAGAGAGAGAATTGAGAGAGAATGCATGGAGCTTATTGAAATATATAATATGAGGCTAACGTATTACTCTCTCAATTCTCATTGTTATTGATTATTTTAATTGTGGAATCATAATATGGGATCAAAATGTGGTATCAGAGCAAAATCATTGAATCTTTCTTCGATACGATCATTGGAATTCTACAATTTTGAAGATTTTATTCACTGTGCAAGTTCTTGAAGCAAAAAGTAAGTTTTCGGTCAATTCGTGAAGATTTGGTGTGTATTTGATGATTCTTTGTTGCCAAATTGATTCGTGGATTGTTAGTACATCAATTGGAATCAATTACAGTTCCTAAATTCTACAAATTTCAAGAATTGGATCGATTTTGGAGGTTTTTGGGTTTTCAGAAAAACGCTACTGTTTTGGGATCAAAGTACCCGATTTTGATGTTGTTTGCCAAAACTTCAAGAATTAAAGTTGTTCTAAATCGACTAGCGAGCCTTCGTTAAAATTTTTAGAGGAATTGGACAAGTTTTAGGGTTAGGGTCGAGATCTAGTCTTAACAGTCGACAACATTCATAACCTTCGCATGGGCAATTTTCATAGGCTTTACACACTATGTTCTTGAGCCTCTCATAGTTGTGTTCGAGAGTTGCACAGTAACCTTCACATAAGGCGTGTGCGAGGCTATCCGAGCTTCGCATAAAGCTACCCTCGCACAAGCTTGTCCGAAGCCTTCATAACCCTCACATATCTTTATCCGAATCTGCTGGAACTTAGTTAAGGATAGAGGAATAGTGTCCCACATAGGAGGCAAGAGGAAAACTAAACCACTTAATAAACACCAACAATGGAGTCTTAAATGATTTAACAATGGAGTCTTAAATGAATCATTTAAGACATTGACTTGGTGTGTGGTTGTTCCTTAGGCCTCTCCTTGACATAAATACATATTAAATGTCAAAGATAAGGCCTTAGGCCTTGGGGCTCTTGGGGACTCTTGCATTGAATAAGATGGTCGGTGGTACAGAAATCAGTAGATGGCGCGAGTGTTCACTGGAGTCTGAAACAGAAGCTGACGCGACCTTTCACACGGGCTACCCGCGTGAATACCCGCCTCACTCACTGTTTCACTTCATGCGACCAAACCGCGGGGTCACCCGCATCACACACTGTCTCGTCGGTTGTTCTGCAGTCATTTGCGGTTGACATGGGAAATATATTATATCTCATTCCTGTCGAAATTTTTGACACGGAAAATCATATTCTCGTATTCTCTCTATCATCTACATCAATTTCATCACCAAACATGAGTTTGATTCGCTAGATTCAAGGCTACTTGAATACGATTGTTGTATCCTCAAGACAGACCAACAGCGGAGCAATTTCTGTCTTAGGACACTGCGTAATTGTAGGCCTCCATCGATTTCTCAAATCAACAAGAATCTACCAATCAAGTAAGGTTTACGATTTTATGTGTGAATTATTGTTGTTTGTTATGTAAACTATATGGATGATATATAAGAAATTCTTTATTCCTACTCCGTTCTTTGTAATTTTATACACAATTTGTTCTATGTGATTACTTACTCCTAACAATCTAAGACATGAATTTGTTGTGGAGCAATGGAACAATCACAATTAGTGAAAACTCATGTGGAGAAACCCGAAAAATTCAAGGGTTCGGACTTTCGGCGTTGGCAACAAAATCTTTTGTTTTATTGGACAACACTTCATGTCGCCAACGTTCTCACCGAAGATGAGCCACCACCGAATCCTCCGGTTGCGGCGGATGGGTCTGCTCCTGCGCAGATTCAAGTGGCCGCTCAACAAAAATCCGCCGAGACATGGAGATCAAATGAGTATTATTGCATAAATTATATACTCAATGCACTCGAAGATTCCCTCTATGCCAACTACTCTACTTTCCACACGGCAAGAGAGGTTTGGGAATATTTGGACGCCAAATACAAAACCGAAGTGGCGTGTTCCAAAAGATTCACAGTGGGAAAATTTATGCACTTCTGGATGGTTGATACAAAATCGGTGGTGAAGCAAGTTGAAGAATTGTAAGTATTGGTCCACGAACTCGAAGTTGAAGGTATGGGCTTAAATACTAACTTTGTTGTAGGGTCGATCATTGAAAAGCTTCCTCCGTCATGGAAGAACTTCAAGTTATACTTGAAGCATTTGATTGAGGAGATCACATTTGAACAATTGCTCCTCAAGATTCATGTAGAGGAGGACAATCGAATCAATGAGAAAGCCGGTGCCAATACTGTCGAACCACATGCCAACATGATTGAAGGCACATCTTTAAAGCAAAGATTCCCAAAATTCAAGGGAAAGGGTGTTGCAACCAAGAGGGCCTTCAATACAGGAAAGGGTCCCTTTGGCCCCACAAAAGAAGACCTTCAAAAAGGTGTTAAGTTGTTGGGTATGTGGTAAGCCGGATCACCGAGCCAAAGATTGCCGACACAAAAGGGACCAAGGCGGTGCCGGGGGAAGTGGTGGTGGAGGGGCTGGCCCATCTAACAACCATGCCAACCTCACCCATTCCCCAAATGAGTTCGTTGGGGTGATCGAGACGCACTTGGTGACCAATAGTGTGGATTGGTGGTATGATACCGGGGCAACCCAACATATTTTCAATTCAAGAAGCTTGTTTGATACTTATCAAGAGGTGAATGAACCAGAGCCGATGTTCATGGGTAATGCAACCGCGTCAAGGGTGAAAGGAAAGGGGAAGAGCACTCTAAAACTTACTTCCGGAAAGGATCTTGTGTTAACCGATGTAGTACATATGCTGTCTATGTCTAAAAACTTAATTTCTGGCCCTATTCTTAGTAAGAAAGGGTTCAAAGTTGTAATAGAATCGGGTAAAATAGTCATCACCAAGGGTAGTGTGTATGTTGGGAAGGGTTACCTCAATGAGGGACTCTTCAAGATAAGCCTTGTACATAACTCTGATTAAATGGATCCAGGTAATGATTGCCACTCCTTCTTACTCTATTGCTTTTCAAGGAGAAACACATGGTTTTTTTACAGGTAAGCAAGGAATAAGACAAGGGGACCCTATGTCTCCATACCTCTTCACGATCATTATGGAAGGCTTTTCTCTTATTCTTAAACGCTGTATTGAAGAGGCTGCTGACTTTCGGCATCATAAGGGATGTGTGGAATTCCAAATTACTCACTTATGCTTTGCAGATGACCTTTTTGTCTTTACAAACGGCGATCTTCTGTCAGTTGAAGTCATTAAGAGGGCTCTTCACTTATTTCAGATGAAGTCTGGTCTGGCACCCAATCTTGAAAAGAGTGATATTTTTTTTGGAAATGTCCCAGAAGATGTAAAGGAGACGATTCGCAATACCTTGCCGTTTAGACAAGGGGTGTTTCCTATCCGTTATCTCGGAGTGCCTCTTTCTCCTGTTCGGCTACCTACGTCTGATTTTAATGGCCTTGTGGAAAGGGTTAAAGGCCGATTGAATAACTGGAAGAACAAATTTCTCTCTTATGGTGGAAGAAGGCAACTTATTCTATCTGTTCTTCAGTCGCTTCAAGTTTATTGGATATCGGCCTTTATTTTCCCTGCAGGAATTATTTTTGCCCTTGAGTCTCTCTTCAGGTATTTCTTATGGCCCAAGGGGATAGTTCTCGTGAAAAATGCAGAGTTTCTTGGGAGGAGATCTGCAAACCGGAAAGAAATGGAGGTCTCGGTCTCAAAAAACTTGCTTTATGGAATCGTTGCCTGATCACGAAACATGTTTGGGACATTGTGAGGAAAAGGAACTCTCTTTGTGTAAGATGGGTAAGCAACCATTATAACCCAAGGAGTTAATTTTGGAACCTGAAGAAAAAAGACTGGTGGTCGTGGATATTCTGAAGCATGCTTAGGATTCGGGACCACATAAGGCGTTTCTTCTTTGTTCAAATTGTAGACGGGTTGTCCACTAATGCTTGGGAGGATAAATGGCTTACTATTGGCCATTTGAGCTCTCTAATTTCCTATCGACACATCCACGCCCTGGGCTTTCATGCTCATGACTCTGTCAGTGAGTTTATCCAGAAGATTGGTAATGCTTGTCCAAATGACTTTCTTATTAGGGTCTCGCAGCAGGCAAATATTCCTGTCCCTGTCCTCTCGATTGGGGAGGATAAGATGTTGTGGATTGATCGGAATAATGTGCATATGGAGTTCTCTATTCAGAATGCTTGGGCCTCTATGGTGCCAGATTATGAAATTCTCTTATGGCCAGAGGTGGTGTGGAATAAATCCTATATCCCTAAACATGCTTTATGTACTTGGTTAGCTTATAGGATGAGGCTTCCACCTCAAGATCGAATTCTAAACTGGAAACAGGATCCCCCGGACATGAAATGCCTCTTGTGTCACCAATACCTGGAAACTCATAATCACTTATTCTTCCAGTGTGACTTTTCAAAAGGGGTTTGGAACTTGATGAAAAGGGAAGTTTCCTTGCAGCATATTCCAGAGACACGGGCTTATATTATGGACCGTATCAACAATGGTCAATAAACTGCTTGGTCAACCATTCAAAAAGTTGTTTTCTTTGCAACTGTCTATTATATTTGACAGGAACGGAATAGGAGGCTGTTTGAAAACTGCAATAGGAGTATTGAGAAGTTGTTCAATGAAGCAAGAGGAGTGATAATCCAGAGAATGGCTTGGAAGAGGAAGTGCAGGTGTAGTATTACTGCAAATGGGGATACAGTTTAAAGAGCTTGCTGAAGCTTTACTTTGGAGGTGCAACGGGTTCTTTGCTTGTTGCTTGGTCTTTTCTATTTCTCTTTGTTTGTTCTGGTTGCTTGTGGCTTGGTTTGTTCTTTCCAAGTCGGGCTGTTTTCTTAATTTTTCTTTGATGTAACTAGATCTGTTTTGTATTTTTTTCTTGTCTTTAATGGAAGTGCCTGGGTTTCCCGCTAAAAAAAAACTCTGTAAATACCGCAGCTGCCAATGTAATTATTAATAACAATAAGGCAGGCCCGAGCACTGCTCCTTCCGTGTACATGGTTGATCCTTCTTTCCTTTGGCATGCAAGATTAGGACATGTTAATTTTAGATCATTACAACGAACGATCAAACTTGACATGATACCTAAATGTTCCGTTAATAAAATGACTAAGTGTGAGGTTTGTGTAGAAGCTAAATATGCAAATCATCCACACAAGTCTGTTGAAAAATCTAATGAGATACTTGGGTTAATTCACAGCGATTTGTGTGACTTTAAGGCAACTCCTACACATGGAGGAAAGAACTATTACATTTCCTTCATAGATGACTGTAAGTATTGCTATGTTTATCTTTTAAATACAAAAGATGAACTCAATGTTGGACCGGGGAGGAGAATACGAATCCCATTAGTTCGCAAAATTTTGTGCTACACATGGCATAGTACATCAAACCACCGCTCCTTACACTCCACAACAAAATGGAGTGGCCGAGCGGAAAAATAGAACATTGAAGAATATGATGAACTCAATGTTGATCACGTCGGGAGCTCCATTTCATTTATGGGGTGAGGCGTGCCTTACTGCAAATATGATCTTATAAAAGAATGAAAGTGTGGGGTTGCCTTGCCAAGGTTCAAGTCGCTTTACCGAAAAGAACAAAACTTGGACTTAAAACCGTAGATTGTGTATATATAGGTCCAACTAAGAATAGTGTTGCATATAGATTCTTAGTATATCAATCCAATGTAGTTGACATAAGCAACAACACAATCATAGAATCTGCCGAAGAAGAATTCTTTCTGACCATCTTTCCTTACAAAGAAAAGAGGATCAAACCTCTAATTCAAGGAAAAGGTCACACGACACACACACTCATGTAGAATCAATTGATGATGATCAATCTAGAAAAGGGGA
This sequence comes from Silybum marianum, assembly GCA_036898165.1. NCBI lineage: Eukaryota > Viridiplantae > Streptophyta > Magnoliopsida > Asterales > Asteraceae > Silybum > Silybum marianum. Next base: position 21,948,097 of record CM072543.1, read on the forward strand.
ATCCTCCAAGGTTCAAGAAAAGTTGGAACCAAGAAGAAGCAAACGTGGTAGAATTGCCAAAGACTTTGGACCTGACTTTATGGCTTTTAATGTTGAAGAGGAACCTCTATCGTATAAGGCTGCCATGGATTCATCTGAGGCACCTTATTGGGAAGAGGCAATCCAAAGCGAGATAGACTCTATAGTGCAAAATAATACTTGGAGATTGGTTGATTTACCTCCAGGTCACAAGGTAATCGACCATAAATGGATCTTCAAGAAGAAATTGAGACCCGATGGCACCATAGAGAAGTATAAGGCTTGACTAGTAGCCAAAGGGTATCGACAAAAGGAAGGACAAGACTTATTTGATACCTACTCTCCGGTCACTAGAATAACATCAATAAGAACAATGATGGCCATAGTCGCGATCCACAATTTGGAGATACACCTAATGGATGTAAAGACCGCATTCTTAAACAGGGAATTAGATGAAGAAATTTATATGCAACAACTGGAAGGGTTCGTTGTCAAAGGTCAAGAACACAAAGTCTGTAAGTTGATCAAGTCCCTCTATGGACTCAAGCAAGCGCCAAAGCAGTGGCATGAAAAGTTTGATAACATACTAATATCAAATGGATATCAAATAAATGAGTGTGATAAATGTGTGTATGTGAGACAATTTAATAATGCATATGTCATTATATGCTTAAATGTAGATGATATGCTCATCCTAGGATCGAACTTAGATGTAATCAACCAAACCAAGAAGATGTTGCACTCCTCTTTTGACATGAAAGACTTGGGAGTAGCAGATGTCATCCTTGGTATAAAGGTTCAACGAGATTTAAATGGTTACATCCTTACCCAATCTCACTATATAGAGAAGGTACTACGAAAGTTCGGTCACTATGATGACAAACCGGTTGTGACTCCATTTGATCCTTCAAGTCAATTGAAGAAGAATCAAGAAGATAGCATGGCTCAATTAGACTACACTCAAGTTCTTGGAAGCTTGATGCATATCATGAATTGTACACGACCGAATATAGCATATAGCATGAGTAGACTAAGTCGATACTCACGCAACCTTGGAAAGGATCATTGGTATGCTTTAGTGAAAGTTCTAAGATACTTGAAATACACAATGACCGATGAGTTACACTACACAAAATATCCTCCTGTTCTAGAAAGATTTTGTGATGCTAATTGGATTTCCAACCATTCTGAAAGTAAGTCCATAAGTGGATATGTGTTTACACTTGGTGGTGCAGCGATATCTTGGAAATCATCAAAACAAACCATGAATACAAGATCACAATGGAAGCATAATTTTTCACTTTAGACAAAGCCGCGGAAGAAGCCGAATGGCTTAAAAGCTTCCTAGAAGGTATTCCGTTGTGGCCAAAACCAGCAACTGCCATATGTATTCATTGTGATAGCATGGTTTCCTTCACAAGAGCCAAGAATCAAATATATAATGGAAAATCTCGACATATAAGACGACGCCACAATACTATAAAGGATTTGCTGAAAAATGGAATCATATCCATTGACTACGTAAAGTCAAAGGAAAACATTGCCGATCCTTTGACAAAAGGCCTAAGTAGAAAGCAAGTTTCCTTTTCATCGAGGGGAATGGTCTTAAAGCCAATGCAATGAGTTTTCCTCGGCGGAAACCTAACCTAGCAACATTGGAGATCCCATGGTCTAGGTTCAATAGGAAAACTAGTTAAGGAACACTCAAGAGACACTAATACACAGGTATGCCTATTCCTATGATGTTTATTTTGTGTAAATTTCCGTTGATGATTTAAGGATGAATATTATATTCTTAATAATGTTGATAGCTACTTAAGTAGGACACTATGGAATATTCTTGATCAACATTACCTATGTGAGACTGATGTGGGGTCGCATCTTTGAAGACGAAATCTATCCGAGCCTCGCATGAAGATGGTTATCTCCTAGTGTTTTGCGAGCCTCGCATAGACTCACACAAGGCTTATAAGAGACCTACTATTAATCCTTCGCATGATATTGTTCCTTCTCTTAATGCACATGCAATCATTTGTTGCACTAGTTTTTATTGCATGTTCAAGGGAGATGCAAATTTGTTCTCGGGGTGCTGCCTCTAGACCCTGCAAGGGCGTTGCCCCTTGACCCCACCCGCTAACCGGGTAGAAGGACCCCCATTCTAATTCACAGTAAGGAGATATTCGCACAGTGATGATCAAGAAAAGTCAACTCAATTGTTCATTGTTTAAATCCCTGAATTGTCAAGATTTCCAGATATTGGGTGTTTCAATATGGGATTCTGTCTGATTGGTTAGTCGTCTGAGTATCTGCAATCATTACTTTGAAGATTTATTCTTGAGACTAGATCGTTGAGTGCTTGCAATCAGTTTTCTGATCTGATTAGTTAAAGCATTGAGTGCTTGCAATCATTGTTCTGGGGTTTACTCAACATGCTAGACCGTTGAGTGTCTTCAATCCTTTTTCTGTCCTGATCAAGCGGAAGCTGGAGTGACTATAATCAGTGTTCTGGTAATTTGATTGTGTGCCAGAGTTTTAAGCGCTTATAATTAGTCAGTTGTTGAGAAGGAAGACTGGATTTATGGATTTTTTTTTTCATCTGATGGTGTGGAGATATTAGAGCTTACCTATAAAATTTTCGTGTTTCTTAGATTATTTAGAATAGGTATTACTACTTTTTGTTTTTTTATTTCGGCAACAATCTATAAATTTGTTTATTATCAATAAACTAATTTAAAAAGTAAAAGTTTGTGTGTTTGTATTAACCCCCCCCCCCCTCTACAAACTATGTGATATCTATACACTTTTGTATACTCCTTAGGGACCAACAAGTGATATCATAACAATGTTCATTACTTATTTAATCTTCAAAAATACTAATATCTCTTATTTTTTGAATGGCAAATCAAAACACAATCTATAATGATAATGGCTCTTTTGCCAAACCTTCTAGATTCAACAAGGATAACTTCTTTGTCTGGAAGCAGGGCCGGCCCTTGGGCTAGGCCAGATGGGCGGTCGCCCAGGGCATCAGAAGCCCATCCCTTTTCTACCTATAGTATGCTTCGTTTCTAAAAAAAAGTATGCGACGTCTTACTCTGGCTCTTAATCGATCTCCGACGTCTTGCTCTCGGCTGACTGTCGAACCCTCATTCCAGCAGACAGTATCCTCACCCCAACAGACGTTATCGGTCTCTCTCTTTCTCTCTCTCTCTCTCTCTCTGCCCCTTAACCTCTTCTTCTCGATGTCGAAGTCATTCTGGGTGATGCCCCTTCACGACCTTGGTTATCTGTTTCTACCTTTTTTACTTTTCCAGGTATTTTCTTTCTCAATATATTTAGGTTACTAGGGTATTTTTTTTGGTTTGCCTATTTACTTATTTGGTAATTAGGTTATTTTTCTTTAGTTATTTGGTTATTAGGTTATTTTCTGTTTGATAATTTGTTGATTATTATTATTTGTTGTTTACTTTGATTATGATGTTAATTATTATTAAGCCTCCAAACTGGATGGAAAATATCCTTCTCGGTCATATGTAATTTCCTTAAAGAAGCAAATTAAAAAGTAGAAGCAAATAAAGTAAGAAAAGCATCAAGTTAGGGTCATTTGAAGTTAGAGGTGTGTAATGGATTCAAGAATAGAAGTCAACTATCAACTAAGTTTCTAATTCATGGTTCAGTAGTAGATTATGTTTAGAAGTGTATAACAACAAAATGACATGGAACAAGTGAGTTTAGAAAGCAAGAAATGGTCTAAATGGAGTTGTATACATTCTTGATGAATTTAATGGGTTTTAGACCCAAGTTATTGGATGGTGGAAGTGAACCAAAGAAGAAAACAAATTAGTTGTGATTCAATAAAACAACGTAGTAATATCATTGGTGTAAATTTCTTATGTATCTACATCTTTGATGTTTCTCATAGAGAAGCTAAGCATTATGTTTGTAGGCATTTTAATGATTCCGTTGGGGGATAGGGAAACATTGAGGATCAAGCCCTGAATTTGAGTTTTCTTAATTTAGATGATAGTATCTTAATGATTCGGTTGGGGGTAGGGATACAACTGCTAATTAGCTTGCAAGTTTTGAACTAATATGATAGTATCTAAAGAACCAGGTGTTCTTTGTTTCTTGAACTAGCGGCATATTTCTTACTCTTCGCCCAAGGCATCCAAAACGATTGGACCGTCCCTGTCTGGAAGGAAAGAATATCTCTGTTCCTAGAAGGATTGGATCCTCAGATCCCTACTATGTAGAGAACGAACCATTTGTTCCTAAAACACTCGTGCCCGCGATTCCTGAAACTGCCATGACCCCTGCAATACATGAAATACGTATTCCTAAAACTCCACATTAATGGATTAAGGAAGACAAGAAAAACGTAGCTATTATAGCTAGGTCCCTTCCTAACAATGTCTATTATTCTTTCATGAAGATGAGAACTTCTAATACCATGTGGGACATTTTATGTGTTCTATATGAAGGTACCAACGAAGTACAAGAGTCTAAAAAAATCAACCTTGTAAGACAATACGAAAGTTTCATTTGTGGCAAAAATGAAACCCTGTCTGAGGTACATCAAATATTTAATTGTTTAATCATTAATCTCCGAACAGTTGGGCGAGAATATTAGCATTGTTTAGACAATCTGAAAACCCTTTTCTTGGGACTTCTGAACAGTTGGTGATTCTTTTGAATTTCCCAAAGTAGAATCTGACTTCTCCGGGACACTCGTGACATCAATGGGTTTACTTGTAGTTTTGGGCCCAGTAATTGTAGGATCTTATATGCCCACGTCAAACAAATCTATGAGAGTCACACACATATAGTGTGTAGATCATGAATTAACCAAGATGGTTATAAACCGATATAAGTTACAAGTTGTAAAGTGTAAATTATTATTCTAGTAGAATAATAATAAAAGTGTGTGAAATATAATTATGTTAATTATATGATTTAATTATTAAGTTAATAATTAAATTAGAATAAAGCCCAAAAGGTAAATTAATTATTAAGTTAATAATTAATTAGTTTATTCTAATTGGGTAATTAAGCCTATGAAGTTTAATTAAAGCCCGGTCCGCGAATGAGGAGAAAGGTATAAGTAGGCATGTTGCCTCATTTAGCTCATAACACAATTGGTAAACCTTGAGAGGCAAGAAAAATTCTCTCCTCTCTTCCCTCTCCCTCCTAATCGACGGCCACACACACCACACACCAAGAAATCGATTTCTTAGTGTTCTTCGGGTATTCGGGCTGGCAACCGTTCGTGATCGGATCATACTCGCGTAGATACCGCTAGAGGAGATCTGTTTTGATATCTTATGCTCCGTGTTGATCAACAACTACAATCATTGAGATATCATTCTAAACACCCTATGGTTGTGATCTTAATCCTTTAAGTTGTTAGTAACGGATCCGGGTTAATGGTTTTGCCGGTTATAGTTTTTTTTCTGCTGCATGTTTATGATTCCGGTGAAACCCTACAGTGGTATCAAAGCCCCGTTACAATGACTTTAGAGATTGAATCAATTGAAAAACGGTTGAAAACGAGTAACCGGAATCCACCACCGTCGCCGCCGCGTCCGCCACCATGTGCCGCTGCTGCCATGCACCCCCACTGTCGACAACCACCATCTTGCGGTGTGTTTCCGGTTGGTTTTGTGACATTTCCCTTTTTCAGTGAATTGGGATTTTAGGGTTTCTCGGTTTAGGCCCGTTAGGGCCTCATAGGATTTTTACCTATTTTAATTGATTCGTTGGGCTTGTTTATTTATGTTTAAATGAACCAAAGCCTGCTTTGTTTTGGTTGATGGCCATGATGGATTCGATCTAGGCCAAGACCTGTGGTTGTTTTAAAATGTATTTATTTATGGGTTTTGCAATTTTAACAATCTGCGAATCGTTTTATTTCCGATTTCATATGTAATGTAATAGTTAGGTTATGTTAGCCTAGTATAGATTTATTTTATGTAATTGGAAGACCGAAAGGAATCGCAGACGGTGTCCCAGAGTCCACCTCGGTTGGCGAAGCTAGTGGGAGTCAAGATGCGGTGTCCTTAGGTTTTTGGCCCGGGGTTTTTCCGTGTGGGCTCACTGAAACCTCTTAGTAGGCCTAATCGAATCCATATTATGTGTGTCAGCATGTTTGCATTTGTGGTTGTTTATTTTTCCATCTTTTAATTGCTTATAATTATATGTCATAATTGTTGCAAATTTTAAATCGAAAATTCATCACGACCACTATTTTCGGTAACTTGTAAAATGTTTTTACAAATTAATTTGATAAGTTATCAAACTAATACCGATTCAACGAATTTTATAAATTAATTGGTACCGACTCAAAATTGTTTTAAAACCGATTTAAAACGTTAAATATAAATGAGATCGGTAAAACCCTTTGTAATTAAAATGTGAGTTTTTCGCCACCCATTTAAAACGTTTATCGAAGGAACAACTAGTCGACTTTGAGTGAGCATTGGTGAAGTCGGGTCGAAAAAGTGTGTAGTAAGATAAAGTGCCGACTCACGAGATCATAATACGTGTATTGCCCGCCTGTTATGATAGTCGTGACCCGGACGATCAATTTCTAGGTTGTCACTCAAAAGGAAATTGTGACGTTTAGTATGGTTAAACTCACTTGAGATATTTGTGCATTGTGTATTGCCCGCCTACAAATGATCTCAAGGTGAAGAAGTGAGATTAAACATGTCTTTAATTTCAAAAGAATCTCACGAAGGATCTAAGAGTTGTGATGATCACAATTGGAAGTTGCCTACCTAAATAATTATTTTCACATTTGCGAATTCCCCAATCGTGAAAATTAATAAAATATCGATCTTAGCTAAACTTTTTGAATTTTAAGGGTTATTCAAAAAATTTAAAACTAATACTAAAATCAAACTTTATTTCTGTAGATGTCTACTAATCAAGAAAACACAAACTCAAACCTCTCCCAATACATCTTTGAACCCATCCTGAACATAGGAATATTGAATGGACAAAACTTCTTAGAATGGTTCCAATTATTAAGTATTGCCCTCAGATTCGAAAAGAAGTTCTACGTACTCAAGACTCCTCCTCCTAACCTCCCAGCAAGGAACGCCCCTGAAAGTGCTCAGGTTGCTTATGATAAGTACCAAAGGGACTCTCTTAGTGTGCCCTGCCTAATGTTAGCCTCCATGACTCCTGAACTTCAGAAGGAGCATGAAGAGTTATCAGCCTAGGAAATTATAAACAACCTGAAGACCATGTTTGGACTACAGGTGAGACTGGAAAAGTTTAAAACTTTGCGATCACTACATGCTTGTGTGATGAAGGAGGGAACATCGGTCAGTGCCCATGTCTCAAGAATAAATGACACATTGACCAATTAGCTCGATTGGGATGCCCTCTTGAGCGAGAGTTAGGGGTCAACATAGTCCTGAACTCTTTGACCAAATCATATGATAGCTTTGTGCTCAACTATCACATGATTGGCTTGAACGTATCTCTCCTTAAACTGCATAGAATGCTGAAAACTTTTGAAAAGGAGAATCAACCCAAGTTGGAGAAAGCCAAAAATGTCTTAATGACCAAAGGAGGAGAAGGAGAAGGCTCAAATACCCAGACCTTCAGGTATGATTACTATCGATTTATTCACTTTTGATTGTGATTCATGGATATTGGATACCGGATGTGGAGTTCACATTTATGCTTCACCATAGGGGCGAAGAAGTGAAAAGCAATTGCAACCGAGCCAATTGGAGCTCAAGATGCGCAATGGGACAAGAGTTGATGTTGTGTCTCAAGGGAAATATGATATGATCCTTCCAAATGGTCTAGTTATGAAACTAAATGATTGTCTTTACGTTCCTAGTATCGTTAAAAACATTATTTCAGTTGCACGTTTGAGACAAGATGGATTTATGTTTAATTTTCTTGATGATGGATCTATTTCTGCATGTTTGCATGGTGTGTTATATTTTATTGCCAGACCAGTTAATGGCATTTATGAAATAGATATTCATGGTTATCTCAATCCTAAATCGATATACAATGTGAATGCTAAAAGGCTTAAGCAAGACCTAAATCAAACATATTTGTAGCACTGTCGTCTTGGCCATATAAACAAGAAATGCATTACCAAGCTCCAAGTGGACAGGATCTTGGAATCAACAGATGATTCTTTTGATAAATGTGAAGCTTGTTTATTAGGGAAGATGACTAAGGAACAGTTCAAAGGAAAGCCTGAAAAAGCAAGTGAGTTGTTGGGAGTTATACATACTGATGTGTGTGGGACCTTCAACCAGCCACAAGAAATGGTTGTTACTACTTCATTACATTTACTGATGATTAGAGTAGACATGGATATGTTTACATAATAAAGCACAAGTCTAAAAGCTTTGAAATTTTTAAAGAGTTTCAGAATGAGGTAGAGAACCAATTTGGCAAGAAGATAACAGCCCTTGGGTCTGATCGAGGTGGTGAATATATGAGCCATTAATTCACTGAACATCTTAGCAAGTGTGGGATTATATCCCAATTAACTCCACCAAGAACACCACAACATAATGGTGTGTCTGAACAAAATGTTCATTTCACGGAGATTATTGGGTATTATTTCTACAACCCAGTAGAAAATGATGGTAGGATATCCAAAGGAGATTATTGGGTATTATTTCTACAACCCAGTGAGAACAAAATGTTCATTTCACGCAAGGTTAAGTTCCTAGATATGATTTTCTAGCTAGGCCAAGCAACGGGGATAGAATCAAACTTGAGGAAGTTCATGAAACACCTACAAATGCACAGGTTGACACTAGCGCTCAACAATATGTTGAACCTCAACAAGATGTCGAGGATACCAATGAGAAACAAACAATCCGAAGGTCAGGGAGAATTCGTCAAAAGCCGGATAGATACCTAGGGTTTCTAATTGGATGTGATGATACGGTTGATGATGAACCGTCAAACTACCGGCAGGCTGTGTCAGGTGCATAATTTGACAAATGGCATGATGCCATGAAGGCCGAACTTCAATCCATGGTGGACAACCAGGTCTGGGATCTGGTGGATGCACCCAATGGCTGTAAAGTTGTAGGGAGCAAATGGATTTTCAAGAAGAAAACCGACATGGATGGGATCATGAACACATACAAGGCTAGATTGGTAGCAAAAGGTTTCACTCAGACTCATGGTGTAGACTATGATGAAACCTTCTCTCCAGTAGTCATGATCAAATCCATTAGGATTTTGCTTGCTATAACTGCATGTCATGATTATGAGACATGGCAGATGGATGTCAAAACCGCATTTCTTAATGGACGCTAAGCGAGGACGTGTACATGGTGCAACCAGAAGGTTTTGAAGGTCCCAAGCATCCTAATAGAGTGTGCAAGTTGTTTAGATCCATTTATGGACTAAATCAAGCATCTAGGAGTTGGAATCTCCGTTTTGACGAGAAGATCAAAGAATTTGGATTTGTCAAAGACAAAGATGAACCTTGTTTATACAAGAAAGCTAGTGGGAGCATTGTTGTCTTCCTAGTTCTGTATGTTGATGACATACTAATCATTGGAAACGACATCTTGAAGCTGAAAGGTGTAGAAGTCTGGCTAGGAAAGTCTTTTTCAATGAAAGACCTAAGAGAAGCCGCCTTTACCCTTGGAATAAAGATCTATCGTGATAGATGAAGACGCTTAATTGGATTAAGCCAAAGTAGATATATTGACAAGGTCTTGAAACGCTTCAAGATGGAGAGTTCCAAGAGAGGAAACCTGCCAATGGTGCATGGTGTACAACTGAGCAAGTCTCAATGTCCTTCATCGAAGTAAGATATAGATCGCATAAAGGGTGTTCCCTATGCTTTAGCTATAGGATCTATAATGTACGCCATGATATGTACTAGACCTGATGTATCTTATGCTTTAAGCATGACTAATAGATACCAGTCGAACCCTGGTGAAACTCACTGGGTGGAAGTATATCCTCAAGTACTTGAGAAGAACTAAGGATATGTTCTTGCTATACGGTGGTGAAAAGGGAGATCTGTGTGTTCGAGGATTCTCAGATGCTAGCTTCCAAACCGATCGTGACGACTTCAGGTCACAATCGGGTTTTGTGTTTACACTCAATGGTGGTGCCGTAAGTTGGAAGAGCTTTAAGCAAAGCACAATAGCAGACTCCACTATTGAGTCAGAATACCTGGAAGCTTCGGATACCGGGAAGGAGGACGTATGGATGAAGAAATTCATCACGGACCTAGGAGTAGTTCCTAGCATAGATGGGCCTATCGAGATCTTCTATGATAATGAGGGTGCCATAGCACAAGCAAAGGAACCTAGGTCTCACCAACGGTCTAAGCACATTCTGAGGAACACATCATCCGAGAGATTATCGATCGGAAAGATGTGAAGATTTGCAAAGTTCGGTCGGAAGATAATCCGGCAGATCAATTCACTAAACCTGTGAGTCAGGGCATGCATTATTGCCACGCTAGCTTTATAGGTTTAAGATTTCTAAGTGTTTGAATAGATCTGTAAATCTAGTATAACCTTTGGATCATTAAGCAATGAAATTCTATCTGTTTTGGCATATTGGGTATGAGTTATTGCATTATTTTCATTGTGTTCTATATCTAAAACTATATGATATTGTTTGAAACTGTCCATGGTCAGTTGTCGCTGGGGGACTGATGATGAAATAAGATCATAGTGAAGTTTGGTTAAGGTCAAGTTGGACCAGCATGAGATGCGACCAAAGTCACTTGCGCTTGTAGGTTCAAGTGTTGGAAGACCCGCTTTCAAGATCACTTCCTAGATCGATGTCATAAAGTGAATCTTGAAGGTGATAGTTATTCATTTATCCTTTGGCTTGAGATGCATATTGGGACCTCGAGCATAAGGAGTGTTGTACTTTGATATATGTCTAACGTCGCCTTTAACCGGGTGATTATAACGACTATGTTGGGTGCAATACGATATGTGTAAGAGTTGTATGCATGCAATATGGAATTTTCTCCTCTCAAGATGTATGCTTGGTCGTTTCTATTTGTCTTTGTTTGTTCTAGTTGCTTGTGGCTTGGTTTGTTCTTTCCAAGTCGGGTTGTTTTCTTATTTTTCATTGATGTAACCAGTTCTGTTTTGTACTTTTTTTCTTGTTTTTAATGGAAGTGCCTGGGTTTCCTGCTCAAAAAAAAAGATGAGAAAGAAATCTCTAGGCCCCTCGATGATATTAAATGAGAAATGTATGGCCGTACACAAGTAGATTGATTGAATCAATGGTACTTATTCTCTCATTAAATGTTAGGATCGAGAAACATAATAATTAAACAATCAAAGATGAGTCAAATCAATGCCTTGAGTTCAGTTGAGATATCGTGTAGCAAAGGGATAAGGAATACACTAATCATACATTGACTACGTCAATGAGAAGCTGAAGAGCGTACATTTGTTTGATTTTGGGGGCAGTGGCGTGTTGCTAGACATATAACCATTGTCTGTGTTTTATGTGGCGTGTGCAAATGGGAGACTATAGGATCTTATATGCCCACGTCATATTAAAACACTGCTGAGGTCAAACAAGCCTATGAGGGTTACACGCATAGAATGTGTAGATCACGAATTAACCAAGATGGTTATAAACCGATATAAGTTACAAGTTGTAAAGTGTGAATTATTATTCTAGTAGAATAATAATAAAAGTGTGTGAAATATAATTATGTTAATTATATGATTTAATTATTAAGTTAATAATTAAATTAGAATAAAGCCCAAAAGGTAAATTAATTATTACATTAATAATTAACTAATTTATTCTAATTGGGTAATTAAGCCCATGAGGTTTAATTAAAGCCCAGCTCACGATTGAGGAGAAAGGTATAAGTAGGCATGTTGTCTCATTTAGCTCATAACACAATTGGGAAACCTTGAGAGACAAGAAAATTTTCTCCTCTCCTCCGACGGCCACATACACCACACACCAAGAAATCGATTTCTTGGTGTTCTTCGGATATTCGGGCTAGCAACCGTTCGTGATCGGGTCATACTCGCGTGGATACCGGTAAAGGAGATCTGTTTGATCTCTTACGCTCCGTGTTAATAAAACCACTACAATCATTGAGGTGTCATTCTAAACACCCTATGGTTGTGTTCTTAATCCTTCAAGTTGTTAGTAACGGATCTGGGCTAATTAGGGTTTTGTCGGTTATAGTTTTATTTCCGCTGCATGTTTATGATCCCGATGAAACCTTACTGTAATATCAGGAGTTTGTGCTGGAATTTCAGAATTCAAAGATGTGGAATTCTTTTCAATGTCTGCTTTGATTGGAATTTCTGAATCTTTCTGTGTAATTTTAGGCAAAAGTTTTTCGCTTCTCAAGGTAATGTCCTTAACATGCTCTTTTCCCTCTCTTTGAGGCGTCTCAGTGTCACTGGTAAGAGCTCCAACAAGTCTTTTCCTAATTTCCAATGCCATCTGACCCACCTGAGTTTCCAGGTTTTCGATAGATGCCTGAGTTTGGGTCATAAACCCTTTCATCAATGCTTCCAAAGAATTTGATGACTCAACATTTTGCTTGGGCCGAACTAGGTAGGAAGGCGGATTGTTTTGAAAATTGCTTTGTTGGTTGTTGCGGTTACCTTGGTTTGAATGTGAATTAAAGTTGGATTGCCCGTGATTTTGAAAGTTGGGTTGTCCCTGGTTTTGAAAACTGGATTGTCCTTGATTTTGAAAGTTGGCATGTCCTTGTTGTTTCTGCATTGGTGGATTCAAAGCTGAACTGTTCTATGAAAAATTCGGATGCTTTCTTCATCCGGGATTGTACGTTTGAGAGAACGGTTCAGTTTTGTTTACAAAGTTTACTTGTTTCGAATTTCCAGGACAATGTTCAAAAGAGTGTCCTTCACCACAGTACATGTACTACATTAATTGGACATTGGGGTGTAGATTAGTAGCATCAGACTTCACTTGTTGGCCAGAGGCCAGATTTGAAATGAGTTTAGTGAGCTGTGTTGTCAATGCTGAAACAACATCAACTTCAGTTACTCCAGCTGTCCTTTTCAGTGGTACTGTACGTAGATCAGACCATTGTCCATTATTGTTATAAATCTCTCCAAGTATCTCAATTCCTTCATTGTAGGTACAAGCTGTAAATGCTCCGCTTGCAGTAGCATCGAGCATCTGCTTTTCAACGGCATTTAAGCCGCCATAGAACGTCTCTAGTTGTATGCAGTACGGAAAGCCATGATGAGGGTATTTGCTCAAAAGTTCCTTGTACCTATCCCATGCATCAGGAATTACTTCATCATCCAGTTGTTTAAAAGTTCAAATTTCAGTTATGGACTTAGCATTCCTTGTGGATGGAAAATACTTTTTAAGAAATTTTTCTGCCATTTGGTTCCATGTTATCACAGAATCTGGTTTTAAAGAGTTGTACCATGCTCTATCCCGTAGTGGAAATGGAAAAAGTTTTAATCTCAGCGCATTGCCTAAGACTAACGGGATAAGGAAAGAGTTTGTGATTTCCATGAATGACCGAAGATGAGAGTGAGGATGTTCCGATGGCAATCCAGCGAACTGGCTGTTGGCTTGCAACATCGTAAACATGATTGGTTTTAAAGAAAAATGGGCGGCATCAATGTTTGACCTACACATTCCCGTATGTAACTGTGACAAATTGGGAATAGCATAAGACATAATGCCACCATCTTTGGCATTTTCAAGACAAAAAATGTTTTGTTCCTCATCTTCATATTGGTCTCTTGGTGGATTGTTTCTTGGTGGAATATTTCTATTATTTCTTGGACGATGTCTGTTAATATTATTATTAACAACTTCATTGTGAACAATATGGTTGATGGGTCTACCATTAACGTTATCGCGAACAATGTCATTATTGATATTAATGTTAACATGATCATGAAGATTATGGTCTTCAACAATCTCATCATCATTGTTTTCATTCGAAAAATTTAGAGTTCCATTATTTACATTTTCTTCGTAAAAAGTCTCAACATGCCCTTCGGAATGATCCTTCGTATCCGTTTGATAATCTTCTCCGGACATCGTGGGATTAGTTAAAGTTGGTGAACTTTGTTGGATCCTCCTACGTTGTCTGAAGTTTTGTTCCAAATTAGAATTAGATGGAAATAATAACCGATTAGACAGTCTAAGCATGGACTATTTTTTTGTCTTTTTTGAAAAAGGTGGTAGAAAAATCAATCTTTATAAAAATCTTGCTTTTAAAAACTTCAAACTTTAGTTTGCTATCCCCGGCAGCGGTGCCAAAACTTTGTTGTTAGAATATATTGCTATCCCTTAAAACCAATACTGAAAATAAACCTCGGCGCAAGTATACCCTTAGTCTACTGTCGTATCGTAACAAGTAATAATGATATTTTTAGTATCGAATATCGTTCCCACAACAATGGTTGTAAAGTTTGCTGATTAAAAAGCCCGATCTTTAACAGGATTGACTTCAGATGGTGAAATCGAGGGTTTTTGATTAACTAAAAATGGTGTGGTTGGTTGGTAACTTTGTTTATAAAGAAAAAGCCCGGAGTACAAGGATAAGTCAATATGGAGTTAGATAATTGAATAAAACCATATTATATAGAAATGATTATCATCTCAGAAAATTAATATTGTTCGTAACCTTATTTAAGGTTAACCCGTTTAGACACCAATAGTTAATTTCGAGTTAACTTTAGAGGTATTTCTACGAAATATTAAAAATCTAATTGCAACAACTTTAACGATCATTTTTATATAGTCGAAACACCGTTTTATTTTCTTATTTAACTACCAGTATTTACTTATTACCCTATACCCCAAACTAAGGTTTTTAGCATGCCATGAAATAATTAAAGACGTAAAATTTTAAAGGAGAAATACAAATGTTAGTATAAAGCTAAATAAGCAAATAATACAAAGTGCAGAAAATGAAAAACTAATTATAAGATAAAAGTAATAAATACTGAAATAAAATGCAAGAAACGTAAAACTGATAAAGATAAAGCATATTAAAGAAAGCAAGTAAATAGGACAAGTTTGCAATAAGCAATCTTGAGAAACATAAAGGAAATGAAGCGTAAATTAAGAGAAGATTGAAAAGCTTTTATATTAAAAAATGAGATCACTTAATTATTAAGACCTCTATTAAGTGTTGAATATCCTCCTAATGGATATCTTAATAAGAAAATAAGAGAAGTGAGAAAGGGTGGAAATTCTCCTATGAAAATATCTCGAAGAGGGTGGAGTCTCTAAAAATGGAACTAAACTTGGTTTAAATGGCCTTTGACAATGATCCGCTGAATTCTGCCCTGAGGGATGAACTAGCTCATTTGTTCTTAGCTTTTCAGAAGAGCAAGTTGGATGAAGAGGTGTACCTTCGTCAACGAACTAAAGTTAAATGGCTAAACGAAGGGAATGGAAATACCAAATTCTTTCATCATTCAGTAAAAGAAAGGAGGTGCAATAACCATATAAGCTCGGTTTGTTTGTGATATGTAGGGGAACTACGCTTATGGGGATGATGTGGCGAGTGTGTTTATTGCACATTTCCGTGACTTTATGGGGATAAAGGATGATCATGTGGTGCCGACTATTCCTTCAGAATGGTTTGGCACGTCACTTTCGCTAGGGGAGGCTCTTCATATGATCCGGCCTATAACAATGAAGAGATCAAATATGCTATGTTTAATATTGGTAATGACAGAGCCCTTGGGTTAGATGGGTTTTCTTCATGTTTTTTCAAGAAAGCTTGGAATGTGGTGGGTCAAGATGTTATGGTAGCGGTTCACAACTTCTTTTATTCAGGCCAATTTCTAAAGGAGATCAATCACACTCTTCTTTGCTTCATACCGAAAGTTCCTAATGCGACGAGAGTGAGTGACTTTAGGCCTAGTTCGTGTTGCTCGGTACTCTACAAGTGTATTAGTAAGATTGTTGCTAACAGAATGAAGCATGATCTTGATCGTCTGGTAAGCCCCAACCAATCGGCTTTTATTCCGGGGAGGCGAATTTCTGATAGCATTCTCTTGGCTCACGAACTTGTGGCTGGCTACCAAAGGGGTATTGGCCTCCTCAGTGCACTTTCAAGATTGATATAAGGAAGACATATGATACCGTTGATTCGGAGTACCTTACATAATATGCTTCTTGGCCTTGGCTTTCATTCGGTTTTTCTCAAGTGGATTAGAGAAATGCTAGATACTTCATCTTTCTCGGTGGTGCTAAATGGATAGACTAGTGGGTTTTTTATGGGAAAAAGGGGAATTCGTCAGGGTGACCCGATTTCTCCTAATTTGTTCACTATAGTGATGGAAGGGTTTACAATGATACTCAGACAGTGAATTCAAGAAGCAACAAATTTTGGTTACCATCATGGTTGCCAAGATTTAGAGCTAACCCACTTATGTTTTGCAGATGATTTATTTGTTTTTACGAGAGGTGATGTGGACTCGGTGAACATATAACAGAAATCTCTTGACATATTTAAAGCCAAATCGGGTTTGTCTCCGATTTTAGAGAAGAGCCAAGTGTTCTTTGGAAATGTGTCGGATGATTCTAAAGTTGCTATTATTGGGTCACTTCGTTTCAGTACGGCGGTCTTCCCTATTAATATCTTCGGGTTCCGCTATCCCCTCTTTTTCTGAAGTCGGCTGACTTCAATCCTCTTTTTCTTAAAGTGAAGCAAAGGATCCATAATTGGATGATAAAGTTTCTCTCTTTTGGTGGGAGAAGACAACTAATTATCTCAGTGCTTCAATCTATGCAGCTTTATTGGATGTCAGTCTTCTCATTCCCATCTTGCACAATCCACGAGTTGGAAGCAATTTTTCGGGACTTTATCTGGGCACAAGGTCAAAACTCTCGTGGAAAATGTCGAATTGCATGGAAAGATGTGTACAAACCTATGTCTTGTGGTGGTCTTGGTATTAAGAAGCTATGTGTATGGAATAGAACGTTGCTTGTAAAACATCTTTGGGACATTGTTCAAAAACGGTATACTCTTTGGGTGAAGTGGATATATCAATTCTACATCAAACATCATTCTCTTTTGGCAGTTCACAAAAGGCCTAATTGGTCATGGGTCACTCGTAAGATTTTTGACCTAAGGGGCCAGGTAAGGCAATATTTTTTTTGTGTCTATTGGCAATGGAAGGGATACAAATGCTTGGGAGGACCAATGGTTGTCGTGTGGTCCTTTGTGCAGAACTGTCACTTACCAAACCATTCATGCAAGTGGCTTTTCGGTTACTAGCTCGGTTAGGGAGGCCATTGATAGATTGAATGGTGCATGGCCTACGGAATGGATCCAGAAGTGCCCAACTCTCAACAACATTCCAGTTCCAATTCCAAATGATCAAGAACATGATAAGGCTTGGTGCAGGGGCATGATAATGAGTTAAAATTGTTCTCGATCAAATAAGCGTAGAGAACTTTTGATATGCATGATATTACTTCATTACGCCATAAAGCTATTTAGTTTCGTGGTTTTATTCCGAAACATGCTTTTTGCACGTGGTTGGCGTGCATGGAAAGGCTACCAACTCAAGACAGAATATGATTATGGAAACATGATCCGCCTGATCTATAGTGCGCTCTTTGCAAGACAATAGTTGATTCCCACGATCACCTTTTCTTTCAATGTCAGTTTGCAGCTGCGGTTTGGAGTAGAGTCAAAGACGATGTTGGCACATCCCTATTTTCCCCAATAATTGGAACGTTATTTGTGGTGGGTTGGATTTAAACACCAATCCTAAGCGGTTGATTCACAAATTGGGCCTATCTGTGACTGTCTACTTTATTTGGCAAGAGGGAAATATAAGGCTTTTTGATGATAGCAGAAGGACAATATCGGATGTTGCTAAGGAAATTCGATATACAGTCCTCAAAAGGATGGCTTGGAAAAACAAATTTAAAATATGTGTGGAGATTGATGGCTTGGAGGTTACTTACTGTGGTTCGATGCTGTTTTTGGTTGTGTGTGGGTAGGGAGTTGTATTTTAGTTTTTTTTTATTGAATCGTTCGTCTGGTTTCGGTAGGTTTTGGTTGCTTATTGCTTGGTTTGCTTTGACAAAGCATTGGACTTTGTTGATGTAATTGCTTCTAACCTTCTTTTTCTTTTATAATATTGCTTGGTTTATCGGTTAAAAAAAAGAGAAATGAGAAAGGGAAGTAGTTCTGCCGAAAATAAGGACTAAAGAAAGTCAACTTGATTACTTTTTTCATGGATGGAAAAGTTCACCCTCCAATCCATGGATGCCAAAATTGAGAGAACTCCTAATGGTATTGCTACACTACAATCTAATGAATTCTCCTTCTACTACAACAATACCACCTATATATATATATATATAATACTACAAAAGGGCCAGGCTTTTTCAAGCCACTTGCCATCCAAAGGGCCAAGCCCATCTAAAGTTTTTATAACTAATACAATTACTAGCCCAAAATATTAGTAACCTGTAAAACAAATAAGCAGCCCAATAATAGGAAACCAAAAGTAACAAGAGTTTGACCCAACAATTCTATTACAAAAAGATTCATCTTCAACACATACATGTGGGTTGCGGCCCAATACTGTAGATCCGGCCCAAAAGCAGTCTTGTTGGTCAAATATTATCATCTTCATGCTCGTCAAAAAGTTGATGGCCACCTACTCTAGTTACTGAAAAGAAAACGAAAGATGAAAATCATGAATAATGGTGCTAAATATAACAACTTATTGCCACAAATTCAAGTTTCCTTATTCGATAGATAACATATTAGAAAGTTACTAATTATCGTTACTAATTAAGAACATAACTAAAAAGACGACTAAAAAGGATTTAAAAACTATAAAAATACACGTAAATATGGTTAATAAATTATCTATATCAATAACACACCCCACACCTTGATTATTGGATTCGTCAAGTAGAGGAACAACAAAAATAAGTGTACAATAGAGCCAAACAGAAAAAATTGACCAAAAATTCTACAACCGTACGACTAAGTAATATAACAACAGAAAACCATAATAATATGGATGCACAGTGGTGGGATGGAATGTCTTCAACCATTCGGTACATCGTAAAATGGATGGAGAGTGAATTGATGAACCCTCACCATATACATAGTGAATTGATGGAGAGTGAATTGTAATATGAGGAATCAGATGAAATCAGATGGAATCGATGGAAAAACAAATAAACAAAGAGGCTATTGAAAACAAACAAACGATCGATTTACTTGAAGAGTGATGAATTGAGGAATCGGTACATAGTGAAGTGAATCGATAGAGAGTGAATCAATGAACCCTAACAAATTTCAATTTGGGATGGAGCGATGTTTCATTTTGCATTTTGTTCCATTTTGGTTTAAATTTGAGTTGGTTCAAATCTAGAAACCCTCCAATAAGCAAAATCCTTAATCAGCTTTGGGAAGATACACCGTATATGTTTTGACGTAAACATTGGCAAAGCCATCCATCATGACCTGACCATACACATGGCAAAGTTTGAAATTTGAATTATTGGTACCCAATCATGAATAACAACTTTGCAAATGGGAAAGAGACCCGTGAGGATCCCAATGAACTTGGTGTTGGTGGTTAGGATTAAAAACAAGCTTTAAGGACTTGTAAGTTATGCATATTAAGTTGTCTTTAAGAAATTTTTGAATTCCTTGCATAAATTGATAGCACTTTATGCATTATAGGTTGTATTTAAGACTTTTGGTGTAAGGGGTTGTTTGGCAGTTGCTGAATGGTTTGGTGCAAAATGATTAAGTGGTCAAAATGATTAAGAAGACCTTATGATATAGTGCAAAGTGAAATATAATTGTTTGGTAATTGTTCAGGATATAATCAGGGATCTTAATGATTAAGGAAGGTCCATGATACAAAATGATTTAGAGGGTTTTGGAACCATTAAGAGGCAGACTTTTCTTTTGCCAAACAAGATTCACCTGTTAGCGATTCAAAGTTTACCTATGAATGGAACCGTTAAGAGGTTGTTAGGTCTAAGATTTAGACCTAGTTAGTTGATGTTTTATAAAGTAAGCTTTAATATTTTGTAAATATATTTCAATGTAATTGGGCTTTGGGCTTGGGATTTATCATGTAACTTGGTCTCATATAAATAGTTTGTCATAGGGTCTTAGCTTATTATGAGAGTCGACTCCCAAAGTTTACTGTGTGTTTTGTAAGGTTTTCTACATTTAATGATATTCTAAGAGGATGAATTGAGGGATCTTACACGAATCTATTGTAATCTGGGACTTACAATTGGTATCAAAAATCTTTCTTCGATACGATCAATCAATTACAACATATTCGATGATTTTATGAAATTAATGAAGTTTTGTTTTTCGATGATGAACAATAAGTTTTTAGATTGAATTTTGGTGAATTGATAACAAATTTGACGTTCTTTCATGTCAAATTGATTCTATGATCATTTTCTAGTCATATTGAATCAATTACAATCATCGATTTAAAGGTTTTAGAGCTAATTTGATCAAAACTCGGAGTTTCTAGGTTTTTTGTTCGAACGAACTATTCGTGACAAATTTGATGAGTTTTTGGTGAATCATTGTGGTTTTATCTAATTCGTTCTAGAGGATTACTTGAATTGTGTTTCCGAACGAGTTATGATCATCGATTTGGAGCTTATTTGACAAATTTTGAGGTATTTGAAATTTTTTGATCGATCTAAGAACATCCGGGATATGTGAGAACATCCGAATTTCTACAGATTTTAAGCTAACCGGATTTAGAGATGGACACCGGAAATCTGCGGTGAATTCTCAAATCGGGAAATCTATAGTGAATTCTGGAATCGGGAAAACTCGTGACCGTATGTGACTCCCGAATACGGGAGATCCAGATTTTAGACTACATTCACACATCAGAAAGTCATTCGGATTTTTGGCTCATACTCGCATCCGGATTTCAGACTTATTCGGAAATCAGAAATATCCAGGTTTTTGACCCCCGGGCTAAGTCTTGGGAGGAGGGATTGTTCCTCGGAATCATTTCGCGTAATAAATGTATGACATCATTCTGATCATTAGTTTGTCGTATTACCAATTTCGAGAAATCACTAATTTTCATTACTAATCTATGATATATTATTTTTACCACACTTAACGTTTTCTAAAGATTGGAGGTTTCCGCATAGCGTGTGTGACAACGTAGTTCATTATGGTTTATCGTAAGACAAGTGGGTGCTTAATTTCCTATGCTCAGGACATCACATAGATTTTTTCCTAATTTTCTCATAGCCCCTGTTTGGGTAAAAATCTCCGAAACCCGCGACCGTTGACCAAAACGTGCGACGAAAGATGTTTTATAACTTGTAAGTATTAATTTTGACTCTGTAGTCGTCGCTCGAACGAAACTCACAACAATGGATAATGACGTACCACGAGCAAACAATGATCGCCCATTCGACTCACGACCTTGATGTCAGGTATATTATTTTAGACTAACGAGCCAGTGGCGGACCCAGGATTTTAGGGGAGCGGGTGCACAAACGAAATGCTTAAAAAATATTTAAGTAAAAATACAAATTCATTAATACGATAAAGTCATAAAACAATTAAAGAACTAAACAAGCTAATTTCTACGTATGTCCTCGACGAGGCCTCATCTTTTGAAAGCGGGTAATGATATCATCATTCGTGGCATTGCAAATCGCTTGTTTTTCGACGCACAAATGACGCGGCATTCAAAAATTCATCCCCCATTCGATTGCGCAAATTCGACTTCACAAGCTTCATTGAAGAAAAACATCTTTCAACCGAAGCGGTTGCAACGGGTAAAGTCAAAGCCAACTTCAATAATCGATAAACTAACGGATAAGTAAAATGAATACCTGTTTCGACCATCACGATAACCAATTCGTCAACACCATTGAAGTTGGCATACCTTTCATCTTGAAGCACATAGTGACGGTATAAGTCTAATTCACCCGAAATATCGACCTTATTCATTACATCAAAATCATATGGATAAAAGTCACAAAGTTTCAATAAACATGATTTGCTGAACTTTGAAAAAAGTCACGAGGACTTGAAGCCGCCATGTTTTTAATCAATTCGCTGCTTACCTCACTAAAGCGATCCCCGAATTCTCGAATTTGCAAATCCACCACAGCGTTGAATTCTTCATACTCATAATGATGTCGGTTGGTGACGTGTGTCCTTTACCTTACACTTATTGAGTTTAGAAATTCTTCCTCCATTTCCTTGTTCTCAATTAGATACAAATCACAAAAAGTTTGAACTTTTCTTAAAAGCTTCTCAAACCCACTTTCTCTTTTAAATTTGTAGTTGGTTTTTAGTTCCTTCTATCAATAAAGCCGCTTCCAAGATGTTTTGATCCTTTTTTTGAAGAGATTTCGACAATAAATTTGTCATCACTAAAAGATCCAACATCAAATGCAAATAAAACCCAAAATTAAAAGTTTGCAACTATTGAAGAATACCAAATGCTTGGCTTTTGAGGGGACCATCCCCTTCCTTCATAAGCCAATGAAGCAACTTCACGACATCCGGAAACAAAATGTCTTACTTTAGATCCTATTTTTCAAGTTGGGAAGACATGACCACGCGGTTGGCAAGGTCCTCCAAGCCAATATAGTCGTCGTCTTTCATCTTTCTGATTAGCATCGTAAGTCGAGATTTTTGGTCGCTCGGCTGGATCCCAGGGAAGATCATCAACGTTTATTGTTCTTGTATCATTTGTAGTTGTAGGTGGTGTGGTACTTGGTGCGGCGGTGTTTGAATCATTGCTTGAAACAAATCTAGTAGGGGTTGAGGTCGGGTTCGGGGTCGGGGTCGAGGCCAAGGTTGGGGTTGGGGTTGGGGTTGCGGTTGGGGTACTACTTGCACCCGGTTTCGATGGCGATGTAGCTTTTCTTTTAAAATATCTTTCCATAGCAACACTAATAAAATTATAAAAACAATAAAATACAAACTTAGGGCAAAATCAAGTAAGCAATAAGCAATTTGCAAACAAGTCAACAAGATTAGGTAAAAATAAACTAATCAAATAAACAATAAACAAACAAGATTAAGGTAAAATTAGGGCAAAATCAATAACAAGCAAAATTAGGGAAAAATTTAAACAACAAAGTTAGGGTTAGGGAAGGAAAACTTTTAAACCTTGAGAATTGAGAATTGAGATTTGAGAGTGGTGGAGACGTGGGGTGGACTGGTGGTCGGAGCCTCGTCGGCTGGAGTCTCGTCGGCCGAAGTCTGACTTTAAAAAAAATTCGAATGTTGCACAGTGGGTGGGTAATGGTGGGTTTACAATTTCAAATATTTTGGAGTCTGACCTTTCTGTTTGTTTGTATTCATTGACCTTTTAGTTTTAGAATTGAAATTCAGTTCTTTAAATAATTCAATTTTTTTTTGATCTGATGCTCTCCGTGTGGGACCCATAAGAATTTTTCAAGTTTTGCAATTGTGCACCTACAAACCTTGAGAATACAAAAAAATGACACAGCACCCCTTGGAATTTAGCGGGTGGACCTTTAGTAAAATTAACGAAACATCACGATTTTTACCCTTACGGAACTGAGTCGAGCGGTAGCACCGGACCCCCTCCCCATAGGGTGGGTTCGCCCCTGTAACGAGCTAACTGTTGATCGGCCGTTATGTATTATACAGGACCGTTAGACAGTTACGATTCACACCATCAAAGACATTCATGAAGGCCATCAATGTCAGACGACAGTTACAAACGACTCCAGCTATAAAATTAACAATCAAATCAACAAAGAGACCACGATTAACAATCACAGTGCTTTAGCATCACGAATGATACAATAGTTTTCTAGATTTCATACGATATTACTCTTCTTGTTTCATATTTCTCTCTGTAATCGTACGATCATCGTTCTAAAGGATGACGTCCCTGCTTGACGTCATTTCTTCATAGTGCTACGATGATACATCCTATCGTCCGCAGTTGTTTCCATCGTTAAAGGGTTTTCCCGCGTCACCAAATCTCTTGTCTTTAGTTTTTATTTCCTAAACCGCATTTGTCGTAAGAATACTATCTGCGATCGATCAGCTCCACAAACTCCTTAAATTGACTTTTGATAAGTTAATTTCCCTTCTTTGTCTTAATGGCATATCATGAAGCTAACCCAGCCGGAGAAACATTAAGGGCAGAGCTACATGCCGCACAGCAGCGAATTCAACAGTTGGAAGCATAGGGGTTTTCTTACGGGAACTACAATCCGATACCTCGACCACCGGCCGGTCCGATACCGCCATGGGCTCAATATGTCGGTCATCGACCGCAACTCAACAATTTTCAGCACTAATATGCTAACTCGCAGTTTCAGTATCAGCAACCTGGATTGTGGGCACATCATAACGGCCAGTATCAAAATCCAAACAATCAAAACTCCGGTTATACGATGCCGACGGGACAACAACCAAACGCTTACGTGCAGAATCAATCCTCCGTCAACACAATAGATCCAGTGATCGGACGACAAGGCTTGTTTAGCATTCCTGTCATGGAACCTGTCGCACGACGCATAAATCTTCTGGAGGAACAAGGCAAGAAAGTATTAGCTTTATTGTCCAAGCTACCTGAAGCAGCCGTACCTGTCGATGTCGAACCCCCTACCAGATTTCAGACATCACCATTCTCTGATGCAATTGCCTTGATCGACGTTCCCAAGAAGTACAACATTCCTGCGTTCACCTTGAAGTATTTAGGACTGACGGATCCTAAGCAATTGATGTGGACCGTATCGATACCTCTTCTGTATCAAGAAGTCTGCATGTGCAAAAGCTTTGGAGCGACACTCACCGGAGCTGCCCTGCAATGGCTAATAAATCTAAAACTAAAGTCAATAAACTCCTTTGCAGATCTTGCCTATTAGTTCTTCCAACAATTAGCCAGCAGTCGCAAAATGGAAAAACGGACGGGAGATTTATATTATATTATTTAAAAATCTGGTGAATCTATTCGCAATTACTTTAACCGTTTTAACTCGGAAATGATAGGTATACGAAATTGCGACATTCGGACGGCGATCGAAGCATAGAAATAGGGACTGGACAGTACGTCAGATTTATATTTGGATCTCACCAAATACCCCGCTGAAACGTTTGAAGACGTACGAGCACGAACATTAGCTTACATGAGGGTCGAACATGACGCCTCCTTTCAACGAAAGCATTCTGACAAGAGATGTCCTCTAGGAGTTAAGAAGCCGGACTTCAAAAATCGATCGACACCCAAGTCAGATCCACCAAAGCAGATATCGAGCGTTCGATTCGACAAAAAAGAAGGAAACGCCATCCTCCCGCTACACGCAGCATCATAAGATTTCATTTTATGAATTCAAGGGAACGACTGGTGATCTACTTAAAGCTCTGAAAGAAATCCCAACGACCGTAAGATGGCCAAAGAAAAATGATTGACCAGATGAGAAAAAAGATACAACAAAGTGGTGCGATTTCCACGACGATCATGGTCACATGACTGACGACTGTGTCGTACTGACAAAAGAAGTCGCGTGGGTCATATCGAAGGGACATCTTCAAGATATTTTGTCTAACGACAACTCAGGTATTATCCCTAAATCTTCGTCTCCGAACACTACTAAGACCGTGAATTGCATTACAGGTGGATCGAACGTCTGCGGGCTTACCTACTTTGCAGTAAAGAGACACGTCGCGCAACGGACGGATAACCTGCAATTCCTCGGGCACGAAGACCGAAACCGGATGCCGACTTGGAAAGCATGCCGATCACGTTCAATGATCACGATCTGGACGATCTACATCCTAAACATCACGACGGTCTTATAGTCCAGTTGACGATCGGGAACTGTTCTACAAAGAGGGTACTTATCGACAGAAGCAGTTCAGCCAACATAATTTTTTCTTGGCACTCTGAGAGCAATGGGAATAAACGAGACTGAGATCGTACAATGTTCGACGATCTCAGTAAGCTTTAACGGAGATGCTGCTCATACCATCGAAGAAATCATCCTTCCTATTTACGCAAAGGGAATCAATAAATCGACTAAGTTCAATGTTATTAACTATTCGTCTGCATATAACTTTATCCTCGGCAGGCCATGGATCCACGAAATGAAAGTTGTCCCTTCGACGTATCATCAAGTACTTAAATTTTCGATGTTGTGGGGAGTTCAAGAAATAAAAAGCGAATAGAAAGTAGCACGCGAAGGCTTCAAGACAGCAATAAAGCCATGGAAATAACCTATATAGAAATTACAGAGTCAGGAAAATTCGGTTGAAGGGGCCATCAAGCAAGAACTAGTCGAATTCCTCAGACAGAATGCTGATTGCTTCGCCTGGTCGCACGAAGACATGGTTAAATTCGATCCAGAGATCATATCACGTCAGCTGTATATTGATCCGTCGTATAAACCAATGAAGCAGAAACGTTGCAAGATAGCGCTAGAAAGGAATAAGGAAAAGATGGAAATGGGTGGTCTCAGAACGAATAGATAACCTTGAGAGCGTCTCTCGCTCTTTTGGAGTAGACTCTCACTCTTTTGGAGTAGACTCTGACTGTTTTGGTAGACTCTCACTCTAATAAAATAGATTCCCGCTCTTTGGAAGAAACTCTAACTCTCTAGAGTTTCTGGTCGACTTTATTGAAGATTTCAGCCCTGTACTGGAAAAGTTGACAGTCGAAGTAGCGCATACTGTGGCGATTCAAGACGAGCGACCATGGGATTTACACTTCGACGGATCCCCTAACATACGAGGATCAGGATTACGTGTCGTCTTGAAATCACCACAGGGGGGCACAACGATATACTCCATGACCCATAATTTCAAAGCTACCAACAACAAGACAGAGTATGGAGAATTCGCGACAGGAGATTTAAAAAAAATGACGGTACATTGGCAGATCGCCAGAGGTCGAATGAAAAAGTTCAAAAACTTACGACATTCGTACCTCGGTATCCTCGGCTACAATGTGGATGCACTCGAAGAGCTAAGAGGTTCTACTTATATTCGAATGGCATAACAACGACAGTCTGTCAGACGTCACTTCAACAAGAATGTCAAGATAAAAGTCTTCCAAATAGGAGATTAAGTCTTACGACGTGTCTTCCAAAGCACCCAGAAGCGGAACGCAGGTAAGTAATCAGTCAAGTGGGAAGGACATTATCGAATAACCACAGTCGTCGGAAAAGGTGCTTATCAATTACAAACCTTAGACGATCGGAATGTCCCACGTAGCTGGAATGCGGTACATTTGAATAGATATATCTTTTAATTATTTTACTCATGCTTTTTTCCCTTGAAATGTTACTGACTTGAGCGTCGGAGGATCGTTGGTCTGAGCAAAGACCACCCCTAACGTTATCTTTGTCGCAGGAACGCACCATCAAAAGATATTTCTTATCGCAAGCACGCACGATTCACCTTATGCAAATTAAAGACTTAAACTTCGAATTTGACTTTTCATCGAACATAATACGTCACTCGTACGAACGATTAAAAATTTATGAATCAAAGGCTCAATCGGTAGGAAGATTCATTCTTTTCTAAAGTCTTAATCGACGATGACTAAGTGTATTCTTGACCTACAACCCGGTTTATTTTTCATCAGATTATTTTCAGTCTGAAGGTAACGGACAAACGTATGATTGAATTATAAATGTTCGACAAAAGCAATCAAGAAGTGAAAATTGCATTGATTTAAAGGGGCGTTGCAAAAAGAGGCACGACTATAATAAGTCGCCCTAGAAAATAGCCCTAAAAACAAAAAAATAAAAAGACTAAGGCGCGGGAGGGTCAACGGCAGGGATGCCTTCCTTCTCGTCATCAGAATTCAAGTCCGCCTCACTGCCGCCAATAGCGGAAAGAAACTGATCAACGATCAGTTGGGTGTCCTTCAAAGGATCTTGCCCTCTCAACTGACGACGAGCCATCGCCGCCTTAACCTTGGCACGACCAAAGAAGTCGAGCACTTCCAGCCGATCGTTAAGATCAACGATCTTTTCTTGGGCCTCGCCCAGCTGGGTCCGCAGGTCCTCGACCTCCTAAGCAAGAGCCTCCCTGGCTCTCGGCACCTCGGCCTCCAAAGCCGGCACCCGATCCAGAGCCTCCTTCAGACAACCCCTGAGCTCGATACTCACGTTCTTTTCATGATCATGATCATCACGAGCATCGTCCAAAAGAATGCTAAGTTTGTTCGCCTTAATCGTCGCTGCCGCCTCTTTGGCCTGAGCAACAGCCTCGCGCTCCAGCGCCTTTTCCTCGGCTGCTAAAGCCATTTTCACGACTTGGGACACCTGGTCGACCTTAGCTTTCATGCTAAGGGACGCCTGAATGGCCTGGAATAAGCAAATAAAACGTTAGGACTGACTAAAGGCATAAAACGCAAGGTCGCATGATCGCACGCAATCGCGCGACACACGATTTATGATGCCAGACATTAGAAAATATATAAATCGCACGATCACACGCAAAACGCATGACGCACGACCATAAGACTTAAAAGTTTTTACTTGAAAAAGGTGCTCCGTGAGCGTAGTGTGTGCATTGGCCAAATGCACCCCCTCATAGCGATCCTTGAAAACATTGAAGTTTTCAAGGACGCCAAAAAGCCTTTGGCGGTCCATAGGTCCCTCCCTCATGAAATTTGAGGGAACCTTAAACTAGAAGACGGGAGCTTCTGCCGTTTTCTTTCCCTTCTCCTGCGATGAAGGGCGAATACCAGGTACAAACGGCGGCACGCTGGAAACTGGGCCCGCAGAAATCGGCTTCGTCACCGCTGACGTCTTTGCCCTCTTAGGGTCTTCAACCCCAAGAGACGGTCCTCTCAGGACAGGCCCCACGGGCCTCTTAATCCCTGATTGGGACTCGACACTCTTCCTTCGCAACTCCATGCCCCGTCGGGCAAGGAGTGTTTGATGATCTACCCTAGAGACAGGGAAATCAATCTTCTTCAATGACGGGGAAGACCCCGTCCCTCCAACGAACGTCGCCCCACTAGAAGGGGTCGACGATGCTACACCCTTCGATGGTGTAGCTGCCAATGGAACATCCACCGAATGGGATTCTACAACTCCAGATTGGCCATCCGTCTCCCCTATACGAAAAAGCAAACTGATTAGCAAAATCGAACAATCAAACAAGAAAAATCGTATGAAAGAAACACTTACCGGTCATCTCTTCCTCTTTTTCTTTTTCTTTTTCTCTTTTTCCCTAAGAGGCCTCCGAGGTACCCGAATAGGTAATATCCTCGTCCTCTTCGTCAACGTATGGACAAGCCTGGACCCTGAATGTTCGATCAGGGATCAACAGGAATCGTTCGACCTTCGCCTCTGAGTCAGGTAAGGGGCGAAGGATGTCGAAATCAACAGCTGCAAAAGAAAAAATGCACGATCATTAGATTAAAAATATAGTGAATTGAAGAAACGAGTGGCCTAAAATAAAACAGAGTTCACCATGAGTGGGCCAACCCAGTGTAAGCCACTGGCCACTCTCGTCTGAAGATGACGCACGTCCGAAGACATATCGTTCCTTCCAACCATGGTCATTCACTGCGCGGTCCCTTGGACCAGAATCCGCTCTTTGCAAAAGCGGCTAAAGGGACTGTATCAATGGTTCGCCTTCGCCTTTACCATATATGCCACAATGAGTTCGTGGATGGTAAAAGGTGACTCCCAATCGGACGTCAGCCGTTCGATCGTCGCCACGATCCTCCAAAATTGGGGCATCATCTGCCCCCGTGAAAGGTCGAAACACTCTAAGAACTCTCGGGACAAACGAGAGTAAGGCCATTTGAGCCCTATCTTAAAGGGATACTCGTATAGAACGAAATATCCCGCCGGAAATTCGGCCGGCCTCAGCTCGCCGGGACTCTCCAATTCGATTCCAGCTGGCAGACCGGCCAAATCCTTAAATCTCAGTAAATCATCTACATTCGCTATGGTGCTCATTGGGTCTACCATTTCCCTAAAATCTTCTATCGAGCTCAAGGCCTCAGAAAATGAAAATTCTTCCCAACCTCTAACTCTAGCTATGGACTTTTGATGCATATAAAGGGAAAAGATCGTACCTTAGATGGAGCTCTAAAATCCTCGAAAGTGGAAAGTGCGAAGTTACAGGTTTTAGGAGAATTCGCTTACTGTAAGATTGAAAGAAGCCAGGAAGATAGAAAAGGAAAGCTATCGCCTCCTTTTATACTCGCGAATTTGCACGGAATCGTCGCCTCGTCTCCCTGTGGCGACATCTATCCCACGCCTTTTTGCCTACCCTCATCGGATGGACGACACATGTCCATAACAGCTGTCTACGAACGCCTGTACACACGTACGACATCATCGTGGCTTATCGTTTTCCAACGAATCAACTCCGACACGTCATCGTGACTCAGCAAGATCCTATCGTTTTCTAACTAATCCTGTTTCAAATGAAACGATTCGGTTGCCCATCGGATATACTCGTTAATTCGACGACGCGTGTCCTATAAAAATTCAAAAATAAAGCTGCCGCTTGAAAATTTGAATTTGAGGGCAAACTGTTTGGGTAAAAATCTCTGAAACCCGCGACCGTTGACCAAAATGTGCGACGGAAGCTATTTTATAACTTGTAAGTATTAATTGTGACTCTGCAGTCATCGGTCGAACGAAACTCACAACAATGGATAATGACGTACGACGAGCAAACAATGATCGCCCATTCGACTCACGACCTTGACGTGAAGTATATTATTTTAGACTAACGAGCTAACCGTTGATCGACCATTATGTATTATACAGGACCGTTGGACATTTACGATTCACACCGTCAAAGACATTCATGAAGGACGTCAATGTCAAATGATAGTTACAAACGACTCCGGCTATAAAATCAACAAAGAGACCCCGATTAACAATCACAGTGCTTTAGCATCAAGAATCATACAATAGTTTTCTAGATTCCATACGATATTACTGTTCTTGTTTCATATTTCTCTCTGTAATCGTACGATCATCGTTCTAAAGGACGACATCCCTGCTTGATTTCATTTCTCCATAGTGCTACGACGTTACGTCCTATCGTCAGCGGTTGTTTCCCTCGTTAAAGGGTTTTTCTGCGTCACCAAATCTCTTGTCTTTAGTTTTTATTTCCTAAACCACATTTGTCGTGTGAATACTGTCTGCGATCGATCAGCTCCACAAACTCCTTAAGTTAACTTTTGATAAGTTAATTTTTGGCATTAACAACCCTGTTATTTCATCAAGCTCATTTCATCAAGCCCATTAGCAAGTGTTGAAAATTTGACTTTCTTGGTCAAAACTTCATTAGTGTTATCCGAAGAGCCGGATTTGAAAGTTTCAGAATTGGGTGATTGATTCAATACTTGATTTAAAGATTAGAAGTCTGAGTTTCTACAATCATTACTCCTGAAGATTTATTCTTGAGGCCAAACCGTTGAGTGCTTGCAATATTTGTTCTGACCTGATCAATTAGAATATAGAGTGCTTACAATCATTGTTCTGCATGTTTTCTCAAGATGTTAGACCGTTGAGTGTCTTCAATCATCTTTCTGTCCTGATTAAGAGGAAGTTTAAGTGACTACAACCAGTGTTCTGGTAATTTGATTGTGCTTTAGAGTTTTGAGTTCCAATAATCATTCAATCATTCATCTGATTGTAAAGATTGGATCTGGTTTTGGTTATTCAGTCTTTTGGAAATCAACTTATCTTTCTGGTTTGACGTTGTTGATCAAGAAGCTATGTTCTTGATGCTATATCTATCTCCCAAAACTCAATCTTTTGAAGGTGTTTGTTTTGGTCAACCAAGTTGTTTGTTAATACCCTATTTCATGAGCTTATCTGAAAAAGTTCTTGAATTGAATGCTTATTCAACTCACGGTTCAAAGACATATTCTTTGTTATTAGACTGATTTTGCACAACGTTGCCAAGCAACTCGCATTTTATCTATCTCGTAGTTTGATGAATCGTCATGCTTGTGAGCTGGCTGAGATTCTGCGGTTAATAGTTGTGCTGAATTTCTATAGATTTAAATAATTGTACTTGGTGCAACTAGTGACGTTTCTTGCACGTTGAATCTGATTTTAAAGTTGAAACTGAAGAATAAGAGCTTAATTCAAGGGGGAGCTTGGAATGTTATTGAAGACAAGCAGGCAACAACAGTAGTATGTTTTCTAAGGAAAGCAAGGGGCAGAAGATCTAAAGATGCTTCAGTATGCTTTATTTATAAAACATAGGGGAATATTGTTAGGTCTAAAATTTAGACCTAGTTAGTTGATTTTTTATAAAGTAAGCCTTTAATATTTTGTAATCGAATTTCAATGTAATTGGGCTTTGGGCTTAATCATGTAACTTGGGCTCATATGAATAGTTTGTCATAGGGTCTTAGCTTATTATGAGAGTCGACTCCTAAAGTTTACTGTGTGTTTTGTAAGGTGTTCTTCATTCAATGATAATAAGAGGATGAATTGAGCAATCTTACACGAATCTATTGTAATATGAGATTTACAAAGGTATCCTAAATGTTTATTAATGTAGTATAGATATAGATAGGGTAAAATGCAAGAAATAACAATCTATTTTCATAAAAAAATTATTATAACATTGTTAATTTTTTTATTACAACAATGTAATTTAAAATTATATTTTATTAGAGCATTGTATTTTGAAAAATCTACTCATTATAGCATTGAATAACCTTTTGTTTTAAATATAGCAACTATACCAGGTTTCTATACAATCTCATTGTCCATATAGGTTGTACGTGTAATATATTGCTGATATGACATTTCTTATTTTTTTTTTAAAGGCAAGTTAACACACACTTACATACATACATTTTCCCGAGGTATCCGGGCTCCCACTTAAGGGTGCCGCCCGACTAATCCCCGTCGATCACGACCCAGCCCAATTAAGGGTACCACTAAGTGGCAAACTCATGATCTGGATATCTCCATATGAACACCGCAGGGTTCGAACCCTGGTAGTCAAGGATACTATCCACTGACCCCCATGATATTACTTTACCACTGGGCTAGACATGTTATGATTATACTTTCAAAATATTAACTTTATATATTATTTAATAAATATATTACACTAATTAAGCGAATTTACATTATTCATAAATATAACAATATTAAGAAAATTTGTAGATCACAATTTATTTCTTAATATTTAAAAATTATATATATTTTAAACTAAGAAAATAAGAATTATCACGTTTTTTGACATAGCATATTATTTAAAAACTGAAGGTTATCTTGTTTAAAAGGTAACAAATTATTTATTGCTATATTATATAGATTTTTTAAAATTCAATATATTTATAAAAATTAATTTAAAATTATATTATTATAATAAAAAAAAACTGAAAGCACTAGAGTATAATAAACAAACAAATTTACGAAGGTATTCCATTTATCGGATTTAGATAAAGATAATTAAAAGCTGGGGCTGACCGGCTGACTGGGAGTTAGTGAAGACCAGAGTAGAATCGATATAGAGACCATATTTCTCGAACACTCTGGATCTCCTTCAGATTATCTCCAATGGCGAATTCCAGTGCTCCAAAGAAGGTCTTGATGTTATGTGGCGATTACATGGAAGACGCTGAGGTTTCTTTTGCTTATTTTTGATTCTTAACACTCACTTTCGCTACTATAAAATTCAATTTTCGATGCGCAACATAGTTTTGTGATTGAATGAATTGTATCGATTTTGCAGGCGATGGTTCCATTTCAGGCATTGCAAGCTTTTGGATTATCCGTCGATGCTGTTTGCCCTGGTAAAAAATCGGGTGATATTTGTCGCACTGCTATCCATCAACGTTCTCCCCATCAGGTCCTCCCCTCACTTGATATCCGTACACACTTTAAAATTCTATACAAGTTGGTAATACTTCTTTAATGGCTGTTTGGCAGTTGCTGAATAATGATCAGGTGGTAGGCTCTTGTGATATAGTGCAAAATGGAACATAATTGTTTGGTAATTATTCATAGTGAAATTAGGGCGCTGAATAGTTAAGGAGACTCAAGATACAAAATCATTAAGAAGGTTTTAGAACCAACCAACCATTAAGAGGCAGACGTTTTTCTGCCAAACAAGATCCACTCTCAGTGATTAAGAGGCTGCATCTTAATGGAACTATTAAGCGTCTTAGATTTAAAAAAAAAATCAGCATTTTTCCAGTGCCATACTGATTGCACTGTTTCAGTTGGCAAAATCTTTGAGTTAAATTAACTATTTGCTCGACATTTACAGATTATTGATGATGTGTAATTTGGTCCGTTGTCGAATGCATTTGAGCCTTTTTAACTAATACTTACATACCTCTATTCAATTAAGTCATAACTGCAGAGTGCAGACTCAGATGTTGCTTTTGAAGGGAATAAGATATTGTAAATACAAAATCATGATTTTGTGAACTCTTCATGTAAGAAACCCGTAAGTAGGTTTGGTGGTTATCAATAAGATCCATATATCAATTTATAAGCTTCACATACTTGTATAAGAATGTAAGTAACTGTGTTGAATTTTGCTAGTAAGCACTTACCCGGGTAAGTTTTGGTAAACGACCCCTTAGTGTATAGTTCGAATGTTTTCCAAAAGCCAAGCTCCCTTGTGCTCCAATTAGATATAGAAGCAGAAAATGACCAAAAAAAGAATGGGAAAGTATGACTAAGTTTTAAACTAATTTGCACATGCATTTAAGGACTAATCTACCAGATAAAATATGGACTATAAGGTGAAGTATGTTTTGAGTCCAAGTACAAAGTAAGTCACTTTGTTACTACAACTAGTATTATGTTTTGAACCAAGTCACGATGAGCACCAAATTTGTCCTAGTAATGATCTATGTTTAGTTAATAAATTATAAACTATTCATTTTTTATTCTTTATTTTCATTCTGCATTATTATGCAATTTGCAAATAGTTCTGTTCCTTTCATATTTGCTAGCATTATTACAATTTACCATATTTTAGCAGACTTATTCCGAGTCCCGTGGTCACAACTTCACTCTCAATGCAACATTTGACGATATCGATCCAAGCACATATAATGGGTTAATTATACAAGGAGGGCGTGCTCCAGAGTATCTTGCGATGAATGAATCCGTCCTAGACTTAGTGAAACATTTTGCCAAATCTGAAAAACCTATTGCTTCCATCTGTCATGGACAACTTATCTTGGCGGCTGCTGATTTAGTGAAAGATCGAAAATGTACAGCATATCCTGCTGTGGGACCCGTACTTGTTGCTGCTGGTGCTCATTGGGTAGAACCCGAGACTTTGGCATCGTGCACTGTTGATCGAAATATGATTACTGGAGCTACTTACCATGGGCATGCGGAATATATCCGTCATTTCATCAAGGCATTAGGAGGTACCGTAAATGGTTCCAACAAACGGATTCTATTCCTTTGTGGGGTAAGTTATAATTTCTTTATTTGGTAGAATCAAAAACAGAGTTGACATGTGAAGATTTTTTTATCGTAGTGGAAGCTTATCACATCTTTATTTAGTTATATGAGTTTTTAGAGCATCTCCAAGAGCTATGCTAAAATAGAGAAAAGTGAGATTTTAGCAACTTTTTTGCTCCAAGAGCTGTGCTATCTTGTATGCTAAAATAGAAAAAAGACGAGGGAGAGATAATAATCTCCAAATTTGGAGAAATATATAAAACCCACTTTTTGAGAAAGAGAGATAATATTGTAATCATTCCACTAATAAGAGGCATCAAAATAAAATGTTTGGGAGAGAGAAATAATATTTTATTAATATATTGATTATTTTAATAATATAATAAATACTACACTCTCTAAAATAAAATAGCTCTTGGAGTTGTAAGTAATTCTTTTTTAGAGATTTTGACTTTTTCTTACTCTATTTTCTTAGTCATCTATATCTGATTAAATCCTAGATAAGGTGAAGTTGGTAGTTGTTTGATTTGTTATTTCTAATTTATGAAGTGTTAGTAGGGACGGGTTGTGTTTTGGTGAGAAGGGTAAGAAGGGATCTCCACCCTTAGATCAATCCTATTTGAAGATCAACACTAATGAGATACACCGAGATGCGCTGGATAAATTCCCTTCTAAAGCGCAATTCATGGGTGGGGAATGAGATTAAAAGTGATCAAGGGTGGAGATCCCTTCTTACGATTCTCACCTTAACTCCACCTCTCACATGATCCCATGCCTTGTAGGGACTATGTATTAAATTATTCATACGCTTAATTAGTATCTTATTTCATCTAAAATTAGTATCCTATACACCAGTGCCTACCTCATGCTTGTGATAAAAATAAAAAATAAAAACTTTACACTACTTAATGTAGGTTTGGGATCATGTGAGAAGAAGAGTTAAGATGAAAAGCATAAGAAAGATCAGAACCCTTGATCACTTTTAATCTTATGCCCACCCATGAATTGCGCTTTAGAATGGAATTGATCCAGTACATCTCAGTGCACCTTATTAGTGTTGACATTCAATTAGGATTGATTCAATGGTGGAGATCTCTTCTTACGCTTCTCACCATAACTTCCCTTTTCACTGGAACTCAACCAACTGAATGGAACCATAACTATATAAGTGCAGATTAGACTTTTTTTTTTTTAATTCTGGGAAGGATTTAATTAAGTCTATGTTAAGATTAGACTTTTTTTAGTTTGAACAAGGAAAAGGCTATCAATTTGCAACATGATTAGTTAGGCCCTGTTTGTTTTTTCAATTTTACCTCTTAATGATCACTTATCACTTGCTCATTCAGACATTTTTAAATTCAGACCGTTTGTTTTTTTCATTTTTTTCAGACTCTCTTAAGTCTGAAAATCATTTGAAAAAAAAGTGGTAACCTCACCATTTAATTCCTCTTATTCGCATACACCCGCATTGTTAGGGATTTTTAAATCATATTCAGACTTCAGACGTAAAAACAAAGAGTCTAATAACTGATTCAGATTTCAGACTTGAGCACCACCTCTTATAAATCAGAAGTGCAATCAGACTTCAGCACCTCTTAAAAAAGAAACGCTACCTTACTGTCTCTATTTTGCTTCTTGTTGCAGGATTACATGGAAGACTATGAGGTATTTGTTCCTTTTCAGTCCCTTCAAGCTCTTGGATGCCATGTGGATGCCGTTTGCCCTAACAAAAAAGCGGGTGATAAATGTCCTACGGCTGTCCATGATTTTGAGGGGGACCAAACATACAGTGAAAAACCCGGCCATGATTTCGAACTCACAGCTAACTTTGAGGGTTTAGATGCTTCGAGTTATGACGCACTTGTTATCCCTGGTGGTCGAGCTCCTGAATACCTTGCATTAGACCAACAAGTTATTAAGCTGGCAAAATATTTTATGGATGCTGGAAAGCCGGTAGCATCTATCTGCCATGGCCAACAGATTCTGGCTGCTGCTGGTGTTCTAAAGGTACGATTTTGTCTTTTGAAATCCATGTATCTATACTATATTATAAAGCATGAGGAAAGTTCAAATGCGAACTCAAATTTGGTTGTGAACGCGAAGACAAATGAGAGGGCGACACTTGTCATATCCATACTGAATAATGAAGGAAAATATTCATACTGAATGTAGTATTATTCATTCTGAATAACACTACACTCGGACTGAATATAGTATTATTCAGTCTGAATATTTTTTTTATTATTCAGTCTGAATATGATATCGCGCTCTCATTTGTTCTCATGTTCACAACCAAATTTGAGTTCTCATTTGAACCCGCCTCTATAAAGCATTTAGGTAAAAATCTTATAAAGGTACGATTTTGCCTTATACTATTATAAAGCATTTAGGTAAAAGCATTTAGTTATCTATGACTTCAAATTGGTTTTGCCTTTTAGTTATCTAACTGGTATTAGCAGTTTATGGCATAGAGGCTCGGGGCCCAGTATAACTCTTACTTGCTCTCTGCGTGCTTTTGTAGTTTCATGCGTTTTCTAGTTCTTAATGGGGCCTAATTTTGTTAACTTCAACTCTGTGCATCTTGCATATTCTTCTTCAGCTACTACTCCAATTTCAACTTTTTTGGCTTGCTTAATAATACCTTATGACATATGTGGCTTAATCATTTGAGAACTCGAAAATTTGTGCTTCAGGGCTTCGTTTAACATTATTTTTTTCATCTAAGTATAGTATTTAATTATTGAATAACATATATTTGTTTCAAAATGTGATTGTTTCATATGTAAAAGTTTCACAATGTGAAACTTTTTTACGTGTATTTTTTAATTCATAAACATACAAAAAACGTTCACATTGTGAACCGAGTATATGTGAAACAAACACATCACGAAACAAATATATGTTAATTGATATTCTAAATCCTAGTCTACGATGAAAAAAAATCCTATGAAAAAGCACTAGATGCACTAGTTCTCAAGGTTATCACAATTTCATGGGTTCTCAAAAGAAGACCCCCTATATATACACTATATTATAAAGCATTTGACTGTAAACTCTTAAAAACCAATTTTTATGTATTAAGTACTGTTTATTGATGCATATTACTTAAAATTCAAGATTACAAGTAGATTGTGCATAAATACAACTTATTAGTGCTTTATGTTTGAATTCGTGTAAGTAATTGCAGATAAACATAATCAAATACAAGATAAATATCTTATTTTAAATTTAAAAAAATCTAAAATATAATTATGATAATCATTGAGTTCTAACAAAATATTTAATTATTATCTTTATAAAAATTTATATCATTAAATCAAAAATAAATTACTTCGTTATTAAATCTAAATTAAATTATAATAAGAAAATTGAGTTAAAGAGATTACACTAAAAAACGAGAACTTTTAAATAGTTAATTTAATACTAACATAAGACAGAAACAAAAAATAAAATGGAACCATCAAAATCAATATGTGCCGCATTGCATTGCACGAATACCCTTCTAGTACTTTTAAATGCATGCCCTTTTGAGAGATGTTAAGGGTGCGTTTGGTTGTGGAAATTTTTCTAAGGAAAATGAAAATTTAGAAAAGCCGTTTGGTTCATTCGGTTTTCAAAAAAATTTCCAAGAAAACAAAAAATTTCATTTTCTAAAACCCTATGTAAATTAGAAAACTAGTGTTAATAGTTTTCCAAATTTTTGTTTTCTAAAATCTTTTCCCCACACACACACACACACACACACACTTCCACACACACACAGACTTTCACGCACACACTTCCACACACAAACACACACTTTCACTTCGACACACCCACACTTCCACACACCCACACACACACACCACACTTTCACACACACACTTTCACACACACACACACACTTTCTAATTTGAAGAAAATGGAATTGAAAAGTGATAGATAACGCACAACCTAACGCGTTTTTTGATTTTCTAAAAATGGAAAATGAAAACTCCATTTCAACCAAATGCGTTTTCTAAAACTTTCATAGAAAACTGAGAATGAAAACTCAACTCTATTTTTGTAAAACGTTTTCTATGAAAATAAAAACAGTATTCCGCAACCAAACGCACCCTAAGCATTCTTGTGTTAGGATTTAGGAAGATGTATTGCATTTAGAAAAAAAATCCAATTTGATTGATTTCCAGTTTCATGTAAGTATGAGCAACGGTTTGTTTGTTTATCTTTTAACCGTTGCATTAAAAGGCAGCCTTTGAATTGCTAAGAGATGAATCTGTTTGGCAAAAAATAAGTCTGTTCTTAATGGTTCCAATACCCTCTGAAAATCATTTTGTATCCAGGACCTTCCTTAACCGTTAAGAGCCCTAATTACATCCTGAACAAAAACAAAACGATTATATTTCATTTTGCACTAAATCATAAGAGCCTCTTAATCATTTTGACCACTTAATCATTTTACACCAAACCATTCAAACAACTGCCAAACAACCCCTAAATTAGTTTGTGCTGTAACCTATGTTTCTTTTTAATTTTGTACTAGGGCAAGAAATGTACTGCATATCCTGCTGTGAAACTTAATGTGGTATTGGGTGGTGCAACCTGGTTAGAACCCGACCCAATAGATTGCTGCTTTACCGATGGAAATCTAGTAACAGGAGCAGCCTGGCCAGGCCACCCACAGTTCATCGCTCAATTCATGACATTGCTTGATGTACGTGTATGTTTCTAGTATCTTTCGATGTTTGTTACCGTGTAGCACTTGGTTTTATACAAATATAATAAATATCGAGCTATGTTTGTTTCTTGTAAACATTAAGCCATATTGAAAAGGACATCCAAAAGAGAAGACATGTTTATCTTAACTAACTTCGAGAACATTATCATCTTTTTTTTCTTTACGCTGTGTTCTCGAAACTCATTTAACGAAGGAAAGGAAAGGAAAGTGAGGGAAAGCGAAAGAAAGTGAAAAAAACTCGTTCTCGAAACTTTTTTAGGAGAGAAAATAAAGGAAAGGAAAAGGAAGGAAAAGAAAGTTTAGTTTCCTTCCAAACCTTTCCTTCCAAATGTGGGAGGAAAGGGAAGGAAAGAAAAGGAAATAAATTAAAATCATTTAAAAAATTAATAAAATTACAAAACTACCCGATCTTTCATTATAAATTATATTAGTTTAAAGAGTATATTAGTAAAAATGACATTTTTCCTTTCATTTCTCTCCTCTTTAAGAACATGAAAATTATTTTTATTTTCCTTTCTTTTTCTTTCTTTTCCTTCCTTTTACTTCACTTTCGAGAACACAAATAAATTTTTGATTTTCCTCTCCTTTCTTTTCCATTCATTTCTTTCCCTTTTTTTTCTCTCCCTATTCGAGAACACAGCATTAGAGACCCAACTTACGTCCACCTTCACTAATCATATGGGACCCAGTAAACCTCCCGTGGTCCTAACACTCTATTCTCGAGTTTTAGAAGGAAAGGAAGAAAAAGAAAAGAAAAGAAAGTTTTAGGGATAGAAACCATCCAAATCCATGTTTATGATTATGGATTGGCCCCTGTCCCATCTCCCGTTGGATACGTGTTATGTGTTTGGATTGATAATTTGGAATCTTAGGTGTGTTTGATTTAGAGTATTTAGAATGAAATTGAATTCCATTCTTTTATTTTCAAATAATTTATAAAAAGAATTATATAATTAAAGTACATTTTTATCAATTGATTATTACAAAACAAGTGGTGTTAATATATTTTAAAATATTATTACAAACAAATGCGATAAAATCTTGTAAAATATGGATTTCATTGAAATTTCAGGATTTCATTATCGGGCTTTTCTTTGAGCCAAGCACTATAGAAATCGATGGCTCAAAAAATATTTTTTCATTGATAATCTTCAGAATAAATATATAAGAATAGAGAAACTAAAAAAAGGTAGTCCCTAAACTTAAGGCACAAGGAAACAAAGATAATTAGGAAATTATTTTAAAGATAATGGTGGAAATTATTCTATTCCAATAAGCACGAGGTTGGAGGGGAATCTAATTCCAAAACCCATCAAATTCACTCAAATCTTGCAGATTGAGTGAACCATGGGAGCGTTTGGTTTGATGAAATTGATTTGAGGGATTTGGGTTTCATACAAAGACGTAGAATTAGAGGGATTTGGGTTTCATACAAAGATGTACAGGTTAAGGCTTGTGAGGGATGAGACTAGATAACTCATCTACCCTAGGTTCGAATCCAGGCGCAAACAACTTGTGACCACTGGGGAATTATCTTAGGGTTGCATACTTAGCAGTCTTAAATTGCCAGGAATTAGTCTAGGCAAATGCCTAGAATACCCTTTCCAAAAAAACAAAGATTTAGATTGGAATTGAATTCCATTTTTTATATATTATTTATAAAAACAAATTATAAAAATAATTAAATTATCTTTTTATTAATTGAAATTACAATACAAATGTTTTTAACATATTTTAAAACATTATTACATCTTACTTTACGGACACTCATAAAAATACTAACAACGTTGTGGGATTATAAAATCCTCTCTATCTGCATTTCAATTCTAGATTTTTTTTTATGGAAATTGATTAAAAATAAAAATATCAATAGCAAGTTATTATAATAACTTTTTCCCCATAAAAATGAGATTAATATCAACTCTATGATTTTATCATAAATACATCCCCTCTTCTTTAACTATTATAATAACTTTTGCCCCATAGAAATAA
This sequence comes from Silybum marianum, assembly GCA_036898165.1. NCBI lineage: Eukaryota > Viridiplantae > Streptophyta > Magnoliopsida > Asterales > Asteraceae > Silybum > Silybum marianum. The sequence goes on from CM072543.1 coordinate 21,990,215, forward strand.
GATTACTGTTAATTCTATAAGATGTCACAATACATCCTCTTATACATACATACTCACATCATTCTTCCAATTTAATATTTTACCAACATGGATTGACCAAAACGATGTCACATTTTAATGTTTAAGCATAATTAGTTTTTATGATGCCACCTCATCCAATCCACTTATTTTATACATTTTTTTATTTCAATGTAACTTTTTTACGAATGTGGGATAACTATGATAAAAATAAGCAATCTTTGAGTGTGCACAAAAGAGTCATTTCCTTATTTCTTCAATCCTATGATTTCACACATATGAAAAGTCTAAAAAATTGATGTGTTGAGTTTAAATTAAAAATAAATTAAAATGAGAGAAAAAAACATATAAATATGACCGAGTCTTCTCATTAATTTTTTATCATTTATATTTAAATGTATTAAATGGTCATAAATATTTCATTTATATATTATGACTCGTAATAATCAAGAGAAAAATATGAAAGATTGGATCAATTAAATAATTAATGAGTTATTTTGATTTGTAATAATTACAAAAATACATAAATTTTTTAGTCACTTAATAAGACATACGGATTTAAAAAACTAAAAATTGGATAAATAATAAAATCCACCATCCAAGCATTCTTAAAATGCAACATATATTTTTAGCCATTTTTATAATATTACATTAATGTATTGATTAACGTGTAAATAAAAAATGAATTGTAACACTACTAAACAAATGGCCAATTCCGATGGCCAAATCCGTCGGAAATCCGTCGAAAAAACATGGTTTCTGACGGATTTGGACGTCAAAAAAACCCTCGCTGCAAATTCGAATTTCCGACGGATTTTCACCTTTTCCGGCAGATTTGACCGTCAGAAACTATATTCCCCATTGGAAATCTGTTTATTATATCGTTTTTCTATTTATTTTAAAATATAAATAATTTCCGTCAGAAATCTGTCGGAAATTCGTCGGAAATTCGTCGGAAATTTCCGACGGATTCTAATTATATCGATTTTCTATTTATTTTAAAATATAAATAATTTCCATCGGAAATTTCCGACGGATTTCTGACGGATTTTAATTATATTTTTAAAAATTCTTGAAAATGTTTAATAAATTAATATTTACTTTAATTAATCACAAATTAGATGAGTTAATTGGTTTAATCAGTACAGTTCCGACAGATTTCCGGCGAAATAATAATCCAGCGCAATAATAATCCGTCGAAAATACGTCGGAAACTTACTACCATTTTATTTATTTATTTTTATTAACTTAGGGTTCCGACGGATTTCCGACGGACTTTTGCGATTGTTAACTTTTGTTGACTTTTATAGAATCCGTCAGAAATCTGTCGAAAATCCGTCGGAAATTTTCCGACGACCAAATCCGTCGGAAACTGGCTGTCAGAATTGGCCATTTGTTTAGTAGTGTAAATACGACCAAAAGTTTTTAATTATATTGATTATTAAGCTAATAAAACAAACTGTAAATAAACAGACTCGTTTAAATAAATAAAGAAGCATAAATAAAAAATAGTTTTTAATTATACTAATTGTTTTATAAATAAAAAAAGAGTGGATAAACATTAAATGTTAAGCTAATAGAATAAACGACGATACAAAATTATTCATATCGATTGTTATATAAATAAAAAAAATGTTTAGTAATTAATGTGTGAAGTTTAAAAAATAAAATAGACATTCATTTAATGATATGTTTTTATTCTAAATTAATTCGTAGATCGAATAAAAATAGTAAATAATATTTCGAACTTTCTCAAAAAGCAATATCATATTATAAAAAAAATAAAAACGTATTTTAAACTTATAAATAAACAACGTATTAGGGATGAGCATACGGACCGAAATCCCGAAACCGAACCGGTACCGGTACCGAATGTCATTACTGAGGTTCGGTATTCGGTACCAATATTTTTCATATTCGGGATTCAGTATTTTCGGTTCGGTACCGGTACTGGTACCCATAAATCCCGAACCGAACCGGGTATATTAAGGACACTTTCAAATTAAAAAAAAAAACCTTTTCCTTTTTGAATTGGTAAAAAAACCCTTTCTTTTTCCCAACATTATATCTTCCATTTTTATACCAAATCCACCTAAATAATTTAAAATTTTTGGTTCTTGTAATATTCCATCCAAATATCAATTTTTCTTCATACGTGTGTGTGTGTATATATATATACGAATCCCAATTTCTTATCGTTACATATTTTGGATGTCAACTTGTAGAATTAAAAAATTATTTTTTACCGGTGTTTTTTAATCTTTTTTATTCCAATTTAAGTTGAATGACTTCCTCCCCACATTTTACTCCACAATTATAAAAACCATTTTGAGCTCTAAAAAACTTTTAAAAATGAATATAAACATGTCATGGATGTATATTAAGGATGGGATCATTAAGACTTAGACTTAATTTAAATAATGTTGACACAACGGTGAAAAAGTTAGTCGTCCCTAAAAAAACGGTACCAAATGGTGTTAGTCCCGAAAATCCCGGTACCGAGATTTTTTGATAGCCACTTTTGATTCTGCAATATTTTCTTCATTAATTACTCCAGATTCTTTCATTTCCATGTAAAGATCATTTCCTTCACGAGTCCGTTCCAGTTGATATCACGGGCTACAGAGGTATGATAGGTTCTCTTCGGGATTCGGTATTTTCGGTTCGGTACCGGTTCGGTACCGGTCCGGTACCGAGCTCATCCCTACAACGTATAAGTTAGATAAAAAATATAGAAGTAAAAAAAATACTTTTAAATCGTTACAAACCAAATCTATGAAAATTATCAACAAAAATATTTTGTTCGATGTTTGATCAGAAAAAAAAAAAAACATTTCCACTAAAATTTGAGATTGTTTTTAAGGATGTAGTCATAGACACCATAAGTTCTCACTACAATAATAGGAAAAAAAAACTTGAAATAATCAAAATTTAATGTAATTAATGGATCTTAAATTTGATTTTTTTTATCATATCTTATAATAAAAAATATCAAAATTTTATTTGAATTTATATGATCTAATCGTAACAAATCCAACAATATTGAAAAAAAAGAAATATATATATATATATATAACAAATCATATTTTTTTAAAAATATAATTTTTACATGCATACATGATTAAAATCTTCCAAGTCATGAAATCTTTTAGCATAGACATGGTCTAGTTTCATTTAAAAATCTCTTCTTCATCCCTCGGCTCCCGGAGCGTTCTTTCCTCTTTAGGTAACGCGGTAGGCTTGAAACATTATTTAGCTCTCACATTCTTCGCCCGCCACCAAAGGAACTCTTATCAGTAGATAAAATCTTGAAGTAGTCAAAATTTATCAAAATAATTAATCATGTATAAACAATTATTGTCAATGGAGCTTAAATTCGATTTTTTTTTATAATATCTTGTAATCACAAAATATATAATTTTTATTCGGCTTTATATGATCGAATCATAAACACAATAATGTCATATAATAACAACAAATCCAACAATATTGCAAAGAAAAAATTGTAATAACAACTCACATTTTTTTAAGAAGTAAAAAACTCTAAAATCCAAACAACATACCGAAAAGAATGCATACCCGGATTAATCTTCTTGAAATAGTTTTGAAAATGGATTTGTTGAAAAATAAGAATTTATGAAATGAAAAACAAATCAAGTGATGAAGATGGAGGAAAAAAAAGAAGAAGGGAGAACAATTTATAGGAAAGAAAAAATGTAATCATTAGAGGATGAAGAGGAGTTTGGGAAAATGAAGAGATGATATTAAATATAAACATAAATGATAATCAATGTTTATAAAAATTAGAAAAAAAAATGTTAAAAGGAGGATGTATGAGAAAAACGATAAAGTTTTCTAGTTTTTAGGAGAAATCAAGTCATCAACCTTGGTTTCTCCTTTAATATGTATATATAGATATATATATAGATTTGTGTGAAATCAAAGATATTAAAATCAATGGCCGTTTAATGAATTAAACGTTAATCATAAAAATAATGACAAAATAACATTTTGAAAAAACTCATATTATATTTTAAAGTTGTGGTGGAAAATAATTTTGTATGACACTAAAATTTTCCTCCAAAGGATGAATAAAAAAAATTAACATAAAACAAATGAAATTAAAAGGTTAGGTTTGACACATTCATGATGATGTTACCTAGAAAAATTATGTAGGATGAACAACGATATTGATGAGCCGGCAAGAAATTGCACAAAAAAGAAACAACAAAACACATGCAAACTCGATAAAACATGAAATTTGTTAATTTCATTTTGACGGAGGATTCCATTTTATACATGGAGAAAATCATAAGCTCAAGATAACAAAACAATTAGGAGATGGTGAGGAGTTAAGGAAAACTAAGGGAACCGTGTTAAATACAAAAATAAATTAACAATGACTATTGATGAAAAATTAAACGGTGAGGAGGTGATGGGTTTAAAGACCATTAATTGTGCAAATATTTATGAAAATGCAAAAAAAAAAAATTGAAATATTGAGAAAAAAAAAACTGTCAAATGCTTAATAGGTAGGATGTCACGTAGGATTCCACTATCCTCCTTATAGCTTTGATTAAACCATATAAGTTGGTATATAATTATTTTTTAATATTTTATGTTATAGGGTTGGGTTCACGTAAGACCAACCTATTTTCGTGAGACCCTTAAGACCACATATTTACACTCGAAACTTCACAGCAAAACCTTGTGAAGGTAAAAAAAAGCCGAATCTTCACAGTAAAAACAACTACATATTGATTGATGGAACTAAAAAACAACCACGATAACCTTCACAATGTTTTTACTGTGAAAGTTTGGATTTTTTTTATCTTCACAGGATTTTGCTGTAAAGTTTCAAGGGTATACAAATGGTCTCACGAAAACAGGTTGGTCTCACATGATCTCAAGTCTATATGTGTGTGTGTGTATATATATATATATATATATATAGAGAGAGAGAGAGAGAGAGAGAGAGATGATTAAACAAGAATGCTAACTAGCTATTTCAGATAATATGAAAACGGTCAAATGATCACGTGTAAAATCATATGTGATTTTACATTAGCGGCCAAAAAATGTATGTGGGTGACTTAGGCCGCGTCTTCAAGTCGTGGGGCAAAGTAGTGTGAATTACATGTGATTATGTACGTGATGTTAATGTAAATCATATGTGATTCGACCGTTTTCTTATTCTTTTATATAGATATCATTCTCATTTGAACCCAAATCTCTCACAATATATATATATATAGTAAGTTACGTTTTTCGTCCCTATGATTTGTTAAGACCGTCTACGACACAGGACCATCAGCAGCAAATTGCGATTTTTGTCCTTGTGGCTTAGATATTACGATTTTCGTCTCTACAGAGAAAGAACTGATATGGGTATGGTTTTTTCTCTATATATGATGGAACCTTTTTCAAGAGTAATTTAATGGGTTTCACATATTCTTACATCGTATCAAATCCAAGGTATATCACTCTAAACTCGACACTCCAGAGCGCACTTTGTACCCGCTTAGCTCCGTTTCGACGCTCCAGAACAACTTGTGCTTGATTAACCTCTGTTGGAGTGGACGTGTTAGAGTCCCGTATAAGTTAAACTAGCCATTTTTTCCTCTGTATATGACGGAGCCTCCTTTTCCTCCTCAATGGCTCTTTTAGGGGTTGTTTACTAAACGCTTGCGGGCAAGGGTCACCACCTGATATACCTTAACACGTAAGTCGTAACAATATTCTTGGTCATTAAAATAGATTTTGGTAAGCATATTTTACCCCGTAGGCGCTTACCGAGTAAGCGTCTTCTCTAATTTTTTGGAAGGGTGTCTCAGGCTATGGTTGGACTAATCTCAGTAAATTATGACCGCAAGAAATCAGCTCAACAAACTCAGTGACCACAATTGTTGTATATGTCTGGAATCGAACCCTCGGCAGATGGGATATTCTCATATTCCACCACATCTTCTAGAGCCTCAACCACTACGGCACAACCCTTGTTATGGTAAGATTATTGTCCTTATTATGCCTCATACTGGGTAAGATTTCCGGTTCTTGTCATGCTCATCCAACAAGATAAATAACACCCAGTAAACATTTACCGGTTAAACATTTGATAAACAACATCCTAAAATATAAATTAAGAGTATTCCATATATTCCCACATTAACATATAAAAGAAAAAGCAATTTTCACTCACGAATTAATTGGATTACACACTAATTAATTTGGGTAGTGGTACTTAAATGGAAAATGATTCACATTCCTCCAAATCTAATATTGATCGTGAGTCGTGCAGGTCTGCAGTAGAACTGAGATAAAGTTCTAAATTCTTCTTGCAATTTCTCTAAAAAATTCCATCATGTCATAATTAGACACTTTTAGGTCATGAGTTGATGTGAAAAATTGGAACTATTTTGCTAATAACATTGAATGAGAATTTTATAACTTTTTGGCAAATTTAGTGACATTTTTAATTATATACAGAAGTGGCATTTCAAAACTTGTAACACTACAATAAAAGATCAGGTTTATAAGACGTTAAAAATGTTTAAGGGGTCGTTTACCGATCACTTACCCGGTAAGTGCATGTCGGTAAAATTTAACACTATCACTTACTTACCGAGTAAGATATTTAGTCAGCAAAAACGGCATTAATAAAAGATCAGGTTTATAAGACGTTAAAAATGTTTAAGGGGTCGTTTACCAATCACTTACCCGGTAAGTGCATGTCGGTAAAATTTAACACTATCACTTACTTACCGAGTAAGATATTTAGTCAGCAAAAAGGGCATTGTATGCAACAATTTACTCGGTAAGCGCTAACCGTGGTAATGGTCGTCGCCCTCACTTTTCATGTAAGACTCTCGGCCCTTTTTTCGCTCTTACCGGGTAAGGTTCTTGGTTCTGTTTTATTCATTCAGTAAGGTAATGTAATGTGGTAAGCGTTTACCTGGGTAAGCGTTCGGTAAACGGCCCCTAAGCATCCAAATGGACTACTTTACAACACTTGCATTTATACAACGAATCAATTAATTATGTGTCACGTGTAAAAGTGTTGCAATAAGTTTAATAAACAAATGTTTTTATGTCTTAACAAGGTTTTAAGTAACCTTTGAAATAAAGTGCCCTATTAACAAATCTTTTATATATCTAACACTTTTATAAGACATTATGTCAAATAATGTCATATATAAAGATTAATAAGACGTTTTATTTCAGAATTGTCTTAAAAAAACTTGCTAATTAGGTCTAAGGACTTCTATAAACAACGTAGTGTAATACTTTTACATAGGACTACAAAGGTTTAGTCCTATAAACATAAGTCATATAAAACAATCTATTAGGATATTTCAGGGTTCTTTGGTTGGTTTTTCATTAGGTCCTATATGAATAAAGCTAAATGTGTGGATTAATCTGATTTTATAAATTGGGAAGGTTTTTTCATAGATTGAATGACCATGTTTTTTAATTTTTTTAATTGGGAGAGGCAGGTTTAGAATTAATGATTATTTTTTGACATTCTACATAAAGCTCTCTCCTAGAAGCTTATCGACTAAGCCACTTTTTATATCACCAAGCCACTACTGACCGAGTAAGTCCTATTAGACTATTAACAAGCGAACTTCTATATATTTTTTTGTGTCCTACAAAGCTTAGTTGCACTATATATACATATATATATATATAACCCATCATTTTCTTTTGCTACAAATAACTCAAAGGAGAAAAAACAACCCACATACACATTCCCAAAAAATGATAGGATGGGATGACATTTACAAGGTAGTTGTTGCAATGTTTCCACTTTATGTAGCACTAATCTTAGGCTATGGCTCAGTGAAATGGTGGCACATGTTCAAACCTCACCATTGTGATTCAATAAATACCCTCAATTGCTACTTCATCATGCCTTTTTTCACATTCGACTTCACAACTCGCATCAATCCCTATAAACTCAATTATCGTTTCGCAGCGGCTGACGCCATCTCAAAAGCGATTATTCTGTTGGCAATATCGTTATGGACTAAATTCAGTATTAAAGGAAACTATCCTTGGTCAATAACCATGTTCTCTTTGTCTACTTTGAATAATACTCTTATTGTAGGTGTACCCCTTATGAGAGCTATGTATGGATCTCTTGGAGAGAACCTTGCAATCCAATCCTCGATTTTGCAGTTTTTGTTCTGGATTATCCTGTTGTTGTTAATGTACGAGTTCCAAAGCGCAAATAAAAGGTTGCGTTTGGAAGTTGATCTTGAAAACGATAATAATAATAATGATGAGGAGAAGATGGCGGGTACTAAACCTTCTTCGTTGATTTTAATGAAGATTGTCGGGTTAAAGCTTGCTAAGAACCCTAATTCGTATGCATGCATACTTGGGCTTACGTGGGCCCTCGTATCTAAAAGGTATGATATACTGAAATACACTAGTGTATCAAACATGCTACGCATATAGTTAATTATTTATAACGTCACTACAAATGTTTAAATGTCCTAATATAATAGTTTGTAGGATTTGATCACAGGATTAATAAACAATTGTACATTCTATATAAAGGTGTTACAATAAGCTAAGTATCCTAACAAGTTTTTTAGGACATTTATAACGTCTTATAAAACAGATAAGTGAATCATCGTTTTTTTACATGTAATATTTTTTTCCTATAAACACAAACATATATGAAACAATATCTAAAATCATAATATTTGATGTAAAATAATTATGAATTTTTTTATTATTTTATATTGGTTTTCCTTTAATTTTCAAAGTTTCTAAAAGACTCTCTCTCTCTCTCTCTATATATATATATATATATATATCATATGCATGTTGGTTTCAGGTGGAATTTTGAAATGCCAAGCATCTTGGAAGAATCTGTATTGATCATGTCTAGAGCTGGATCAGGTGTGGCCATGTTTTGCATGGGTGAGAATTTTCAATTATTCTCTTAAACAAGAGTTTTAGGCTAAAAAAAAGTTATTACCGGCCTTAATTTAAGATAATCTTTTGTCGGTTGTCACGTTGAATAAAGCATTTGAATGTCAAAAATGACTATTTTATCCCTTAATCTATATTAAACGCTGCTTAAAAATCCGTTAGATAAACAACCCCTTTGTTTACTCTCATTACATGAGTTTACATAAACTAGTCAGCACAAAGGACCCTACAACAATATGGCTTTATAGGACTAAACAACTTTGTTCCTTCTATACGATGGCATTACACAATATGTTTATAGGGCGTTTTTGGGTGTTCTAATAAACAATTTTGAAATAAACGTTCTTATTAAATTTTTTTGTATAACATTATTTGGATATAAAAACGTTATATAAACATATATTGTAACACTTTTATATAAGATGTAAAACTGTTTAGTCTTATAAAACTAACTGTTAAAACATTTAGACATTTTTTACTGTATTATAATTAAACTCGATTTTATGTGAGTGAAAGGTGGTAAAATTTGGGCATGCATGCATGATGCAGGACTGTTTATGGCATTGCAAGATAAGATAATTGAGTGTGGTATGACACTAGCTTTGTTTGGTATGGTACTGAGGTTTGTGGCAGCACCAGCAACAATGGCTGTTGGTTCTCTTGTTGTGGGTTTACAAGGGGATGTGCTTTCTATTGCTATCATTCAGGTAAGGTAACAATTAATCTGTGTCTGTATAGATTGAGAGGGTTTTTTCATATACAGAAGAAATCTGTTTTTAATTTGAAAACGACAATTTTGAAGAAAATTTGGCATTCTGGATAAACAATCCTTAGAAGCTTACTGAATAAGTCACTTTCTGTATCATTAAACTACTACCAAAAAGTCAAATAGTCAAATAGTTATGTGTAAGATTCACAGTTATACGATAGCGGAAACTAAAATACAAAACGATATAAGAATTATATTGAAGTCAATTTATACTTTATAATCACTTTAATTATATCACCTTTCTAATCACTGCAACGAAATCAGATTTATAGCATGTTTAATTAAAATGTGTAAATGTCCTAATAAATTGTTTTATATGACCAAACAATAAAATGTCTAATCTAAAAATATATAATTAATGGGTTTATAAGGCGATTTTGGGTGTTTTAACAAATTTTCTAGAACATTTTTTTAAAATATAAGGTGTCGAATCAGTTAGTTTATATAAAATATTCTATAAACACATCTTTTTACATGATGCCTTTTCTATTAGTGTACTATAAAATAGCTGATGCGACATTTTATTTTAAAAATGTCCAAACAACTGATTAAAATGTCCAAAAGTGTTATGTAAACTTATTGTAACAAGTTTAGATATGATGTATTATCGCTTGCTGCTATAACCTGTAGTCCTCCTGAAAGTGATGTATATGATATATTCGTTTGAACATGTGTATATGTCAACATTGGTTAAAGAGTAAACTACGCTCTTCGTTCATTTGCTTTGTTAAAAACTGCGACTTCGTTCTTTTGCTTTTAAAATTATGGTTTTGGTTCATCTGATTTGTAATTCAGTGTTGCTTTTGTCCCTAGGACTATCTACGCTAATGGTTTTCCGTTAAGTATGAGGAAAGAAAACAACAATTATTTATAAACCATCGAGACGAAGAATACAATGAATTATAAGCCACAAAGATGAAAAAACTATAATTTCAGTAACATATAATAACGAAAATAGAAAATTTCAACAAACCATATGGACAAAAAAAAAACATAATTTACACTTGTTTAAATTATAACTTATGATTGTTAATTTCTGTTAGCTTTAAACACATTATATGAAGAAAAAGTTAATTACCATTAATTCTAATCGGGCCCATATATATTATTGTTGTGACGTTGGTTGTTTCTGTGTCAATTGTGTCTTTGGCACACAGGCTGCACTGCCACAAGCGATTACGGCTTTCGTATATGCCAAGGAATATGATCTCCATGCAAATGTGCTCAGCACTGCGTAAGTTTTTTGTTTCTGTCACACATTTATCTTTTTTTTAACACCAGCATTTTATTAAGACTAGCAAGACGCTAGAGAAGCAATTACATACTAGAATAGCTAAATGAGGGTTTTGCAACCACCCTACCCATTAATATTTAATTCCTTACTTTTATTGCACCCAGAAGTATGATTATGTAACAATATTATCTCACAACATCGCCTTTTTAGGTTTTTTTGATCCAAAAGTTTATTGATAACATAATAATTTTGTAACACTTGATAATGTGGATACCCATTTACGAAAAGATTCCAAAAATGATAAACTTGATCAACATGTTACAAGATCAAAATGTTAACGGTTAAATTAATATAAAATACAAAATTAAAGAAGTTTGGTTAACAATGGTTGAAAAATAATTGTTTATTGAATTAAATCGAAACCATGACAAACTCATCTTTTAGTTAATTTGTCGTTTCCCCTTGTCACTGAACCATATTACAACATCCGACGTTTAAACTGTTAAGAGGTAAATCTTGTTTGATGAATTCTTTGTCTTTTAATGGTTGTAAAATCCCTTGAATAATTTTATATCTTGGGCAATCTTAATTTAATTTTGAATAATTATTAAACAATCATATCTCATGTTATACTATATTATAAGAGCCTTTTAATTATTTTGACCACTTAATCATCTTGTACCAAACTATTCAGTAATTGTCAAACAACCATTAAGTGTTCTAATAGAGCGTTTTATAGGACTTAAATTTATAATAGTAAAGAATAAAGTGTCATATCTAAAAGTGTTACAATAACTTTAGAGAACTCTTTTTTAATTTTAAAATTTGGGCATCGTAACAAGTTTTTTAGGCCTGTTTAAAAATAAAATGTGGTACTAATTATTTTATATGACATTTTTTAGTAGCATCCTATCAACCCATCTTTTTATCAGAGAACTTGTTGAACAAATTTTCAAACGGTATCATATAAAATAGTTAATATGACACTTTATTTAAAAATTATCCTGAAAAACTTTTTACGACGTCCAAAAACATCATATATATATATATATATATATTGTAACTAAAAGTCTCATTGTAGTAAAATAGGTATTTTAAGATGTATAACTGTTATTAGACAGTTAATGCAGTATTTGATAGAACTTCTAAATTCATAGGATCAACAACTACACAACCTATAAAAAATGGCTTCCCAATAAGTTATTAAGATGAATTTACGAGACCTAACACATTTTATCGATAAAGTTGGACAATTTAATATTACTCGAAATTAAAATGTTAAATTATTCTTTTTATAAGATACTATTAAAAAGCATCAAATTATCCCTTTTTTAATAGAACAATTTTACATAGTATATAGTACAATTTTCAAAGAGTTCTATAAAGCGGATAATAAGACAAATTTGTTTCTTGTGTCTTGTTACATTGCTCAACTTCGTTTGTTTGGGGCCTAAATTTGTCCTAACTTTTTGCAACACCATTGCATATATATATATATATATGCATTAGTATTATGTGGGACCCACATCATATGTGGTCCACAATGTGTTCCTTTGTTCCTTTAAATTTACAAAATTCTCATTTGAACCTTCCTCTATATATATATATATATATATATGTTGCATAGTTGTTAGTTATATAATCTTAAAAGTCATATGCTAAGTACAAGTATATGAGGTGAATGTTTTAGAAGACATATTTTGTTGTAGTGTCTGGGTTTTCTTAAATTTAACGTGCATATGTAATAACTAGTGAATTACAACTCAATTCATATGATTTTTCTCTATCCTTTCAGGGTCATCTTTGGCACAATTTTGTCCATACCGGTGTTGGTTGCATACTACGTTGTGTTAGACATCTTAAATCCATAACTATATATATATATACATGCACTTTTATGTTGTTCGTTCATGTGTTAATGATTTACTTTTCATAGAACAAGTGACAGTACATATGTACTTACCTAAAACAATACTGAAACTTGGTTGAAACAGTAAGGACGTGTACCTTTGATATAAAGATGGTTCAATTTTAATTAAGATGTAACCTTACATAATCAATTGCACCTTCTGGTAAATTTAAGCGTTAGCAATTCATATGTTATATAAACCCCAATTATTATTTTTTTGTTATCTATGTTGGAGTTTGTTTACACGCACCTTGAATAATTCCAGTAACACCAAAAATATACGATAATTTTAGGACTCGAACCAGTGGTTTTAACAGTTTGTTAGCAAATGAATTCATTTGTGGTTGCCTTAGATCTCACATCACATTTTGTTGGTTTTTATTGCCTTATTTAGTAGTCAAAGCTTCACTCGTTTCATGCCCATAAAACCCAATATCAAATTTCTAAAGAGCCTAATTTAGAGTAAATTACAACTTATGTCTATGAGGTTATATGAAAATTTGGATTGTGGCCCCGAAACAAAATAATTAAAAGTATCATTATTGTAATTTTATTTTTGTTATATATTGGATCCCTTGGCTTAACTTGCTAACTTAGCTCGGTTAAATCAAGGGTATTTTAGTCATTTATACTTTTTATTTTAAAATGTATATTTCATCTATCATTTATGCTTTTTTTAATATTTTTTTTTGTTGTGAAGCTTTTTGTACAACCGTTTAAAGTCTTAAAAGGAAAAAAAAATGTTACATAAAACCCACCCTTCTATAGATCATTGGCAACTCCATCGTCTCTGGCCACTCTTCATCTTCCTCTCCTTTACCGTCCCTCACAGTCAAAAACAAAAAGGGGAAAGAGAAGCCCCTCTCTTCCCTTGATGAACTTTTTCCCCTTTTAGACAGAGAACAAAAATATCGGTTCCCCAATAATTTTCCACTTTAAAATTTAATACTTGCATCGCCTAGCTCCTAACAATTAGAAATTCCTTCAAAGGTGTTTTCTAAAGGTTTTTGATGCATCTAATATACATATAATCACAAAACTCAAATATATTTGTAATAAACTCATGGAGATGCATCCAATACCCAAAACAAAGACATTTTGATATGTATATTTCAAAAATAACTAAAACTCACCTTTTTGCTGCCCACATAATCCTCCAAGAACATCCAAAATTCCCTAAAAACCTAGCATACAAAGAGTTCCAAAAAAATGAGAAAGACCAAGTGGGTGTTTGGCGCGGCCTGTGGCACGACATAAGTCGCCCCGCCTATGCCACTATGCCTCAGACAAGCACTGACCTTGGAAGCCTTCCCACATGGCTTGGGCCGCCCAGTTGTTTCCCCTTAAAACAGACAATTATCACATACAATACTTAAACAGACAGACAATCATCACATGTCATACTATTTAGGGACAAAATAGTGCAAGGACAATTTGACCCATGACCTAGATCGTCTGTATCTGTATCGCCAATTTATCACATATGAATGTCATGGTTGTCTATTTCAAGTGTTTTTACATTCTCATAAAATGGTATGTTCTCGTTTAAACCTTTCGAAAACATCTAATACAATATAGGTTTAGGATCGTGTGAGAAAAAAAGTTAATGTGAGAAACATTAGAAGAGATCTGGACCATTGATCACTTTTAATCTCATACCTACCCATGAATTACGCTTTAGAAGAAAGTTGATCGGGTGCATCTTGATGCATCTCATCTTAACGTGCATCCAAGGGTGAAGATCCCTTCTTACCCTTCTCACCATAACTTCACTTCTCACATAACCCAACCCATACAATATAGGCATAAGATCATGAGAAATAAGTTGATCCGGTGCATCTTGGTGCACCTTATCTCGATGCATTTCATCCTAACGTGCACCCAAGGGTGAAAATCCCTTCTCACCCTAGCTTCACTCCTCACGGAACCCAACCAGTACGATATAGGCATAGGCATAGGATTGTGTGAGAAGAAGAGTAAAGTAAGAAACGAAAAAAGATATCTAGACCCCGATCACTTTTAATCTCATACTCACCGATGAATTGCACTTTAGAAGAAAGTTGATTCGGTACATCTTGGTGCACCTCATCTCGATGCTTCTCATCCTAGTGTATGCATCTCATCCTAGTGTACATCCAAGGATGAAGATCCCTTCTTACTATAAATATATATATATATATATATATATATGTCGTATATTTGGGAGCCATAATCAGTTACACCAGCTACAATCTGTCCGAATATTTGGAAACCATAACCGGTTACAGACCCGATCGATTACCCGGTTTGCCCATGTCTATCTGGAATCAGCCCTTAGAAGCCACAACTAATACGACCTTAAGTTCAGTCACTGGTTTGAATTTGAACCCCAAGGATTTGTTGTCAACTTCAAGATTCCATACAATTAGTCAAGACAAAACGACAGTTATAACAAAAACATAAACAAGTTTTGTCTTAATGCATATTCAACAAACAATTTTAACTGGCGAAATCTGAAGCTAAGACCTCTGTTGTATTACAACAGTCGAACAAGTTGAAAAGATTGTTTGAAATTAAGCAGAGTACATATCCTTGATCTCTCTTTTATCAGTGATCTTCGATCTTCTTCAACCCCTTCATATCTGTTGTTTCCACTCTGAATCATTTTGACAAAAACAACGATTAGTAAAATTTAAATTTTATAATGACTTCTGATATAAGTATTGGTAACAAATATTTACAAAAATTACTAGTAGCTACTGTAGATGAGGAAAAAGGGCATTAGAAACTCACGTTGTTCCTTGCAGAATCATCTTTTGGACTTTTGTAATATCAGAACCAGACTGATTGTCCTCAATAAATATCGTCAAGCTGATCCAAATTAACTTTTGTTAGCCTTTATCGTTTATCAAAACTCATTACTCGTCAATATATATATATATATAGAGAGAGAGAGAGAGAGGTTCAAGGAAACCTCAAAATATTGAAAAACACCCTGGTGACCATTCATCTAGACGGTATGCACATGTGAATACAAGTAATTGAAGTTGTTTCATGGTTTTTATGCATGTGTGCATGTTTTCCACATGTCCATACCGGACAAATTGCTTAAAAAGTACCAGTATGCACATGTGCATACCATCCAGATGAACGGTTATGAGGGTGTTCCTCATTTTTTCATATATAGGGACAAGTTCAGGGGAAAACCGCAAAAAAATGAAAAAAATAATATCTTAAATCATAGCATTTGATGAAAAAAAATCATGACAAAAATTATTTTTATATTGATTTGAACCGGTTTGTATAGTTTGTACCCTTCAACTGGTTTGTATTTGAACTTCCCACTATATATATATATATGTGTGTGTGTGTGTGTGTGGATAGATATATAAATGGGGAATTACCTGCGAACATTTTGGAACTTAACATACTTCAAGATGACAGGCTTTCCCTAAAATAGACAAAAAAGACCAAAGATATAAGATAAACCCAAAATGCATGAAGACATACAAGAAAAACCAGAGAAGAAGAGATTACCTTGAGATTCTCAGGGGATAAAACAAGTGTGTCACTAGGAGGAAAGTCACCAACATTACTGCACATACATACACATATGCCAATCACAAACTCCTCTCTCTCTATATATATAACAATAATAATAACAGAAAGTATAAATAAAAAGAATATTAACAAGTTTACCTGAATCCCATATGTTCCCTATTTGTATAAAGCTTTACATTTTGAGGACCTGCAGAATAATTATAAAAAAGTTACTTCCATAACAAAACAAGTCTCGTACTACTTTGCAATTAGAACAACTAATACAAAAAAGCCTATTAGAAATTTAATATGACAAACAGTGAAGTTGAACTCTCAATAATGCATACATCAAATTTCAATTAACAAGGGTCTACAAAAACTCTTGAGAATTTATCACTTATTTTATAAATTTCTGCATGTTTCACTTTTACTTCATCCTCCTATTCCTCATTTCTAATTATGAACAATTAAAAATACCAAGTTTTAACCTACAGGCTAGAACAGTTTTTTAATCAAAGATGTTATTCACTTATGTTATCTTATAGACACTTGTTTTATAGATTTTCAGCATATCAAAATTTGCTTGCATACATCTCTATCACTATCATATACTTTATACATGTAAGGTTTGACTCGTTCAACACTCCTTTGTTCCCAATAAAATGCAACACTTACTATTTTGAGTTCACAAAAAAGCAAATATGCTTCCATTTTTGGAAAGATCCGTTCCCAAATTTGCATCTTTGGCCATTAGCAATTATTACGAGATATTGGTGATTGATTGCGAACCACAAGTTTTCTTAAGGGCCGTTTACTAAACACTTGCCGGATAAGCGCTTACCGATATCACTTACCTTACCGATTGAGCATGGCAAGGAGCGATAATCTTACCCGGTAAGAGGCATAGCAAGGACCGAGTGTTTCACCCAGTAAGTGAGGGAAAAGACTCTTACCCGGTAAGCGCTTACCGATATCACTTATCTTACCATTGAGCATGGCAAGAACCGAGAGTCTGACCCGGTGAGGGAAAAGACTCTTACCCGGTAAGCGCTTACCAGATTTAAGACGCTTACCAACAATCCATTTTGATGGTCAAGAATGTAACACGATAAGGTAAATAAGGGATATGTCTCTTTGCCGGTAAGCATTTGGTAAACGACCCTTAATTTTGTGTGATTAAGGGGTACTTAAGATACTTAATTTATAGTTGCAAACTTTATATATTAAGCCATGTCCCATGTCAAACGATACATTCTTGTTGTTACGGAGGGAGTAGCATATATATATATATATATATATATGAAGCTATGATGCCATTAGCAACTACAAGCATGATATTATCATTATTATTAGTTGACCAAAATAGTGATCTCAAACAAGATATTAAATAAGTTCTCACCATATTTTTGACATGAAGAACCAAACTGGTATCTAACTAATTCCTGCAGAACTTTTTTACACTTGCACTCTGCATTTGCCTCCTCCATCCTTTTTCTAAAGTTTTTGGTTTGCATCCTTGATACAATCTGATGTAACTTAGGTCCATAATTACCTTTCCCTCTATCTTTGCTAACTTGCATAAATCATTATAGGTGTGTGGACATAAAGTAGAATGCAATTGGGTAGCTCGAATAATGTGAATACTTTTATTCAAATCAAGAGGTCAAAGTGATGGTGTTCAAATCCAAAAGAATTAGAATAATGGTGTCCAAGTTCAAAAAAATAGAAATAACGGTGTGCTAGTCCAAAAAAATAAGAATAATGAAGTCTTGATATTGTTGGACTAAAATAAAACTGAATGCAAGTCCTAAATAAAAGCCCACAAAATTACTTTTTTAACACCAGAACAACCTTCTACAAATAGCGGTTATGAGGCTACTTTTTTGCATTCAGATGTGGTCATTGAGCGGTCAATGGTGCCGCTAATCGCAGGACCGCTATTTCAGACCGAAATTTGATGCCATTGTTACTAAGAGGGAAATGTAAACAATACAGTAGATAAGATGGTTGGCCAAGTCTCATAAACATAACAAATATTAACAAAACCAACCAATTTTTCTTCTTTTTTCCCTCTGAATGGGACAAAACTTTGATTTTAGTTCTATTTGCTAACATGTAAGATTAGCAGCTAGTCACAATTTTCAGTCTTCTTTGACTAAAATACGATAAAGAAGTGGCAATGCCTAAGCAGAAAGCCAGACACAATACCTTTCATATATAGGAATGTTTGTATCGAATTGCCTACACAACTTTCATTATAATGTTATTGTACTAGATACGTAGTTAGGTACATAATCATGTTGTATTTGTATTGATTATGATTATGATTAAAAAAAGAATGAAAAAAGAAAAAAAAAACAAACACAAACACAAGAGACAAGAAGAGAGTTTGGTCATTTACCTTCCTCCTCAGGTCCTTTAATCACAATAGAATGCAGTTTGATGACTTGGGTGAATGGTATGTAAATCAAAAGTTGCTCATCTGCATCACTCTCCAGATTTAGACCTTCATCTTCTCTATAACCCTGTTCCACAAATAAAAACATTCTAACTGTTAGAGCTAAAAGATCACGAAAAAGGATAAATGAAAACGCACAAGAACAAAAAATATCACTCAAAGTAGAGGGACATATATGGTGCCTAATCATAAGACTAAGGGGGTGTTTGGTTTAATGGAATGGTTTTCAAAGATTTGAACTTCGTGAAGGATTTGGAATAGAAGGGATTTGGATTTGGAAGGATTTGAAATCTTTGGTGCATTTGGTTTGTAAGATTTTGAATGAAATTGAATTTCAGTATTTATAAAAACAAATTATAAATAATTAAAAAAATAATTAGATTACCTTTTTATTAATTGATTGTTACAAAACAAATGTTCTTAACATATTTTAAAACATAATTATATACAAATCATATGAAATCCCATGAAATACCAACCACCCCTATGAGATTTCAAAATCCTATGTTTGTGGGATTTCAACAAAACCCCATGCTTTCAAATCCACAAAATCCTGCAAACCAAATTAACATTGTCACATTAACCCGAGGAACTACCTTCCAGATTCATGCTTTCCTAAGTCACCAAAAGATTTGCGACTCTATTGACATAATTTGTGTCACACAACTTCCTGATGCATCCATACCATCTACACCCCTACACCTGAATCTAATTCCTCTACTATCTGTACACTCGATCCATTGTGAAGAAGTTACGTTACTAGTAATTTAAATTTAAATTTAAATGAAGCCCGTTTATTAATTAACTGCCCTTTAGTTCACTTTGTCATCTTCTGCCAATGTTGATCTCATCCCTTCACATAAAACTTTGAAAACTCCAAACTTCAAATGAATTGTACATCATATCAATAAACACATATATGCAGAATGGCCTATCTCCTAGTCCTACAATACTCCAAAGTCTATGTCTTCATAGGTGAGAAACTTTATTGGCATATAATTATTTATGTTATGCATTTCTGGGAAGTTATTCTTAATTCTAATTATCATCATTTATTTTGTTCGGAAGTATATGGTGTAGTTGTGCTTCATTTCTATTTACGCTTGTATCTTTTATCGTATTTTTATCTTCTGTGGTAAAAATTTGTTTTTGTCAAGTGGTTTAGTTTAAACTTGGTGCATTTACAGAATTACAGGTTTCTTAGCATGATTGTTTTGATTGTAATCAACAAATATTAGAGATGGATATAATTTTCAACATGCCGGTTTATAACGTGAGCCTGTGAAGTAAAGATCAAGAAGATAACATCTCTAAAATGGCATTAAGTGACATGATGTCATTCTTATTAGAGTAATAGCATCACATTACCGCGAATTTGACAATCCCGAAGTCAACAATAGCTAGATACAAAAGGTACTTGGTTTTAAAAGATGGAAAATAACCAAATAAATTTCATCCAACATAACCTCACAAAACCCTAAAAAGTAAAAAACTAATGTATTTCTTTCCTTAGTCGGGGCCGGAGCAATGAATCTATTTGAAGTGGCTCATTTCGTACCAGAGAAGCCTATGTATGAACAAGGATTAATTTTACTTCCCCACCTCCATTAATACCATTTTTGCAGCACCTTCTATACCAAAAGGATCTTTCCGAATCAACTAGCCATGCATTTAACATTTAAAGTCACTTCTTCAAGTGTTCCTTGCCACCTAGGGCCTCTCACCAATTAAAAAGAATCAAAGGGAAAACAAAAAAAGAAATCACCCTATTATAAAAGGATCAGAGTTGTAAACAATCAACAAAACACTAGTTCACTGCAGAGTTACCAATTCTAAGGACAACATCACAAGAGCATCTACCATTAAAACCTAACCCTAGATTTCCAAATATGACTTTGAGCATCAAATACATTACTTTCAACTTCAAATTGACGATAACATCTGATTTCTCTAGAAAACCTAATGATTATAAAAATAGAATAGAATCATTTACAAGGTCGAACCATAAAACTTCTATACAAAATCTGAATGATACTAGACTTGAATCTTTAAAATAATGTGCAGGATCCTTTACCAGAAACGGAATATTAAGTATTAACACACAAAAAGAGACAATCCATCAGTAAAATCAAATGTTAGTCGCAAAACTTTTGAAATCAAAATAAACCTGTTTGACAGCATTGGGGAAAGGATGACTGGTATTTTGATTGAGGCATTCAACTCCAGTCCAGTCTATGAAATCGAGTAAATCCACCTACTCAAAACATCAAAAATATCATAAAATTAACATATGCATTTGATTAAACAAACAATCAAGAATCAGAAAGAACGAATTTATGAAGAAAAACAAAAAGGATTACTACCTGATTCCTAAAAATAGCGGAAGTAGATTCAGTAGACATCGTCCCGGAGAATGAGAGACCGATCGAAAGAATCCCGTAGACTTGTAGAACACGAACAATTTATTTTGCACGCGGACGCCGACCCAAGTGGCCGATATGAGGAATGGGCCGGCCCACTAATTCAAGGTCGCGTAGGTTTTGATTTATGCAGGAATATTGTAACCGGTTAAGGATCATCATGTAGGTCCCATCCATTCGGTCATGGGTGGGCCTGTCTTAAGTCCGCATTTGGTCGTAATGGTTATGTTTGAAAAAGTTAATTGAACAAATCTAAAAATCATGGATGAAGACAGGTTGGATTGATTGGACTGAATGCATTTGAACAATAGATTATGCATTTGAACAACTCAATCTAATGTGTACGGTTTAAAAAATCTTAGTTCAACTCAACCCAATCCAAATCGTGTGGGTTGGGTTGGGTTGGCTAAGAACTTTGGTAAATTAAAATATTATTTTGTGTTTGTTATCTTGATCTCTAATCATAATTCATTCGTTCATTATGAATCAGTTGATAGAAATTATTCATGCTCCTTAAGTAGATCAAACTGTTTTCCTTAATTTGCGTATAATGATGACGTTTACTTAACATATATACAAGAAAATATCAGAATTTACATGGAGATGGAGAAGAGATTTAAAGTATGTGTATATAAAGAGGGGTGATTGTCCAATGCTTTAATGTACATATCAATAAATAAAGGACTTAACAATCACGTTAAATTCAACAAATGGAAAGATATCAGGTTCATCATTTTGGGTTGGTTAGGTTGGTTTGGGTTGGGTTCAAGTAACTCTAACCTAACTCCAATCTAATACCTACAATTTGATAATTTTACAACTCAATTAGGTATTGAGTGGCTTCGGGTTGGTAGAGATTGTAACAGTCAGAATTTTATAATGTAACTAATTAGATTCTAATCAAGTCTTAATCAAGGTTACGCTTCTTATTAGGTTCGTATATCTAGTTTCTATATTGGTGGAAAGGCTATGTAAATTAGACCTTGTAAACAAGCATTTATTTAGGCATTTCAAGCCTCTGAATCGGTTGTACAACCCTTGTGCCATGACCCTTGCACCGCATGGGCAGGGTCGCATCCTATGTACCGTAAGTGAGGGATTTTAGGTTGTGCAACCCACTTGACTGCAACCCTTGTACCGCAAGATCATGGTTACATTTCTTGTACCGTAGGTTGAGTTAGGAATGTTGGCGACCTTTGAGTCGCAACCCTAGGGTCGCATAATGCATGCAGATCATTAACGTCGGGATTTCAAATATTTTCTTTTCATTTACTCCATTCCACTCTCTCTCACTTCATTTAAAGCGATTAGGAAACCCTAGGTGTAACACCCGGAAATTTTAGTTAAGTTTATGAAACTTTGGAAAAAACTGATACAAGAATTCTGGTATTTCAGGCCTATTTTCAAGTATTTATATCATATTTGGTTGGAGAATTAAAGAAGGAGTCCAACGATATTTTTCGGAGTCAATTTGGAGCTAAGACGAAGCAAATATGGGTAAAACATCGTCTAAGGCTAGTTTTCATGTGGGTTAGGATGGAAGCTGGTTACGAGGTGAGTTTCAGAGTTGAAACTAGCTTGATAACTAGCCTAGGCACTTTTGCACTCAATTATGCTTAGCGTGAGTTACAAAGCCAGTTAGCAAATCGTAACTAACTTCACAAGTAGCCCTAAGCTCTTTTTACTTGATTTGTGCTTAGCGTGAGTTACAATGCCAGTTACGAAATGTAACTAGCTTCACAACTAGCGTTAGAGTCTGTTTGGTCAAGAGGGAGCCGCGTGAGTTACCAATACCAGTTACGAACGTAACTGGCGTTCATATCTGGCGTCAGCCTCTGTCAGCGTTTTAAAGACCGAAAATCGGGATCTTTCTCATTTGAACCATATCTCTCTCAATAATGCTCCGATTTGGGTGATTCAAGTTGCTATGGATTCGTCTCTTGAAGCTCTACAACATGGAAACAAGTATGGCTAGAGGCTATTGATGATTTTAGAGCTCATAGGGTGGAAGGTAAGATCACCTCTCCGAAATCTCAAATCTAGGGTTTGGGTTTTTCACCAACAACTCTCATTCTCTCTTGGGTTTGTTTTGTGTATGTTTTGAAAGTCATGTAGGTGTTCTTGGAAGGATTGAACCATGGATCTAGAGTTATAGCTCAAGGATCTAAAGTCTTCACCGTATGGAACTCGGTATTGGGGTAAAACCTAGATTTAGCCTAAATCTAGCAAGGTGAGTTCAAGATACTTTGTGAAAACTTTGTACATGCCAAAAACGTCCATTTTAAAGTATTAACATGCTTCACTTGTTATTTATCAAATGTGTGAGTATTTGTGTAAGTTTGCATATTTGGTATAAAAGGATTTATAAATAATGAAAGAGGCTTATACTTGGTTTTTAGACATTTTGACAAATAAAGTATAAGTGTGGGTTGTTTGGGTGCAATATCTTTAAATGAAAACCATTTGGTTGTATTTGCATTTTTGGAGTTTTGGAACTTATAAATCATTGAAAAATACAGATTATTGCATTATGGGTCATTTTGTAAATGCATAAGTATGAGTTCAAATCTAAACTTATAAACTCAAATACTTGTTGTGAATATAGTATTTTACTGATTCCTAAACTTATTTTCAAGTGGTTGTGTATTTGGGTAAGTTTGGAGGTTTTGGGTCAAAATGAGGATTTTGAGTATTTTGTTGTAAATGATGAGTTGAGCATCATTAATGGTTTAAAATACTTGGAAAGGTTATAAAATGAAATAATCTTTGGTTTTGAAACTCAAAATGATTTGACCTAATTTTTGGTAAAACTTGGACTTGAAAGAAGATGGTTTGTTGAAAAGAGTTTTCAAGGTTGGAAAACTAGTAATACGTCTCGTTGATGTATTCGGTAGTAGCACTAGTATGTGATGGATCCATAGGCATATAGTCGGTTTAAAGACGGGATTGTTGTCCCTTTTTGGTCGCATAGAAGTCATAGGGGGCCTCTTACCGTTGGGTATAATGTCGGATCATTACCGGATGCCATTGACTCTATGCATGCGCAATGGGGTCATCAGGGGGGCGTGTACTAGGGTGCATAATCGGTTATAGACCGGTTTCCAGTGACCATTGCGCGGGCTTTCATAGGAGCCATCGGGGGTCGTGTACTAAGGTGCATAATCGGTTGTTGACCGATTGCCATTGACTCCTATGGTTGATCAACATCGAGTAGTGACCTACTTTTGTATCCGTCACCAAAGATGGTATGATCGGGAATCCCCCGTGAACTTTGGATATTTCTATCCCTTTAAAGGTCCGCGTGAGTTAACGTTTTATAAAACATGGTTAAAAGTATGTTTTCTATCTCCACGTTTATAAACTCAATCATAGTCGTGTGAGTATTGGAATTGGTATGTCGTTAAAAGAATATTCCTATTTTAAAGTATTCTCTTCTAATGTCATTTTGGTCTAAAGCTTTTATTATAGGACTAGTGAATTTGGGGAAAGACGTTGCTTTTATAATAAGGTTATTTCCTTTGAGAATTATATTTTATCAAGCACATCTTTTGGTTTCAAATCAATCATAAATATGTTAAAAACTCTTGAGGTCACTAGGCGTTAAGCCTAACCCTTTTTCTTTGTCGGCATGTGCATCAGGTTATCGTGGGGGTTGGTACTAGTGACACGTGTGGACTTGAGTGCTAGGAAGTGGCACGATAAAGACTCTTGGTGACGTTTTTCCGCATTCGGAGATAGCGACTCTTATTGGTTTAGTAACACCCAACCGTAAGTAGGTCTTGTATAGGACTTGATTTGTTTGTTGTAGAGGCTTATTACTAATTGTGGTTTGAGGAAAGTTATTTATTGATGAAATATTAGAAATTTTAAATTAGTCGCTCTTTCCAGATTTGAGGGTGTTACATGTTGGTATCAGAGCATAAGTTTGAGAGATTTAGGTATTGATTTAGATGCCTAGACTCAAACTAGCGTATTGATTAAGTGAGCAGATGTGAGATTTCACAATTAGACACTGTAAGATAGGATGTTTGGAGGTTAATAGATGCACTAGAATCGAGAAACATGATGATGGTAACAAGAATCCGCATGTATGGTAAATTTGTATTATTATCCGGCCGGTGATAATAGGAATTTACAGTTACGTGTGTGTGCTTGAGACGCATTGTCATGGTGATCGATGGGGTAGTGAATGAGTTCTTATGGTAGTGACCGTTGAAAGATTTGATGGATGTAGCAATGTCACTTTGAAGGACATATAAGTACGGTGATTATCTTAAGCCGACCATTTTGGGTCAAAGGTAATGGTTAGTTATGAACCATAAGCTTGTTGAATCAACCTAATTTCGGGAGGAAATTGTAAATCGATGGATTTAGTGGGGGATGATGGTCTTAAGATATGAAGCTTTCCAATATTGGCTTTGTGGTGGACTTGGCAAGCATGGTTTAAGACTTTGGGTCCCAACCGGATGCATGCACGACATTTGTTTTAGAAATAAATTGCAAAATTATTTCGGATTTGTCAAAGGGGTAATCATTCTGAAAAATGTCTTGGGCACACTCAAGAGTGTAGCCATGTCTTGGATTTTGTTAAATCGTTTTAGTTGCATGAAAATTGCACTAAGAATTTAGTCCATGCTATTTTGCTAGAATGCAAATTTTGAAATTATATCTCAAGAGAGTTTAAATTTGAAACTAACCTAAATTGTTTCGTTGTTCCGAGAAACGTACACATATCCCTTTTTTTACGAGTTTTGAGAAATTATTTGGTGTACGTGAGTTTTGGGTCAAGATTGAAATGCATGAACTATCGTACCTCCTACGTCGTTTACGAGTTTCAGTTAAATTTTGGGTGCGTACTATTCACGAGTCAATTTTGAGATTTTGGAATTTTTGGATTTGTTTTAGTGTCGGTTTTGGGGTATGAGAGTTTGTTGAGAATTTTATTCCACGTCATCTATGTTGGGTATAAATATTTTGAAGTCGTCAAAAATATAAAGTTCCCATCGATATTATTTTAACTTTATGGGAACCTCTTGTTGCATAGAGTTTGCATACATTCTAATTGTAGCATCTTAATTTAGGTAGCCATCATTCTGGAAAAGCATAAGAATTTTATTAATTGGCTTCAAATTTGAAACCCAAATCAAGTTGATTTCATAAGGTGACCCAGATGCATGCATATAACGTTTGGATAGTTTTTAAAAAGTAAACGGATGTATGCTATTATTGTTGAGAAACTTTACTTTGTGCCTTCTTAAGGCTAAAAGAAGAAAACATTTGTAGAATTTGGTACAAACATTTTGTAGCACTCTATTTTAGTGCATGAATTTCTCTTGCATACATGATGACAATACATGTGTGAAATGGTTATAAAGATTTCATATTTGTTAAATTTTTGATAAATAAAATTGGCATATTTGCTTAGTCATATACTTGTAAAACCTTGAACTCATTAGGAACACTTGGGGGTAAACGTCATGTTGTGGTGGGTATTGCATATGTGGGACGATGAGGCTCCGTGAATTTAGTAATGATTGCATGACTTGTGGATGGCTTTGAATTTTGGGAAGTTGGTTTGAACGATCGGTGTATATAGGAGCTTTTAGAAGTATTAGACTTTGAAGCATTCCGGATTATTTTATGTGAGGGTCTTCTTGTTTCATCAACCTTCGGGTCAAAGTTTATGGGATTGATTGCTTCAAGGAGTTGTTTGGTTGGTGTTTGTGTGATAAGGATGTTTCATCTTGGTGAGCTTTAGTGATTGATGATGATTTGTTGAGTTGTCCATAGATTGGGAAGTAAAGCTTTGATGTTTCAGCGCAATTGGAAAGAATCGTGGGATCAAGTACTAGAGGGTGGTAATTACGGGATTCGACTTCTCATATTAAGTGTCAGCTTGAGATGACATCATCGGTCGATGCATGTTTGTGGTACCGACCTTTACAAACTTAGGTGTCAACTTATGATTTTCTTGAGGTCAAGAAGCATTGTTGTATTTGGGGTACCTAAATTGAATCTTAGTAAGTGTTCGAAAGCTTTATGCGGTGAACTTGAGGAGAATAGATTTTAGTAAATGGTGATGTTTGATAAGGATCATTTGAGTTGCTAAGGAAGTCTGATAGTTCTTTGGAGTTTTGTGTTTGGCGAAAGTTTGGGTCTGGATTTGGACCAAATTTTTGAATAAGAGTTTCGTCATTGAAGGGACGATAAATCTTGTATGATATTGAATACTGGGGAATTTTAGTAAGAAAGTTAATGCAGTCATTGAGTGGAAGTCGCTTTATCGAGGAGACTTTGATTGTCGAAGTATAAGATTTACCGTGGGCGTCAACAGATGGTATATTTCGGGATGTTTTGCAGGATTCCTTTACCACCCAGGTAAGGTCGACGTTGTAACAAGTACTCTGATTTGAAAGATGTATGTGTGGTTTTGTTCAAATAAAGTTTTGGAATATTATCGAAGGGTTGTTTACATATAGGAACTGTATTCTAGTTGGCTAAAAGTTGTTAGAAAGTGTTAAAGAGTAAATTCTTTTATGACAATTTTCGCGGAATTGAGAAGTCGAAATCAATAGTTACCCTTGAGGAAGTACGAATCACTTAAGGTTGGGAGCCAATTGCAATCGTATTGCTATAAAGTTTTCCAACAATGCTCAGTGTTCACCCTGAGGGTGGTGTAGCATGTTAAGTCAATGATTAAATGTGGGAATCAGCGTGTAAATCGTCATAGTAATCTCGATAAAAGATTTTTGAACCCCTTTTAGAGTTGATTCATTTTAGTGACACTCTCTTGGGAAGGGAGCCATTCGGATTTGTGAAATAAGGTTATTTGGATGTTTGGCTGTTTATAGATTTCGAGGACGAAATCTCCTTTTTAGGTTGGGAGGATTGTAACACCCGGAAATTTTAGTTAAGTTTATGAAACTTTGGAAAAAACTGATACAAGAATTCTGGTATTTCAGGCCTATTTTCAAGTATTTATATCATATTTGGTTGGAGAATTAAAGAAGGAGTCCAACGATATTTTTCGGAGTCAATTTGGAGCTAAGACGAAGCAAATATAGGTAAAACATCGTCTAAGGCTAGTTTTCATGTGGGTTAGGATGGAAGCTGGTTACGAGGTAAGTTTCAGAGCTGAAACTAGTTTGATAACTAGCCTCGGCACTTTTGCACTCAATTATGCTTAGCGTGAGTTACAAAGCCAGTTAGCAAATCGTAACTAACTTCACAAGTAGCCCTAAGCTCTTTTTACTTGATTTGTGCTTAGCGTGAGTTACAATGCCAGTTACGAAATGTAACTAGCTTCACAACTAGCGTCAGAGTCTGTTTGGTCAAGAGGGAGCCGCGTGAGTTACCAATGTCATTTACGAACGTAACTGGCGTCCATATCTGGCGTCAGCCTCTGTCAGCGTTTTAAAGACCGAAAATCGGGATCTTTCTCATTTGAACCATATCTCTCTCAATAATGCTCCGATTTGGGTGATTCAAGTTGCTATGGATTCGTCTCTTGAAGCTCTACAACATGGAAACAAGTATGGCTAGAGGTTATTGATGATTTTAGAGCTCATAGGGTGGAAGGTAAGATCACCTCTTCGAAATCTCAAATCTAGGGTTTGGGTTTTTCACCAACAACTCTCATTCTCTCTTGGGTTTGTTTTGTGTATGTTTTGGAAGTCATGTAGGTGTTCTTGGAAGGATTGAACCATGGATCTAGAGTTATAGCTCAAGGATCTAAAGTCTTCACCGTATGGAACTCGGTATTGGGGTAAAACCTAGATTTAGCCTAAATCTAGCAAGGTGAGTTCAAGATACTTTGTGAAAACTTTGTACATGCCAAAAACGTCCATTTTAAAGTATTAACATGCTTCACTTGTTATTTATCAAATGTGTGAGTATTTGTGTAAGTTTGCATATTTGGTATAAAAGGATTTATAAATCATGAAAGAGGCTTATACTTGGTTTTTAGACATTTTGACAAATAAAGTATAAGTGTGGGTTGTTTGGGTGCAATATCTTTAAATGAAAACCATTTGGTTGTATTTGCATCTTTGGAGTTTTGGAACTTATAAATCATTGAAAAATACAGATTATTGCATTATGGGTCATTTTGTAAATGCATAAGTATGAGTTCAAATCTAAACTTATAAACTCAAATACTTGTTGTGAATATAGTATTTTACTGATTCCTAAACTTATTTTCAAGTGGTTGTGTATTTGGGTAAGTTTGGAGGTTTTGGGTCAAAATGAGGATTTTGAGTATTTTGTTGTAAATGATGAGTTGAGCATCATTAATGGTTTAAAATACTTGGAAAGATTATAAAATGAAATAATCTTTGGTTTTGAAATTCAAAATGATTTGACCTAATTTTTGGTAAAACTTGGACTTGAAAGAAGATGGTTTGTTGAAAAGAGTTTTCAAGGTTGGAAAACTAGTAATACGTCTCGTTGATGTATTCGGTAGTAGCACTAGTATGTAATGGATCCATAGGCATATAGTCGGTTTAAAGACGGGATTGTTGTCCTTTTTTGGTCGCATAGAAGTCATAGGGGGCCTCTTACCGTTGGGTATAATACCGAATCATTACCGGATGCCATTGACTCTATGCATGCGCAATTTGGGGTCATCAGGGGGCCGTGTACTAGGGTGCATAATAGGTTATAGACCGGTTACCAGTGACCATTGCGCGGGCTTTCGTAGGAGCCATCGGGGGCCGTGTACTAAGGTGCATAATCGGTTGTTGACCGATTGCCATTGACTCCTATGGTTGCTCAACATCGAGTAGTGACCTACTTTTGTATCCGTCACCAAAGATGGTATGATCGGGAATCCCCCGTGAACTTTGGATATTTCTATCCCTTTAAAGGTCCGCGTGAGTTAACGTTTTATAAAACATGGTTAAAAGTATGTTTTCTATCTCCACGTTTATAAACTCAATCATAGTCGTGTGAGTATTGGAATTGGTATGTCGTTAAAAGAATATTTCTATTTTAAAGTATTCTCTTCTATTGTAATTTTGGTCTAAAGCTTTTATTATGGGACTAGTGAATTTGGGGAAAGACGTTGCTTTTATAATAAGGTTATTTACTTTGAGAATTATATTTTATCAAGCACATCTTTTGGTTTCAAATCAATCATAAATATGTTAAAAACTCTTGAGGTCACTAGGCGTTAAGCCTAACCCTTTTTCTTTGTCGGCATGTGCATCAGGTTATCGTGGGGGTTGGTACTAGTGACACGTGTGGACTTGAGTGCTAGGAAGTGGCACGATAAAGACTCTTGGTGACGTTTTTCCGCATTCGGAGATAGCGACTCTTATTGGTTTAGTAACACCCAACCGTAAGTAGGTCTTGTATAGGACTTGATTTGTTTGTTGTAGAGGCTTATTACTAATTGTGGTTTGAGGAAAGTTATTTATTGATGAAATATTAGAAATTTTAAATTAGTCGCTCTTTCCAGATTTGAGGGTGTTACAAGTTGGTATCAGAGAGATGCCTGAATATGTCCTGCAAAGATGCTTTGCTTTTGTACTAAATCATCTTTTGTACTTAAGTATCTTTTAGTTGGTTATTAACCAATGGGTAATACCCATATGTGCCTTAAGATTCCCTAAGCTCTCCCTTGCACTACAAATAGGGAGCTCAACCTTGTTCATTTTGCACCCCATCTGGACCAAAGCTTCTCACAAACTTTGGGTCGTTAGTCTTTTATAATATTTCGAAGCTTTTAGTAATTTTTAATTGTTCTTTTCGTTACTGTTAGTTGCTACAACAATCTTTACAGCTTTTAATTTACTTTTCTTGCAATCTTTACTTTTGCGTCATTGTTAAGGATTTTGTATACCCCGAAATTGAACATTAAAATAAACCTCAGTGCAAGTATACACCTTAGTCTACTGTCGTATCAAACAAGTAATAATGGTATTAAGTACCAGATATCGTTCCCACAGAGATGTCGTAAAGTCTTTATAATAAAAAGCCCGGTCCTTGACGAATTGATTTCAGAGGGCGAAATCGAGGGTTTTTGATTAACTAAAATTGGGGGTTTGATTAACAACTAAGATTACAAACAGTTGTAAAAAGAAGCAAAGGGTGCAAAGCTTTGTTGAGATAAAATTTAGTAAATTAATAAAAAGATATTACAGTAGCATAATCATCGCCTCAGAACATTAATATTAAAAGTGACTTCTTAAAAGCCAACACGTTTTCATACAAAATAATTAGTTGTCAGTTAATTATATGTAATCTTCAACGTTAATATTAACATTCCAATTGCAGCAACTTAAGATTATACATACCGTATCCGAAACACCGTTTTATCTTTTTACCGAATTAAATCCCAACGTTACTTTACACCCTTAGCTAAGGTTGTTAGCCTATCATTGCTAAGTTTCTTTTTGCAAAAGTTGTAAATAAAGGAGATGGAAAAGACATAATGTAAAATCAAAGCTTAAAATAAAGTAACTTACCGCACAAGAAAATAAGAATAAAGTAAATGCAGAAAGTAAATGTTACGAGAAGTAAATGACAATAATGAAATTGCAAGAATTAAAGTGCATGAAATAAACGACAATAATTTAAATTGCGAAATGTAAAGAAAGTAAAGAGTACGAGAAATTAAGATGAAGTAACGAGAACGAGAATGAAAGTGATATTAAACCAACGAGAATTAACTAAAACTTCCAAATTGCATTAAAAAGTAAACGTGCCAAATGGTTAGTAACAAAAACCGGATGAGAAATTCAATTGGTATCAAGCTTAGGAGCTAGCTTTTCAACCAAGAAAACTTCCACCCAAGAGGATCCAAGGAGAGAATGAAATTCCCTTCCAAGAACCTAAGTAAACTATGGAATCCAAGATATGTTAGAATATTTCTTTATGTAAAAGTATGTAATCAGAAATCTTAAGTGTTATTGTAAAAGCTTATCCCGAAGATGCCAGAGCCGTGAATTTCTCTAAGTGTTAAGAACACAGATGCTCCCAGAGGCTTGGACAACCTCTGTGGACCTCTGTGAATCAACGGTTATTTCCAGCTCACGCGCTTGCTGACGTGGACAGTCATGCGACTTATGCTCAACAGAATTTGTTACAATATTCCGTGACGTGTCTATTCCTCATTGGCTGATGCATTGACTTTCTCTCTCACTGTAGTATAAATAGATTTCATTTCTTGTATTGTAAGAGTGGGTTTTGAGAGAAGAGAGGCGAGAATTCCTATTTTGAGTTACAAATTGTTCTTTAGTATTGTAATCATCAGCTTATTGAATACATTGGCTCTTCAACATCTTTCTTCATTGAATTGAATTGTTTAATGATTATCGTTGTTGATTACCTTATTATTGAATACAGTAGATCGTTCTTCCGCTTACTCTGTTGATTTTCGTATTTAAATCTACTGAATATAGAGTAATTGGGGATCTGGGTTCCAACAATTGGTATCAGAGCCATCTAATCAAGCTTTTGATTAGTCGATCTCATCCGATTTTGGAGAATTCCTACTCTATTTTGTTTGTTTCTC
The DNA here is from genome assembly GCA_036898165.1 of Silybum marianum. Classification (NCBI taxonomy): domain Eukaryota; kingdom Viridiplantae; phylum Streptophyta; class Magnoliopsida; order Asterales; family Asteraceae; genus Silybum; species Silybum marianum. Next base: position 22,023,000 of record CM072543.1, read on the forward strand.
GCGATTTAGATTACTGTTTTTCACTCTACCCTGTTTTTCTCGAGATTTTGTGAAATTCAATACAAAATTCTCAAATCAGTGGTTATCTTAGATCTAAATCATCTCATAAATCTCACTAGGTTATTTTTTTTGGTTTTCGATTTCAATTAATCGTCAAATATTAAACTCCTTCATCCAAATTTCTGCTGAAAATGGCTAATCAAGGTATGACCTCCATGTTCTCCGCTGGTTCTTTAACCAAGCCCCCAACGTTGATTAGGGAAGAATACCCTCAATGGAAAGTGAGGATGGTGAATTTTTTGGAAGGGATGGACACTGATCTATATGACACCATCTTAAACGGTCCTTATGTACCCATGGTCGAACTCCCAAGGATCCCAGCAACCACTGAAAGTGATGAAGTTCCTGAAAAAATGGTCCCCAAAGAAAGGGGAAAGTGGAACGATGACGACAAGGAGAAAATCGAGATTGCTAACAAAGCAAAAAGGCTACTGATCATGGCTCTTCGAAATGACATCTTCATATCCCTTGATTCCTGCGAGACGGCTAAGGAATTATGGGATCAGCTAGCAAATCAATTCGAAGAAGGCTCAAAGATGAAAAAGAACAGACGAGCACAAGCCCTAAACGAGTATAACGCATTTCAAGCACTACCTGACGAAACTCTTGAGCTAACCTATCACAGGTTTAATACCCTGATTAACATGTGCAAGAGATGTGAAATTGCTCGCTCAAATGAAGAGAACAATGTTCTGTTTCTAAAAAGGCTCAATCCAGAATGGTCAAATCTAACCATGTCTCTTCAAGCCAATCAAGATCTTGAGGAATGGTCACTGCATGATGTGTATGGTACTCTGCAAGCCCATGAGAAGGAGATTCTACTGAAGAAAACAAATGTTGGAGGTCCTCTGGCCCTGATGTCAGAAGCCAAAGGATCTGGGAAGAAAAACAGAGAAAATGCAAAGAAAGGAAAGAAGGCATTTGTCTCAGAGGTCAACTCAGAACCATTTGACTCAGAAGATGAAGATATAAGTGCCTTCGCTGAATCTTTGGCACTTATAACCAGACAGTTTAACAGAAGATTTGGAAGCAAGTCATTTCAAGGGAACAGAGGCAACAACAGGACATACACCCCATATGCGCCAAGGACTGAGAACAACCAGAGGCAGGAAGCTCAGAAGGCAGAGAAGGTAGAAGGAGAGAAGGAAGAGGAAGGAAAGAAGAACGTGTGTTACAGATGTGGAAAACCGGGGCATTTTGCAAAGGAATGCAAGGGCACAATAGTAAAAGATAAGGCTTATTACAAAAATAAGTACAAATACAATCACACAGAAAGGGCAAAGTTTGCTGAGCAAGAGAACTGGATATCTGACAAATCCAGTGGAGAAGAAGACATCCTCTGTGGAATGGCTATGACAGACTCAGAAGTTCAGCCCTCTAAGACTCCGGTTTGCATCACTTCTACTTCCTCTGAACTTGAAAACACAATTCTAAACTTAACTTTTGAATTTGAAAAACTAAAACAGAAGCTTGTAGATGAAAAGAGAGTTCGAAAAGAGCTTGAAATATCTCTTTCCAAAATAGAAAGGGCAAGAGATATTTACCAGAAAGGAATGAACATAGAAATAAAAGAAAAACAAGAACTCTCTGTGGATATTGAAAACATTTTACAAAAACACAAATCCACAGAGACTCTGTTCAAAGAAGAGATTGCAAATTTTAAAAAACTTCTGAAGGAAAAGGACAGAGAAATTAAAGATAAAGAAAGTGATAGATTAAACTCTGTCGCTATTTCTAATTACTGGGTAAAAGAAAGGGAGGTCATGCACATAGAACTTGAGAAAAACAAGCTTCAAATTAAAAATTATTTAGAAGCTCAAAAAGTGCATGATAAGATCAATACACAAGTAGGGAAAACAGGCCTTGGTTTCGAGGATCTGGATCCCTACACGTGTAAAAAGAGATCCACATTAACTTCTGTATTTTGCATGGGTAAGGAACAAAAATCTGATTTTCCCATCATATACCAAAAATCAGCTTTTAAACGCTCCAAGTATGAGAATGGACATAGTCCCAGAAGGTTAAAATTCAAAAACATAAGATACTCCTCTGGACCAAAAGCTCAAATCAATCTAAAGCATGTCCAGAAGAAGAACAATATCTTTATGTTTGGATCCTTCTCTCAATTAACTTTAAACCCAGAAGCTGATGCTTTTATACCCAGGCATGCAGAAGAGAATTTAAGATCTATGTTTGAAAAAGACATCATTGAAACTCTGGAAAATAGCATGTTGTCAGAATTTGCATCAATCTTTGAACAAGACATTCTTCAAACAATGAATGAATGCTTCCTCAATGAAAATTCAAAAACTGATGCTATCCTTTCAAAACCTCCAGAGATAACTCCCTGTTTCTTCATTGACCTAAATCTTTCAGAAAGTCAAGACAAGGATAAACACGAATTCTATCCCTGGGAAAACAATGATCAGGACTCTGATTTCTTTGAATCTTCTGAAGCTCTCTTGCTGAAATTTGTAAATCAAGAGATCAATACTTCTGAAAAAGAATTCATGATTCAAAATGATTCTTTATCAAAACCATGTGAATTCACAGAAGTCAGAGCTGCGGGCCCAGAAGCTTCTAAACTTTCTAATGGGATACCAAATTCTTCTGTACCCCCAAGGATACAAAGAAAAAAGTTTCCTATTCATCCAGATTTTCTTTGGGATGTGTATTCAAGCTAAAACAAGTCTTGAGCTTGAAAAAGAAAAGGCAAAAAGAACACCAGTTTTCAAGCAAAACTCAAACTTCAAGTTCTCTGGTCAAACTTCTCAGAAGCCAAAGTTCTCAACCGAACAAAAAGCTAAATGGAATTCTAATTCATCTGCTTCTCATGTTTTAGTGAATCATTCGAAAGCTCAAGTTAAAGAGAATCAGAGAAAGCCAACGGAGTCAAATTCAAGAGTTCAGAGAAATAAATCTAGACTAGATAAGGAATTTAAAAATTTCGATGCTAGAATAGATTCAAATAAGAACTATTGTAATTATCATTCCAGAAATGAAACTTCCATGAATTCTTTTTTGTCTCAGAACTCTGAATGCTTTTATTTGTTCTTAAAGTTAAAACAATTCTTCTCTAAATCATATGGTCAATTTCTGCGATAAGCCCAAGAAAAGTTACTATAATAACCGAAGCAAAAATTTCAAAAACCAGAAACCTCTGAAACAAAACCCAGAGGATCTGAACATTTTAGAAAACCATCGTTTCCACAGAGAAACTCTGCAATGAATCCAATAGCTAACATTAAGGTACCCATTATGAAATGGGTTCCTAAATCTCTCTGATTCTATGTGCAGACCCAGCGTGTGCACATCTGGTATCTTGACTCTGGATGTTCGAGGCACATGACTGGAACCCGAAACTTACTCTCCAAATTCAAAGACAAATCTGGTGGAGCTGTAACTTTTGGAGATGATGGTAAGGGTCAAATTAAGGGATATGGAACACTACAGGAAGGTAATGTTACTTTATCAAGAGTAGCCCATGTCTCTGGTCTTAAGCATAATATACTAAGTGTCAGTCAACTCTGTGATGCAAAAATGTTAGTTCTATTTGATGAAAAACATTGCTACTTGTTATCTAAGGCAGGTGAAGAACTGTGGAGAGCAGACAGGAAAGGTAACTTATACATGATGAACTTTACCTCCAAGGATGGAAAAGAAACTCCATGTCTCATTTCCAAAAAGAGTGAAGTAGCTTGGTTGTGGCATCATAAATTGTCTAATCTCAATTTTCAGAACCTTGAACTTCTTGTCAAACATGGTGTAGTTGAAGGACTCCCAAACATTCGCTTTCAAAAAGATCATCTCTGTCCTGCTTGTGAAATGGGAAAAATCAAAAGAGCTTCCCACAAAACAAAGAGTGATCATTCTTGCATAAGACCCTTGCAACTACTCCATGTGGAACTCTGTGGTCCAATTTCTGTACAATCTCTATCTGGGAAAAAGTATATCCTTGTGCTAATTGATGAATTTTCCAGGTATACTTGGCTCGCTTTCATTCGGTCAAAATCTGATGTGCCAATTGTCCTAATTAACATGATGAAAAGACTTCAAGTCAGACTTGATTGCAAAATTCAGAACCTCAGAAGTGACAATGGCACAGAATTCAAAAATGCTAAACTGGAAGAGTTCATGATACACCAAGGAATCTCCCAAAACTTCTCTGCAGTTAGAACTCCTCAACAAAATGGAGTTGTAGAGAGAAGAAATCGCACCTTGGTGGAGGCGACGGAACAATGCGGCGGCATCGAAATGCCCACTCACTCGGGACGGAAACGTAGCTACGGACATGTTTCACCCAAAACAGATCTATCATAGTAAAGAGGCATATGAAAACATCATATGAGTTGATTAACAACAGAAAACCAACAATAGATATTTTGCATGTTTTTGGATGTAAATGCTTTCTTCTAAATGACCGTGATAAGCTTGGCAAGTTTGATAAGAAATCTGATGAAGCTAAATTTTTAGGATATTCTTTAAATTCAAGAGCTTTCAGAGTTTTCAACTTAAGAACAAAAATGGTCATGAAAAGCATAAATGTTGATTTTGATGATCAACTGACTTCTGATTTCTCCAACTCAGAACTCAATCTTAACAATGTTACCTCTGACTATCTTTCAGGTAGCAGAGAAACAGAGATCAATACAATATTCAACGATTTCCTCGGAGAAGAAATCCCATCTGAATCTCTTACCAGAAGAACAACATTGAATATTCCAGAAGTCCTTCAAACCTCTGGGATAATTAATTCTGGTCCAGCCACTCCTGAATCTCAAGACACAGAAGAAGTATCATCTGCACCAACCTCTGATCTTCTTCAAGAGGAACCAATCCAAGATTCTGTGCAAATAGATGAACCCGAACAAATCCCAGAAGCTGAACCTTACACAGAACCCTCAACCTCAAGTTCAACAGAAATACCAAGTTCAATTCCAGAGGAAGCTCAACCGACTGAGATTCAAGCCACTCAAATTCCACAGACAAGAATGACGAAGTGGACAGGTGATCATCCTCCATCACAAATCATTGGTGATCCCTCCGGAGGAGTAAAAACAAGATCTGCAACGGCAAATGAATCTTTTTATGTAAACTTTCTAAGCATGATAGAACCCAAGAAGGTTGATGAAGCATTAGGAAATCCAAGCTGGATTGATGCAATGCAAGAGGAGTTGCTCCAGTTTGAGAAAAATAAAGTTTGGAAACTCGTGCCATTACCAGAGAATGTGACAGCAATTGGCACAAAGTGGGTTTTCAGAAACAAAAGAGATGAAGACGGGATAGTGATCATAAACAAGGCAAGATTGGTGGCAAAAGGATACTGCCAAGAAGAAGGAATTGATTATGATGAGGCATTTGCTCCAGTTGCAAGATTGGAGGCAATTAGGTTATTTTTGGCATTCTCAGCATACAGGGATTTCAATGTATATCAAATGGATGTAAAGTGTGCCTTTCTTAATGGAAATCTCAAAGAAGAGGTGTATGTGCAACAACCTCCAGGCTTTGAAAATGCACGACATCCAGACTACGTTTACCTTCTGGACAAGGCTCTGTATGGTCTGAAACAAGCCCCCAGAGCTTGGTATGAACGTCTGTCAAAATTTCTGATCACACACAACTATGAAAAAGGTAAAGTTGACACCACCCTGTTCATCAAAAGAGGCAAAGGTACGTTAACTGTTGTACAAATCTATGTGGATGATATCATATTTGGTTCCACTGATCAATCAGAAGTAAAGTTGTTTTCAAAACTAATGGAAAGTGAATTTGAAATGAGCATGATGGGGGAGTTAAACTATTTTCTAGGACTTCAAGTAAAACAGACCCCATCTGGAATTTTCATAAATCAAGCCAAATATGTTTCTGATATGCTCAAAAAGTTTAAATTCCAAAATGTCACTTCCATGAAAACTCCAATCTCCCCCAGCACCAAACTAGATTATGATCTCTCTGGGAAACGAGTAGATGTTAAGAGTTATAGAGGAATGATTGGTTCACTTCTGTACTTGACAGCTAGTAGACCAGATATTATGTTTGCCACTTGTCTCTGTGCTAGGTTTCAGGCCAATCCAAAAGAATCTCACTTGGCTGTAGTAAAAAGAATCTTCAGATACCTCAAAGGATCACCCTCTTTGGGTCTCTGGTATCCAAAGACTTCGTCATTTGATCTTATTGCATACACTGACTCAGATCATGCAGGATGTAAGTTGGACAGAAAAAGCACCTCTGGTAGCTGTCAACTTCTGGGAAATCGTCTAATAAGTTGGACTTCCAGAAAGCATAACTGTGTTTCAACCTCTACAACAGAAGCAGAGTATGTAGCCGCTGCAAGTTGTTGCTCACAGGTGATCTGGATGAAAACCCAACTTAGAGACTATGGCTTGTTATATGATAAGATTCCTATCCTCTGTGACTCAGAGAGTGCCATAGCAATAACTGAAAACTCAGTGATGCACTCAAAAACCAAGCACATAGATGTCAGGTATCACTTTATAAAGGATCATGTGGAGAAAGGGACTATTGAAATGTATTTTGTCTCCACTGATTACCAACTTGCTGATCTGTTTACAAAAGCTCTGGATGAGAAGAGATTTAATTTTCTAATCAGCAAGTTGGGCATGTTAAATATATAACTACTTCAAATCTTCAAGATTTGCATGGTTATATGTTTCACATGTCTTTACTTTTCTATCCTTGTCTTTATTTTCAATAACCCAGAATCACCCAGAGGTCTCTGATAGGCTTTGATTGCACCATCCAGAACCCCACAAAGCCTCTGTGTGCCTGTGCGAACGTAATGCTCGATATTCTTACTTTTTGATCCAAGCATAGTTCTAGGGGGAGCTTATCATTGCAGAACTCAAGGGGGAGCAACAGAATAAACCATCATTCAAGGGGGAGCTCTGATCTATGAGATTCAAAGTCTCCAAATAACCAGAGCTCAAATACTTTTCAAACTCTGTGATAGAGAGCTATTTCTTAAGTTCTTTTTAACTTAGAAATTTTCTTGACTCAAGAATTTATGAATTAACTCTTGCCTTCAAGGTTCATCATAATATCTTGAATCAGTTAAATTTGTTCTTTAAAAATTACTTATTAAATACAAAACCATCATTTAGTCACTTACACATCTTTTATCCTGACTAAATGATCGATTTTAATTAAAACTTTTAATTGATTTATTTTAATATTTCAATTGATCGATTTTAATTCTTTTTGAAAACCCAATCGATTAACACCAATCGAGAAAACCTTTGAGAAACCTACCTTCCATGCGTCATTTATCCCCAGTCACACGTCCAATCGCCTTTCCACGTGTCCATAATCTATCCATCGCATGACTGCGAAATTAAAGCTACTCACGTCACATCCCACGCCTAATCCCAATGACGTCAGCTAATTATGCCGTTAATTTGATTTAATCGAGCATAAACCCTTCGCATTCAAAACCTTCCATAAAACCCCAAAATTTCAAAACCGCCAAACCTTTTACTCTCATCATCTTCTCAAACTCTCCTGGCAAAATCAAACCTGCAACTTCTTTCCAAAATCCAAACCTCATCAAATGGCCGATCAAATTCTTAGTGCAAACCAAGAAGCCAACGACAATGATCATCAGATTGTCGAATCCACCGTCGAAAATTTCGTTTTCACTCGTCTTCCAATCAAACCAAACAATGCCCAAGTTCTATTGGATCCTGCTACTTATCCAGCCGCCTACAGGGTTATGCTCGAGTTCCTGCAACATCATCCCATCAACAAAGCGCTAACTCTAGCAGACCCAAATATCCCCGAGTTATACATTCAAGAACTATGGCATACCCTGTGCATCAACGACGAAACCCAGGAAATGATTGGAAGTTTTGGCCACCCCATTAACACGGATGACACCGTGGCAATACCTTTTACCAAGCGCAAGTTCGCTCAATTCTTTAGCCTTCCTCCTCCAGAGATTAAAATCAACGGCGAAGTTGTTCCAAACCCTAACCTAACTGTTCTTCCCTCAACGGACGCTCTCCTAGCATTTATCTCATTTTAGGGTTACAATACACCCATTTCAGCCCTGTCCACATTCAAAAGGAAACATATTCCCCCAATGTGAAATGTGCTTGTGTCCATCCTGAACCGAAGCCTCACTTGCAAAACTACCTCTATGGACCAAGCAAACAGGAATATTCTCACAATCATGTACGGGTTGTATTTTAACCTCAATATCGACTACGTTTCTCTCCTCTACAATGAGTTCAGAGCCGCAGTGTTAAAGAAGGTACAAGCCCAAGAAGCAGGAAATGATCTCACTCACCTATGCTATCCAAGATTTCTATCAGTTTTTGCACATGCTGCAGTTCTAAAGCTTCAAGAACCAATCGTCCCTCCTCTGTGCAAAATTCACACTATGAATACCCACAAACCAACTGTGGATCCTGCTGGTTACCCACATCATGGCGAACTATCAAGGTACATGCTAGACCTTATTCCTTCTACCCTCCCCAATCTAATCTCTTATAGAAGCTCACTGGTATACTCAGAACCGAGAATACCTACCCCTGAGCATTTAGAGCCAGAAGTAGGAAGTGAGGGGTCTGGTGAGGATGAGCTTGAAAAGAATTCGAGTGACAACCAGAGAGATTCTGCCCATTCGGATGCTCTTTTAAGAGCAGCCACATAAGATGTCCACAGAGACACATTTGTGAGAACCTTTCCGAGTCCAACCAGGGTAACCACAACTGCTGAAGTCGATGCCAACACATCGACATTCATTGAAAAAGGACAACCCAGTCCAAACCGCCCAGAACCTAACCGAGTAGAGGGTCTTATAATCTCTGTCTCAAGCACTTCCGGGGAATCCCTTCCATCTTCATCCTCTCAAAAGGATGATGATGAAGTAATAAGAGATCCATTGCCCCAGATCTCGTCCAGAACTACACATGTTGAAGCCTTCGTGGCCAACACAGATATAGGGATCCCAGAGGGTACGTCCATACCCTCTGGTAGTATAGAGGCTCATGAAATCCCATCAGAGGGGTTACAGCCAGAGGATGCACCACTTACCGGCGTTTTCGCCATTGCTCAAGGTAAGCACACTACTTTTGACTCCTCATCCTCTGATGATGAGGAAGAAGCCGAAGTAGTCAGAACACCCAAAGAGAGTTCCTCTAACCAGGGCTCTCGAGGACAGGGTGGAAGTCCTTCCACGCTAAACGTCAAAACAGGCGTGAATGAAGGCCCCTCTAGACGCGAGGGAAACGGGGCTCCATGTGTTGGAGATGCACCGGTTACCACCCAAGACTATGTCAAAAATGCTGCGTTCCAAGCATTTGTTGATAATGTCAAGGGATCTGTGGCGGATCTAAAAGAAGCCTTTATTACTCATGAACAGAAGGTTAACACAGAGCTTAAAGCCCAAAGCTCCTTAATCTCATCTCTGCAGGCTACTTTAACGGAGCAAGTCACAATGACCACGAAACTCAGAAATTTGGTCCAAACTCAGAGTGATGATCAAGCTAAAGCTTTGGTTGAAATAAAGAGATTCGTCAAGGAGAACACAGAGGAAAGCTCAAAGAAAACAGAGGAGGAGCTGTAGAAGATAGCACGAACTCTTCAATCCAATACTGAGGCTCTGAGCAACATTCCTATAGAGATTCCTACTCCAGAGGTAACCATCTCTGCATCTGATTTTACGTCTTTGCAGAAGGATATACCAAAGCTCTGCCAATCCCTCCTCCCAGAATCACAATCTCAAGCTCTGGTTCGACAGTCAGATGTTGCTGCCTTACAACGTTCGTTAATTGAAAAACTAACGTTCGTAAGTGCAAAGTTCGCTGCTAAAACCAACAAGACAAATACTACATTTTCCCAGAAGGTATCAGATCTTGATACCTCTGTGTCCAAACTTACCAACGTTGCCGAACAAATCTCAACTGTTCAAGCCCAGAGGAATAAGAGTAAAGAGGAAAGAGCTTGCAAACAGGCCGAGCTTAAGGGAAAAAGGTCTGAGGATCAGAATCCTGATTCTCAGAAGGGGGAGAATTCAAAGAAACAGAAGCCAGAAGTCCCTACATCCACCTCTGCCCCACAAGAACCAGTCTCTGAGCCCCCTGTGCAAGAAAAAGGGAAGGAATCTGCGAAAGAAGTCCCTCTGAATCCAACACCACTTGCCCAATTCAAAGGACCCTTAAGGACCCAGATATGGCAAAGTTTTTACTTAACCTGATGAGTAATACACAGATGCAATCTTCACAGAAGCCACAGAAGCCCTCAACAACAAAACCAACTCCCACTCACACTCCAAATCCAACTCCCACTCCCACTCCAAATCCAACTCCAATCCCAAAATACCAACCACTTCAACTCCCATTCCTACCCCAGAACCAGAATCAACTCCAAAGCCAGAATCAACATCCATTCCCACTAGAATAGAACCTAAAGACAAGGCTCCTGCAAAGTGCGCCTCTGAGCAAAGAAAAGAGAATTTGGCTGCGGAAATAGATAAAGTGAGAAGTTTCAAGAGGAAGACAACAATTGAGGTGGAACAGGCTCATCGATATGCACTCATCGATATTAAGGTGTTCTTAATGCTGCCAAACTTTGCAAATGACTATAGAGTTACAGATGAAGTGAAGGATAAGTTCATGGCTCATCGCTTGTTTAAAGAAGAAGCCTACTCAAAGTCTCCAATAAAGAAGATATCTGGAGCAAAGCATGTACAATTTCTAGGGACGGAAATCATGTACACAATCTATGAAGTATTGAGAGAAGATAATCAGAGCCAGTACTTCTGTGACAACGACCTACTGTCAATAAATCCCTGTGATTTAATACCTCTGGGTAGAAAAATGAAGCTGAACATGAATGAAAGAAAGCATCCACACGATAAAGTAGCTTTCAACGGGATCATCGAGTGCATTGAAAATTTTATAAGGCACAGAGCACAAACAGACTTTCAAGTGGGTCTGGATATGGATATTCATAACTTAGCTATTTCTGCACCAAATACTCACAGAGAAGAGGTAGATATGTTTCCTGTTGGAAAAATTCTAACTACACCAGAAGAGGGGGTCGTGTTCAGGAGACAATCACAGAAGTGCTTCTTCAGAGTTAGTGAAGCCCATAAATATTCCGCAGAAGTTGTTGAGCTCATCAGGGGTTATACGTCTTTGTTAAAGGATGAACACACAGTTGAACAAGGTGAAAGAGTTCTGGCAAGAAAAATCTGTCTCAAACTCGAAAGCTTACAGAAGATGAGGAAGCTAATGGATATTTTTCAAAAGATTATAAAGCTTCATCCAGATGCTCCTTTTTTATTTCATTTCTGTAATTTTATTGTAATTTCTTTTGTTTTCTGATTCATACTTAGGGGGAGATTGTTAGAATATTTCTTTATGTAAAAGTATGTAATCAGAAATCTTAAGTGTTATTGTAAAAGCTTATCTAGAAGATGCCAGAGCCGTGAATTTCTCTAAGTGTTAAGAACACAGATGCTCCCAGAGGCTTGGACAACCTCTGTGGACCTCTGTGAATCAGCGGTTATTTCCAGATCACGCGCTTGCTAACGTGGACAGTCATGCGACTTATGCTCAAAAGAATTTGTTACAATATTCCGTGACGTGTCTATTCCTCATTGGCTGATGCATTGACTTTCTCTCTCACTGTAGTATAAATAGATTTCATTTCTTGTATTGTAAGAGTGGGTTTTGAGAGAAGAGAGGCGAGAATTCCTATTTTGAGTTACAAATTGTTCTTCAGCATTGTAATCATCAGCTTATTGAATACATTGACTCTTCAACATCTTTCTTCATTGAATTGAATTGTTTGATGATTATCGTTGTTGATTACCTTATTATTGAATACAGTAGATTGTTCTTCCGCTTACTCTGTTGATTTTTGTATTTAAATCTACTGAATATAGAGTAATTGGGGATTTGGGTTCCAACACATGGCATACATATTTATACTAATTTTATGGGCTAAAAAGCCTTTTAAAAACTAATAATTAAACTAACTATAATGTTTGTTAGTTATAAGCCCAATGCTATAATGCAAGGCCCAAAAGCTAATGACAAAAACGGCCCAAGGCCCAAAAGTTGTCCAAGCGCGGCCCGTCATCCGGCCCAAAAGAGAGATCCAAAAAGTCCATCCAAGGTTCCTACAGCAACTTGTAGGAACCGATCATCATCATCCTGCGGTAGCATAAAGGAATGAACGTAAGTTGGGATATTTTAGACGGTTTAAGGCTCAAAACTTATGCAATCATAACCTTAGACAAAGACTCTAAACTCTACCTAAAAAGATCAAAATAAAGAACGAAAAGACTCAAAGTAGTTACATAAAGCAAGACAATAAATCATGAAAAAGACTAAAATACGGTTAATAAAGTAACTGTATCAATCATTTACTTTTATGCATTTTAATTCAGTCATGCTAGGCTAAACAACTTAGTGTAAGTGACGGTTGTGAGATTAAGCCAAGTGTAGTGGATATTTGCTCTCGCAATAACAATTTACTTCACTATTCACATATGGTACAAATGTTTCAGCGGGTACTTCTTGACTAAGTGACGCATGTTGTTTTACCTTGGTGAGTTGGAATTAAAATTAAGACAACGTAAACATTTGTAACATGTATGTTATAGAGGCTACAAGGGACTGCTATAATGTTAAATGTTCACTGCACTTTGTTTGCTGAAATCCAATCTGATCTTGTACCCATACTATCTTTTACTTTCTGCTCCATTTCAGTATTTGCTACCAAACTCTCAAATATATTTTCTCTCTGAAGCTTTATTGCTTCCACGAAATCTCTTGAAATCATACTTTAAGTTTGACTTGTTGAAAATCCTTACTATCCTGTCCCCGTGGATCGATATCTGGTATTCTTACTATTATTATTTGTTTTAAGACGATATTGGGAGAACTTATATACTTGCGTGGTTATCCATTTATTGTAGCATATGGGGTTGCATATATCTTCTCAACACACATACACATATTTATTTATTTATTTATTACTCGGTACTACAAAGACCATGAAAAGGAATTTATTTGAAGAACGTAATCACAAGTTAAGGCGCATTCGATTAATGAATTTAACCAGATATTTAAATATTGAAAACAGTATCCAAGTGGATGCTCTGATGACTAAGCAAAGGATGCCACAAGAAATTGTATTATTTTACATACAATAAGACATTCAAATACGAGCATGAATGGACAATTGTTAAGAATGAGCCAAAATGGAAAACGGGGGGGGGGGGGGCATAGATGATGTTCATACGAAAAGAAGAAAGACCGACCCATTGTGTACTTTATCATCAACGTCGAATGCACAAACTAGAGTTCGTCTGATGTGGAAAAAAGGCAACAGGGAAATAAAAAGTAAAAGCGACTACTTCATATGCCGAATTAAATGAAGTAAAAGAGATAATCAACGAAACAAACACTTTACGGTTGTCCACGACACATGGCATAGCTAAACAATTAAAGGAGCTAAAGGATTCGTACAAGTCTTTTAAAAAATCAACGAGATAAGAATGCAAATGAAAAACACATAAGGAAACAAACAACTAATGTATCAACAAATGTTGACTGAGGAAAGTAAGAAGAAATATGGAAATTGGGTCTAGGTTTTCAATATCGTATTGTAATATTTTTATTAAATTGCATGTTATTATAAAATATTATTGGTCTAAAAAACGTATTTGGGTTTAAAATAACGACAATTATAGAAAGGGTTTATAAGACATTTCAAATAGATGGGGATAACTTATGTATGTTTCTTAAAAATGAAGTGTAAAATACAAAAAAAAAGCTTTTGAAAGACTTGATCATTGGAGTAAGTATTTGAAGATCAGTTTTTGTTAATGGAAATATGATATGGCAAATAGAGCAAGTCTTTTAAAGATTTGACCATTGCGGATGCTTAAGCATGACAAATAAAAGCTAGAAGCATGACGTGTCAATATTATTTTATCTTCAACATGAGGTGTTAATCTCTCATGAGAGTGCAACCATGAGAGTACAACCATGAGAGCAACAAGAACAAGTAGTTAATGCATTGTAATCATCAATAAATAGTGATTGAAATGAAACCATTATTCACATACCAAGGTAATATAACACTCCCAATACAATACATAGTTCGAACTGAGAAATCAAAAAAAAACTAAGCGCAAAACAAGTTGAGTACATTATGAGATTTACTGAGATATGTATATGCTGTATAAATGTCGTTAGGTGCATTTTCTGCATGTATTCATAATAGTTTATAATTGTCTTTTTCGTCTAGTTTGCACGTAGTTTTTATTAAATTTTTGGTTATATTTCGTATAATCATCATTAGGGATATTACATTTGTATTTGTGGTTTTGTCCGGTTTTGATAGGTATTTTATGTTGAAACGTGAGCATAGATGAGGATGAGCTTTGGAGCATTGGATCAATCTTCATGTGATTGAGCAATTCAAAAACTATGACAAACTTGGACCAAAATTTAAAGAATAAAATTCAGCGAAGGAAGTTTGGAAAGAAAATAAATCTAGAGGGCGGATTTTGTAAGAGAAGTAAAGTTGTAGGGGTTGTTTTGAAAAATCAACTCGATCAGACCAAAGCAAAAATTACTCTTCGTACCTCTGGTATGATGAGTTTGATTTCATCTAAGTGGAAGAAAAGAAAGAATCCCTAAAGGATGAACAAGAAATAGTCTCCCACCATAAAGCCATAAAATAAAACCTTCAACTCACTAAACAGTTAGTTAAAAAAAAGATTTGGCTAAAGAAAACCGACAAAGGTATAATCGTCTCAGTGCCCAGGCTATACTAAAAGCTGCTACAAAAGAGCATTATATAGAGCCGAAACCGAGAGAGCAAGAACTGAGTCGGTGCAGAGAAATGGATAGAAGAGATAGCACCCTATCAAGATCACAAACATCACCATCTCAGGGCACACTGACAATTTCGATCATCATTCTGTTACCATGTTCATCTTTAGGGATAATAAGTTGGTTACCACTGAGTATCTCTACCATTTGAGACATTATGGCTTTTGTGAGTGGCTCGAGATTTGGAATGCAATCTAAAAGTGTAAGTCTAAGTACAAAGGCTTGGTGGAGAAAAAGTTGAACGAACTCTTTAATAGAGTATCTAAAGTTACTGAAATTCTTCGAAATTAGGGTTTCTACTTTCTAACTTGTGTTAATTTCAGAAAATCAAGCAGCAGATAATTCGGAAAAGAAAAGTACCATTGTCGATGTCATCGATCGAGGTTCTGCAACCAACACAGAGTTCGTTAACCCAATCAAGAACATAAATAACGGTAAGTTAAGCGTTTGGCATTAGATAATTTTTTCTGAATTAGGGTTTCTAATTTGTTTTGTTTTAGAATATCAATTATATGAAAAGAAGATTGCGATTACTCATGTCGTTGATCCGGGTGATGCAACTAGTACCATTAATAATGAAGAAGATGATTATGCTAACAAGAGTGCGATCGTGCATGTCCTTTATGTGGGCGCTGCAACTATTACCACTAATTCCATGGAGATCCTGTTTTCTGTTAAGAACATAAAGCCCGGTAACTTAAGATTTGGTTTTTGTTTAATTGTTCTAATTAGGGGTGTTTTTCTAAATAAAAAAAATTGCAGGAAAATTGGACTATAAAAAGCTTCCTATCGTCACTGGAAACTAGATGCTGGATTCGGGAGCAAGTAATCACGTATGTAATTCCATGGAACTATTTCATTCAATAATAGAAGGAGATCTTGGGATCCAAGTGATTCCGGCTAATGGAGAGGGAATAAGTATCAGTGGAATCGGCACCATAGTTCTGAAAGTTTCCACAGGTAACTTCTTGATCCTTGAAAACGTTTTCTACGTACCAGATATAGATGGCAATGTGATTTCCGTCGGGCAGTTGGGTGATGCATATGATTTTGACTTCCTCTTTAATCACCAAGGTGCATGGATTTTTGATAAAGAAACGTTGTTCGCAGTGGGTGTAAAACGTTCTCGCACTCACTTCCTTTCGTTATTCGAGGAGTAGAGATAGGTTTTTGATTTTGTTTGTTTTTTGGTCAATCGATAAGTAAAAAAATAATGGATGAACTGCCTGGATTTTAGTTTCTTTTTTAGTGTCCCCATTTAGTAAAAAACGACGTATTTTAAAATTAAAATTATAATGAATCATTACTATATTTGTCATTTAATAATAAATATATACATATTGATGTGTGTATATTCATACCCACTTTTGGTCTACTTTAAGTACCTTTTTAGGATTTTATTTATCTTATTTATATTATCCCAATCACAAATTGAGTCTTTTTATTCTTATTTTACTTTTATTGAGTCTGGAGCTAGGTTGTAGAAGTTGGCTCTATTCATGCTCTTTCTGGATAAAATGTTTCCAATGTTACTACAGCAGGTTGCTGCAGTTGGTTGCTACAACAGGTTGCTATAGTAACTCTAACCAGCCTGATTAGTGGTTCAGTTGGGTTACAAGTACTTGTTAAGGAAATTCTTTGTCTTAGTTGAGGATTAAATAGATGCTCATCTGATGTAAAAGAGAGATGCCTGAAGATATCTTCCAAAGATGCTTTGTTTTTGTACTTAAGCATCTTTTAGTTGGTTATTAACTAATGGGTAATACCCATATGTACCTTAAGATTTCCTAAGCTCTCCCTTGCACTATAAATAGGGAGCTCAACCTAGTCTTACCATTACACTAGTCTTACCATTACACGACACCAAATGAATGACCAATGCACCAAAAACGTGTACTTTTATAAACAATGATGCCTTAATTACATATAACCCGAAAGCTCAACGTAGCCATTTAAATCGGACAAATGTCCAAGAGACTCATTTTAGTCAAAACAAATGCTCTATAACTCAACACTTATGTAATTACTCAAAACATTAGTTGAGACAAACCATTTTCCAAATGAAATCATATTCATGTATTTCCAAAATGTCTCATAATGATATAACATGTATTTTTCAATGATTTATAAATAAAATATTCTAAAGATGCAATTAGAACCAAATGGTTTCATTTAAAATCCAGTGCACCCAAATGACTCACATTTATACTTTATTTGTCAAAATGTCTAAAACTCAAGTATAAGCCTCTTACCCGATTTATAAATCCTTTTTACACCAAATATGCAAACTTAACCAAATACTCACACATTTGATAAATAACAAGTAAAACATGTTAATACTTCAAAATGGACTTTTTGGCATGTACAAAGTTTTCACAAAGTATCTTGAATTCACCTCGCTAGATTTAGGCTAAATCTAGGTTTTACCTTAATACCGAGCTTCATTCGGTGTAGACTTTAGATCCTCAAGCTAAACCTCTAGATCCATGATGTAATCCATTCAAGAACACATACATAACTTCCAAAACATACACAAAAGAGAACCCAAGGCAGAATGAGAGTTGTTGGTGGAAAACCCAAACCCTAGATTCAAGATTTCGGAGAGGTGATCTTACCTTCAACTCCTATGAGCTTCAAAATCATCAAGTAACCTTTAGATATATTTGTTCCCATGTTTAAGAGCTTCCAAAGACGAAACCACATCATTTTAAATCGTCCAAATTGGATAAGAAATGAGAGAGATATGGCCAAATGAAGGAAATCCCAACTTTAACCACTGGAGGCCGTCGACAACTGTGGCAGGCGATTGTGCCATGTCACAATCGCAGGGCCCATTCGCCCGTGTCCACACCATCAAGTTGATTCATTTTCTAAGTCACTGTATACTCTGGCGATTCCGACTCGCCGGGCACTATAGCATGGGCCGTTCCGAGGTGTTTTTTCCTACTTTTCTCCAATTTTGATCCCGTTTCTCGTCTTGTAGATGATACCCAATATAATTAACTTCAAAAATACTTATTTCATTGATTCTAAGAGTAGATCACAAAGAGGGCTCAGGGTTGCGCTTTACCAAGGACCCGGTTAATACATTGTGCCATTATCACTATATCATGACACAATTGTTGGGACCACCAACTACTTGGTAGCACTGGTGCTATTGTGACAGATGTCATAACCGCATGGCACAATAGTCGAGACGACCAGACTCTAAGTACCATCGGTGCTATTGTGACAGATGTCACTCTCATATGACACCACTGCTCAAAGTCTGAAATTATCGTTTGGTTATTGAATCGCTCGGTTCAACACTTTCTTTAACTGGGACGAAAATCAGGGTGCTACAAAAAAATTCCAGGATGACAGCCTATTTCCAGAAGGCTTAATCTGAAATCGAAAAATTTCGGTCGTTTAATATCGAAAAAATTCCCAAGGATCAAAACTCCCAAGTAGACGCATTAGCAAACCTAGGATCAACATTAGGAAAGTCGTCGTTCGACACGAGTCCTATAATCCATCTATTGACCCCATCAGTCGAAGGTGACGAGTCAATCCTGGCCATTGAAACAAACGACGATGAAAATGACTGGATGAAAGAAATCAAAGATTACATGATAAATAATCTGTTGCCCAATGACAAATTAAAAGCTCGACGAGTCAGGTTTAAGTCCTCTAAGTACATCATCATCTCGGGAAAAGTCTATAGACGCTCATCGACAGGTTTAAATCTACGATGCGTGGTTAAGCATGATGTACCGAAGATCTTACAGGAAATGCATGATGGAGAATGCGAAAATCATTCTGGCGGACGCAGTCTCGCTAATCGAATCTCACGACAAGGCTACTATTGGCCTACCCTGTGACAAGACGCGTCAGAATATGTACGCAGTTGCGACGCATGTCAACGACATTCAGATATGACTCACCAACTCTCTGAATTATTGCATTCGACACTCGTCCCATGGCCCTTCATGTGATGGGGGATGGACATCGTTGGTAAGCTACCACCAGCACCAGGTTAGAAAGTCTATCTTTTAGTTCTCACAGATTATTTTTCAAAATGGATAGAAGCAGCCGCTTTCTCTCAAATTCGAGATAAAGAGGTCATATCTTTTGTCTAGACTAACATCGTGTGCAGATGTGGAATTCTTTCGGAGATTGTGTATGACAATGGATCACAGTTCATCAGCGACAAAACAAAGCGATACTGTGAAGATCGAGGAATCAAACTCGTAATGTCAACCCCAAGGTATCCATAGTCTAACGGGTTAGTTGAATCAAGCAACAAAGTGATCATGAATTCGAACAAGAAAAGACTCAAGGATGCGAAAGGACGGTGGGTCGAGGAATTTCCTTCTGTCTTATGGGCAAACCGAATGACGCCAAGGACTTCGACGGGTCAGACCCCATTTTCCCTGGTGTATGGTTGTGAAGTGGTCTTACCAATCGAAGTAATTCTACCGATCGCGCGACATTCATCTGTCGATCATAACTTGGTCGACTTAAGCTATGGCGTGAATGCTCTTGAGGAATTAAGAGATCAAGCATACATTCGAATGGCATCGCAACAACAGGCTGTCGCTGGACATTTTAACAAGAAAGTCAAGATCAAAGTCTTTCAAGAAGGTGACTATGTCCTACGACGTGTCTTTCAAAACACCAAAGAGTTAAACACAGGTAACTTATCCACTAAGTGGGAAGGACCCTACCAAATATCAGAAGTAGTCGGCAAAGGAGCTTATCTCCTTCGGACGCTCGACGAACGAGATATCCCACGTAGTTGGAACGCGGTACATTTAAGAAAGTACTTCTTCTAAGTCTTTTCCTTTCTTTTTTTGATTTATCCATCGAACATTACTGACTTTGAGCATCGGAGGGTCGTTGGTCAAACCAACGACCACCCTAACGTTTATCTTCTGCAGGATCGCAAGAAAATATACACATATCGAATGATATATTAATAAATGTGACTCATACAAATGGCATCACGAATTACTTCATCGTTCAAAACCAATGCAAACGAAAAAAAAATTCAAAAGCCACTTGTATTAATTCTCAAAAAATAAATTACAAGTAAAAGGGCACGACTTCGAAAAAGTCGCCCTAAAAAGCCCTAAACTAATCAACGATCGATTGGGCACTTTTCAGGAAGATCCGGCCTTCTCACTTGGCGACAGGCGATCGCCCACCTGTGACTTTAGGTCCTCGACCTCCATGGCTTTCCCAGCAAGAGTCGCCCTGGACGTCTCCAAATCGGCTTCTAAAGTCTTCACTTGGCCCAGGGCCTCCTCTAGACAAGCCCTGAGCATCCTCCAGGAACAGGCGTAATTCGTCAGCCCTGGCCGACTCCTCCTCCTCCTTTGCCAGCACGGCAACCAAGCGCTCACACGCCTCCTTCTTGGCGTTTGAGACCTTGTCTACCTTAGCCTTCATAATAAGGGACGCTTGAAAGGCCTGAAAGAAAACAATGAAACCATCAGTATAATTAAAAAATCGCAAGAACGCATTAACACACAGACGCATGAGTCGTAAGATTTACGACGCATAAACACAGTTGGCAAAACCCGTACCTGAAAAAGGTGCTCCGTGAGCTTGGTATGGTTGTCGGCCAAAACCATCCCTTCGTAACGATCCATGAAAACATTGAAGTCTTCAAAGATGTTAAAAACCTCCCCTTAGCCTGTCTGTAACACCCCTAAAAATGGGAGTTAAATTAAACCAAAATAATGCGGAAATATTAAATGAATAGACATCACCAATAGAAATGGGGAGGAGTAAAAAAGTTTACAACACCAAACGGAAACTAGATGACAACCTATTAATCTATATAATTGACAAATACAGATTAAGTTCGGGTGTCTCTAATCCTCAAAATAATCTTCTATGTAACCCCATCTATACACACGAGGTGCACTTCAAAAGAATGCCACTACCGGCACCTAGCTTCTCTCATCCCATCAAGCCCCATCCGCTTGATCACCTGATATACATGTCATTTTAAGAAAAAGTGTTAGGCTTAAAAGCCTAGTGAGAACAAACAGTTCAAATATGGAAAGCTAATAAATAATCTTTTTTTTTCTTTTGCGCGCGATTTACACCTAAAAGAAACGCAATTTGAGGGAAACATCATACGGGGCGACCCGTAATTCATACCGATGGAAATCAGTACATCAGTAAATCAGTAAATTAGTAAGCTCGAACGGATAGAAATCTCCGGCTTACGGATAAAGAGTTCAACCCCTATCCAGGATCTATTACTCGATACCCAACTAAACAAGTTCAACCCCTATCCAGGATCTATTACTTGATACCCAACTGAACAAGTTCAACCCCTATCCAGGATCTATTACTTGCCCCATCCCCAATATAAAACCGACTATTGTGCCTATGGATCCATTACACTAGTCTAGACATTACATACATTTATTCTAATGTGCTAGTCAATATTCAATACAAAATCTTTGTATGATAAATTCCTTGTTTCCAAAACCTTATTCCCAAAATTAGGTCAAAATAGTATTTGGTTTCAAACATCATATTTCTTGGCATAAAACTCATAAGAGTGTTTTAAAACCATTTCTTATACACATTTCATCATTTCAAAGAGAAACCCTAGATGACACATTTTGACCTAGTTTACAAAAATCATTCAAGTATAGAAATACTTATATAAACATCATGTAGAAGGTAAAATACATCATTTTGACATGTATAAAGTTTTAGAAAGGTAAGAATGAACTCACAAGCTAGATTTAGGCTAAATCTAGGTTTTATCCCAATACCGAGCTTCATTAGGTGAGGACTTCAAATCCACAAGTTTCCACCTATAAAACCTTCATCTAGATCATAAACAAACCCAACATACACCAAAATCAAACCCAAATAAGAAATCATAGAACCAAACCCTAGATTCAAGATTTCGGAGAGGTGATCGTACCTTTCAACGTATAGGGACCCCAAATCATCAAGTAAACTTTAATCCTCATTGTTACCATCATAAAGAGCTCTGAAATACGAAACCATAGCAAAAAGAATCGTCTCAATCGGAACTGTGATGAAGAAGTTATGGCCAAATGAAAAACATCCCGTTTTTAACCACTGGAGGCCGCATGCGATGCTGCCAGGCGATTGTGCCATGCCAGCATCGCCGGGCACACTAGCCCGTGTCCAAAATCGATCTGATTCACTTCCTAAGTCAAGGTACATCTTGGGCGATGCTGCCATGCGATTGTGCCATGTCAGTATCGCCGGGCACACTAGCACGGGCCGTTTTGAGGTGTTTTTCCCATTTTTCACCCGTTTGATCCCGCTACTCGACTTGTGGATGATACCCAATATAATTAACTTCAAAAATACTAATCTCTTTGTTTCTAAGAGTGGAATACCAAGAGGACTCGGGATTTCATTTTACCAAATGCCCGGTTGATACATTGTGCCATTGTCACTATAGCATGGCACACTTGTTGGGATCACCAACCACTTGGTACCACCGGTGCTATTGTGACAGATGTCACAACCGTATGACACAATAGTTAAGACGACCATACTCTTAGTACCGTTGGTGCTATGGTGACACTTGTCACTATCTCACAACACTACTTCTCAAACTCTGAAATTAGCTCCTCTTTAATAGACCACCCGGTTCAACACTTTCTTCAATTGGAACGAAAACCAGGATGTTACAATCCTCCCAACCTTATAAATGATTTCGTCCTCGAAATCTAATGCCGATCCAAAAACATAGAACGTCATACAACTCTGAGCACAAGCTCGATAAATGACCCGTTCCATCCATCCCACATTCCCACCGGATGACAATAACACGAAAACGAGCCCTCAAAAATACTATACTTGAGCAATCCAAAAACTTTGCTTCCTTAGGAGATTTTAAACGTAACTCAACTACAACTCAACTACAATACATAGTACTTCTTGCCACGACGGGCACTTCACTTCTCATAGCGAGTCATTACTACCCAATCGTTAAATTCAATACATCACACTATTATCCGAAAGGATCACTGACCCACATTAAACCAAACTTCAAATTTAAGCTCGATGTTGCCTCCTAACCTTAGGTAGTTCATATCACCTTGGGAGTAGCTTCTGGATTTAATAGATCAATTTTACAATTGATGCCTAAACTGTAATTACTTCTTAGAATTTTCAAACCACTTCCAATAAGTCGGGGTGCTCTCTCCCTTTGTATTCGACATTTGGTTGCTCTCGCAAGAGCCCATCCGGATAAAACCAAATAGATTCCCTACACATCATATTACCCATTACTTTACCATATGGTAAAGGAATCCCATAAGCAGTTCTGAAAAGACCACTACCACATAAATAAATGATTTCGGTTAAGGTCTACCTTAATAATCACACTAAAATTGTCCAAAAACATTACCGATTGAAACTGAAAACCCCAACTGTCGAAGTACGACGAGTCCAAGACTTCTCCAAACTCTTAGCAACTCAAAAGATTGCTAGCATTTAATACCGATTAATATGATTCATCATTTTCAAGATCACCACACTAGGCCTTCAACACCACTTGAAAATCAACCAAAGTGTTCCAATCGTTCAAATGCCAAATGGCCCTAAGAACAATAAAGGTTGGCGTCAAGCCAAAACACTTTTCGAGGTAAACAATTGCCTAAAAGTTTCCAACCCAAAGATTTACGACACTAGAGGATCATTACGCAACTAATTTGAAGTGACCCAAACGTCCAATTACTCCGAGTTTCTATAACCATCGGTCGTTCAGACCGATGTCCCGAAAGTGTGAACTAACCAACTGTCACAATTCGACACAATAGTCAAAGGCACACCATGCCTTGGGATAATTCCATCCACACACAACTTAGCTAGCTTGTCAACTAGACTGGCTCCTCGCATTACCAAGAAGTGAGCACTCTTCGACAATCTAACCACCACTACCCATATAGCATCATGACCTTTCAAGATCTTCGGTAACTTCGTCACAAAATTTCTACGGTGATGTGCTCTCATTTCCATTCGGGAGATCCCAACGATTGAAGACTTCCATACGGTCGTTGTTGTCCCGCCTTTACTTGTAACAAGTTACCCTCTCTCTACATATATATCCACCTCCAACTTCCTAACAAGCCACTAAAAGTCAACCTCACATTCCTACACATCTTGGTACTTAGACTTATGTACGTCCTCCAATAGTAACTCACAATCATAATTCTTAAGAAATTCTAACCAACGTCGTTGCCCCATGTTTAGCTCCTTTTGATCAAAACATCCATCAAACTCTTATGATCGATCTAGAGTGTGCATTTAGTTTCGTATAGACACTGTCGCCATCACTGTAATGTAATTACCATCGCCACTAGTCCCATAACATGGGTTCGATAACTCTTCTCGTTTTCCTTGAGTTGCCTTGACGCATATGCAATAACCTTGCCTCTTTGTATTAATGCCCCATCCGAATCCATCTTTATCGCGTCACTATAGACCACAAACCTTCAGATCCTTCTAGTAAGGATAAAATCGGTGCTTTACACAATTTTCTTTGACAAGTTCGGAAAACCTCTTCTTGATTGTCAGCCCAATTAAACTTCCGATAATAGCCCGTCAATCCTAAGAAGCTTCTAATTTCTAACGGATCCCGATACGGTTCCCAATTCATCATTGCTTTAATTCGGATGGATTCACTTTCACTCCGTCTTGAGTGACACATGCCCCGAAGTTGTACTTCCTTCTACTAAAAGTCACACTTAGAGGATTTGGCGTATAACTTCTCCTTCCTTAACACCTCGAGGACTTCTCGAAGGTGTAGCTCATGGTCTAACTCGTTCTTAGAGTAGACAAGGATATCATTAATAAATACTATCAGCGATTGATCTAGAAACGGTCGACATACTTGATTTCATCAAATCCATAAAAATTATCGATGCGTTTGTCAACCTAAACGGCATTAGTAAGAACTCATAATGACCGTACCGCGTCTTAAACGTTGTCTTTGCTACATTATCCTCCATCACCTTCACTTGATGATAAATCGAACGTAAATCGATCATTGAGAAGGAACCCGCTCCTTATAACTGGTTAAAGAGATCATAAATTTTCGGAAGGGAATACTCATTCTTCACGGTTGTTTTATTCAACTTCCTATAGTCATTACACATCCTCATTGTGCCATCTTTCTTCTTCACAGATAAGACCGGAGCTCCCCCGACACTATATCTATTCGGGACTCTTCTTGTCTATCGGGTGGCAAACCGGGTAAATCTTCGGGGAACACATCGAGAGGTTCACTAACGACCCGAACATCATCTAATTTCCTCTTCTCTAACTTTGCATCTAGAACATAGGCTACATACGGAAGACATCTCTTGGCTAAACACTTGCACGACTTTGCCAAGGTTAACCAAACTAACTCGCCTTTCTTTCCTTCCCCGTAGATTATCACCATATTGCCATCCGATAACGGAGTCCGGATTAACTTCTTAGAACATAGGATTTTGGCTTGGTTCTCGGCTAACCAATCCCTTACCATCATCACATTAAACCCTCCTATCGACATAGGCATGAGATTTACCCCAACGTTATTTCCTTCAACTTCCAACATACAATCCTTAAGAACGATCCAAACTAGAACTGACTTGCCATCGTCTATTTCAACAATATAGGTATCTTCCAAGGTACTCATAGGTACGTGTAGATTTGAGTAGAAAGAAGTGGACACAAAAGAAAAGTGGCACTAAAATCAAAAGGACATAAGTGAGTATACTCTCTCACCGTCTCGTTTCCCTTTCTTGAAACCCGAAAATTCATTCATGATACGACCGATAATTTTCTCATTGTGATACTCTTCTAAAACTTTTGTTTCGAATAATTCCAAGGTGAGCCTAGAGATTATGATTGGCCCAAAGGTAGTCGTGGTGATGCTTCACCATGCTAAAACTCGCTCCTAAACATCTGTGAAGAGAACTTCACTCTTCCTTATCTTTAATTTCAATCGAACCAAAAGCTTGCTCGATCTCTCGTAACTAATTCGTACAAACTACCGGATCATCTGATCCGGAGAACTTGGGTGATTTAGAGCATAAGAAAGTCTCGTATGATCAACATTTTCCCGTTCTCCTTACTTCCGTCACATATGCCTCTTCGGTATTGAAACCTGTCCCGTTGCTCCCGGAACCCATCACTATGTTCTGAGTAGTTGCTTCATGCCTTCGATTATTGGTACTCCTTTTCTAGAACATCTTGAACACATTTTTCCTATTGTTGTTCTATGACAAAAATAACTACCTGCAACATACCGGGTTAGAACTCATCTCGTAAGCCCGCTTCTACCATTAAGAACTACCCTGATCAAGGTCGTCTTCACGCAGACGACCCATTCTGGCACATCTCTTGATGGAACAAGAGGGATCATAGGTGATTGAGTGACTTCCACTGTCACATGTAGATCCAAAGTAGAAATGCTGTCGTTCGTGTCCTCAGCTTCGTTACACGATCTAGTACACGTATTAATCATCTCAGTCGGCCACAAACATAGAATAGGAGTAAGACAAGTCTAACATAGATATGTATAACACATTCACCAATTATTGTAACCATAGTAAATAAGCATACTCACATAACAATATACCCAAGATAGCATTAGCTACGTGATATCTTGGATATATCACTCATATAAGAATTCCTATTACCACAGTCACGTTTCATAGTTAGTGCATTTCCGTCTACTCTAAAGCTCTACTATCTCAAGATGTCTACCCATTCTCACACAACATCACTAAAAGTCTCAGCTTAAGTCTAGGCATCTTAGGTTCATACCTAGTTCGCTTAAACTAAAGCTTTGATACCAACTTGTAACACCCCTAAAAATGGCAGTTAAATTAAACCAAAATAATGCGGAAATATTAAATGAATAGACATCACCCATAGAAATGGGGAGGAGTAAAAGAGTTTACAACACCAAACGGAAACTAGATGACAACCAATTAATCTATATAATTGATAAAGACAGATTAAGTTCGGGTGTCTCTAATCCTCAAAATAATCTTCTATGTAACCCCATCTATACATACGAGGTGCACTTCAAAAGAATGCCACTACCGGCACCTAGCTTCTCTCATCCCATCAAGCCCCATCCACTTGATCACCTGATATACATGTCATTTTAAGAAAAAGTGTTAGGCTTAAAAGCCTAGTGAGAACAAACAGTTCAAATATGGAAAGCTAATAAATAAGTGAAAATGGTAAAATCAACATTTAACCAAAAGCCTTCCCAATTCAACCTTTTCTTTTTCTTTTGCGCGCGATTGACACCTAAGAGAAACACAATTTGAGGGAAACATCATACGGGGCGACCTGCAATTCATACCGATGGAAATCAGTAAATCAGTAAGCTCGAACGGATAGAAATATCCGGCTTACGCATAAAGAGTTCAACCCCTATCCAGAATCTATTACTCGATACCCAACTAAACAAGTTCAACCTTATCCAAGATCTATTACTTGATACCCAACTGAACAAGTTCAACCCCTATCCAGGATCTATTACTTGCCCCATCCCCAATATAAAACCGACTATTGTGCCTATGGATCCATTACACTAGTCTAGACATTACATACATTCATTCTAATGTACTAGTCAATATTTAATACAAAATCTTTGTATGATAAATTCCTTGTTTCCAAAACCTTATTCCCAAAATTAGGTCAAAATAGCATTTGGTTTCAAACATCATATTTCTTGGCATAAAACTCATAAGAGTGTTTTAAAACCATTTCTTATACACATTTCATCATTTCAAAGAGAAACCCTAGATGACACATTTTGACCTAGTTTACCAAAATCCTTCAAGTATAGAAATACTTATATAAACATCATGTAGAAGGTAAAATACATCATTTTGACATGTATAAAGTTTTAGAAAGGTAAGAATGAACTCACAAGCTAGATTTAGGCTAAATCTAGGTTTTATCCCAATACCGAGCTTCATTAGGTGAGGACTTCAAATCCACAAGTTTCCACCTATAAAGCCTTCATCTAGATCATAAACAAACCCAACATACACCAAAATCAAACCCAAATAAGAAATCATAGAACCAAACCCTAGATTCAAGATTTCGGAGAGGTGATCGTACCTTTCAACGTATAGGGACCCCAAATCATCAAGTAAACTTTAATCCTCATTGTTACCATCATAAAGAGCTCTGAAATACGAAACCATAGCAAAAAGAATCGTCTCAATCGGAACTGTGATGAAGAAGTTATGGCCAAATGAAAAACATCCCGTTTTTAACCACTGGAGGCCGCATGCGATGCTGCCAGGCGATTGTGCCATGTCAGCATCGCCGGGCACACTAGCCCGTGTCCAAAATCGACCTGATTCACTTCCTAAGTCACGGTACATCTTGGGCGATGCTGCCATGCGATTGTGTCATGTCAGTATCGCCGGGCACACTAGCACGGGGCCGTTTTGAGGTGTTTTTCCCATTTTTCACCCATTTGATCCCGCTACTCGACTTGTGGATGATACCCAATATAATTAACTTCAAAAATACTAATCTCTTTGTTTCTAAGAGTGGAATACCAAGAGGACTTGGGATTTCATTTTACCAAATGCCCGGTTGATACATTGTGCCATTGTCACTATAGCATGGCACACTTGTTGGGATCACCAACCACTTGGTACCACTGGTGCTATTGTGACAGATGTCACAACCGTATGACACAATAGTTAAGACGACCATACTCTTAGTACCGTTGGTGCTATGGTGACACTTGTCACTATCTCACAACACTACTTCTCAAACTCTGAAATTAGCTCCTCTTTAATAGACCACCCGGTTCAACACTTTCTTCAATTGGAACGAAAACCAGGATGTTACACTATCGACCCCTCCTTCTGAAAAGCAGAAGGGATTTGGGATTGAGCAACAAAGGTTTCCACCGTTGGCTCCTTCCCCTTATCTTGCGACCGACGACATGATCGCCCGAATAGGCTCCACAATCGACGATGTCTTCGCCTTCTTGGGACCAAGCGCCCCAGAAGGCGATTCTCTAAGGACTAACCCTGATGACCTTTTGAAGGTCGTACGTTGAACACCCTGTGAAGGGGACAACTCAGCATCACTTCCAAACAAGCTAACCGAAGGGTCCATGCCTCTTCTGAAAAAAGCGACAAAAGACAATAAGATAAAGATGTTAAAGACAAGCAAGCATACGATTAAGAAAACTTACTCGTCATCTCCTCTTCTTCTTCGATCTCTCGGTTGGAAAAAGCTCCTAAAGTACCCAAGAAGGTAACATTCTCATCCTCCTCATCTACATGGACATAAACCCTGAACGTCCGATCAAGGATTTGCAAAAAACGCTTGATCTTGGCCGTCGAGTCAGGCAAGGGTTGGACTTCGTCATAATTCGCCTCTATACGAAAGGAAACAACACGATCAAAAATTTACAAAGAATAATAAAATATAACCTTCTCGAGGATTGCACTTACCCGGTATATGCAAATCACAGACGAACCACTGATCGTCCTCACCAGGAGCCAACATACGACCAAACACGTAGCCCTCCTTCCAACCACGATCATTCACCGTCGTCCCCTGGATCAATGCTTGTTCCCACCGAACACGAATGTAGGGACTGTATCGATTGTTCGGATCGATCTTCACCGTGTAAACCGACAAGAGCTCATGAATGATGAAGGGAGACTCCCAATCATACGTCAATCGATCGACCATCATCACAATCCTCCAGAATTGGGATGTCTTCGGATGAACTATTCTTTGTGGATGTCTTCAGAAACATGAAGTTAATGAAAGAACACATCAAAGAGATAAAAAAATCATACGAATCTCTAAAGACAATAGAAGAACTAAGGGGTTGTTTACCAAACTCTTACGCGGTAAAAACTTACCAGCAAGAGTTATAACCCTGGCTTATCTTATCGAGTAACATTCTCGGTTACGAAATAGGATTGTGGTATGCGTACTCTTTTACCCGCCAAGCGATTACCTAGTAAGGGTCTTCTCCTTCACGTACTCGGTAAGATTTTCGGTCTTTGCTATGCCTCTACAGGGTGTAAATGAGTCGAGTCGAGTAGTAGGCTAATCGAGTCAGTATTAAACTTTTAATACCAGGCTCAAGCTCGACTCGAGCTCGTTTAACTTTTCAATGTAAGGCTCGAGCTCGAATATTTTTTGAGTTATCGAGCTCGATGCTTATTTATGGGTTCGAACTCGTGATTGATTAACTTGTTCATCGGCTTGCGCTCGGTAATTTTTATTGTATAGTTGATAAATATATAAGCATGTTTGACTCAAAAAGTGTATGCTCGAATGGCTAGGCTCGGCTCGACTTGAAAAATTGAATCGAGTTTTTGAACTAGTCGAACATTGGTGTTGTAAAGCACGGTTCGTTGAGTTAAACGAATTCTATTTTGTGTTCGAGATTAACTCGAGCTCGAGAATAATTAAACATGAGCTCGAGATAAACGAGTTCGAGCTCAAGTAGCTCATTAAAAGCTTGAATCGGTTACACCCCTCTTAGGGGTGCCATTAGCAATAACTAGGAGTACCATTAGCCTCCTCTTTTAATTATTCAAATGTTAATAATGCCAAGTCATATTTGTTTTTGAGATAACTTGTGGGCTTACAAAACAAGGAGAGTTTTTTAAAACAAGTTAAATAGATGTGACTAAATTATTTATATTTTTATAAAAAATAATTATTAATGTTTCAAATATTATGATGTTTTTAATTATTTAAATATTCATAATGTCAAGTCATATTTGTTTTTGAGATATATGAATTATGATTGACAAGGAGAGTTTTTAAAAAAAAATTAAATAGATGTGACTAAATTATTTATGTTTTTAAAAAAATAATTATTAATGTTAGAGCATTCAATAGGTTTTCAATTTCTCAATAACGAAAAACTAAAAGTTAAATTTTAAAAAAATTGCATTTAACTATTCAACTCTAATCGATTTTTTATTTTAAAAATGTAAACATATATCATATTATTATAATATACATTATTTTATCATCCCAAGTTCTCAATACATTTAAAAAGAATTATATAAAGTAATAATAATTTAATTTTATCGGTGGGATTGAACAAAATAATCATTTTTTTTTCTCTCTCTCCCCTTCAAGTTTTAGATAATTCTCTAAACTTGAAGTTTTTTTTTCATGTTTTCCTTTAGATAACATTATAAAGAATTTATTGAAGCAACATAAAGGTATAAACAAGATTGTAAAAGATTGGATTTTATTAAAATCCATATTTTCTTTTTTTTTGAACGGCAAGTTAGTAGTTAGTAGTTAGTGATTCGGACCCACAGTGACATCCATATGGGCAGTATGCGGGACCCGAACCTTCACCTTAGGGGATAAACCCCCACTCCTCCACCATTTTTAGAAAAACCACCACTCTCAAGGCTCGAACCCGAGATCTTGAGGATGATGTAAAAACCCCGGTACCGCTAAGCCAGAGGCCCTTTGGTAAATCCATATTTTCTCTATTCTAAAGAGAGATGCTCTTAGCAACAAATCTCTTTGGAATGGTTTTTGGGTATTGGAAGAGGTTAATGAACTTAAGTTTTGTTGGAAAAGATGATGTGATAAATTTTTATAGATAAAGGCTTCATGATGTCCTCGGGCTATTTAGTTGATTTTCCATCAAATCTTTGTTGATTTTTCATTAACATGTATATGAATAAAGTTAATTGTATGGATTAATTTGTCTGTATAAATTAGGAGAAGTTTTTCATAGATAGGAAAAGTGTTTTTTTAATTAGGAGAGACAGATTTGAGAAAAACCAACCGAATTGGACATCCAATTGCTTCGATTTGAATTATCCGGAGAATGCCTTATCTCTCTCTCTCTCTTAGAAACATATTGAATAAGTCAAATGTCATGCATAGTTTACCGAATAAGCTACGAGTCCTATTAAGCTATTAACAAACATTCCCCAAGTAATAACCTCGTAAACCCAATTCATAAGAAAGAAGAACCAAGCTAAAGATCACATTGTTGGATACAGAAAATAACTGTCCTAATGGACTGTTTTATAGAAATTAAGTGTATAGGATCAAACACTTGTAAATCCTACTTAAAAGTGTTACAATAATATAATAAGACATTTTTGGGCATTATAACAAGTTTTTTTTTACTATAACTTTGCAATAAAACACCTATTATTTTTTTTTGACATTCTTTGAGTAAGTGTCGGTATAAAAACTAAGTGTCTTATAAAAAGATGTGTTCATAATACACTTATCCCCTAGAGACATTTTACTTGAAAAGTGTCCTAAAATCTTGTTAAAAGGCCGAAAAACGTCCTATACTTATTGTAACACTTTTACATAGGACCACGCACAAACTGTAAACTCTTAGACAGTTTTAGCATTGTATAAACCTGATTTTGTCGTAATGACAGTAATAAACTTAAGCAACTTATAGACAAGATGTTACAACAAAATATTGGCTACTTACGCCTGCCTATGATATGCAACGAATATGCGATAATAAAAGCTTCAAATGTTACAGTTAACTACATTTGATAGTTCCTACACAAGCTATGTAATTCAACTTCATAAATTTCTAGCAGCTACTTTCAAATATATATATATATATATATATATATATATTATACTCACCTTACTTCTGCAAGAAATGCTTTTTGGATTCAGTTATGCCTGCGTGCCAGTAGACAAAGTTAAATTAGCTTTTAACTAGTCCACATGGTCTATGCAAAGTAAAGGGGAAAGGGGAATTACTAATTCAATTAGGGGGCGTTTGGTTTAACGGACTAAATGGACTGTTTTTGAGGCATTTGGATTTCACGGAAGGATTTGGAATCTTTGGTGTACTTGACTTGTAAGATTTCAAACGGAATTGAATTTCATTCTTTATGGATAATTTATAAAACAAATTATAAAAAATGAATAAATAACCTTTTATTAATTGATTATTTACAAAACAAATGTTTCTATTTCTTTCCTTTTAAACCAAAGGAGCCTTTATAGTTTAAGCATACTCCATCCTTGAAGGAAAACAGAGCAAATACTTGTGCACAGTAGCAAAAAGATGAACAAATAAATTGACTACTTTTTAGAGATGGTAATATGTATGTATGTATGTATGTATGTATGTATGTATGTATGTATGTATGTATGTATGTATGTATGTATGTAGTAGCTCTAGCTTCCAGAAACAGTTGCAAATAAAAGGTTTTGGAATATAATATATAAAAAGCATTTTAAGCTTGAAAATGCAATAAACCCATAATGACACCATCTATATTTGCACATTTCCCTTCTAAACTAGATCTAAAATGAAGGCATTTTCAGTAAACAGATGAAGCATTTGGCAATTGGCATATAACTACTCCTTTGATCCCATCAAAATTTCAAACAAAGTTAAAAGAAACTGATTGACTATTTGTCAAATACCTAAAGTACCCTTTAATATAGACAATAAAGTGATTTCACTATTTATCTCATAAAAAGTAAAAAGATGAGATTTGTGGTACCTGGGGCTGGGAACCGACGGTATCAAGATTCTGTGGCCGATATTATGATTAGGGCTTTAGTAAGCATTTGTTACACCAGAAACGACTTCTTAATATCCCACTTAGGAAACGATGGTCATAGACTCCAAACCTGCAAAGGTCATAATGGAAAATGAAATTTAAAAAATAAATGAGAATTTTAATACTAGTATAGTATTATGAAGGCCCATGGGCTCACCAAATGGACTATATACACCATAGATGTTATCCACTGAGCCATCATGGGTTTGTTTGTTTACCTCTTAACAGTTCCATTAAGAGGCAGCCTCTGAATTGGTAAGAGGTGAATCCTGCTTGGCAAAAAATAAGTTTGTCTCTTAATGGTTCCAAAACCCAATGAATCATTTTGTATCCTGGACCTCCCTTAACCATTAAGAGCCCTAATTACATCCTAAACAGTTACCAAACAATTATATTTCATTTTGCACTATATCATAAGAGCCTCTTAATCATTCTGACCATTTAACCATTCTGCACCAAACCATTCAGCAACTGCCAAGCAGCCCCTAATATCTGATTCTGAAAAAGATACGGCCTACATTTCCCTTTCAGCCAAATATTTTGCTTCCGCATTGTTGAACAAAATTATCATATATTCCCAAGAATGCTATAGAAACACTAGTCACTAGTAACTCCATGAAGTTTGTTGACGTCTATCTAAACTTCAAATGGTATTGTCAGGATGAAACTTCATTTTGTATCAAGTAATTTAACCACCATTCAGTCATTCTATTAATTCCAAATGCGAATATAATCTAATGAATTGACATCTGTAGAATGAATAGGATTTGAAATTCCATCCCAATCCTGTGTTCCGTTTGAAGGATTGCTTTGATTTGAAATTGGTTTGATGGAATGGTTGTGATGGATTTGAAATCCTTCCAAATCCAAATCCCTCCAATTCCAAATCTTTCCACAAAATCCAAATCCATCACAACCATTCCATCTAACCAAATGCCCCCTAAGTATCTTGTAAGTGGAAACAAGTAAAAACTAAACTCACATAAACCTATTTTAAACCCATAATCATGTAAAGAATCAATAAATCTCACAAATCAACATGTCATATTCATATATTGAAAGCACATAGTAGTTACACCAAGAACACACACACTTAACCTCTAGACAATTCATCAAGTCCTGTATGAATAAAGTTGTATGTGTGGATTAATTTGTCTGTATAGATTGAAAGTTTTGTTTGGGAGGTTTTGTTTCCGTACATAGGAGTGGTGTTTTTATAATTGGGAGGCAGGTTTGGAAAAAAGTTGACTTTCTGCATAAAGCTTCTCCATTAGAAGCTTACTAAATAAGCCACTTTCTATATCATTATGCCACTACCAAACAATCATGTATAGCTAACCAAATAAGTTGCGAGTCTCATTAAGCTCATTAAGCTATTAACAAACTGGCCCTGCGTGTTCTAAGCACTCTTACAAAACACAAGCTATTTATACCCTCAAACGTATTTACAAGATAGCTCCCTCAACTTACTAATCTTGAATACAAAATATAATGTCTAATAACCTATTAGTGTAAATTAGGTTCCTAGATCATTAGTACAACAACAGAACATCCATAAAACAAAAAGATGTTATGTAACGAAAGATAGACAAACTTACGCTTCAAGGAACGATTATGTCCACATGAATATTTAGGCTCCAAGTTGAACTTGAGCCTCACATATATCCTTATTGGACTCTAATCCCGGGAATTGTCCAATATCATGCCCCTGTAGCAGTTGGAAATCATTGTGTAACCCAACAGCAAACTCATCTGGTCGTGACCCACCGCTTTTTAAATAATCTGCAGTCTGTATATGAAAACCCATTATTTTCAATCTCCATATAATAGTGAACAATTTTACATTTAAAAGAAACACATAGCAGGACAACTACGCCTTTGACACTAGTAAATCAGCACAGAGATGTAAGAAACCGGATTCAGATCGGGCCGGAAACCGGGCCCAATCGGATTTGCTCCATTTTGGAAGAAAAGAAAATTTACAATTTTTATATTTTAAAGATATCTCATTGGGTCACTAAAATTCACTTTAAAAATATGTTTTAAAGATATCTCATCGATTTTCTGAACATGGTCGGTAATAACTTTTAGGATCGTTTCGCTGGATGCATCATGTGAGGAAGCGGCCATCGTAGTTCTTGAAAATAATAAATAAGTAATAACAAAAATAAAGAGAGAGAAAGAGATGAGAACTAGGAGGATATGTTATAAACCGAAATCGAAAACGAGTCGAAAACACGAATTATAGAGAGATTTGTGATCATTTTTTGCTTTGTGAATTTAACCCATTCAACATATATGGTATTTATAGTGTTTTGGAAGTGAAAAAAAAGCCAAAAAAAGGGTCACAAATAAAGCAAACGGCTATAAAAAACGGCTACTTTTTTGAAATTTTCGGATCGGGCCGAAAACCGGATTCGGGTCGACCGAGAAAAAAAGGGTGATATTCAATCGGGTTCCAGACCGCGGGCCTAAAACCGGGATTTACATCTCTAATGATAAATGAAGAAGCTTACATGATCTGCTAGGGATATTCCACTTATGGCTGCAGCCTCTACACTTGAACCAAGTAGCCAATCACCACAAATGCCAGCTCTTCCAAGAGGATCAAAGATGCAGGGAATACCAGGAGTATTTGTTGGAAGAGCTGCACCCCTGCATAACAAAGAAAAGATGAACGAACCTTAACTTACTAATACCAAAAAGAAGTCAAATAAGTTATATAAATAGGCATCCCACTAGGGTAAGGGGGAAGGAAGAAGGTTCAAATATTGTTTGAAATGCCTTTGGTGAAGTTACTATTGATTGGTGGTAATTGAATAGACCAACTAACGTCCTAGAGAAAAGCAAAGGGATCATATTGATTACGAATAGAAGGTAAAAGATTCGAGCTCTTAACGAGCTACTCAAGCTCGAGCTTAATAATTCTCTAGCTCGAGTCAATCTCGAACACAAAATAGTCGTTTAACTTAACAAGGGTTGTGGCGTACCGGTTAAGATCCTGGGGGATGTGGTGGAATATCCCATCTGCCCAGGGTTCTATTCCAGGCGTACACAACAATTGTGGCCACTGAGTTTATCAGGGCTGATGTCTTGCAGTCATAATTTTCCGGGATTAGTCCAGGCATAGCCTGGGACACTCTTCCAAAAAAAAAAAAACTTAACAAGCCAGAGCTTTATAACACTAATGTTCGACTCGGCTCGTCTGAAAACTCGATTCAGTTTTTAAAGTCAAACGGAGCTGAGCCATTCGAGCATACACTTTTTCGAGCAAACATGCTCATACATTTATTAATCATACAATTGTTCTCAATCATCAAGTAAAATGTCTAACTCCACATTATCTTGTGCTTCAAGGTGTAACTCCAAATCTTTCAATGGTTCTCAATCATCAAGTAAAATGTATAGTATACCTATTCCCACTTAATCTTATGTCCCATCATTAATACCATAATCATCATCATCATGAAATTGCACATATTGGATGTCATTCCCATGTAAATTAAAACTATAAATTGCTGACTACACCTGAAGATCATACCATAATTGTACCCGGGTATATATTGGTCTCTTAAGTGAGCCGGTCAGTAATCCTAGGGCATTCTCAACACCAGCAAGCATCAATTCTTTCACCTTCTCTGCTGTGACTGTCGGAATATTCTCCTGATAATACATCACAGAAAAAGAAGCAAGTTTTCCATAAGGATAGCACAAAAAGAAAGGGTAAAAAGATGTAACGAAAATAGAAAAAAAGATGGTCCATTTGAATAATAGACCGTGCAAGACTTTCTGCAGGTTGAAAAAGCCAAATCATAGCTGTTTGGCAATTGTTGAATGGTTTGGTGCAATAATTAAGTGGTCAGAATGATTAAGAGGCTCTTATGATATAGTGCAAAATGAAATATAATTGTTTGGCAATTGTTCAAGATATAATCAGGGCTCTTAATGGCTAAGGGAGTCCAGGATGGAAAATGATTCAGAGGGTTTTGGAACCATTAAGAGGCAGACTTGTTTTTTGCCAAACAGGATTCACCTCTTAACGATTCAGAGGTTGCCCCTAAATAGAACTGTTAAGAGGTAAACAAAAAGCCCCTTAGTTGTATGTTCACAGATCTGTTTAGATTCTTTTAGGCTACCAAAAGTTTATTTGCATTACTCTAGCTCCATCTAGATGAATACAATCTTTTGGTGGAATCAGATCATACTAGGTCAATTAGGTAGTGTTTGGTATGCAGACATGATTGGACTGGACATGATTGGACTGGACAGGACGGGACAAAACTGGACAGGACAAGAGGGTAGGGTGGGACAGGACTGGACATGACAGAACAAATGTATGTTTGGTACACCTAGGACTGGACAGGACAGAACAAATGTATGTTTGGTACACCTAGGACTGGACAGGACAGAACTAGACAAGTTGTCACATAAGTTATTTGACGATTTTATATATTATATAGTAGTTATAATTACACAAAAAAACAAAAACCTAAATAATTTAATTTGTAAGCATTTTTACTCAACTTATATATATATATATACACATATATATTAGTATAAAATTGGAATGAGAATATTTTGTTATAATTGATGATAGTTTGAAAAACCCGATTCGCACAAATAAGAAATTATGCTTTGAAGGGTTATTTGAAGTTAGATTAGTTCCATATAGATATTTTGTTTCCATTTTGTTTTTGCTTATATCTATTTAAGTTCGTTTAATCCATTTTGCTTATTTAGGTAATATTGATAACTACGTAGATTTATTTTATTCCATTACAGTCATTTGTTTTCCATTTTTATTTTCTTTAATCAAATTAGTTTTGTACATTGTTGTAGTTACTTAAACCTTTTTGTTCGTTTGATTTCTTGAAAAATAACTCATTATGTGGAGTTTGCTTTAGATACCTCAAGATTCTAATACACATCATTGAGATTCCCTTGACAAGGATTATGCATATATGCATTTACTAGACATATGACTAAGGCAATAGCGGGTTTGGTGTGAGATATATATATATATATATATAGAGAGAGAGAGAGAGAGAAGTTCAAATACAAACCAGTTGAATGTTACAAACTATACAAACTCGTACAAAAAAAAATCAATATAAAAATAATTTTTTTCATCAAATACTATGATTTAAGATATTATTACACATATGTTTGTTTGACCTTGTGAAAAAATTACGTGAAAAGAATACATAAAAACACATGTGAAACTTTTACATTATGAAACAAACATATGTGTAATAATATCTTAAATCATAGCATTTGATGAAAAAAAATCATGAAAAAAATTATTTTTATATTGATTTGTACGAGTTTGTATAGTTTGTAACATTCAACTGGTTTGTATTTGAACCAGCCTCTATATATATATATATATATATAAGTTTTGAACCAATCGATGGTATCTCCTCTCAACATTTTTGTTTTGTCTCCGAGTTAAATTGGGGTTTTGTTGGGTTTACAACCAATCATTCCAGTTTCCTTTAGGGGATTAAAAATGTACTTTCTTTGAGATACATAAATACCTTGTTTGCTTCTAGCAGATTCCATACCCAAAAAGTATATAAGCTCAAGGGCAGATGGTTCAAGTGATCAATATGTTGATTTTATCATCACTCTTATCCAACTTTCTTCATGTTTTAGTTCTGGATAAGGCTTCCCAAAGGCTAGGTAGGTGCTTAGTCCCTACAATACGACCACATACAAAATCTAGGTCCTTATCTAACCCTAGAAGAAATTTAAATTTCCTC
Source organism: Silybum marianum (assembly GCA_036898165.1). Taxonomy (NCBI): domain Eukaryota; kingdom Viridiplantae; phylum Streptophyta; class Magnoliopsida; order Asterales; family Asteraceae; genus Silybum; species Silybum marianum. The sequence goes on from CM072543.1 coordinate 22,062,285, forward strand.
TTTTGTTTCACCATCATTTATATAATAAAACATAATCCACGGACTTCGATGGGAATATCTCCATCATGTCCAAATGTTGCTAATGATGAATAAGGGACTGTTTGGTAGTTGCCGGATGGTTTAGTGTTGGATGGTCAGGAGGTCAGAATGCTTCAGAGGCTCTGTATGATATAGTGCAGAATGAAAAATGGTTGTTTGGGAGCTGCTCTGATTCTCTGAATGGACAGTCTGAATAAGAACAAATTACCATTTTAACCCTCCGTATGATTCAGTCTGAAAGAAATATAAGGGTGTTGTAGTAATGAGTCACAGATTGTACACCTTGCAGAAATCAAATACTAGATAATAAATAAAATAATTATTTAAAACAATTAATTATGCTATACAGACCTGTGGAACTTTATGCCGTTTGCCAAAGGACGCCGTGCTAAATACCGTCCAACAATGAGGTCCACCATTCTGAGAAGTAAGCAGCTTTTGTGTGTTGTTTCCCATCCATGATACAGAGTCTATCCCTTTCACAAAAGCCCCTTCAAATGGAAGTGCAACTGCTTTAGCCGGCAAAGGAAGTGGATCTTCAAATGCGGCAAGAAGAGCCCATATAGAACTAAGTTCCAGTCTCTGTAAATATCCCCAAATAGCCATCAATATCGACCAAAAATAATATAGAAAATAAATGATGGATATCTCTCAGATAAGAAAAAAAAGGTTATTGTGGAAAACTACAAAGTAAAATTCAAATAAACCTTCATTTGTCTTGCAACAAGTGGTAATCCTGATGAAGAAAGCAATCGGTTTGCACATTTTCCTGATGATAGAACAATTCCATAAGAAATATATGTCATAGATCTATAAAAAATAAAAAAATCCAGTAAAAAATAACATATGGTTATTTTCCCACGTTCCAAATGGAGAAAATCAACCATGGATAAGAAGAAAAATAGACAAAAACATAAAAGAAATTTTGGTCCAAAAATATCATGAACTATTAGTTGAACATTGGAATTATATTAAAAGACTACACTAACAGAAACACTGTTAAATCTCAAATCATACTAAAAGATTCCACTTTTTGGAGCGGATGAGTAACAACTAAAGTAGCGCAGGTGGTATTCACAAGAACACAGATTTCCTGTAGTTTCCCGAAGCAATAACTATGGTTTATTCACTATATAATATTAATTCTTTGCATTATCGAGTTACTCATTACTGCCATTATACCAAGACCAGCAGCATACAATTTAAGTCGTATTGTACATTTGTACAATCTATGTCCCACTTTTTAAACGTTTGAATCATATATTTGCTCTAGATTACATCAGTGATTATAAGTGTATTTAAAGAAATGTAAAAGCACATATATCCTAATTATGAAGATATGTATATATATATAGGAAATTTCAAATGCGAACTCAAATTTAGTTGTGAACGTGAGGGAAAATGAGAGCGTGACACGTGTCATATTCAGACTGAATAATGAAGGAAAATATTCAGACTGAATGTAGTATTATTCAGACTGAATAACACTACATTCAGTTTGAATTTAGTATTATTCAGTCTGAATATGACACATGCCGCACTCTCATTTGTCCTCACGTTCACAACCAAATTTGAGTTCTCATATGAACCCGCCCCTCTATATATATATATATATATATATGTTAATTTATTCCCACCAAGCATCTCAAACACATAAATAATCCACTCCACAACTGAAAATTGGTGGTCAGTATTTTATGAAGACTCGAAGGATCTCAACTAATCCATGGCCACAAAGAGAATCCTCTGCACACGATTCTCAATAAAGTTTGTGTGTCCTTTCTTGTTAACTAATTCATCTCAAAAGTGTTAACTACTGTTATTATAGTAAAATAGCCATAAATTTTATTGTATTTAAGGGTCAAGAGTGTTTTAAATTATTAAAATAACTCAATAACAGTTTTTGTTGGTTTGACTTGCCTAGTCTTTCAACCAGTTGACAACTGAACCAGTCATGAGCATAATACGCAGTGAGCAAACCAAGACAAATAAATTGGTCACGTGTAAAGGGTAAAATAGTCATTTACTAAGTCATGGAGAAGAACCATATGATATGATTTCCAATATCAAGAAACAAAGATACATTTCATGTCGGTATACATGATAATTTTTACCACTAATCAGAGAATCGTTCGTTCCAAGGGAAAATATAACAATCACGGGAATCAAAGTGGTTGTGTCAGTTTACCAAAGATGATGCCCAAACTAATATTCAAGCGCGGACAAAGGATCTTGTGAGAGTAGAATTTAAGGTGAGAAGCGTAAGAAGGGATATGGACCATTGATCACTTTTAATCTCACCCCACCCCCATGAATTGCCCTTATAACGGGTATTGATCAGGTGCATCTCGGTGCACCGCACTAGTGTTGATCTTCAATTAGGACTGATCCAAGGGTGGAGATCCCTTCTTATCCTTCTCACCATAACTTCCATTCTCACCGGAACCCAACCCTTCAAGCGCAATATCAAAATAGGGTTGGGTTCCGGTGAGAAGGAGAGTTATGGTGAGAACTGAGAAGCGTAAGAAGGGATCTCCATCCTTGGATGCACATTAGGATGAGATGCACCGAGATGAGGTGTACCGAGATGCACCAAATCAACTCCCTTCTAAGACGCAATTCATGGGTGGGTATGAGATTAAAAGTGATCAATGGCTCAAATCTCTTCTTATGCTTCTCACCTAATTAACTCTACTTCTCACACGATCCTATGCCTATCAAAATACAAGTAGAAGTAGCTGATATTTGAACTTTCTGGAACAATGATGGATGATTCATACTTCCTATGGAAGAGCGAACAACCGATGATAATAAAAGCTACAACTATAGACCTAGAAAATGAATTCCTTGAAGTCCATAAAGAACTAAAACTGCATATTGACAGGTTGAATTTGAGAAGGAGCTAGGAAGGCAATGTGATGGGGAATACAAGACTGTTAATGAAAATTCTAAATATTTGTTACTCGCAAAATATGTATTGATTATCTAGAGAAGAGTATGTATTTGATTATTCAATATGGGTTAATCCGGCATCTAGTATTTAGGTTGGTATATTTGATATTATTAGGAATTTAGTTATTACCTGAATTGTAGTTTTTTTATTTTGATTGTCTATACTCATGTTATTCATCATCTCTTATCCACTTGAGTAGATTCATGAGGGGAAAAAAGAGGGAAATTGACCAAAAGAAGCCGATCTCCCCAACCAACTTCACTTTTAGCCACTTTTCAATTGGATTCCCATTTTAGCCAAAGCTTACGCAGAAATTTGAAAACTTCAAATTTTTGTTTAAGGATTCAAATTTCTGTGTAAAGAATCCTCAGAATTTTTTTTACTTTAATTTTTTTCCCAGAAATCAGTCTTTATGCAAATGCATAAAGCATCTACGTAAAGAGCTATTTTGGGAAGAGACTCTGAAAAGTGGCTAAAAACGTGAATTTGGTTGATGGGATTGGTTATTTTGGTCAATTTCAGGAAAAAAAATCTCTAAAAGTAGATTTCATCAATGAGAAAAAGGAATAAACAAAATATTCATAAAGGGTCTACATAAGGCATGATGAAAAGGTATCATATATAAAAAATGTTTCGTGATAACATGTAATGTAAATGTCACCATTATGTGCAATAACAATCGCATCAAACTGTCCACGATGTTTTCCATTCTCACTCAAGTGCCACATCCCATTGTATGGTTCAAGAGAGCTTATCCAGCAAGGCCGCACCACAGTAACCAAGGAACTCTGAAAGATAAGTAAAGTTTCCAGCTAAGCCATGAAGAATATTACATGAGAATAACAAAGGGAAAAGAGATAATGAAAAAACAAGTACCACACATATTCCAGTTTAAAAGTAGTTGTTGCATAATAGTAAAGAAAACTTATATTCCAACATTGTGGTTCAACTCAGTGGCGTAGCCAGTAGGGGACAGGCTGGTGACCCCCCCCCCCCACACACACAATTCCCAAACGTTCCTCTAAATAAGAGAATAAGAAAAGGGTCACATCACGTGTGATTTTACACTAAAAGCACGTAAAAAATCACAGGTGATTCAACCACAAGGGTTGTGGCGTAGTGGTTGAGGCCCTGGGATGTGGTGGAATATCCCATATGCCCAGGGTTCAAATCCAGGTGTATACAACAATTGTGGCCACTGAGTTTATCAGGGCTGATGTATTGCAGTCATAATTTGTCGGGATTAGTTCAGGCATAGCCTGGGACACCCTTCCAAATCACGCGACTTTGACCGCACTTGAGGTCGTGGGACACATCACCCCCACACCCTTTTGTCGACCGTCAATGTAAAATCACATGTAATTTTGCACGTGATTTTGCCATTTTCTTGTTCTCTTATTTAGTTACTATTCTCCTTTGAACCTCCCTCTATATATATTCACAACCAATATATTGGATTGTCCAGTTGGTTGGCATGGCATTCCTAATGATATCCGACACAAGTTCGAATCTTTGGAGGCCCTCTTCGGTCATGTTTTTTTTCTTTTTTATTTAACTGACAAGCGTTTTTTTTTCTTTTTTATTTAACTGACAAGCGTTTTTATTTGAAAGTTTTAGTATTTAATCTTTTATTATCAAAAATACTTTTTCATTGTATTTACATTTACAAGCGTTTTATTAAAACAATATTACATCAAAAATCAAAATAAACTAATTCTACATTAATATCATTGTACAAAGTTTAAAAATATATAATTTAAGATTTTATGTCATTTTTTGGACCGTACAATGATGTCATTTTCCGTCAAGGAGTTATGATATCTATTTTCCGCTTATGTATATGATACAATATTGATATTTATATTGATGTTATTTATGTTATAGTAATAAATCAGTGAAAATAATGGTTATTCTAATGATAGAAATATATTTTGAGCCTAATTGCCCTCAAATTATCCATTTTCTAACATTTCACAAACAAAAGCCACAATATTCATTGTTTTTTTAATCTACACACTCATTGCCCTCAAATTTCCTCTCAAAGGTTCACTACTTATGACAACAAACATTAATCGCATATCTCATTTTAACATTTTGTTTGAATACCTTAAATCGACAAGTTAAATTCATCTCGTTTGTCATCTTCTAACCCGCCCTCCCCCCCCCCCCCCCCCCCACCCAAAAAAAAAAACTAGAATCCTGGCTGCGTCCCTGGTTCAACTAATTTTTCAAAATGATAACTATGGTTTTTTTTTTTAAATAATGATAACTATGGTTTTATTTTCAACATTTTGATTACCTTAAATGTTGTCATCACCATTGTACTATGGGGTCATTTAGGTATATAACCTTAAATGAGTTTTTAAATTAAATCCATGACCTCCTAGCCTATTAAAGAAAAATTGGCTTTACATTCATGACTAGGTCATCGATATAATTAAAATATCATTAAAGGTTAAATAACTCTTATATTTTGTCAAATGATTAATAGAAATGACGACTAGACTCCAACATAGAACACCACATAGCTAGGCAAAGCTTTTTTTACTTTTAATTTTGTTTACTTGAAGTTGTTACCTCGTACTTTTCGTCACTGGGATTTCCTATTAAAAACTGATCATTGTAACTTATGTTTGACCATTTTCTGTATAAACAACGGTAATCCTATAAGTTGATAAATGCTTACTTGATATAAGCTATTGTTGAAAATTCAAATCTATTCTAAGAAATAATTGGCATCACGTTTCCTATCATTAATGCGGATTCATTTTCTAGGATAAAGACTGCATATCCTAGAAAATTAAGATAGAGATTGTAACCCCTAAATTAGGAAAGTAGATATTATGTTTCCTAATTAGGGCTTAATCTTGTCAAAAAAATTCACCCTTTCATAAAATCCTCTTTAAGGCTAGTAACTTTATGATATGAGAGCCTACAGTGCCAAAACCTATTTTACTCCTAATCTAAGGGCCATATCAAAAGTTCTTTGAAATATTTTAGATTAAAAAATACATAATTATCTATAAAAAGAACAGTTTGAAACCCAATATCACCACCAACCAGTCCGGGAAACAATCACATCACCACTACCATTTCCATACTTACCCACAAAATATATGCATACATATTCATAAGGCTACTAAATACTATCCCCTAGAGATGATGACGATAAAGAAAGATTCATAGTGACAAAATAATAAATGGCATAGTATAAAATCATGTACCTGAGAAAGTAGTGAATCTGCAAGGGTCCGCATTCCATTGACAGCTATATATCTGGGAGGGGAAGAAGGAAACGGAAAGAAATCACCACCAGCTTCAAGCTCTCCAATGATACCTAGTGACTGCCGAACATAACCTTTCTGGGACCATTCATCAACCAACTCAGAAAACAGAGGGTTACTTACTGTAAAGAATTGGGCTGCATGGTCAAATATCATAGATGGATCAATCGTTCTAGTGCCCATTCTTCCACCAAGTCCATGAATTCCCTAAAGTAATAGAACAATGAGTGAAAGTTATAAGAACTCTAACTTTGTTTATTATTTAAGCCTAATCAGACTAGACTTATATTCAATTGCAAGTTACCAAAAGCCTGGAAGTAAGAAGTGTTGGAGATAAAAGTTTATCCTTACTTTAGGAGTGGGATTTCATGACAAGTGCATGAGACATAGTATAATACTAAGTGCTATAAAAGATTTCTTTGTGGTGACTTTTTGGGAGGCAAGTTGTGGGGATCTTTAACTAAAAAAATTTATGGTTGGCAGGGTAGGGGCCTGTTTGTTAGAAGCTTAATAAGCTTAAAGGGACTCACAGCTATTCGGTCATTTATACATGACCGTTTGGTAGTGGCTAATGATATAGAAAGTGGCTTATTCGGTAAGCTCTAGGGGGGGAGAGCTTTATGCAGAAAGCCAAGTTTTTTCCAAACCTGCCTCTCCCAATTATAAAACACGCTCCTTTCCAACTATGAAAAAACCCTCCCAAACAAAAACCTTCCCAATCTATACAGAAATATTAATCCACACAGATAGCTTTATCCATACTGGAATGGAAAACCAACCAAACATCTCCTAATTGACGTCACATAAAATTTGGGGTATGAGCAGTGAGCAGTCTAAGTGGTATCATGAAAGTATCCCTAAGCCACTAAGGGAGTTTGGTTCTTCAAATCAAACCATTTACAGCTCTTAACCGATGGAGTACTTGTGTCACCTTTTTTTGACCTTACAAATTTACAATTGCTACGCGCACCAACTGTTCGATAAAATGCCTAGTCAAGTTTCGCACGAAACTCATAAAAAGAAGCAATAAGTCTCACATACTACTGTAGCATTTAATAAATACATAACACAGAAAATCATAAGAATTTCACATACGGTATCGAAAACAGTGGACCGAATTCCTCTCTTCTCCAGCTGCAGAGCACACAGAAGACCAGACATTCCACCGCCGATGATGGCAACAACCGGGTCATCAGATATCGGAGCAGTGAAGGTCACCTGTTCTTGTTTGAAAGTTTTCCTCAAAACTGACTTCCTTGAGCTTCCGTAAGATGACTTCCTCGGATTCTTGCGAGTGGTTTTCTTGGGTGCATCCATGGCTCCGAAAATTGGATTGCAAGTTTTCGTGGTGGATGCTGTGAGAAAAGTGAAAGTGGGATGTTTTGAGAATTTAGAAGGGAAATGGAGGATGAAAGAAGAAGAAAGGAGGTGGTGGTGGTTGCAGGCGGTATGCATGGTAGTTCACCGGAGTTGGTCGTTTTTGGTCGGAGATAGAACTGGCTAATTGAGAGGATCCGGATAACTGTAACAATACGTCAGCTAGGTTTTTCAACTATTATTTATAGAGTAAATTACATTTTTGGTCCCTGTGGTTTTAATCTACTTCTAAATTTGGTCCCTATTTCAAACTAATTATAATTTTGATCATTGTGGTTTTCATTCTATTTCACTTTTGATTCCTCTCACCAACTTTAATTAAAAGAAGAGTAAATTACATTTTTTGTCCCTATGATATCCACTCATTATCAACTTTGATCTCCATTTAAAACTAATTACATTGTTGGTCACTGTAGTTGCCACTTTATTTCGCTTTTGATCCCTCTGACTAACTCTATTAAAAAAAACCTAATCAACTTAACGGTACTATAGTCTTTTATACCATTTTCTTTAAATTTTACATTAAAAATATAGAATATAATTATTATTAATTGATTGGTAATAGTAATAATAATAATAATAGTAATAATAAATAATAATAATAATGATAATAATCAATCAATTGTATTTTTCCTACTTACACCACCCCCACCCTCATCACCGATATCCACCCAATTTTCCGTTCATCATGCCTTTACCTGAAGCTCTACTATCCCTTGTTGATCCAAATGCACCTAGTGTAAAAGCGTATAGGGAGAGTATCGGCTTAATGGCTCCCCAACAACCGGGACAGCCTGCCCAACAGCCAATCCATGAGGAACATCAAAGAGAACAGAGAATGTAAGGGGAAATGTAGTGGGAGGTGCATCGGATCAGCAAATCCCCATTCCATCTACTGTTGCCCCAGCCATTCCAACTATCACTCCATCCACCCGCCGGTTAAAGTCTCCATCCACCCGTCGGTTGAAGATGCGCGTTAGCCTAAGTAGAGTGTATCAACCTGCGTCCGAATCTGATACCGAAGACACTCTTTCCGACGACCTTATACAAAGAAAACGTCAGCGCATTGATGTTGTGGAAGATGCTGCCCTTCACCGGATTGGTCGACAGCCTTCAGTTTCATACACCTCATCGGAAACTACAACTGCTGCTTTTGATTTTGAACAGTTCTCGGAACCTAACCCTGACCCGACACTGGACCTACTTTTTGGAGAAATAAGGAGAACGGAGGGAGAATTAGTTGAAAATCTAGACGTGCGAGTGAGTGAAGGGGAGGAAAACATTCAGGAGAGTGAGACACCTATTCCCTCTACCCGGGTCACCGAGTCCATTGCGGTTACTCATTCGTTGAGTTCCACAATCGGACAAGACGTTGTTTGCCCAACAACGCAATTGCACGCCCCTCCCAGCCACTCTGTAAGCTCACAACAGCCTACGGTTTCAGATATTCTTGTGAGCTTAGCACCTCATCTAGCTGCTCTCTTTTCGGGAGACATAGCTATTGAAACAAGAAGTAGTATCTCACCTACTTCGCCTTCATTTCTGAGCACATCAAGTCTAGAGCCTTCTAGGGAACATGAGTCTGTACACACTGCGAGCCTTCGTGGCCCAGTCGGAACTTCTATAGTGATGTCCATTCCGGACATTTCACGAGGATTAGAAGGAAATCCTACCAGTGCTACATCAATGCCACCACTGAACGTAGGTCATTCAGTTTATTCAACTGTAATGTCAACGGGTAATCTACGTGATCCCGGTGTTTCCATTTCAGGTACTCCTTCTTTGCCGACTCCTTCGACTCAGTTTATCATTTCTCCGGAGGCTCAAGCACTTATGGATGCTCAATTCCAACGAGCTCAAGCTACTTTAAATGCTCATGAGGCTCGCATGACTGCTGAAAGACACGCCTTTGTTCAGGAAGTACTTGAAGCGTCGCGCTCCCGGCATCCAGATCCAAATCAAGCCAGCTCTTCCCGACCAAGTAGTAGTCGTACTCCACCTCCGCAACCTCAGCATCCTGATTTGCGTCCGGATCCTCGGAATCGACCACCATCCCCATATAGATATGAGTACAACAATGATAAACTCATGTCCATGTTATATGCCAACTTGTATGATGAAGCTACAGCTCGAGGCTTACCTAAAGATACGCTGATGGATCTTCTTCGTCGCAATCTTGAAATTCTGAATGTCACTCGCTATGAGTTCGACCTATTCAAAGCGGATATAGAGTGACAACTTCTTGACATGGCAACCAAACAAAGGCATCAACTGATGAGATTCTTGGTGCCATCACTGCTCTTCGCACTGAAATTCAAGAGGTTTGTCGTCCCGCCGCGTCTGTTCCATCTCGTCGACCTGATCAGGACGATCCGGCCTCTGGTCCAAATCGCCCTGAGGGGGAGACACGCCGCCGGATTACAAGAACTCAGGCTCGATCTCGACCATCTTCTGCTACAACTTCTGGTCCATCTACATCTACAGTTCCACCATCCAGCCAACAACAATCTGCTCCACCTCCCACACAACCACAAGATCAACGTTTGAAAAGGTTGCGGTAGAATTTGAAATTGGGAGTGGATCGCAAGCTGCTGAACCACCAAATGAAGAAGAAGTAAATGTTCAGCATTTAAGAGATTCAGTCCGAAACTGGTTTCGTGATCCATATGAACCCGTGCTAAAAGAAGAAGATTATGTGAATCTTATGCATGCGGAAAAGAAATTCCTACCAATAAATATTGATCAAACACCGCTGCTACCGCATCAAATTTGTTGGGAAAGAATTCTTTCAAACAGCAAATAGGTAAATCCACAAGTCAGAACTCCATACTTAGAAGAAACCATGCAAAAGAAATTTGTGGAAAAAAAGAAACCAGAGTATCTGTCTCGAATACATCTGATCATGGAAATGGATCCGCTTCAAGCAACAGAATATGTGAGCATACTGAAGACTAAAGCAAAGGATCCTAAAGAAGTTATTTCTAGACACAAAATAGTTGCAATCATGGAGATCGGATGTGATAAAGCCTATCAAGTAGAATTTTCAACTTTCAAAGTAAGAGGATATGATGGAAAAGTCTACTGTTTTTCTGAAGCTGACTTTGCTAGACTGGATGTGACTGATATGGAAACTCTGTATACTGAGCTTAAAGACAAAACCAGAAGATCGGTGGATGAACAAAGAGCTTTAAGAGAAATTGTGAGGCATATTCAAAAAGAACTTCGATACAGCTATCTTCATGATTTCCAAAGGGCTGTAGAAAGTAAACAGAAGAAAGTATATCTGCCAAAGCCTAATCGAATTTTTCCTGGTTTAAAGAATTTGAAAGTAACACAAGTAATGACTCGACCAGCCCATGGAGTTGTATACATGAAGCCCAACGGAGACATGAGGTTCTTAAGATTTGGTGAAGTTGCTTCTTATTCTGACGGAACTTTATGGGCTATTCGAAACAGACTTTCTGCAGAAGTAAGTGCTGATCGAAGAAGAAGTAAGAAGCAACAACTTAAAGCAAATGAACGAGAAAATCTTCTAAATGCAATCGAGCTGATTGACAAGCGCATCATCTACAGACAGACTCTTAGACGTTTTGAAGGAATGTTCGAGCTAAAAAGATAAACGGTCATTTTGACACAAAGGGGGAGATTGTTAGGACTTTATTTGATTGTGTCAAAAATAAGGAAACGTTACTTAAATGTAAACATGGCAAGTGTATAATGCCATTCTCTTAGTTTCCTTATATCGTTTAGTCCTTTAATATAAATAGGCGCATAGGGTCATTGTATGAGAGAGCATAACATTGAGAGCTAAATTGCTAGAGAGAGATCCGATCTTATAATCAATACACGTAAGATATTCGACTTCGGATCTTCATTAAACTGTGTGTTCTTCGTGTTTTACTTAATTATTTAAGTACTTGATCATATTCTGGGATCCATAATGAAGATGAAGAAGGGTTCCTCATGTATTTATACCCGTTGCATTAAATGCAAAGCAAAAGGTATATGCAACATGTCAAATTTCTATTTGAGACTTGTCCTTTGTCCAGAAGACAACCATTCTTTTGGCCGTATATGAACAATACCAAATCAGATTTGATAGGGACATAAGAGACAATCCGTACGTCCTTTTCCGACAAGGCATTGAGGTTTGACTTTTGTGCATCGAGGATAATATCAACATTGATCTTGTTGAGTAGGCCCCACTTTGATATCTGAACCGGAAGCTTCAAGGATGAAATCTTCGGGTATCACTGAGGCTTTTGCAAGACCTCACACTTCAGGTAGATGAATGTTGCTATCACTGGATCGCTTCAGATCACGAGCTATTCATCTCTTTCTTCAGTTATGCCTTCGACAGTCGCTGAATGACTTTATGGTGTGAGTGTTGTTCTTCAGATCTTCAGGGATAGGATGTTGTTCCAGATTATCAGCGATCATCGAACGCAGTCACTGTGTGCTATCGTTGATTTCTGAAAACTATCCTATAAATGGAATTTTCACTAAGTATAAGAGGAATCATATTCAAATCAGTGAAATGAGTTTGGATCAACAGGTTGTGAAGCTTATGTTAAGCAAGAAGCTTCCAAAAAGCTTGACCCGAGGTCTGGTGCATCTTTATGGGATATCCGAAAGAGACAATAGGATATTACTTCTACAAACCGAAAAAGAACAAAGTTTTTGTTGCACGACGTGGTAAGTTCTTAGAAAATGATTTTCTAACAAGAACCACTACGGGGAACAAAGCAGAAATTTAAGAAATTCAAGAACCACAAGATGAGACTATGGTTGATATTGACCATCAATAAGATGTTGAACCTCAACAAATTGTAAAGGATAATGACGAGATACAAACAATCCGAGATCGAGTAAGAACCGTCAACAGCTTGAGATATATGGTAATATCATTGGTAGTGATGATACAGTTCATGATGAACCTGTAACCTACCAAGAAGTCGTGTCAGGTTTGGAATCTAATAAATGGAATGATGCCATGAAGGCTGAAATACAGTCCATGTCAGATAACCGAGTTTGGAACTTGGTAGATGCACCTGTCGAAGTCGTCGGCTGCAAGTGGGTATTCAAAAAGAAAACTAACATGGATGAGATTGTGCACGCATACAAAGCTAGGTTGGTAGCAAAAGGTTTCACTTAGACTTAGGGAGTAGATTATGATGAGACTTTTTCCCTAGTAGCTATGATCAAATCCATCAAGATTTTTTGGCCATAGTTGCGTTTCATGATTACGAGATATGGCAGATGGATTTTAAAGTTTTCCTTAACGGAACTCTAAGCAAGGACGTGTATATGGTACAACCATAGGGTTTTAAACATCCAAAGTATCCTGAAAAGGTGTGCAGATTGACAGGTCCATTTATGGACCGAAGCAAGCATCTTGTAGTTAGAAACTTTGTTTTAACGAAATATCAAGGAATTTGATTTTATAAAGAACGAAGAAGAACCTTATGTATACAAAAAGGTTAGTGGGAGCATGGTAGTGTTCTTTATCCTATATGTTCATGACATATTGATAATTGGAAATGACATTCCAATGCTTGAAGGTGTAAAATTCTAGCCAGGGAAGTTTTTCGCGATGAAGTATCTAGGAGAGGAAACATACATCATTGGCATAAAGACTTATCGAGATAGATTTAAGCGCTTAATTGGATTAAGCCATAGTGCATACATTAACAAGATCTTGAAATGCTTCAAGATGGGGGGTTTCAAGAAAGGAAACTTGACAATGGTACATGGCATTCACCTAAGCAAAACTCAGTGTCCTAGCACTAAAGAGAACATAAACCTTATGAAGGGTGTTCCCTAAGCTTCGATCATCGGTTCAATTATGTACGCCATGTTATGTACTAGATCGGACGTCTCATATGCCCTTAGCATGACGAGAAGATATCAGTCAAACCCAGGTGATGCTCACTGGGTAATAGTGAATAACATTTTGAAGTATATGAGAATAACTATGGATATGTTGTTACTGTACGGCGGTCAAGAAAAAGATCTTTGTATCCAAGGGTATACAGATGCTAGTTTCCAAACCGACCGTGATGACTTTAAATCGTAGTGGGAATATGTGTTTTGTGTTAAACGGTGGCGCTGTGAACTGGAAGAGCTACAAGCAAAGTACGATGGCCGGCTCAACTACAGAATCAGAGTATATTGCAGCGTCGAACGCCGCAAAGGAAGCTGTTTGGAGGAAGAAATTCATCTCAGACCTAGGAATGGTTCCTAGCATATGTGGTCATGTCAAGATCTATTGCGACAATGAGGGTGCCATAGTTCAAGTGAAAGAACCAAAGTCACATCAGCTCTCCAAGCATATTCTAAGACGATAACCTGATTCAAGAGATCATTTATCGAGGTGACGTGAAAATACTCAAAGTTTGATTAGAAGACAATCCAACCGACCCTCTTACCAAGCCTACGGTTCAAAGCAAACATGATGCTCATACTAGCTCGATAGGCTTGAGGTTTTGTAATACATTACAAATTTGATTTGTAAACTTTAGATTAGTTGAACAATAAAACAATTATGTTTTTATCTGTTATGGCATATTGGATATGAGTAATTACATTAAACATTTATGTGTTCATTATTAGCATTTTTAAGTATCCTTAGATAATATGATGATCCTATTAAAAAATAAAATACAAATCGTCCTTGATCGGTTATTACCAGGGGACTGGTAATAAATAAAGATAATTGTGAAGTCTGGTCATGGTCCAAGTTGGAAGTGCACTGGGTGCAACCAGAGTCACATGCGCTTGTCCATGGGACAAGTGTTGGACAAGACCCACAATCAGGATCACTTCATAGATCGGCATCATAAGGTGAGTCCTAAAATGGTGGAAACCCCTATCCTCATACATGATATGTACATTGGTACCTAATCTATCTATAAGGAATGTTATACTTTGATATAGCCTTGTCCGGGTGATCATAAGGGCTATGTTGGTCATGACAAGAATTGTGTATAAATCGTGTACATGTAATACGTGATTTTCTCCTCTCAAGTTGAGATAGATATTTCTGAGCCCCTCGATAACATAGTTTGATTCACATGGCCATAGACAGATGGATTATTTGACTAATAGCACATGTCTGATTCAAATATGTTGGGATCGAGAAACATAATCTTTAAACTATAAAGGATGAGACATATGTATGCCTTAAGTTCAAAATAAAATATCGTGAAACAAAAGGATAAGGAATGATACTACCATATGATTGATTGTATCAATCAGATTGCTCGAAGGAAAAGCACATTTAGATAGCCTTGGGGGCGATGACATGTTGTTAGACGCTTATCACCAGCTGTGTTACTATGCATCGTGTGCAAGTGGGAGAATGTAAGTTATTATATGCCCACGACACGTGTCACACAGATACACCACTGGGGAATGTGTAACCCTATAGGGTCGCACACAAAGAATACATTTGCTTCCATTTGAAAGTAACCTGAAAGTCATGATTGACAATTAAATAGTTATTCTTGTAGAGTAATTATAAAATATGTGTTAAAGTGTAATTATCAATTATGATAATTACAGGACGTTATCTATAAATATATAATTATTAATGATTCAGATAACTATATAAATATTTATAAATAAACATTAATACTTTACTGAATTGTGGTCTATCTAAGATACCCCTCAGTATAAATAGGGTGATAGGCCAAACCAGTTTAGCAATTCAATTCTCTAAGATTCACATATTAGAATTAGGGTACTTTTGGGCTAGCACCCGGTGGAATTACGTATGTTCATGTGTGAATACCGCTAGAGGAAATCTACCTTGATTTCTAAGAGCTCCATTCAACCACGTCAAATCACGAAAGTTATAATTCTAAACACCCTATGGTGTGTTATCAATTTAATTAAATGTTTCATCGGATCCGATTGGGTTTTATGCTTTAGAAAAGTTTTTTAGATTGTAACCAAAAGATTTATTTTTCCGTTGCGTTTAAACGGTTACAAATAATATTAAAAACCTAGCAAAAGTATTAGTTATAAGTAAGGAAATATGTTTAGTTGTTTTTTATATTTCTTAATATCATTTGTATTTATTGACGACATACCAAATGGGATGTTTAATCCATCATGTCTAGTAACTGCATCCCGTAAAACTCTAGAATATGTAGAAGAACCTTCCCATTCAGCTAATATGTAGACAAAGTTCATGTCACAGGTGCATACACCTAATACATTTGTTGCAATATGTCCCTTTCTTGTTCAATACATTTGTTTATCAGACCCGGGTACAGTGTACAACGACTTCCATATACGCTCCATCTATTGCTCCTAGACAACCCTATAAAAAAAATTATAACCTTTTTAGCTAATTGATAAATGTTATTATGTAATGTATAATAATAGTGTTACTATGACTACCTTAAACCATTTCCACCTTGAGTTTTTACAATCATCTATTACCGGATTTGGTTTGATGAACAACACGTCTTCCAAACGAAATAAAGCACGTAGAACTCACCGACTTATTGTTCCTTCTGGCCTACAGAATCTAACTTGAATACATCTATATTTTGGTGTAGTGTGCTAATATGTTTACAAATATAGCAACTTGTTCCTCAATGGTACCCTCATCTAATAACCCAACACAAGTTTTTAGTATCTCACACAGAATTGCAAAAGCCTTTATGTCCATTTGCAACTCATTTATACAGTTAGTATCACTTTCACCGGTAATATGTTGTATTTTTATAGATCTAATCTGAAATCTAGTGAATGTCATTTGAAGCAAAGTTCTCCTTTCATAACTTCTTGTCTCAAATTCAATTAACCACATCCTAACGGCGGTAAAACACATTAGCAAGTGGATATAAGTCTTCAATAGTTTAACTAGTACAATTAAATGATTACGATCCATATCTACAAAATTCACAAAAGTAAAAGCATCGATTAATGTATAAAAAACAATCAAGAGAGACACTAAAAGGCATAAATAAATAAAAAAATAAACTACTGAAAGGAGGAAAACCTCCAGGCAATTTTATAAAGAGAAAAGAAAACAAACAAGAAAAGAAAAACTACCAAAACCAAGGCTTGGACAAATAATACCAAGCAAAAATGATCCAAAACAAACAAAGACTAATGAGCCAAACGAAAATACACACTAAAAGAGAAAAGGCTCTAATCCACCAAGCTTCCAACTGCAAAAACCATCTAGCCAACCAAGCAGGGACATTCATCATAGTAAAACATTCCGCTTTCTATTCTTCTTCCACGCAATCCGCAGCAAGACTTCCTTCTTAATTACCGCAATGAGTTGATCTTCATTCTGGCTTCGGTTCTCAAAAAATCTATTATTTCTTTCAATCCAAATATGATAAACCGAGGCAGAGACGGTGAGCTTATGAAGAGTAGACCATCTTCTCCAGGATCCACTCGCCCAGTCATTTAGAATTGTATTCCACTTATCCAGATGAGTTGATAACCCAACCTCAATCCCCATCTCATTCCTCACCTTCTTTGAGAATTTACATTCAAAAAACAGGTGATCGTGGGTCTCGATAGTAAGTTTACACAGTAAGCATTTCAGGTCCAATTGCTCAGTACTCCATTGGATAATTCGGTCTTGAGTAGGTAGTCGCTTATGGCACGCCATCCAGATACATAAAGCATGTTTCGGAATATAAGCCTTATTCCAAACAATTTTGCACCAAGGAACAATATCACCCGTTACCTCCATAGATCTCCAGGCAGATTGGACCGAGAACTCAGTCAACATATTATTAGGACCCAACCATCTTACCCGATCACACGTATTACCAATCGTTGGGATCCCAATATTAGCTAAAAGAGGATATCTACCAACCCAAAAATCAGGCCAATTTCCCCCGAAGCTATCTAACAGTTCCCTAACCGAGGTGTTAGTATGAAAACCAGCACTGCGTATAAAACGGTAGGAAATAGTTTGAATAAGGGGGCCCACATTACTCCATGCATCTTCCCAAGCATTGGTCCCAATACCGTCACCTACTTGAGTAACAAAGAACCGACGGCATTGGGGCCTTAGATCTAAAATCGCTCTAATGAGCCACGACCAATTCTTTCTCTTCCTTATCAACCACAAATTCTTCCCCTGTAAGTAATTTGAGCTAACCCAATCCACCCAGGGAGAGTCACGCTTGGTTAAAATGTCCCACATATGCTTAAGCAGAAGACATCTGTTCCATAAAGCTAGTCTCTTGATCCCCAAACCCCCATTCTTGAGGGGTTTACAGACCATTTCCCAAGCTATAGGACCCTTACTACTACCATTCTCCTTATGGGCCCATAGGAAGTTCCGACAAAGTTGTTCAATTTCATGAATCATAGAGGAAGGAAGCAAGAAAACCGACATCCAATATGTTTGCATGGATTGTAACACAGAGATTATGAGATGTCGTCTACCTCCATATGATAGAAATTTATTCTTCCAATTGGCTAGCCGATTCTTCACTTTAACTACCAGCGGGTTAAAATCATTGACCTCCAGTCTTACAGGAGATAACGGCACCCCCAAATACCGGATTGGGAACACCCCCGACCTGAACGGTAAACTATTAAGAATTGAAGCTTTTGAATTGTCATCCACATTGCCAAAGAAAACTTCACTCTTTTCAATACTTGGAGATAATCCAGATTTATCACGGAAGATCTGCAACGCTTTCTTAATGGTTTCAACCGATTGCACATCTCCTCGAGTAAAGACAAATAAGTCATCAGCAAAACAAAGATGGGAAATGCCCGATTGTTGACAACCTTTGTGAAAAGAAAACTCCTCCGCTTCTGCAATACAATTCTTTAAAATGATCGAGAGGCCCTCCATAACAATGGTGAACAGATATGGAGAAATTGGGTCACCCTGCCTGATACCCCTTTTCCCATTAAAAAATCCCTCCCGAATACCATTAACACAAACAGAGAAAGACGGGGTAGAGATAAGAGTGCGAATCCAGTTAATCATAACCAGGTGAAAACCCATCCCCTTCATCATGCATAGCAGAAATTCCCAGTTTACGGTATCATAAGCTTTTCTAATGTCAATCTTGAAAGCACATCTAGGTTCCCCCTCTTGAATATGATAACCCGCGACCAATTCATGAGCCATCATAATATTATCAGCTATTCTTCGTCCCGGTATAAAAGCCGATTGGCCTTTACTAATGAGAAAGTCAAGCGAGCCCTTCAAATGTTCCGATGCTAATGCATTTATACAATACATTACAACAAGCAATCGGCCTGAAGTCAGTAACCTTACTAGCATTAGGCACTTTAGGGATTAAGCATAGCATAGTATGGTTAAGTTGATTCTCAATGATGCTCGAGTAGAAGAAATTATGAATCCCTATTTGGGTCTCCTTACCAATAATGCTCCAAGCCGATTTAAAGAAAGAAGCCGAGAATCCATCCGACCCCGGAGCCTTGTCATCACCAATACTGAACAAGGCAGTCTTTATTTCATCATCAGAAATTGGCTTTATCAACTGAAGGGCGTCATGAAGACATAAACGTTTTTCAAAAGAATAGCCATCCATATTCGGCACAACCAAAGGATCAGAATTACCCAATAAAGAACGGAAATACCGGATGAACACATTTGGGACATCATCATCTTCATAAACAATCCCATCCTCATCTTTAATGGTCATAATACGATTATAATTCCTCCTTTCCCGAATTGCATGGAAAAAATACCGGTTATTACCATCTCCTTCATTCAACCAAGTTGCCTTAGCTTTTTGTTTTGCTGACTCCTCCTGGTTCCTTCTAGCATCCTGATACGCCATAAGAAGGTGTGCGACATCTTCCCTTAGCATATCGTTAAACGGGTCCATGTCACAAGCCAATTGCGCCACATCTAACTCCATTTTAAGATCAGAGACTCTTTTTGCAAGATCACCCATCCTTCTTTTAAGCTTCCTTAGGGGTCCTTTCAAATCCTTTAGTTTCAACAGTACTTTTTTCATATACGAACCATTTTTCGGCTTCTTCCAAACTTCATCAACCGTTTGAAGAAACATTGGATCATACGCTAGATAGTTATCAAACTTAAACCCCCAGACTTTTTTCCGAAACCCACCCTTGAAAGAGAGAATCCCCGGAGAGTGATCCGAGATTCCTCGCGGAAGGAATTTTGCAGCCGCATCCGAGAACCGTGAGACAAATAGAGTATTACCCATAATTCTATCCAATTTGCGCATTATCCCTTCATCATTACCTGCCGGCTTTTGGACCCAAGTAAACTGAGCCCCCTGATAATTGATGTCAAATAATTCCACATCTTCTATAAATTCAAAAAATTTCTCCATATCACCATTCCTCCTGGAGGAACCACCCAGGCCATCATGCGGAAACAAGATAGCATTAAAATCACCCATAACAATTCACGGTTCCGAGTCAATAAGGACCTTAAGTTTGCGCAGCCCCGACCACATTTCCCTTCGACCCACTCCTTTATTGGAGCCATACACAATAGATAAGAAAACCGGATCAGGGTCCCCCTTTAACCTAATTTCACAATTAATGTATTGGGGATGCAATTCCAACACCATTAGAGAAACAATATTAGGATCCCAAGCACAAATAATTCGCGTGCCATGCTGGCACAACGCAGCATTCGAAACCCAGTTCCAACGACCAAACACTTTCATGCACACCTCTCCCATACTACTGCTCTGACACCTACTTTCAATGATACCACAAATATTAATATTATTACAATGGATATGGTCACGAACCTCCCTTTGCTTTTGAGGAGCATTTAAGCCCCTTATATTCCAAGTAGTGATCTTCATCATTGAGGGTTATTGATTACCGTAACCCCCAAATCTGCAGTTTCAACCTCTAGCTCATCTTCAACTTCCTCCTCCGGTTCGTTACTTGATAGAGTTTGAAAACGGTTGGAATGTAGAGGGTTACCCCTTCTGGCCTTTTTAATCTGCCTTAACGTCTCAGCGACAGTTTTAACAAAAGTTGTTCTCCTAGACTCGCCCCCTACATCACCTACAGTTGGGTTTATAACATTTTCGTTGCACTTAACTTGGCCTTTACTCGTAGTTTCAGGAACTACACCTTCTTTCCTCCCCTCCTTTTCCCCCGGTGTTCTCCCTGCATTCACAGTGCAGTAGGCCCCTTCCATTTTTCACCTTCCACCCTATTTTGTCCACTTTTTCCAACATCCGTTGCTGTGCCATCGGCTTTGTTATCCTGATTGTCCTTCTTTTGTGTTCCCTTTGTTTCCTGGTTACCCCTTTGTTCAACACCAACTCCATCCCCTTTACTCTTAGGGTTGTCTGCCACCTTTGTTATGGTTCCCACACCGACTAGAGTGTCTCCCTTTCCTTCTTCCCGTCCCTTGATCACATTTGAAGAGCTCCCACGCTCCTCTTTCCCACTTGGCTGATGGGTATACGGCTTCCTTCTCGGTTTCCACTGCTTTTTCTGAACCTGTTGGAATCCCTCCGAGTCCACTTTTGTCTTTACGTTTTCCTTTGGTTTATTTGCACAGGCCTTCACACAAGATGAGGATTTGTGGCCAAACACTTTATATTCAGAGCATTGACTTGGTTCCCATTCGTATTCTAGAACTACTTTGATCACATCCTCCCCTTCACCCGACAGGTGTGGTTTGCCACCTCCACTTCCCTATGTAATGCTCCCAAAGCCCAAACATCAACCAACACCTTGGCAAAACTCGACCTCCCCCATTCTTTATCACACGTGGCTGTAGTACAAGCATCCATACGTAAGGGGATCCCCACCGCACTAGCAATCCTACTAATGCCTTCCTTGGTAAAGGCCACAAGGGGAACATTATAAAATCTAATCCATAAAGGACAGGATTTATGTTCAGGTTTACATAGGCCTTTTGATGGGTCCCACGGGAATACAAACAACGGAACGCCTTTTATCATTATTGGGGACTGCTCCAAAACATGTGAGCATCCACCTTCATCGTTGAAGCGAAAGAAGAATATTCCATTGTCGTTAACCTGAGCATTTCGGAGCCCAAACTTACCCCAAGCATTCTAAACATACCTCTAGACAATAGGAAACGGGATACGTGGACCCAAGAAATACCCATAAAGGATCGTATTAAATTTCCTTGCCGTGTTTCTAGTCAGAGCCAACGGAAAAGACACTCTAGGCTTCTCCTTATTCTCCACCGGAAAGAAAGACAGCTTCGGGTCTATGATTTTTCCCACAGCCGAGGCAAAATCAACCTTTTGAGAACTCATGGCACCCACCGGCTTCACGACTTTCCCTGGATTGGAAGAACGCCCAACCTTAGGATCAAGTCGTTCAAACACCGAAACCCTAGAAGCATCAGAATTAACCAAGATGACTTCAGCCCTAGGAGATGTACCATCAACCTTTGCATGCATGGGATTAAGATCTGATGTCATGATGACGTCAGCAAAGTCATGCAAACTAACCTCCTCCTTCAAAACTTCATCCGCAAAGTCCGACATGTCGCGAAGCACCCAAGGTGGTGCACCCGAGAAAAGGATGTCGCCAGGGACCACCCGATAAAACCCTAGGCCAGATTCGAGGGACCCGATAACAAAGGACCCGACAACTTTTGCCCGACAAAACCCCAAGTGCGACCCGACAAAAAGACCACGTGCCACCCGACAAAAAAAGGCCCGATAAAACTTCACCCGACAAAACCACAATGACCCGATAAAAAACAAGGCCCGAGAACCGGCAGGGTCACCCGATAAAACTCACCCGACAACCCAGGCCCGAGAACCTCAAAAACCAAGGACTCGAGAACCTTGCCACGAAACGAGTCGATAACCCTACGAGATAGGACCCGAGAACCTCGAAACGAAACAGGGACCGACAACAGGCCCGAGAGAGAAGACCCGATAACTAACTCGGATGCTAGACCGACAAGATCCCCGCGACAAAACTCCCTAGAGGAAGCAGAAACCCTAATAGCCGACAAAAAAGCAAAACGAAAAAGAAACCAAAAAAACGGCGCACGGGATCCCAGATCGTTCTCGATTGAAGATCGAAGCCTTGATGCTGCAAGAATCCAAACACCACGAGGAATCCCCAACAACCGTAGGGTGGGCAACGAAGTTCCGGGTAAACCCGAAAGCTGAAACCCTAATTCGGATGCTTGGATACCCACGAAGATCAAAGAAACATGAAGAACAATCAAAGAACACTAGGAAAGAAAAACAAAACGCACCTAAAGCACGACCGCCGCCGACGCTCCTGGAAGGATCACGATCTGCCACCCACTAACTTCCATAAGATCACCACCAAACTAGCGCCAATTACCAAAACTATCCACAAATCGATCACGCTAGCAGCCCCGAAACACAAACTTCCCGAAACCCTAGTCGCCTCCTAGAGAGAATTCCATTAGGTCTGGCTGGTACAATTGGTACAATAAAAAAATAAATTAGTACTTTTCTTATAGCATCCTCAATGCATAACCTATTCATCAACTTATTGTTTTTGTCACATCAGCTTTCCACTAATTTATTTTAACAAAAACATATTCTTATAAACCTTCTCAAATGCAATAACCGTTTGAAAATCTTTTTATTATTTAAATTTAACATTTATCCCCTTGTATTTAAATTGTCCTATAAAACCCCCTCCTAAAAACCATCATAGATACATTGTATTTAGTTGTGACACAACATTTAATTACACGTGAGTTGTTTGTTTGTCAATTATCATGCCTTCTAACATTTTTTTTCGAAATGAAGTTTGTATTCAAAAAATTAAACAACAAAACTCATGGATACAAAAAAATTCAATTCGTTAAAAAAATCAAAGATGATGAAGATATTATATGATTTTTATATTTTTTAAATATTCGATATTAGTGTCATTTTGATCGTTTTGATGAAGATTTTTTTAACAATATATTTTGTTATAAAAATAAACTTATTTAATGTATTAAATTAATTGATTAAATTTTGTTATAAAACTGGAAATTCTTTAATGTATTAAACTAATTGATCAAATTCTATTAAAGTTTAAAATTAAAAATTGTATTGAAAATAGGAATAAAATTAGGTTTGAAAAGGTATCCCAATAACTAGTTGGGCGTTACCAACCTTTTCTTCAAAAAGTTTTTGCCTCTAATGGCATTTACCCCTTCCAATAGCTAATTAGAATAGTAAAAAACCATAAATTACTTATGCATTGGGGATGCTCTTAGAGTGGAGGATGCAACAAATATAGTGTTAGCCTTGCTCACCTACAGGTTTATTATTAGAGCATCTCCAATGCTTGTTTGGAGATGGATTGAACAGAGATTGAAAATGGGTTGAAAATGACTTGAAGTATTGGAGTGAAAAGGTTGAAGATGACTTGATCTTCAAAGACTTGAGGTTTGTCAAGTCTTTGAAGAAATGGTGTGAGAGGCAAAGAGAGAGAAAAGGTATATATGGTGGGACCATGATTACTTTTATATATTTTTAATGTCTTCAAGTCTTTCCAATATTTTTACCATTGGAGATGCTTTAATGCATAAGCTTTTCATAGCTTTTTAACTTTATAATTAGCTATTATAAAAAGTTCTTCCATTGGAGTGAATGGCTTTATGGGGAAAAGGTTAGACAAATACAACCGGTTGATTACTTCATTGTTTCTCCATAATTTTTCATTTTAGCCCTTCAATTTTTATTGCATCCTCTTTTCTAATCTAGTTTTCATTTTATCCCCTTTTCCAATGTAAATTTCATTTTAACGCTTATAATATTTTAATCAGTTAGTCTAATTCATTAAATAAGTATTTTTATAACAAAATACAATATTAAAAAAACTTCTCAAGACTATCAAAATGACATCAATATCGAATACATAAAAAAATATGAACAAACAAATAACATATAACAAAATGTTGTGTAAAAGTTAAATACAATGTATTTATAATGATTTTTTAGAAGGGTTGTATACGACAATTTAAATAGAAGAGGATAAATGTTAAATTTTGAATGATAAAGAGCTTTTCAAAAGGTTATTCATTGGGGAAGGTTTTTAAGATTGGGTTTTTGTTAAAATAAGTTAGTGGAAAGCTGACGTGGCAAAAATAAGTTGTTGTATAGGTTATGCATTATGGATCCTCTTATGTTGGTATAGCTTTATCTCTACTTACCTAAAGGTTTGTTATGTTAATATACAAGCACAAAACTCAAGAAGAACAGCAAAAATAATTGAAAGAATAAAATAAAAATAACACCAACATTTGAAGTGTCTCATGGGTGGCAACTCGTCTATGTTTTGAGTCTATATACAACCTTAGAAGCTATTGAGGTTCTGATATCCTATTCCAGGAACCAAGCGAGTACACTAACAAGTAATCTCTTCAACATCAATTGTTCCAATTTTGCATATTGACAAAGTTGATTGGACACTATTTTCTTTTAAGAAGCTTCAAAGTGTTGACATGCTATTTGCTCATTGACCAAGAGAGAATGTAAAAGACAAAATTTATAAAAAGTTTTTCTTCATCCACAATGGTTAAGTCTTACAAACACTTTTTCTACCTAATCACCTTTTGTAAAAAGTTGTTTGTAAATCTAATCCAATGCAAAAAAGTTTTTCAAAGGGTTATAAGTGAGATAATGTGAGAGACAAAAATCACAAAAAGCTTTCCTTCAAAAGCTTGGTGCATAAAAAGCTTTACCAAGAAGCTTTTTAAAAAAATATTGTAATCCAATGCAAAAAAGTTTTCTTACCCTTTAATAGCTTTTTACCATTGATTTAGTTGTTTAAAATACTTTTTTGCATATTGGGTAAGAAAACTTTTTTAAAAAGCTTTTTCGTAAAGCTTTTTATACACTATCTTCTGACCACTGAACTTTGAAAACCAAAGAAGCTACATACATTCTGATTACTGGACTTTGAAAATTCTGAACTCTTCTGATTTGAAATAGTCATTTTGCTTGGAGAGGTGAGACAACACTATTTTCTTAAAGAAGCTACATACATTTTGACTTTGGAAAACCAAATAAGTTTTTTTGTAGGTCTGAATTATGTGGTGGGTGCTAAAGTTCTAAGCCTATTTCTAACTTGAATTCACATGATGAAGAAACATGTGGTAAATTACATCTGGGTACTCTCACAATAGTTTCCCATAAAATTTGACAATCGAGCATTTATAGAACCATAAAATCCTTCGACAAAATCAATTTTCAAGAACAATAATGATCTGTCAACAACATTTGTAGACAGAATCGAACCTGTAAGAGTGACGGGGCGAAGATGAACGACAATGGTGGTGAACACAGAGACGGTGAAACACAACGAAGATGAACTAATTGGCAGGAACCAACCGATGGTCTGCAAGTTCATGGGAGAGAAGTTTCGATTTGGAGATGAGAAACAGAAGTATGTTGGAGGGCGACGTCCATGGGGAAGAAGAAGTAGGCGATTTCATAGAGAAGAAGTTCAGGGCAGACAAAAAATCGGGAGTTCTATTAGGGCGTATCTGATGATAAGAAAGAGGGCAACATAGTCATTTTTTCCTTGTCCCACCTTGTTCTAAGGTTTTACCCAGGACAAAAATAAATTAGATTTGTCCAACCATGTCCCACTTTGTCCCATGTGTTTAACCTCCCAAAGTAGGACAAAAAAAATGTATCCCTTCCCGTCCTATGTGGTACGAATGCACCCTTAATGCTTGTCTAGGTACTTGGGTCAAACACTTCTTACTAATTCATTTGACCACCAATACGATGACCAGGCCGGTATCTTAGAGGTTAATATCCTTTTGGTACCTAATGCAGCCTTTCGTAAGTCCATAACTCAACCAATCATACATTTTTAGAAGCCACTCCATATGGTTATATCATATAACTAGAAAGTAATTTGTGATCAACCCTAAGTAGAATCATCACTTAGTTCTAAGAGTGTAAAATCAACTTCATTATTCACTTAGACTAAAGGTTCCCATGACTAAAGACCATATAATGTCATTCAAAGGTTCTCACCATATTATTATTAGTTTAAGTTTGAGCTGATAATAACTTAGTGGTCGGCAGATTATGTAACCCGAAAATCACAAATGGAATACCATGCAAGTATACATGTTAAACCATTACCGTTCGAACACAAGTAATAAAGTGGTACAAAGTACCGGATTATCGTTCCCACAATGACAATAAAAACAAGCAGTAATTCATAGTCAGGTTTAAAAAGTTCTAAAAGAGAATTTGAAGGAATGCTTTGGATTTGGTTAACGGTGACTTGAAAGTAAAATTTCTTGAAAACAGTAATTAAAGAAAGCAAGGTGCAAGTTCAGGCTGGAGTTTAGCACAATGTGTTGGTAACCTTGCCACAGCATGACCCTACGAGGTGCCGCACCATTGGTTCTCTACCTCACTACTGGATTGCACAGCCCCTTTTGAGGTTTAGATTAGATTAATAACCAGCAGTACCCAATTGAGTAATCCAATTGATGTTCATACTTATCTTACAAGTGCGTTCCATATAGTATAACTTGGGAAAGCTAACATGGTTCTTTATAACCTTCTATAAGACTTCAGAGTTCTAAAAGTTTACGTTGGCTTGCATTTAAGTCCAACTCATCCAAGTGAAACAAGATACGTCACCTCCTCAAGAATGACTTGGATGAAACATAGAAACAAGGGGTGAATAGTAAGGTAGATGGCCAATAGCGAACGCAATTATCCACTATCACGTAGGCCTTTATCTCCCACACCTTTGCTCACACCCAAGCTAGGGTGTTTAGCCCATCATCGCTTGAAAGTAAATACAAGACATAATCGGAAAATGCATGAAATGTAAATGACAAGAATCGTAAATGACAAGAATCGTAAATGACAAGAATCGTAAATGACAAGAAATGTAAATGACAAGAAATGTAAATGTGCAAGGAAATTTAACCAAAAGCTTTTAGATTGTGAAATGTTACGATGACAATAATCACTAAGTATCTAGATGAACTACTACTTGGTTGCCTTGTCAAACAACCCAAGAAACTAGAAAGCAATTAAAGACTTAGGTGTTTCCACGGTAAGTTTAAGTGTGTCCATAACTAATACAAATTACTAATATTTATACTAGGAGAAAAACATCTTTAAGGATAGTACATAAGTTCACATGTTTCCTTAATAAAGGCAAAAGTCAAAAGATGCTTCTCCAACATATGCATGTGAACCATTCATCATATTTATTCTTCTTGAGATGCTCCATCCAGCTGGTCCAAGGTTGACAATCAACCATGGGAATCGATTCTTTCAAAAAGGTTATGAAGTGACGTCTATTGTACTTGCAAGTTGCAGTTGTTGCCTGCCTGCTATGATATCCTATTGCAGCAACCCAAAGTGTTACAAAACTCCTTATAAAAGCACAAAACAGATCAATTCCTCAAACTTAGCTCCAGACTCAAATAAACATCAAATTAGAATAAGGCACTCAAGTTATCCTAATTGGGAAAGTAAAAATAAGGGAAATATGAAATAATAAGTGGTCAAAATGCGATAAATTATTCACTTATCACTTAGTTAACTTAAATTTCGGCTCTGATACCAACTTATCAAGCTCCGATTTCCGCCGAGTGTCTTGATGGCAATCTTAATAACTTATGCCTTGAGTAAAATATGAACTTAAAATCTTCAAAACATATAAAATATGTTGAACATAATTCATTACATGATTGAAGAAATGTAAAATATTTTAACATAAACAATGCTAATTAAAATATCTAAACTAATTCATTACATGATTGAAGAAATGTAAAATATTTTAACATAAACAATGCTAATTAAAATATCTAAACTAGCATGATCCAAAACATAGTCCCATCTTTCTTCATTCGAATTGTCTAATAACAATTGGTACATGAGATATATATACATGTATAGTATAAGCTAAAAGATTAGTGAAGACAATATGGCTTCATGGTCACATGCAAATATAATAGTGTTTTAGCGCATTATAATTAAGTGAGGCATCTTCTCGTCACTTCTCTTTGCATATGTAGCATATTCTATGGACAAGGACTCCAAGACCTTGGGATAACAATCCCTCCTTCCATGTCCAACCCACCACGTATGGTGGACGACTCTTGCCAATGCGTATTTTATGGACGAAGACTCCAAGACCCTGGGATTGCAATCCCTCCTTTCATGTCCAACCCACCATGTATGATGGACGAATCTTGCCAAGGCATATTCTATAGATGAGGACCCATTGGCCTTGGAATTGCAAGCCCTCCTTTCACGTCCAACCCATCCTGTATGGTGAACGAACCTTGTCGAATCATACTAGTTGCTTACCATTTATTACAATACCCCACTTATTAATGCAAATGTCATCATGACATGCAATACACATCTTATGCAAGTGACAATACAAATCACGTACACATCATCACTATCTTTCTCATGATACATATACTTGAATATCATATCAACAATATCAAGTCATCATAATCTTTCTCATCATCATCAAAATCTTTCATATTATGCATATACTTGAATTTCATGTACATCAATACAACCAAGTTATCATCTTATGCCACATAAAGACATCATGCGAAAATCATGGAAAAAATACTTTGTAATAGTCATGTATATATCCTACAAAAATCGCATAATATACTCATCTTCAACCGTTAGCGTTCAATAGGTCATTTTCTCAAAAACCACAAACTACATGATAATTCGTACTATTCCTAACTATCATAAATAATCATAACTAACTTGATCGCTACTTTCTGACGATCTTAGCACGACTAAGTCTTAACGAATTTTTATTGGTCAACCCCCAATACTATCATATCTCATGTTTCATTCAAATATTTTTCTTGAAATATTATTATAAATACATATCGTCGTTATAGTACGTGTTTACATATTTTATGAAATGTGCAACACACTTCACATTATGTTGAAAAATGGATATTTTATCAAAATAGCTAAAATAAATAGTTTGTAACGTAAGTAATGTTTTATGGCTAAAACATCAATTTTAAAACATGTAAATGAATAACAGTGACAATGTTGATCATAACTCCTCTCAGTGATTTGAATATGATTCCTCTTTACACTTGGTGAAATTCCTAGTTTAAGCTTAAGTTCAAATTCAGCGATAAGCATACGCTGACTGCCATCAGCGATCACTAAAGATCAAGGAACCTTAAGCTTATCTCTGAAGATCTGAAGATCAGCGATCACACCAAATAACCATTCAGCAAAAGTCAAAGACCAAGCTGAAGAAAGAGATAATCAGCTACGTGACCTGAAGCGGTTCAGCGATAGCAAAGATCATCTATCCAAAGTGTGAAGTCTTGTGAAGCCTCAGCGATACTGAAAGTTCATCCTTGAAGATTCAGTCTCAGCGATCAAGTGAAGCTTCTCATACAAGATTAACGTTGACCTTATCCTCGATGCACAAAAGACAAACCCTATACTGTGTCCGAGAAGGACGTACGAATTGTCTCTTATGTCCCCATCATATCTGATATGGTACTGTTCATATGCGGCCAAAAACATGGCTGTATTCTGAGCAAAGGACAAGTCTCCTATGGATGCTTGCCACGTTGCACATACCTTTTGTCTTGCATTAAATGCAAACGGGTATAAATAAGATGAAGATATCTTCTTCATCTTCGTGCATGCAACCTTCTGTCTTAAACCTTCTGTATTCCTTCTTACTTCTTTCTTGTGCATCAATCTTAGTGATTTCTTAGTTACAATAGAATAGGTTTAAACTTGTTCTAATTTCCGCTTGTAACTGTAAATTTGTTTATGCAATATAAACTAATTTAAAAACCAAAAATCTGTGTGTTTGTATTCAACCCCTCCTTCTACAAACTGTTTCTATATCCAAGAACTCTTGTAGACTCCTAAGGGACCAACAAGTGGTATCAGGGCAGTGTGTTCTTTATCTTTAAAATATTTTCTCTCTAAAACTATTTTAAAAATATATCAAATCCTAATACAAACTATAATGACAATGGATCTTTAGCTAAACCTCCAAGATTTAGCCATGATAATTTCCCATTGTGGAAGGAAAGAATGTCTCTGTTTCTAGAAGGATCAGACCCAAAGATCCCTTACTATCTAGAAAACGGACCATTTGTTCCTACAACTATTGTAGCTGGTGTTCCTGCCACCACTACCACTCCAGCCATCCCTGAAAGGAGTATCATTAAAACTCCTAATCAATGGACTGAAGAAGATAAGAAAGAAATTGCTATTGACTCAAAAGCTAGATCCATAATAGCAATGTCACTCCCTGATGAAGTGTATCATTCAGTAATGAAAATGAGAACTTCTAAATCCATGTGGGATACTCTATGTATTCAATATGAAGGAACATATGAGGTGCAAATAACCAGAAGTATTAATCTAGTAAGATAGTATGAAAGCTTAATGCATCATAAAGGTGAAACTCTCTCTCAACTTCACCAGCACTTTAACTGTTTGTTGATTGATTTAAAAACAGTCAACAGACACTATTCCAACGCTGAAATTCTGACAAAATTCATGGAGGCACTACCCGAACAATGGGCATTGTATACTACATATCTGAAATTGTCAAAGAATCTTGAAACTCTTTCTTTAAGTGCTTTGTAAGGAATGCTATTAAATGAAGAGCAATCCCAAGTTTTGAGGAAAAACCTCATCAATGAACTCAAGGGTGCCAAAAGTACTTCTTTGGCACTCGTGTCTTCAGAGGTAAATGCATTAAAAAATATTTCCTCTTCAACTATTACTTCTATCACTGAATAGGTCAAACTGATTCAGAAGATCAACTCACTGATTCTGACATCTCTGAGTTCGATAATTCTATGGCTCTGTTAACTAATAACTTTAAAAGATTCGTCAGAAAGATCAACTTTCGAAGAACACCAACTCTCGCTGACTCTGATAAATTAAAGACTATGCCCGCTGAGAAAGCCTCAGCCATATGCTACAATTGTCAGCGAAAGGGTCACTTCGCTAGTGAATGCAGATCCAAGAAAGTTGCAGCCCCCACTACCTCGCTGACCTCTAATAAGAAAGAGAAGTATTTGGAATTAAAAAACAAATACAAAGATCTGAAGAAAAACCAGCCTAAAGGTAAAGGTCTTGTAGCTGAAGAAGTTGATTGGGATGATGAAGGCGACTGGGCTAAAACCTCTGATGAGTCAGGCACAGATGAAGAAGATCTTGCCTTCTTATGTCTGATGGAAAAAATAGAAGACGCTGAAGAAATATCTGAAACGTCTTCCTCTGAGTCTCCTTCTACTCAGGTATCCATCCCTTCTATCTCCTTAATATCTGAAAATGATAACTTATCTGCGCTTGATGCTATGACTGTTGATTTTTACAATGCCTTAAATGGAAAAATCAAAGCTGAGAAAATTAATACTGATTTATCTGAACAATTAAAAAATTGTCATCTAAAAATCAAAAAACTCTCAAAGATTGAGGAAACCTTAAAGGACCAAATCTTTGTAAATAAAACAACTAGCATCGAGAAGCAGCAGGCTATCGCTGAAAGAGAAAAGGCCATCGCTGATCTCAAATTTGAAAAGGCTACCATGGAAGGATGGTGCAAAGCCTCTGACAAGGTAAATGAGATCATCAATGCCCAGATCCCTATGAAAGTAAGAAGTGGGTTAGGTTTTAACCTCGAAAAGGAAGAATCAGAGAAAGATCGTTCCATGCTTAAATTTGGAATGTTTGTCTCCTCTATCCCTGATCCCTCCTCTTTGTCTCAGAGACCTCAATCTAATGAGAAGACTCCTGTGCTAAAACCTTTCAACTCTAAGAAAGTGGTCAAAAACAAGATTCTTGACCAAGTTCCTAGAAATAGAAATGTTCAGAAGAACAAGAAATCCTCTACCCCTTCAGAGAGCAATCCTAAACCTGTGAGAAAGATCTCGAATTTTCTCAGAGATCAACCCCCAGAATTAAGATTGATCTCACTCCCGTTCCTGAAAAGGTTGTTATACCTCCAATAACAATGGATAAAGGAATTCTTGGCCCCTTTCCTGACAAAATCCCTTCTATCTCTCTGAAATCTTTAAATTCCAAACCTTAAAAATATAGGAAGTGCTATCACTATGGTGAAACTACCCACATTGCAAGTAAGTGTCCTAATGCTACTAAAGCTGATAAACTAGCTCATGGAAAGAAAGTAGCTCAAGCTGACAAATCAGCAAGAGTGAAATCCACCAAGGTTGCAAAACCATCAAAGGTGAAGATATCCACTGAAGAAAGTTCTTCAGCAAGTAGCTCCTTCGCCACTCCTTCCACTAACAAAGCAGGACCCATAGTAATATGGGTACCTTCAAACATTTAATCTCTTTGTTGAATGCAGAGTGCTAAAGGTATCTGGTATCTCGATAGCGGATGCTCAAGGCACATGACTGGCAGAAAATCTCTGCTCTCTGACTACAAAGAAGAAGTCGGTCCATCAGTGACCTTTGGTGGAAATGGCAAAGGATACACTAAAGGCTATGGAATCTTATCCAACGGAGCCACCTCGTTTAGTCGAGTTTCCTACGTTGAAGGACTAAAGCACAATCTCTTAAGCGTTAGTCAGCTATGTGACAAAGATTTCAAGGTTCTATTCCTAAGGAATAGATGTTTTGTCACTGACTGCAATGATAAGCTTGCCTTAACAGGAAAAAGAGTTGAAAACGTATACATAATCAATATGAATAGTTCTCACTCTGAGAAAGTGTGCTTTATCTCTAAAGCATCCTCTGACGTAAATTGGTTATGGCATAAAAGACTCTCTCATCTCAACTTTAAGACAATTAATGAATTATCTCAAAAGGAACTTGTCAGAGATCTTCCAAATCATAGCTTTGCAAAGGAATCTCTTTGCTCAGCGTGTTAAAAGGGAAAGCTGACAAAAGCATCTTTCAGATCTAAACAAGTCTCTTCAGTAACTTCTCCTCTTCAACTACTCCATATGGATCTCTTTGGACCTGTCAATGTCCAATCTATATCTGGAAAGAAATACACTCTTGTGATTGTTGATGAATATTCTAGATACACATGGGTATTCTTTCTTCGATCCAAAAGAGACACCCCTGATATGATAATCTCATTTATCAAAAGGATGGAAGTTCTGAACAATCTGACTGTTCGTTCCATGAGAAGTGATCATGGTACTGAATTCAAGAACAGTACCCTGATAAATTTCTTTGATGAAAAAGATATCTCTCACAACTTCTCTTCAGTGAGAACTCCTCAGCAAAACGGTGTTGCTGAAAGAAGAAACCGAACTATCATTGAAGCAGCTCGCTCAATGCTAAGTGAATCTCGCCTTCCAACTTAATTCTGGGCCGGAGCGGTCAATACAACATGCTTTACTCAGAATCGATCCCTGATTGTGAAGCGATTCAAGAAAACCCCTTATGAATTATTTCATGGAAGAAGACCTACTCTGAAGTATCTTCACATCTTTTGATGCAAAGGCTACATTCTGAATGACAGAGATCATTTGGGAAAATTCGATCCAAAAGCTGATGAAGGAATCTTTCTTGGGTACTCCTCTATATCTAAGTCCTTCAGAATCTTCAACAAATGAAGGCAACATGTTGAAGAATCCATGCATGTCAATTTTGATGAAAAAACTTGAAAAAACTCTTTACGGGTTGAAACAAGCTCCTAGAGCTTGGTATGATACTCTTTCTAAATTTCTTCTTAAAGAAAAATCTATTCGTGGAAAAATCGACCAAACTCTTTTTTTAAGAAAATATAAACGTCATACCATACTCGCTCAGATATATGTCGATGACATTATCTTTGGTTCCACAAGACCCAAATTGTGTACTCGTTTCGCTGCAAGAATGCAAACGCAATATAAAATGAGTATGATGGGTGAACTAACGTATTTTCTAGGTTTGCAGATAAAACAATCTGACAAAGGTATCTTTATTTGTCAAAGTAAATACGTTAAAGACATGCTGAACAAGTTTGATATGAATCAATGCTCAGCGATGAAGACTCCCAATGGCCCCTCCTCTGACTCTGAATAAGGACCCAAATGGGAAACCTGTAAATGTCACTGCCTATCGAGGGATGATTGGGTCTCTGCTATATCTTACAGCGAGTAGACCTGACATCATGTATTCTACATGTCTCTGTGCTCGGTATCAAGCTGAACCGAAGGAATCTCATCTTATCGTTGTAAAGCGTATATTCAGATACCTGAAAGGAACTCCTAATTTGGGTCTTTGGTATCCCAAAGGCTCAGGGTTCGATCTAATTGGTTACTCTGATAGTGACTTTGCAGGTTGCAAGATAGATCGGAAGAGCACTACTGGTGGTGTCAGCTACTAGGTGGTAAATTAATTAGTTGGACAAGTAAAAAGCAAAATTTTGTGTCCACCTCCACCGCTGAAGCTGAATATGTAGCCGCTGGAAGTTGTTGTGCTCAAATCCTTTGGATGAGAAATCAACTCAGAGACTATGATCTCATGCTCTCCAAAATCCCTATTTATTGTGATAGTACAAGTGCTATTGCAATTGCCAACAACCCTGTTCTTCACTCGAAAACCAAGCATATTGAGATTCGATATCACTTTATCAGAGATCATGTTATGAATGGTGAAATTGAACTTTATTTTGTACTCACTGAATATCAGCTCGCTGATCTTTTTACCAAGCCTCTTGATGAAACTAGATTCAATCTACTCATCAGCGAACTTGGTATGTTGAACGCTGAATAATTCTTACTCAGTGAATAACAAACAGTGTTACAAATAAAAGTCCTCTATTACCATTCACTGAACTCTGATTCAGCAATATCTGTTCTATCTCACTCAGGTATTAACTTCTACCTTTCCACTCCCTGATGTTTCTTTAATCAGGGAGTGAATCTGAAAACATAAAACCCATCACTGACAATCGTTTATTGTCTTTAATGAATATTTTCAAAGATAATGATTAATATTTCCATTTGGATATTTATCATTATATTTTTATAAATAAGAAAAGGATACGTCAGACCTTTTTCTGACACAAGACGGACCACGACGTTTCCCTTCCAATTCCTTTCTAGGGACGTGCGCCATGTCATCATTTCTTTTTAAAAAAGCTAAAACCGTCGTTTAGCTATCCGTTTCTCTCTCCTCATGCTATTTAAGCAAATCCTTGCCTTATTTTTCTCTTTACGCTCTCAACGTTTAAAAAAGGCAAGAATTCTCTAAGCATCTTCAAGCTTTCTCAAGAACACCAAGAACACGCACTTGTGCGTTTTCCTTCTCGAACTCAACCAAGGTTTGATCTAAACCTTACACTTTAAATCTTGTTTCTTCTCTCTTTTCTTTTCTTTATATCAAACCAAAAATCTAGGGTAAATAAAATAAAAATCTGGATTAAACTTTAAAACCTTTCAAAACCATGTTCTAAGTCTTTTCCTTAAGAACAAAAGATTTTCTTTAATCCATCTTTTATTCTATACCTATTTTTTTAAATATACCAACTTTTTAAAACACTTTTGGTATTTTTCATTTTTGTTTTGCTTTGCTATCACAAGTTGTTTGATCTTGTTCATCAAAACACTTGTGTCTTTTCCTTATATTTGGTATTCTTTATACCAAAATCTGGTTTATACATTTTTGTATTAAACCATGATTTTTCTATTTGGTGTTCCTATCTATGCTACAACAATGGCCTCTTCAAGCAAGGTTGCTGAAACCTCTCTCGTCTCTGACACATTGGTTGTTGCTGCGGTTTGTCACTTCCCTTTGGAACAAGCAACGTTCAAACCCTGTAACTACCTTGCACTGGTGGACATCCCTGCTGAACGTCCACAATTCACTGAAGGTGCTACGTACATCAAGGCTTGCCCCCTGATGTTTGCCTTCGTTCACAACCCCATAGGCATCTCCTCTCATCTTCAGGCCCTATGGTACACGGCTCATTGTACCACCTGCACAACTGACAAGGGCGAAGAACTCCCTGCCATTGGTTTCACCATTCCCACTCTGGGCCACTTTGCCTTCACCTCTGGCTTCGTGAGGCAAGCTCTTCGCCTCCCTGCTCGTGGCAAAAATGAGAGACGGGCCACTGAACCAACAAAACAGCAGATCGACTCCTTCCTCGACTCCATTGGCTACGCTTGGGAAAACGCTTCTTTGAAGACTGTTGGATCCAAGATGGAAAAGAAGAGGTTACCTGCTCGCTAGCAGTATATCTTCACCCAGGTCATTCAATGCCTGGGTTCCAAGACTGGCTCTCATGATCAAGCCAGTAAGCATTTTCAGGATATGGCCTTCGCTCTCTACACAGGCTACAAGCTGAACTTCGTTGATTACATATTCAGTGATATGTACAACTGGGTGAAAGCTGCAAACAGGCACTCTATCATCCCCTACCCTAGATTCTTCACAACAATCATGGGGCATGCTTTCGGGGATGAGTACCCCAAGACAGCCAATCACTCTTTCTCTATGGTGGGAAAGAAGTCTTTGGACATTGAGGAACGTCCAGGTGATGCTCCCTTTACACCTTACATGCTGACAATCATTGGAGCTCCTGCCTCCGTGTCAAGCTCACTAAAAAGCCCATCAGTGAGTATCCCCGACACTTCAGCCCCCAAAAGGAAACTCCCAACTAATGGTTATAAAAAGACCATCGCAACCAAGCTAAAGAAGCCAAAGGTGGTGATCTCTCAACAGACCACTCACTCTCATTCTAGTATACCACCAACACCATCAACAGCCTCAGCTACTTCAACGGTTTTCTCCTCCGTTGTTGCTTCTTCAGCACTACCACCGCATTCAGCGACCACAGTCACTGAAAGCGTATTAGTCAGCTCCGCTGAAGCTGTCTCAGGTAATACATTCACAGCCTTCTACTCTTCTTCTATCCCCTCTTCTTTGGTCCTCACATCAACATATGATTCAGAGATAGTTGTCCCTATCTCTGATGATGTTGAAACGCACGCAGTCCAAGCCTCAGTGTTGTTTAGGCACTCTGAGTTTTGGAAAGCCAGTATCACAGGACCTCAGAATGTCTCTCACAGGCATTCTAAGACACTGGCTAGTGATCCTCATGACACTACCTCTGCACCAGTGGTCCATGAGAGTAATCCTCATGATGCTCTCAAGGGTTATAGCATGCATACTCATCTGTCATCTAACCCAGAGCTCTTCTTGGCTGCTCTGTCTATGTTATCAGCAGGTGCCCCTCCTCTCTTCACCTCAGCGACAACGACCACCTCCACCTCCACCAAGGCTGCTGTTGCTCCTCTCAGCAAGGACAAAGGGAAATCCCCTCAGCATGCATGGTCTTCTGCCAAGCTCATGGAGGTCAAGACTGAAAAGGCTGCTCCTAAGCTTCCTCCCTTCCCAACTGAACTTCCACCAATTGTTCTTCCTAGCCCAACATTCCCTGCAATTGACTTTTTAGTCAAGGAATGTGCTCACACCAGGGCAAAGGTTGAGCATCTATAAAAGTCTGCTGAGTTCATCTTCCGGACAGTGGTTGGAACTCCAGGGATCAAGACCGCTGTCAACAACATTCTCAGCGACATCCAGTCCCTGAAGGAAGACAATCGGGCACATGGTCAGTCCATTGCCCGTCTGGAAAAGAAGATGGATGACCAAGATCTGGTGCTTGAGTCCATTCAGAAGACTCAATCTGATATGATGCAGTTGCTGACAAAGCTCTCTGAGAGCAGCTCCTCTTTCTCCACGGCTGATCGGACATCCCTGAATTCAGTCCTTGCGCACCAAGAGCGCCATGAAGAGAAGCTGAAGGACGTTCAGGGGAACGTACGTCTGCTGATGGTGCACTGTCTCCCTGCTGACAACATCAAGGGGGAGAGATGCGCCAAAGAATTCGCTGATGACATCATTGCGGATCACAATGCGACCTTCCCTGATGAAGTCATCTCTTCCTACATCAAGCAGGTAGGACCTTCCCTCACTGAAGGTGTAGTGGAAGAAGAACAAGAAGATGATGATGATGAAGAGTATGAAGAAGCCATCCCTCACTATGGGGGAGGAAATGAAGATGATGAAGACGATGACATAGGAAGTGCTTTGGAGCACTTCAATATGTCAAAGCCAGAAGTCTCTCATCAGGAGCCTTTGGGGGACGGACAACATCCCTCTCAGGGACAGTCTGGTCCCTCAGGCAAAGGAAATAATGTGGCAGAAGATGATGCCACCATCTCTTTAACCGAGGGGGAGACCACTGTCGAGGTATCTCTTCCTCTATTCTCTTCTCTGCTCCAATCTCTGAACCTCCCACATATCCCTCTTTCTCTCCTCCAAATTTTGGCTCTGATAAAACTCCTTCTACCTCTCCTTCTCTCAGTGAGCCCAGTCCCCCAAAGGACTCCACTTTTTGGAAGGAACCTTCATCTGAAGAGCAGATTATGTACATATCTGACTCTGACTCTGAAGATGAAAAAGGCCTCATTCCTAGACGCCGCGCTCAGAGACCACTAATAAGCGAGCCTGAAGAGGAGAAAGGCGAATAAACTTCTTAAATGAACTCGAAGCGAAGAAAATAAAACTGCCCTCTGCTGAAATAGAGTGTCCAACTCCAATCAACATGGTAGATGACTTCTATTTCCTATCGAAGGAGGAGAGAGCTCAAGCACTTGAAGCACAAAGAATAAGGGATGAAAAAAATGAAACAAACCGAAAATGATCTAGAGCTTGTAAGAAGGCTTCTCAGAGAGGATGCTGCTAAAGACAAAGCGAAGAAAGCAATGATCGATAAAAGCCAAAGAGTCGTTGAAGCTTTGGCACAAAAGGAACTAGCTGAAGAAAATATCCAAGTGAATCTCATCCTCGCTCAAGAGAAGATCCTGAATGCTCTGACCAAAACAAATGAAGAACCAAGCCTCAGAGAAAAAGAACTACGCTGGTGCACTGAAAGATTCAACTTTTGAAGGTCTGATTCAAAAATCATTCGAGCAACGATCGAAGGACGTCCCTCCAAAAGGTATGGACTGAAGGTGTTTGTTTGTTGTACAGACATACAAGAGTTGAAAAAGAAGAAGCCAAGTTTTTAAAGTTCTATGGATACTCTGAATGGCTAGAAATCAGAGATGTCATTCAGGGTTCCAAATCTAAGTTTAAAGACGTAGTGGAAAGAGCCCTGGATCAACTTCTTCAGAGGATGTCACAACATGTACAAGTTCCACCTCTCCCTGAGCCTACGCGAAAGAAAAGATCAAATGCTGAAGGAGGTTCATCATCCAAAAGTGATCATGAAACCAAATTCAACTACGAAAGCATTCTCGGTCATCTGGAAATCCCTAACATCTCGATGCTCAGAGTCTCTCTCCCTCAAGACAGAAAATATGAAGAAAATGAAATCATCACCTTCCCTGAACCAGGCATGGTCTTCTTGGATAATGATGGTTTCCTAGGGCTCTTCAGAAACAGTGAGATCAGCAAAGCTCCATCAGGCCTCATCAAAATCATGCATCATTACTGCTGGTCAGATGAACCGCTGATGAACAGACATAAGAGACTCTGTGAAAATGAAATGCGAAGAAGACACGAAAAGCTCTCTGACTAATTTTTTTTTTCTTCTTTTTTTTTCTCATCAGTGTAGTGTACTTCCCTTTAATTTCAGTCAGATCAGCAAAGCTCCATCAGGCTTCATCAAAATCATGCATCATTACTGCTGATCAGATGAACCGCTGATGAACAGACATAAGAGACTCTGTGAAAATGAAATGCGAAGAAGACACGAAAAGCTCTCTGACTAATTTTTTTTTCTTCCTTTGTATTTCTCATCAGTGTAGTGTACTTCCCTTTAATTTCAAATTTGTAATTTCATTTTTCATGTAATATCTTCAGATTATTAATGAAATTTCAAATGAAGTACTCTACTCCAACTGTGTACTAAAAAGATCCCTGAAAATAGTAAATGGGACAATGAACATAAGAGTTCTAACTTCTTTACTCATCTCTCTGCTCACTGATATTTCTCTCTGATATTTAAATCAGTGAATGAACTTAAGGCATCTACTTGTAAAAATTGTGTTTTCATATCCTTATAAATGAAACTCAATAGATGAAATAGATTTGCTGAAAAAGATCATACAGATTAGTACTTAGAAATTTTTTCTTAATTATTTCTAAAGTCCTTACTAATCCCTTCAAGGAACTTTCTCATATTACTTAATCATAATCAAATAGGGGGAGATTGTTGATCATAACTCCTCTCAGTGATTTGAATATGATTCCTCTTTACACTTAGTGAAATTCCTAGTTTAAGCTTAAGTTCAAATTCAACGATAAACATACGCTGACTGCCATCAGCGATCACTGAAGATCAAGGAACCTTAAGCTTATCTCTGAAGATCAGCGATCACATCAAATAACCATTCAGCAAAAGTCAAAGACCAAACTGAAGAAAGAGATAATCAGCTACGTGACCTGAAGTGGTTCAGCGATAGCAAAGATCATCTATCCAAAGTGTGAAGTCTTGTGAAGCCTCAGCGATACTGAAAGTTCATCCTTAAAGATTCAGTCTCAGTGATCAAGTGAAGCTTCTCATACAAGATTAACGTTGACCTTATCCTCGATGCACAAAAGACAAACTCTATACTGTGTCAGAGAAGGACGTACGAATTGTCTCTTATGTCCCCATTATATATGATATGGTATTGTTCATATGCGGCCAAAAACATGGATGTATTCTGAGCAAAGGACAAGTCTCTTATGGATGCTTGCCACGTTGCACATACCTTTTGTCTTGCATTAAATGCAAACGGGTATAAATAAGATGAAGATATCTTCTTCATCTTCGTGCATGCAACCTTCTGTCTTAAACCTTCTGTATTCCTTCTTACTTCTTTCTTGTGCATCAATCTTAGTGATTTCTTAGTTACAATAGAATAGGTTTAAACGTGTTCTAATTTCCGCTTGTAACTGTAAATTTGTTTATGCAATATAAACTAATTTAAAAACCAAAAATCTGTGTGTTTGTATTCAACCCCTCCTTCTACAAACTGTTTCTATATC
The DNA here is from genome assembly GCA_036898165.1 of Silybum marianum. Taxonomy (NCBI): domain Eukaryota; kingdom Viridiplantae; phylum Streptophyta; class Magnoliopsida; order Asterales; family Asteraceae; genus Silybum; species Silybum marianum. The sequence continues at coordinate 22,103,902 of CM072543.1, forward strand.
CAAGAACTCTTGTAGACTTCTAAGGGACCAACAGACAACATGTCACACACATATATATAGTGGCCAAAACATAACTCTAAAGTTCAAAATAATTAAACACTTGAAATAACGTTTAGGATACCAATTTTCCAAGTCTAGGGCATTTCAGTAATCTTGAGAAGTCAAATACCAAAGGTATAGTTTTAACCAATTCCCTAATTTAGGAGTTTCTATGTACCTTCCACAAGTTAAATCTTCCAACTAATACTTAAAAGACCAATCCAAAAGCTTAGGGGCATTATCGTAATTTTATAAAGATTATATTCAAGATAAAGTTTAGATGCAAATTCCCAATACATAGGGTCATTTCGGTAATTTTATAAAGCAAATACTTAAAGAATTTTTAAAATATCGATTTCCTAATTGTAAAGCCATTTTGGTAATTTTATGAAGAGTACTACATAAAAATAAAACTTAGAGAACAATTCCCAAAACTTACGGACATTCTAGTAATTTTATAAAATTTATAAAAAGTGAATACATGACTACGTGAGGTATTGCTAAAATACTAAGTTCCTAATTATAAAATCATTTTGGTAATTTCAGAAGCTCACATAAATAAATAAAAACTCGAGTCCAATTTTTTTCATAAGCCCTATGAGACTTTCGATATTTTCAGAAAGATAATATTGATGAAATAAAATATCTAGAACTAAAGGGCTACAATGAAATTTATCAAAACTTGTAAATAAATTATAACAAAATAATAAGATTATGCTTTGTTAATACAACACAACAAACAAGCTAGCTTGGTTGGTTAAGGCGTTAGGCCCTTACTGTCGAGGTCGCTGGTTTAAATCTCGTCAACCCAGTTGCAACCCAATAAAATCAGCAACCATGGATGTGTGTTTTGGAGGCCTTTTTCATTTCTTGCTCTCTTTTCATTCTTTTTGCACCAAAATCTTGGTAATAATTTTACCAACATTTTGACAAGTAATATGAGTTCCATTTTCTCATTTAAAGTTGATTTTTAACACTAAAACTCAACAACTTTGAATCATAAAATCGAGCCATATAAAAGCAAAATCTGAGATATGAGAATATTGGGATTTGAAAGAGCACTTAAAAAACGAAGTCATAGACATAAAAGTCATAAGATTTAGTCAAGAGCTTCACCCAAATCGAAGAAAATCGAGAATTTTCATAATGAACTTCGAACAGAGATTTCTTTCTTGATAGATGCTTACTTTTTGAACTATATGAATGAAAATGATTATCAATCGGTGCTTTATATTTATATGCCAAGAGTTTGGCTTATTGGTTTACAAAATCGAGCCAAATCGCGCTTTTTAAGATGTAAGTTCACCATCTCTAAACATAGGTCTACTTTTGACAGAACATGTCCCTTATTTTTTGAAAAAGATAGGATTCGGCAACTTAAACTTTCTGACATTTACATTTACATCTGTCCCTCTCTCATTATTTTGATAAAAACTTACACTTTTTACCCTTAATCAATATTCTACTTCAATCTTGGTTCTCTCTTTTGCTTATTTCATATTTTAGATGTCTACAATTATTTCCCTTACATATATATTATGAAACTTCTAATTAATTTATTTATTCACTCAATATTTTAGGTCATTGTCATAATTTTTAATTAAAAATTAAAAACTCAAATAATATAGTAGTAGTAGTAGTAATAATAATAATAATAATAATAATAATAATTGTTTATTTTTATATTTAAAATTTTGGGTTTTACATTAAGTTTGTCCAAAATGGACATCGGACGAATGAGAAATCAAGACTTAAAATAGTGCCATTGAGATGTATAAAAGAAAGAGGTGATTATGTGGAAAATGATTATCCCAAATTGAAGGGATCTAGAACTTGTTATTTGTCTATATACAAGAGTTCTAAAGAAAAGAGTGTGCTTCATTATTGGGAAAACGGGGAGTGGTTCAATCTTAAATCCAAATGTGTAGGATTTGTTTTTGTTTATGAAGGTTTTTCATAAATTGAAGCAACGTATTTTTTAATTGCGAATGATGGATTTGGAAAAAAAACTTGGCATTCTACATAAATCTTCCTCCATAAACTTATTGAATAAGCCACTTTTTGTATCATTAAGCCACTACTAAACAATCATGTACACCTAACCAAATAAGTTTCTCAAGTCCTACTAAGCTCGCTAAACTGCTAACAAATAATCCTTCAAGAGTTGTTATACTTGGGTCATAGATTTTGACTCACACTTTCTGTCGGATTCTTCAATTTCTAGCCATTGATTAAGTTGTTGATTAAGTATTAAAAGCGGATATAACTGCAGACGGAAGAGGGTGGCCAAAGACGGCAACAATAAGTGCACTTGTACACAAGCTTCATATACTTGTATGTTAGCTCTTTAAATAATTGTACTTTTTCCAAGATAAGTGTCCATTTTTTAAAATAAATAATCAAATTCTCAAATTTGGCCTTAATTAATGCACAAATATTTAAGAGTTGCAATGAAAAGAAGAAACTAATTAAGGGTAAAGACGTCATCTGGTTAACCAAAAAAAATGTAATAATTAATTAATCATGAATATCTAAAACCGTACGTCATTTTAATTATGGATACTCATTTTGGAACTGGGGGAGTAACAAAGGGACAAAATGACCAAAATCGACGTTCGAAATGTAGTTGATGAATGCAAAATGCAAATCCCAAAATGATTTCTAGACTTGTCAAATGTAGGGTTTCCTGCTTTTAGAGCTCGCTAAACCTTAAAAGAACCAAAAGTAAAAATTCTAAAAACATCACTAAACCTTACAGGTGCGTTTGGTACGGTGAACATGATGAAACGGTGAACAAGGTTGTTCTATCCTACCCCCCTAGAACTAAGTGGAACAAGGATTAAATGACCATTTTACCCTCTAACCTAACACACACACACACTCTCTCTCCTCTCTCTCTCTCTCCCCTTCTCTCTCCTCTCTCTATATATATATGTGTGTGTTGGTCATTCTGTTCTGTTCACTGGGGGTAAATTGGTCATTCTGTTCTGTCCCGTCATATCATGTTTTACCAAACGTGTAACAGTTGTTCTGTCCTGTTTTATTGTTCCGTTCCGTTCTGTCCTGACTGCGTACCAAACGCACCCTAAAAGAACCAAAAGTAAAAACTCTAAAAACATAAAGAGTGGGTTTCATTTTGATGTAATTTACCCATAATAATAATAATAATAATAATAATTATAACTTTAGTTGTAAGCAATATCAAGAGTTCTGAACCAGGGTGCACTCAATAAAAAGCATGAACTTAAAAACCAGCTTTTTCCCCTAATGGCCATATAAAGCAAAAATAGCAAAAGTAACACAGTAAGTTGTAACATTAAAGTTCCAAGGCATATAGACGTTTTGATCGTATCAAAACACAAAACCAGGACTTAAACCACGACCATCAAAAGGGAAACTTTGATCAAAACCGCACCCGCCATTCAGCTGCAAACAAAAGTGAAACAAACGATCAGAATCCACATTCAGAATAATGTAAAATGACAATTTTTGCAAAATCTTACAAAATGATTACAATTTTTTTTTTCAAAAAATATCAACATAGTTAATGCTGACAAGATGTCTAATGACACAAGTGTCATAAAGGGTGAAAACCAGACCATATAAAACGTATTTAGCAAGTAAAGAACGGTCATGAACATAATAAATGAACAACGTATAATAAAATGTTTTGTGACAATTAAATACAACGTACTGTTATGCACCGAATAGATTTAACAGATAAAATGGAAACGAAATGATATAAAAACTGTGGAAACAAAGAACAAACTAGCTTTCGAGAGGCTAGCACTCTCCCAAAGAGAACCCACTAATTTTCTGCATGGCTTATACTATCTAAAACAACCCTATTTATACTAAAAACTTATGCTAAGAGTACCCAAATTACCCCTTCTTGACTATTCTAGAATCTTCTTAGGAATGGGCTTGGGCCACTAGATGGGTGCATGACACGTATTTATGATGGTTTTTTAGGAGGGGATTGTACAAGACAATTTAAATAGAAGAGGATGAATGTTAAATTTTAAATGATAAAAAGCTTTTCAAAAGGTTATTGCATTAGGGAAGGTTTTTAAGAATGAGTTTTTGTTAAAATAAGTCTGTGGAAAGCAGATGTGGCAAAAACAATAAGTTATTGGATATGTTATGCATTGTGGATGCTCTTAGTACTTGGTAGGAATGCACAAAAACCCGAACAACTTGACCAACCCAACCTAATCGAGCTGTAAAAAATTTAAACCGTAGGTAATAGATTAGAATTGGGTTACAGTTATTTGAATGAACCCAACCCAACCTGATACCCTTCTTTTCCTTGGATCTAATAGATTGTTAAATGCCTTCTTAATTCGTATACATATACTTTAAATGTCGTCTGTTTCTATATAAACTTTTGCATTTGTTTCCATATATACGTTCAGTAAATGATCATATGTATGCAAATTAAGAAAAGTAGTTAAATGTGATCAGCTTTAAGGAGTATGGATAAGCTATACCAACTAATTGATGAATAAAGGAATTATGAGTAGAAAAAACACCATATTCAAGGTAACAAACTTAAGGGAATATTTTGATGTACCCAAGTTTCAACCCGAATAACCCAACCCGCACGGTTTGGGTTGGGTTGAACCGTTGGAATTGAAATTTTCAAACCAAAATCATTGGATTGAGTTGTTCAAATGCCTTCAACCTGATCAACCCAACCTGCACGGTTTGAGTCGGGTTGAATTGAATTTTTCAAACCAAAAACATTGGATTGAGTTGTTCAAATGCCTTCAACCTGATCAACCCAACCCTACTCATTAGTTATACATAATGGGTCGATATGGCTCCCAATACACCATGGTGCATCTCTAAGATCCATCCTCAGAGTTTCGTTTTAATGATATAAAGAGAGAGTCATGGTACTATGTGACTAAAAGAATTAGCTCAATTCACTCATAATTGCCTTCCCAAACTTTGTAAATATAACAAGCCTTTTGCCTATAGACTAGTAGATACATGCCTAGATCATAAAGTTGTATGGCATACCCTCCTCCATTATACAAAGTTGAGACAAGCTATATACATATGTAAGTCTTTATTAAGTAACAAAACGTATGGATCTAATGTCTAGATTTAACGAATACATATCTAGGGTTGGATTCTGGTGAGAAGGAGGGTTAAGATGAGAAGTGTAAGAAGGGATCTCCGCACTTGAATGCACATTAGGATGAGATGCACTAAGATGGGGTGCACAGAGATGCACCGGATCAACTCCCTTCTAAGGAGCAATTCATGGGTGGGAATGAGATTAAAAGTGATCAATGGTTCAGATCTCTTCTTAGGCTTCTCACCTTAACTCTTCTTCTCACACGATCCTATGCTTGCGTATCTCTGTCTTCATAGATACCACCTCTCTACCCTTTGGGTAGAATCAACGTTTGCATACATCCTACCCACATAACCTACCTTGCGTTGTATATACCGAATAAGATTCATTTGATTTGGTTTGGTTTTTATTGGTGGGCAGCTAAACAGAAATAACTCGGCCTGGTATTTAGCAAGACGGAGAAATTGGGACAAATGGAAGTAACTTTCTTATGAAGAGACTAGTATTTAGCAAGACCTGGGAGGTGTTTGTTTTTAACTTAATAAGCTTAATGGGTGGGAGGTGTTTGTTTTTAACTTAATAAGCTTAATGGGCGGTTAGCTTAATTGGTTAAGTTATATTACAGTGTTTGATTTTAACTTAATACTAAGAGATTGATTTAACATGTTAAGTTAGGTCATCCTATCTTAATGCGTTAAGTTAACATTTTTTTTCAAAATTACCCTTATCCTACAATTTTTAATCACACGTCTCACTCTGAAAAATAAATAATTTACCAACATGTATAAATTAAATATTATAATCAAACAATAATACTTTATTATTTAAAATATATTTTAAGTCATTAATATTGTTTTATAAACTCATTGAATTCATATTATTTATTTTATTTTAAATAATTAATATTTTTTTCTTTTTTTTGTCATTTTATATATTTATCAAACAATTTATTTTATTCACGTCTGCAACATCAACTTTGTAATGCACACATTACTTGGGGGGAATCTAGAAAGTCATGTAGGAGGAAATGAAAATTGGATATATATATTATATAGACATAAGGTTAAAATAGTAATTTTTGTTACTTAGATTATTTATTCACAACAAAAATCAAACAACAATTTATCTTAATATATTCAGAGATATTAATGCTTAGAGCCAACTTAATAGATTCAAAATTTAATATTAAACAGCCCATTAACAGTGTAGCATGTAAAAAAGGGTAAAAGAAAGCAAACGTTATAAATAAGTTTATAAACATTTGTTTTATTAAACTCATCAAAAGAAAGAAATACCTGAAAGATCATGCTCGAGTACGAGCTCCTGACTGATAAGGTGGAGACCGAGATAGAGACCTTGATGAAGGGCCGACATCCTCATTTGCAACTGCAGACTTCCAATCCACTGTGGCTCGTTTATCATGAGGTGGACTATGCTTACTTTCCTGAAAACGAGAATTACCATCCCTCGGATCCATCGGGCCCCTACCATTTCTCCCAGGACTTCTACTAGAATAATTTCTAGATTTATACGTTCTAGCATCATGAGGTGATCGAGAACGTGAAATAGATCTTGAACGTGATGGTAGAAACTGATCCCTTGGTTTATGATCACGATCGCTGCATTTAATGCCACATCATCAATGACTTAGCTTCACTAACCAAAAGCATGATATAAAAAAACAACTTTTTTCACTAATTTAAAGCTGAAATTAGAAATATAAAGTACGTGGAATAACATCTGAAAGAAACAACGTCAAAAAAGAAACTCTACGTGCAGGTAAAAGTGGTTGGGCATAAATCACATACAAATATTGTGCAGGAGAACCTTTACCTGACCAGTTGCAAAAAAATATCGATCATTATAGATTAACTTTTGTTCCAAAAGCAGTTTGACTTAAGCTTTACAACCAATTTGTCAGCTTCAAAAACTGCAAAGCTTTTGCTGTGTATCATCTCTCTAGATTCCGAACATTACTTTTATTGTGGTGGGGACTGATGAATAGACCCTTCTATCTTTAGCAATACATGACTGATAAACTTCCATTCTCTTGGGGGCCACTTTAATCTTTAGATTCTTTCTCGACTGTTGGTATATGCAAAGCAATATATTAAACTTTAAAATGAACATTATAAAGAATTAAAAAGATGGCACTGAAAAAGAAGTATGGACTTGTTGGTATGCTAGCATATGGAATCTCACAGTACAATTGCGAAAAACCAAGATAGTCCATTCTCTAATGGGAGTCGGTAAACACTAGAGCCCAAAGGATATCAAAATTTATTTAGCAACTATTTATTTAAGTTATATAATTCAAGATAGGGTCGGGTTTAGGGAAAACGATAAAAAAGAGAAAACTAAGAACACTCTGGAAGCCCTCCATCTGGACGGTATGCACAAATACATATTGGTAATTTGTAACATGCATTTATGCATATGCACTCATGCATATATATATGCACTAATGCATATACATGCACCGGTGCACAGGAAAAAAAAGAACTCCAATCGCTTGTATGCATTTGTGTATACCGTTCAGATGAAGGGCTCCCAAGATGTTCTTCAGTTTTCTCTATTTTTAGCGTTTTCCCCTGAACCTCACTCATTCAAGATATATAATGGTACAAGAAGCTGAGAACTCCATGGTATTCTTTCTATGTTATCTTTCTAACGCATATGTTTGTGCTATTTCCTCTCAATTATGATATCGACATCCGAATCACCACACATTATTCATTAGCAACCTAAAAGAAATCGGGAAATATGGCTAACAAACCATTCGCGTCATACTATCATATACCATTGCTAAATGTTGTATCGAACGATTGGTGGATTTTTTTCTCTACCAACCATAGAAAATTAGGATTTACTTTTTTTTTTTGTTATTTTTACTAAGCACGGATTTAGCTAGAATTGTAAGAAAGAAGAGAAGTACTTTGAATTGTATGAAAGTTAAAAAGTTGAGTAAGGTCATAGTCTTGTAGCCCTCTAATTTATCATAGTTTGGGCTTTTGAATAACTAACATTCATATACCAATAAGTTAAGCCCAAATGAATGAAGGTAAATTTGTTGTCAAGCATAAGTGGGAATTACTACAAATTCGACCAAGCACATCTTTAACCAACTTAATCCTTATTATTAGCCCCCAAGTTAAAAACCTTGAGCCATGGTACTTGCTAGCTATCCTCCCCAGCAGCACCAAGGGACCTCCTCTATAACTTTCATATGAATATCATATCGAATATAGCTACTTATCTTTTGTTTCTGTTTCAACTTTCGGCTTTCTTGTCTCTTCGACTCAAGCATCCCCAATCTCCGACATCCAGACCTCGCAACCAAAAAACCCAGTGCAAGCTCCGCCCAGACCCGCTTATAACAACGTTGTGCCTCAAGCCAATTATAATCCCCAGCAACAACAAGGTGCTTACGACGTTGCCGAGTGGAAGGGTCGTCACTCAACGGATAAAAGTTACTTTAGGGATAACAAGTTGATCTTCCCCAAGACCTCACATCGATGGGAAGGTTTGGCACCTCGATGACATCTCTAACTGGTTGTCTTGTATTGCTAATAAGTTGTTTAACAGTTGGCATGTCAAATCTTTCCTAATCGACCTTCCGCCTTCCGTTATTTGATCTTTTTATGGGTCTTCTCCCCTGGATAAGCTTAGCGCCCAGGTGGTCTTTGTAATAGAAGAGACATTTGGAGATAAGCTTGCACTTGTTTAGAGGGATCATCGTCGACCCCATTTTCCACATATGTTGACTTGACTCATGAGGCCAGTCATTCTCCGCCATTTTTTCACACAACATTGAGGGCTTTTTCATAAGAAGCAGCACTCTATTGTCCACTTCGATAGCGACGTAATGTAAGTTCCTTCAATCCTTTTCCTAGCATAGAAGCAACGGATATGGAATCGGCTTTCTCTAGCCTGGAACCTGGAAGGGCTCCCCATGGTTTAGTAAAAAGGAGGGGAGATTTGCTCCTCGTCTGGGGGCTCATTTCATTTATTATGAACTCAAAAGTGAAGGTCTTAAACGGGACCTTTGTGTTTTTTATTGTTTAAGTGTGATTGGGGGATGATCTATAGATACAAAGTAGAGATTCCAACTGAAGGCTAAGATTTTATTGGAGCACTACATTTATATTGAAAGATTTCAAGACTCCAAGAAGCCTACATCTTAAGTATATCCAGCAGCTAAGAGCATTATCAAGTAGGGGAATACATAAAAAAACCTCATGGTAAGAGAACGCTAAGATTTTATTTGGAGCATTTACATTTATGCTGACGGATTTCAACGCTGCAAAATCACAAGCAGCAAACATCTCAAGTGTAATCCAGCAGTTAAGAAGAACATCACCAAATAGGGCGAAAACATCTGATGGTGAGGGAAAGCTATAGAGGATAGAATTGCTTTCTTTAAGTTTGAAACCGAAATTATATTGTTATACATTGCAATAATCACGCAACAACCATAGTACCATACAACAACACACAATAATCAGGACTCTCCAACAGACCACAATATATAACTGGTATGCACAGTCCGACCAATTTTATATGTTGCATGTTGAGCATAATAGATAAGAAACACTTCAGCTTAAGAGTGCTTGATATAGTAGTAAAACAAACGTAAAAGAGTCCAGTTTCTACTTTTTAAGAGTCAAATGGATAAGTTTTCAACATCACATTGATAAGATCATCTTGTCCATAGAGCAAGAACTGAACAACTGCACTCAAAACAAAACATTTTGCACCATGCAAAAACATCAATGGCATGGCAATCTCGAATTTGAAAAATACTACATCCAAATTTCAAAACAAAAAAGGACACTAGTTATGGGTTGGAGGAAATACTATCTAACGCATCTTGTTTATTTTATGTCTCTGCCCATGGGCCCATCTTATAAATGCATATCTCCCTGGATGATAATACAACACTTCTTCTCGAAACATTGTGGTATCAAACATATTACTCAATAGTGAATCAATAGTCACCGAGATGAATTAGTTTCTCTTTACAGTATCCTACATGATATAGGACTCCAGTTTCCCACAAAATTCTTTTCAAAAATTGCTCGAATTTACCTTTGCATTGTAATTCGTACATTTAACTAGCATGGGGTAGACCCCTAACAAAATGCATGAAATCAAAGTTGGTATATTAAACAATAAATGACATGCAAAATCAGTTAATCATGAGATACTATTAACTATCTTCACATATTTCACTTTCATGTAGGAACTCTTTTTCAGATGAAAGAGATGCAAGAACTTAAGTTGAAGTTAACTTTTTAACTATAGTTTGCCGTGTTAACAAACACTCCTCTCATGGAACTTATCACCCCATTAACAGACATGAAATCACTATACAAAAAAAGAGTGCAGATATGGAGAACATATTTAAAGAAAGCATGGCTAATTCTACATTCTACGCTTTTAATAAATAACCAGCTAAGAAATCACCAAAATTAGACACATTGAAAAAAGAGTTGAAGATTAAGAACATGATCCTGACCTGAACTCACGCCTGGCAGGTGATACAGAGCGTGAATATGCTGTTTTGAAAGAAAAGAAAAAAATATATATATCAAGAACAGAGAAAATCAGCAAAATTAGGCAATGAAAAAAGAGAAGTTAGCAAAGTAAGATCATGCAACTTTATAATGCTGGACTACACAAAAAAGACACATCCCCAAAAATTGGGATTTCCAGCATAGCCCATTTAAAACTAATTTTCTATAAATGGAATGTATTATAAATGCCAAAACAAGTTTTGAGGTGAAACTAACAGCGACGTCTAGAAAACCTAGGCGGGCTCCGCCTACCAGTGCCTCCTCCATGACGCCCACTGAAAAAGAAACAGAAGTGTTCAGACCAAGTCATTAAACAGAGCGCAACCAAGATAAAAAAAAGATTGGTATAATGAGTATTACCTTGTTTGACTAGTTGTTCGCATTTCCCGCGGTGTTTTTCTATTTTCTTCAGCATAAACAATGGCTATCTCACGACCACCAATGACACAATGATTTAACTGATGTTTAGCTTCAGCTGCGTCTTCAGCATTACGAAACTTCACAAAACCAAAGCCACGTGGCTCACTGCAATTATCAAGAAAATAATATATAATAATAGCTCTAATAAACAACTTGCAGGTCTTTCTTTCATTTTGAAGTGTGCCATTTTCCATACAATGGGGGAAGATGAGTGGGGTGACACACTAACAGATCAAGTAAACAACAGCCACAGTAAAAATATTGATAAACAACAGCAACCATAACAGAGTTAGGGGCTTTTTGGTTAGTTTCTATTAAGTTGTGCTGTATGGATAAAGATGTCTGTGGATTAATCTGTCTTGAGAGAAGGTTTTTGATTGTGAGAGTTTTGTCATAGATAAAAGGAGCGTGTTTTTTAATTGGGAAGGGCAGGTTTGAAAAAAAAACTTGGCTTTCTGCATAAAGCTCCACCTAGAAGCTTACTGAATATGCTGTGAACCCCATTAAGCTCATTAAGTTGCTAACAAACATGCCCTTAGAATGTTACATCTAAAATGACAATTGACTCTACATTCGGCTTTTAAATATCAGTCCTTGCAACAATTAAGTACTCAAACTACATGCATTATAAACATACACTGATATTCTGACACATAAGAAGAAAGAACATAAAAGAAACTACCAACTACATGCAATCCAATTATCTTAGAATTTCTCCGTTCTACATGCTTTAAGTTTATGCATATTTCCATAAGCTCCAACTGAGAAATATGGCCAACTGTTGGCTGTCAATGATACATACTTCCATTGACTGTAACAAGTATTTCGGATCTGCCTCAGTTGCATAATCTATGCCACTGTTTAGATGTTTGAGTCTGAAGAACCTTGCTCTACAGATCTTGGGTGGTACCAGCAGCTTCTGGTAAAAGGAAGGTACATTTCTACATTTTGAAGTATTTATAGTTTACGAGTGTGACCAAAAAACCCAGAAAAACTTTAGGTTAACCATTCCTCTTTATGAAGGATTTCAAATTGAACATTCTTAATCTGTAGATAACAAAGGTCAGCCAATATATTATGGCTTTTAGCGAGTCAAAGTACAAATGGTGTCAAAAGTAGAACTTTCACCCTGCCAAAAAACATTCTACTTTAAAAGTTGAAAGAAATTTTGGAGTAGACCATCAGAAGGGTTTTTCATAGTGTGCACTAAAAATCAGTCAAATGCTATAGCAAACTACCAAATACATAAAATAAGAACCAGACAGACTAGTATACATCAGACAGACTTGTGGACGAGCAAATTGTAAAGCGTCCTATCACGAAGTCTAAAATTCCATTGGAGAAATTTTGATTCTTTAGCTCTTCCAAACTACAGTCAAACTGTACATTTGGTATACATTGACTAAGCAAATACGAACTGAAACCCATTCTACACCATACAAACGCCATGCAAGACACTATGAAACACATCAAGATTATAACATAAACCATCAAGCCAATGAAAGAAGATGGGACTTTTCATACTTATTAGAAAGAAAAAAGAGAAAAACGGGCAATTTGACTATTAGAAATCATACCCAGTATAGTAGTTCTTAGGAAGATAGACATCCTTCACCGGTCCAAAACGTTCAAAAGGGATCCTAAGATCTTCTGGCCTGCACAGACAGATTTATTAGCATAACATATTTCCAAATCAACAATCTATAGGAATGCTAGATCACACATCCTGCTTAAGGTATGAAATACAAAATAATAATGGTCATAAATGAAAACCAGAAATAGCAAATCATAAGTCTTATGGTGAAATAGAGTTGGAGTATGAAAAAGGTTCCAAATTTCTGAAATAGTCAATGTCATTCTCATAATTCAACAACCTTCTGCTTAATTAGTTTCCAAGGTCTGCAATAAACTTCAAGAAACAGTAACATTTGCCAGCCAGAGATTGTGAAATCGACAAGGAAGAAGCATTGAAGGTTTACATGGTTTACCAAGCTAATCAAGAACAAACCTGATGAGATAAAAATCAACTAACTAGCCTCTGCCAAATAATGTGGTCAACAACCTTTTTATAATAATATGCCACAAAACTAAGCTTTTTATTTTGAAGAATAACTAATTGATTTTTATATTCTTTTAAATGAATTAGTATCATCAAATATTACAAGAGAAAAAAACATGGATTACATTGTAACTTTTCATTCCATTCCATGAGAAGAAGAAAAAAAATGCTCTAAGGAACGAAACTCAACAAAATGGAAAGGATCGCATTCCTTGAGGAATGGTTGATTCCATCCCTACATGAGAAACAGACATATTTATTTCATTTCATCATTAATAGTGCATTCCATTTTATCTTCCATCACTGCATACCAAACACTAAATAGATCTTTTAACTTTGGTAATTGAAGTCATCACCTAGAGCAAATAGCAATCTCCCCCATTCTTGAATCAATTCATCATACCAAACTAGTCAACACATCAGAAAACCATAAGAAAATCCATGTAGTACCATATAACAAGAGGTAATTAGAGAACAAACATGCTTGTGGGTGAGAAATAGGACATTAAGAAGTAAAAGGCATATGAACTAGCTGAATCTCATAAAGAACTTGTCCCTGTTTAGGGTTCCCAGTTCCCTGTGTAACTTTCTCCATGGGTTTCATTCTTCGCCTACCATAACAAATCTGGCACGATAATGCTCGTCGTTGTTCGTTCTTATTATTTTCATAACATCCATTTGCAATGTTCGATTTCAAGATACACCAAGTTCTGCATATATTTTATTTTATCAAAAAAGTAGGATAGCAAAATCAAATTGTTCGAGAATGCATACATCTGTAAAACGTAATATAGCGATACCATGGCGCCAATAGGGTTAGGAAAACAAATCCTTGTTACGCTTCTCGAACAAGATCACACCCTAATAACCCTTACCGGTTGCTCTACGATCATATAACCTAATGCTGAACAGCTTAAATTAGTTTCATTCATAAATTCAGGTAAGTTAAATGGAGAGATAGGTTTACCTAGAATCGAGAGAGATATTGCGCACGAGCAGGCCGGATGGAGCAGGGGACCGGCGGCGTTGAGGGTTAGAACGACGGTCTCGAAAGTCATCATAACGACGGTCTCGAGGGTCATCGTAACGACGGCGGGATGGTGGCGGTGGTGTTAAACTGCGGCGAGGACTGTAACTTCTGCTTCGGCCAGACCTGCTGAATCTTCCCATTGTATGATTATGGTGATTGTTGGACGACACAATGCCCTAATAAATAACTCGGAGAGGCGGAGGAGATGCAACCATGGCAGAGGGATTTAACGGGTAGAAAATTTGGGGCCGGTTGAGTGGGTCGGGTCACTTGTCAAAACCGGGTCGAATCAAATTTTTGAGTAAATTACAGTTTTGGTTTCTTTGATTGCCGGTTGCTATTAGGATTAGTCCTTATTTTAAACTATACGCTTTTAGGAGCTGTTTACCAAAAAATTTGAGTAATTGCTGATTGAAGTAAGAGATCTGACCAAAATAAGGGGTCTGATTTAGGTAAGTGTTGATTGAAAATTGTTGTTTACTAAACACTAGTGTTCGACATCGCGCTTTGTGCAATGATTAAAACACATGTGAAGTTATAATGCTAAATAATTCTTTATTTATTAAAATTCTAAATTCTCATTATCTCATGTCAATACCTTCTAATGTGTGGCACCGCGCGTTGCACGGTAGCGGAATTTGCCTTGTTAAAAAATATGTAGTCAACTTAAAATGAAAGATAATTTTTTAATTGACAATTAATAAAATGCATGCAATTTAAAATAGTGAAAGTAATGTGGCGTATTTTATGTAAATTACTTTCATTGATTAATTTTATGAATATATAGTTTGTTTGATGCTTTAACTACAATAGGGTAGACGGAGAAAAATAAACGCTAAATATAAAGATAAATCTTCTCTATTCCGTTGTGGTTTAAATGGCTAAAAGAACATCAAACACCGTCTGCTAGATTTTCGAGACAATATAAATATATTAATTTCATATATTTTTTAATCTTGATTTTAAAAGTAACAATATTTCAATGTTAAAGTTAAATATTTACAATAATGGTTGGTTGCAAATGTATGCATAATATTATATATTATGGAAGAAGTAAGCAAAGAATTGACCTTCTCATTAGTTTATAAATCTTGTTTTGTAACTTTTTTATTAAAATGGTTCACATATTCTCTATATTCAAAGTTCACTCTAAAAAACAAAATAGAGCAAACATGGGGTACTATAAGGAAAATGAAAAAACAACAAACGTTTAACAACCAAACTCAAATGAAATTTTGAGTAACCATTACCTCAAGAAATGCACCCAACACTTTTTTAATTATTGTGATAAAATCATAAACCACAATTTTTATGCTTTTGAAAGTGCAAGTATAAAGTTTTTATTTATAAAAATCTAAACAGTTTGTTATGATCTTCCTAGAAATGTTATCATCGGCCAAAAACTTCAAGTAAGATTCGGTTACCTAATAAAAATTACTTTTTTTAGAAAAACCAATAGAGAGATGTTCCTCGTTCATGTAAAGTTAATATATAATACTCTAAATCCTCTTCCAGAAAAGTTCAAAACTTATTTCTTGTCTTTCTTCTTCATATTCATTTCTGATATGCCAAATTTGTTCATATTTCCAAAAGTATACCAAAAAAATTACCAAACAAAATATAAATAAAAAATATCATTTTTTAAAATGATATAAGCCTTGAATACTTATTGAAAGTTATTGATTGAATATTAAATCTTCATCTCCATAAAAAAATATTGCCAAAATATAAAAAGTTTAGAGAAAACAAAATGTAAGTATTTTATATGATATATCATAATACAATACAATTCGTTCTTTTATTACAAAAAAGAAATTCTATAATTCTTCATATATCAATTTTCAATGACCATTACAAAACATATTCTACATTTTTAATACTTGATTTTCAAACTTACATAAATTACGAAACATCACATCTTGAAATTATAAATTAGAAACTAAAAATTTCACATGATAAACGTCAATATTGAGTATTCATACAACTCAAACATCAAAAATCTCTACAAAAGAATATTGTCTCCTTAAAAAACTTCAACTTACATTTGTAAAAAAATCAATTGCAAAAGGGAATCTATGGGGATGTTTGGGTTGACGATAAAATAAGTAGTAAACCCTTGAGCAACCAAAGATAACCTACAAAATTCCCGACATAAGAAAAAAAATCCAAATATCGGAAAAAAATCAATCTAAGATATATTTAAAAAAACTCAAAACAATAAGAAAATTTCTTAGACAAATAGTACTCTTACATTGTGTCACATCATCCTTTATGGGATTTCCTTTTAGATATATATAGATATAGATTTTATATCAAGTGCTAGTTAGATAAAAATGACTATTATAAACTTATTTACCAAATATTTTATAAATATTTTATCTTGATTTCTTTTATTAGATAAAGCCCTACTAAAAAGTAAAAACACATTTCCCAATTCCCAACCTCTATATTCCAATGTCCAAACCCATTTTCTGTAATCCTAAAACAAAGAGGCGAAATCTATATCTATATCTATATCTATATATATAAAAGGAAGATAAAAGGAATCCTTATGTGACATCATTTCTATTGAGTATTTGACAATCTCCTTTTTTTCTCAATTTTTCAATTTTTTTTTGTTTTGCATTTTTATAAATATTTGAAACATCAATGGTCTTCAAACTCATCACCTCCTCACCGTTTAATTTTTTATCAATATTCATTGTTAATTTATGTTTGTATTTAACATTGTTCCCTTCGTTTTCCTTAACTTCTCACCATCTCCTTTTTTGAGCTTATGGTTTTCTCCGTCTATAAAATGGAATCCTCCACCAAAATAAAATTAACAAATTCCATGTTTTATCAAGTTTACATGTGTTTTATTGTTTCTCTTTTGAAGAATTTCTTTTCGGCTCATCAGTATCGTTGTTCATCCTATATAAATTTTATAGGTAACATCATCATGAATGTGTCAAACCTTTTAATTTCAATTTGTTTTATGTTTAAATTTTTTTATTCATCCTAAATCGAATGTTCCATCAAAATGAAATTAACAACTTTTATGTATTATCGAGTTTGTATGTGTTTTGTTGTTTATCTTTTGTAGAATTTACTTTCAACCCATCACTACTGTTGTTCATCTTACATAAAATTCTAGGTAACATCATCATGAATGTGTCATACCTTTTAGTTTCCATTTGTTTTATGTTTAAATTTTTATTCATCTTAAGTCGAATGTTCCATCAAAATGAATTTAACAACTTTCATGTATTATCGAGTTTGTATGTGTTTTGTTGTTTATCTTTTGTAGAATTGCTTTCCGACCCATCAGTACCGTTGTTCATCCTACATTAAATTTCTAGGTAAAATCATCATGAATGTGTCGTACCTTTTACTTTCCATTTGTTTTATGTTTAAATTATTTACGCCTTTAATCTTAAATTGAATGCTCGATCAATTTGTATGTGTTTTGTTGTTTCTATTTTGTAGAATTTTTTTCCGGTCCATCAATATTGTTGTTCATCATACATAAATTTTCTATGTAGTTTCATCATGAATATGTCAAATCTTTTAGTTTCCATTTATTTCATGTTAAATTATTTACGTCTTTCATCTCTCCTCCACTAATCATTTATAAGCTACAATCAAATAATTAATTAAAATGAATATATGAAAACTATATAATACCTTCGTAACGTAATTAGTTAGTGGGGAAAAAGCGAACGGGGTTTCAAAAGAAGAAGGCGAAGTGTTTGTTCCTGAACGACGGAAGTGAAAAGACACCAAGGGAGAGGGATATACTTCATGATCATTATTGGTATACTAGTTATGTGCCCGCGCAATGCGGCGGGATGTAAAATTTGAAATAAATAAATAAATAAGCAAGCATACCGATTACGATTTACGATAGATACCAACCTGCATTCAGAATTGTTAGTCCATGAGTTTACTACAATAAAAATGTGTTCATAGGACATTAAAAATGTTTAATTGTCCTAATAGACTACTTTGCAAAACTTAAATTTATATGACCAAAAAATGTATGTTTAAATTTTATATGACCGGATATATACGTGTCTTATCTAAAATTGTAGTAATATGTTTATAGGACGATTTTGAGCGTATTAACAAACTTTTTAGAACATTTTGAAACAAAGTGTCATGTTAGCTCCTTTCTTATACCGATGCAAGGATGCACGATAATTTTTTTATAATAAATTAAAAATTGAAATTCAATACATCTAATTCTCGTAAAAAAGAAATCAAACACCATGTTTATGTACATGAATGTGCAAGAAAGATGTCATTTCAAAGCCACATAACCTAAAACATTATTTTAGCTAAACTTACAAGCTTTTATATACAATAATGTCAATACAAGTAGATGTATTACTTGAAAACAACACAATGATTAATCAACTGCACTTTCTTCTATGAAAAGCTAGCTATGCAATATCACAATATAGCTAAAGTGTAACAAAACAAAGGTAAAACTAAATTCATTTTCAAGAATAATCTTATCAGGCCAAACATTAACCAACAAACCTCAAATTAGAAATATCCATAAGAAAATGAGCATAATATTGCTTACATTCAAGAAAATAAAACACTTTAATACATTTTTTTGGATAAAATGTGACAACACTGCAATAGTAAAAGTGCAAGTACATAGCCAAAAACACTTGCTACAAACTCTTGAAAGTTCGAAGAGCGGTGGCACACCAAGGTAGTTCTTCACAAATCCCTCCAAAGTTAGCTTCCCACAGCTTTCATCTTGAAGCATCAAATACAAGTAAAAGATTGCAATAAAGTTTTTATAGATATGCTACCAAGAATAACAAATATGTTGGATGCATAGTTACTTGGATGATCCATTAGGGCTGATAATTAAAGCAATATATGCTTGTATGACAGAATATAGTTGTTAAGTTATAAAAAGAATCAATATACTAATTACAAAGAAGTATTTCTATAGAAAAAAGCATAAGTACAAACATGCAGATTATCGATGTGTAATCAAACATGTATTAGTAAAATTATGTGTCTTCACCAGGAAAAGAACAGAGGGAAGCTTGATAGAAAACGAGCTGTTGAAGTTGAAAAATGCTCCTGCAGTTGATAAGATAACGGACCTAATCTTCTAAATTTAATCATAGGACCATCCAATGACCCAAATACAATTTAGGTGCAACGTTTATGTTTGTGGTACTTCAAGCTGAATATGCCAATGAGTGTCTACAGCCTATTCAACACTTAATCTCTCGCCTAGCTGATAGAGCTTCAAATACGACGAATTAAACAAAATAGATATTGAATCACATACCAGGCACCACTAATAATACTTTCAGTTCTAATCATATTTTAAACAAACCAAACAAACCCAGTGCATCTCGCTCAAAAGCAGGGAGGGGTGGGGTGTATGCAGTGCTTTCCTCTACCTAGGGTAGAGCGACTGTTTTCATAGAGACAATTTACAGGTTTATTAAGAACTAAGATAACAAAAAGGCTAGAACAATATTAATGACATGGTGATGTTAAAATCAGTTGCCCTATGACTTGGATCCTATTAAGCCAAAACAGTTGGCCAACTGAAACTGGCTACTTGAGAGTTAAGAATAAGTTCTAGTGAGATTAGAGGTAATCTATAATATTGTGATATTTAAGTGGCTACAAAGTCTAGACCATAAGAGATTGTATTGTTGCTCAAGTGGAAGACAAGTAGCAATGGAGCTACTGATGCAAACTTAGCTTTAAACATCTATTGACTATGCAAACTTAGCAACTGAGACAAGTAACAGATTTCCATTGTCATTGACCTTGACATAACATCTATTGATGCAAGATGCTTGGCTGTAGAGGCATAATGTTCCATAAATTGCTCCCCTTCACGGTTCCTTAAAATACCACCTTCACATTGAGATCCTGTGCATTACATAAAACAAATGGAAAATATTGTCGAACTTCAAGTTTTATCTAATCAATAATGAGCACTATAATGCATAGTAGAAGAAGGAAATCGGGAACCAACCTTCAGTAATGAGGCAAACTACACCATATATACCAGTTGGATGAAATTGTACAAACTCAAGTTCCTGAAAAAAGAAGTAATGGCTCAAAATCCATGAAGATGATGAAACAAACTGTAGTATACCTCAAGAGGTAGGCCTACACCTGCAATCATTGCATTTCCATCTCGGTCTCCTATGTCAAGTATGAGCAAAGTTTGCTGAGAAATATGCTCTACCATAAAAGAGATAGACCATATATTTTAGTGTGTTCACGCTGTGATAAAACAAAATTAAGACAAAAAAATATCAACCATGAAAACTAAAATCAACAACATACACAGTAAAACAACGAACATAACACAATGAACAAAGGTGATTCAAACCTAAGAAAAAAGGTCAATTCTTACATGGAGAAGGTTGAACTCGAAATGTTAAAAGATGGAGAAACTTAGGTTAATTCTTACCTCGAAATGTTGAAGATGGAGAAAGTTGAACTCCTGAGAAAGTAGAATTTCAAACCTGGCGATAAATCAAGCACTGCATCAAGCAGATTGAAAGCGGCTGCGATATTAGTGTGTTTCTGAGACGCAATCGGTTTGGTTTATGTTGCTGAATGTGGGATGAATAATCAAGAATAGTAAGATGAATAATCAAGGGATCGAGAGTGAGATAAGAAAAACATATTACAGAAATCAATAGCCTTTTCCAATCCCAATCTGCTTCTTCAGCGACAAGGCCTTTCCCTTTTCGCTGGTTATTTCTCAGATTCTGATATTTCTCTTTTAACTTAGAATATTTTTCCTTTTTAGATTTATCAGAGATTTGAGAGGTTGTTGGTGCAGCGACTTTCTTGGATCTACACTCATTTGCAAAGTGACCCTTACGCTGACAATTATAACAGATTGCTGAGGCTTTTTCAATAGGAAGAGTATTTGACTTATCAGAGTCAGTGATAGCCTTAATTTTTCTAAAGTTACTTTTTTTAGCAAATCTTCTAAAATTATTAGTGAGAAGGGCCAGAGAGTCATCAAACTCAGAGATGCCAGCATCAATGAGTTCTTCTGAGTCAGCATGATCTAACTTAGTGATAGAGGAGATAGTAGAAGAAATATGTTTTGAAGGTTCTACCTCTGAAGTTACAAGTGCCAAATAAGTACTTCTGGCACCTTTGATGTCCTTTAAGAGGTTTCTTTTTAAAACTTGAGATTGCTCCTCATTGAGCAGCATCCCATATAAAGCACTTAAGGACAGAGTTTCAAGGTTCTTTGATAGTTTAAGACATGTAGTATACACTACCCATTGATCAAGTAGTGCCTCCATGAATTTTGTCAAGATTTCAGCATTAGAGTACTCTCTGTTGACAGTTTTCATGTCAATCAAGAGATAGTTAAATCTTTGGTGAATTTGAGAAAGTGTTTCATTTTTCAGAAACATAAAGCTTTCATATTGTCTTACCAAATTAATGCTACGAGTTTTCTGAACTTCATCAGTTCCTTCGTATTGAATACAAAGAGTATCTCACATGGTTTTAGATGTTCTCATTTTTATCACAGAGTGATAAACTTTATCTGGAAGAGACATGACAATTATAGATCTAGCTTTTGAATCAACAACTAGTTCTCTTTTATCTTCATCACTCGATTGCATTGAAGTTTTGACAATTCGTCTCTCATGAATAGTTGGAGAGGTAGCAGTAGCAAGTACTGCAGGAGCCAAGGCTGTAGGAACAAATGGTCCATTCTCTAGATAATAGGGGATCTTAGGATCTGACCCTTTTAGGAATAGAGTCATTCTTTCTTTCCATAGATGAAAATTATCACGGTCAAATCTTGAAGGTTTAGCTAAAGATCCATTATCTATGTAGTTGGTGTTTGTGTTATCCATTTTAAAATAACTTGATAAAAAGTTGTTTTAAAGATTAGTAAGCATAAAACACTGCTCTGATACCACTTGTTGGTCCCAAAGGGGTCTACAAGAGTTCAAAGATACAAAACAGTTTGTAGAGGGGGGGGGGTGGAGAATACAAACACACGTCTTTTTAAAAATTTGAATGAGTTTATATTAAATAAACAAATTTTACAGTTAGAGGCGGAATAAGAACAAGTTTCTAACCTATTCTTTTGTAACTTAAGAATACACTAAGTTGATGCACAAGGAAAGAAAGAAATAGCAGTAGAGGTTTTTAGAGAGAAAGTAGCATGCATGAAGATGGAAAAGGATTTCCCACCTCTTTATATCCGTTTGCATTTAATGCAAGACAAAAGATATTATGCTACGTGTCAAACATATGAGGAATGTTTGTCCTTTGGTTAATAGGAGGACCATACTTTTAGCCACCTATGAACAATACCAAATCAGATTTGATGGGGACATAAGAGACAATCCGTACGTCATTTTCTGACAAGGTATTGAGGTTTTGACTTTTGTGCATCGAGGACAAGATCAACAAGAATCTTGCTGAAAGATTCACTTGATCGCTGAACCAGTAACTTCAAGGATGAAATTAATAAGGTATCGCTGAGTCCTTGCAAGATTTCACACTTCAAATTAGATGAGCTTTGCTATCACTGAACCGCTTCAGATCACTAGTTGTTCATCTCTATCTTCAGCTTAGTCCTCGACTGTTACTGAATGGACTTGTGGTGTGAGTGTTGTTCTTCAGATCTTCAGAGTTGAAGTCAATGTTCCTAATCTTCAGCGATCGCTGAGTTACTATCAGCGTATGCTATAGCTGAATATGAGCAGTGACTTATCCATGGAATTTTCACTAAGTACAAAACGAAATCATATTCAAATCACTGTAAGGATTTTAGATCAACAAAATCATTAAACTTTTTCCCACTCGCCTCATAAATTTTGTGAACTACGTTCTCAACATCTGTGTTTCTCATTCCACTTTTTTATGGTCTGCTTCTCTCTGTAAGCACCAACCCACTTGCTTACGATTTTGTTAAGTCGAGGCCAACGACCTTTCATTTGTTGCTCAGTCCTTTTGAATTTTATGCTCGAGTTGCATCATAGTGTTCTTTCACTCGTGACCATAACTTTCCTTTCTTTGGGTTTTTCCACGAGTAGCATCTTCACTAACGAAGTGCTTTCTATGTCACCAATGTCTGGAAACTCATAATCATTTGTTCTTCCAATGTGTATACTCGAAAGCTCTTTGGGATTGTTTGAAAATGGAAGTCAGTATTGGAAGCACCCCGGATACGTGGGATGACATCTTGGCTGCCATAGACGGTGGTAGTTTCAATAATTGGTCCTCTCTTCATTGTATCACCTTTGCGGCAACGGTTTACTACATTTGGCAAGAGCGGAACCGAAGATTGTTTGAGAACAATAGGCGGACTATGGATACCCTCTTTAAAGAAGCTAGAGGAGTCATCCTCCAAAGAATGGCTTGGAGGCGGAATTGCAGGCAAAGGAGTATTTCTAATGTGGCTCCTACTTAGTTGGTGGCGGTTGGTGTTTTGGAGTTGTTTTGGTCTTGTTTCGATTTTGGTGTGTTTTATTTCCCTTGGTTTATTTTGGTTACACGCCTTGTGGTTTTTGTTTGTCTTCTTTATTCTGGTGATGTAACTTAACGTTGTTTTGGTTTTCGTTTTTTTTAATGGATGTGCCTGGAATTTCCGCTCAAAAAAAAAGATCCATGCTGACATCAGAACCATATCTTCTCTCGTATCCCATGAATCGACTCGTGAGCCCTTTTGCAAAGTTTGGACATTTTCAGGGATAACAACATGATTAACATAAGAGGGTAACTCAGAGTTTTCATATTGTGTGTTTGAGAATTTTTTAAAGTTCTCAGGATATTCAGAACCTAAACAATCATTTGGGTAGTTTGGATCTATAGCAGAAAAATTGGAAAAAAAACTAGAGTTTGAGATTTTCAAGATGAAGAAGAGTAATGGAATAGAGAGAAAAATTGGTGTGATGAACATATGTCAATATTGGTCTCTATTTGTAGGAAATTGAAAAATATGAATTTTAGTATTTTTTTTTATAATTTTTTTGTTAAATTTATCTTTTTAACGTGATAACATTAATCATAAAAAATCTAAAACCAACCAATCAAGGAATGACAAGTGTTCATGTATTTAAATTAAAAAAATATAATACTTCTGTTACAAAATAAAAAGAGTAATAATCATTAAGGGTGCGTTTGGTTCCTGAAAATTTTCTAAGGAAAATAAAAATATAGAAAATCTGTTTGGTTCATTCGGTTTTCAAAAAATTTCCAAGAAAATAAAATTGTTCATTTTTTAAAATCCTATGTAATTAGAAAACTAGTTTTAATAGTTTTCCAAATTTTTGTTTTCGATTTTTTTTGTCCTACGTCTAGCAAAGTACCAAACAAAACCAAACCCAAACTTTTAATTTTAAAAGAAAAGTTCACATTGACAGCGGAGAGGACAAAGAAAAACCCTAACCTACCTAAATCAGGCGTCGCACCGCCGTTTAACACCACCTCAGCACCGTAGCAGCACCAAAGTAGCACGATGAGTCGACCACTACTCCCAAGTCGGGAGATTAGCAGCTCTATACAGTCATGTGTCTCCTATTAACATCACTTTACTTTCTACTCTCTCGATTAGCAACTCTCTAAAACGACTTCTATTTCAATCTTAGTAAGTTGTTTAGACCTATTTCTAAGTTGTTTTTATCACTTTGTAACCTATGAAAGTTTGGGGTTCAAAGATAATTTTATTTTTGTTGTCATTTGATTATCTCTGGATCTTTTAGTTTGGGGGTTTAAGGACTAAATAATGACACCCTCAAAAGCACACATCACTCATAAAGACATGAATGCTTACAGGTTAACTAAATCTTATCATTGTCATTCCTTTGCTTTCTAGAATCGGTGTAAAATGAGAAAACAAAATGGAAAACTGTGAAGGGGAATCGTCTTTTGGGACAATATGTTTTATATAATTGGAACTTATTTTGTTGCTAAAAATCTAAAAAGTTATGCTTTCATAGATCATATAGTGAGCTACAATGTTTGAAATTTGATGGAAAACACATTGAGTGACACTCATTTGTTACTAAACATCTAAAACTTATACTTTTATAGGATTAAATTCAGGGTCGTTCCTGACATTTTGGAGGCCTTGTGCAAAAGCTAAATATGATCCTATTTTTTCTGGTTTTATTGTTTATTAATTTCAAAAATAACTTCTTTTATATTAAAATATGTGTGAAAGTACAAATAATCACAAACTAGATTTGAATAAAAATCAAAATGATATATATATATATATATTGTTAAATCGATGACCATAAATATTATATGATTAATCTGCTGGTTTAAATAAAAAGTTAATTAGTTTGAAAACTAAAAGTAATCACATAATAAGTATGATTTACGATATATAACACAAATAGTTTATTAGTAATGAACATAAAAAATGTTCATTCTTCATTAGAAATTTACACCTATCTCAAGGAAGGCACTCTTTTCTTGGAAAAATGCCCTCTGAAATTTGCCTTTACCCACGTCCCTGTTGGAATAACTACTCACCTCCAACAATTCTAGTACACGGTTCACTGCACAACCAGAACCACTGACAAAGGAAACATACTCCCTGCAATCGGCTTCGCCATCAGCATGGGATCAGTGGCTATCACTATTGGAGCCATCAGGATGGCTCTGCGACTTCCCAACAAGGAGAGGGGTCAACAATGGGAAGCTGAACCTATGAAGGAGGAAATTCAGGAGTTTCTTGAACTCATTGGCTATGCTTGGCCCACTCAAGAGAAGAACCCTTCTGAGCTCAACAAGGAACTCACGAAGACTGAGAAGCAAAGATTGCCACCTAAGTGGCATTACATCTTCACCCACGTGATGCAGTGCCTTGACACTAAGACGGGTGCTCAGGAACAAGCCAGGAAGAAGTTCCTTGAAATGGCCTACTCTCTCTGTCATGGCCGAAAAATCAATTATGCCTCGATTATCTTCGATGAATTGTACAAGAGGATTAAGGCACCAAAAAGAGAGAAGACCCTCCTTTACCCAAGATTTATTGCTACTATCTTGGAGTTTGTGTATGAAGGCTACCCATCTGAGGGTAATCAAAAGTTTTCCTAGATAAGGAAGAAGGCTTTGGAACATGATGAGAAGCCAGGAGACGCTCCCTACCTCCCCTGTATGCTGGAAATCATCAGGGGTCCCTCTCCCTCAGTCACGAAGACTTCTGGTCCTACCATTCAGGTAGAGAATGTGTCCAAGTCACTGAATAACCCATCAGTGATCAACCTCGACTCATCTTCCTCCCCTCTCAAACGCAAGTATCCAACCACCAATGGTCACAAAAAGACCATCACTCATAAGCCCCAGACAGAGAAACACAAGAAGAATGTCTCTCAAAAGATGTTGGTCCCAAAGGAGTCTACAAGAGTTCAAGGATATAGAAACAGTTTGTAGAAGGGGGGTTGAATACAAACACACCGATTTTTGGTTTTTAAATGAGTTTATATTAAATAAACAAATTTACAGTTACAAGTAATAAACCTATTCTATTGTAACTTAAGAAATCACACAGTTGATGCACAAGGAAGTAAGAAGGAAAAGAGACAGAGGTTATAGAAAATAGAAAGTAACATGCATGAAGATGAAGAAGATATCCTCATCTTATTTGTACCCGTTTGCATTTAAGGCAAGACAAAAGATATATGCCACGTGTCAAGCATTCATAGGAAGCTTGTCCTTTATTTAAAAAGCAACCATGCTTTTGGTTGTATGTGAACAGTACCATATCAGATATGATGGGGACATATGAGACAATCCGTACGTCCTTCTCTAACATAGTATAAGGTTTGACTTTTGTGCATCGAGGATAAGATCAACATTAATCTTGTTTGAGAAGCTTCACTTGATCGCTGAACTTGAAACTTCAAGGATGAACTTTCAAAGTATCGCTGAGGCTTGACAAGACTTCACACTTTGGTTTAGATAATCCTTGCTATCACTGAACCGCTTCAGATCACTAGCTGATTATCTCTTTCTTCAACTTGGTCTTCGACTTTCGCTGAATGTTCTTTTGCTGTGTTGGTTAATCTTCAGACCTTCAGAGGTAGACTTGAGGTTTCTGATTTTCAGCGATCGCTGATAACAATCAGCGTATGCTATCGCTGAATTTAAACATAAGTTTACCAATGGAGTTTCACTAAGTATATAGAGGAATCATATTCAAATCACTGAGAGGAGTTATGATCAACAATCTCCCCCTATTTGATTATGATTAAGTAATATGGGAAAATTACTTGAAAGAATTAGAAGGGACTTAAGAAATATTGAAGTAAAAATTTCTAAGTACTTAAAAAAATTTCTCTAGGCTTCTAGTGCTTGTGCTCTCTCCTCTTTAGATAGGAAGTAGAAGTCATCCACCACGTTGATAGGTATAGGATTCTCTAGTTCAGCAGAGGGAATCTTTATTCTTTTGGCTTCAAGTTCTTTTAAGAAATTTATTCGCCTTTCTTCCTCTTCAGGCTCGCTTATTAGAGGTCTTTGTGCACGACGTTTGGGAATCAGGCCTTCTTCATCTCCAGAGTCAGAGTCAGATATGTACATAAACTGCTCCTCTGATGAAGGTTCCTTCCAAAAAGTGGAGTCCTTTGGGGGACTCGACTCACTGAGAATGAGAGATGGGGAGAGAAGTTGGTCAGAACCAAAATTTGGAGGGGAGAAAGATGGATAGGTTGGGGGTTCAGAGATGGGAGTATTATAAGGGATAAGGGGAAGAGTTACCTCTGCAGCGGTCTCCTCCTCAGATAGTGGATGGTGGCATCAACATCTACCACTTCGTTTCCTTTGCCTGATTGGTTGGACGGATCCTGAGAAGGAGGTGGTCCGTCCCCCAATGGCTCCCTGTAGACTACCTCAGGCATGAAGTTGCCTGGTCTACTATTTTTGAAGTGCTCAAGACCACCAGGAGAGATGTCATCATCATCATCTTCATCATTTCCTCCATAGTGAGGGATTTCATTGTTCTCTTCATCATCGTCTTCTTCCTCCTCATCATCTTCCTCGTCAATTTCTTTTTCAGCGACGGTGGAAGGAGGGTCTTGTTGAATGTAGGGAGATATAGGAGTGCCAGGGAGTTTTTCATTTACCTCTCCGATTATCTCGTCAGCGATTTCTTTGGCGCATCTCTCCCTATTGATCATAACTCCTCTCAGTGATTTGAATATGATTCCTCTTTACACTTAGTGAAATTCCTTGTTTAAGCTTAAGTTCAAATTCAGCGATAAGCATACGCTGACTGCCATCAGCGATCGCTGAAGATCAAGGAACCTTAAGCTTAACTCTGAAGATGTGAAGATCAGCGATCACACCAAATGACCATTTAGCGAAAGTCAAAGACCAAGCTGAAGAAAGAGATAATCAGCTACGTCACCTGAAGCGGTTCAGCGATAGCAAAGATTATCTATCCAAAGTGTGAAGTCTTGTGAAGTCTCAGCGATACTGAAAGTTCATCCTTGAAGATTCAGTCTCCGCGATCAAGTGAAGCTTCTCATACAAGATTAACGTTGACCTTATCCTCGATGCACAAAAGACAAAGCCTATACTGTGTCAGAGAAGGACGTACGAATTGTCTCTTATGTCCCCATCATATCTGATATGGTACTGTTCATATGCGGCCAAAAACATGGCTGTATTCTGAGCAAAGGACAAGTCTCCTATGGATGCTTGCCACGTTGCACTTACCTTTTGTCTTGCATTAAATGCAAACGGGTATAAATAAGATGAAGATATCTTCTTCATCTATGTGCATGCAACCTTCTGTCTTAACCCTTCTGTATTCCTTCTTGCTTCTTTCTTGTGCATCATTCTTAGTGATTTCTTAGTTACAATAGAATAGGTTTAAACTTGTTCTAATTCCGCTTGTAACTGTAAATTTGTTTATGCAATATAAACTAATTTAAAAACCAAAAATCTGCGTGTTTGTATTCAACCCCCTCTTCTACAAACTGTTTTTATATCCAAGAACTCTTGTAGACTCCTTAGGGACCGGACCAACAAGTGGTATCAGAGCAGTGTGTTCTCTATCTTTAAAATATTTTCTTTCTAAACTATTTTCAAATACGTCAAATCATAATACAAACTATAATGACAATGGATCTTTAGCTAAACCTCCAAGATTTAGCCATGATAATTTCCCATTGTGGAAGGAAAGAATGTCTCTCTTTTTAGAAGGATCAGACCCAAAGATCCCTTACTATATAGAAAACGGACCATTTGTTCCTACAACTATTGTAGCTGGTGTTCCTGCCACCACTACTACTCCAGCCATTCCTGAAAGGAGTATCATTAATACTCCTAATCGATGGACTGAAGAAGATAAGAAAGAAATTGCTATTGACTCAAAAGCAAGATCCATAATAGCATTGTCCCTCCCTAATGAAATCTATCATTCATTAATGAAAATGAAGACTTCTAAATCCATGTGGGATACTCTATGTATTCAATATGAAGGAACATCTAAGGTACAAATCACTAGAAGTATTAATCTAGTAAGACAGTATGAAAGCTTAATGCATCATAAAGGTGAAACTCTCTCTCCACTTCACTAGCGTTTTAATTGCTTGTTGATTGATTTAAAAACAGTCAACAGACACTATTCCAACGCTGAAATTCTGACAAAATTAATGGAGGCACTACCTGAACAATGGGCAGTGTACACTACATGTCTGAAATTGTCAAAGAATCTTGAAACACTTTCTTTAAGTGCTTTGTATGGAATGCTCTTAAATGAAGAGCAATACAAGTTTTGAGGAAAAACCTCATCAATGAACTCAAGGGTGCCAAAAGTACTTCTTTGGCACTCGTGTCTTCAGAGGTAAATCCATTAAAAAATGCTTCCTCCTCTACTATTACTTCCATCACTGAATTAGGTCAAACTGATTCAGAAGATCAACTCACTGATGCTGACATCTCTGAGTTCGATAACTCTCTGGCTCTGTTAACTAATAAGTTTAAAAGATTCGCCAGAAAAAGCAACTTTAGAAGAACACCGACTCTCTCTGACTCTGATAGATTGAAGACTATGCCCGCTGAGAAAGCCTCAGCCATATGCTACAATTGTCAGCGAAAGGGTCACTTCGCTAGCGAATGTAGATCCAAGAAAGTTGCAGCCCCCACTACCTCGCTGACCTCTGATAAGAAAGAGAAGTATTTGAAATTAAAAAACAAATACAAAGATCTGAAGAAAAACCAGTCAAAAGGCAAAGGTCTTGTAGCTGAAGAAGTTGATTGGGATGATGAAGGTGACTGGGCTAAAACCTCTGATGAGTCAGGCACAGAAGAAGAGGATCTTGCCTTCTTATGTCTGATGGCAAGAATAGAAGACGCTGAAGAAGTATCTGAAACTTCTTCCTCTGAGTCCCCTTCTACTCAGGTATTATCCATTCCTTCTATCTCCTTAATATCTGAAAATGATAACTTATCTGCGCTTGATGCTATGACTGTTGATTTTTACAATGCTTTAAATGGAAAAATCAAAGCTGAGAAAATTAACTCTGATTTATCTGAACAATTAAAAAATTGTCATCTAAAAATCAAAGAGCTTTCAAAGATTGAGGAAACCTTAAAGGACCAAGTCTTTGTAAATCAAACAATTAGCATCGAGAAGCAGCAAGCTATCGCTGAAAGAGAAAAGGCCATCGCTGATCTCAAATCTAAAAAGGCTACCATCGAAGGATGGTGCAAAGCCTCTGACAAGGTAAATGAGATCATCAATGCCCAGATCCCTATGAAAGTAAGAAGTGGGTTAGGCTTTAACCTCGAAAAGGAAGAATCAGAGAAAGACCGTTCCATGCTTAAATTTGGAATGTTTGTCTCCTCTATCCCTGATCCCTCCTCTTCGTCTCAGAGACCTCAATCTAATAAGAAGACTCCGGTGTTAAAATCTTTCAACTCTAAGAAAGTGGTCAAAAACAAGATTCTTGACCAGGTTCCTAGAAATAGAAATGTTCAGAAGAACAAGAAATCCTCTACCTCCTCAGAGAGCAATCCTAAACTTGGGAGAAAGATCTCTGAATTCTCTCAGAGATCAACCCCCAGAATTAAGATTGATCTCACTCCTGTTCCTGAAAAGATTGTTATACCTCCAAGAACAATGGATAAAGGAATTCTTGGCCCCATTCCTGACAAAATCCCTTCTATCTCTCTGAAATCTTTAAATTCCAAACCTTTCAAATATAGGAAGTGCTATCACTGTGGTGAAACTACCTACATTGCAAGTAAGTGTCCTAATGCTACTAAAGCTGATAAACTAGCTCATGGAAAGAAAGTAGCTCAAGCTGATAAATCAGCAAGAGTGAAATCCACCAAGGTTGCAAAACCAACAAAGGTGAAGATATCCACTGAAGAAAGTTCTTCAGCAAGTAGCTCCTCCACCACTTCTTCCACTAACAAAGCAGGACCAATAGTAATATGTGTACCTTCAAACATTTAATCTCTTTGTTGAATACAGAGTGCTAAAGGTATCTAGTATCTCGATAGCGGATGCTCAAGGCACGTGACTGGCATAAACTCTCTGCTCTCTGACTACAAAGAAGAAGATGGTCCATCAGTGACCTTTGGTGGAAATGGCAAAGGATACACTAAAGGCTATGGAATCTTGTCCAACGGAGCCACCTCGTTTAGTCGAGTTGCCTACGTTGAAGGACTAAAGCACAATCTCTTAAGCATTAGTCAGCTATGTGACAAAGATTTCAAAGTTCTATTCCTAAGGAATAGATGTGCTGTCACTGACTGCAATGATAAGCTTGCCTTAACAGGCAAAAGAGTTGAAAATGTATACGTAATCAATATGAATAGTTCTTAATCTGAGAACGTGTGCTTTATCTCTAAAGATCCTCTGATGTAAATTGGTTATGGCATAAAAGACTATCTCATCTCAACTTTAAGACAGTTAATGAACTGTCTCAAAAGGAACTTGTCAGAGATCTCCCAAATCATTGCTTTGCAAAGGAATCTCTTTGCTCAGCGTGTGAAAAGGGAAAGCTGACAAAAGCATCTTTCAGATCTAAACAAGTTTCTTCAGTAACCTCACCTCTTCAACTACTCTATATGGATCTCTTTGGACCTGTTAATGTCCAATCTGTATCTGAAAAGAAATACGCCCTTGTGATTGTTGATGAATATTACAGATACACATGGGTATTCTTTCTTCGATCCAAGAGTGACACCCCTGATATGATAATCTCGTTTATCAAAAGGATGGAAGTTCTGAACAATCTGACCGTTCGTTTCATGAGAAGTGATCATGGTACTGAATTCAAGAACAATACCCTGATGAATTTCTTTGATGAAAAAGGTATCTCTCATAACTTCTCTTCAGTGAGAACTCCTCAGGAAAACGGTGTTGCTGAAAGAAGAAACCGAACTATCATTGAAGCAGCTCGCTCAATGCTCAGCGAATCACGCCTTCCAACTCAATTCTGGGCCGAAGCAGTCAATACAGCGTGCTTTACTCAAAATCGATCCCTGATTGTGAAGCGATTCAAGAATACCCCTTATGAATTATTTCATGGAAGAAGACCTACTCTGAAGTATCTTCACATCTTTGGATGCAAATGCTACATTCTGAATGACAGAGATCATTTGGGATAGTTTGATCCAAAAGCTGATGAAGGAATTTTTCTTAGGTACTCCTCTATATCTAAGTCTTTCAGAATCTTCAACAAACGAAGACAACATGTTGAAGAATCCATGCATGTCAATTTTGATGAATCTCGTGCTACCCCCTCTTCTCCTATCCCTGAAGAAGATGAAGAATTGAATGCTTGGATGAAGTCTCATTATGGGGAACCTGAAACTTATTTCAACAATCAACCTTAAGCTGAATTAAGTGATGATGAAATCCCTGACATACCTACTAACAGTGATCCATCTTCAGGGATCAATGTTACTCCTCTCAATCAGAATCCTCCTTCTGATGCATCTTCTGGAAATTCCTCAGGTGAATATTCAAGCTTCATCCTCTGCAAATCAAACCTCTGAGTCTCCTCAAATGATTTTGAATGATGATGTACCTGTTGCTGAAACAACAAATAGCATCCCTGAAGAAGAAGAACTAGTCGCTGAATCTGAGGTTGATCTCTCTCCTCAACCACCAACTCAGCGATGGACTGCAAATCATCCACTAAATCAGATTATTGGTGATCCTAATGCAGGTATCAAAACGCATAGAGGTACAGGTAATATATGTCTCTATGTTAATTTCATATCTCTCTCTGAACCTAAAAAGATAGATCAAGCTATCTCTGATCCTAGCTGGATTTCAACTTTGCAAGAAGAGCTAACTGAGTTTCGTAGAAACAAAGTTTGGAATCTTGTTCCTAGACCATCTGGTAAAACCGTGATTGGAACCAAATGGGTATTTAGAAATAAGCTAGATGAAAACGGGACTGTTATTCGCAATAAGGCTAGACTTGTCGCTCAAGGATACAGACAGGAAGAAGGTATTGATTACGATGAAACCTTTGCACCTGTAGCTCGTTTAGAAGCTATAAGACTTTTCTTAGCTTATGCTGCCCATAAAGACTTCAAAGTTTTTCAAATGGATGTTAAAAGTGCTTTTCTAAATGGGAAACTCAGCGAGGAAGTTTATGTTGAACAACCCCCTGGTTTCTCAGACCCCAACCATCCTGGTTATGTTTTCAAATTTGAAAAAGCTCTTTATGGGTTAAAACAAGCTTCTAGAGCTTGGTATGATACTCTTTCTAAATCTTTCTTAAAGAAAAATTTATTCGTGGAAAAATTGACCAAACTCTCTTTTTAAGAAAATATAAAGGTCATACCATACTCGCTCAAATATATGTCGATGACATTATCTTTGGTTCCACAAGATCCAAATTATATACTCATTTCGCTGCAAGAATGCAAAAGCAATATAAAATGAGTATGATGGGTGAACTAACGTATTTTCTAGGTTTGCAGATAAAACAATCTGACAAAGGAATCTTTATTTGTCAAAGTAAATACGTTAAAGATATGCTGAACATGTTTGATATGAATCAATGCTCAACGATGAAGACTCCTATGGCCCCTCCTCTGACTCTGAATAAGGACCCAAATGGGAAACCTGTAAATGTCACCGCCTATCGAGGGATGATTGGGTCTATGCTATATCTTACAGCGAGTAGACCTGATATCATGTACTCTACATGTCTTTGTGCTCGGTATCAAGCTGAACCGAAGGAACCTCATCTTATCGCTGTAAAGCGTATCTTCAGATACCTGAAAGGAACTCCTAATCTAGGTCGTTGGGATCCCAAAGGCTCAGGGTTCGATCTAATTGGTTACTCTGATAGTGATTTTGCAGGTTGTAAGATAGATCGAAAGAGCACCACTGGTGGGTGTCAACTACTAGGTGGTAAATTAATTAGTTGGACAAGTAAAAAGCAAAATTCTGTGTCCACCTCCACCGCTGAAGCTGAATATGTAGCCGCTGGAAGTTGTTGTGCTCAAATCCTTTGGATGAGAAATCAACTCAGAGACTATGATTTCATGCTCTCCAAGATCCCTATTTATTGTGATAGTACCAGTGCTATTGGAATTGCCAACAACCCTATACTTCACTCGAAAACCAAGCATATTCAGATTCGATATCACTTTATCAGAGATCATGTTATGAATGGTGAAATTGAACTTCATTTTGTACCCACGGAATATCAGCTCGCTGATCTTTTCACCAAGCCTCTTGATGAAACTAGATTCAATCTACTAATCAGCGAACTTGGTATATTGAACGCTGAATAATTCTTACTCAGCGAACAACAAACAGTGATACAAATAAGTCCTCTATTTACCATTCATCAAACTCTGATTCAGCAATATCTGTCCTATCTTACTCAGGTATTAACTTCTAAAAACCTTTCCACTTCCTGATGTTTCTTTAATCAGGGAATGAATTTGAAAACATAAAACTCATCACTGACAATCTTTTATTGTTTTCGATGAATATTTTCAAAGATAATGATTAATCTTTCCAAATAGATAATTATCATTATATTTTTATAAATAAGAAAAGGACACCTCAGACCTTTTCTGATACAAGACTGATCACGACGTTTCCCTTCCAATTCCTTTCTAGGGACGTGCGCCATGTCATCATTTTTTTTTCAAAAAGCTAAAACCGTCATTTAGCTATCCGTGTCTCTCTCCTCGTGCTATTTAAGCAAATCCTTGCCTCATTTCTCTCTTTACGCTCTCAACGTTTCCAAAAGGCAAGAATTCACTAAGCTTCTTAAAGTTTTCTCAACAACACCAAGAACACGCACTTGTGCGTTTTCCTTCTCGAACTCCACTAAGGTTTGATCTAAACCTTACACTTTAATCAGGAAACATCTTGTTTCTTTTCTCTTCAAAACCATTCAAAACCCTGTTCTAAGTCTTTTCCTTAAGAACATAAGATTTTTTTTAATCCATCTTTTATTCTATACCTATTTTTTTAAATATACCAAACTTTTTAAAACACATTTGGTATTTTTATTTGTTTTATTTTGCTTTGCTATCACAAGTATTTTGATCTTGTTCTTCGAAACACTTGTTTCTTTTCCTTACATTTGGTATTCTATATACCAAAAATATGGTTTATACATTTTGTATTAAACCATGATTTTTCTATTTGGTGTTCCTATCTATGCTACAACAATGGCCTCTTCAAGCAAGGTTGCTGAAACCACTCTCGTCTCTGACATGCTGGTTGCTGCTGCGGTGTGCCACTTTCCTCTGGAACAAGCCACGTTCAAATCTTGCAACTACCTTGCACTTGTGGACATCCCTGCTGAATGTTTACAATTCGCTGAAGGCGCAAGATTCATCAAGGCGTGCCCACTGATGTATGCATTCGTGCATAATCCAATTGGAATCTCCTCTCATCTTCAGGCCCTATGGTACACGGCTCACTGTACCACCTACACAACTGACAAGGGCAAAGCACTCCCTGCTATTGGATTCACCATTCCCACTCTCGACCACTTCGTCTTCACTTCTAGTTTCTTGAGGCAGGCTTTTCGCCTCCCTGCTCGTGTCTAGAATGAGAAATGGGCCGCTGAACCGACAAAACAACAGATCGACTCCTTCCTCGACTCCATTGGCTACGCTTGGGAAAACGCCTCTCTTAAGACCGTGGGATCCAAGCTGGAAAAGAAGAGGTTACCTGCTCGCTGACAGTATATCTTCACCCAGGTCATTCAGTGCCTGGGTTCCAAGACTGGCTCTCATGATCAAGCCAGTAAACATTTTCAGGATATAGGCTTCGCTCTCTGCACGGGCTACTAGCTGAATTTCGCTGATTACATAATCAGTGGTATGTACAACAGGGTGAAAGCTGCAAGCAGGCACTCTGTCATCCCCTACACCAGATTCTTCGCAACAATCATGGAACATGCTTTCGGGGATGAGTACCCCAAGACAGCTAACTACTCATTCTCTATGGTGGGAAAGAAGTCCCTGGACATTGAGGAACGTCCAGGTGATGCTCCCTTTACACCATACATGCTGACGATCATTGGAGCTCCTGCCTCCGTGTCTAGCTCACTGAAAAGCCCATCAGTGAGTATCCCTGAAACTTCAGCCCCCAAGAAGAAACTACCAACTGATGGTCACAAAAAGACCATCGCAACCAAGCTAAAGAAGCCAAGGGTGGTGATCTCTCAACAGACCACTCACTCTCATTCTGGTGTACTACCAACACCATCTACAACCCCAGCTACTTCAACGATTTTCTATTCCGTTGTTGCTTCTTCAGCATTACCACCGCATTCAGCGACCACGGTCACTGGAAGCGTATTAGTCAGCTCCGCTGAAGCTGTCTTAGGTAATACTTTCACAGCCTTCTACTCTTCTTCTATCCCCTCTTCTTTGGTCCTCACATCAACATATGATTCAGAGATAGTTGTCCCTATCTCTGATGATGGTGAAACGCACGCAGTCCAAACCTCAGTGTTGTTTAGGCACTCTGAGTTTTGGAAGGCCAGTATCACAGGACCTCAGAATGTCTCTCACAGGCATTCTAAGACAATGGCTAGTGATCCTCATGACACTACCTCTGCACCAGTGGTCCTTGAGAGTAATCCTCATGATGCTCTCAAGGGTTATAACATGCCTTCTCATCCGTCATCTAACCCAGAGCTCTTTTTGGCTGCTTTGTCTATGTTGTCAACAGGTGTCCCTCCTCTCTTCACCACAGCGCCAACTACTACCACCACCAAGGCTGCTGCTGCTCCTCTCAGCAAGGACAAAGGGAAATCCCCTCAGCAACCATGGACTTCTGCCAGACTCATGAAAGTCAAAACAGAGAAGGCTGCTCCCAAGCTTCCTCCCTTCCTAGCTGAACTTCCCCCCATTGTTCTTCCTAGCCCAACATTCCCTGCAATTGACTTTTTAGTCAAGGAATGTGCTCACACCAGGGCAAAGGTTGAGCATTTACAGAAGTCTGCTGAGTTCATCTTCCGGACAGTGGTTGGAACTCCAGGGATCAAGACCGCTGTCAACAATATTCTCAGCGACATACAGTCCCTGAAGGAAGACAATCGGGCGCATGGTCAGTCCATTGCCCGTCTGGAGAAGAAGATGGATGACCAAGATCTGGTGCTTGAGTCTATTCAAAAGACTCAATCTGACATGATGCAGTTGCTGACAAAGCTCTCTGAGAGTAGCTCCTCTTTCTCCACTGCTGATCGGACATCCCTGAATTCAGTCCTTGAGCACCAAGAGCGCCATGAAGGTAAGCTGAAGGACATTCAAGGGAATGTACGTCTGCTGATGGTGCACCGTCTCCCTATGGCAGTTACAATGTCGTCGCTATAGGTTACATAAATTTTTTTAAT
The DNA here is from genome assembly GCA_036898165.1 of Silybum marianum. Classification (NCBI taxonomy): domain Eukaryota; kingdom Viridiplantae; phylum Streptophyta; class Magnoliopsida; order Asterales; family Asteraceae; genus Silybum; species Silybum marianum. The sequence goes on from CM072543.1 coordinate 22,141,940, forward strand.
CAAAAATAAGTTGACACTTATGGCGACGACATTTTGTCGCTATAGACTACGGTAAAAAATATAATAAAATAATTTTAAAATAAAAATAATAATAAAATAATTTTAAAATAAAAATAATAATTTTAAAATAAAAAAAATAATTAAAAAAAAATAATTTTAACTTTTGGCGACGACTTCTAGCGACGACAATGGCGTCTCTATAGGTAGTGAAGTATAGCGACAACTTATCTTGTCTCAGTCAAGCAACAGCAACAAACTTTCAGAGTCGACACTATAAGTGTATTACGACGACTTCTTAACCTTTAGCGACGACTTTTGTCGTTGCTATAGCTTTGGTTTCTTGTAGTGTACATCAAGCAGGTAGGACCTTCCCTCACTGAAGGTGTAGTGGAAGAAGAACAGGATGAAGATGATGATGATGATGATGATGAGTATGAAGAAGCCATCCATCATTATGGGGGAGGCAATGATGATGATGAAGATGATGATATAGGAAGTGCTTTGGAGCACTTCAATATGTCAAGGCCAGAAGTCTCTCATCAGGAGCCTTTGGGGGACGGACAACATCCCTCTCAGGGATAGTTTGGTCCCTCAGGCAAAGGAAATAATGTGGCAGAAGCTGATGCCACCATCTGTTTAACCGAGGGGGAGACCACTGTCGAGGTATCTCTTCCTCTCATTCTCTTCTCTGCTCCAATCTCTGAACCTCTCACCTATCCCTCTTTCTCTCCACCAAATTTTGGCTCTGATAAAACTCCTTCTACCTCTCCTTGTCTCAATGAGCCCAGTCCCCTAAAGGACTCCACTTTTCGGAAGGAACCTTCATCTGAAAAGCAGTTTATGTACATATCTGACTCTGACTCTGAAGAAGGCCTCATTCCTAGACGCCGCGCTCAGAGACCACTAATAAGTGAGCCTACTCGAAAGATGTGGTGGAAAGAGCACTGGATCAGCTTCTTCAGAGGATGTCACAACATGTACAAGTTCCACCTCTCCCTGAGCCTACTCGAAAGAAAAGATCAAATGCTGAAGGAGGTTCATCTTACAAAAGTGATCATGAAACCAAATTCAACTATGAAAGCATTCTCGGTCATCTGGAAATCCCTAACATCTCAATGCTCAGAGTCTCTCTCCCTCAAGACAGAAAATATGAAGAAAATGAAATCATCACCTTCCCTTAACCAGGCATGGTCTTCTTGGATAATGATAGTTTCCTAGGGATCTTCAGAAACAGCGAGATCAGCAAAGCTCCATCAGCCTTCATCAAAATCATGCATCACTACTGCTGGTCAGATGAACCGCTAATGAATAGACAGAAGAGACTCTATGAAAAATGAAATGCGAAGAAGACACGAAAAGCTCTCTGACTAATTTTTTTTCTTTGTATTTCTCTTCAGTATATTGTACTTCCCTTTACTTGCAAATTTGTAATTTCATTTTTCATGTAATATCTTCAGATTATTAATGAAATTTCAAATGAAGTACTCTACTCCAACTGTGTACTGAAAAGATCCCTAAAAATAGTAAATGGGACAATGAACATAAGAGTTCTAACTTCTTTACTTATCTCCTTGCTCACTGATATTTCTCTCTAAAATTTAAATCAGTGAATGTACTTAAGGCATCTACTTGTAAAAATTGTGTTTTCATATCCTTATAAATGAACCTCAATAGATATAATAGATTAGCTGAAAAAGATCTCACAGATTAGTACTTAAAACAATTTCTTAATTATTTCTTAAGTCCTTACTAATCCCTTCAAGTAACTTTCTCATATTACTTAATCATAATCAAATAGGGGGAGATTGTTGATCATAACTCCTCTCAGTGATTTGAATATGATTCCTCTTTACACTTAGTGAAATTCATTGTTTAAGCTTAAGTTCAAATTCAGCGATAAGCATACGCTGACTGCCATCAGCGATCGCTGAAGATCAAGGAACCTTAAGCTTAACTCTGAAGATCTGAAGATCAGCGATCACACCAAATGACCATTCAACGAAAGTCAAAGACCAAGCTAAAGAAAGAGAAAATCAGCTACGTGACCTGAAGCGGTTCAGCGATAGCAAAGATTATCTATCCAAAGTGTGAAGTCTTGTGAAGCCTCAGCGATACTGAAAGTTCATCCTTGAAGATTCAGTCTTAACGATCAAGTGAAGCTTCTCATACAAGATTAACGTTAACTTGATCCTCGATGCACAAAAGACAAAGCCTATACTATGCCAGAGAAGGACGTACGAATTGTCTCTTATGTCCCCATCATATCTGATATGGTACTGTTCATATGCGGCCAAAAACATGGCTATATTCTGAGCAAAGGACAAGTCTCTTATGGATGCTTGCCACGTTGCACTTACCTTTTGTCTTGCATTAAATGCAAACGGGTATAAATAAGATGAAGATATCTTCTTCATCTATGTGCATGCAACCTTCTGTCTTAACCCTTCTGTATTGCTTCTTGCTTCTTTCTTGTGCATCACTCTTAGTGATTTCTTAGTTACAATAGAATGGGTTTAAACTTGTTCTAATTCCGCTTGTAACTGTAAATTTGTTTATGCAATATTAACTAATTTAAAAACCAAAAATCTGTGTGTTTGTATTCAACCCCCCTTTACAAACTGTTTTTATATCCAAGAACTCTTGTAGACTCCTTAGGGACCAACACTCCCCCTCGATGTTGTCAGCGGGGAGAACATGCACCACCAGGGTATGCATATTGGACCCAATGTCCTTCAGAGAATCGGTGTGCGTAGTCTGGATCTGAAGGACTTGGTTCAGCGAAGTCCGATCAGCAGCAGTGAAGGAAGAGCTAGCTTCATGCATCTTGGTCAGCATTTGCATCATGTCGGACTGAGTCTTCTGAATAGACTCGAGCACCTGGTTTTATGCTTCTACCTTCTTTTCCAACTTGGCAAGGGCTTGCTCGTGAGCCAGATTATCAGCCTTGATTGCCTAAATGTCAGTGTAGACATTGTTGATGGTGGTCTTCATCCCTGGAGTACCAGCGACCGTCTGAAAGATGAACTCAGCAGACGTCTGAAGGTTGTCTACCCTAGCCCTTGTGAGAGCACATTCATTGACCAAGAAGTCAATATCAGGGAATGTGGGGCTAGGAAGAACAACCTTGGGAACCTCTACAACGAAAGGAGGAAGCTTGGAGGAAAATTTCTCCTGCTTAATCCGGCGCAGATCAGCATCCGTCTTTGGTTGCTGAGGAGATTATCCCTTGCTAACACTGGAGGGAGCAGCAACAGCAGCAGTCTTGGTGGTAGTGATGGTGGTCGCTGAAGTAGAGAGAGGAGGTGCAATACCTGATGACAACATAGACAGAGCAGCCAAAAAGAGCTCGGGTTAGATGAAGGGTGACAAGAAATGTTATTTACCTTGAGAGTATCATGAGGATTACTCTCAGGGACAACGTGTACTACGGTAGTGTCATGTGGATCATTAGCCTGTGTCTTAGTATGTCTGTGAGAGACATGCTGAGGTCCTGTTGTACTGGCTTTCCAAAGTTTAGATTGTCGAAATAACACTGAAGTTTGGACAACATGTGATTCAACATCATTAGAGATAGGGACAACTATCTCTGAGTCATATGTTTGTGTGAGGACCAAAAAAGAGATGGTGGAAGAAGAAGAGAAGGCTGTGAATGTAGTACCTGATCCAGCTTCAATGGAGCTGGCTATAACACGTTCAGTGACCGGAGTCGCTGAAGGTGGTGGTAGTGTTGAAGAAACGGCCACAGATGCAGAGACCATTATCGTGGCTGTGGCTACAGAGGACGTTGGTATTACGCCCGAATCAGGAAGGGAAGTCTTTTGAGAGACTCCCTTCTTTGGTTTCTTTGCCGCCGGCTTGTGAGCGATGGTCTTTTTGTGACCATCGGTTGGTTCCTTTCTTTTGGAGGGAGTGGAGGTGTCTGGGATACTCACTAATGGGTCGTTCAGTGAGACGGACACAGTTGCTGCTGCTTCAATGAGTTGCAGCATGTATGGAGTGTAAGGAGCATCATCTGAATGGACATCAATGTCCAGAGACTTCTTGCCGACCATGGAGAAGCTTTGGTTGGCGACCTTTAGATATTCATCCCTGAAGGCAGACTCCATGATGGTTGCAAAGAACCTAGGGTAAGGAGTGAATTGGTTCCTCTTTCCAGCTTTCACCTTATTGTACATGTCACTGAATATGTAGTCTGCATAATTCAACTTGTAGTTTGTGCAGAGAGCGTAGCCAAGGTCTTGGAAGTGCTTGCTGGCCTGATCATGAGAGCCAGTGTTGGAACCCAAGCACTGAATCACTTGGGTGAATATGTATTGCCAGCGAGCTGGAAGCCGCTTCTTCTCCATCTTTGATCCTACTGACTTTGCGTCGGGGTTCTCCCATACGTAGCCAATAGAGTCGAGAAATTCCTCTGTCTACTCCTTGGTGGGCTCAGGGGCCCAACACTGATTCTTACCTCGTGAGGGGAGGTGAAGAGCATTCCTTAGAAATCCTGAGGTGAATGCGAAGGGGCCAAGAATGGGGATAGTGAAGGCTATGGCAGGGAGCTTGTTTCCCTTGTTAGTAGTGAGTGTCGTGCAGTGAGCAGTGTACCAGAGAGCCTGAAGGTGAGCAGTTATGCCAATAGGGTTGTGCACGACTGCGTACATCAGGGGACAAGTCTTGATGAAAGTTGCACCATCGTTGAAGTGAGCCTTATCAGCAGGGATGTCCACCAAGGCAAGGTAGTTGCATGCCTTGAAGGTGGCTTGTTCCAACTCGAAGAAGCAGGGAGGAGCTTTTTCCAAGACAATTGGGGCACGTTCGTCAACGTGAGTAGTTTTGCTTGAAGAAGCCATTTCTGTTTCAAAGATTGGAACACCAAAGAGAAAGATCATGGTTTAATATAGAAGGAATAAACCAGAAAATGTATTTGGTACAAAGATTACCAAAACTTGTAGAAGAAAAACAAGTGTTTTGATGAACAAAGATCAAAATACTTGTTATTAACACAATTTATAGAAAAGGGTGAAAAAAAACTTGGTAAAAAAAATACCAAAAATGGTCTTGTGTTCTAAACGAATCTAGAACACGTTTTGAGAAATAATTAGGGTTTTATCACATGTATTTTAGACTTTAAAACATGATTTAATTAAAAGAAAGTTATAAGTTTAAATTTAAAGATGTGATAAACGACATTGTTGTTGTTGTTTTAAGTAAAGAATAAGGGTTAGATCAAACCTTAAAAGTTAAAAACAAAGAAAAACGCACAAATTTGTGTTCTTGGTGTTCTTGAAGAAGGCTTGAAGATTCAAGGATGATTCTTGCTTTTTGAGAGTAATGAGCGTGTAAAGAATCAAATGAAGAAATGAATTGCTTAAATAGCAAGAGGAGAGAGAAAAGGATAGCCAAACGACGGTTTTAGCTTTTTGAAAAGTAATGATGACCTAGCGCATGTTCCTAGAAAAGAGTGGGAAAGGAAACGTCGTGGTCCGTCATGTGTCAGATAAAGGTCTGACGTGTCCTTTTCTTATTTGAAAATTTTGAAAACGATTATCATTTAAAAATGTTAATCATTATCCTTAATTTCTTCATCAATTGACAATAAAGGATTGTCAGTGATGAGTTTTTAGTTTGAAGACTTTCCCTGAACAAAAATATTTAGAGAATGTAAAGATTTAGAAGTTCATACCTGAGTGAGAATGATCAAGTACCGCTGAATCAGAGTTCAGAGAATGGAGAATTATTCAACGTTTAACATACCCAGTTCGCTGATGAGTAGATTGAATCTAGCTTCATCCAGAGGCTTGGTGAAAAGATTAGCGAGCTGATATTCAGTTGGTACAAAATGAAGTTCCACTTCTCCATTCATCACATGATCTCTGATAAAGTGGTATCGGATCTCAATGTGCTTGGTTTTCGAGTGAAGCACATGGTTATTTGCAATTGCAATAGCACTAGTGCTATCACAATAGATAGGGATTTTGGAAAGCTTGAGATCGTAGTCTCTCAGCTGATTTCTCATCCATAGGATTTGAGCACAACAGCTACCAGCGGCTACGTATTCAGCTTCAGCGGTAGATATGGACACAGAGTTCTGCTTCTTACTAGTCCAACTTATCAACTTACCACCTAATAGCTGACATCCACCAGTGGTACTCTTCCTATCAATCTTGCATCCTGCAAAATCACTATCAGAGTAACCAATTAGATCGAACCCTGAGCCTTTGGGATACCAAAGGCCCAGATTAGGAGTTCCTTTCAGATAACTGAAGATTCGCTTTACAGCGATGAGGTGAGATTCCTTTGGTCAGCTTGATACCGAGCGCAGAGACTGTAGAATACATGATATCAGGTCTACTCGCTGTAAGATACAGCAGAGATCCGATCATCCCACGATAGGCAGTGATATTGACAGGTTTCCCATTTGGATCCTTATTCAAGGTCAGAGGAGGTGCCATCGGGGTCTTCATTGCTGAGCATTGATTCATATCCAACTTGTTCAGCATGTCTTTAACATATTTACTTTGAAATGAAAATTCCTTTGTCAGATTGCTTAATCTGCAAAACCTAGAAAATATGTTAGTTCACCCATCATACTCATTTTATATCCTTTCTTCATTCTGTTTGCAAAACGAGTGCATAGTTTGAGTCTTGTGGAGCCAAAGATAATGTCATCAACATATATTTGAGCAAGAATAGTATGACCTTTGTATTTTCTTAAAAATAGGTTTGGTCAATTTTTCCACGAACAAATTTTTCTTTAAGAAGGTATTTTGAGAGAGTATCATACCAAGCTCTAGGAGCTTGTTTTAACCCGTAAAGAGCTTTTTGAAGTTTAAAAACATAACCAGGATGGTTTGGATCAGAAAACCCAGGAGGTTGTTCAACATAAACTTCCTCGCTGAGTTTACCATTTAGAAAAGCACTTTTAACATCCATTTGAAAAACTTTAAAGTCTTTATTGGTAGGATAAGCTAAAAAGAGTCTTATGGCTTCTAATCTAGCAACAAAAGCGAAGGTCTCATCATATTCAATACCTTCTTCGTGTCTGTATCCCTGAGCAACAAGTCTAGCCTTATTGCGAATTACAGTGCCGTTTTCATCCAGCTTATTTCGAAAACCCCATTTGGTTCCTATTACAGTTTTATTAGATGGACGAGGAACAAGATTCCAAACTTTGTTTCTACGAAACTCAGTTAGTTCTTCTTGCATGGCAGAGACCCAACTAGGATCAGAGATAGCTTGATCTATCTTCTTAGGTTCAGAGAGAGAAATAAAATTAACATAGAGACATATATTACCTGTACCTCTACGAGTCTTGATACCTGCATTTGGATAACCAATGATTTGATTTATTGGATGATTTGCAGTCCATCGCTGAACTGGAGGTTGAGGTGATTGATCAACAATAGATTCAGCGATTTGCTCTCTTTCAGGGAGGATGTTGGTCGTTTCAGCGACAGGTTCTTCATTTAAGATCAATTCTGGAGGTGATTCAGAAGTTTGATTAGTAGAAGATGAAGCTTGGTTATCCACTGAAGAATTTCCTAAAGAAGTATCAGATGGAGGAATTTGATTGAGAGGTGTGATGTTAATCCCTGATGATGATGGATCGTTGCTTGATATTGGAAGATTAGGGATCCCATCATCATTGTTTTCAGCATTAGGTTGGTTGCTGAAATAAGTTTCAGGTTCCCCATAATGAAATTTCATCCATTCATTCAACTCCTCATCTTCTTCAGGGATAGGAGTAGAATTAGTTGGGCATGATTCATCAAAGTTGACGTGCATAGATTTTTCAACGTGCTGTCTTCTCTTGTTGAAGATTCTGAAAGACTTGGATACAGAAGAGTATCCAAGAAATATCCCATCATCAGCTTTTGGATCAAACTTGCCCAAATGATCTTTGTCATTCAGAATATAACATCTACATCCAAAGATGTGTAGATATTTCAGAGAGGGTCTTCTTCCATGAAATAGTTCATAGGAGGTCTTCTTGAATCGCTTCACTATAATGGATCGATTCTGAGTAAAGCACGCTGTATTGACTGCTTCAGCCCAAAATTGAGTAGGTAGATGTGATTCGCTGAGCATTGAGAGAGCTGCTTCAATAATCGTTCGATTTATTCTTTCAGCATCACCGTTTTGCTGAGGAGTTCTTACTGATGAGAAGTTGTGAGTGATTCCCTTTTCTTCAAAGAAATTAATCAAGGTACTGTTCTTGAACTCAGTACCATGATCACTTCTCATGGAGCGAACAATAAGATTATTCAGGACTTCCATTCTTCTAATAGCTATAATAACGTCAGGTGTATCACTTTTGGATCGAAGAAACAATACCCATGTGTATCTGGAATATTCATCAATTATCACAAGAGTGTACTTCTTTTCAGATAGAGATTGGACATTGACAGGTCCATATAGATCCATATGGAGAAGCTGAAGAGGTGAGGTCACTGAAGAAACTTGTTTAGATCTGAACGAGGCTTTTGTCAATTTTCCCGTTTCACACGCTGAGCAAAGAGATTCCTTTGCAAAGGTATGATTAGAGAGATCCCTGACAAGTTCTTTTATAGACAATTCATTGATTGTCTTAAAGTTCAGAATGAGAGTTATTCATGTTAATGACATATACATTTTCAACTCTTTTGCCTGTTAAGGCAAGTTTGTCATTAGAATCAGTGACAACACATCTATTCTTTAGAAATAGAACTTTGAAGTCTTTGTCACATAGCTGACTAATGCTCAATAGATTGTGCTTTAGTCCTTCAACATAAGCCACTCGACTAAATGAAGTGGCTCCGTTGGATAGAATTCCATAACCTTTAGTGTATCCTTTGCCATTTCCACCAAAGGTCATTGAGGATTAATTTTTCTGCCAGTCATGTGCCTTGAGCATCCACTATCAAGATACTGGATACCTTTGGCACTCTGCATACAACAAAAGGATTAATTTTTCATAGGTACCCATATTACTATGGGTCCTGCTGTGTTAGTGGAAGGAGTGGCGGAAGAGCTACTAGCTGAAGAATTCTCTTCAGTGGATATCTTCGCCTTGGAAGGTTTCCCAACCTTGGTGGATTTCACTATCGCTGATTTATCAGTTTGAGCTACTTTCTTTCCATGAGCTAATTTTTCAGCTTTAGTAGCATTAGGACATTTGCTGGCAATGTGGGTAGTTTCACCACAGTGATAGCATTTCCTATATTTGTGAGTAGGTTTGGAATTGAAAGATTTCAGAGTGCGAGAAGAATTATTCTTAGGAGCAGAGCCTAGAATTCCTTTGTCCGATGTCCTTGGGGGTATAACAATCTTTTCAGGGATAGGTGTAAGATCGATCTTAAATGGGAGTTGATCGCTGAATAGATCCAGGGATTTTCTTTCCAGGGATAGGTGTACAGAGGGAACAAAGGAGTTCTTTTTCTATTTCTGAAAGTTTTTGATTTTAGGAACGTGGTCAGGAACTTTGTTCTTGATCATTTTCATAGAATCATTAGATTTAAGACCAGTCAAATTTTCAGAGGAAGAAGGATCAGGAATTGAAGAGACGAACATTCTGAATTTCAACATGGAACGATCATTCTCTGATTCTTCTTTATCAGGGTTATATCCTAACCCACTTTTGACTTTCAGAGGGATTTGAGCATTGATGATCTCGCTAACTTTATCAGAGGCCTTGCACCATCCTTCGATGGTAGCCTTTTCAGCCTTAAGATCAACGATGGCCTTTTCCTTTTAAGTGATAGCTTGTTGTCTCTCAATACTAATTGTTTGATTTACAAAGACTTGATCTTTTAGGGAATCTTCAATCTTTGTTAGTTCTTTGATTTTTAAATGACAATTTTTCAATTGTTTAGTAAGATCAATATTAATTTGTTCAGCTTTAATCTTTCCATTTAGAGCACTGTAAAAATCAACGAGTCATAACATCGAGAGCGGACAAGTTATCACTTTCAGGTATAGAGGAGTTTATAGGAATGTTTACCTGAGTTGAAGGAGACTCTGAGCAGGAAGTTTCAGAGACTTCTTCAGCCTCTTCAATTCTCGCCACTAGACAGAGGAAAGCAAGATCTTCTTCATCGGAGCCTGATTCATCAAATGTTTTGGTCGAATCTTCTTCTTGATCCCAGTAAACTTCTTCAACAATTAGACCTTTGCCATTTTGCTGGTTCTTTTTCAGATCTCTGTATTTATTTTTTTAATTTAAAGTACTTTTCCTTTTTATCAGAGTTCTGAGAGGTGGTGGGAGCAGCTACTTTCTTAGATCTACATTCGCTAGCAAAGTGACCCTTTCGCTGACAGTTCTAGCATATAGCATATGCTTTTTCAGCGGGCAGAGTTTTTGACATATCAGAGTCAGTGATAGCAGGAGGTTTTCGAAAGTTGCTTTTTCTAGCAAATCTTTTAGAGTTGTTTGTTAGAAGTGCTAGAGAGTTATCAAACTCTGATATGTCAACATCAGTGAGTTCTTCTGAATTAGTTTGATTTAATTCAGTGATAGAGGTGATGGAAGAAGAAACTAGTTTTGATCGTTCTACCTCTGAAGTCACTAGTGCCAAAGAAGTACTTTTGGCATCCTTGATATCATTTATGAGGTTTTTTTTAAAACCTGAGATTGCTCTTCATTTAAGAGCATTCCATATAAAGCACTCAGAGAGAGAGTTTCAAGATTCTTTGACAGTTTTAGACACGTAGTGTACACTTCCCATTGTTCAAGTAGCGCCTCCATGAATTTTGTCAGTATTTCAGCATTAGAATATTCTCCGTTGACAATTTTCATGTCAATCAAGAGACAGTTAAACCTTTGGTGAATTTGAGAGAGAGTTTCACCTTTTGAGTGCAAAAAACTTTCATACCGTCTTACTAGATTAATACACCTAGTGATTTGGACTTCATCAGTCTTCATATTGAATACACAAGCTATCCCACATGGCCTTAGATGTTCTCATCTTCATAACAGAATGATAGACTTCATCTGGTAAAGACATTGCAATTATGGATCTAGCTTTAGCATCTATAGCTACTTCCTTTTTCTCTTCTTCAGTCCATTGACTAGGATTTTTGACAATTCTCCTTTCAGCAATGGCTGGAGTGGTAGTAGTGGTAGGGACACTAGCTACTAGGGCGGTAGGAACAAATGGTCCATGTTCTAGATAGTAGGGGATCTTAGGAATAGAGTCATTCTTTCCTTCCATAATGGAAAGTTATCACGACTAAATTTTGGAAGTTTAGCTAAAGATCCATTATCAATGTAGTTTGTATTAGTATTAGTCATTTTAAAATAGTTTTGTTCAAAGATATTTTCAAGAACACTGCTCTGATACCACTTGTTGGTCCCAAAGGAGTCTACAAGAGTTCAAGGATATAGAAACAATTTGTAGAACGGGGGGTTGAATACAAACACACAGATTTTTGGTTTTTAAATGAGTTTATATTGAATAAACGAATTTACAGTTACAAGCGGAATTAGAACAAGTAATAAACCTATTTATTGTAACTTAAGAAATCACAGTTGATGCACAACGAAGTAAGAAGGAAAAGAGACAGAGGTTATAGAAAATAGAAAGTAGCATGCATGAAGATGAAGAAGATATCCTCATCTTATTTATACCCGTTTGCATTTAATGCAAGACAAAAGGTATATGCCACGTGTCAAGCATTCATAGGAAGCTTGTCCTTTGTTTAAAAAGCAACCATGCTTTTGGCCGTATGTGAACAGTACCATATCAGATATGATGGGAACATATGAGACAATTAGTACGTCCTTCTCTAACATAGTATAAGGTTTGACTTTTGTGCATCGAGGATAAGATCAACATTAATCTTGTTAGAGAAGCTTCACTTGATCGCTGAACTTGAAACTTCAAGGATGAACTTTCAAAGTATCGCTGAGGCTTGACAAGACTTCACACTTTGGTTTAGATAATCCTTGCTATCACTGAACCGCTTCAGATCACTAGCTGATTGTCTCTTTCTTTAGCTTGGTGTTCGACTTTTGCTGAATGTTCTTATGGTGTGTTGGTTGATCTTCAGACCTTCAAAGGTAGACTTGAGGTTTCTGATTTTCAGCGATCGCTGATAACAATCATCGTATGCTATCGCTGAATTTAAACATAAGTTTACCAATGGAATTTCACTAAGTATATAGAGGAATCATATTCAAATCACTGAGAGGAGTTATGATCAAAAAAAGACAACTCTTTCTGATTTCGGCGTCATACCAACGCCTCCTCCAACCACTATCACGACAACGACTTCTGTGTCCGTTGCCGCTTCATCAGCACTACCACGTTTTTCAGGGACTTTGGTCACTGAAAACTTAGTCACCAGCTACACTGAAGCTGGTACATGTATTACATGCACTACCTTCTCTTCTATCTCCATGACTCAGATATGGTTGTCCCCATATCTAACGAGGTTGAGAAACGTGCTGTTCAGGAATCAGTTTTGTTTCCACAATATGATTCTTGGAAAGCTACGTGCACATGACCTAAAATGTTTCTCTTAAATATTCTCAGAGACAGGTATGTGATCCTCAGGACACAACCGTTTCAAGTTCCAACCCTGAGAGTAATCCTTTAGATACTCTCAAGGAACCCTTGCAAATATCTACTACCACCCAACTTCTTTCATCTAACCCCGAACTCTTTTTGGCTCATTTGTCTTTGTTATCTACAGGTGTCACTGATGTACCTACCTCAATCGTTGCTGCTGCTGCTGTTGATCCTCAAGGTGTCTCTGATACACCTATCTCTAAGTCTCCATATCTCAGCGTGGAGTAAATAATGAAGATCGAGAAGGAGAAAATTCAGGGAAAATCTTTTACCCAGCTCAGGGAAATACCTCCGATCTCTCTGCCTGCTCAATCTGCCTCCATCCGTATACCAACTCTTGATCATCTGGTCAATGAATATTCCCAGATAAAGCACAAGGCAGATACCCTACAGATCTCTGCAGAGTTTATCTACAATATGGTATCAGGGATACCAGCTCTGACGAATGTCGTTCTAGGCATCCAATCTGAAGTCTCATCTGAATACAGAACTGAGCAACACCATAGCTCAGAATACTTACTCAATGATTTAGTTAGGGACCCGGATTGATAAACAAGGAGAAGAGCTTGCAACACAAGGCAAGCAAATTGTAGAGATCCTCCGGCTTCTCCAAGCTTCAAATACTTCTACCTCTTCTCTCTCTGCTGTTGATAGAGAGAACTTGAGTCAGCTTTCTGCTACTTAGAAGGCCCAATTAGAGACACTTGCTAACATAAAAAGCAATGGCAGTACTTTATTGGTGTATGTTCTCCCTCAAGGAAACATAGAGAGGGAGAAACTCGCAAAAGAGCTTGAGGAGCACCTCACTAAAGAAGCGAGTGAAGTTCTTAAGAACGCCGAACCTTCCCAGCAAGACATTGATGCTCTGAAAACCCTCATTCCCGATGAAGGTGAAGAAGAAGAAGAAGAAGAAGAAGAAGAAGAAGAAGAAGAAGAAGAAGAAGAAGAAGAAGAAGAAGAAGAAGAAGAAGAAGAAGAAGATAATGAAGGTCCTTCATTATCTCTCAGAGATGAAGATGATGATGACGATGATGATGATCCTTCAAACTTCTTCAAATCTGCTTGTCCAGGGAGAACACAATCAAGGATTGTGTTCAAGGCACCCTTGGGGGCAGGCCCTCTCCAAGTTAGGGACAGTCTGATCCCTCAGGGAAGAATAAACAAGTGATGGATTCTGAAGATCCAATTCCCTAAATAAAGAGGGGGAGCTTAATATCTCTGAGGTAAGCTTTCCTTTAGAACTATACACCCCTCTCTCTGAACCCCAACCTCTCATATCCCTTCCTCTTGTTATCATTACCAATACTTCAATTATTAGAAGTATTGATGAAGTTTCTAACTCTGAACCATCTTCTCCTTCTCTCAGTGAATCGTGTCCCCTATTGGTGACTCCCATCCTGAATAAACCTTCCACGACAGATCTGTTTTCGTATATATTTGATTTAGAATATGAAGAGGAAGAAGGCCTTGTTTAGAGGCGAGTAAATCGACAGCCCATCTCTGAACTTGAAGAAGAGAAAGAAGGGTTGGGTTAATAAAGGAACTAGAAAGGACTAGAGTAAAAATCCCTCTTAGTACCTCTGGCCTTGAAGATCCTGAAGAGAAGATGAAAAAGAAAAAGAAGAACAAGAAAGCCTCAGGGTCGCTAAAGCCTTGGCAAGAGAAGAAACAATAAAAGCTAGGCAACTCAGAAGTCAACAAATAAGAGAAGCTCAACAGAGTCTCAAAGTCGCTAAAGCCTTATCTAAAAAGGAGCTAGCCGAAGAAAACTTAAGAGTCAATCCTCTCAGAGCTCAACAGAAGATTCTACAAGCTCGAAACCAAGAACATTAGAGAGCCAAGGAACAGAAAAAATGAAGAACTCGAGTGGTGTAAAAAGAAGGTAAACTTACATGTGTTCCCTAAAACAATTACAGATGTCTCCATCCAAGGAAGAAGATAAAAATCCGGTCCAAAGATAGATGTAATCTTGATCAGAAATCATAGTAAACAAAAAGAAGATCCTCGATTCTTAATGTTCTATGGTTTCTCTGAATGCTGGAGATCAGAGATGGTATCCAGAAATCAAAGTCTTAGTACAAGTCAGTTGTAGAAAGGCATTTGCATCATCTTCTGCAGTGGATATCTCAATATGTTACCGTACCTCCTGTACCCGAAAAATCCAAAAATCAAAGTCCGAATCTAAATCCGAACTTGATGAAGGTCCATCGTTCAGAAATGAACACGAGACTAAATTTGACTTTGAAAGTCTCTTCTCCCATCTTGTCCTTCCTGATCTCTCAATGCTAAATATATCCCTGTCGGCTCAACAAAAATATGAAAAAAATGAAATAACCAATGGTCCTGAACCAGGAATGATTTTTCTTGGACAATGATGGTAACCAAAAGTTTTTCAGAAACAAGGAGATTCACCTTGCTCCTGTCAAACTCCTCAAAAATCTCTATTATAACTGCTGGGAGAAAAATGATCCACTCTATCAACAAAAGAAATTTATTGAGGAAGAACTACGAAGAAGAGTACGCTGAACGATATCCGAAACCCAACTCTTAGTTTTCTCCTTCCTTTGTAGTTTCCTTCAGTGTATCGTACTTTATCTTAAATATTGTAATTTCATTTTCATATGTAATTCTTCAGATTGATTATTTAATGAAATTTAATGAAATACTTTACTCCATCTATGTACTAAAAAGATCCCTGAAAATAGTAAAAGGGACAATGAACATATGAGTTCTGATAACTTTTAAACTTCTTATTTCTCATTGATTTTATGCTCTATAATTATCAGTGAATGTACGTTCTAACTTTTATATACTTGTAAAAATTTTGATTTCATATCCTATAAATGAAACTCAATTCAGATAGTAAACTAGCTGAAAAGATCTCACAAATTAGTACATAGAACTTTTACTTTAAATTTTCTATGGCCTTACTAAATCTTTCAAGCAATTTTTCCATGTTGCTTAATCATAATCAAATAGGGGGAGATTGTTGATCCAAACTCCTTTAAGTGATTTGAGTATGATTCCTTTATATACTTGGTGAAAATTCCAAGTCTATGTTACTGTTCATATTCAGATATAGCATACACCGACTGTGCTCAGTGATCGCTAAAAATCAGGAACATCACCTAGTCTCTGAAGATCTGAAGAACAACACTCACACCAAAGACCATTCAGCGATAGTCGAAGACCTAGCTGAAGAAAGAGAAGAACAACTCGTGATCTAAAGAGGTTCAGTGATAGCAACGTCCATCTAACAAAAGTGTGAGATCTTGCATAAAGCCTTAGTGATACCTGAAGAGTTCATCCTTGAAGACTCAGTATTAGTGATCAAGTGGGGCCTACTCAGCAAGATCAAAGTTGATCTTATCCTCTATGCACAAATGTCAAACCTCCACGCCTTGTGAGAAAGGACGTACGGATTGTCCCCTATGTCCTTACCAACTCTGAATAGGCCACTGTTCATATTCGGCCAAAATTATGGTTGCTTTATGAACAAAGGACAATTTTTCAATATAAACTTGACACGTGGCATGTACCTTCTGAGTTGCATTAAATGCAACTGGTATAAATAGATAAAGATATCTTCTTCATCTCCATGCATGCTCATATCTTTTCTTGAACCTCTAATCTTATTCTTATCTTTCCTTGTGCATCATAATCTTAGTGATTTCTAGTTGTAATAAAATAGGTTTAATTACTTGTTCTTATTCTTCTTACAACTGTAATTTGTTTATTGATATAAACTTATTTAAAAACCCTAAAAGCTATGTTTGTATTCAACCCTCTTCTACAAATTGTTTCTATACTTATAAACTCTTGCAGACTCCTTGGGACCAACAAAAACTTTGAAATTTATTTGAGAAACTCTACTAGATGCAATAAACAGTGTAATATAGGCGATTAGGATAGGCAATTTTGGAGAATTTCAATCAAATCGCAGAATCAATGAAGAACACAATAGAAATTGATAAGGAAGAAATCGATAAAACCAAAAAAGAATTACCTGGATCAAATCGTCTGTTTCTTTGCTCTCTTACCAATTGAGAGTCCAGTACAAGTGCTATAGATTCAATAATCCACCACGAACAATAAACAATATGAATGAAACACCGTAGTCTGCTTGATTACTAAGAGAGAATTAGATTACAGTGTACGACTATGAAAGTTGTAATGCGGCTAATGATTTCTCTAACTATCAACCCTAGAAAACATAAACTATATATACCATATAAGTATTTACAACTTGAGCCGTTGAACTTCTATTCAACTAACAAAGTTACCCCTAACACAATCCATCGAAATACCCATCGAAAATCGCAACGTATACTCCCAAAAGTCATCGATATAATTAGAGGAATATTACAATTTCCGATGCAATCTTTGACCAATTCACCAGCTATACTCGAACCCGTGAACTCTACCCCCACCCTCCCCCATCGATTTCGCTTACTATATAAATCTCCCCCCCCCCCTTCCAAAAAATATATCTTTTCTACTTAAACCCAAAGAAATATCGATATCAAACACCTTCTATCTCCCTCTCCAATATATAAACAAACTTAAATCTCCCTCTCCATAGGATATATCTTTTCTACTCTGTTTTACGTATCGTGTAACATACGTTCAGTAAAAAAAATGCTACAAGGATATTGAATTCGACAAGTTTGAAAAATGGCTCCTGCTCGTGAAGTAAGTTTTTCGTAATATCTTTTTGTTTTATAGTAGAAAAATATGTTTGTTATGTGTTTGTTGCTATATGTTTACATGTGTATGTATCTGAATATTTTAATTTTTTTGTTATATATCCGTACATTTTATGTATATCTTAAACAATGTATAAATATAAATAAATAAAACATATTTTGTTATGTGTTTGTTGTTAGACTACCCACATCCATGAGTTTTAGCGATCTGAAATAAGAATATGACAAAAACATTAAATAAAAAAAGCAAAAACATTTTACAACGAACGATCTCATCGCCACACAACATCAGATTGATCAACTTTTTGGAGGTTTAAATTGACACGTGTCACATTATGATTGGATATGGAAATATTTTTAGGATACGATTTATCTAATTAAAAATCAGACTTTTATAAAATAATTAAAACTAAAAAATATACCAAAATTCATGGTTTTCAATTCCCTATAAATAGAGACCAAAAAAATCTGTCAAATAACAAGTATTTTGACCTTGTTCATCAAAACACTTGTTTTTCCCAAACTTTTGGTATTCTTTGGACCAAAACTTTCTGGTTTATACATTTTTGTATTGAACCATGTTCTTTCTATCTGGTTTTCCAATCCCTGTAACATAAATGGCCAACACATCTGAGAATGTTGTCTTTGCTGCTTAAGAAACTCTTCCAATCACTGTATTTCAAGCTGCTAAGGAAGCCACCTTGGAGATTCTTCTCGATCGTGCCTACCTCAGGGATGGAGCCGTGTTCCTGAAGAAATGCCAGCCGAACTATGCTTTCTGTCACACACCCATTGGGATCACTGCTCATCTCTAACAATTTTGGTATACAGCTCACTGCACGACCAAAATGACTGACAAGTGTGTATCCCTCCCTGCTATCGGCTTCACGATCAGCATGGGTTATTTGGCCATCACTACCGGAGATATCAGGACTGCTCTACGATTCCCGACAAAGGAGAAGGGTCAGCAATGGGAGCCTGAACCCACCAAGGAAAAAATTGTAAGGTTTTAGTAAAACTACTACCACATGATATAGGCAACGGAAGCATATTTAAAAATTATCAATAATGGCAATACTAACAACATATAATAAACCATACGTTCTAGATATTTAACTACAAAAGGATGAACATAAATTACTTACTTGGATATTGTGATTGTCGAAAACCACAATTATGAATCAAACCTTTTTGATCTCACTTCTTGGATGTCAAGGACCAATAGTATGAATCCCTCTAGTGGCTCACACTTAAGAACACCAAAATCTAAAAATCAAGAAGAGGTTTAAATCTTAAACCCTTATTAGGGTTCTTGATTTTGGGAGAGAGGGAGAGGGGAGATCGATCCAAGAGAGAGAGAGGAAAGACTCAAAAACTGCTTCTAGGGTTTGACCCCTAGCAGTCTATTTATAACCCTCTTCTGCTTCTCTATTTTACACTTTGCCCCCTTGAACCGATAATCTTGATGAAACTATTTTAATCAATTACCATTATCCCTATACTTTATATAATTAATCTAATTAATTATATATTTTATCTTCTAATTAATTTATCATCAAATGACAAATTAACAAACTACCCCCTTTATCTTCTGGGTATTTATTTGGGTCTTAAGGGCAACCCAAAAGGACCTTGCTATTGTAAGAAATGTTACCAACAGTTAATAACTATGGACGCTATATCCAACAGTCTCCCACCTGGACAAGTTATTAACTCTATTTGGTCCAACACTCTCGAATAATCAGCAGAGAGCAAGTCATCCAATGCAGCTGCCGAACTCTGATAAAATTCGGTCCTAAGATAAGTGACTTAATGTTCCTTTGTTCTACAAGATATCATATGAACCTAAGACATGGATAATTGTCTATGTCATGGATCAAGAATATGTTTCCGATTTCCGATATGTGTTGAATTCATCAGACTACTCAATCGAACACATCAATTCTAGTCAAGGTTTGGCCAAACACTTAATGTCAACACCAAATCATCGAGGGGCCCATGGATATCGCTTCTCCTATTTAGGCAGAAGGAAAAAATAAACTTTGACTACATAGCTCATTTCCATTCATCATATTATACATGGACATACCCTATATAACCTCCAGTTACGGACAGCGTTGGAGCACACCAAAGCATAACAGAATCCTAGAGCAAAACTCTGTGTATCTCCATTTGAAGAACATAAATATTATCATCTCAAAATTACTCTGACTTAATCCATGAAGTAAACTTTTGAGTGCGGGTTATTCCAGTACTCAAATCACTATTAAGTACTCATGAGTGTTAGTTGCAGTCTCTATGCTTCTAACACTCATGATAGTCTTGAATCACTACTTACTTCCAGGAGTATGACTGACTGTGGAGGTTTAAGTAAATTAATACTTAGGAAGTTTGTTCTAAACATGCAAACGAAAAACCGATAATAAATTAAATGCAAATGGACGCAATCTAGCATATATTATAATCTCCATATAATAATCTCCAAATCAAATACAATTTATTATGTTTAAATATATAAATCAATCTAATAACTAAAACATTCATGATGTATTGATAATTCTAACACCTATGGATTTAGTATGATACTCATGCTTGGGTCGAGTTAGTGCTTTCGTGAAAGGATCTGTCGGATTCTCTTCAGTCGGCACTCTACTCACCACGATCTGTTTTTCCGCAACCTTGTGTCGCACAAGGTGATACTTCCTCTCTATGTGCTTTGACTTCCCATGGTCTTTAGGTTCTTTAGTCAATGCGACTACACCTTCGTTATCACAAAAGATTTCAATGGATTCACTGATGCTTGGTACAACGCCCAAATCACCTATGAAATTCTTCAACCATGCAGCCTCTTTCGCTGCTTCACTAGCTGCGATATATTCTGATTCACACGTGGAGTCAGCCACCGTGTCCTGTTTGGAACTTTTCCAAGTCACGGCCCCACCATTCAACAAGAACACCCATCCTACCTGCGAGCGGGAATCATCCCGATCTGTCTGAAAACTCGCATCATTATAACCTGTTACTCGTAACTCATCCTTTCCACCATAGAACAAGAACATTTCTTTAGTCCTCCAAAGATACTTAAGAATGTTCTTTACAGCCGTTCAATGACTTTCGCCTGTGTTCCCTTGATATCTACTCACCATGCTTAAAGCAAATGGATATTAGGTCTAGTACATGTCATGGCATACATGATCGATCCTATAGCAGATGCATATGGAATTCGACTCATTCTGTCCAGTTCTTCACTAGTGCTTGGACATCGATCTTTACCCAATATTATGCCATGTTGCATGGGCAAATACCCCTTTTTGGACTCACTGATATTGAATTTCTTCAATATCTTATCCAAGTATGTACTTTGGCTAAGTCCAATGAAATGGTTGGTTCTATCTCGATAAATTCTTATTCCAAGTATGTATGATGCATTTCCCAAATCTTTCATAGCGAAACATTTCCCGAGCCAGAGCTTTACATCTTGCAACTCGGAATATCATCTCCTATGAGTAGTATGTCATCAACATACAAGACTAGAAATACAACGTTACTCCCACTAGCCTTAACATATACGCAGGACTCATCTTCGCTTCAAGAAAATCCAAACTCTTTGACCTTTTCATGAAAACAGAGATTCCAGCTACGAGACGCTTGTTTAAGTCCATAAATGAATTTTTCAAGCTTACACACCTTATCTGGATACTCGAAATGTATAAAACCTTCAGGTTGTGCCATATACACATCCTCATCAAGTTTCCCATTAAGGAAAGCGATTTTTACATCCATTTGCCATATTTCGTCATGAAATGCAGCTAGGGCAAGCAATATCCTGATAGACTTAATCTTTGCCATTGGTGAGAAGGTTTCATCATAATCAATCCCTTGAGTTTGAGTGTAACCTTTCACAACTAGTCTAGCCTTGAATGTGTGCACATTCCCATCCATGTCCGTCTTCTTTTTGAAGATCCACTTACACCCAACTGTCTTGTGACCTGGTGTATGATCAATCAATTTCGAAACTTGGTTGTCGTACATAGATTGAATCTCACTCTCCATGGCCTCTTTCCACTTGGCAGCCTCAGGGCCTGCCATCACTTCCTTGTAGTTGGATGGCTCATCCGCACTATCAAATGTTTTATCATTGACTAGTGTATTTCCTTCCTTTGTAATATGGAAACCATAATAAAACCCAGGAGGTCGATTAACTCTACTAACTCTACTAGTTCTGCGAATAGGTGGTGGAGATATGTTAATTTCCTTAACAGGTGGTTCAACCTCATGTTGAGTGCTAGTGTCAGCTATAGGCTCATCATTGGTTGTATCTTGAATTTATTCAAGATCAATATTGCTCCGACTATCCTCTTTGGAAATGAGCTCCCTTTCTTGGAAGACCCCCCTTCGAGCTACAAACACTTTGTTCTCAGAAGGTTTGTAAAATATATATCCAAAGGATTTGTAGGGATAACCAATGAATCGGCATTTCTCCGCTCTAGGTTCTAGCTTGTCGTTAGTCTTGCGTGGAACGAAGACTTCACAACCCCAGACCTTTTTATGTGTTAACGAGGGACGGGTCCTAGTCCACATTTCAGAGGGAGTCTTTGTAACCTTCTTAGTTGGAACGAGGTTTAAGATATGAGCTGCAGTTTCTAAGGCATAGCCCCAAAATTATATTGGAAGTGTAGCACGACTCATCATTGACCGAACCATATCAACTGGTGTTCGATTTCTTCTCTCGGCAACACCATTGAGTTGTGGTGTTCTGGGAGGAGATAATTGTGACACTATTCCACAATCCCTTAGATAGTCGTAGAATTCATGACTCAAGTATTATCCACCCCTGTCGGATCGGAGCATCTTGATCTTCTTTCCCAGTTGGTTTTCTACTTCGTTTTTAAATCCTTTGAATACTTCAAAGGTATCTGATTTATTTTTCATCAAATAGATAAATCCATGTCTATTGAAATCGTCAGTGAAAGTAACAAAGTATCTCTCACCGTTTCTCGTGGCAGATCTGAACGGTCCACATACATCTGTGTGGATTAATTCCAACAGATCTTTACCCCTTTCCATTTTTCCTTTAAAAGGTGCTTTAGTCATCTTGCCAAGTAAGCAAGACTCGCATTCTTCATCCGACTTTAAGTCAAATGATTCCAAGATTCCGTCCGATTGGGGCTTGGCGATGCGTTTCTTGTTTATGTGGCCAAGCCGATGATGCCATAACGATGATTTATCCAATTCACTATTGGAGGAACCAACATTTAGAGTTAAGTTATTATTATTTCTACCAACACAAATCACACTTTCATACACACCATTACAAGGAGAAGCTTTAAAATAAAATGAACCATGTTTATAAACCAAAATCCAACCATTTTTATTATCAAATTGAAATTCAAAACCATCCTTGTACAATGCATGAAAAGAAATAATGTTTCTAGCCATTTCTGGCGAGTAGCAACAATCTAATAACTTTATTGGAAAACCACTACTAAGCACGAGCTCAAAATCTCCAATCTTGGTAACAGCGGCAGTCATCCTGTTTCCCATGATTAGATTTAGCTCCCCATACTTCAACGTTCTACTTCCCTTTAGTCCCTGAGAATTGGAGCAAATGTGAGTACCACATCTCGTATCAAGGACCCAAGAGTTAGAAATTGAAGTATTATGGAGTTCAATCATAAAAATACCTGAGGTGCCACACCCTTTGACCTTGTTCATTTTCAAGTCCTCCATATATTTTGGGCAACTTCTCTTCCAATGGCCCTTTTCTTGACAGTAAAAGCATATGGCCTCTTTAGGGTCGCTTATGGGTGATATGTTAGAAGAAACAGCTTTTCTCTTAAGGCCTTGATTGCGAGAAACAACTTTGGCCTTTCCCCTTCCCTTTGGGATGAGAAACTTTCATCTTTTTACAACCACCTTCCCTAATGGCCAGGACGGGAGCAGTTGAGTGAGCAATTTGGTCTTATCTATACTTGCTTCAGCAGATCTCAACATGCCATGGAGCTCCATCAAGGTCTTGTCCATATTGTTCATATTGAAGTTCACTATGAACTATTTATATGCCCCACTAAGAGAGTTTAGCACCATGTCAATGGCAAGCTCTCTTGGGAAATCGACACCTAGATTGCCCAACCTGTCAATGTACGCTTTCATCTTTTGCACATGCGCACATACAGGGGCACCGTCCTGTTGCTTACATTCCACAAGCGATTTTACGACTTGGAACCTTTCTTGTCTCGCTTTCTCCTGAAACATTTCACGAAGCTGCTCATTTAGTTCAAGCGCCCCCATGTTCTCGAAACTCTTTTGATGTTCTGGGGACATGGACGCCAACATGAGACACACGACTTTTGTGGATTCCGCAAATTTCTTGTTATACTGAGTTACTGCTTCAAGGCTTGCATCATCATTTAGTATAGGAAGATCCTCGTCGAGCAAATACTTTTTGTCTTCGTACCTTAAGGCAATTCTCAAGGCACGAATCCAATCCAAGTAGTTTGGCCCAGTCAGCTTATCTTTACTTAGGATAGAGAGTAACGTAAGGTTGGATGTTGAGTGAGTAGGAGTGGGAGGAGGAGGAATATTTTCAGCCATCTGTAGATATAGTTTTAGTTAGTTTGATATTTAACCCTTAAAAATAATTACTCAAATATTTAACAAGGCTAGAATCCATATTTCACTTTATGATGCGAAAAGGGATGTCATAATCACATCACAAAGTTTATTTAGGTAAACAAATGTTATTTGTTAATTTCATTCACTATGAAACTCCTAGGTCTTTTGAGATTCATTGACTTATGTAAATGGCATGTTAATCTCGATTATGCTTATCTTCTATTTGTGACTGGGATGCCGAGGATCACAAACCAGATAGTGAATTGACCATGCAAAAAACACATGGACCCCTCGGCTCAAGTACGCTTGAGAATCGCGAACGCCATATCATTTTCAATTATAGTTTCAGATTAACGCGCCGGCAAACCGCACACGCTTCGTTAACAAACTATAAGAATATGTGTGTTCTTTATATGGGTAGCATAAGTCTTTCACATTTCTTAGTATAACTAAACGGGATTTTGTTTTATACTTCATAGTTAATACTTTTAACTTGTCACATTGACCTATCAAACCTTTTCGGTAATTCCACTAGTCCACACAAGAGGCGGTGAGTATGGTAACGCTGGGGCATTTTAAAAACCATTAACTCATTCGGCACCATATTATAGGTAACCTCCTTAAACCCCCTTAGAATGCTTATAGTGAGTACGCCTAGTCTCGATTTGACTATCAATGTATTTATAAATTAATAATATATATATATATATATATGATTAAGGTCTATTATATATATAAATTGAATAGAACTTTAAAACAATTTAAAATTATGATTATCTAATTAATTCTAATTAACCATGTGAGATCACATTTAATAATTAATATAATCGTTTTCATAATTAATTTCAATTAAACATGTGAGGACACATGCTAATAATTAATTAATGTAAATATTTGACATACAATTTATATTCACTATATAAATAATGTTAATATTTATCTTATAATATTATCCATATTAATATATTCAATGTTAATATTTATCTTGAATGTTATTCAACTTAAATATATAAAGGTTAATATTTATCTTGAATATATATTATCCAACTTAGATGGTTGATTTCCATTACAAACCACGTCAATTCGTACAAACCGCATGCAACCAATTTGTTTTTTCACTTTTTCTTAATTATTAGGGTTGATTAGTCAATTATATATGAAAAAATTTCATCAAGAATACATGAAGGTTGGTGGATCAAGAATATATGAAACAAGATTAATCAAATTGGGAGTTTCATGAAGCAAATTCATTTTCATGTAGAAAGAAAAATAATTTCATGAAGAAAAGAATTATATGAAACAAATTCATCATATTAAACATTTTCATGAAAAAAAATTATTCAAAAAAACTATGAAACACGCGGTTTGTACAGTTTGTACGAATTGACGTGGTTTGTATTTGAAATCTCCTCCCAACTTAGATATATAAAGGTAAATATTTATCTTATAATATTTAAGATTATCTTTTCATTATTTGCCAAAACTCAATTTGTGTATTTTAGGCAAGTTAAGAAACTAGCCAAAATTAATTAGGGTATTTAAGGCAAGTTAGGAAACTAACCAAAATCAATTAGGATTTAACATTATATTAAAAAAAACGACTACCCCATACTCTTTAGAGATTTCGATAAAACCTATTGGTTTTAAACAAAACTCAATTGCAAATAATACAAATCAGTTAAAACCCTATTTTCAAAAATTAGGTTTTGAGGTTATGACCATGAAACCCTAACTTAGGGATTAAGCAATCCAATGGCCACAAAAATTTTGAAAACGATTTTGTAACCTCAAACCCTAAATTTCGAAAAACCCTAAACCATCACAAATAGTTTTGCAAATCAAATTTAAACTACTTTAGAGTTAAAATCTAAGAACTATGGCTCTGATACACTGTAAGGTTTTAGTAAAACTACTACCACATGATATAGGCAACGGAAGCATATTTAAAAATTATCATCAATGGCAATACTAACAACCTATAATAAACCATACGTTCTAGATATTTAACTATAAAAGGATGAACATAAATTACTTACTTGGATATTGTGATTGTCGAAAACCACAATTATGAATCAAACCTTTTTGATCTTGCTTCTTGGATGTCAAGGACCAATAGTATGAATCCCTCTAGTGGCTCACACTTAAGAACACCAAAATCTAACAATCAAGAAGAGGTTTAAATCTTAAACCCTTATTAGGGTTCTTGATTTTGGGAGAGAGGGAGAGGGGAGATCGATCCAAGAGAGAGAGAGAGAGAAAAGACTCAAAAACTGCTTCTAGGGTTTGACCCCTAGCAGTCTATTTATAACCCTCTTCTGCTTCTCTATTTTACACTTTGCCCCCTTGAACCGATAATCTTGATTAAACTATTTTAATCAATTATCATTATCCCTAGACTTTATTTAATTAATCTAATTAATTATATATTTTATCTTCTAATTAATTTATCATCAAATGACAAATTAACAAACTACCCCCTTTATCTTCTGATTGTTTATTTGGGTCTTAAGGGAAACCTAAAAGGACCTGCTATTATAAGAAATGTTACCAACGGTTAATAACTATGGACACTATATCCAACAGAAATTAGGGAGTTCCTTGATCAAATTGGGTACGATTGGCCTCCTTAAGAGAAGAACCCTCAGGAACTCAACAAAGAGCTCACAAAGACTGAAAAGAGCTGAATGCCTGGAAGATGGCATTATCTGTTTACTTATGTCATTCAATGCCTCGGCACTAAGACCGACGCTCAAGGACAGGCGAGTAAGAAGTTCCTGGGAATGGCATATTATCTCTGCCACAGTCACCGAATAAATTATGCAAATATCATCTTTGAGGAACTACAAAAGAGAGTAAGTGCAAAGAAAAGGGAGAAAACCATCCCTTACCCAAGATTCATCTCTATAATTCCGGAGTATTTCTTTAGAAACTACCCAAAGAAGGGAAATCATAAATTCTCCCAAATAGGGAAGAAAGCTTTGGAGCACAGTGAAAAGCCAGGAGATGCTCCCTACCTCCCCTACATGCTGGAAGTAATCAAGGGTCTAAATCCCTCTCACTCTGAAATCCCCGGTTCTACCATTGTGGTAGAGAATGTGTCCGGGTCACTAAAAAACCCATCAATGATCGACCTAGACACAGCTTCCTCCTCTCTGAAGAAAAGAAAGAATCCAACCACCGATGGATACAAAAAATCCATCGCGTACAAGCTGTTGAGCTAGAAGCCCAAAAAGACTGTCTCTCAACAGGCAGTTCTTTCTTCTTTCGGCGTCCTCCCAACGCCACCGCATTCTTCAACCATGACAACATATTCAGAGACCGTTGCCGCTTCATCAACTCTACCCCATACTTCAGAGACTACGGTCCCTGAGAATTTAGGCACCAGCTATGCTGAAGCTGGTACAGGTAACACACTCACTGCCTTCTCTTCTATCTCTACCTATTCTTCTTTGGTCCACACTTCAATCCATGACTCAGATATGGTTGTCCCCATATCTGAAAAGATTGAGAAGTGTGTTATTCAAGAATCAACTTTTTTTGACAATCTGATTATTGGAAAGCTACGTGCACATGACCTGAGAATGTTTCTCATAAACATTCTCAGAGACAGACATCTGATCCTCAGGACACATCCGTTGCAAGTACCAACCCTGTAACATATACTTCCACCCAGGTGTCACTATTGCCAAAACCCCAACTTCTTTTTGGCTCGTTTGTCTTTGTTACCAACAGGTGTCACTAATGTGCCTGCTTCTACTGAACTAGGTGTCTCTGATTGATCTCTCTCCAAATCTCCATCATCTCTAAACGTGGAGAAAATCAAGAAATTCAAGATGGAGAAAGCTCAGGGAAGATCAATTACCTAGCTGAATTTAGAGATTCCTCCGATCTTTCTAGCTCCTCCCTCTGCCACCGTTCAGATACCAGGCTTGGATCACTTGGTTGGTGAGACTGCCCAGATCAAGCAAAGGGCCAATAACCTACAGATCTATGCAGAGTATATCTTTAAACAGGCATCAGGGGTACCTAACATGAAGAACACTGTCTCAGGCATCCAATCTGATGTCTCTGCCTTGAAGACAAATGTCTCCTCCCTGAATAATGTTGTGGCCCAGAACACCTATGCCATCACTCAGTTGGGCACAAAGACTGATAAGCAGGGAGAAACACTTGCAAAGATTCTTCGGCTATTTCAAGCTCCTGCTGTTTCTGCATCCTCTCTCATTGAAGCCGATCGAGAGAACCTGAATCAACTCTCGTTGATTCAGAAGGCCCATACAGAAACACTTGCTAAAATCAACAGCAATGTGCGTCCTCTGATAGTGCACGTTCACTTCAATGGAAACTAAAGAGGGGGAGGAGATCGCCCAAAAGCTCGCCTAGCAAATCATTTCTAAGGCTGAGACTTGCTTCAGAAATCAAACTCAAATCCTGAAGCCAATCAGGGAACAAATGAAGATGTCTTCCTCTCTCATGATGATGATGATGATGATGATGATGATGATGAAGAGGAAGAAGAACAAGAACCTTCATTCTCGCTAAAAGTTGAAGATGGTGACGATGAAGATGATCCATCTGCTTTCTTCGTTGCTGCTCGATCAGGGATACAACAATCCGGTGTGGTTTTCAAAACACCTTTGGGGGATAGCCCCCCTTCTAGTAAGGAGTCGTCTGATCCCTCAAGGAAAAATAAACAGGTCTCCACCAACGCTGAGGATGTCAACCTGAACATCCTCTTAAATAAAGAGGGGGAGCTCACTTCAGAGGTAAGCCTTCCTATCGAAATTTATCATCCTCTTCCTAAACCTCAACCTCCCTCCTTACTACCTATCGCTTCTTTACCCACCAATGCGTCATTTAAAAGAAGTACTGAGGAATTATCTAACTCTAGATCTTCTTCTCCGAATTCAGCTCACCCTGTCCCCCTAAGGTGATGCCATTCGAGAATGAACCTTCGATCGCAGATCTGTTTATGTGTATATCTGAATCAGATACTGAAGATGAAGAAGGCCTTGTGTAGAGGCGTGTAAATAAAGAGCCCATATCTGAACCAGAAGTAGAGGCAAGAAGGGCTCATCTAATAAAGGAGTTAGAGAGGACCAGGGTGAAAATCCCCTCTCATACCTCTAACAACTCCCTCCCTGTAAATAAAGAACCAGAAGATGAATTCTCTTTTCTCTCTGCTGAATAAAGAGAAGAAGCACTGCAAGCTCAGCGACTCGGAGACCAACAAATAAAGGAAGCCCAAGAAAGTTTAAAGGTCGCTGAAGCTCTAGCAAAAAAGGAACTGGTTGAATCAAATTCTAACATAAGGAATCCTCTCAGAGCTCAAGAATGAATTCTACAAGCCGCAAATGAAGACCTTCATAAAGCCAATACCAAGAAGAATGAATAACTAGAATGGTGCAAAAAGAAAGTCAACTGCCGTGTTTTCCCTGAAACCATTATCAATGTCATCATGTTTGGAAGAAATTCAAGATCATGTCAAAAGATAAAGGTTAACATCTTCAGCGGAAACATATGTCAAGAAGAGGCACCTTAGTTTCTCAAACTCTATGGCTTCTCTGAATGGCTGGAAATCAGAGATGGCATTCAACATTCAAAGTCTCAGTTCAAAGGCGTAGTACGACACCTAGATCAACTTCTGCAAATGATCTCTCAATATGTAACGATACCTCCTCTCCCCTCAAAATCCAAAAAGAAAGATCAAAGTCCGAATTAGATGAAGGTCGATCATTCAGAAATGAACATGAGAAAAGTTTGACATTGATAGTCTTTTTGATCATCTAGTCCTCCCTGATTTTTTAATGCTCAATACCTCCTTTCCAACTCAGAGAAGATTTGAAGATAATGAAATAGTCGGCAAACCTGAACGATAAAGTTTCTCAGAAATAAGGAGATATCTCTTGCTCACCCCTCAAGATTCTCTACTATAGTTGTTCACTCGATAATGATCCACTCCAATTTCAAAAGAGAAGAAGTGAGAGAGAGCTATAAAGACGAAAAAAGTTATCTGATACTTCTTAGGGTCCTACACCCTGACTTTTATTCCTTTGTATTTCGTTAGTGTACTATACTCTACTTTAAAGTTGTAACTTCAGTTTCCAATGTAATTCTTCAAATTATTAAGTAATGCAATTCAATAAAGTACTTTACTCCATCTATGTACTGAAAAGATCACTGAAAAGAGTAAAAGAGACAAGGAACTTATGAGTCCTAACAACCTAAGTAATCTTAAGTTCACTAATGATTGTTCTTTTATCTATCAGTGAATATGATTTTTAGTTTTGAAACACTTGTAAAAATTGTGCTTTCATATCCTTATAAATGAAACTCAATTCAGATAGTGATTTCGTTGAAAAATATTTCACAAAATAATACTTAGAATTTTTTACTTAAAATTTTCTTTGGCCTTACTAATCTCAAAAAGCAACTTTTCCTATATTGCTTAATCATAACCAAATAGGGGGAGATTGTTGATCCAAACTCCTTTCAGTGACTTGAATATAATCCTCTCTATACTTGGTGAAAATCCAAGTTTAAGTTGTTGTTCAGGTTCAGCGATAGCATACACTGATTGCACTCAGTGATCGTTGAAAGTCAGGAACATTATCTGAGCTTAGAAGATCTGAAGAACAACACTCACACCAAAGAATATTCAGAGATAGCGGAAGATCTATTTGGAGAAAGAGATGAATAGCTCGTGATCTGAAGCGGTTCAGTGATAATAACGTTCATCTAACAGAAGTGTGAGATCTTATGTATGCCTCAGTGATACCTGATGTATTCATCCTTGAAGACTCAGTATCAGTGATTAAAGTGAAGCCTACTCAGCAGGATCAAAGTTGATATTATCCTCGATGCACAAATGTCAAACCCCCATACCTTGTCAGAAAGTACGTACAAAGTAACTTGAATGTCTCGCACGTGCTTACCAACTCTGATTAGGTCACTATTCATATTCGGCTAAAAGCTTAGTTGCTTTATTAAGAAATGACAAGTCTCCAATGGAAACTTGACACGTGACATGTACCTTCTTAGTTGCAATAAATGCAATGGGTATAAATAGATGAAGACTCTCATCTTCATCTTCATGCATGCTATTTCTCTCCTTCAAACCTCTGATCTTATTTCTCTATTACCTTGTGCATCAAAGTACTTAGTGATTCTAAGATTGTAACAGAATAGATTTTATACTTGTTCTTATTCCACTTACAATCTTTAAATTTGTTTATTTATATAAACTCATTTAAAAACCCTAAAAGTTGTGCTTGTATTCATCCCCCCCCCCCTTCTACAAACTGTTTCTATAGTTATACATTCTTGTAGACTCCCTTGGGACCAACATAATCTATGTTTAAGATGTATGTAGATTAATAGGTTGTTTTTTAGTATGCAAATTTTTACTGTAAACTCTATTACTTTCCCCATTGATTGGGTGATATTTATATTCCCTTTAGTGTTTCGGTTTAAATTATCTCCTATTTTTTGGGTGTTACAAATCAAAATAAAAATAATTTTTTTCATCAATGCTATGATTTAAGATATTATTGCACGTATGTTTGTTTCACCTTGTGCAAAAAGTACATATGAAACTTTTACATTATGAAACAAATACATGTGAAACTTTTTCATAAAAATATATATGAGAAACTTTCAACTTATGAAAACAAATACATGTGAAACTTTTACATTATGAACAAACATATGTGTAATAATATCTTAAATCATAACATTTGATGAAAATAAAATCATAAAAATATTATCTTTATATTGATTTGAACCAGTTTGTATAGTGTGTACCCTTCAACTGGTTTTTATTTGAACTTCCTATATATATATATATATACATACTTATGTGTATAGATCCAATTACATATGCATAAGTATAAACGTACCGAGATCCAAACGAAGCTTGATAAATTACTTTTCTGACTAAAAATTTCAGGTGTTACATGTGGATTAGAATTTTGGTCTCTGTGGTTTCTGATTGAGTAAAATACGAAAAAACAAGTTAAAGAACAAAAATATCTCTCATTTAACCCCATTTTTTAACAATCGATAAAAAGAGCGATCAAATTCAAACGTTTTCAAAAATCACGATGGTCATCTTATAATTTCGAACTATAGAATCAAAAAGTCTTATTTTCTACAAACCACAAGGATCAAGTTTGTCGTATACTCTAAATTTTATACTGCGTTTGAATACATGGCATAGGATCGTGTGCAGTGGCGGACCCGGGATTTTGGCCGAGCGGGTGCACCTTTAAATTGAATCAAATGTCGAGGCAAAGCCGTTTGATGTATTTTTAGCCAAATTCCGCACTTCTTGGATTTTTTGAAGTTTCTTTTGTTGATTTCAAGGTATTTTGTTAAAGTTTTTTTTGTTGATTTCGAAAAATTAGTTCATTTTTCTTTGGTAAAGACTAATCTAAAAACTCAAAACAGATGGATCATGTAAACATAATTGCATAACAATTATAACTATTCAATTTATTTACACTATTAGTCCCTACTCCCTTCGTGCTCCATATTACATAAACTAAAGTTGATAGAGGGTTAACCAAAATAAAATGAAAATATGTAAGAGTTGGGATCAAAACCAAAACCTACTCTAGAAGGAGCTTTAACTTCCACTCAAGCCATCATGTAAACTATCTTTGTGTTACTTGTTTTGTTTAAAAATATTTAAGAGCATCCTCCAAAATCAATCCAGTGGACATCCAAAATGCTACAATTTTTCCTTTACGATAATCAAGTGAGTGGAGGCACGAGAAGCCACTTCGTCCTTAGTAGGTCTTCCCCTGATCGTATGAGAAGAAGAATTAAGATGAGAAGTCTAAGAAAAGATCTGGACCATTCATCACTTTTAATCTAATACCCACCCATGAATTGGGCTTTAGAAGGGAGTTGATCTGGTGCATCTTGGTACACTTATTTTGATACATCTCATCCTAATATGTATCCAAAGGTAAAGATCATTTGTTATGCTTCTCACATTAACTCTAATTACGGGTGAAAATTCTCGATACGACATGAACCCGACATGAAAATAAACGGGTTTGGGTTAAACTTTCTGACCTGCCAACCTACCAACCCATTTATTAAACGGGTCGTATTCGGGTTGACACATACGGGTAGCGAGTTGATCCACCAACCCGCCAAAAATAATATTTTCTAAAAAAAATAATTTTTATCTAAGTTTTCTAAAATAATATTTTTCTTAGTATTTAAACTTGGTTGTTGTTTTCGTATTTGAATTTGGACGTTTGAACTTGATTGTATTATTATGTGACCTGCCAACCCGTTTATGATCCGCCAACTCCCCAATTGACCCTCCAACCCGTGTATGACCATCCAACCCGAGCGTATACGGTTAGGGTTGAACATTTGACACGATTAGTTAAAAAAGTCGTGTTCAGGTTGAGCCTTCCTGACCCGCCAACCCGCCAAGCCATGTCCTGCCAACTCGAACACGACACGATTGCCACCCCTGACTCTAATTGTGTTTGAACGAAACCCTTGAAATACATTCATATGATTTAAAAGAAAGTTCATCTGGTACATCTTAATACACCTCATCCTAATATGTATTCAAAAGTAAAAAAATCCTTTCTTATCTATACTATATTATAAAGCATTTGGCCAAAAACTCTTAAAAACAACTTTTTAAGCCTTACGTACTGCTATTTAATGCTAATTACTTAATTTTCAAGATTACAAATAAATTATGCGTAAGTACAACTTATTAAAACTTAATTTCTGAATCTGTGTAACTAACTACAGATAAATATGATCAAATACAAGATAAACATCTAATTTTAAATATAAAAAATCTAAAATATAATTAAGATAATCATTAAGTTATAACAGAATACTTAATTATCATCAATATAAAAAGTTATATTCGTTATTAAACCTCAATTTAATTATAATAAAAAATTTGAATTAGAGAAATTACATAAAAAAGTATTTTTAAATGAAACATTAAAATCGTTTTCTTAAAGTCATATAAAACCATTAGAACATCGATAGAAATAAAATTAAAATGAAACTTAAAACTGAGATGTATCTCGCTTTTCTAGTACTTATTAAATTAACTCTAATTTTCATCGAAACCTACCTTTCAAATCAATACATTTATATATTTATTTATTTATATTTATATTTGTAATTTAACTCTTATTTTTATATGTTAGTGCGCGTACTTTTCGATTCCCGGGCCAATAAATTTTGAATTCATAGTCGGAAGGCAAAACGAAACCCTAAAAATCACAACTCTCAGATATATTTCTTATCCTCTCCACCACAGAAATTCAAAATCATCGATAAACCCTAACAAATTTTCTAAACCTTTCATCTTCAATCTCAAACCCTCATCTCATCCCAATACCACAAAACCCTAAACCTCGAAATTCATGGCAAAAAAGAAATCAGAAACCCAAACCGACAACAAGCCCCACAAACCCCAAGACAAAATCCATCATCATCAGCAGACGACCATGGCTGACGTTGCTTCTGAGAATTCTCAAATTGATAGTTTGAAATCACTCAACGCAATGTTGCTTAAAGAGACTGTTGAGCGCCGTCAACAAGTTGATTCATTAGTTCAGTCGAAAGGATATTTGGAATCTGAGTTGAATCGGTCTTCCATGGATAACGCTTCGTTGCAGTCGCAGATGAATGCGTTGGGTGAACAAGCATTGATGTTGGAGATTGAGAAGGGATTGGTGTCGATATTTGTGAATTCACATGTGAATGAACTGGCGGAGGTTGTTGGGAAAGAGATGGATGGATTTTGTAGAGAAAGGGCTGTAATGGAGTCGAGAATCGAGGGTTTGGAGAGCGATTTGAAAAGGGTTTTAGAGGAGAAGAGTGAGATCGAGAAGTCAAAGAGCGAGAAAGAATCAGAAATTGGGGATTTGAACATAAGATTGGAACAACTTATGGCTGAAATTGAAAACGACAAGGTTGTTTTCTCTCGTGTTTGTGATGAAAAGGATGAAATTAGGGTTCAATTGGATTCTCGAATTCAAGAGGTGAATGAGTTGCAATCGAAGGTAATTCAAGCAGACAAAAGGGAAGCTAAGATTTTGGAGGAATTTACAGAATTAAAGGCTAAATATGATCAATTAGTTGAGGAAAACACAGCCAGTGAGAGAAGAATTGAATCGATAACAGCTGAAAAGGACTCTATTCAGACGAATTTGGTTGAGCTGAATGAGTTGGTTGATGATTCAAAGCAAAAAATTGCAGAGCTACTCGAACAGAAAACAGCCATTGAAGGAGAGAAGAATAAGCAAGAAAAAGAGAATGATGAGTTGCAAACTTCAGTGGGAAAACTCAATGATTTGATACAAAGTATGAGAATAAAGGAGGAAGAATTGCTTGAGAAAATTGCTGATTTGGAGAAGAGATATGCTGAAAGCTCCAAAAAAGAGATGGAAATGAAGATGGAAATCGATAGATTTGTTGAAGAAAAGAAAGAAACCGAAGCACGAATTGGAAGTTTGGTTAACGAGAAGAGTTCAGTGATGAAAGATTTGGAGGATGCCATGAATGAGTTGGAGCACCAAAAGCTTACAATTAACCAGATGGTTCATCAAAAAACCGAAATTGAAGATGCTAAGATTCAAGGAGAGAATGAAATCTTGAAGATGAAAGATCAATTAATCGAGTTTCAAGAAACAATTTCGTCACTCGAAAACTCTAAATCAGATCAAAACAAGAAACTTAACCAATTGGAGGTGGAAATTAGCCACTACAAACTTTCAATTGATCAAGTTAAGATAGAGAGAGATGAAGCTCAAAAGGGTCTTGAAGAAGAAAAAACCATCACAACAGATTACAAACAAAAGATTACAGGTTTTGAAAAGGATATCGATGATCTAAACGAAGAATTAGAGAAGATGACAACTGCAAATGGGAAACATTTAGAAGAGAAAAACGAGTTGGAGGATCGTTGTTCATCATTGGTGAACCAAGTAGCTTTATTAGAGGCAGAACTAGCAGAAACCCGAATAGAATTTGATGTTACAAAGGGTAAATTAGGATTATCTGAAGCTAAATCGAAAAGGGTTTTGAATATCTTGAAAAAAACAGTGTCGAATGGTGAAGAAACGACCGATTTTGATCAAGAAAATGGTATGGAAGAAGAGATGAAAGATCATGTAAAAGATCTTGAAGCAATTAAAGGAGCTTTCAAAGATAAAGTTAGTAGAATAGAAGATATGAAGATGCAACTTGAGTTGCTTAAAAACTCTACTGCTGAAGCTCATAAAGGGAAGAGCTTTTGGACAATGGTGTCATCTGCAACCACTCTTTTAGCCGCTGCTGTTTCTGTGGCGTATATGGCTCGAGCCCACTGATTCGGTCCAAGTTTTTTGAGGTCAACGGCTGCTGTTTTGGTGGCGTTTTTGGCTGGAGCCCACTGGTTCGTTTCGAGTTTTGAGGTCAACTTATTAGTTTTGATGATATAATATGCTTAAGCATTGTTAATGAAATGGTTTTTTTTTTGTTTTTGGATATCTTGCTTTTAGTAAAATAAAGGATGTTCAATTTGTTGGATTAAATTGATTTCTAACTTTGCAATTTGTTCATGAGATGTTGGTTTTGATTTGTTGATATTATTTGTATTAATCTGGTATAGTTAGCATGTTATGGTCTTATGGATTATTGTATGTTGTTAGAGCATCTCCAACAGCTATTGTAAAATAAAAAAAAAATAAGGATTTTAGCAATTTAAGAAAAGCCCCTCCTCACTTTCAAATAATAATAAATTAAATAAGCCTAAAATATTTTTAAGTCTTTGGAAAAAGTCTAAAAAAACCCAACGAACTATGTGATTTTAAATGATTAAGTCCTTAAACTATTTTTTTGAATGAAAAAACCCTTAAACTTTCTGAAACCGGTTAAATACATTCTTGTAACCTGTAAAAACAGGTTAATGTTATAAAAATGTGGAGAAAGTCTAAAAAAACCCAACAAACTATCTGATTTTGAATGATTAAGTCATTGATTTTTTTATCGAATAAATCCCAAAAAATTTTCCTAAACCTTTTTACCAAATTAATTTTTGAACTTTCTTTTAACAAATAATCCCAAACTTTTTTTGAAAACTAAAATCATGAACTTAGTTTTGAACAAATAAATGCGGAATAACAAAATCACAAATATATATATATATATATATAATTTTTCTCGCCGACAAACAAATTACAATAAATCAATTAAATATAGATGAATTATATCATTTTCAATACTAATTACAAAGCACAAATCAAATTCATTAACTTAATTTTTTTATGTATAAGTATTTTATATGTATCTATTTATGTTCTATACATGACTTTTATATGTTTCATAATTAGTAATAGAAATGGTATAAGTAGTGGATGTTTGGATGACATCCCTGACTACCCGGGTTTGAATTCCCGCGGCTGCATGTGGCGATATCCAGACTTTGGCCTACCACTCTGTGGTGGATCCTGGTCGTCGGGGATTACTCGGGTGTCCGAATGGATCCGGGATACCCCGGGAACGTGTGTGTTATTGTTGTTCAAAAAAGATTATGTATAAATATTTTATATGTATCTATTTATGTTTAAGTATGACTTTTATATGTTTCATAATTAGTAATGGAAATAGTATAATTTTTCTTCATTTAATTGATACATTGTACTTTGTTGTCGGTAAGAGAAATTATATATTTTTTGTTTATGATTTTGTTCAAAAAATGTTTCGGATTAATTTGTTCAAAATTAAATTTACGATTTTTTTTTTTTTTTTAAAAGTTTGAAATTTATTTGTTTAAAGAAAGTTAAAAAATTAATTTGGTAAAAAGATTTAGATTTTTTTTTGGAATTTATTCATTAAAAAAAATCAAGGACTTAATCATTCAAAATCAGATAGTTCGTTGGGTTTTTTTAGACTTTTTCTAAATTGTTATCACATTAACCTGTTATTATAGGTTACAAGGATGTATTTAACCGGTTTCAGAAAGTTTAAGGGTTTTTTCATTCAAAAAAATAGTTTAAGGACTTAATCATTCAAAATCAGATAGTTCGTTGAGTTTTTTTAGACTTTTCCCTAAGTCTTTTAATATTCTAAAAGTCAGCATAGGCCCACCCACAATCATTATGGATTCTCAAATCAACCATTATAATTTAAAAAAAAATTACTCTCTTCTCTTTCTCATTCACTCATTCTGGCTCTTGCATACCACAGAGTCTAGTCATCTAAGTCCAGCACACAACACAATTCTTTCTCGATAGATGCTACATACGAAAGTACGCAACTTAAGTATTTCATTTGGATTTAGCCCTTTTCCTTCAATTTCGAACTCGATAACTCAATATTCTAGGGTTTA
This sequence comes from Silybum marianum, assembly GCA_036898165.1. Lineage (NCBI taxonomy): Eukaryota > Viridiplantae > Streptophyta > Magnoliopsida > Asterales > Asteraceae > Silybum > Silybum marianum. The sequence continues at coordinate 22,180,165 of CM072543.1, forward strand.
CCAAATTACTTTCTGATTCTTGAATAGCTGAATTGTTGGGTTTCCAATATCTCATTGTAAATCATGCATTGTTGTAATTTGTAAACAAAGTCCCCACCCAACAAATTTGTTTAGTACAGTGTTAAATATTTCTTTGTTGAAATTGTTGTGATAGTTGATATTTTAGTGACCTTTTTGGGATATTTTAAAGCTATGGATAAATTTTTGGTAAAAGAAAAAACAATCGTTGATTGGGAGATCAATGGTTGAATGCAACATGGTTTCTTATATTGAAAAAGACGGGTTAAACGACATTGTTAATGAGAAAACATTGATATGTTTTAAAACATGAAAATGTATCGGAGCCTTTATTGAATTTGTAAAGGTTTTAGAATTTAGAGGACCCCCCTTAGTAAAATTCCTGGCTCCGTCTCTGCCAACAGATATGGTATATCAATTGCTAAAATAGAAAAATGAGAAAAAAGAGAAGAAAAATCTCTAAATTTAGAGAATCTCTAAAAATATATAGAAGAGAGTGAAACAATATTTTAATTATATTCAACCAATCAAAATAATTGAAGTTAAGTGTGTAGGAGAGAGAAATAATATTTTATTAAATGATAGAATATTTTATTAATATTGTTAATAATAAAGTTGCTAAAACAGAGTAGCTGTTGGAGTTGGATGCAAATTATTATAAAATTTTTGACTTTTAATATGTTATTTTAGAAAAAATTTATAATAGCTGTTGGAGATGCTCTTAATGTCTATCTCTTGTAGTAACCAAGAAATTTACAACCATAGTTCTTTAAGATAGTTATAACTTAAGGCACCATAGCTCTTTAAGATAGTTTTTAGGCAATTGTTTGGTATAATTAAGCTAGCTTATTTTTAGAGAAATAGTTTGTATGTATACAAGTTAGCTTAGTTTATTGAGAGCATCTCCAACAGCATCTCTAAAATAGAGAAAATAGAGATTTTGAGCATTTTTTTTGCTCCAATAGCATCTTTAAAACTTTCTCCAAAATGGAGAAAACATGAAAGAGATTACAAAAATGTCCAAATTTTGAGACATCTCCAAAAATGATTACCATTAGAGAGAAACTTTTTTATTATGTTTATCCAATGAAAAATTTTGAAATTAAATGTTTATATGATATAAATAATATTTTATTAGAAATATAAGATATTTTAATAACATAATGAATTTTGTAATCTCCAAAATAGAGATGTTGTTGGAGTTGATTGTGATTGCAATATTTTTTAGATATTTTGATGTTTAATTTTCCATTTTAGAAAAAATTATGGAGATGCTCTTAGAGATACTCAGCTAACTTTTTTGACATTTTTTTTGATTATAATGCTAATTAATATTATTTATTTATTAATATTATTATTATTATTATTAATATATAACTGGATATTAATTATTAATAAATATTAATTTATATTAATTAAAACTAATTATAAGTTATTAATTAATCCTAATTATACATTATTAATTAGGGAAAAATTCATAAAAACCCAACAAACTTTTACATAGGATGATTAACTCCCTAAACTATTTTTTTAAATAAAAAAACTATTAAGCTATTTTATTTTGAATAATTAAGTCTCTAAACTATTTTTTTGAATGAAAAAAACCATCAATTTTTTTTTATCTTGAATGATTTAGTGCTTAACATTTTTTTAAATAAATTAAACTATCAAATTTTTAAAAATTGATTACTTAGGTCTTTTAACCCAAATAAAGTACCTCTAACCGGTTATCTTTTAATTTCTTCTCTTATGATGGATAAAAAAACAGGTTAAAAATAAGGTGATCGATGGCAGAGGCCAATAACGTGTTAGGCGATATGGAGAAACAACAACGTTGGAGTAAAGGGAGTGGTGAGGGGGAATGATATCATTGTTTGCCAGAGGTTTTAATTGTCTAGGGTTTGGGAATTGTAAACCGATTTAAGTTTATTTTTACTTTAAAACTTTTCTAGTCGGTTACATTAGAAGTTCGACAGTTTATTTATTTTGAAAAAAATAGGGACTTAATCATTCAAGATAAATAAGAAAGTTTAATGGTTTTTCCATTCAAAATAATAGTTTAGGGACTTAATCATTTCAAATGAAAAAGTTTAATGGTTTTTTCATTCAAAAAAAATATTTTAAGGATTTAATAATTCAAAAATGGGATAGTTTGTCGGGTATTTTTGAACTTTTTAGTATTAATTAATTTTAATTATACAATAAATACTAGTAATTATTTATAAATGTTATTAACTACCATCTCGATTATTTTTTTATTGTTCAATATATTTAGATACCAAAAAGCAAATATAATAATTATAAAAAAAGTATATGTAAGATACATAAAAATTAAAGTGATACTTATTTTATTTCTTAGATAATGAGCATATGTAATTTAATTATTAATTATATTTTTGAAAAGTATCAATGATATGTGAGGTTGACCAAGTTTATTGTAATTCATATTACGTTTAATGGTTATTAAAAATCATAGATTAAAGTATATTTTTTTCAGGAAAATTGCATCAAAATGTAACTAACTTTCACCTTATTTCTATTTTAAGGAATCAACTTTTGAAATCATCATTTTTGAAGAATAAACTAAACTTTATATTTACTTAAGGGTCTGGTTTACCTGATAACCTGCTAACGATGATGTTAACGATGACGTGACTCGGGTCAACACCAACTATATACCATGTCATATTCAAAATTTTAAATAATAATAACTAAAAGGATGACAGGACATCACTAATTATGACATCACTCATAACGTTTTTTTCATTTATTATCATTTTATAAAATAAAAAATAGTAAACTACATTCCTCCTATCTCCAATATTAATGCATCAACCCATCTCCCAATCTCTATATAATAAAATGAAAATAAAGAGAGATTCAAAACATAATTGATACTCGGATGATTATTAAGAACATAAGGACATGAACCCATATTATTAGTTTAAAATACACAACATAAACATGAACTTGTGATTTAACCCCATAAGAATTTATGTATCTGGTCCTCTGAAGAGCCCGCAGAAGATCCAACATAACTAAAAAGTCGCTTGAAATGAGCTACAATTTAACACCCGTATTTTTATAATTATTGGAGTATTTTAGAAATGCATGAATTTATTCTATGGATTCGGTATCGATTTTGGGAATGTATCGTTGAAGTGTTTATGTAATCTCGGGTTGGTTAGGGTCGAAATGAGATTTAAATATGGAGCAATTTGAGCCTTGAGGAGGTATGGGCGACTTCCCAGGCGGCCTAAGTCACGGGAAAGGCAGCCTAAGCTACTGTGTTGGGTTGGTTATAACTGCAGCTCACGAAAAGTGAAAAAATGATCGAGGCCGCCTTTGAGGCCACTTAAGTCGCCCCATAAGTAGCCCAGATGGCTTAGGGCACATGGGAGAATCTGGGCGACTTTAGCCAGGATAGTTAAGTCGCCCCGTATGTTGCCTGGTGCCTGGATCCCTAAAACTCTACCAGATCAGCCCTTTTCACCATTTTCTCCTCATTTCTCCTCTTGGGTTCGAATTTGGTTATCTTTGGGAGTATTTTTGAGCTTCTTGGAGAAGATCTAACCTAAGGGATTCAAGATATGTTGTTGGGATCTTCATGTTCTTGTTAAGGTAAGATTTTTGGGAATTTTGCAATATTTAGAGTTTAGTTCATGGAACTAATTTGGGATTATTTTTGGTGTATTTTGGAGTTGTTTATCATCTACATGGAAGTTCTAGTGTTGGATTTTGATGGATTTAAACTCTTCATCAAAGGATCTTAAGTTTGGAGTAAAACCTAGATTTAGCCTAAATCTAGCAAAGTGAGTTCAAGTTATTTTGTGAAAATGGTGTACATGACAAAAATGTTTATTTTGAAGTATTAACATGTTTTATTTGTCATTTATCAAATGTGTGAGTATTTCGGTGAAATGTGCATATTTGGTATAAAGGGGTTTTATAATTCACGTATAATGCTTATGTTTGGGTCTTTAAACATTTTGATAAATAAAACATAAATATGAGTTGTTTCGATGTTCTATTTCATGAATGCAGATTATGTGATGTTAAATGCATGTTAAAGTATGTGGCTGGAAAATGCATATTATTATGATGTGTGATATTTTGGAGATATAAACAGTATGATTTTAATTTGAAAATTATTTGTCCCAATCAAGGTTTTGTTTTGAGTTAATAATGTATTTGGAACATGTATTTGCATAAAGGTCGAGTAAGTACGTTTTATTGCTTTTGATGACTTTTATAAAATAGTCATTTGTTTTGTTGAGTTGTTGCTCGGATTTGACTAAAATAAGTCTTAAGTATACTTGTCCGATTTAAATTAATCTATATCGGTCGTTTGGAAGTTATAATCATTTAAGGCATACCTACTATGAGAATTACATGTTTTAAGTGTATTAGTCATTCAATTAGAGTCGTGTAATTGTATGACTAGAATTTAATGGACCCATAGGCAAATATTGTTTACAAATGGGTTATAATCCTTATTTTAGATTTTGTACCTAAATAAGCGAAACACATAGGCATTGTTTGGCAAAAATAAGCTAGCTTATAAGTTAGCTTATAAGCTAGTTTATTTTCAGTGTACATGTTTGGATGCACATAAGCTGACTTATAAGCTAACTTATTGATAAGCTACTTTGAGTAGCTTATGAGGAGCTTTTTGTCGTTTATTCCGATTATACCCTCATTAATATTAGTTATTATTTTTTCAAGATGTCATTTTTAGTCATTTAAATGGTATCAGCTAGTTTTTGCCAAATATAATTTGTTCATTACCTAGCTTATCAGCTACCAGCTAGCTTATAAGTCATCAGCTAGCTTATAAGCTATCATCTAACTTATAAGCTATCAGCTAACTTATCAGTCATCAGCTAGCTTATCAGCTAGTTTGCCAAACATAGCCATAGTGTTGTTGAGCTCACCCATATAAGGGATAGACATATTGTTGTTGAGTTTGTAACCCACATAAGCAAAAGACATAGTGTTGTTGAGCTTGGAACCCACACAAGCAAAAGACATAGAGTTGTTGAGCTTGTTAACTCTCTAAACTAAAGATCTAGGGTGGTTGAGCCTAATAAATAAACACGGATATATGGTTTACTTTTATTCCATCGCATCTAACGGAAACGGGTCTCCCTCGTTACCGAAAGGCGTTGTTTTGGGTATAGGGTCTTATCCATTATTTTTGGTGACATTTTTAGAATATGAAATATTATTTATAATTTATATTATTGGATCATTGAGACTTAATCACCTTTTGGTATTTTAGAAAATGGAGTCTTGTCCATATTTCGGTATTTGAATCATTTAAACTTATTCACGTCTTGAGTGAGTAAAGGGTGTAGAAATTGTATTTGAACGAGTATTTCTTCTTAAAGCTTTTATCACGATTATGGTGATTTGGGAAAGATGTTTCTTTTATAATGAAGTCATTATATTTGAGAAATTATTATTCAGTCGCTTATGAATATTTTATAAACTCTTGAGCTCACTAGGCATTAAGCCTAACCTTTTTCCTTTCTCGGCATGTGCATCAGGTTCTCGTTGAGGTTGGTACTTGTGACACGTGTTGACTTGAGTGCTAGAGAGTAACACATTAAGGATCTAGCTTTTGTTGACGTCTTCTGCATTTGGAGATATCGACCCCTATTGAGTTTAGTAACACCCGACCGCAATTATGTCTTCGTATGAGACTTGGTCTATCTTTGTTAGGGTTTATTTAAGTGTCTTAAAGTTTGGGGTTTAAAGTGTAAAATAACGAAAGGTATTTAAAGTTTGTTTTATTTTAAATTTACCTGGTTGTCAGATTAACCTAGCCGTACTAAGAAAATTCTCTCTATAATCGCATACTTTCATTGATCAATACAATTAAGCCGACTACGTGATTCAATCCTACATTCATTGTTCGTAATTGATTGTTGTTTATTATCGCACTTAATTTGGGCTCACAATTGGAATCTGAAAACAGTTATCTAAAACATCATTAAATTCGCAATCAGAAGAACTGGAATAGTAAGAATGATAAGCTTTAGAATTACTAGTGTGTCGGTGTTTTCGTGAACGGTTTAGATTATTGTTTTGAAAATCAGGTTTGTTCACAAAAAACTAGTGGGACGGATGTGGAACATTCGCCCTTGTGCATGAACACTGGTTCATCTAATTTTGTGTCGGGAAGAAAATCTAAGTGACTTGGAAGGATTGGAGAAAAGTCGAACAAGTTTAAGTCATCATCAGAACAATCATCAGAGTTCGAAAAAATTGAGAACTCATGCCCTTTATTAAATTTAGGAGTCTCACAGTGATCAGTTGAGGAACATGTATTATTGTTAATATAGTTTTGATCGTCAGTCGACAAATCACCTAGAAAATCCTTACAAGAAGACGGTTCTGAGTCATCTTCCGAGCCTGCAATTGGCTCTGGTTTAGCTCCTGGTACAATCGACGGCTCTTCTTCTGGCTCAGACTCTTCACCACCTTATTCACCTAGCCCCGAAGCCCCATTTTGGAGAGATAAGGAGAGGGGAGGGAGTAGAACATCTGATAGTGAGACTGAGAGTATCAAGGAAAGAAGAACAAAAAGGAGAACATATAGGATAGTGGCTAACATTCCTCATGTGAGTGCTCAAAAGAGAGGGAGACAATTGAAAAAGAAACATGACATCCCCTTAGCCACATCTAGTCGGGTAGCCACAACTACTACTGTGTCTCATCCGTTAGGACACAGTATTAAACAAGACATCGTGGACCCAACAATGCAATTGCACAACCCCCATACCACTCAACTGCTTCTCAACAAGCAGTTGTTTCACCTTCTCGTGGGGATCTAGCACATTATCTACTCGGGTCTCACTTGGAAATTCTGAATATTGAAATAGAACACACGCATCCCCAGTGTTCGACTTCGTTTGATGCACCATTGAGTTTAGCGCCAAATGCACACTTAGGTACACAATTGATCGGCACTTTGAGTGCTCCATCTGCGGGTCTTAGTGCTCCCGCCGGAATGTCCATAGTAGGGCCACAGGCTGCTCCCCTACGAGGATCGAACGAAAATCCCATCAGTGCTATCATTATGGCAACACTGAACATAGGCCATGTTGTTGATTCAACAACTATGTCAACTGGTGATCTTCGTGACCCAGGTGTTACTAACCCTCCCATTATGGCTTCCATCAACAGATTCGAAAGGCTCGTAAAGGGTAAGTCCGTCGCCGAACACATCTTCGCTCCACCGACCCCTTCACCACGACCAACATCACCTCCACCTATTCATCGCCTTGTATCAATGGACGAACTTAAATTCGATCTCTTAGCCCGATTATTGTCCGCATCTGCTGAAGGTGGTCCGGTTGATGCCACTCTCATCAACCTTATCCATCCAGAACATCAGTCTCCTTACGTCACCTGGGGGCCGAGTTCGAGGAATTCAAAACGGAGGTCCGTAGCAACTTTGATCTTCTCCTCGATGCTCATAACACAACTAAAGCCGATCTACGAGGCGTCGAATCTCATCTTACAGAACGTCTTCTAATCATTGAAGAATCATGAAATCTTAGGCTGGCTTCAACAAGCGCCACCGGGACGAGCATGACGATGATGATCATCAACATCATGAGGGGGAGAAGAGACAAGCCATGTATGATGCCGATGCCTCCACCTCTAAAGCTCAACATATCCATACCGATACTGAGACACCCGCAACTGAATCTCAGACTACACATGAAGTTCATCAGACAGACTCTGTGTCGATGGAGATTACACAAATGGTTGAAAAGCCTGCATGGAAGACAACGTGCCTATTGTCATAGAAAGGCAACAGATTAGAGAAGCAGTTCAAGGTTGTTATATAGAAGTTGAAGTCGAAACAGAAAGATTATCATCGAAAGATTATGATGCAATTCCTCTACAGAATGATACATTCATAGAGCAACCCGAATCAGAGATTTCCATCAACAAGATCTTCGAAGACATTCCATAGAAAACTCCCCGATATACACACCACTTTCTTCAGATCTTTTAATTTCTCACCAATGTGGGACAATTAAAACTAAACCACAATTCATCATTTGAGAATACTCAATTTTCATGTTGCTACCTAAATACCCCAAGGTTATCCTTATATATAGCATAATATAAAAATAAAGATTTGCACTATAATTTTTACCATTTGGTTGGTTTTGATTTCAACCATGGTTGTTAAATTCAAAAAGGGTCATCCAAAATAGACTACCCCATGAATTGACACAAAAATATCCAATCCCCCCTTCTTATACACACCTTACTACAATCTTTCAATCTCTCACCATTGTGGGATATCTTAAACTCAAGCACAATTCACCAACACCTCAATACTTTATTCTTATGATGCCATTTCATTCTCCCTTGGTTGTTCCTTTAATATATACTAGTATTTGACATCGCGCGTTGCGCGATGATTACATTTTATATTAACAAAAAATGAATAAAATTTATTTATGAAAGACCCAAATTACATAATTAATACCAAAAGTTACTTTTTAGACCATTGCAGGACAAACGAAATATAATATTTACGAGTTTCAAGTTCGAAATGTCCGCTTGGTTTACAGGGCGTTTTCGTAAGCACCTGTTTTCCAAAATATACCAAAACGGACAAATCTAAAGTAATAAATTTGCGGAAACGTAAACTATATACAAGACTAAGGACAATAGCTACCCATTAACTAGGTACTTAAAGTTACAACCAAAAGTCGACTAATAATTTACAACCTAAAGTTGTATTCGACTAACTACTTAATAACAAAAGAGTCGTACTACCGGAAGCACTAAAAGCAAAGATCTCAATATACTCGAGCTTGTTCTTCGCTTTATCCACACGACCTGTAAAAAATATGAACAACTAAAGGGGTAAGCACAAAATGCTTAGTGAGTAAACGGGAATTACTAACTACTAAAGCTTCACAGATGTATTCCATTGAAATCAATGATCACGAAGGATGTAAATAATGTAACAAGTATTCATCATTCGGGATTTAAACATCTAAGTATTAAAGTATGCAACCAATATATCATGTGAAAGTCAATAATAGATATGTACGACCACCGAGCTATCCCGGACGTAGCAAGTACAACAATGTATCATAGATATCATACCACCCGAGCTATCCCGGCCAGTGGAATGATCTTCCCGCCCGAGCTATCCCGGACAGCGGGGAAAACAATCGGACTCTAACACAGTCAAATATGCACTATACTCGAGTAATATCAGCTGATATAAGCTTAATTGTGCCCTCCCCGGGTGAAACACAAAGTAACCACCGGGTAGCACGTATGGAAGGACGGAGTACAATAACTAATAATCATTTGAAATAGATAAGGGAACATAACATGGATAAGCATGGAAGCAAGTAACAAATAAATAATACATGTCTAGCAAATAGTAAGTCAAGTAACCCCATAAACTCACAGTGCTTTTCGATACTCAAAATTGAGCCAACTTAGTCTCCTAGTCCATATACGCCTAAATGTCGACCAACGATCACTCCGAAAGAACCAAGCGAGCTTATTTAACACCTGTAATATGTATCCGAAGTTTCATAAAGGTCTGATAACAATAACTTAACCAAACTTAATTTAAACTTATTTTAGTTACTTAAATTTTCAGCTCAAAATTCACTTTTTATCAATTTTGAGAGGCAATTCTAACCAACATACACGTCTTATTCCTAAAATGTGTCTAAAGGACAGGTTTAGAGCTACATATAGGCTTTCCGAAATGTCCAGAATCATAGTAATCCGAGCTACGGTGGCCAAGTTATCGCACTATCAAAACAGCCTCTCGGATATAATGGTGCTGTCAAAATTACTAAGAAAAAAGAAAACTAAAATCCATATTTTGGATTTAATCTTCATTCTAACAATCAAGATACTATCTAACCATGTTTATATTATTGTTTACAAGATCAATACTCAAAGATTTCACCAACATAACCAATAATGAAGAAAATTAAAGTTCAACTTTTGTTCTACATTTTTAAAAGGTATAATTCATCAATTAAGCATCATAATTAGGGGTGGCAATCGTGTCGTGTTCGGGTTGGCGTGTCGCGGGTTGGCGGGTTGGCGTGTCATGGATGCTCAACCCTAACCCAACCCGTTTAGCTAATCGTGTCGAGATACGCAACCCTAACCCGCACACGTTCGTGTTGGCGGGTTGGCGGGTCAACCCGCGTGTTGGCGGGATGGTTGCGGGGTGGCAGGTTGGCGAGTCAACTTGCGTGTTGTCGGGTTGGCATGTCGCGGGTTGGCGGGTTGGCAGGTTGTTTGCGGGTTGAGGGGTCATGAAATCTCTTGTTTCTAGGTAGAGCGCCGTCGTAGCTGCTGTTGAGTATTCTGAGTTAGGGTTAAAGTGTTCGTGTTTCACATTTCTACGTTTGAGTTTTGACGGACGGGATTACAATTTACACAACAAAACGAAAGAAAGTCTATTGATTAGACTTTTAGATTTTAAAATAAAACATAAAATATATATATTATTATTTTTAATAAATTTTGGCGGGTTGGCGTGTCAACCCGCGACCCGTTCGTGTCAACCCGAACCCGACCCGTTTATTTGGCGGGTTGACGGGTTGGCGGGTTGACAGGTTGGCGTGTCAAAAAGTTCAACCATAACCCGTTTATTTTCGTGCCGGGTTCGTGTCGTGTTTCGTGTCGTGTCGAGAATTGCCACCCCTAATCATAATAACTTAGTTAGACTATAACCAAACAAAATACAACATAATACTCACATAATTCAGATTAGGGTTCATAGACCCAAACCCTAGTATTACCAATTTCACCTCTAACTAGCTCCAATTCATAAAATTAACCAAGAAAGTAGGTGTACCTTGATTTGTGGATGATTTTGGTATGATAATCAAGCACAACTCTTTGTAAATCACCCCTAAGAAGCCAAAATCGTTCCTGGAACTTAGTAAGAGCTTAGAGGTTGTTTTTTTGGGTGCAAAAATGAAGAAAAGTCGTATATATTGCGACTTTTACGAGTTGGGCCGAGTTGACTCGGCTGAAAACTCGGTTTGACTCACTAAAACACTAAAAATCACATAACTTTTCGCTCGCACCTTCGTTTTTGACGCGGTTTTCGCTCACGCGTTCGTAACGAGATAATCTAAATCTTACAATACAAATATTCCAGAAAATATTTCCCAAAAAAAAAATTCGGTTTTAGACCACGAAGTCCCCGACTAACACTTAGTCCTACTTTGACTCTTCAAACACGTAATCTATCATGTTTTAGTTATGTATACACGTATAAAGAAGATAATTACAACATATTTGGGAAAGTGGATGTTGCAATTTACCATTTTCATATATACGAAATATGTTGCAAATCCATTTACAACAATTTATTTTAAGATAAAGATTGGTTTTAAACATATTCAATTAATAGAGTTAATGAAAAATTAATTACATCCCAGCGTTTCCGCGATCGAATCCACACTGAAAATTATCAGTAATATCTATAGTTTAAATATTTATACATTAAAATAAATACATAAAATAGAAAATAAATCAACAATCACCAACATAGTGGAAGATTTAGGATAACCAAGACACAACACTACATTTTTTTAAATAGAAACAACACATATACAACATGTATCTATAATTATTGAATAAAATTACATTATCAAATATTTATATGATGTTAAAATAGATAATTTAAATAATTTTCTTATTTAAAACCAAATAATATGATCTTAAATAAAAATATAATCATCTTTTAGCAAAAATACGACAATCCACATGACTAAATGTAAATAGATTATTACTTAACATGTAGAAGTCTTTAAATTCTAAGAAATTCTTTTTCATATATTTATATTATCATCAAAATAGATTATTTAAATAATCTTCATATTAAAAAACAAATAATATGATCTTTGCTAAAACTATAGTCGCATTTTAAAACATACGACAACACATGATAAAATGCAATAGACTGTTTGTATTTATCAATATAATTATTATTTTTAAAAATGTAGAAATCGTTAAATTCTATAAAATTATTTTATTTTTCTTCCAATATTTTCTTCTCACTCTCAACAATTCATTGATTTTAATTTTTTTTTGGCATTTTGAATCAAAATGTGCATAGATTCATGCGCCACATGAACATGGTTACATAACATTGTCAATCAACTTTAATTTTTTGTCTAAAAATTATTCATCAGCTAAAATTTCTGAATCAATCGTATTCGATACATTTTTGATAAATATCGATCTAATTAGATTGCAACAAAATTTCAATGTTAAAAGTGTTAAGTTTTATGATGTAAAAGAGTAAATTCACAAAATGAAATATTGAAGGTCAAAAAAACAAACTTCAAAGAAATTTAGCCGATTTGAAATATCGTAAAACTTTGATTTTTTAAATGAAACATTTAAAACATATATTAGTAACCAAGAAACGAGTATACAAATGAAGATGTATTGTCCCTTTTGTGGGTTACACTCCTGAAAAATAAAACATAGAAATTATAATGAAGATAATAATAAATCATGAAATTAAAAAAATAGACAAATAAAAAAATATAATAAAAATTTGAGGAGTACCTGAATGAAAGACTTACATGTAATAATAATATATGTGCCTTGATGATAAATCTTTGATATTTTTCGACATATTTAACGATCTTTTGGTAGCTTATTTTTGTTTGTCCCACTTGCTACAAAAATAAGAGTGAAATGAATCATGAAATGAATGGTTGATTAAAATAAGAGTAAACTACAAAAATGGTCCCTGTGGTATACCACTTCCTTTGAAACGAGTCCTTATGGTTCACTAACTACAGTGATGGTCCCTAACGTTTCACTTTTGCTTCGAAACGAGTCCCTGCTCGTTAACTCCGTTAAAAAACTCAGTTAAAATGAAGGGTACTTTCGTCTTTTTAGTTTACAGGGATAAGTTGTACAATTTTGTTTAAACAACAAGGACCAAATTGTCATTTACTCTAATTTATATTATAGTACAGTTGTACTCTTTATATTATGCGACGACCACGCATCTCCGGTGACAACCACACCATCTCCGCCACCCGTCGCTGTGAACCATCGTTGTTTCCCTTGTGATTTTTTTTGCATCACCACCTGTAACTCACACCGTGTGGCCATCGTGAACCACTATGGTTTCCTCCGGTAGTATTCTCCAACAACACTCCATTCCGGTGGTCTTCTCCGGCCAAAGCTCTCTTCACCACTCGGTTTTCTCCAGGTCTGCACATTGAAGGGTTGTTGAGTTCTAGAGAAAATCATCAGCAAAAACGATAGATATTTGACCAAATAAAGTCGGAATCAAACTTTGGTATAAACAGAGTTACAGAGGGGGGCAACCACCCTTAGAAACCATCATCTTCATCCCTTCTGAAATCAGCCTCATGTTCTCTAAGTGGAGCTTTCCGAACTCGAAAATACAGATTAATTTTATTAAGAGGCTTAGATCTGCAAATCTGGAATCAGACAAAGGAGGTCAGATTGTGGTGTAACATTAATGGAGATGATGGTATTGAAGACAAGCTAGGGTTCCAACAGACAAGACTTGAACCGTCGGACCTAAACACATCATGACCACCAGCGATGGACTCAAAAGAGATATGGGAGTGATGGTTGCCGAAGAAGACCATCGGAGTGGTGGATGCCGGAGAAGACCATCGGAGTGGTGGTTGCCTGAGATGACCATCGGAGTGGTGGTTGCCGGAGAAGGCCATCGGAGTGGTGGATGTCGTAGAAGACCATCGGAGTGGTGGTTGCCTGAGACGACCATCAGAGTGGTAATTTCCGGAGAAGACCATCGGAGTGGTGGTTGTCGGAGAAGGCCATCAGAAGTTCGTCCCTATGGTGGCTGGAGGTGAGGGAGAAGAAAAAATCAAAAACAATAAAAAGATAAAACAAAAACAATAAAATTAAAAAAAAGTTTAAAAAGACAAAAGTACCCTTTATTTGACTGAGTTTTTTAACGGAGCTAAAGATCAGGGACCACTTTCGAAGCAAAAGTGAAACGTTAGGGACCATCACTGTAGTTAGTGAACCATAAGGACTCGTTTCAAAGGAAGTGGTATACCACAGGGACCATTTTGTAGTTTACTCTTAAAATAAAGAAACGAAAACGAATAGTTAGTAACATAAAGAAAGGAAAACAAAAAGTTAATCTACATAAACTGTAATAAAACCCATGATTAATTAAAATAAATAATGGCAAATGAATAGCTAATAACATAAAACACATGGTTAATTAACATAAATTACAATAGGTGTGTGAATTTACTAAAAAAACCCATTTTTAATGATGATATAATTTAGATGTAGGGACAAAAAAGTTATTAATATATTCAACATTTTAAAAACTCTAGGAATTGAGAAAAAAATTGGTGAAGCTGTTCTAGTGTGTGACACTGCGCGTTGCGTGGTAACAATAAGTTTAATCATTTTCAAACATTGTGTTGCGGTGTTTTTGATGCGAATTATTTTCTTTGATACTGTTTTCTGTAACTAAAGAGTTCTAAGCATTTTTTAAAATTTTGGTTGCAAAAATGATACAATATTGAAGTTCAATTTGTATATATAAAAATTGTTTGCTGCAAGTGTATGCTTAATATTATGTATTATAATGAGTGTATGCAAAATTAATCTTTTCAATTTAACTTGTAACATTTATATATTTAGAATTTTTTTAATGTATTCATGCACACATATATTCATCCGAATAATTAAATGTGCAGTCACAATAAAAATAAGTGATATAACTAAATTTATAATACGATTAAACGATATGAAATAAAATAAAAAGTATTTTATTAATTGTTGAATGGAATGTAATATCCGCTAATTATGAGGAATTGTACAATGCAAGGCACATGTGCTATAACATGCCTTATTTTAGAGACATATCGGTTGTCATAAGTAATAGCTAATTATGGTTGGTCAAAAACCAAACAACTTCAAAGAAATTTTTTAATTGGATTCATCAATGCCTTAGTTTTGGTGACAATAATTTAAAAGTTTTGCATGATGATGATGATTATGATTTATAAGCACCAAGAATATTGTTATATATGTACCATTAGTTTATACTCAATACATAGTTGAACTTTAGAAACACAATAGTGAATTGATCAACCATATCACGATAAGTAAAAATTACCTACCAAACTTGAACATTTCAAATCTTCAATCTTCATGATCCAATAGATAAAATTATAGTGCAATCAAAATCACAACATGAACATACATAAAATTGTCATGTGATCAAAATTATGACAATAACATACTTAAAAGAATAATGCAATCAAAATTGTGATACAAACATACATACATTACAATACAATCTAAATCACAAAACAAACTTACATAAAATCATTACCTTAGATTATAACCACAAACTCCCAAAAACCAAACTTGAAATGTACAAATCTTCACGGCCTAATAATACATAAAAGGGAAAGACCTTGAGAGCCTGCAAAACAGAAAACGTTCAACACAAGTATAAAATCACATACTGAACTTGAAGACTTCAAATCTTCACGACCTAATTAATAATAGTTATAATGCAACAAAAGCACGATACAAACATATATCAAATTATAATGTGATCAAAATAATGAAACAAACATACATAAATGTGTACCTTATACAAAAATTCACATACAGAATTAATACATAAAAATTACAATGCGATCTACATAACGATACGAACATTCATGAAATTATGGGAAAAGTGAAAAAAACAAAAAAAAAACTGTGAAGAGTACCAAATGTAAAATAGAAAAGATGAAGAAATTTAGTGATGTATAGGATAGGGATAAAATTTGAGAGAGTGTGGGAGATGAAGGTGAATAAGTAGTGAATCAAAATGAAGAAATTGAGGGATGAAGAGAGTATAATGGTTAGATGTTTTGAGAAGAGATGAAGAAATTTAGTGATGTATAGAATAGGGATAGAATTTGAGAGGGTGTGGGAGATGAAGGTGAATAAGTAGTGAATCAAAATGAAGAAATTGAGGGATGAAGAGAGTATAATGGTTAGATGTTTTGAGAAGAGATGAAGAAATTTAGTGATGTATAAGATAGGGATAGAATTTGAGAGGGTGTGGGAGATGAAGGTGAATAAGTAGTAAATCAAAATGAAGAAATTGAGGGATGAAAAAAGTATAATGGTTAGATGCTTTAGATGGATTAATAAATAGAGAAAGTAAAAAGTCTTCCAAAAAGCTAAAAGGTTTGGCGGTTAGGTTGTAAAAAAAGAAAAAATTCCCAAAAAGATGAGGGTGCAAGATTTTGAAATCGTTAACGCCACCAACCATAGGAATTGCTTTTATATAGATATATATATATATATATATAGACTAGTGTGTGGCACCGTACATTGCACGGTGACGAAAAATTATTGTTATAAAATATGTAAGTAAGTTCTGATAAAATATAATTTCTTAATTGATGTTAAATGAAATGCAATAAAACGTAATGAATGAAAATAACTATAAAAATTAAAATACAATATATTATAAGCAATATTTATTGATATATTTTGACTTATAGACATCTGAATTTTTAGTTTTATAAGTCGTCATCTACTTTTTAAATATATAATCTATCTTTTCTACACAATCTTCTCAAAAACAATGTGGGATCGCCAAAATCTCAAGATTTGAGAATACTCAAGACTTAAGTGGACCAACTACACACTTATCAAATTTCATCTTTCTGATAAATATATGTTTCTTCTAATGTTGGTTCTTTTGTACCCACGTTAATTCCTCTTTTCTCTTTCATTCTTTCATTCAATGTAAGATTCAAACCATAAATATACATTTGTTATATTGTTGGACTTTTTTTGTACCCATGCTCCTATTATTGCTCTTCCATTCCCCCAACCAATATGGAAATCATTCTTTCATCTCGTCAACGATGTGAGATAAATATTCTATCAACACAATTTAGGATTTAAAAATACTCAAACCCCATGGTCTCAACTCATTTTATATGGTTGCTATTTTTATCTTTAAATATTTTGATTAACCATTTATGAAATAAATTTGTTTGCAAAGACTAAATCCATCAAAAGAATATTTAGGCAACCAATTATTTATTAAAGTCGAATCCCTTTTCTTTATATAATCACTTCCATCTTCTAAGATATTAATTTCTTATCAACGTGAGTATCCAAAATTAACCACATTTCAAAATTTGATGCTCTTGTGTCACGTCATATTACTTGTTTTTTTAATTTTTAAGTATATATATGCATATATATATATATATAGAGAGAGAGAGAGAGGAAAGTTCAAATGCGAACAAAAAATTTGGTTGCGAATATGAGAAAAAAGGAGAACGCGATATGTGTCCCATTCAGTCTGAATAATGAAGGACATTCGGTATGAATAATGAAGGTGAAATTCATACATTATTCAGTAAAAATAACACACATTCAATGTGAATAACACAACATTTAGAGTGAATAACACAACATTCAGAATGAATAAAATAGCATTCAGTCTGAATAAATTCAGACTGAATGGGACATCTGTCGGGCTCTCCTTTGTCCCCATGTTCACAGCCAAAATTGAGTTCGCATTTGAACCCAACCCTATATATGTGTGTGTGGGGTTTTCCTTTTTAAATATATGAAGAAGGTATATATATATTTGCAAAATAATGATTGGCCAAAACATCTAATCAACCAATCCATTTTTTGGTTTTGTAAGTCATTCTGGACTCCTTTAATAGACACATCTTTTTTCCTAAACTATCATCTCTATATCAAGATGGGATCACCAAAATCAACCTCAAATCAAGATTTACGAATACTCAAATTTAGTTGTGCCAAATCATTCCCTTTGGTTGTTACTTTTATATATGTTACTTGGTTTTTATTACACACACACAGATATATATATATATATATATATATATATTGCAAAACAAGAATTGGTCAAACACACATAATTAACCAACCCACTATTTAGTTTTGTAAGTCATTCTCCACTCCTTTAATATAAATATCTCTTTTCTAAACTATAATCTTCATAGCAATGTGGGATCACCAAAATCATCCACATATCAAGATTTGAGAATACTCAAAACTTGGTTGTGTCACATCATACTCTTTAGTTGTTACTGATATACATATATATATATATAAATGTAATTAACCAACCCATTTTTTTAGTTTTGTAGGTTTTTATTCACTCCTTTAATATACACATCTTTTTTCTGAACTATCAACTTTATAGCAATGTAGGATCACCAAAACCAACCATAAATTAATATTTAAGAATACTAAAACTTGGTGTTACTTTATATATGTTATACTTAGGTTTTTATTTTTTGTTATATGAAGAAGATATATCCATCCATATATAACATATATATAAAGGATATATATATATATATATATATATATTGGAAAACAATGATTGGTGAAACCACCTAATTAACCAACCCATTTTTTAGTTTCGTAAGTCATTCTCCACTCCTTTAATATGCACGTCTCTTTTCTAAACTATAATCTTCATAGCAATGTGGGATCACCAAAATCAACCACATATCAAGATTTGAGAATACTCAAACTTGGTTGTGCCACATTATTCAGTCTGAATGTAGCATTACATTTAGTCTGAATATTTTCCTTCATTATTCAGTCTGAATATGACACGCGTTGCACTCTCATTTGTCCTCATGTTGACAACTAAATTTGAGTTCTCATTTGTATCCACCCATACACACACACACATATAGGATGATAATCAAATAAAAACCGAAAAAAAGTTGAGGACCATAAGGCCAATCTCAACCATCCAACGCTTTTAATCAAAGGCCATCAAACATTATGGCATTTTTATAATATTTCTGAATTTCATGTCTACTTTTATATCTAATTTGAAAGTAGAGGGGCATCTTTGGGTTTTTACCAGATGGGTTTCATCCCTATCTCTTCCTCTTCCATTTAGACCTAGACAAAGAAATTAGGGTTTTTAAATCTAACAACTGCCAGCCCCCATCTCCGTCAACACCTTTCGCGACCGACATCGGAGACCGTTGTTGCTCTCGATCAAGTTAACAACAAGATGTTATGGCTATACCAAATCCTCGATTCAAACGGAGAAGTCGTCACTCCATTCCTCCGGCCAGTCCTCCGGTGGCGCCGTCTGCAACGACACCCCATACCTATCCTTCGGTCAAACATCTCTTCCGATCAACAACTCCTCTACCAATCTGCACGATTACGGCCGTGAAAGGAATTCTTCATTCATCCCCTTTCTTCAATCTCTCATCCCGTGAAGGTAAAATTCTTCATTCCATCCATCAATCTCTCATTCCTCTCTTATCTTCTTTTAGATTTCGATTTCAATTTCAATTTCTATTTCTATTTCGATTTGGGTTTCTACACGATCTTTATGTGAATCCCCCTCGATTTTCTTTTTAACTTTATGCAGATTACCACTATGGAAGAAACTAAACAAATGTATCGATCCTTTGTTGAAATGGGTTGGAAGAAGAAGAACAAGAGGCTTCTCATTTTCAGAGGTTTTTCCCCACTTTAGATTCTACAGTTTCTAAGATTTTAGGTGAATCATGTAAACTAATTAGATCGAAATCATCAAATCCCTTTTTCATCGACACTGATTTCGCTAAAAATAGGTTTAAATTGCTCCAGATTGGTTATTTCTCATTGATTTCAATATCCGTATAGATGAAATGAACTGGTCTTTGATTCACTTCTTTTGTTTGTTTGTTAATTTTGCAGAATGTAGCCATATGTATGGTCTTCTTTTTGCGTTGATCTTTTGTTAGTTGTTGGTTGTTGGTATCCACCATTGTAGATTGCTTTCCCTAAATAAAACTAAGGAGATAATGGTTAAAAATGGAATCGTATGCTACCATATGTGCCTTATTTAGTAAGATTTTCATTCGATGAATATGTTTGTTTAATATAGTGAATTTGTAGTGTTTCATATGGTAAATATGCTTGTTTCATATGGTGAATACGGTTTTTTTCATATGGTGAATACGTAGGGTTTAATATGGTGAATTTGAGGTGTGTTTTATATGGTGAATTGTAGTGTGTTCCATACGGTGAACTTGGTGAACTTGAGGTGTTCTATATGGTGAATCGTAGTGTGTTCCATACGGTGAACTTGGTGAACTTGAGTGTGTTTCATATGGTGAATGAATTTGTATGTTTCACTTGGTGACTCTTGGTACCAAAATGACGATTATGCCATTTATTTAATTAAAAAGGTTTTTAATTAAAACCATAAGATCTAAGGCTTAGATCGGTTCTCACGGTTTTTTACCTTTTTTTGGTTTTTATTTGATTAAACCTATATATATAGGGTCAAGTTGATATACAAAGCAATCAAAGGTTACAAACTCGTACAAACTAATATAAAAATAATTTATTTCATGATATTTTTTATCAAATTCTATGATTTAAGATATTATTTAACATATGTTTGTTTCACCTTGTGATAAAATTAAATGTGAAAGATACACCTGTGAAACTTTTACATTATAAAACAAATATATGTGAAACTTTCAACTTATGAAAACAAATACATGTAAAACTTTTTCATTATGAACAAACATATGTGAAATAACATCTTAAATCATAGCATTTGATTAAAAAAATTCATTATTTTTTTAATAATGGTTTGTACCTTTGACTGTTTTGTATTTGAATCTCCTTATATATATATACTAATTGAGTACCCGTGCAATGCGACGCGTTACACAACCCATGTTATCGAGTAAATGTAAGCAAAAACGAAGTTTACTTTTTTTTACCAAATAGAACACAATTTTGTAGCTATTGCTTGAAATGGACTTATCTAAAATTTCAAGATAATTTGATGCAATTCTATATCCATAAGCTCATAAACCAAATAGACATCCTTGAAACTTCTATAACATCTTTCAAGCAATAACGTTTTTATGTCTAAGATGGCAACCCAATAAAAGCCATGATCAACCCTAAAAGGCAATAATCAACCCTGATACTCCAAATGCAAAAAGAAAAAACCCCTTAACAAAATCGGATTAAACAGTAAACAAAAAGAATTCCAACATCATGATTTAACAACAAAAGCTAAATCAGAATTGGACCAATTGACTCCACTATCAAAATTCTCACCCAACCAGCAACCATAAAAGGAGTAGTTGAGTTCTGATACAAATATAAATCACAACAAAACAATATATAACGGGCCTGCATATTGAACACAACACCATTATATAAAATGAGACAATTCCTCACCAGAGGTAAAATAATTCCAACAGGTCTTATCACTATCTATAACCACCATTAAGGATAACTGACGGGGGCCAATCCACCAAAAAAATAGAACTTCGTTTAGATGAAGCCACAACAGTCTTAACCAAGCAACAACAGTTAACTAAAATTTAAATTGGACCACGATAGAACTTTGGTATAAAAGAGGGATCAACATATGCATCAGTTGATCAGACATAAACAACTGGCAAACGAACCCAATTCCAATACCCTTAACTCTCCAACACAACATACAAGTCAAGGAAAATCAAAATAGAAAAATCAGAATTGGCTGCCACAAAACATAATCAATCTGCAGTTTAAGGCCACAATAAAAAATTTCAACATGCCTACGACCATTACAATAACAAGCCAAACATAATTGATCTGGAACCAAGAAAAAGAGAAACCACTTATAGGAGCAAACAACAAACCAAAATAAAGGGAAAACTGATAGATAAAGGGCACATTTATGATAGGTAACCCACTAACCACTCCAAAAGTATATATTTGAGCAAATTAAGATAAAAAAAAAGGTAGAGTAATATATGAAAATACTGTTGGTCCCAAGGAAGTCTACAAGAGTGTATAAGTATAGAAACAGTTTGTAGAAGGGGGAGGTTGAATACAAACACAACTTTTAGGTTATTAAATGAGTTAATATCAATAAACAAAATTACAGTTGTAAGCGGAACAAGAACAAGTAATTAAACCTATTCTATTACAACTTTAGAAATCATTGCATCAAGAGATGATGGAAATAAGATCAGAGGTTTGAAGAAGAGATAAGCATGCATGAAGATGAAGATGGAGGTCTTCATATATTTATACCCGTTGCATTTAATGCAGCTCAGAAGGTACATTCCACGTGCCGAGTTTCTATAGGAGACTTGTCCTTGTTCATAAAGCAACTATACTTTTAGCCGAATATGAACAGTAACCAAATTAGAGTTGGTAAGCACGTAGAGTGACAGTAAAGTAACTCTGTACGTACTTTCTGATAAAGTATGAGGGTTTGACATTTGTGCATCGAGGATAAGATCAACTTTGATCTTGCTGAGTAGGCTTCATATTGATCGATGATATTGAGTCTTCAAGGATGAAGTCTTCAGTATCACTGAGGCTTACGCAAGATCTCGCACTTATGTTAGATGAACGTTTCTATCATTGAACCGCTTCAGATCACGAGCTATTCATCTCTTTCTTCAGATAGGTTATCGACTATCTCTGAACGGTCTATTGTGTGAGTGTTGTTCTTCAGATCTTCTAAGTTTAAATAGTGTTCATGACTTTCAGAGATCAATGAGTGCAATCACTGTTTGCTATCACCGAATCTAAACAGTAACATAAACTTTGATTTTCACTAAGTATATTAGAAGAATCATATTCAAATGACTGAAAGGATTTTGGATCAACAATATCCCCCTATTTGATTATGATTAAGAAACATAGGAAAATTGCTTGAAGGAATTAGTAAGGCCAAAGAGAATTTAAAGTAAATTTTCTAAGTACTATTATGTGAGACCTTTTTCAGCTAATTCACTATCTAAGTTGAGTTTCATTTATAAGGATATGAAATCACAATTATTAGAAGTGTATAAACTAGAAAGTACATTCACGAATAAATATAAGACATAAAAATCAGTGAGTAATAAGGTTTTTAAAAGTTATCAGAACTCATATGTTCATTGTCCCTTTTTAGTATTTTTAGGAATCTTTTCAGTACATCGATGGAATAGATTACTTCATTGAATTTCATTACTAATCAATCTGAAGAATTACATTGGAGAATGAAAATAAAATATTTAAAGTAAAGTACAATACACTGAAGGAAAATACAAAGGAAAAAACTAGGAACTAGGGTGTAGGTTCCTGAGAGTTATCAGAGAACTCTCTTCTTCTTCGTAGCTCTTTCTCGATTATTTTCTTCTGAAATTGAAGAGGATCATTATCCAGTGAGCAGCTATAGTAAAGAATCTTGAGAAGTTTAGCTGGAGCGAGATGAATCTTTTTATTTATGAGAAACTTTATTGATCCATCATTGTCCTGAAAAGCCATCCCTGGTTCAGGTTTGCCAACTATTTCATTTTCTTCATATCTTCTCTGAGTTGGCAGGGACGTGTTGAGCATTGAAAGATCAAGGAGGACAATATGGGCGAAAAGACTGTCAAAGTCAAACTTTGTCTGATGTTCATTTTTGAATGATGGACCTTCATCTGCATCGGACTTAGATTTTGTCTTTTTGGATCTTGAGGGAAGAGGAGATACCATTATGTATTGAGAGATCCTTTGCAGAAGCCGATTCAGATGTTCTTCTACATCCGCTTTGAACTGGGACTTTGATTGTTGAATATCCGGAACTGAGGAACTTCTTCTTGTTTGCTGTGTTCTCTGATCATGTTTACCTTTATCTTTGGACCAGATTTTGAGTTCCGTCCAAAGATAGTTACATTGGTAATTGTTTCAGGGAAAGCACAAGAATTTACCTTCTTTTTGCACCAGTCGAGTTCTTCAGTCTTCTGTTCTTGGGCTTTCTGATGATCTTCGTTCACAGCTTGTAGAACCCTCTGTTGGCTCTGAGAGGATTTATTATCTTTAGGTTAGATTCGGCCAACTCCTCTTTTGCTAAAGCCTAAGCGACTTTGAGACTTTCTTGAGCTTCACGTAGTTGATCATTTCTGAGTCGTTGAGCTTTCAATCCTTCTTCTCTTGCCAAGGCTTCAACAACCTTGAGGCTTTCTTGTATTCTTTCATTTGCTCATCTTTTAGTCACTGAGGTTGCAAAGCTTGGTCTCTTTCTTCAGGGGAGAGAAAGGAGAATTCATCATAATGATTTATAGGGGTGGGAACTTCAGGACCAGAGGTACAAAGAGGGATTTTTACTCTGGCCCTCTCTAGTTCCTTTATTAATAAATCCCTTCTCTCCTCTTCTTCAGGTTCAGTTATGGGCCTTCTATTTACACGTATGTGAGATAGGCCTTCTTCATCTTCAGAATCTGACTCAGATATCTACAGGAACAGATCTGCCGCGGAAGGTTCATTCAGGAAGGGAGTCACCTTAGGGGGACAAGGTGAGCTGAGATTTGGAGAAGAAGGTTCAGAGTTAGTGATATCTTCAATACTTCTTATGAATAAAGCACTGGTAGGGGAAAGAAAGGGGTACAAGTATAATAGGTTGGGGTTTAGAGAGAGGGTGGTAGATTTCTATTGGAAGACTAACCTCAGTGTTGTTGAGCTCCCCCTCTTAGTTCAGGAAAGCAGCATCCCTTAAATCCATAGGTTGTTTGTTCTTTGCATTTGAATTAGGTTGCTCTTTACAGGGAGGAGGCTTGTCCCTCAAAGGTGTCTTGAATACAACCCCGTTTTGTATCCCTGGGCGTACAGACTTAAAGAAGGATGGAACATCATCATCATCATCATCATCGTCATCATCTTCATCTCGTAGAGAGAATGAAGTGCCTTCATCCTTGCATCTTCTTCTTCATTTTCTTCTTCTTCTTCATCTTCCTCATCCTCGTTATCAGAGATGAGGGTCTTGATAGCATCAATCACTCCCTGAGTGGGTTTTGCCCTCTTGAGAATAACATCAGCTTCAGTGATGATTTGTTCTTCGAGTTCTTTGGCGAACTTCTCCCCCTCTTTGTTACCATCGGGGAGGACATGCACCAACAGAGTATGCACGTTGCTGCCGAGTTTAGCAAGTGTATCTATATAGGCCTTCTGAGTTAGTGCAAGTTGACTCAGGTTCTCTCTATTAGCATCAGAGAGAGAGAGGAGTGGAAGTAGTAGGCGCTTGCAATAACCAAAGAATCTATGCAAGTGTTGCTCCTTTCTTTTTAAGGGCTTCTCCCTGCTTATCAATCTTCGTGCCCAACTGAGTGAAGGCATAGGTGTTCTGAGCAACGGGCTTGCTCATAGAGGAGACATCTGTCTTCAGGGTAGAGACATCCGATTGGATGCCTGAGATAGTGATCCTTAGGCTAGGTACCGCTGATACCTTCCTGAATATGTACTCCGCAGAGAGCTTCAGGTTATCTACCATTTGCCTTAACTGGGTTGTCTCACCAACCAGGTTGTCCAAAGCTGGTATCTGAATGGTGGCGGAGGGAGGAGCTAGAGAGATTGTAGGAATCTCTACATTCAGTTGGGGAAGAGATCTCCCTGTTGCTTTCTCCAGCTTGATTTGTTTCTTTTCTCCACGATCAGAGATGGTGGAGATTTAGAGAGAGGTGCATCAGAGACACCTGTTCCAGCAGTAGTAGTATCAGTGGCAGTGGTAGTAGTGACACCTGTAGGTAACAAAGATAAACGAGCCAAAAAGAGCTCGGGGTTAGATGAAAGAAGTTGGGTGGAAGTGTCTGTTTGCAAGTGTTCCTTGAGAGTATCTAGAGGATTACTCTCAGGGTTGATACTTGCTACGGTTGTGTCCTGAGGATCACATACCTGTCTCTGAGAATGTTTGTCAGAAAGATTCTCAGGTCCTGTGCACGTAGCTTTCCAATTTTTAGATTGTCGAAACAAAATTGATAAGTAAACAACATGCTTCTCAACCTCTTCAAATATGGGGACAACCATATCTGAGTCATGGATTGATGTGTGTACCAAGTAAGAGTAGGTAGAGGTAGAAGAGAAGGCAGTACACCTGTACCAGCTTCAGCATAGCCGCTGCCTAATTTTCAGGGGTTTAAGTCTCTGAAAATGGAGGTAGTGCTGATGAATTAGCAACGGTCTCTGAATCCGTTGTCGTGGCAGAGGGAATCGGTGGCGTTTGTAGTACGCCGAAAGAAGAAAGAGTTGTCTATTGAGAGACAATCTTCTTTGGCTTCTTAGTCAGAGGCTTATGGGCGATGGACTTCTTATGTCAATCGATGGCTGGAGTCTTTATTTTCTTTAGAGGGGAAGAAGATGTGTCTAGGTCGATCACTGATGGGTTCTTCAATGATATGGACACATTCTCTCCTTTAGCCACATCAGTGGGAGGAGGAACTGTAGTGTTCTGGGGAGAGGGACCCGTGATGATCGCCATCATCTCTGGGAAATAGGGAGCGTCACCTTCCTTTTCATCGTGCTCCAGAGATTTCTTCCCTACCCGAGAGAAGGTTTGGTTACCCTTCTTAGGGTAGCCTTCAAACACGAACTCCAGAACTGTTGCAATGAATCTGGGATAAGGGATGTTCTTCTTCTTCTCTTTTGCAGTGATGCTCTTGTGAAGATCTTCAAAAATGATCTTTGCGTAGTTGATGTGGCGACTATGGCAGAGAGCATATGCTATGACGAGGAACTTTCTACTTTCTTGTTCCTGACCGCCTGTCTTAGTGCCGAGGCACTGAATGATGTTAGTGAAGATATAATGCCACTTAGCAGGTAAGCGACCCTTCTCAATCTTGGTTAGCTTCTTGTTGAGCTCAATCTTGTTCTTCTCTTGACGAGGCCATTCACAGCCTACCGGACTGAGGAATTCCTGAACTTCCTCCTTCGTGGGTTCAGGATCCCATTGCCGACCCTTGCCCTTGGTGGGAAGACGTAGAGCTGTCCTGATAGCTCCAGTAGTGATGTATAGAGAGCCCATGCTAATGGTAAATCCAATTGCAGGGAGTTGAGTTCCTTTCTAAGTTGTCACTATAGAGCAGTGAGCCGTGTACCAGAATTGTTGCAGGTGAGCAGTGATGCCAACAGGTACGTGGCAGAAAGCATATTTGAGTGGACATTTCTTGATGAAGAGAGCACTGTCTCTTAAGTAGGCACGATCCAAGGGGATTTCTAACAGAGCAACATTGTTACATAACTTTACTAGTCCTTGTTCCACACTGAATGTGGTGACAGCAGCAACGCGAAATTTAGTGACTGGGAGGTTTTCTTCAACAACAATGTTGACATTCGCACTAGATGTGGCCATTTTTGTAACTGGAATTGGAAAACCAAAGAGAAAGAATATGGTTTAATATAAAAATGTATAAACCAAAAGGATTTGGTACAAAGAATACCAAATATTTATGAAAAACAAGTGTTTTGATGAACAAAATCAAAATACTTGTTATTTGGCAGATTTTAAGAAAACCATTTAAACAAATGTCTTAGTTAAAAAGCACCAAAATGTTTATTTTTGGTATAAAAAGTATACCATAAAAAGATTTAGAAAATGTTTGTAGGAAATTTTGGATCAAAATGACCAAATTTTTTTTCTGTTCTAAGAAAAAACCTTAGAACATGTTTTTATGGTTTTTAAATTTTAGACTCTTTATAAATCACAAAAATATAAAACAAATCACTATAACAAAGTGTTATAAGTGATGAGAAGAAGTTATTAACAACATTTAAGTTGTTAAAAGAAAAACACAATTAAAACCAACTTTAAATTGACTTTAAGTGAAAAACGTACAAGTGTGTGTTCTTGGAGTTCTTGCAGGTTTGCAGAGAGAATTCAAATTCTTAATCTTGCTCTAGAAGGTTTGAAAGCGTAAAGAATGCAATGAAGTTGAAATTACCTTTTATAGGTAGATGAGATAGAAAGGAAACTAAACGACGACGTTTTTGGCTTTTAGAAAAGGTAATTATGACCTCTGCCCGTCCCTAGGGTTTGATGGGATAGAGTACGTTGAGGCCGTCGTGTGCCACAAAGGTCTGACACGTCCTTTTTCAAAAAATAATAAGATTATCATTTAACTTAATAAAATATTAATCATTATCCATTTATGTGGATCCTAGTTTAATCAGGTAACCGTGTAATTTCAACAAGAACAAGATGAATGAATCGAATAATTTCACTATGTTATATATCTTACTTATGAAGAAAGGTGATTACAAGTATGAACCTAATATGACTTCGTCTAAAAGCTTTCTAGAATGATATGAATTAATGACCTTTCTAACTTCTGTATTCTAATGCATACCCTAACCCTCTATTTATATGTATAGGAAATATGGTATAAGAAAAGTAAAAATTAAGGCATTATACACTTGTCTTATATACATTGAGATCTTTTCCTTATATTTAAACATTAAATCTTTCCTAAAACTTAAACCTTCCTATTTAATGACTTTGTTGACTTACAATTTAGTCCTTCACGTCTTCAATAGTTGGCATCTCGGATACAACATTTTTAGACCTAACAATCTCCCCCTTTGTATTCGAGATTACACTTCAGCAAATCAAGACTTTTGAAGACGATGAAATTTTGTCAACAAATCTTTATCTTGAGTATTTTGCTCCCCTATGAAAATGATCATTTGATAAGCTCCGTAGCTCCCCATTAACATTAGCATGTAGTTCAGAAATTCGAAGGAGCTGTGATGTCGTAGGTAAAATTTTTCTTTGAGTAGAACTTGTTGCATGATGAAAGAGATAAAAGAATGTCGGGTTAGGCAGATGCGATAACTTTGAGGTTGTCGGATGATGCGATGAATTTTCTTTTCTTGTTTTCTCCATGTTATCTCCTTGCATGCGTCTTTGATACATTATTTCTCCCCCAGAATGATAAGGAGAATCCGAAGTATTATGAACTTTATCAAAGACAATAAGTGGAAGTGACCAAATGTGAGAAAATATCTCCGTGAATCAATGGGTAATGGGCTAACAGACAGAAGCACGTGTAACAACTGTTATCATTTAATCAAAACAAATTTTCAATGTTGGCATTGGTTTAGTACTGATAGTTTTTCCAGTTATCACGGAAGTAAGTTTAAAAACTAACTTCTCAAACTGTTCCGGCATAAACACAAAGATATGCTTGTGGAATCACAAAGACCCGTGCAAAGTGTCAAAGAAATATTAGTATATATTTTGGCGCAAAATAGACTCGATGTGCACAAAATATGAAGTTCGAAGACCGGAGTTGCGTCTTCTTGTTTCAATATCTAAATCTTCCGAGGGAAGAATAGATAGATGATATGTTGAATCTCCGTGATATATGAAACAAGCACCTTTTGTGAGATACTTGAGTAGTTGGGTGGGATGACACAAGTTATCGACATTGGGTCCATGTCTATTTCAATATTCATCTCCAAAGATTTGAGAGTGAATAGATTGTCTGGCTACCCGGATAACTGACATGGTTTGATAAGGACCAAGTATTTTCTTTTAAGTCCTGTCACACTCTCACCAATTTCTTTTTATCTCACAAGCACTCAATACACCCTTTCAAAATTTCTAACCTAGGGATGTGTTTCATGGGTAGGTCCTTCCGATTCTGGATTGACCATTGAAACTTCTAATTCCTAACACACAAAGAGTAGAAACATTAAAGTTCGAGTTCTGAACCAATGTATTCAGAAGTCGTAATGCAATGTAAAAATGGGTTCTAAACTACGATATTCAGAAGCCAAATTAAGAGCAGGTCCATAGCTGAGATACTATGAAACTAAACAATAAAAATTAGAAATATGTTACTCCCCCTCAAAAACAACATAACCTTGTGAATGATCAAGTCATGTGATGTGAATATTCTATATTAGAACACACATGACATTCCTGCAAAACAGATTAAAAAGATTTTGGTACCCAAGCTTTGTTGGGTCCTTGAAGGAAATGGGGAACTGGGGATACTATAAGCACCAAACCATCTATGACTATACCTTTGATCGACAAAATCATTTGTTCCACAAGTAGAACAACAAATCTTTGTGGCATTTAGACTAATTAGCTGATTGATTGTCTTGACAAAATAAGGCAAATTAGTCTTGAGAACAAATGATCTTGTATCAACTACAAGAGATGTATGTGGCATGTTTCCAACACTATCATCTGTAGTTGATTTCTTCCTCCAAACCATTTTAAACTTCTTAAAATTACCGGAATTAGCAACAAAATCATTGTGAAACTGATTAGAATTATGAGTCTGAGAATTTGAAGAACTATATGATTTGGAGCTGTTAGAATAACTATGTGATTGAACACTTGAAGAACAGTTATTCTTACAGATACTAACAAGATAAAGAGGAGTCATCTTTGAACTTGAAGCAGAATCAGAATCATTAGGAAAAATCATTTTTTCAAGGTCATCTAACTCCGCATTTATTTGTTCGGGAGTGAGTTGTTTGAATGTCTCTGAATTATTTTTATTTATTTGTTTTTGCATTGAAATCTCATTTTCAATTTCTTTAATTTTGCTTGAGAGATGATCTCTTTCTTTATCAGACAAACTAAAATTCCAAATCGGTTTAGCTTCAAGAAAATTTTCAAGTTTCTTGAGTTTGTCAGATAAATAATCTCTTTCTTTAGTAACCAAATCATATTTACTTTTTAATTCAGATCTCAGTTTCTTTTCAGTTACAATATTTGATTGTAATTCAGACAATTTCTTTGAAAGTTCTTCAAAAACTTTTCTTTGATTTTCAACATCTTTCTCTAAGCGTTTATTCTTATCGGAAATTAAAACACTTTTCTTCAAAACGTTATTTTTATTAATTTCAAACCATTTTCTTTCATTGTCCAAAAGGGTTTGAAGCTCCAGAAATTTGCTTTGATAGCTTCAAACCTTTTGTTTCAGATAATTTTCTTTCTAAAACCACAACTTGTTCAAAATCTGACACTTGTTCAGAAAGTTTTCTAATTGTCAACTCACAAGTTTTAATTTTGCTCTCAAACGCTTTTCGCTCAATTTCAAACTTGTGTTTCTCATTAGAAATTAACATTCTTTCTTTTTCAAATTCCTTTTCTAAATCGGATATTTTATTTTTGGAATCAAATTTCTTATCAAAAATCTTTTCTTTCAGCTTTCTATTTTCTTTTTCTAAACTTGCATATTTCCCTTTTAACTCATTGAGTTGAATAACTGTTTTTCTCAACCCATATAGTATTCATATTCAATGGATTTTGGATCGAGTACTAATGGGTCAGTAGACATTTTGATTCAAGCTTTTTAAACTCCAACGCTCAAAATTTAAAAAGAATGTAAGCACTGGTTACCTGATAAAGTGATCTCGATCAGTGTGTTTTGAAAAGATTTTAAGATTTTGTTAAAAAACTGGGTAATTTATCTCGGGACAAGTAGGCTCGAGAAGAATTTATGTGTCAAGTCAAGAAGGCTCGACATAAATTTATGTCGAGTCAAGAAGGTTTCGAGAAAAAAAATGTCGAGTTATAGAGACTCGAGAAGGCAAGGATGTCGAAATTAAATAATTCGACAAGTATTTATGTCGAATGAAAGGGCCTCAATAAGAAAAGATGTCGACCATAGGGTACTTGAAAAGATTTTAGATCAAGGAAATTGAATTTGAGTTTTCTTAATCGATAAACTAGAAAGCAAGAACGAAGGATTCTTGACTAAAAAGAACAAGTCTTTTTATGGACAAGAACAGCTAAATTCTCGGGTTTCCAGTTTTTCCAACTAAGAAAAAAATTAAAATTACCGAGGTTTGCGATTTCTACTTGAGATTTCTTTGAATAAGAAAAGCTGCAGGAGACACTAGTTCCTGAGTTTTCTTGGATAAAGAAAGGCAAAAGTAAACAAAAATAAACGAGAGTAATCTAATTTTAAAACAGATTAGATAATCCGAAAAAAATCTTGAGTACTTTTGGATAAGTCTACAAACCTGGTTTTAGGACTTATCGATCAAAGTAACAGTAGAGAGACCCGAGAAAGACGCCTTTAAAAAGATTATGAAGATATGAAGACTATCTTAGGATTTCTGGGTTTTTGATACCAGGAAGACTTGTCGATCCAAGCTATTGATGCTTGGATCGATAAGAACGAACAGACCAACACAGAAAATAAATCGAGAATTTTTACCTTGTTTTCACGCAATCGATCAGGATCTGATCAAAACTTAGATCGTGAGGCTCTGATACCTATTATGGATCCCAGTTTAATCAGGTAACCATGTAATTTTAACAAGAACAAGATGAATGAATCGAATAACTTCACTATGTTATATATCTTACTGATGAAGAAACGTGATTACAAGTATGAACCTTATATGACTTCGTCTAAAAGCTTTCTAGAATGATATGAGTTAATGACCTTTCTAAGTTCTGTATTCTAATGCATACCCTAACCCTCTATTTATATGTATAGGAAAGTAAATGTTAAAGGATTATACACTTGTCTTATATACATTGAGATCTTTTTCTTATATTTAAACATTAAATCTTTCCTAAAACATAAACATTAAATCTTTCCTAAAACATAAACCTTCCTAAAACATTAAATCTAGAATGATATGTGTAAGGGAAAATAATTTCTTACCTTAGCAAGATAAAGATCACTAAATGAGTTCAGGGAATGACTAATTTGAAAAACAGTTTGATACATTCTGAATGATCACTAAAAGTTATTATTCTTTAGCGTTCAGCATACCAAGTTCGCGGATTAATAGATTGAATCTAGTCTCATCAAGAGGCTTTGTGAAAAGGTCAGCGAGTTGATATTCAGTTGGTACAAAGCGAAGTTCAATTTCACCATTCATAACATGATCTCTGATAAAGTGATATTTGATCTCAATATTTGATCTCAATATGCTTGTGGAACCAAAGATAATGTCACCGACATATACCTGAGCAAGAATGGTATGACCTTTATATTTTCTCAGAAATAGGGCTTGGTCTATCTTTGCATGCACAAATTTTTCTTTTAAAAGATATTTGGAAAGGGTATCATACCAAGCTCGGGGAGCTTGTTTTAACCCGTACAGAGATATTTCATGTTTGAAACATATCCAAGGTGCTTAGGATCAGAAAAGCCAAGAGGCTGTTCAACATAAACTTCCTCTTTAAGTTTGCCATTTAGAAAATCAGTTTTAACATCCATCTGAATAACTCTAACGTCTTTGTAGGCAGCATAGGCTAGGAATAGTCTAATGGCTTCTAACCTAGCAACAGGAGCAAAAGTTTCATCATAATCAATACCTTCTTTCTGTATGTATCCCTGAGCAACAAGTCGAGCCTTGTTTCGGGTTACAGTGCCATTTTCATCTAGCTTATTGTGAAACACCCATTTAGTGCCAATAACATTCTTACCAGATGGACGAGGGACAAGATTCCAAACTTTGTTTCTCTGAAACTCAGTTAGTTCTTCTTGCATATCACTGACCCAACTTGGATTAGTGATAGCTTCATTGATCTTTTTAGGTTCGGCTAAAGTAATGAAATTACAAAGAGACATATATACTACCCATACCCCGTCGGGTTTTAATACTTGTACCCGGATCACCAATTATCTGCTCGATTGGGTGATTTCGGATCCATCACTAAGCAAGTAGTTGAGGAGTTTGATCAACAGAGGATTCAACGACTTGTTTAGGGATAAAGGAAGATGCATCAGCAATAGGTTCTTCAGCATTCCTTATCATCTCAGGAGGAGTTTCGGAGGAATTAACATTCTCTTGACAAGAGAGTGGTACTTGATTATTCGCTAATGAATCACCGTTGGAAGAATCAGAGGGAGGAATATGATTTAGAGGAGTAACGTCTATCCCTAAAGAGGAAGGATCGTTAGTACTATTAGAAGTAGGGATGAGATTTAGACCATCATCATCATTAGTTTCAGTGATAGGAGGTGTACCGAAATATGATTTAGGTTCCCCATAGTTAGACTTCATCCAACTATTCAGTTTACCGTCGTCTTCAAGGACAGGAATAGAATTTTTTGAGCGTGATTCATCAAAGTTAACATTGATGGTTTCTTCAACATGTTTTCTTCTTTTTTTGAAGACTCTGAATGCCTTGGATACAGAGGAATATCCGAGAAATATACCATCATCAGCCTTTGGATCAAATTTTCCTAAATGATCTCCGTCATTTAGGATGTAGCACTTACATCCGAAGATATATAGATAACTCAGAGATGGTTCTCTTCCATGAAAGAGTTCATAGGTTGTTTTCTTGAATCTCTTAACTATCAAGGATTGATTCTGTGTGAAACATGCAGTGTTAACTACTTCAGCCCAAAATTGAGTTGGTAGATGAGATTCGTTAAGTATTGAGCGAGCGGCTTCAATGATCATTCGATCTCTTCTTTCATCAACACTGTTTTGCTGAAGAGTTATTAATGATGAGAAGTTGTGAGAGATACCTTTTTCTTCAAAGAAATTAACTAAGGTAATGTTTTTGAATTCAGTGTCATGGTCACTTCTCATGGAGCGAATAGAGAGATTGTTCAGAACTTCCATCTTCTTGATAAAGGGGATAGTTTCATCAGGGCTATCGCTCTTTGATCGGAGAAAGAATACCCAAGTATACCTTAAATATTTATTGACTATGACAAGAGTGTCCTTCTTTCCAGAAATGGATTGGACATTGACAGGTCTAAAGAGATCCATATGGAGTAAGTGAAGGGGTGTGGTCACTGAAGAGACTTGCTTAGATCTGAAACTAGATCTTGTTAATTAACTTTATCACATGCTCGGCAAAAAGATTTCTTTGCAAAAGAATGTTTAGGGAGTCCATTAACAAGTTCTATTCGAGATAAATCACTGATCATCTTGAAGTTTAGATGAGAGAGTCTGTTATGCCAAAGTCGGTTAACGTCAGAGGGGGCTTTATATATATGTAGCATACATTCTCTGAATGAGTGCTATCCATATTAGTGACATATACGTTTTCTGATTTTTTGCCTTTTAAAGCAAGTTTGTCATTTTTGTAAGTGACAGCACATCTTGTCTTTATGAATAAAACTTTAAAATCTTTGTCACAGAGTTGACTAATGCTCAAAAAATTGTGCTTTAGCCCTTCAGCATAAGCAACACGGTAGAAAGAAGTTGCTCCATTGGTTAGAACACCATAACCTTTGGTGTATTCTTTGCCATTTCCACCAAAGGTCACTAAAGGACCTATTTCTTCCTTATATTTAGAGAGCAGGGATTTTTTACCAGTCATGTGCCTAGAAAATCCGCTACCGAGATACCAGATACCTTTAGCACTCTGCATAAGATAAGGAAATTAATTTTTCATAGGTACCCATAGATCTATGGATCCTGCAGTGTTAGTGGAAATAACAAATTTTGCAGTTCTCTCGCTTACTGAAGAATTATCTTCAGCGGTTATCTTTACTTTAGTTGCTTTACCAACTTTAGTGGATTTTACTTTTACTGATTTCTCAGTTTGAGCTACTTTCTTACCACCAGATAACTTTTCAGCCTTGATGGCATTAGGGTATTTGCTAGCAATGTGGGTAGTCTCACCACAGTGATAACACTTCCTATATTTAAAGACAGGTTTAGAGTTAGAAGCATGCAGCGAGGAAGACATAACATTTTCAGGACCAAGAGATGAAATTCCTTTCTCCATACCTAGGAGGAACCATAGGTTTTTCAGGTTTAGAGGGAGTGAGATCAAATCTTGATCCGAGGAGTTGATCTCTGAATATATCCAAGGATCTTGTTCCCAAAAGTCAGAGGATGACTCACTAAAGGAACCGAAGGATTTTTCTTCAGTTTAGGTGAGTTCTTGATCTTAGGAACATGATTAAGGAACTTGTCTTTAATCATCTTCCCTGAGTCCTTGGTAATAGGTTTAGAAGGTCTTGACTCAGATGCAGAGGCACACTAACTGGATGGATTAGGGATAGAAGAAACAAACATTCTGAATTTTAGCATGGAACGATCATTGTCAGTTTTTTCTTGGTCAGAGGAATATCCCAGACCGCTTTTGACTTTTATAGGGATCTGAGCATTTATGATCTCAGTAGCCATTACAGAGGCTTTGCACCATCCTTCAATGGTGAGCTTTTCAGCTTTGAGATAAGCGATGGCTTTTTCGCGTTCAGTGATAGCTTGTTGTTTCTCAATGCTTATGGTCTAATTTACAAAGATTTGGTCTTTAAAATCTTCTTCGATTTTAGTAAGTTCTTTGATCTTAAGGTGGCATTTCTTAAGCTGTTCAGTTAGATCTGAGTTTATTTGTTCAACTTTAGTTTTACCGTTCAAAGCATTGTAGAAAAATAGTTACCTGAGAAGATGGAGAGTCAAGCGATGAGGTTTCAAAGGCCTCTTCAGCTTCTTCAATTCTAGCCATAAGACATATGAAGGCAATGTCTTCTTCATCTTACCCAGATTCGTTTGTGGTTTGTGCCCAATCAACTTCTTGATCCCAGTCGACTTCTTCAGTGACAAGACCTTTGCCTTTTTGCTGGGTTTTCTTCAAATTCTGATACTTCTCTTTTAATGTAGAATATTTTTCATTTTTAGCTTTATCAGGAATCTGAAAGGATGTTGAAACAACAACCTTCTATGATCTGCATTCACTGGCGAATGACCTTTGCACTGACAGTTATAGCAGATAGCAGAAGCTTTATTCGCAAAAGATATCATTGACTTTTCAGAGTCAGTGATGGCAAGAGTTCTTCTGAAGTTGCTCTTTCTGGCAAATCGTCTAAAGTTATTAGTAAGAAGAGCCAGGGAATATCAGCATTAGTGATATCTGCAGAGTTAGCTTGATCTAACTCAGTGATAGAAGTGATAAAAGAAGAAACTGTTCTGGAGGGATCAGTCTCTGAGGTCACTAAAGCCAAGGAAGAATTTTTGGTTTAATGTCTTTCAAAAGATTTCTTTTTAAGGTTTGATATTGCTCATGGTTGAGCAATATTCCGTACAAAGCACTTAAAAAAAGAGTCTCAGTATTCTTTGACAACTTAAGACAAGTCGTAAATGTGTCAATTTTTCAGGAAGAGATTCCATGAACTTTGTCAATACTTCAGAGTTAGAATATTCTCGACCAACTGTTTTTAGATCTACGATCAAATAGTTGAATCTTTGGTGAATTTGAGAAAGTGTTTCATTTTTAAGGAACATAAAACTTTCATACTGTCTCACCAAGTGGATTCTTCGAGTAATCTGAACCTCACTGGTTCCTTCATATTGAACACATATAGTGTCCCACATGTATTTAAAGATCCTCATTTTCATGACAGAATGGTATACATCATCTGGTAAAGACATTGTAATAATAGACCATGCTTTTGAATCAATAGATAGTTCTTTCTTGTCTTCCTCACTCCATTGATGTGAAGCTTTGGGAATGCGTCTTTTAGGTATAGCAGGAGTAGTAGCAGTGAACTGCAGGGACTAGAAGTGTAGGAATGTATGGTCCATTTTCTACATAGTAGTGATCTTAGGATCTAACCCTTCTATGAGTAGGGTCATTCTTTCTTTCCAGACAATGAAGTTATCTTTGCTAAATCTTGAAGGTTAGCTAGAGATCCATTGTCTATATAGTTCGTATTTCTATTAGCCATTTTAAAACAACAAGATATTAGTTTTAATGAAAGTAAGCAATAAACACTGCTCTGATACCACTTGTTGGTCCTAAATGAGTCTACAAGACAGTATAAGTATAGAAACAGTTTGTAGGGGGGGGGGGTTGAATACAAACACAACTTTTAGGTTATTAAATGAGTTTATATCAATAAACAAATTTATAGTTGTAAGCGGAAGAAAAACAAGTAATTATACCTATTCTATTACAACTTTAGAAATCTATTACAACTTTAGAAATCACTAAGTATTTGATGCACAAGAGATGAGGGAAATAAGATCAGACGTTTGAAGGAGAGATAAGCAAGCATGAAGATGAAGATGGAGATCTTCATCTATTTATACCCGTTGCATTTAATGCAACTCAGAAGGTACATGCCACATGTCAAGTTTCAATAGGAGACTTGTCCTTGTTAATAAAGCAACTATACTTTTAGCCGAATATTAACATTAACCAAATCAGAGTTGGTAAGCACGTGGAGTGATAGTAAAGTAACTCCGTACGTACTTTCTGACAAGGTATGGGGGTTTGACATTTGTGCATTGAGGATAAGATCAACTTTGATCTTGGTGAGTAGGATCCATATTGATCGTTGATACTGAGTCTTCAAGGATGAAGTCTTTAGGTATCATTGAGGCTTACGCAAGATCTCACACTTCTGTTAGATGAACGTTGCTATCACTGAACCGCTTCAGATCACGAGCTATTCATCTCTTTCTTCAGATAGGTCTTCGACTATCTCTGAATGGTCTATTGTGTGAGTGTTGTTCTTTAGATCTTCTATGTTCAGATAGTGTTCCTGACTTTTGGAGATCACTGAGTGCAATCAGTTTTTGCTATCACCGAATTTGACCGAATTTGAACAATAACATAAAGGAGTTTGGATCAACAAATGCCAATAAGTAAAGCATTTTAAAATATCATACCTTAATAAGCAAATCACCCCCGACGTGCCAGAATTTAAAACTTTTTTCGGCTATCAAGTTATAAATAATCCATGAAGTCATAATATCTTCAACATCTAGTGGAAGATCAAACAATGTAAAAAATATGCTACTCAAACAACTATTGTTTCTTTTTAATAAATGTCAATGACTTATATTGCAACCAAATGGGTGTGGGCATTCTTTAAAGCACATCAGTGCTTTCACCATCTTCATCTCACCCTGTCCGGCAATTCCAAGCTCTTCCTGGAACCATTCTACATGAAATATGTCGAAGTGTACAAACTCCGCAAGTAGAATAAAAAAATGTAACATGCTGACAGATTATCAAAACTTGACAGGTGGTTAGAATCACGTTGACACTCCAGAGCCCCACCATGAATTAAGAAATGAGATTTTCTTTATTCCTTGAAGTCATTCATCGATGAGCCACATTTTTTTCTTACAAACCACTCCTTTGACCATGACATTGAAAAAATTATATTGACATTAGAACAGGAAAAACACAAGTATATAAACTTCAAAAAGATAAATGGAAAGAAGAGAAAACAAGAGCGATGTGATGAGGAAAGAGAACTATGATGAAAACCTAGATGAAAATGTTTATATGAAAGGATATGTATAATAATGATTTAAAGTTTATATACATACAACCATTGACAAAGTATAGTTGTGACTAATCAAATTCAGTTATTTAAAAATCAAACTGTGTGACACCAAAATGCAATGAAGCTAAAAAAAAATCCTACTTTACTATGATGAATGATCATATTCAAAGCTCAGCCCTTTGTCTCTGTGTTTTCACATCGAGAATTATTTGCAGCTGAAGAGATGTCAAAGGGGCTTTTTACTCTCCAAAAAATTCTGACTTGAACTATACTTGCTGCTAAAGAAAACCATAACCTTATTCTTGATGCGCCAAAGAACACCATAAGCCTAATTAACCAACTTTTTTACCATTATCAAACAACAACACCTAGCCAGGCAGCAGACTATGATCATTATAATTCCAAGCAAGGTCACCCAACAATAACTATATCTCGTACTCCTAGGGATATCAACAAACATATATCTTAAATGATATTTGGCTTAAGGTGATAATATGTTAGAGGTAGTGGCATGTGGGTTCAAGGTGAATAGATTTATATACCGAACCAAATAGGGGCACGAACCTTTTCAAGTATGTAGAAGAATCGGTAATGGGAAATCAATGTCTTCAAGTAAGCCTAAGCCACTAAATAACCAATTTAGGTGGTTATATATAGCATAAGACTAATAAGCCAGTTAGTGGAGAAGGGTTTTACCCCTGACCAAGTCAACCTTTAGATAAGCAGTGAAGGCGTGAGAGCATATGATGGAGAAACCCATGGACGGACCTATATATGGGCACACAGACCTATATCTGGGTCCGTCCCTGGAGAAACCATAAAGTACAAAAAGCTTTGAAAATCCAAGTACCTTTCTATAGAATCATCAAAGACACATAATGCATATATCATCGGAGATGTGACCACCCAAATTGATTAAACCTCTGGATAAGGTACTTGATGTGTCAACAACTACAAATGAATCAGGCATAAGAACTCTAACGATGATTGTCAACAACAACAAAAAAGGACTAACACAATATTAGAGATATCAAGAGACACAGAAGGTTAGAGATAATGTGTCCATACATTTACTATATACAAGAAAAACAAATCAATAAATCCAACTATAATGTAAAATCGAATTGTACCAGAAACAAAGAAAAAGGAAACATAAGTTAAAACATAAAATGAACTAATGATACAAAGAAAAGTAACTGATATTAGAAGGAAACATCAGCAAACCATAGAAGAAGCAGCGGGTCGACGACCTCGGGCTCATATATTGTCCTGCTCCCAGACGTTGGATGACCCCCCGCTCATTTCCCCACTCTCATGGCTTCCACCACCTGTTCTCGTCGCCATTCCAGTACCAAAACCCTAAAATCAAGAACCCACAAATTCATGACCACCCTTGTCAATAGAAAGTAGGTTATTTCATGAAATTAATATGTTATAACCTGATTCGACATGGGTGATATCCAAAGAACAACGAAGAAGATGAGAAATAAACTTTCTTACTTAGCTTTTCAAAAGAAATGGTACAAATACTTAAATATAGTAATTCCTAGTCATTATAAAATACCAACATAAAAAAGGAAAATTATTACCTTTATAAAAATCAAGATGTTTGAATTTGAAACATATAAGCTTCCCCCCTTTTGTTTTTCTCTTTCTTCTGTTCTTATTCTCCTTTTTTATTTTTGTATATCTGGTACAAATTGTATGCAAATAGACTATAAAGCCAAAATACAATATTTTACAAATGGTGGAGCATCAAAAAACATAAGCCAGCTTGGAACCAGTCCACTTGAAGCAGAGTTGATACAACAGGTAACTTTGGACAAAATCATTCGCTAAGAAGTTAACAACACCTTTGAACTTTCAAGGCAACTGTCAACAAAATAAAAGGAAGAAACTCATTCAAATGAATCATAGTGAAAACTTAGGCACTCTTTAAAGAAACTCAAAGATTCGATCATATAAATCAAATATGAAATGTTAACTGACCTTGAGGACACAAATATTATAGAAGAAGCCCTAACAATAATGAACAAATCCAAGCAGGCAATTTAAGTTGGTTCATTCCAAACCCTAAGATTTGAGTATAAGCATAAAAAATGTACACTCAAATTTCTTACTTGATGCAAGACGATTTGAAAAGGCAAAAAAGCTTCACGGTAGAGAAGAAGCATACTGATTTCATCGAGAGGCGTATACATCTGTCTGAAGTTTGAATCCATATTGGCTTATTTGAATTTTGAATCAAATGATGAAACGGGGCCTGAAGCAACTAGGTTGGAAGAAAGATGGGTCTGAACAATCTTCTTTCGTAGTAGGTAAAATGATGCCCTATAAACTTGTACCCAATGCATAACAGCTTGTAACTAAGATATTTTTAAAATCCATGCATTAAAGAGGAGTACTTAATGCTTTAGAGATAATAATTAAGACTTTTAGTCCAA
Organism: Silybum marianum; assembly: GCA_036898165.1. Lineage (NCBI taxonomy): Eukaryota > Viridiplantae > Streptophyta > Magnoliopsida > Asterales > Asteraceae > Silybum > Silybum marianum. The sequence continues at coordinate 22,221,680 of CM072543.1, forward strand.
ATGAATATTAAGGAAGTATAGATATAGATACATAGATAGATAGATAGATAGGGAGGTTCAAACGAGAATTGATCATGTTTAAGAAAACAAAGAGATGATTCTCAACCACTCATTTTTATTAAAAAAAATCCCAAAATAATAATGAAAGGGCATTCTTGTCAAAAGTTACTCTTGCTGAAAGTGATTATTTTAAATGAGTGGTTAAAGGGCTGTTCGGTTCTTTTTTGTTAAGACCTGAATGGATATAGCTGTCTGTATTGATATAGCTATCTGTATGTTAACAGATAAGTTGTTAAGATCTGAATGTCAGAAATGACTATTTTACCCCCAGTCTTTATTTTTGTCTTAATAAAACATCAATTTAATAAATGACTTATAATTATTAAATTTCTTATCAATTTAATTATTTTAATAAATGACATTAATCAAAACAACATTAACAGGTCCTTATAATAAAAACAAGTCAACATCATAATTTGGATACATTTAAAAATATCAAACATTTGAAACTAGTCCGGTTGCAATTTGATCACGCAAATTAGCCATATATTGTGTGCTATTAGCATCCCATTGTGATCCATCTATTTCCGTTTTATTTTTTAGTTTCAACCAAGCCCCATATTTCCCCTTCAAGTAGTCATAGTGGTTACACATTTGCTTCTTATCAATAGGAAAGTTGTGGATCTCTTTCAGATGATCAAAAACTTTCTTCCAGGACAATGACTTTAGACTTCCACTCTCCTTCCCATTCAAAGCTACCTCAAGAATGCAAGTTTCTAGAAATGTTTTCACAACAACCATGTTTTTCCAACTTATCCTAGTCTTTTTTGGTGGTTGTGACTCAGATGTTTGTTCCATACCTAATCGATGGAAACATGTAAAACACATATCCAATTGAAACATATAAACACATATCCAGATCTAAATTTAACAACAACAAAAGTAGAAGAAAAATCAAGCAAAATCTGTATGAACAAGCAAAGTCTAGTTCTTTTTTAACAAGGAATAAAACGGTAGCAAAAAAACCCTCTAACAGCAGCAAAAAAGCCATCTAACAGCAGCAAAAAACCCCTCTAACAGCAACAAAAAAGCCATCTAACAGTAGCTAAAAAACTATCTAACAGCAGCTATGTATATACATTATAACAGCAGCAAAAAAAAACCATTAAACAACAGCAAAAAACCATTATAACAACAACAAAAAACCATTAAACAGCAGATTTGGTTTAATACATATATATAACAGCAGCTATGTGTATAACAGCAGCAAAAAAAACCATTCGATGGTCCATTATAACAGCAGCAAAAAACCATTCGACAACAACTATGTGTATATATATATATATATACATATCGATGAACAACAATAGCAACAAAAATTGATGGTCCATTATAAGAGAAATTGGACAGCAGCTATATATATATACATAGTAGCAAAAATTGATGCTTATATATATACATAGCAGCAAAAATCGATGAACAACAATAGAGAAATCGATGAACAACAACAGCAAAAATCGATGGTCCAGAAGGTTAGAAATCGAAGAAGATAGCAATAATAGAAGAGAGAAATCGTAGAACGGAGAAATGGAAGAATATCGTACCTATGGAGATGTAGACAATAATGGAGTTCGATGGAAGAGGAGCATGTGTTGTTTTGAGAATAAACGGCTCTTTTTTAAGGTAGGGTTTAACGATGTTGTTGGGTATTAATGGGCACTTATATTGAGTGGTTGGGAGAGGGGCAGGTAGGGAAATTAATGGCCATTTATTTGCTGAATACAAAGGACTACTTATTTTTAGCTGAGCGATTCAGCTAATAGCTGAGCGAATAAGCAACTAACGAACGGACAGATACTGAGCGATTCAGCCATATAGGCTATTCAGCCCAATAAACATCTACCGAACAGCCCCTAAGAGTTCTTCTTTTATTTTCTTAAATAGGATTACTTTTACTAAAAATGATTATTTAAGAAAAATAGAATATCTCAATTTCATTTACTTATCATCATTATGTAAAAAAATATATCTAAAACCATCATACGGCTTCAATTTGTATAAATGAATTATTAATAGGGGTTAAAATTAATTCCTAAAACATCCGAAACTATCATACGCCATTTTTTTCACAAAAAAATCGCTAATTTCATTATAAGTATTGCATGTGATATTGATAATAGTAATTTAGGTCCAAAAAAATAAAATTTATCTACAATATCATATTTGATATATGTATATTATTAATAACGTTTGAAATCACATGTGATCTTATACATATTAAATATTATTTCGATACACATCACAATATGATTATGTATCCATTTTTTTTCCTTTTTAATGTTTAATTTCAAATCAATGTTTTCATGTTTTAAATCATATGTGATTAAGAACTTTAAAAACAATTAATTGTGAATCACATATGATTTAAATTAATATTGTAATTTTGACAAAAATTATAATTTTTTTATACATTACCTTAATAAAAAAATAAATTATTTAAAATACAAATTAAATTACGATCTATTTTTTAAATGACTTTTAATAGACGTAACGACCCAAAAACTAAGGCCCAAGAACGATATAATTTAGAATATAAAATCATCAAATGATTAAGCAACTAACGATTAATTCATTACAATCTCAATTCAAATAAAGCTAAATGCAGCGGAACTCTAGAATTCTAATGTCAACAGCTGAATATACAATAACTAGAACAAGATACTAAGCTAAAACATCCTCTCGCCTTCACATTCTTCCCTTGGCTCTCTCACCTCTATCCAAGGTTCCCTTTCCTGAAAAAGGTTAGTTTTGAAAACGTGGGTTAGACCGTAAGGTATAGTGAATTCCCATAAAAACAGTTTACAAATTCAGAAGTTCACAAATCAGTAAAACATGTACTGGTTTACGAATAAATGATCCCACTCTCATGAAGAGGACAATTTACATATTGGAGAAACATGACAAGTCATTTAGCAACTAGATATATGATTTATCACACCTATATGCAGGGCTTAAATAGAATAACACCTATTAGTAGGATTTAGCACACCTAGCTATAGGATTTTATAAATGACCTTGCCAGTTATACCCAACTAAAACAGGTAATGCGTATACCGACCCCAAAGCTTATTAAAGTGATCATGGCAATTTTACATATAAAGAAAACATTTAAAGTAAGCCATAACCAACAAGTAAGCATTGAAACATTTCAACATTGCATTTTAAGTGATAGAGAAATCACCTGGGTCGGATACAACCGGTCCGAAGCTTAAACGGTCCAAACCATCAAACCGAAAGCCTAAATTCAAAGACATGAACTGGGCATTAATCCCCACGAAAATTAACCCAAAAGTCTACTATTAGAGACCTAAGATGAACCTCTAATCCAAAGGCCTAAACTCCAGCTCGAAGCGAAAAATCAAACGGACCAACTCACCGAAACTCAGTGAGTTACGCGACTTAAGCCCCAGCCTCAACCCGCGGGACCTACTGTTTTAGCTGGTTCGAACCAGCAACAAGGAAACAGCCCCCAAACTCAACCAATACCCAAAATACTGATTTCAGTGACTCCCAAAACATAAATGATGAACATATCACCCTCAAAACTAATACCCAAACATAAGGAATCATTTCCAAAAGATTAACCCAACTAATTGCTCAATGAAAACTTGGGTTTAAGCAACAATTGAGGTTTTCTTTAGAAAACTCCAAGAGATGTTTTCAACTAAACCATAGCTCAGCAAAAGAACTTATAAAAGCTCCAAACAAGGGATTAAATCCACCATAAGAGATTTACTTTTGAAGAACATAGGGTTTAGAACTCTTAAATCAAACTATAATTCCCAATGAGGAAAGATAGAATGCAAGAGAAGATTGTATACCTGAATAGCTAATCCTTTCTTGCAAAATATTCTTCCCCACAATACTAATTTCTCCCTTTCTTCTCTTCTCTGCGTTCTTCCTCCACACACACTAGCCACACACTGATTTTTGAGAAAATGAGGGAGAATGAGGGATTTCCTCTTCTCTTTGCCTTAATATACCTTGGGCTTCCAAACAATTAAGCCCTAGCCCAACAATCATATCTGATCCAAGCCCAATTATTTACATTAATAACCCAATGATTAACAACTAAGCATCTTATAAATTTTTGGGTTATTACAACACTTCCCCCTTAAAAGAATTCCATCCCTGGAATTCCTTCATCGAAGAGATACAGATACAACTCTTTCATTTTGGTTTCAAACTCCCAAGTTGGCTCTTGCTCCTTGCGAAACCGCCACTGCACTTTTACCATTGGAATATCTTTGTTCCTCAAACTCTTAAACTTTCGATCTATGATTACCTCGGGCTCTTCCACAAAATTCAACTTTCTATCAATTTGTACCTCTTGCAATGGTACAGTCATTTCGGCCTCCGCCAAACATTTCCTCAAATTAGAGATATGAAAGGTATCATGGATACCTTGCAACTTTTCCGGCAATTCTAACTTGTACGCGACCTCTCCAATTCGTTCAATTATAGGGAATGGTCCAACATAATGCGGACTTGACTTTCCTTTCTTCCCAAAGCGCATTACGCCTTTCCAAGGTGATACTTTAAGCATCACAAGATCACCCACTTGAAACTCAAGTGCTTTTCTCCTCTTGTCGGCATAACTCTTTTGTCGATCTTGAGCAGGTTTAAGCCTTTCCCGAATCTGATCGATATTATCGGCCGTCATTTGAACAATTTCCGACCCTGCCAATTGTTTTTCCCCAACTTCATTCCAACATATAGGAGTTCTACATTTTCTCCCATACAAAACCTCATAGGGTGATGCCTGAATACTCGCATGATAACTATTGTTATATGCGAATTCAATTAAAGGCATATGACTTTCCCATGATCCACTAAAGTCGATAGCACAAGCCCTCAACATGTCTTCCAACGTTTAAATCGTCCACTCACTTTGTCCATCCGTTTGACGATGATAAGTTGTACTAAAATTAAGTTGCGACCCCAACTCTTTCTGAAAGCTTGACCAAAACATAGACGTAAGACGAGTGTCGTGGTCCGACACAATAGACAATGGCACCCCATGCCTTGTCACCACCTCATCAATATAAAGCTTTGCCAACCACTCCATAGAATAAGTCTTCCGCATTGGGAGGAAGTGAGCTGACTTGGTGAGTCGATCCACAATCACCCAAATCGCATCAAACCATTTCGGAAATTTAGGCAACCCGGTTGCAATGCCTCAAACTGGAATTTCTTGATTTCATCAAGCAAATTGAAATTCACTACGATCTTTATGGCAATAGCTTTCGAAGCGTAACCTCTTTCCTTTCGGCTCAAGGCACCGGCTACTACATTAACCTTCCCCGGATGATACTCGATCTCGTAATCGTAATCCGATAACAATTCCATCCATCTTCTTTGCCTCATATTGAGTTCCTTCTGATCAAACAAATGACGAAGACTTTTGTGATCAGTGAAAACCTGACACTTGGTCCCGTACAAATAGTGTCTCCAAATCTTTAAGGCAAACACCAAAGTGGCTAACTCGAGATCGTGTGTAGGATAACGTCTTTCATGATCTTTCAGTTGTCTTGATACATAGGCAATCACCTTTCCACGTTGCATCAAGACGCACCCCAATCCCATTTTAGACGCGTCACTATACACAACGAAATCGTCGTTTACGTCTGGTAATATTAAGATCGGTGCACTACTCAAACTTTCCTTTAAAATCTGGAATGCTTCCTCTTGCTTTTCCGTCCACAAAAACTTGACACTCTTCTTGGTTAATGAGGTTAGCGGGGTAGCGATACTAGAGGATTCTTTAATGAACTTCCGATAGTATCTCGCTAATCCCAAGAAACTTCTTACCTCCGAAGGAGTCCTAGGCGACTCCCAATTTCTTATAGCCTCAATCTTCGACGGATCAACCTTTATCCCTTCACTGGACACTACATGACCAAGAAACTACACTTTTTGGAGCCAAAACTCACACTTAGAAAACTTCGCATACAACTTCTCTTGTTTCAATAAATCCAACACTAAACAGAGATGCTTCACGTGATCCCCTTCCGATCGAGAATAGATAAATATATCATCAATGAACACAATTACAAACTTATCTAGAAATGGTTGACAAACCCGGTTCATCAAATCCATAAATGTCGTGGGGGCATTAGTCAATCCAAAAGGCATCACTAGGAACTCGCAGTGCCCACAACGAGTTCGGAACGCGGTTTTCGGAACATCATCCTCTTGCACCTTGAGTTGATGGTACCCTGAACGAAAGTCAATCTTCGAGAAATAACTTGCCCCTTGAAGTTGATCAAATAAATCGTCTATCCTCGGAAGTGGATATTTATTCTTTATTGTGACCTTGTTGAGTTCCAGATAGTCTATACACATACGCATAGTTCCATCGTTTTTCTTTACAAAAAGAACCGGTGTTTCCCACAGAGAAGTACTCGGTCGGATAAAACCTTTATCCAACAACTCTTGCAGTTGAGACATCATCTCTTTCATTTCTGACGGCGCTAAGCGATACGGAGCTCTAGCTATAGGAGTAGCTCCCGGTATTAAGTCTATCCAGAACTCTACCTGAAAATCCGGAGGTCGTCCCGTCATATCATCCGGGAATACCTCGGGATAATCACTCACAACAGGAACATCTTTCACACTCCCTTTTTCCTTCTTAGCATCCACTACATACGCAAAGAACCCACGACACCCTTGCCTCAAACACCTATCGGCTTTCACCATCAAGATCAAATTGGGTTTCCGGTCTCTACGATTCCCATAGATAACTACTGTCCCCTTATCCAAAACACTCACATGGATTAACTGTTTATTACACATGTGGGCATTGCTCCTTGCCAACCAGTCCATTGCCACAATGATATCAAACTCTCCCATAGACATAGGGTAAAGTAACAAATGTATTCGGTTTCCTTCTATTTCTATCGTACATCCATCAAACACTTCTTTGACTAAAAAGCAACCATCATTGGCCGTTTCTACCTCTATAGCATGATCAAGTCTTTTGGACTTTACTCCTAAACATTTCACAAATAAAGGTGACACAAAAGAGTAAGAAGCACCAGAATCATACAACACCTTGGCAAATAAAGAGTTTACCAAGAATGTACCTGTCACCACATCGAGAGTCTCTTCTGCCTGAGCCGCAATCATCTGAAATGCTTTCCCCTTAGCTTTAGCCGGCTCGGCCCTGTTTTCTGCTCCCTTATCTCCTTGACGATACCTAGAGTAGTCGGATCCCCCTTTCTTCAACTGTAGACAATCCGTCCTGATATGATCTAACGACCCGCACTGATAACATTTCCTTGGCACATTAGAGTCTCTAGAACAGTGATTCATAGATCCACAACGAGAGCAGCCATTCACTCCGGATGCACATTCACCATGATGCACCCGTTGACATTTCCCACAAGGTCTCCCATTTCCACTTTGGTTTCCCTTATGATTCGATCTGACAAACTTGGACTTCTTAGAGTCCATACCCGAACTTTCCCATTTTCGCTTTTCTCCCACCTTCTCATCCACTTGACGGGATTTTTCTCTCTCAGTTTTCCTAGCCGCATCCACAGCCGCTTGAAAGCTAGAGTGATGAAGATTAATAACCAATTCCCGAATGTCAGCATTAAAACCCCAAATGAACCGCTCAATTCGACGGGCCTCGTTCGGTACATAAATCTTGGCAAAAAGTGCCTTCTCATTGAACTTAGTCGCATACTCATCAACTGTCATATCCCCTTGCACTAGGGCCATGAACTCTTCCTCAAGTCGCCTCATCGTAGCCGGAGGACAAAATTGCAAATGGAATCTTTCCACAAATATTTCCCAAGCCATGGTTCTAGCGATCTTCACCCCTTTCTCTCCCGACTCAACATCCCACCAATTGATCGCTTCAAATCTCAACATAGATATGGCATATGTCACCTTATCCTCATCAGCACAATGGCAAGTCTCAAATGGCAATTCCATTTCCCGCACCCAATGCAAAGCTAACACCGGATCACACGCTCCTTCATAAGCAGGAGGCTTGCAGGATGCAAAAGTCTTGTAGCTACACCCCTTGGATACCTTAGAAGAATTAGGCACCAATGGTGTTTCCGTAGAATGAACACCCGTAATAGTCTTGGGTTGACCTGAATGCACAGAAGGCTCTATTTCTTCACTCTTCTCCCGACTTACAGGTTCCAAACTTTCTTGATTAGTCAACAAAGTTTGAAGTGCGGATTGGATCTTTCCTAATTCAGTGATAAGTGCCTCTTGTACTCCAATGGCGGGAGTGGTGCCTTGGCCCCGCCTTCTACCTCGAGCTCGACCCCTTGCACTCACTGAACTCTCTTGCACGGACACCTGCGGTGCACTAGCTTATGAAATCCTCCCGTGGCCACGTCCTCGACCACGACCCCTAGTTTCTCCAAGAATAGGGATGGGTGCATGACTCGCACTTCTTCCACGGCCTCTACCTCAGCCCCTTCCTCTAGCTGGTGCAATTACAATTCCACCCGTTCCTCTTCCCGGGGTTCAGATGAATTCGTCCTAGCAATAGGTATGAATTGACTTCTCGTAACTCGAGCAGAAATGATTCTTTTCTGCGAACAATAAATTAACTTAAATGACAGTTCAAAAATAATAAAGTAATGCAAGCACACACATGCACCTATAAATTCGCAATTACAGTAGCCAAGTGTAATTCCCAATTTACCACACATGTGGGTCCTCTCCCTAACCCATTATCACTATCCCTGTCGAGTCTATCCTAATTCAGCTGTGACTCCTAGCCTACAGTCGAAGACTAGGTGTCACACGGTCACCTAATTCACTTAAACTAAGGCTCTGATACCAATTTGTAACGAACCAAAAACTAAGGCCCAAGAAGGATATAAATCAAAATCCAAAATCACCAAATGATTAACCAACCAACGATTAATTCATTACAATCTAAATTCAAATAAAGATAAATGCAGCGGAACTCTAGAAGTCTAATGTCTATAGCTGAATATTAAATAACTAGAACAAGATACTAAGCTAGAACATCCTCTAGCATTCACATTCTTCCCTTGGCTCCCTCACTTCTATCCAATGTTCCCTTTCCTGAAAAAGGTTAGTTTTGAAAACTTGGATTAGACCATAAGGTCTAGTGAATTCCAATAAAAACAGTTTACAAATTCAGAAGTTCACAAATCATTAAAACATGCAATGGTTTACGTATAAATGATCCCACTCTCATGAAGAGGGAAATTTACATATTGGAGAAACATGATAAGTCAATTAGCAACTAGATATAGGATTTATCACAACTATATGTACGGCTTAAATAGAATCACATCTATTAGTAGGATTTAGCACACCTAGCTATAGGATTTTATTAATGACTTTGCCAGTAATACCCAACTAAAACAAGTAATGCACATACCGACCCCAAAACTTATAAAAGTGATCATGGCAATTTTACATATAAAGAAAACATTTAAAGTAAGCCATAACCAACAAGTAAGCATTTGAAACATTTCCACATTGCATTTTAAGTGATAGGGAACTCACCTGGGTTGGACACAACCGGTCAGAAGCTTAAGCAGTCCAAACCTTCAAACCAAAAGACTAAAACCAAAGACATTAAATGGGCGTTAATCCCCACGAATTAACCCAAAAATCTTCTATTAGAGACCTAAGATGAACTCCTAATCCAAAGGCCTAAACTCCAGCTCAAAGTGGAAAATCTAATGGACCAACTCACCGAAACTCAGTGAGTTACGCGACTTAAGCCGCGACCTCAACCCACGGGACCTACTGTTTCAGCTGGTTCGAACCAGCAACAAGGAAACAACCCCCAAACTCAACCAATACCCAAAATACTGATTTCAATGACTCCTAAAACATAAATGATGAACATATCACCCTCAAAACTAATACCCAAACATAAGGAATCATTTCCAAAAGATTAACCCAACTAATTGCTCAATCAAAACTTGGGTTTAAGCAACAATAGAGGTTTTCTTGAGAAAACTCCAACAGATGTTTCAACCAAACCATAGCTTAGCAAAAGAACTTCTAAAAGCTCCAAATAAGGGATTAAATCCACCATAAGAGGTTTACTCTTGAAGAACATAGGGTTTAGAACCCTTAAATGATGAAAGATAGAATGCAAGAGAAGATTGTATACCTGAATAGTTGATCCCTTTCTTATCTTCTCTGCGTTCTTAATCCACACACACTAGCCACACTGATTTTTGAGAAAATGAGGGAGAATGAGGGATTTCCTCTTCTCTTTGCCTTTATATACCATGGGCTTCCAAGCAATTAAGCCCTAGCCCAACAATCATATATGATCCAAGCCCAATTATTTACATTAATAACCCAATGATTAACAACTAAGCATCTTAAATTTTTTTGGGTTACTACAATAGATAATGTGGTTGAGATTTTATCTGATTTGAAAATCAAACATATGGTTCTAATCACACATGTGCTTCTACCAATTATCCCCCTAAAAGTATTTACCATTGGTGGAAATTTGTATTTCAACTCTAATATTTACAAAATATGTCATTAAGCATGCGGTTGAGATTCATTCTCTTATTTTCTTAAATAGGTACGATTCTCGTATGAACCTGCCCCTATATATATATATATATATATATAGTTTGCATAATTTGTAACCTTCAACTGGTTTGTATTTGAATGTCCCTATCTTTCTATCTCTCTCTCTCTCTCTCTATATATATATATATAGAGAGAGAGAGAGAGAGAAAGAGAGCTCTCTCTCTCTCTCTCTATATATATATATATATATAGAGAGAGAGAGAGAGGGACATTCAAATACAAACCAGCTGAAGGTTACAAATTATAGAAACTGGTTCAAATCAATGTAAAAATAAAAAAACTTCATGATTTTTTTTCATCAAATGCTATGATTTAAGATATTATTACACATATGTTTGTTTCATAATATAAAAGTTTCACATTTATTTGTTTTTCATAACTTGAAAGTTTCTCATAAATTTTTATATGAAAAAGTTTCTCATATATTTTTTTATGAAAAAGTTTCACATGTATTTGTTTCATAATGTAAAAATTTCACATATAATTTTTTCACAAGATGAGACAAACATATGTGCAATAATATCTTAAATTATAGCATTTGATGAAAAAAAATCATGAAAAAATTTATTTTTATAATGACTTGAACCAGTTTGTACCCTTTTACTTATATATATATATATATATAGTGGGTTCAAACGAGGACGCACTATATATAAGAAAACAAAGGGAACAATCTCAGTCGTAGATTGAGATTGATCAACGGTCAAATAGACTAATGGCATTAAATGTAAATATATTCAGTAGTTGGGCATTTTAATTTGATTAATTATATTGTTCAAGGGTAAAATAGGAATTTCATTTTTTCTACAAGATTCTATTAAGAGGTAGATATTTTGATGGATACGTTAGGCGTGACTTTAGGAATAATTATCCCTATGAATAGGGAAATGATATTCCCTATGAGAGTTGTGATTGTTAGTGATTTCGTATGTAACTTATGAATATATTAGTGATTTAGCATGTTAATTTTTTAGATGTGGTATGTGTATGAACATATGGTTGGTAAATATTAGTGATTTAGTATGGAAAGTTTCCAACTGTGAATTGTGAATATGAGTTATTTATGATCTATGTATGTACATGTGATTTGTGAATATTAGTGATTTCGTATGTAACTTATGAATATATTAGTGATTTAGCATGTAAATTTTTTACTAGTGTTTGTGTATGAAGATATGGTTGGTGATTATTAATGATTTAGAATGGAAAGGTTCCAACTGTGATTTGTGAATATTAGTATAATTTTGTATGTACATTGTTCAAAAACTGATTTTGTATGTACATTGTTCAAAACTGATTTGTGTATGAACATATGATTTGTGAATGACGATGAAACTGTGTCCACATATGATTTGTTTGTTAATTTGAAAATCTGTGGGTGTGAACATTAATGCTTTATGTGTAAGTTATGAATATGTTAGTCATTTAGCATGTAAATCGTACACATGTGATTTGGGTATAAACTTTTTACTGTGTGGATATTAGTGATTTAGTATGTGATTTGTGTATGAACATGTGATGTGTGAATATTAATCATATAGTATGTAATTTATTCACATGTGATTTGTGTATATTAATGATGTCCTAACATATAAAGAAATTATTACATGTTCTCTCTTTGGCTAATTTGTGTAAAGTATATGTGATTACTTAGGGTACGTACGTATTATATGAGATTGTTGGTATCATTTTGTTAAGTAATTACAAGTGATTTAGATGTGTTTAATTATATAAACATGTATATGTGTTAGGACATTAGTGATAAAGAGAAGTCGATCTGGGGCTGGAGTCGAAGATATGAAAAGCAAAGCAAAAAATTACATCAATCGATGTACAAGCAATGGTAACACGCCAACCAAACATTCATCATCATGAATACAACGGCATAAGGTTGCGTACAACACCATACCCACTATTCAATTCCGTGATGTTAATGTCTATTGAACAGCTGAACTGTATGGATGATATGGGTTTTGGTGGGCTTGTGGGTATGAAGATGGATGGAATCCCAGCAACCCTTGGATTACACGTGGCTCTGAATTTCGATTAGTACACGATGAGTCTGAAGACAGCTAATGGGGAAATCAAGATAACTGAAGAGAAAATCAAGGAAGTCCTTGGAGCACCGATGGGTCCTTTACAATATGAATCATGTGTGACACAGGACTATGGACTTGGTGTTAAAGAAGAGTCGATGAAACAGTTCAATAAGGAATTGATAGTACAACTGATGTTAGCCGGGAAATCATGTTATCGAACTTGGCAGACTGGAACTTCAAGTTAAACTTCCTGGTTGTTTTTTGCAATATGATGGCCAAATGCAAGTACAACGGTCTGTGCGATTTAAGTGTACTGTCTAAGGTGACAAGTGAAACTCGGATCAGAGACATTAATTAGTGTGGGTACGTGTATAACTGCCTGAAGTTTTCAAAGAATACATGGCCTGGGGAAAATAAACGAGCTTTTTACTGCGGTCCTCTGCAACATTAGTGATACATGTTAAAGTTTGACATGTTATGATTAAAATAAAATAATTATTTTATATCATTGTTTAATTACAGTTGCTGTATGTGGACAATATCAAGTTTGACATTCCTCGTGTGAGAAGATTAAGGCCGGTTATTAGATGATGGTCATCTGAAATGTTGCGCGTGGGGATGGAGTCTAAGATAGAGTCTGGAGGACTTGGTTTTCACGACTTGGCAGAACCGTATGTGGCAGCTGTAGAAGGTGTAGAGGAGGAAGCACCAAGATCACCGGAAAGTGTTGAGGTACTAGCATTAAAACGTATTGTTATTAAAAAATTGATAGCCATCATAAGTACCATATTTGATTGGGTTTTAATGGTTTATATCATATGTTGGTATACATGTGATTAACTTGTAATTCAAAGCATGATTAATGTAAATATTAAACATATGTAGGGGTATTTGACTGAATTTGAGAAGACATACAACAAGATATTGACAATGAAAGAAGCTTTGAAGACGGAAATAGAAAAAGTGTCAATCAAATTCCCGGGGGTTTCTTCCATTGAAGAGTGGAAGAAAAAAGAAAGTGATATGTTTGTGATGCAAAATGAAAATGAGGTATCCGTTAAAAATTCTATTATCAATGATGATATTGATTTGTTTATTGCTTTCATTTGTATCAAAAATATTGTACACTCATTTATTTATTAGTTGCGCGTGTTTTAATTTGTGTATCATCTTTTAATGTGTATTTCACTATATTTAGGATTACTTGTGTTTCTTATCAGGTGTCTCTTGGAGATGACGCGGTCACTAAAAATTTGCCCCCGCGTGTTGAGTTTTATAGTGTTGGAGTTGCCAATGGAATTGCAACAGCGATAAATTTTGGAATGGAGTCAACTGAGTTTGATACACGGACGCAGTTTTTCGCACGACCGGGTGTTGTAGAGTCATGTGATGAAGCCGTTCGCATAAAACTCGCTGGATAAGGAGGGCTAGTTGGCAATACAATAAATACAGGTAAGTTATGAATGTTAAATTTGGAGTTTTTAGTTTGTTGACAAGAAGTTTAAAAAAAGGTTAGGAATAGGAATTATAATGATTGTGCAAAGAAGATCATCCAAGAGTTAAATGTAAATGATGCGTAATACTTATGTTTGTTGCAATGTTGCAGATGGGGGTGAAGTGACACCAGAGAACAAGCGGATGGAGTATTCAGTTGCGGGTGAGATTTATAACTATGCTATATAATTTCCCAATCCATTTAAATTAAAATATATTGATTTTAACGAATTATTAATCGTTTATATATATATATATATATATATATAAATTTATAATTGATGGGCAAAGATTTGGAAACACCAATGTTAAAGATGCCCTCTGTGGATGAGGTGAACACAATTAAGAGACTGCGCAACGTAAATGATCCACAAGTCAGTGAGCATAACAACAACTTAGGCAATATTCCAGGTTTCAGTATTGGACTAACGCAAGAGTTTGGTAAGGATGACAATATGGAGAACACATTCGCACATGATCAGATCAATCAACTAAACTGATGCACTACAAACAACGCGGCTGTGGAGGAAAATGTCTTGATGGAAACAGACCCAAACATATTAGTTCATACAGATCCACTTAATGCCAAATTGAAAATGAAAGCACAAGGTATGACGTCATCCAAACGAGTAGAGAGACGTGATGTTAAGGCTGGACTGCAAATATGCTCACCGTATTTTTAAAGGGCTATAAACCCTCATGCTGGGTGCACACGTGATGAAGCATCAGTTGCAAAGTGGATGGCTTCGAAGGGGCAAGATGAAAAGTATGTCAACTATGATGTATTTAGCTTTGAAATATTTCAATTTCATATTTAATAATACATTCTAAATGAAGGTATGCTTATATTTAATATGGATCTGAATCATTCCAGGGATGACCTATTCACGAATGGAAATAATTTAACTGGATAGAGGAAGGACTTTGTTAGCTTGCTGTCAAGTATAACGATATCTGACAAAGTTATTGACATATGGTCATACCTACTGAATCGGGAAGAAGAGTTAAGGGACAAATCATCTTCATATCGGTTGTTTTGCTCACCAAAACTCATCATGGTATGTGTTTTATATTATGTACAAAATTTTAGTTGTATTACAATATTTAGTGACTACTTGGTCTTTGTAGACAATGACCATGCTTCCTCCAAAAATGATAAAAGCACAAAGGTCTGCGGAATTCAAAAAGCAGTTGTTGGCTTCAATGACAAATAAAGCTGAGATGAAGAATCTGAGGACGGTCGATATGGTATAAAATGAAACATATATTGCACGGGAAATATATTTTTTTTGAAAGTTGTTTGTAATATTTACGGATACATGTAGATAATATATTTGATGTTCGTAAACAGGTATTCTTCCCTATAAAAGTTCCGACCCAATACTGTGTGATTGTTTACAATCAAAAAACTCCAAGCATGGTGATATTGGATAACGTTTCAACAAATATGAGTGTCTGTTGTTAGGATATTGCTACCCTTAAAATTCAATACAGAAAATATACCTCGGCGCAAGTATACACCTCGGGATACTGTCGTATCGTAACAAGTAATAATGGTACAAAGTACCGGATTTATCGTTCCCACAGAGACGGTAGTTAAAGTTTGAAGATATGAAAAAGCCCGGTTTTTAACGGTTTGATTTCAGAGGGTGACACAAGAGGGTTTCTGATTAACTAATTTTTGTTTGTTTTGTTGGTAACTTTTGAGAAATACTTTTATAACAAACGAGTCTAGGGTGTAAGGATAAATTGAGACGGAGATAGATAATTAGATAAAAAGATATTTTATAACAACAATCGTTGTCTTGGAAAATTAATACTTTTTATAACCTCATTGAGGTTAAGCCGTTTAAATACCGATAGTTAGTTGTCAGTTAACTTTAGGGTTATTACCACGAGATATTAAAGATCCAATAATGACAAGTTTATCAACTATTATTATAAAGTCGATACACCTTTTAAACCATGTTATCCATCCTTTAATCTCAATTTATTGCCTTACACCCCAAACTAAGGGTTTTAGCCTTCCATTAAAAAAATTGGTTTTTATAAAGTATTTTTGACGATAAAACGTAAAACTAATGAGATTAATTAAACTATGACGATAACTAAGTTAAACGTAAATGATAACGCTAAAGATAAATGACAATAAATTATAAAAACAAGGACAAGTTTACCAATGGTAATCTTGAGAATAATATAAATTCTTAAACGGATAAGTAAATTTAGGATAAGTTCACCAAGTGCGATCTTGAGATGCATAAACGTAAAAAAAAGGGACAAGTTTACCATTGGTAATCTTGAGGAACGTAAATATAAAATGGGGACAAGTTTACCATTGGTAATCTTGAGGTACGAAAATAAATGTTACGGGTAATATAAAATACGTACCAATCCGAGATGAGAGCGTTGACGAACTATGAAAACTAATCTAAAGGTCTTAAGGTATGATTTTATGACTAAACGATAAGAACCACAAATGAAGGTGGTGAGGGTGATGGTTGACGTCAAATGAAAAAGAAATATAAGTAGGTGCTTAATGAACTAACTTGATGGTTAAGAACTTCTAAATATAATTCTAATAACTAAAAATGAAAGAGAGAGAGAGAGAGAGAGAGAGAGAGAGAGAGATTACGAAAAATGAGAGAAAAGAAAGAAAGAAAAAGTGAATGGAAGAAAGAAAAGTGAATGTGGAGAGTAGAGCAACAAAACGTGAGCTAGTTTTACAAGATTGCATGAGATAAAGCATATTTATATATTACTTGCACCATACATTGAATCAAAACTACTTGCATCTCTTGCCACAAAAGTCAATATGTGAGAAAGAGTGTTGCAGTGAGTGCAACTTGCTAGACAAAGCTTACAAAAAGTAGAGAACTAACTAACTTTTACCAAACATTGTTTGGTAACTAGTAAACTTCTCTCCCAAAACTCTCTTGCACTTCCCTCGCTACAAGATGTATCACAAGTTGAGGCTGAGAAGTCCCCCTGCTTGCATCCTTCCATCCCTTACTATTTATAATGAAACTAAAAAAGACAACTTATTGGGCTTGGCTTAATGATTAAGCCAATTCAGTTTGGGCCTTAACCCATGGACCGAATTTACACAAAATAAGCTCAATTAACTTACATTAACATCCTAATTAAGATTAAACTAATATAATAAAGTTTTGACCTTAACAAAATATCATTACAATACAAAATTCACCCACACACGTCATGGGTCTTCGGCCTTTTCCGATTCTAACGTGGTCAACTTTATGCTTTCGTGCTTCCGATTAACTTACCTGAAATTATCACGAGAGGAAAACGTAAATAATGGTAAAAAATCTAGCAATTTGTGACTAAAAAAATACATATTTCCTTTTATTATACGAACGACATATTTTATACTAAAAGCATTATAAAAGTCCTAATATATTTGTAAAACTAAGAAAAACAAGATGAAAGATTCTAAAATGAGATGTAAATCCGGTTAATAAATTAACTTTATCACATCTCCAAACTTAAACCATTGCTTGTCCTCAAGCAATAAAAGTACTCAAAATGACTAAAAAGAAGAAGGAAACGACTCAAAGGTAAAATGAAAAATAAACGGTTAATCAACCCAACAATTAACTTATTTGAAATAATTTTTACACACTTTAGTGTACTACAATAACAATGTTAAATCCTTTTCATCTAACAAAAGTCCAAGTTGGAATTTTTTTTTTGTCATAACCTCAATTTTTGCTAAAACAAAATAACATTTAGCTATAGCCTAGATCTTTGTCTTAATATGTGTATGGCTATTTATTTGAGCTTTTATTTTCTTTCTCTTGATGGTACGATTTTTGTGCCATCAAATGTAAGAGTTTGGGAAGAAAATAATTTTTGAGAAACCTTCATGCACTTTAATGGAAGCTATGCTCCTTTAGAATGTGTATGTGCATGGGTTGATATCAAAAGAAAACGATATTTGAGAGTTTGTCATGCGTTTTTGTAGAAGCTGTGCTTCTTTTGATTGCGTTGTATGCATGAATTGACATTTATGCATTATCGAAATTTTTGAAATTTAGTGCCCTTTTGGGTTGTTTTTTGGGTGTGTGATATATGATGTATCTATGATGTATAAAACTCCCACATCTCCAAACTTGAAGTGTTCAATGTCCTCATTGAATGTATGAGAGACATGTTCCAAGAAAAGACACAAACCAAATGCACCATGTTATTGTTGCACAAAAAGAATGTTTATGCTAAAAAAAATTCCAACTTTTTATAATGTGAAGATGATGAAGATTTAACATTGTTTTCGAGTAATTAATTTGGTGTAAAAATCATATCAACTAAGTGTTTTTATATGAGTTGATCAACACAAAATAATAGGAACCAAAAGTTAGTTCTAAAAAGAATTTAGCATCCTTTTAGCAACCTATTGACACAAAATACTAACTAATGGCACCATTCTAGGAAATATGAAAGAAAAGTTTACGTGACGCAAAAATAGCAAAAACAAAGTTTATAAAGACTACGTGTGAAATATCAAATAAGTATGTACATCCTAAAATTCTAAAAAAACAGCAAAATGGGTAAAAATACTACCCTAAACATCATGCATGAAGCAAAATGAGGTTAACTAAATCAATACATACACATGAAGTCATGTTTTGACTTAATCAAGATTTCCCAAGCATGCAATCATAAATAAACCTACAAATTTCTATGACTTCAAAACAGTGAAAATAAATCAAAACAAACTTAAAAAGAGAAGGTTAGAAATACCAGAACCTACTCCGAATAAGTAGGTTGTGCTCCTGTCGGAATCCACTGTTCTGCGATCTCCAATGCCCATTTTAGGGTTGCAATGGTCTCCTTTTGGGCCAAGATGATTGTATTCTGTTTTGCCACCATACTTTGTAGTTGCATGTTAAACCCGAAATAGCTTGTGGCTATTTGTTGTTCTAATTCATGGATGGCTTTTAGTGCAACTGATCTGGGTACCCATTCTCTAAGTGATGAACTTGACTCCCCCACAAAAATATTATTTGTCATGGTCCGGTCCTGTCGTGGTTGAAATGCTCTTCCGCATTGTGGCCTATGGCTTATATTGGTGATGTATGGACCTGTAGTGGGTAGGATGGGTGTCACCGAAACAAATGTCCGGCAAGGTCTTCGTGGTTCAACCACCAGAGCGGGTCCTTCGACGGCTGTCCATCGGCTGCCATCACCATACATGGTCCTGAAATGAGGATTCACGGGTCTAAGGTTTGGAGTGGGGGCGGTGCTTAGGGTTAGTTGTAGGTTTATTTCGTTGTTAGGGTTGGTCATGGTTTTTGAGTTTGCGAGAAGGAGGGGTTGTGGTGGTTGTGGGAGGGTGAAAAAACGACGGGCGAGTGATGGTGGTTTATGGTGGTTGATCAGCGACAATGGTGGGTGGTGGGGAAGGTGAGTGACTGCTGTGATGGCGTGAAGAAGGAGAGGCCGCTGGTGGGATTGGGTGTCGAGGAGTGCTGAATAGGTTGCGACAGGAGGGCGGCGGCTGGTGGTGATGCTTCGGTGGTCGACCGGTGGTGGAGAGAAAAAGATAAATTTTTTTGCCTCAGAGATGATATTTTTTTCCTGAATGCAATCCTTTCCTCTAGGGTTTTCCTTTTTGTAAATCAACTTGTGCATGTAAGGGTTTAACCTTGAAAAACCCATCTTCTTGAATAAGGTGAGAAACAATCAGATTGAGGGTTGAAACTAGGGTTAATGATTTGTTGGATTCCCCAATGTTGGTTTTCCCTGTGGTGCAGTCGTTCATAGCAGGGAGAGAGAGAGACACACCACTTTCCCTTTATTTGTATTATATTTTTTTTTCTTTGTCTTGCATAAGAAGATAACATTTGGCAGACCTTCACTTTGCATTAATTGCCCCATAATCATTTTGAGACAGCTACCTTTTCTTGATGTCCTCTACCATCATCAGATTTATTTATTTAATTTAGTTTTTTTTTCTTTTCTTATTTTTTTGTTTTTGTTTAATTTTTAATTCAACAAAAAAAAATTATATATATATATATATATATATATATATATATTCAACTAATTTTTTTTTCTTTGGGCCTTACCAACCCTCCATTTATCTTAATGGTAAACTTTGGGCCATTAAGTTGAAAATAATTTGTACAAAACTTAACCCAACTTTTTATAAAATTTAGCCCAAAAATTAATGGACAATGTCCAAATTAATTTTTGTTACTTACATCCTAATTCTAACCTTAAAATTGATAATTTTTACAATTTAATCATTCTTTGAATAAGAATTCTCAAATGTGTAGAAATTTAAAATTTTCAAAATGATAACGATAATTTTTATCAGTCAAAAATTTAAGGGGATCGAAAATTTTAGCTGACAAAAATTAACTTTTATCTTTGATTAGAAATTCCTATTTATCCGCAAAAATAATCTGACAACTGTACAAATATCTCAACTGAGATTCTTAATTTTCTAAGTCAACAACCCAAAGGGTTGTTCCATTACTTCACCCGACTCCAGAAACGGTTTAACTCGCTGACCGTTTACTTTAAATGTGGTTCCCTTATCAGAATCAACTAACTCCACTACACCATAAGGGTATACTTTAGAAATTGTAAACGGTTCTGTCTATCTCGAATTTAACTTTCCAGGGAATAGTTTGAGACGCGAATTAAATAATAACACAGACTAGCCTTCATAGAGTTCTTTTAGATGGATTCTTTTATCATGCCATTTCTTTGTATTTTCCTTATATAATTTGGCATTTTCTTAGGAATGATTCCTATGTTCCTACAATTCATTTAGCTGAAAAAATTGCTTTTTACAAGCCTCATCCAAACTCATATTCAAGTCTTTCACGACCCAGTATGCCTTGTGTTCCAATTCTAAAGGCAAATGACAGGACTTTCCAAAGACTAATCTGTAAGGAGACATACCAATGTGAGTCTTAAAGGCAGTACGGTAGGCCCATAGGGCATCATCTAGCTTAGATGCCCAATCCTTTCGGTGAGGTTTGACCACTTTTGACAGAATTCCTTTGATTTCCCGGTTTGACAATTCTGCCAAACCATTGGTCTGAGGATGGTAAGCCGTAGCTACCCTATGCTTAATCCCATATTTTTCCAGAGTCTCATCCAATAAATTATTTATGAAGTGAGTTCCTTCATCACTGATTAAGGCACGCGGTGTGCCAAATCTTGTGAAAATGTGCCTATGAAGGAACTTAATGACCATCTTAGCGTCATTAGAGTGGCAAGCCATAGCTTCCACCCATTTAGACACGTAATCGACGGCTACCAAAATATATGAACAATTATTGGATATGGAAAAGGTCCCATAAAATCGATTCCCCACACATCAAACAATTCTACTTCCAGTATTCCATTCAGGGGCATCTCATTTCTTTGAGAAATGTTCCCACTTCTCTGACATTCATTGCATTTTCTGACAAATTCCTGTGCATCAGCATGTAGATTTGGCCAGAAAAATCCAGATTGCAGGACTTTAGCAGCAGTCCTGCTTCCTCCAAAGTGGCCTCCGCAAGGACCTGAGTGGCAATGTTGTAGAATTGAGATTGCTTCTTCTTTCGGTACGTATCTCCTGATCATCTAATCTGCACAAATTTTAAACAAGAAAGGATCATCCCACAATATTTCTTAGCATCAAAGATTAGCTTCCTCCTCTCATGTACATTTAAATCCTTGGGAATGATCCCACAGGCTAAATAATTGACAATATCGGCAAACCATGGTACCGAGGAATTGATGGCCAATATCCTCTCATCAGGGAATACTTCACAAATTTCACTCGTTTGTATAGGTTTTCCTTGCTTTTTTATTCTAGAAAATGGCCAGCAACTTGATTATCTACACCCTTTCGGTCAATGATCTCCAAATCAAATTCTGGCAAAAGCAAGACCAATCTTATCAACCGTGGTTTTGCATCTTTTTTTGAAATTAAGTACTTGATGGCAGAGTGATCAGTATGAACAATAACTTTTGTGCCTATTAAGTAAGATCTGAATTTTTCAAAAGCAAAAACCACAGCTAATAATTCTTTTTCAGTGGTTGTATAATTGATATGGGCATCATTTAGAGTTCTATTGGCGTAGTAGATAGGGTGAAAAATCTTTCCTTTTTTTGACCTAAAACAGCCCCAACTGCCCAATTACTTGCATCACACATTAGTTCAAACGGTAAATTCCAATAAGGGGTTATTAATACAGGTGCAGTGACCAAGGCTTCTTTTAATATCTTAAAAGCTTTTTGACAGTTTTCAGTAAAATTGAAGACTTGGTCATTCTGTAGTAATACACATATAGGTTTTGTGATTTTGGAAAAATCTTTGATGAATCTCCTGTAAAAACCTGCATGTCCTAAAAAACTTCTGATCCCTTTTATTGTGGTTGGTTCAGGTAATTTTTCAATTACCTCCAACTTGGCTTTGTCGACCTCAATGCCTCTTTTGGATATTAGGTGTCCCAACACAATGCCCTCTTTTACCATAAAATGACATTTTTCCCAGTTTAAAACCAAATCTGTTTCTTCACATCTTACAAGGCTTTTTTCAAGATTTTTAAACAGATGTCATATGATGTTCCATATACAGAAAAATCATCCATGAAAATTTCCATGGAAGTTTCTAACATATCAGAAAAGATGGACATCATACATCTTTGAAAAGTGGCAGGGGCATTGCATAATCCAAAAGGCATTCTCCTAAAGGCGAAAGTTCCATAAGGACAAGTGAAAGTTGTCTTTTTTTGGTCATCGAGAGCTATGGCAATCTGGTTATACCTTGAATATCCGTCTAGAAAACAATAGAATTCTTTTCCAGCCAACCTATCCAACATTTGGTCAATAAATGTTAAAGGAAAATGGTCTTTCTGGGTAGCTTTGTTAAGCTTCCTATAGTCCATACAAATCCTCCAACCGGTTACCGTCCTAGTAGGAATAAGTTCGTTCTTCTCATTTGGTACTAAAGTAACTCCTCCCTTTTTTGGTACACACTGTACCGGGCTGACACAAGTACTACCGGCTATAGGGTAGATTATGCCGGCATCTAACCATTTCAAAATCTCTTTCTTAACGACCTCTTTCATCACAGGGTTAAGCCTTCTTTGAGGCTCAACTGAGTTGAAATTGCTATCTTCCAAAATGATCTTATGCTGACATATTGTAGGGCTTATGCCCTTCAAATCTGCTATTGTCCATCCTATGGCTTTTGTGTGAGATTTCAACATTGTTACTAATTTCTCCTCCTAATCTTTATCTAGTGATGATGAAATGATGACTGGAAACTTCCCTAACTCTCCTAAAAATGCATATTTCAGGTGTGAGGGAAGTTGTTTTAACTCTAGATCTGGGGCCTTTTCTAAAGATGGGACAAGTGTTGGCCTATCCTTAGTGTCCAATGCCTCAAAAGCAGCAACATCTTCTACTGATTCTAGGTCCTCAAAGTTGGTCTCTTCTTTTTCCTCACTGTCAGATTCCTCTTTACTCAACATCATCTCCAAACTTTGTTCTTGGCACAAAGTTTCAATCAAATTTACAGAAGAGCATTCTTCTCTATCATCCGGGTACATGAGAGAATCAAAAACACTAAAAGTTACTGTCTGATCTTGCACTCTCATGGTTAATTCTCCCTTTTGAACATCTATCAGGACTCTTCTAGTTGCTAGGAAGGGTCTTCCTAAAATGATAGGAATCTCTTGATCTACTTCATAATCCAAGATAATAAAATCAGCTGGGAAGATGAATTTCTAAACATGGACCAAGACATCTTCAATCTTACCCTTTGGATAGGCTATGGATTTATCTGCTAACTGTAGTGTAACAGTCGTAGGTCTAGCCTCACCTACACCTAGGGTCTGAAAAATTGATAAAGGCATCAGGTTAACACTGGCACCTAGATCACATAATGCCCTACCTATCATCTTACCTCCTATAGAATAAGGGATAGTGAAACTACCAGGGTCTTTTAACTTAGGCGGTATTTTCTTAAATATCAAAGCACTACATCCCTCAGTCATGGCCACAGCTTCATACTCTATCAGTTTCTTTTTCCTGCTTAAAATATCATTCAAAATTTTTGCATATGTTGGCATTTGTTCAATAGCCTCAACCAATGGTATGTTAATATGCAACTGTTTGAAAACATCTAAAAACTTTTTGAATTCATTTTGCTCCTTTTGGTTCCTTAATCTTTGCGGATAAGGAATGTAAGGAGGGACAGGTATGGTGGTTGTGCTTTTCTGAGTTGTAGATGTAGTCGGGGACAACTGGTGGTTTAACTTGAGTTTGGTTTCCCATAATTACAGTTGGACTGCCACCAGAGTGTGACAAATCCACAGTAACTTTCTCTTGGGATTTTTGAAAAGATGGTGCTGAAGTAGGGTCTGATTCCTTGGGGATCCTTGCGGTGTCAGTGGGCTTACTTGTGGTTTTGGGCCCAATGACATCAGAAGTTTGTGCTGGAGTTTCAGAGTTCAAAGCTGAAAATTTATTTTTAGTCTCGGCTTTGATTGGGACCTCTAAAATTTTCTTTTCAGGTTCTGCTTTTATTGGGTTTTCAGAAACTTTTTGTTTTACTTCAGGCAAAACCTTTCCGCTTCTCAAGGTAATAGACTTAACGTGCTCCTTTCCCTCTCTATGTGGTATCTATGTGTCACTGGGAAGAGCTCCTACAGGTATTTTCCTAATCTCTAAAGCCATTTGACCTACCTGTGTTTCTAGGTTCTTTATTGATGCTTGAGTTTGGGTCATAAACCCTTTCATCAGCATTTCCAAAGAAAAAGATGACTCAACGTTTTTCTTAGGTCTGTTTTGGTAATTAGAGTGATTATTTTGAAAATTTCCCTGTTGGGTGTTATAATTACCTTGGTGAAAATTGGACTGCCCGTGAATTTGAAAGTTGGGTTGTCTTTGGTTTTGAAAATTGGACTGTCCTTGATTTTGAAAGTTGGACTGTCCTTGTTGTTTCTGTACTGGTGGATTCAAAGCTGGACTGTTCCATGAAAAATTTGGATGTTTTCTCCATTCGGGATTATATGTTTGAGAAAACGGTCCAGTTTTGTTTATAAAATTTACTTGCTCCGGATTTCCAGGACAATGTTCAAAAGAGTGTCCTTCACCACAGTATACACATTGTACTGATTGGAGATCGGATTGTACAACCATGACATCAGATCTTACTTGTTGTGGAAGCCAGATTTGCAACTAATTTAGTAAGTTGTGTTGTCAGGGCTGCAACCGCATCAACTTCTGATCCTCTAGATGTCTTTTTCAGTGGTGCAACGCGTGGATCAGACCATTGACCATTGTTATTGGAAAACTTTTCAAGTATTTCAATGCCTTCGTTATAGGTACAAGTTGTGAATGCTCCGCCTGCAGTAGCATCTAGCATAGATTTTGCAGTGGCATTTAAGCCACCGTAAAATGTTTCTAGTTGAATGCAGTACCGAATGCCATGATGAGGTCATTTTCTCAAAAGCTCTTTGTACCTTTCCCATGCATCCGGAACTGCTTCATCATCCATTTGCTTAAAAGTGTTAATTTCATTTCGGGACTTTGCATTCCTTGTGGGTGGAAAATATTTTTTCAAAAACTTTTCTGCCATTTGGTCCCATGTGATCACAGAATCTGGTGTCAATGAATTGTACCATGCTCTTGCCCTATCCCTTAGTGAAAATGGAAAAAATTTTAGTCTCAGAGCATCATCTAAAACATGTGGGATTAGAAAAGAGTCTGTGATCTCCATGAATGACCATAGGTGAGAATGAGGATCTTCCGATGGCAATCCAGCGAACTGGCCTTTGTCTTGCAACATCGTAAACATTATCGGTTTTAAAGAAAAGTGTGTGGCACCAATATGTGGCCTACGTATTCCCGTATGTAACTGCGTTAGATTGGGAATATCATAAGACATAATGGCACCATCTCTTGTATTTGCAAGACGATAAATGTTTTGTTCCACATCATTACCTTGGTTTTCCGGTGGATTGTTTCTTGGTTGATTATTTCTTGGAGGAATAACTTCACCATTTCTTGGCGGATTATTCCTTGGCGGAACAACACCGACATTTCTTGGTGGAATTACTCTCTGATTTATTGGAATATCATTGTTAACATTGTTGTTAATAACTCCATTGTGCATAACATTATTAGCGGGATTACCGTTAACATTATTATGAACAATTTCATTATTGGCACCATTGTTGACAGGAATATTTCCAGCATTATTTCTGGGATTGCCATTAATGTAATTAACAAACCCGTTCAAGGGATTGCCTTCATTTATTAACACCAACATCATTGTTCCGAAAGTATTGGTTGACGGGTTGTCCAACAACAAAATTCGGACCAGTGTTGTTAGCATTAATAAAAACTCCATCATCTTCATAATCAACAAGATGAGGAAGTTCATTATTACCGATGTGTTCATGCAAGGTTCCTATATTTTCTTCGAGGCGGTTCTCAGTATCCGTAACATACTCTTCGTCAGACATCGTGGGAGAAGATAAAGATGGTGAATTTTGTTGGATTCTTCCACGCGGTCTATGATTTTGGTTGGATCTAGTGTTTGAGAACAATAACCGATTGGATAACCTAAGCATGATTCTAATAGATCTTGTATTTGAAAACTGACAAAGTCAAACTTTGATGAAAATTCGGCAGTCTCACTCCTAGATGTGTGAAGTTGAAGAGTGAGATCAGATATTTGTTGTTTAAAAAGATAATTTTCTTCTTTTAAAACCATTTTCTCCGTTTCGAGATTATGCGTTATACTTTGAGAATTGACAAGGTCGGTTTGCATAAGAAGCAATTGATTATGATTATTTTCCAAGCGTGCTTCTAAATTGGAAACCAAGAGTTTCTCGGTTTTCAATTTAGATTGTAATTCTTTTAATTTACACATTAAATCCTGCATTTGAGATACAAAAGAGTCATAGTCAGAAGGGCTTACCTCGGGCGTGTAGTCGGAAGCGTGAGAAGGAGTATCATCGAAGTAAGCCATCAGGCTGAAGTGCGCTTGAGTATCCCTTTCCATGTCATCTTCATCATCTTGATTGAGACATTGTTCATCTTCAGCTAGAAGAACTTTACCGACTTCTTTTTGTTTAGACAACATCAGTTTGTAAGTGAAGTAGTTGGAGTCCTTCACTATTGGCTTCTTACATTCCCTTGCATAGTGACCAGATTTGCCACAGTGTAGCATAGGCTTCTCTCACCTTTGAACTTGTCTTCTGGCTTGGGTGTTGAGCGTGGTTCTTCTCTTCTCGGTTTGGGTTCAAATAGGGCCTTTCGCTCATGATTATTAGATCCCGAGGCATACCTTTGTTGGTTGGGATTCGAGCGACGTGAGAACTTTTGTTGAAAAGATCTCGTAAGGAAGGCCAATTGTTGTTGAAGTTTGGCATTTTCGGGATCATAGTCAAAATCTTCTTCTTCCAGTTCGAGAAACATCTCTTGAGGAGTTGAAGAGGAATCTTTTGCCATCAAGGCTATTGGATCCGGGTTTTTCTTTGTATTTAACCCCATGAGTTCAAGGACCTCCTCTTCGTCTTGCTGGAGGGTTTCATAGACTTCATGCAGATCAAGATCAGCAAGGTATTTGTTGTGTTTGATTTGATTAGCAAACCGGCACCATTCCGGTTGAAGATTGCTAACAAATTTAACGTTGTTCTCGATCTTGGCCTTACGAATTTTATTCTTGCTTAGCTCGTTTACCAGTTGTACAAAACGGGTATACGTGTTCGTAAGACTCTCTCCGTCTTTGTCCTTGAATTCTTCATATTGTGAGATGCAGTTTGTGATTTTGAGTTGTGTGCCAATCTTCGTTCCAAGCATGAACTTTTCTATGACCTCCCACATTTCTTTAGCCGTTTTCTTGTGGCTATCAATGCTCATATAAATCTCATTTGGGAGGCTCATAAGTAGATAAGAACGAGCGAGTTGGTCACCTTTCATTATCCTCTTCTCGTTTGCATCCCATGTACTTTTGAGTTTAACTTCCCTTCGTGCGGGCGTAGAAGGTACGTTGTTTGGCATGGCCGGAAAATCCTGGTAGAAGATTAGAGGAGGACCTACCTTGATTGAACGCATGATCTCATCGACATAGTCATTGCGTTCAATGAAGTCAAGGAATCTATCCTTCCATTGAGAATACTCGCCAGGGAAGAGAATAGGAGGTTTAGTGTCTGATCCAATTGTCATGGCTTCACATGTAGTCATTGTACTTACTGGTGGACCTCGATCGATGAGTTTTTAAAAAAATTCTGAGTTGTCTTGTGTAACAGCAGGTTTTTCTCGAGAGACAAAGGAGATCGATAATAAAATTATCGATATGGGCAGAAAGATTAAGGACTTTTATCGGGTGTGAAATACTCGATATAAATTTTTATCGAGTGACAGAGATCGATAATAAATGTTGTCGAATTAAATTGGCTCGATGAAAAAAATTTATCGAGTGAAAGGGGCTCGATAAAACCTGTTGTCGAATGAACTTGGCTCGATAAACAGATTTTTGATCGACTGATAACCTCAGTGTTCTCGATTAAACTCTATTCGATAATAAAATTTATAAAACTTGTGCAGAAACAAATTGATTAAAGATTTCTCGAATATAGAACACTCGATCAAACTTTTTCTCGATTCAACAAGACTCGACTAAAAATCAAATAATTTAATTATGAGTTTTCTGTGATTCATAAACCAGAAAACAAAAACACAGGGTTCTTGACTAAAAAGAACTAGTCTTTTTATGGACAAGACTGTCTGGGTTTTGAGTTTCTTATTCATTCAATTACAAAAAATATCAAAATTACAAGAGTTTATGATTTTACTAAGGAATTCTTTAGTAAGAAAAGTTGCAGAAGTCACAAGTTCCTGAGTTTTTTTATGTAAAGAGATTCATAAATAAAGAAAAGAAACTAAAGTAATTTTAACTAAACAGATTTAAATATTTTATATATGAGTCGATAAAAAAATTAAGATTTAAACAGTTGAATCGATAAAAATTTAATCAATAGTAGGTAGACCCGAGAAAACTTCAATAAGCAGAATAAACTTTAAATCGAGAAAAGCTCAGATATAATCAGTCGATATATAACGAGATCGAGAAAAATTAATTGAACAAATATGAGATAGTCGACAAAAAATAGTATGGTGTTTTATCAGGTAAAGCATGAAACAGTGTGATTCGATAAAAAATCAACGAACAGCAGAATTTTGCAGAAATCGAAAAAAATACCTTCTGTTTCGTGGTTTGCTCAGAAAATCGTAAAAACTATTGATCTTAGGCTCTGATACCATTTGTTGATCCCAGATGAACAAGCACAATGACAGATAAATGTTAATAGTAAAGTAATACGACAATAAAGATATTAAAGAAATTACGTAGTCGTATATCTCTTGAATGTATAATCGATTACAATGATATCACAGTTTTTTGGCTCTCTCTCTAATATGAATCGACTAGTATGAAAGTAAACCCTAGATTCCTATTTATATTGCTAGGCCTATGCAAGGAAACACAGAGTTTAAGGAATTATAAACTTCCTTTTACAATCAAGCATATATTTTCCTTATTTTGTCACATTAAATAATAGACCTAACAATAATACCTGATGCAGATCGATTTGAATCCAAATAAAAAGAGTTGTGTAAGAGCTGGTATGGAATACCCATTTTCTGGTGTGTGTAAGAGTAAAATGGAATCTATTTCAAGAATCAAATGGAAGGGCGATGGAAAGAGAAGGAATCGACATCCTGAGAGGAGAGAAACATGATTGCACTCCAGATTCAAACGAAGAGTCATTTTAGTCTGTTGTTAACACTCCAGAAGTCGAGATTGCAACCTGGGTCATTTGGGAAAATGAAACGTTTTTTAAGATATTAAGAGATCATGCATTGTTGGGTAGTACAATATGTTTAAAGAGTTGTTTTTAAGAGAAAAGCAAATTTGCTTTATTAAGTAGTATAGATATAGATATACATATATATATATATATATATATATATATATATATATACAGAGAGAGGGGGGGAACATTCAAATACAAACTAGTTGAAGGTTACAAATTATACAAATTGGTTCAAATCAATATAAAAATAAAACTTTTCATGATTTTTTTTTTCATCAAATGTTATGATTTAAGATATTATTACACATATGTTGGTTTCATAATATAAGAGTTACACATTTATTTGTTTTCATAAGTTGAAAGTTTCTCATATATTTTTTTATGAAAAAGTTTCTCATATATTTTTTATGAAAAAGTTTCACATGTATTTGTTTCATAATGTAAAGGTTTCACATATAATTTTTCACAAGGTGAGACAAACATATGTGTTATAATATCTTAAATCATAGCAATTGATGAAAAAAAATCATGAAAAAAATTATTTTCATATTGACTTGAACCAGTTTGTATAGTTTGTACCCTTCAACTGGTTTATACCTAAACAGCCTATATATATATATAAATATATAAATATATATATATATATATATATATATATGAAAAGGTTAAAATGAGAGGAAAAAAAATACAAATATGATTGAGCTTTGTCATTGTTTTTTTACCATTTATATTTAAATGTATTAGATTGTCATAAATATTTCTGTTGGAACCCAGATCCCTTTAAACTCGATTAATCAATAGATTCAAAGAAAAGTATATGAGCGGAAGCAATATAAATTTATGATTATGACTAGAACAGTAATCAAAGCAGTAAGAACAATATGAAGATCAAATGAGGATTCGTATTGAATAACCTGAAGATTGATTACAATACGCGGAATGAAATGCACTATTTATCTCTAAGATTATCGACTTGTTTTTACAGTGATAACTAACTCTATATATACTATTACAAGACGAAAAGTAAATGAACTAGTCTATCAATGAGTAACACGTCACTTGTACTACTAACAGAATTTGTTACGTATGAAAGATGTGACTTGTCACGTCATCAAAAGTGCGTGTGGAATGGCAGTTGAAATCCAGAGGATCTTCAAATCTCTAGGCGCTTCTGAGATAAGAGAGATCAAAAGAGGAACTTCTGGTTTGGCTTCTGATGTTTAGGACTTAGACAATTCTGGTTCATACTTTCATAAAATAAGTACTAACAGTCTCCCCCTAAGAATGAATTCCAGAACTATGAATTGCATTACAGAAACAGAAGTTCATTTCTTAATAAACAAATAGATACATCAAAAATTACAATGTAAAGATTTAAAACGGAGCCTGAGGATGGCCACTGGTAATCTTGTAGAATTGATCTGTAAGTTTCCTTAGCTTTACGGTTACATCCAGTTGTTTATCCGTTCTATTCGCCGCAATCCTGATGTGAGCCTCTTTGCTTCTGTCATCCTTCTCAAGAGATGCATATCCTTTGACTATTTCCCCTATTCCAGCGGAATACTTGTAAGCTTCTTGTATTCTGAATAAACTCTTTCTCCCTGGTCTCTTGAAAACTGTACCATCTTCTAGTTCTGTTAATATTTGCCCAACTGGGAGATGTTCAATGCCTTCTCTTTCTTTGTTCGGTGCAGTGATACTCAAGACAGTCACTTTATGATCAAACCCGGTTTGAAAATCTACCTGCATTATTGTTAGTCCCATATTACAACAGATCTGATATAGATTGCTCAAAGAATCCTCATTTTATTAAGAACTGTAGAAAGCTTTACAGAGAAACACACACTACACCTTTAGATGACTCTCATTTGTGGTGTTCAACT
This sequence comes from Silybum marianum, assembly GCA_036898165.1. Lineage (NCBI taxonomy): Eukaryota > Viridiplantae > Streptophyta > Magnoliopsida > Asterales > Asteraceae > Silybum > Silybum marianum. Next base: position 22,253,585 of record CM072543.1, read on the forward strand.
ACCTAACTAACTAACAGACTCTCTATATATACTACAATATAATAGCTAAAGCTACAAGTATTTAAATCACAGCCCAATTACATTAAGACACGTCATCACAGACTCTATTTAGAAGTTATTCAGAACTTCTAAACTGTCTTCAACTGTCTTCAGAACTTTTACTTCAGAACTTCTCTTTCATCAGAGTTCTTCAGAATCACTTCAGAACTTCTCTTCTAAAGATGACTTTATTTACCTTTTCAGCACCAATTCAGAACTTTTGGTTCTGAACTATTCATTTTCAGATTCTTTACTTTCCTTTTGTTCTAACAATGTATTTCACGAAGGCTTCCATACAGTTTATGATTCTGAATAAGGCTATTTTGTCTTGACTATCTCCAAGTGATTTCATTTTATTCTTCATAAACCTTCCCAGTGGAAGTAATGTTTCTCATTGTCTGCCCTTTCTACTTCATATATGGTATACACCAATTCTGTGTTCTCAAATCTCACATGCTTGACCCTAGTTATCCTTTTGATTGGGGAGGTTGTATAGGCATATTTCCTCATTTTCCTGTGGTTCATGAACCTTGTCCTAACATCATCGCTCAGTTTGTAATTATTGGCAAAATTTGGAAGCATCAAATAGACCTTGAGTTCAGTTTCTGCGTACATGCATCTGTGTTCAGTTTCTATTAGAGTAGGTAGACGAAATGCATCATTTTTCCTTAGTTCCTCCCGTATGCTCGCCTTCCTTTTATCTAATATCTCTTTCTTCAATCTCTCTGCTTGGGCTTTAAGTTCGGATTGATATTTTGTAGGTTTAGTGATAGGAGTTTTTGAGATAGGAACTTGTAAACTTGATCCAGAGACAGGTGGCTTTGTGATAGGAGTTTGAGGGATAGTTGCAGAAGGTGCAGGATATGCTCTGGTTCTTGCACCAGTAGATATGGGTTCGTTGTTTGAGCTTGAGGTTTTGGAGGTTGTTCATTGGAAATATTTGCAGAAGGTGTTTGAACAGGGGGTTTAGATGTGGGCATTTGAGCTTTGGATTGGTTAGGCTTCTGAATCTGAACTTCTGGCTTTCTCTTGTTTCCTAGAAGTTCAAGTATGGATTTTGCCATGTCTGGATATTTGGGAAGCGTACCAGAATTAACGGCCAGAGGTGTTGGTGCAAAGGCTTGTTTCGTTATTGATGATGGTGGGGCAGAGGGTGTATGCGCAGAGGCTTCACCTTTGTTCTAAGCTTGGGCACTTTCAAAACTTTTAATTTTTATCTTCTTAGCTGTACTCTCCCCCTTCTGAGAATCAGGATCCTGATCCTCAAACCTTTTCCTCTTCAACTCAGCCTTCTTGCAGGCTCTGGCTTCCTTGGCTTAAAATCCATAGAGATTGAGCTAACTAAGGAAGTTAGCTTTGAGACAGAGGTTTCTAAGATAGATACCTTATGTGCTAAGTCATTGGAGCTCGAGTTGTTCTTTGATACGAACTTAGCATTAATGGCATTGAATTTGTCCATTATAGCCTTTTGGAAGGATGCTAAGTCCGATTGGCGTATAGGAGCAGAGGCATTTGAAGTGGAGGCTTATGAGGGAACTACCACATTGATCAACTTATGAATATCTGCGACTTATGACCCATACTCTGAGACAGAGATGGTAACTTCTTGTGGAGGGATTTCATCTGGAATATGGAAGATGGCTTCTGCATTAGCTTTGATTCCAATATCCAATCTGTTGAAGCGGTCAATTGCATAATTCTTCTGTGCTTCTGCAGTGTCAGTTATCAGCTTGTTAAGGGCATCCAGAGCTTGAGTGTGTTCTTTTTTAGTGCTCTGAACTTGGCAGATTAGGAAATTTTGAGCTGTGATCTCTGATTGAAGATTTGACTCAGCTATTTGAACGGTTTATTTTAGATCCCCTAGAGATCCCTGAATTTGATCAACAAATGCATTGAACGCTGCATTTGTGACAAACTCAGAAGTTGTAGCCGGTGCATCTCCAACACATGGAGCCCCTTACCTCTCGAATTAAGAGAGGCCTTCGTTCACGCCTATTTGGACGTTGAGCGTGGAGGGACTTTCATTCTATCCTTGAGGGCTCTTATTCAGAGGCACCTCTTCGAATGTTCTGGTTGGTTCAACTTATTCCTCATCATCAGAGGATAAGGAGCTGAACACAACGTGCTTACCTTGGTAGAGTTTGATAACTCCGGTAAGTGGTGCATCCTTTTGCTGTAACTCCTCTGATTGGATTTCATCAGCTTCTACTCCAGGAGAGGGTATTGACGCGCCCTCTACATTTCCTAAGTTTTCGTTGATCATAGAGACTTCAACGTTGTATGTAGAAGGTAGCGAGTTCTGGGGCGACGAAACTCTTATATTTTCATCATCATTCTTTTAAGAGAATGATGAGGAGGAGGAGGTTTCCCACAGATGTGGTAGACGTGGAAGGCGAATGAGTTCCTTCCACACGGTTGGTTTGAGGGTTAGGGTTTGGACTGAGCTATCCTATTTCAATGAGTGTAGATGTGTTGGCATCTACCTAAGCATGAGTGGGTGCTCTGGTTGGACTCGGCGAGGTTCTCTAATATGTGTCTCTGTAGACATCTTCTTCGCTTTCTCTTAACAATCTCTCGGCATGGGTAGCACTCGGTTTGTTCACTGTGATTATTTTCATCCTCTGGATCACTTAACCCCTCACTGTCTACTCTAGGCTCTAAATACTCTGGGTAGGTATTCTTTTTTCTGAGAATACCAGAGAGCTCCTATAAGAAATAAGATTGAGAGCGGTTGGAGTTATAAGGTCGAGCATATACCTGGATAATTCGCATTGAAGTGGGTATCCGTCGTTATCAATTGTTTGTTTGTGGGAGCTCATCATTGATATCTTGCAGAATGGTTGAATGGATGGAACATTTGGATTCGATTGTGTTAGATCGATGAACAGGGCCAGAAAACGAGGAAACATGAGTGATGGGAGAGCTTTTTCATTACTCTGGCTTAGAACTTTTAGGTTTACTGCAGCACTCATTTCTAGAAAGATTAGGCTTGCGTAGTTCAGAGGGCGATTAAGGTACATCCCATACATGATGGTTAGGATGTTTCTGCTGGCTTGATCCAAAGAGCCAATTTTGCAGGTTAGGCTCTTGTTGAGTATGGACACCAGAACGTTCCACATTGAGGATAACTTCTTTCTCTTGAAATCTGATAGCTTCGTGAGTCGTTCGTTGTAGCCCAGAAAATTGATGAACTCCAATAGGGCTTGGATTGGATACCTCTTCGCCTTCGACTTCAATAATGGATTGTGGTAAGTGAAAGATTCTGGCGATCTTCTTTTTTGTTACAGGAACCTCGACGACTCACTCAGCATCATTTGGTAGACCAAAGCTACCAGAGAGTGTATCATCATCCTTGATATACATGGTTTGCCAAACTTCCTGGATATAAATTTCAGGGACATTGGGATTGGTGAGGGTTAGGGCTCGGCTCAGAGTGTGGTGCTGTAGAAACTCGATCATCACTCGATATTCTTTGATATAGGTATTTGGATCAAGAAGTACTTGGACATCGTTTGGTTTCAGGGGTAGTCAGAGAATAGGAGCGCTATTAGTAGTGGAATCGATGATTCTTTCTTCTTTTTCTTGTACATTCATGATTGGGTTTTGATCTGCCATTTGAGAATTTGGGGATTTTGAAATTCGAAGTTGCAAGTTTGCAGATGCACAGTAAAATCAAGAGGTTGAAGACGGTGAAAGGTGAATTTGGGGTTTTTCTTCGAGTTTATATAGTAAGAGTGAAAACGAACTCGAGTGTTTTGGAATATCAAGGGTTTATTTTAGATTTGGGGATAGGGAACGGTTTTTAGGTGCTGACGTAAGAAATTGAGCGTGTACTCATGCAAACTATCGATTAATGACATGTGGAGGAACTTTCTAGAGTGTATTAGTGGATTAATGACGCGTGTAAGGTTAGATGAGTCACTCAAGGGTTTTTCGTTGGTTTTGGATGAGAACCAGTTCCGCTTTCTTGATTTTGACTATTCCCTCCAAAAATTAAATAAAAAGCAATCAATTAATCAACAAAAATTGTGGATTAAAAGAAAGTTTTTAGAAATTATATTTGAAGAAAAAAAATATTTAAAAAAATAGTCAATTGATCACATAAAAGATTTTTGGATCAAAAGAGAGTTTTGTATCCTATGAACAGTATTTTAGAAGAATTTTTATTGAATTAGAGAATTCTGGATAACCTTGACGACAAGAGTTATCCTAGAAGTAACTTATTAAAAAAAATTCTAAGGAAAAACATATTTAGAGAACAGCTAACATGAGTTAGTCTTGAAAATTGATCAATTCTCCTTGTTGAATGAATCAGTATTCTGTGCTCCCCCTTGAATCCGGAATGTAATGCTCCCCCTTGACTTCTGTATGTAAGGCTCCCCCTTGACCTATACTTGGATCATAGATTGTGAAAACAAGTATTCTTTTTGCGAACAGAGTCATTCAGAGACTTCTGAGTGTCTCTGATTCATTTTTCTTTTGACAGAGGTATCCAAAGACTTCTAGGTGTCTCTGGTTTATTTATTAAACTCAAAATTTTAATAAGTATAAAGACAAAGATAAACTAAATAAGTAAATAAACATATATTATACAAGACTTAAAATTTGAGTTAGTCACATGTTTAGCATACCCAACTTGCTAATTAGAAAATTGTATATTTTCTCATCCAGAGCTTCTGTAAATATATCAGCAAGTTGGTAATCAGTGGAGACAAAATACATTTCGATTGTGCCTTTCTCCACATGATTCATCATGAAATGATACCTGACATCAATGTGCTTGGTCTTTTAATGCAGTACCGGATTTCCTGTGATGGCAATAGCACTTTCTGAGTCACAGAGGATGGGAATTTTATCATATACTAAACCATAGTCTATGAGTTGAGTCTTCATCCAAATAACTTGTGAACAACAACTAGCAGCAGCAACATATTCTGCTTCTGCTGTGGAAGTTGAAACACAATTATGCTTTTTGGATGTCCAACTTATCAGCCTATTACCCAGAAGTTGATAGCTACCAGAAGTGTTTTTCCTGTCTAACTTATATCCTGCATGATCAGAGTCAGTGTATGCAATTAAATCAAATCCAGAATTTTTAGGATACCATAGACCTAGTGAGGGTGTTCCTTTTAGGTAGCTAAAAATTCTTTTTACAGCAGCCAAATGAGATTCTTTTGGATTGGCTTGAAATCTCGTACAGAGACAGGTGGCAAACATTATATCTGGTCTGCTGGCAGTCAAATACAGAAGGGATCCAATCATACCTCTATAGTTCGTAACATCAACTGATTTTCCAGAGAGATCGGGATCAAGTTTCGTACTAGGAGAGATAGGAGTTTTCATAGTAGTGGAATTTTGAAGTTTGAATTTCTTTAACATGTTAGAAACGTAATTGGCTTGATTTATAAAAATGCAGAGGTAGTTTGTTTGACTTGGAGCCCTAAGAAGAATGTTAGTTCTCCCATCATGCTCATTTCATATTCACTTTCCATTAACTTTGAAATTAAATCAACTTCTGCTTGATCAGTAGAGCCAAATATAATGTCATCCACATAAGTTTAAACCACAATTAACGTACGTTTGCCTCTTTTGATGAACAAAGTAGTATCGATCTTACCTTTCTCGTATGAGTGCTTGATCAGGAATTTTGATAAGCGTTCATACCAGGCTCTGGGAGCTTGCTTTAAGCCATACATGTAATAACAAATAATAATAATTATTAGTATTATTATTATTATAAGTGAAATGTTTTGGTGGTTGGAAAGTTCTCGGTGGCCGGTTATGTAATGTGAGGGTGGTGAAGGGTTAGACCCATTATTGCAATTCAATTATCTTGATATTCAACCATCATGAAACCTCCATTGATTTTATTGCTTATCAACTTCTTCCTCCTTGAACCTTCATCTTACATGGGTATATAAAGGTTGGGTGTCAGTAGGTTGTCAGTGAGAGTGAGGATTGTTGTAAGCATAGGCATCATCGGAAACGAGAGCGAAGGTCGACGATTCTATACATCGCAGCAAGTTCGGCGTCATTCGGTAAGTAGTTCGTGTGTGTCGTCTCTAAATTTTGGTTGCTAGATAGTTACAGTAGTAGTTCGATCATTCGGGTGGGTTCCCATAGGAAAATGGTGGTCAACAGTCACCGTTCGCACCTCTACCATTTTCACAGCAATGATCCCGGTAACACCGGTTACCGAACTGTTACCTCGTCTCCGTGATAAAGTTATAATTCATGGTTCGTGTGGGTGTCGGACGATATATAAAATGGACGATCCGATAACCGTTGCTAACGAACAGTAGTGAAGTCTGTCATTAAAACCTTTACGCAATACATATTTCTGAAACACATTTCTGAACAGTAGGGAACTCTTATATAAGAAGAACTAGAACTAAATATGTATCCATGGAGTTACTATTCGTATATAATATTATATATATATATAAAAGGTATTATATATATAGGTGTGTGTGAGCATACACATGTGGGGTAGATAAAAATTGAGATTGACTTGGTTATGAACATTTCATGCAAACAGTATCTCATCCACATTTCATAAATAAGATATATATATATATATATATGGATTTCATATAAGATGGGTTACATGTAATATATATATATATATATCTTCTGTCGATGGCTTTATATATGATATATATATATTATGTATATATTATATATATAGGGCTATGTATATATATAACGTTAGATCAAATTTATAAGTACAAATGTCGGTTTTTGGTTCATTAAAATAGGTAGCGTTAAGGGAACCACTCGATCGTCTATACTTAAAGTTACGGCCTTGGATTTGTAGAGGAGACGCTAGCCACTTCAAAGACCGGTTTGGGCAATGACTTGGACTGTGAGTTTTACGTGAATTTTTAAATGGTTGCATGCTTTAAAATTTATTTGCAAGCTTGCTTTGGATTTATCGATAATTGGATTTTTATATATATCATGCATGCAAATAATATTCGGTATTTTTAATACGTGTTTGAATAATTGTGTGGCAATGGGAGTGTACTATGGTATTTATAATGAGACGAGCATGCTGTTTGAGCTTGTCTAAGCCGTAATAGCGGACACGCTGTGTGAGTTCGCCAGTTAAGCTGTGTGAGGTAGATATTCTCTATAATGCCATTGTTTGTGTTTTATATTGTTTCGATCGCATGCATGATAAACTATGAGGCTTTGTGAAATTTATTTTGTATATGCAAAACCGTGAATCCACTGGACCCTAGGCTCACTCAACTCCTTTTAATAGTTATGCAACCAGGTCGTCTCATACTCGGAAGTAATAGCAAGGGGAAAGAGAAAGTTTAGAGCCTGTTCTTCAAGGAATAATAGCACGTCGAGGAGCGACGTTTGGGATTTCTTTTATATGCTAATGTTTTTAGACATTTAATTTCTTAAGTTTTATTAATCTTGGAAATTTCTGTTGCGTTGAAATATTTAGACTTGTGATATTTTGATATTTGAACAATTTATTTAAGATAAATTCTTGGGACGTTACAATACAGAGCATTGTCCAGAAGATAGATGTGATCTGGATGTCCCAAACTTTGAACATACACTTCTTCTTTGAGATCTCCATTAAAAAATGCACACTTAACGTCCATCTGGTACACCTTGAAATCTTTGTATGTTGAGAAGGCCAGAAAGAGCCTTATTGCTTCAAGTCTTGCTACTGGAGCAAAAGTTTCATCGTTGTCAATTCCTTCTTCTTGACAGTATCCCTTGGCCACCAATCTTGCCTTGTTTCTTATCACAATTCCATCTTCATCCTTTTTGTTTTTGAATACCCACTTAGTACCAATGGCGACTTTATTTTTAGGCAGATGTATTAATTTCCACACCTTCATCCTATCAAATTGAAGAAGCTCTTCTTGAATTGCATCCACCCAACTTGATTCTTGTAAAGCTTCATGAACTTTCTTTGGCTCAATCATGCTTATAAAATTTACAAAGAAAGCTTCATTTGCTATTGCAGATCTGGTTTTGACCCCTTCAGATGGATCTCCAATTACTAGATCTGGAGTATGAGACTTTGTCCATCTTTTCATCCTTGTTTGAGGTATTTGCTGGGCTTGGACTTCTGTATCCGAGGGTTGGATAAACATCTTCTGTTATTGGGATTGGTTCTGGATCTGGAGAAGCACCTAATGTCTCCCCCTCAAATGAAGGTATAGAGGTTACCTCTGGACTGTCATCTGGTGATCCAGAAGTAGGACCAGAAAGAGTTATCCCAGAAGCTTGAAGTACTTCAGGAATATTCAACAGTGGATTAGTGGGTATTCTCTCTGAAGGTATTTCTTCTCCCAGAAAATCATCAAATAAAGGATCAATCTCGGATTCTCTGGTACCTGAAAGATAATCAGAGGTGACAGTGTTGAGCTTGAGTTCTGAATCAGAATAATCAGAAGTCGACTGAGTGTGATCATCAAAATCGATGTTTATGCTCTCCATTACAGTCTTAGTTCGCAAATTAAAAACCCTAAAAGCTTTTGAATTTAACGAGGATCCCAAGAACTTGGCTTCATCAGATTTCTTGTCAAACTTGCCAAGTTTTTCTCAATCATTCAGAATAAAACATCTGCACCCAAAAATATGGAAAAATTTAACTGAGGGTATTATCTTAATTATGATTGATCGATTCTGGGTAAAACACGTCGTGGTAACAGCTTCTGCCCTGAAATTGGTGGGTAGCCAAGAAGCTGGAAGCATTGTTCTTGCTGCTTCAACTAGTGTTTTGTTTTGTCTTTCTACTACACCATTTTGCTGAGGAGTGCGTACAACAGAGAAGTTTTGAGTAATGCTGTTATTAACAAGGTATTCTTTAAGCTTGGCATTCTTGAATTCAGTACCATTGTCACTTCTGAGTTGCTGTATTTTCTGTTGCAAAAGAACTTGTATTCTTGTCATCATATTCCTTAACACTATTGGAACTTCTGATTTTTGTCGTACAAAAGCAAGACATGTATACCTGGAAAATTCATCTATTAGTACCAAGATATACTTTTTGCCAGAAAGGCTCTGAATTGCAATGGGACCATAGAGGTCAACATGTAGCATTTTGCAGAGGCCTTGTGCATGAATGATCACTTTTGGTTTTGTGAGATGTTCTTTTTATTTTTCCCATCTCACAAGTAGGGTAGAGGTGATCCTTCTGGAAGTGTACCTCTGGGAGGCCCTTAACCAGGTTATGTTTGACATGAAGCTCAAGATTTTCAAAATTTAAGTGTGCAAGTTTATGATGCCATAGCCAAGTAACTTCACTCTTCTTAGAGATAAGACAGAGGGTTTCCTTACCATCCTTGGATGTAAAGTTCATCATATATAGATTATCTTTTCTGTCGGATCTCCATAATTCTTCACCTGCTTTAGAGAATAAGTAACAATGTTTTTCATCGAATACAACAAGCATTTTAGAATCACAGAGTTGACTTACACTTAATAGATTATGTTTCAGTCCAAAAACATGAGCTACTTTGAATAAGGTGATATTACCTTCTTGAAGAGTACCGTAGCCTTTTATTTGACCCTTACCATCATCACCAAACGTTACTGCTCCGCCAATTTTATATTTGAATTTGGAGAGTAAGTTTTTCGTTACAGTCATGTGCCTCGAGCATCCCGAGTCAAGATACCAGATATGCACACGCTGTTTCTGCAATCAAAATCAGAGAGATTTAGGTACCCATTTCATAATGGGTCCTTTGATGTTAGGGTAAGGTTTTTGATTTATCTTTTCTTGTTGAGCAGAATGATGTAAAGGTTTTCTAGAGACTACTGGTTTGCCTGTATCGTTTGAATTGTTTCTTTTGTTTTGATTTTTAAAATTTGAGTGCTTACGATTATCAGAGAAATAACTAGAAGGCCTTGAGAAAAATTGTTTAAGTTTTAGGAATAGAGAGAAGCATTCAGAGTTCTGAAACATAAAAGAATTCATTGAATTTTCATCACTAGAATAATAGTTACAATTATTCTTATTTCTGTCTATTCTAGCATCAGTTGATCTATTGAACTTCTTATCTAGCCTAGACTTATGCTTTGGAACATATGAATTCTTCTGTGGAGGGTTCTTATATGGAGACTTCTCTGGAACTTTGTGTTTTACTGAAACAAAAGTATAAGAGTTAGCTTTTCATTTTCCTTTTTCAAGACGAGTAAACTTCTGTGACTGAGATTTCAGAGACTGGTACTTAAGATTTTCTTTCTTTTTGAAATTTGCCTCCTTTTCGAGTTCGAGACAGGTCTTAGCTTGTAAACACATCCCAAGGAAATCTGGATGGATAGGAACCTCTTTTCTTTGTTGTTTAGGAGGAACAGAGATCAGTGGTATTCCACTTGAAAGTTTTGCAACATTTGATCCAGCAGCTCTAATTTCCAAAGGTTCATTGTGTATAAAAATGGAGCATTTTTGTTTTTAATAACCTCTAGAACCTTTGTAAAATTAGGAGGCAAAAGATTTTCAAGATTTGAAATATTTTTTTCTGAATTTTCAGAAAAATCATCATCATTTTGATTATCATTTTCCTAAGGATAAGTAATAAACTCATCATTGTCTTCGACTCCACAAGGATTTAAATCTACAAAAGAGCAAGGAAAAATCTCTTGATGGTTTTCAGAAATTTGTTGTTTGAGATTTGTTTGATCAGATTTAAAACAGTCATCCAGAATTGTAAGAATGTCTTTTTGAAAACTGAGTCTAAGCTCTTCTTCTGCCTGTACAGGTATGAACTCATCAGCCCCTGTATTTAAGGTAATACGAGTGAATGAACCAAAATTAAAATATCACCTTTCTTGCAAATAAGTTTTAGATCAACTTGAGTTGTCTTTCTAGAAGAGTATTTGATATTTTTATATTTGAGTTTTTTAACATGATGTCCATTCTCATATTTTGATTTTTTGAAAGCTGACTATTCATATAGAATTGGAAATATAGGTTTTTGTTCTTTACCTATATAGAAGACAGAGTCTAGAGTAGATCTCTTTTTACACGTGTAAGGATCCGGATCCTCGAAACCAATGCATGTTTTCCCTACTTGTGTATTTATCTTCTCATGCACCTTCTGAGCATCCAGATATTCTTTTAATTTGTAGCTCTTTGTTTTGAAGTTCAATGTGCAGAAATTCCCTTTCCTTCTGAAAATAATATTTAAGTGCTACAGAGTTTAATCTGTCACTTTATTTAGCTTTAATCTCTTTGTCTTTAGTTTCCATAACTTTACTGAAATTCTTGTTCTCTTCTTTGAGTTTGACTTCTGTTGTTTTTAGAAGTTTTAAAATCTTTTCATTCTCAACAGAAAGTTCAAGTTTCTCATTTGTCAATATTTCCATCTCTCTTTTGAAAATATCTCTTTCCTTCTAAATATTAGAAAAAGTTTGTTCAAGATTCTTTCTTAGTTTCTTTTCTATAAAAAGCATTTGCTTCAGATTTTCAAAGTCATTTGTTAGAATCATAATGGTATTTTCAAGTTTAGAGGATTCAGATATAGTGCAAATCGGAGTTTCAGAAGGCTGATCCTCTGAGTCATCTGCCATAGCCATTCCACAGAACAAGGCTTCATCTTCACTTGACTGGTCATCCAGCCAGTTTTCTCTCTCAGTATAGTGTGCTCTTTCAACTACGTTGTACTTGTATTTGTTCTTGTAATACTGTATGTCTTTGACGAGAGCACTTTTACAGTCTTTTGAGTAATGACCCGGTTTACCACATCTGTAACAAACATATTTCTTCATGTTCAACTCCTCTTCTTTCTTCTCTACTTCTGACTTTTCTGTCTTCTGTACTTCCTGCCTTGAAACATAAGGCTGAGTACGGCGTTCACTTCTGCTGTTGAATCTTCTATTCCCCTTAAATAAACGATTACCAAACTTTTTAGTGAACTGTTTGGTAATGAGAGCCAATGATTCAGAAAATGAAGTGATCTCATCATTTTCAGAATCAGAGAAATCTTCTGGATTGGTAATAAGTGCCTTACTCTTCGCTTACAATTCTGTCTTTCTGCTTCCTCTGCCTGACCCTCTGGATTCAGAGATGAGGGCCAGAGGTCCACCAACACTTGTCTTCTTCTGAATAACCTCTTTCTCATGTGCTTGAAGAGTTCCAAACACATCATGTAATGACCACATTTCCGTATCTTGATTGGCCTGAAGAGACATAGAAAGATTTGACCATTCTGGATTCAAGCGTTTAAGGAATAAAACATTATTATCCTCCTTTGATCTGATGATATCACATTTCTTGCACAGATTTATCAGAGTATTAAATCTGTGATAAGTCTGTTCCTGAGTCTCTTCATTTAAGGCTTGAGCTCTTCTGTTCTTCTTCATTTTGGCACCTCCCTCTAATTGATTGGCGAGTTGATCCCATAGTTTCTTGGCTGTTTCACAAGAGTCAAGAGATTGAAAAATCTGATTTGGAATTGCCATGATTAGTAGACTTTTTACCTTTTTGGAAATTTCCACTTTGGCCTTATCATCATCAATGCAATTTCCCTTTTCTTTGGGAACTTGGGGAGCAGGGATCAGTAGTAGCTGTAGGAGGTACTCTAGGAATATTGGTCATCGATATGAAAGGACCATTTATAACAGTATAGTATAGATTTGCATCTAGTCCTTCATAAAATTGATCATTCGAATTTTCCAATGAGGATATTCGTCTCGGATTAATGTAGGAGGTTTGGTCAAGGAACCAGAAGTGTAAATGGCATTCAAATTTTGATTCGCCATTTTTCAGAGAAACAGAGTATAGATTTGCAGGAAATACTTTTGATATTTAGATCAAATAAACTTCAAATAAATCGAAATGAAACAAGTAGCTTACTGATTTCAAAATTAAACCACAATAACCACTGATTTTGAGAAATTTGTATATAATAACTCATAATCTATATATAAAATAAAGGAGAAACCATGGTGTTTGAGGTGGCTTCTTCTAAGGCCTAAAACTCCATTTTTCTTTTTTCTCCTTCATTCTCTCAATACCTACTATTCTTTTTTGTCAATTTATGTTTTTTCATTAAATAATTGCATTCAAGTCTAAACTTTCCATCTCCTTCTATAATAATTCAGTGAACATGACTCCAAACCATTAATATTCTCCAATAATCATACATTTATATCTTTCTTTTATCTATATAAACACAACAACCATAAAGAGTTAGATGAAACTATGGAAGCCTCTAAACATGAGAATCACTTCTTTCATTTTTCCTAAATTTATTTTATTTCTCTTTGCCACTTAACTATTTGTCAACATTGTTCACAGCCATTGGAGCATGTTAATAATTCTTGAGATACAAAGTGTTTGCATTTCTCATCCCACCAAGTTATTATTTCACTTTTTAAGGTTAGTTATGATTGTTTTTGCTTCTTTAGTTTCTTTGTGTGTGTTATTACAATACATCTTAGGTTCATTTTTTTCTTTTTGTTTATGTAGGAAATTTAGTGGATTATCTTTGATTGTTCAAGGGTTTACTATTGATTTTCTTTTCCCATATATTTCTCATCCCTCCAAGTTATTATTTCACTTTTTAAGGTTAGTCATGATTGTTTTTGGTTCTTTACTTTCTTTGTGTGGGTTAACACAATACATCTTAGGTTGAATTTTTTCCGATTTTTTTGATAGTTTTTTTTACCTTTTTGCTTATGTAGAGAATTTAGTAGACTATCTTTGATTGTTCAAGGGTTTACTATTGATTTTCTTCTTCCATAGGTTCTATTTTTTTGATTGATTTTGTTAGACCAATGTAAATTGAAGTTTTTGAAAGAGACAATATTATTCTATGGAGTATTTGAGTTTTTTTAACATATTGATGTTTATCATGTCAAACTTTTGGTTTACATATTGTAGTTCTAAGATGTGATGTTTGGTGATTCATGTAATCAAGAAAATTAAGTATTAAAAATCTCAAATATGTTTTGTAATGGTTGTTGAAAACTTGATGTATAGTATGAAGAATTATAGAATTTCTTTTATGTAATAAAAGATCAACAATTTTTATTGTGTTGTGATATAAGAACAATTATATTTTGTTTTCATACATATTTTTAGTATTCGGACGAATTTTTTTTATGGAGATGAAGATAGAATATCAATCAATAACTTCCAATGAGCATTCAAGGCTAAACGTCTATTGTAAATGAATATTACTTATGTCATTAAAAAAGTTTATAAATACTTTCATTTTATTTATGTTTTGTTTGCAATTTTTATTGGACGCACCTTTGGAAATATAAACAATTATTTGACATATTTTTTGTAATAGAAAATGACTGAGAACAAGAAAGACAAAAAAATAAGTTTGAGTCCTTCTCGATTAACCTTCGAAGTATTATATATTGAATTCACATGAATGAGAAACATTTATTTATCTATAGGATTTTTCTAAAAAAATTGAGTAACTTTTATTGGATAACCATATGTTAATTGAAAAAAAAAATTGGCCGACGGTAAAATTTGTAGAAATATCAAGCAATTTGCTTAGATTTTTAGAGATAAAAACTTTATACTTGCACCTTCAAAAGCATAAAATAGTTGTTGAAGATTTTGTCACAATAACTAAAAAGGTGTTAGGTGCATTTGGTGAGGTAACGGTTTCTCTCGTTTGCCATTTGAGTTTGGTTGTTAACGTTTGTTAAGTTTTTTCATTGTAGTGTCTCATGTTTGCTTTATTTATCTTTTTAGATTGAGATTTTGGATATAAAGAATATGTATAATACACCATATGTTACAAAACAAAATGTATAAACTAATTGAGAATATCAAATTTTGCTTACTCCTACCATAATATTTAATATTGTGCATACATTTGCAACCAACCATGATTGTAAATATTCAACTTCAACATTTGAATATATATTCATGTTAATTTTAAAATGAAGATTAAAAAAATTATGAAACTACCTTTGTTATTTGTTATAAGGGGAATTAATTAAAACTATGAATGAAAAATATTATGTATTCGCATATAACATTTCAACCAATAGATTTTATATTGTGTTGAACATCTAGCACACGATGTTTAAGTGTCTCTTAGCGATTTGAATCACGTCATGGTAGAGAAGATTTTCATTATATTTAACTTTTAAATTTCCGGAATCTACCCTAATATAGTTAAAATCAAATAATGCATATTTATGAAATTAATCAATAAAAGTAATTTATATATAATAGAACTCAATACATTTACTATTTTACATTGCATTTTATCAGTTGTCAATACAAAATTTACGCTTCATTTTAACTTGGTTACATAATTTCTAACAAGCTTTTTGCTTAAGTGTGTAAGTTAATGCCAAATTGGTTATGAAAGGATTGCAATATATAATAGGTTGATAGTTTAGTAGACTTAGATGAAGTTGATCTAATCTAACTAAATGTTCACATTCGATTAATACAATGGATGATTAAAATGGTTTGCTTTCATATAATATTTTGATCACTCATCGAATCATTTTAACCATATCTATACTTCAAGATTCAAAATAGGAATATTATATAAAATAAATAACAAATTAAGGTTTGTTTATAAGCTAAATATGAAACACAATATTTGCACACACACACATACCATATGATATCGTTGGGGGATATTTGTTTGGATTATAAATAACATACTAATAAAATTATTACCAATAATTCTCGAACTATTCATAACAATAAATGATTTATAGAAATTCATTCGTTGTTTTGAGATTACATCTCATTAAATATTTACCGAGAAATTACATTTTATTTTAACTTGGTTAAATACTTTTTAAAAAAATATTACTACCGCGCATCGCGCGGGTCGCACACTAATACACTAATATGAAAAGTTTGATCAACAATAAGGTATATTCAGGGTCGTTCCTGACATTTTATGGCCCTGGGTGATATATAGAAAATGGGCCCTTCGTATCTACGGGAAAAAAAAAATTCTTTACTAAGTATAAATAAATCATATAAAACAACTTCAATAATATTTCATACAAAACAATTTCAATAATAATTCGTACAAAACAACTTCAATAATGATTCATACAAAACAACTTCTTCAAATATTTTTCGATGCAAAATCATCAATAATAATATCTAAATCAATACCATCTAGTATATCTTTTTCAATACATAGTATCGCCAATCCGTTTAGCCTTTCTTGTGACATTGATGACCTCAAGTATATCTTCAACAACTTCAACTTCGAAAAAATCATTTCGCAGATGCTACAGTCACAGGAACGGTCAACATAATCCGATATGCAACTGAAACATTAGGGTAACAATCTGCAATTTTGACAACTCAAGAATCTCAACCGTCGACATTGATTTATAAAGGTAAAGTCACTTGCAACACCTTTAATTTAGAAACAAAATCATTTAAATCCACATCTGACACATCATTATGACAAAAGGTATCAGGAAAATTAACACAACATCTCATCAGTTAATCCTATTCCAATGCCTTTAGCTTATTATTCAAAGAAGAAATTGCCATATCCACGATGGTAAGAAAATAATTAATTCTAAAAGATTCTTCTTCGATGCTTGAAAATCCTATTCATTGTTATTTTCATAGAAATGTTTTTTTCTAATAATACGACGCTTAGTTACAAATATAGGATCTATGTTCACTTCACATGCAACTCTTTTAGCGATATCCATACTCTAGCCCCTCTCTAGTTCCTTTATTAATAAATCCCTTCTCGCCTCTTCTTCAGGTTCAGATACGGGCCTTCTATTTACACGTCTATGAGTTAGGCCTTCTTCCTCTTCAGAATCTGATTCAGATATCTACAAGAATAGATCTGACGCAGAAGGTTCATTTAGAAAAGGAGTCACCTTAGGGGGACAAGGTGAGCTGAGATTTGGAGAAGAAGGTTCAGAGTTAGTAATATCTTCAATACTTCTTATGAATGAAGCACTATTAGGGGAAAGAAAGGTGTAGGAGTATAATAGGTTGGGGTTCAGAGAGAGAATGGTAGATTTTGATTGGAAGACTAACCTCAGTGTTTTTGAGCTCCCCCTCTAACTTCAGGAAAGCAGCATCCCCTAAATCCGTAGGTTGTTTGTTCTTTGCATTTGGATTAGGTTGCTCTTAACTGGGAGGAGGCTTGTCCCCCAAAGTTTTCTTGAATACAACCCCGGTTTGTATCCCTGCGAGTACAGACTTAAAGAAGGATGGAACATCATCATCGTCGTCATCATCATCATCATCATCGTCGTCTTCATCTCATAGAGAGAATGAAGTGCCTTTATCCTTGTCATCTTCGTCTTCATCTTATTCTTCTTCTTCTTCGTCTTCTTCTTCTTCTTCTTCTTCTTCTTCTTTATCTTCCTCATCCTCATTATCAGGGATGAGGGTCTTGATAGCATCAATCACTCCCTGAGTGGGTTTCGCCCTCTTGAGAATAACATCTGCTTCAACGATGATTTGTTCTTCGAGTTCTTTGGCGAACTTCTCCTCCTCTTTGTTCTCATCGAGGAGGACATGCACCAATAGAGTATGCACCTTGTTGCCTAGCTTAGCAAGTGTATCTATATGAGCCTTCTGAGTCAGTGCAAGTTGACTCAGGTTCTCTCTACCAGCATCAGAGAGAGAGAGAGAGAAAGGAGTGGAAGTAGTAGGCGCTTGCAGTAACCGAAGAATACATGAAAGTGTTGCTCCTTGCTTTTCAAGGGCTTCTCCCTGCTTATCAATCTTCGTACCCAACTGAGTGAAGGCATAGGTGTTCTGAGCAACGGGCTTGCTCATGAAGGAGACATCTGTCTTCAGGGTAGAGACATCTGATTGGATGCCTGAGACAGTGATCCTTAGGCTAGGTACCCCTGATACCTGCCTGAAGATGTACTCTGCAGAGAGCTGCATGTTATCTACCCTTTGCCTTATCGGGCTGTCTCACCAACCGGGTAGTCCAAAGCTGCTAGATAGAATGGAGGCGGAGGGAGGAGTCAGAGAGATTATAGGAATCTCCACATTCAGTTGGGGAAGAGATCTCCCTGTTGCTTTCTGCAGCTTGATCTTCTTTATTTTCTCCACGCTTAGAGATGGTGGAGATTTAGAGAGAGGTGCATCAGAGACACCTGTTCCAGCAGCAGTAGTATCAGCGGCAGTGGCAGTGGTAGCAGCGACACCTGTAGGTAACAAAGATAAACGAGCCAAAAAGAGCTCATGGTTAGATGAAAGAAGTTGGGTGGAAGTCTTTGTTTGCAGGTGTTCCTTGAGAGTATCTGAAGGTTTACTCTCAGGGTTGATACTTGCTACGGTTGTGTCTTAAGGATCACATACCTATCCCTGAGAATGTTTGTTAGAAACATTCTCAGGTCCTGTGCACGTAGCTTTCCAATTTTTAGATTGTCGAAACAAAATTGATAAGTGAAAAACACGCTTCTCAACCTCTTCAGATATGGGGACAACCATATATGAGTCATGGATTGATGTGTGTTCCAAGGAAGAGTAGGTAGAGGTAGAAGAGAAGGCAGTGAGTGTGTTACTTGTACCAGCTTCAGCATAGCCGCTGCCTAATTTTTCATGGAGCAAAGTCTCTGAAAATGGAGGTAGTGTTGTTGAAGCGGCAACGGTCTCTAAATCCGTTGGCATGGCAAAGGGAATCGGTGGCGTTTGTAGTACGCCGAAAGAAGGAAGAGTTGTCTATTGAGAGACAATCTTCTTTGGCTTCTTATTCAAAGGCTTATGTGCGATGCACTTCTTATGTCAATCATTGGTTGGATTCTTTCTTTTCTTTAGGGGGGAAGTAGATGTGTCTAGGTCGATCACTGATGGGTTCTTCAGTGATCCGGACACATTCTCTCCTTTAGCCACATCAGTGGGAGGAGGAAATGTAGTGTTCTAGGGAGAGGGACTCCTGATGGTCGCCATAATCTCTGGGAAATAGGGAGCGTCACCCTCCTTTTCATCGTGCTCCAGAGATTTCTTCCCTACCTGAGAGAAGGTTTGGTTACCCTTCTTAGGGTAGCCTTCAAACACGAACTCCAGAATTGATGTAATCAATCTGGGATAGGGAATGTTCTTCTTCTTCTCTTTTGCAGCGACCTTCTTATGAAGATCTTCAAAAATGATCTTTGAGTAGTTGATGCGGAGACCATGGCAGAGAGCATATGCCATCCTTCTTTAAGTCTGTACTCGCAGGGATACAAACCGGGGTTGTATTCAAGAAAACTTTGGGGGACAAGCCTCCTCCCAGTTAAGAGCAACCTAATCCAAATGCAAAGAACAAACAACCTACGGATTTAGGGGATGCGGCTTTCCTGAAGTTAGAGGGGGAGCTCAAAAACACTGAGGTTAGTCTTCAAAAATGTAGTGTTCTTCTTCAAAAATGAACTCTTCTCTTGACGAGGCCAATCATAACCTATCGGAGTAAGGAATTCCTGAACTTCCTCCTTCGTGGGTTTAAGATCCCATTGCCGACCCTTCCCCTTGGTGGAAAGACGTAGAGCTGTCCTGATAGCTCCAGTAGTGATGTACAGAGAGCCCATGCTAATGGTAAATCCAATAGCAGGGAGTTGTGTTCCTGTCTAAGTTGTCACTGTAGAGCAATGAGCTGTGTACCAGAATTGTTGCAGGTGAGCAGTGATGCCAACAGATACGTGGCATAAAGCATATTTGAGTGGACGTTTCTTGATGAAGAGAGCACCGTCTCTTAAGTAGGCATGATCCAAGGGGATGTCTAAAAGAGCAACATGGTTACATAACTTTACCAGTCCTTGTTCCAAACTGAATGTGGTGACAGCGGCAGGGCGAAATTTAGTGACTGGGAGGTTTCTTCAGTAGCAATGTTGACATTCACACTAGATGTGGCCATTTCTTTAACTGGAATTGGAAAACCCAACAGAAAGAACATGGTCTAATACAAAAATGTATAAACCAAAAGGATTTGGTACAAAGAATACCAAATATTTATGAAAAACAAGTGTTTTGATGAACAAAATCAAAATACTTGTTATTTCGTAGATTTTAAGAAAAACGTTTAAACAAATTTCTTAGTTAAAAAGCACGAAAATGTTTATTTTTGGTATAAAAAGTATACCATAAACAGATTTAGAAAATGTTTGAAGGAAATTTTGGATCAAAATAACCAAAAATTTCTTCTGTTCTAAGAAGAAACCTTAGAACATGTCTTTATGGTTTTTGAGTTTTAGACAGTTTATAAATCACAAAAATATAAAACAAATCACTATAACAAAGTGTTATAATTGATGAGAAGAAGTTATTAACAACATTTAAGTTGTTGTTAAAAGAAAAACACAATTAAAACCAGCCTTAAATTGACTTTAAGTGAAAAACGCACAAGTGTGTGTTCTTGGTGTTCTTGCAGGTTTGCAGAGAGAATTCAAATTCTTAATCTTGCTCTGAAAGATTTGAAAGTGTAAAGAATGAAATGAAGTTGAAATTACCTTTTATAGGTAGATGAGAGAGAAAGGAAACTAAACGACGGTTTTGGCTTTTAGAAAAGGTAATTATGACCAATGCCCGTCCCGAGGGTTTGATGGGATAGGGAACGTTGAGGCCGTCGTGTGCCAGAAAAGGTCTGACACGTCCTTTTTCACAAAATAATAAGATTATCATTTAACTTAATAAATATTAATCATTATCCATTTAATATCTTCATCATTTGAAATAAAAGCATTTCTAGTGATGGGTTTTCTCATTTTGAGAACCATTCTCTGAATAGAAAATTACTCAGAGAGTATAAGGGAAAATAATTTCATACCATAGCAAGATAAAGATCACTAAATGAGTTCAGGGAATGACTAATTGGAAAAACAATTTGATACATACTGAATGATCACTGAAAGTTATTACTCTTCAGCGTTCAACATACCACGTTCGCTGATTAATAGATTGAATCTAGTCTCATCAAGAGGCTTAGTGAAAAGGTCAGCAAGTTTATATTCAGTTAGTACATAGCGAAGTTCAATTTCACCATTCATAACATGATCTTTGATAAAGTGATATTTGATCTCCATATGCTTGGTTTTTGAGTGAAGTACAGGGTTATTTGCTATGGCAATAGCACTAGTGCTATCACAATGAATAGGAATTTTCGAAAGTTTAATATCATAGTCACTGAGTTTGTTTCTCAGCCAAAAATTTGGGCACAACAACTCCCAGCAGCTACAGATTCAGCTTCAGCAGTTGATGTGGACACTGAGTTTTGCTTTTTACTTGTCCAACTCACCAACTTTCCACCTAGAAGTTGACAACCTCCAATGGTGCTTTTCATAACTCTCTTGCATCCTGCAAAATCACTATCTGAGTAACCGATTAGATCGAACCCTGACCCTTTAGGGTACCAAAGACAAAGATTAGGAGTTCCCTTTAGAAATCTGAAGATTCGCTTTACGGTGATCAGATGGGATTCTTTAGGTTCCGCTTGATATCTAGCACATAAGAATGTAGAGTACATAATATCGGGTTGACTCACTGTAAGATACAACAATGATCCTATCATTCCTCTATAGGCAGTGACATTAACAGGTTTCCCATCAGGAGTTTTCATTGGAGAACTTTGAGTTAAGTCAAACTTCTTCAGCATATCTTTAACATACTTACTCTGACATATGAAGATAGGGGTGTTCATCGGTTGACATCCATTGGATGTGAGGGGAACCGAACCGATCCAATCATCCATTGGATGTTGGATTTTTCCAACAGATCCGATCCGATTAACATCGGACAACCGAACTGAACCGATCCAAGGGATGATTGGATTGGTTTGGTTTCATCCATTGGATATTTTTATTGGATATCCAATGGATGATCCAATGTGATTGGATTCATCCAATGTGTTAATTCAATCCAATTTTTAACAAAGAAAGAAATTAATTAATCGTTTTTAATATGTGTTAAAACAAACACAAGTCAAGCTAAAAATTCAAAAACTAACACAAAAACAAATTTTGATTTAAGCAAAATGAAGACAAACTAACTGGATGATGGTTGGATGGATAACTGGATGGTCATCGGATGGTTAAATGGATGGTAACTGGATGATATATCGGATCGGTTCGGTCGGTTTTCATCGGTTCTGGATGGTCATCTAACAACCGAACCGATCCAATTGGATGTTGAATTTTCAATCCGATCCGATCCAATTACAATTGGATATCCAATCATCGTCGGTCGGTTCTAATTGCATCGGTCGGTTCTAATTTGATCGGTTGACTTTCTTCACACCCCTATATGAAGATGCCTTTCTCAGATTGCTTTATCTTAAAATACTAAGAAAGTATGTTAGTTCACCCATCATACGTATTTTATATTCTTTTTTATACGTTTAGTGAAACGAGTACAAAGCTTAAGTCTTGTGGAACCAAAGATAATGTCAGCGACATATACCTGAGCAAAAATGGTATCACCTTTATATTTTCTCAAAAATAAGGTTTGGTCTATCTTTTCACGCACAAAATTTTCTTTTAAAATACATTTGGAAAGGGTATCATACCCAGCTCAGGGAGCTTGCTTTAACCCGTAAAAAGATATTTCAAGTTTGAAAACATATCCAGGGTGCTTAGGATCAGAAAAAGCAATAAGGTTATTTAACATAAACATCCTCAGTAAGTTTTCCATTTAGAAAATCACTTTTAACATCCATATGAAAAACTATAACGTCTTTGTGGGCAACATAGGCTAGGAATAGTCTAATGGCTTCTAACCTAGCAACAAGAGCAAAAGTTTCATCATAATCGATACCTTCTTCCTGTATGTATCCCTGAGCAACAAGTCGAGCCTTGTTTCGGGTTACAATGCCATTTTCATCTAGTTTATTACGAAACACCCATTTAGTGCCAATAACAGTCTTCCCAGATGGACGAGGACAAGATTCCAAACTTTGTTTCTCTGAAACTCAGTTAGTTCTTCTTACATAGCACTGACCCAACTAGGATCAGTGATAGCTTCATCGATCTTTTTAGGTTCGGCTAAAGAAATGAAATTTACAAAAAGACATATATTACCCATACCCCGTCGGGTTTTAATACCTGTACCTGGATCACCAATTATCTGCTCGATTGGGTGATTTCGAGTCCATCGATGAGCAGGTTGTTGAGGAGTTTGATCAATAGAGAAATCAACGACTTGTTTAGGGATAAAGGAAGATGCTTCAGCAATAGGTTCTTCAGCATTCCTTATCATAACTGGAGGAGTTCTGGAGGGATTAACATTCTCTTGAGAAGAGAGCGGTACTTGATTATTCACTGATGAATCACAGTTGGAAGAATCAGATGGAGGAATCTGATTTAGAGGAGTAACGTCTATCCCTGAAGAGGAAGGATCGTTACTATTATTAGAAGTGGGGATGAGATTTGTACCATCATCATCATTAGTATCAGTGATAGGAGGTGTACTGGAATATGATTCAGGTTCCCCATAGTGAGACTTCATCCAACTATTCAGTTCCTCGTCGTCTTTAGGGGAAAGGAATAGAATTTGTTGAGCGTGATTCATCAAAGTTAACATTGATGGTTTCTTTAACATGTTGTCTTCTTTTGTTGAAGACTCTGAATACCTTGGATACAGAGGAGTATCCGAGAAATATACCATCATCAGCCTTTAGGTCAAATTTTCCTAAATGATCTCTGTCATTTAGGATGTAGCACTTACATCCAAAGATATGTAGATAACTCAGAGATGGTAGATGAGTGAAACATGTTGTGTTAACTACTTCAGCCCAAAATTGAGTTGGTAGATGAGATTCGTTGAGCATCAAGCGAGCGGCTTCAATGATTGTTCGATCTCTTCTTTCAGCAACACCGTTTTGCTGCGGAGTTCTTAATGATGAGAAGTTGTGAAAGATACCTTTTTCTTCAAAGAAATTATCCAAGGTATTGTTTTTGAATTTAGTGCCATGGTCACTTCTCATGGAGCGAACAGAGAGATTGTTCAGAACTTCCATCTTCTTGATAAAGGAGATAAATTCATCAGGGGTATCGCTCTTGGATCGGAGAAAGAATACCCAAGTATACCTGAAATATTTATTGACTATGACAAGAGTGTACTTCTTTGTAGAAATGGATTGGACATTGACACGTCCAAAGACATCCATATGGAGTAAGTGAAGGGGTGTGGTCACTGAAGAGACTTGGTTAGATCTGAAACTAGCTCTTGTTAGTTAACTTTTTTCACATGCTCAACAAAGAGATTTCTTTGCAAAAGAATGTTTAGGGAGTCCGTTGACAAGTTCTTTTCAAGATAAATCATTGATCATCTTGAAGTTTAGATGAGAGAGTCTTTTATGCCAAAGCCATTCAACGTCAGAGGGGGCTTTAGATATGAAGCATACATTCTATGAGTGAGTGATATCCATATTAATGACATACGTTTTCTGATCTTTTGCCTTTTAAAGCAAGTTTGTCATTTTTGCCAGTGATAGCACATCTTGTCTTTGTGAATAAAACTTTAAAGTCTTTGTCACATAGTTGACTAATGCTCAAAAAATTGTGCTTTAGCCCTTCAACATAAGGAACACGGTAGAAAGAAGTTGCTTCGTTGGTTAAAACACCATAACCTTTGGTGTATCCTTTGCTATTTCCACCAAAGGTCACTGAAGGACCTATTTCTTCCTTATATTCAGAGAGCAGGGATTTTTAACAGTCATGTACCTAGAGCATCCGCCATCGAGATACCAGATACCTTTAGCACTCTGCATAAGATAAGGCAATTATTTTTCATAGGTACCCATAGAACTATGGATCCTGCAGTGTTAGTGGAAATAACAGATTTTGCAGTTCTCTCGCTTACTGAAGAATATCCACAGCGGTTATCTTTACTTTAGTTGCTTTTCCAACCTTACTGGATTTCAGTTTTACTGATTTCTCAGTTTGAGCTACTTTCTTACCATGAGATAACTTTTCAGCCTTGATGGCATTAGGGCATTTGCTAGCAATGTGGGTAGTCTCAACACAGTGATATCACTTAGGAATTAAAGGATTTTTCTTAAATTTAGTTGAGTTCTTGATCTTAGGAACATGATTAAGGAACTTGTCTTTAATCATCTTCCCTGAGTCCTTGGTAATAGGTTAAGAAGGTCTTGACTCAGATGCAGAGGCACACTGAGTGGATGGATCAGGGATAGAAGAAGCAAACATTCCGAATTTTAGAATGGAACGATCATTGTCAGTTTATTTTTGGTCAGAGGAATATCCCAGACCGCTTTTGACCTTTATAGGGATCTGAGCATTTATGATCTCACTAGCCTTTACAGAGGCTTTGGACCATGCTTCAATGGTGGCTTTTTCAGCTTTAAGATCAGCGATGGCCTTTTCGTGCTGAGTGATAACTTGTTGTTTCTCAATGCTTATGGTCTGATTTACAAAGATTTGGTCTTTAAAATCTTCTTTGATTTTAGTAAGTTCTTTGATATTAAGGTGGCAATTCTTAAGCTGTTCAGTTAGATCTGAGTTTATTTGTTCAACTTTAGTTTTACCGTTCAAAGCATTGTAGAGATCAACAGTTAAAGTGTCTAGAGCCGACAAGCTATCACGTTCAGGGATAGAAGAATAGTTACCTGAGAAGATGGAGAGTCAAGTGATGAGGTTTAAGAGGCCTCTTCAGCTTCCTTAATTCTAGCCATAAGACATATGAAAGTTATGTCTTCTTCATCTTACCTGATTCGTCTGTGGTTTGTGCCCAGTCAACTTCTTGATCCCAGTTGACTTCTTTAGTGACAAGACCTTTGCGTTTTTGCTAGGTTTTCTTCAGATTCTGATACTTCTGTTTTAACTTAGAATATTTTTCATTTTTACCTTTATTAGGAATCTGAGAAGATGTTGAAACAGCAACCTTCTTTGATCTGCATTCACTGGTAAATGACCTTTGCGCTGACAGTTATAGCAGATAGCAGAAGCTTTATCCGCAAAAGGTATCTTTGACTTTTCAGAGTCAGTGATGGCAAGAGTTCTTTTGAAGTTGCTCTTTCTAGCAAATCGTCTAAAGTTATTAGTAAGAAGAGCCAGAGAATTGTCAAATTCAGAAATATAAGCATTAGTGATATCTTTAGAGTTATCTTGATCTAACTTAGTGATAGAAGTGATAAAAGAGAAAACTTTTCTGCAGGGATCAGTCTCTGAGGTCACTAAAGCCAAGGAAGAACTTTTGGTTTAGTGTCTTTCAAAAGCTTTCTTTTGAAGGTTTGAGATTGCTCATGATTGAGGAATATTCCGTACAAAGCACTTAAAGAAAGAGTCTCAGTATTCTTTGACAACTTAAGACAAGTCGTAAATGTCTCCCATTGTTCAGGAAGAGATTCCATGAACTTTGTCAATACTTCAGAGTTAGAATATTCTCGAGCAACTTTTTTTAGATCTATGATCAAATAGTTGAATCTTTGGTGAATTTGAGAAACTGTTTCATTTTTAAGGAACATGAAATTTTCATACTATCTCACCAAGTGGATTCTTCGAGTAATCTGAACCTCACTGGTTCCCTCATATTGAACAGATATAGTGTCCCACATGGATTTAAAGATCCTCATTTTCATGACAGAATGGTATACATCATCTGGTAAAGACATTGTAATAATAGACCAAGCTTTTGAATCAATAGATAGTTCTTTCTTGTCTTCCTCGCTCCATTGATGTAAAAGGGAATGCGTCTTTTAGGTATAGCAGGAGTAGTAGCAGTTGCAGGAACTAGAAGTGTAGGAATGTATGGTCCATTTTCTACATAGTAGGGATCTTAGGATCTAACCCTTCTAGGAGTAGAGGCATTCGTTCCTTCCAGACAATGAAGTTATCTTTGCTAAATCTTGGAGGTTAGCTACAGATCCATTGTATATATAGTTCGTTTTTGTATTAGCCATTTTAAAACAACAAGATATTAGTTTTAATGAAAGTAAGCAATAAACACTGATCTGATACCACTTATTGGTCCCAAAGGAGTCTACAAGTCTGTATAAGTATAGAAATAGTTTGTGGGGGGGGGGGGGGGGAATACAAACACAGCTTTTAGGTTATTAAATGAGTTTATATCAATAAACAAATTTTATAGTTGTTAGCGGAACAATAACAAGTAATTATACCTATTCTATTACAACTTTAGAAATCACTAAGTATTTGATGCACAAGAGATGAGGGAAATAGGATTAGAGGTTTGAAGGAGAGATAAGCATGCACGAAGATGAAGATGGAGGCCTTCATCTATTTATACCCGTTGCATTTAATGCAGCTCAGAAGGTACATGCCACATGTCAAGTTTCAATAGGAGACTTGTCCTTGTTCATAAAGCAACTATACTTTTAGCCGAATATGAACAGTAACCAAATCAGAGTTGGTAAGCATGTGGAGTGACAGTAAAGTAACTCCCTACGTACTTTCTGACAAGGTATGAGGGTTTAACATTTGTGCATCAAGGATAAGATCAACTTTGATCTTGGTGAGTAGGCTCCATATTGATCGCTGATATTGAGTCATCAAGGATGAAGTCTTCATGTATCACTGAGACTTACACAAGATCTCACACTTCTGTTAGATGAATGTTGCTATCACCGAACCGCTTCAGATCACGAGCTATTCATCTCTTTCTTCAGATAGGTCTTCGACTATCTCTGAATGGTCTGTTGTCTAAGTGTTGTTCTTTCGATCTTCTAAGTTCAGATAGTGTTCCTGACTTTCAGAGATCACTGAGTGCAATCAGTGTTTTCTATCACCGAATCTGAACAATAACATAAACTTGGATTTTCATTAAGTATATAGAGGAATCATATTCAAATCACTGAAAGGAGATTGGATCAACAAATACCAATAAGTAAAGCATTTTAAAATATCATGCCTTAATAAGTAAATGACCCCCGACATGCCAGAATTTGAAAGTTTTTTCGGCTATCAAGAAATAAATAATCCATAAAGGCATAATATCTTCAACATCTAGTAGAAGATCAAACAATGTAAGAAATATGCTACTCAAACAACTATTGTTTTCTTTTTAATAAATGTCAATCACTTATATTGCAACCAAATGGGTTTGGGCATTCTTTAAAGCACATCAGTGCTTTCACCATCTTCCTCTCACCCTGTCAGGCAGTTCCAAGCTCTTCTTGGAACCATTCTACATTAAATATGTCGAAGTGTATAAACGCCGCAAGTAGAATAAAAAATTATAAACTGCTGACAGATTATCAAAACTTGACAGGTGGTTAGAAACACGCTGATATTCGAGATCCCCTCCAGGAATTAAGAAATGAGATTTTCTCTATTCCTTGAAGTCATTCCTCGATGAGCCACATTTTTTTCTTACAAACCACTCCTTTGACCATGACACTGAAAAAATTATATTGACATTAGAACAGGAAAAACACAAGTATATAAACTTCAAAAAAATAAATGGAAAAAAGAGAAAACAAGAGCGATGTGATGAGAAAAGAGAACTATGGTAAAATCCTAGATGAAAATGTTTATATGAAAGGATATGTAAAATAATGATTTAAAGTTGATATACATACAACCATTGACAAAGTATAGTTGTAACTAATCAAATTAAGTTATTTAAAAATCAAACTGTGTGACACCCAAATGCAATGAAGCTAAAAAAATCCTACTTTACTATGATGAATGATCATGATTGGAACTATACTTGCTGCTAAAGAAAACCATAACCTTATTCTTGATGCGCCAAAGAACACCATAAGCCTAATTAACCAACTTTTTTATCATTATCAAACAGCAACCCCTTGCCAGGCAGCAGACTATGATCATTATATTTCCAAGCAAGATCACCCAACAATAACTACATCTCATACTCCTAAGGGTATCAACAAAAATATATCTTAAATGATATTAGGCTTAAGGTGATAATATGTTAGAGGTAGTGGCAGGTGGGTTCAAGGTGAACAGATTTATATCGCGAACCAAATAGGGGCACGAACCTTTTCAAGTATGTAGAAGAATCGGTAATGGGAAATCAATGTCTTCAAGTAAGCCTAAGCCACTGAGTAACCAATTTAGGTGGTTATATATTGCATAAGACTAATAAGCCAGTTAGTGGAGAAAGGTTTTACCCCTGACCAAGTCAACCTTTAGATAAGCAGTGAAGGCGTGAGAGCATATAATGGAGAAACCCATGGACGAACCTATATATGGACACACGGACCTATATCTGGGTCCGTCCCTGGAGAAACCATAAAGTACAAAAATCTTTGAAAATCCAAGTACCTTTCTATAGAATCATAAAAGACACATAATGCATATATCATTGGAGATGTGACCATCCAAATTGATTAAACCTCTGGATAAGCTACTTGAAGTGTCAACAATTGCAAATGAATCAGGCATAAGAACTCTAACGGTGATGCCAACAACAACAAAAAAAAAAGACTAGCACAATATTAGAGATATCAAGTGAGACAGAAGGTTAGAGATAATGTGTCCATACATTTACTATATACAAGAACAGCAAATCAATAAATCCAACTATATTGTAAAATCGAACTATACCAGAAACAAAGAAAAAGGAAACATAAGTTAAAACATAAAATAAACTAATGATACAAAGAAAAGTAACTGATATGAGAAGGAAACATAAGCAAACTATAGCAGAAGTAGTGGGTCGACAACCTCGGGCTCATATATTGTCCTGCTCCCAGACGTTGGATGACCTCGGGCTCATTTCCCCGCTCTCATGGCTTCCACCACCTGGACTCGTCGCCATTCAAATACCAAAACCCTAAAATCAAGAACCCACAAATTCATGACCACCCTTGTCAATAGAAAGCAGGTTATTTCATGAAATTAATGTGTTATAACCTGATTCGAGATAGGTGATATCCAAAGAACAACGAAGAAGATGAGACATAAACTTTCTTACTTAGCTTTCCAAAAGAAATGGTACAAATACTTAAATATAGTAACTCCTAATCATTATAAAATACCAACATAAAAAAAGGAAGATTATTACCTTTATAAAAATCAAGATGTTTGAATTTGAAATACTTCCGTCTTAATCATATAAAAATTCATCTAATTCCCCCCCCCCCCCTTTTGTTTTTCTCTTTCTTCTGTTCTTATTCTCCTTTTCCCTTTTGGTATATCTGGTACAAATTGTATGCAAATAGACTATAAAGCCAAAATACAATATTTTACAAATGGTGGAGCATCAAAAAACTTAAGTCAGCTTGGAACCAGTCCACTTAAAGCAGAGTTGATACAACAGGTAACTTTGGACAAAATCATTCGCTAATAACTTAGCAACACCTTTGAACATTCAGGGCTACAGTCAACAAAATAAAAGGAAAAAACTCATTGAAATGAATCATAGTGAAAACCTAGGCAATCTTTAAAGAAACTCATTCAAATGAATCATAGTGAAAACCTAGGCAATCTTTAAAGTTTAATAAATGACTTATAATTATAAAAAGTTTATCAATTTAATTATTTTAATAAATGACATTAATCAAAACAACATTAATAGGTCCTTATAATAAAAACAAGTCAACATCATAGTTTGGATACATTTAAAAATATCAAACATTTGAAGCTAGTCCGGTTGCAATTTGATCACGCAAATTAGCCATATATTGTGTGCTATTAGCAACCCATTGTGATCCATCTATTTCCGTTTTATTTTTTAGTTTCAACCAATCCCTATATTTCCCCTTCAAGTAGTCATCGTGGTTACGCATTTGCTTCTTATCAACAGGAAAGTTGTGGATCTCTTTCAAATGATCAGAAACTTTCTTCCAGGGCAATGATTTTAGACTCCCACCTTCCTTCCCATTCAAAGCTACCTCAAGAATGCAAGTTTCTATAAATGTTTTCACAACAGCCATGTTTTTCCAACTTATCCTAGTCCTTTTTGGTGGTTGTGAATCAGCTGTATGTTCCATACCTAATCGATGGAATCGTATAAAACACATATCCAATGGCAACATATAAAACACATCCAGATCTGATTTTAACAGCAACAAAAGTCGAAGAAAAATCAAGCAAAATATGTATTAACAAGCAAAGTCTAGTTTTGTTTTAACAAGGAATTAAACAACAGCAAAAAAACCCCTCTAATAGCAGCAAAAAAGCCATCTAACAGCAGCAAAAAACCCTCTAACAGCAACAAAAAAGCCATCTAACAGTAGCAGAAAAACTATCTAACAACAGCTATGTATATACATTATAACATCAGCAAAAAAAACCATTAAACAACAACAAAAACCATTATAACAGCAACAAAAAACCATTCGATGGTCCATTATAACAGCAGCAAAAAACCATTCGACAACAACTATGTGACTATATATATATATACATATCGATGAACAACAATAGCAACAAAAATTGATGGTCCATTATAAGAGAAATTGGACAGCACCTATGTATATATATACATAGTAGCAAAAATCGATGCTTATATATATACATAGTAGCAAAAATCGGTGAACAACAATAGAGAAATCGATGAACAACAACAGCAAAAATCGATGGTCCAGAAGGGGAGAAATCGAAGAAGATAGCAATAGTAGAAGAGAGAAATCGTAGAACAGAGAAATGGAAGAAGATCGTACCTGTGGAGATGCAGACAACAATAGAGTTCGATGGAAGAGGAGCGTGTATTGTTTTGACAAGAAACGGCTCTTTTTTAAGGTAGGGTTTAATGGTGTTGTTGGGTATTAATGGGCATTTATGTTGAGTGGTTGGGAGAGGGGCAGGTAGGGAAATTAATGGGCCTTTATTTGCTAAATACAAAGGACTACTATTTTTTAGCTGAGCGAATAAGCAACTAACGAACAGATATATATGGTTGAGCGATTCAGCCATATAGGCTATTCAGCCCAATAAAGCATCTACCAAATAACCCCTAAGAGTTATTCTTTTATTTTCTTAAATAGGATTACTTTTACTAAAAATGATTATTTAAAAAAAAATAGAATATCACAATTACATTTACTTATGATCATTATTTAAAAAACAATATCTAAAACCATCATACGCCTTCATTTTGTATAAATAAAGTCTTAATAGGCGCTAAAATTAATTCCTAAAACATCCCAAACTATCATACGACATTATAAATATTACATGTGATATTGATAATAGTAATTTAAGTCGAAAACATAAAATTTATCTACAATATCATATTTGATATATGTATATTATTAATAACGTTTGAAATCACATGTGATCTTATACATATTAAATGTTATTTCGATACACATCACAATTTTTTTTTTCATTTTTAATGTTTAATTTGAAATCAATGTTTTCATACTTCAAATCATATGTGAATAAGAACTTTAAAAAAAAAAATTGTGAATCACATATGATTTAAATTAATATTGTAATTTGGACAAAAATTATAACTTCTTTTATACATTACCTTAATATATAATAAATTATTTAAAATACAAATTAAATTACGATCTATTTTTTAAATGACTTTTAATAGATAATGTGGTTGAGATTTTATTTGATTTGAAAATCGAACATATGGTTCTAATCAAACATGTGGTTCTACCAATTATGCACCTAAAAGTATTTACCCTTGGTGGAAATTTGTATTTCTACTCTAATATTTACAAAATATGTCATTAAGATTATAGCCTTTAGGGTGCATTGTTCCACGTTTGGCATGACATGAACAAGAACAAGGTGGGACTAAATGTCATTTTCATTGGACAAAATCAAACTTTTGTTCCACCCAAATAGGTGGAACAACCTTGCACTAATCTTGAAATTTCTTGTTTACTCTTAATATGATACAAAATCTGAAACCTATCTATACTATATTATAAAGCATTTGGCCAAAAACTCTTAAAAACAACATTTTAAGCCATATGTACTGTTGTTTAATGCTAATTACTTAAAAACTCTTAAAACTCTTTATTTTTTGGGCCAGAATCATTTCTTTTTTAACTAAATCCCAACAGATATGTTTAATCTTCTAATTAAATAATTGATATTGAATTATTGATTATTTTCTATACTTTTATACACATATCTATTCCTAATTTTTTTTTTTAATTATTGATTATCTTCTATACTTTTATACACATACCTATTCCTAAATTATTTTGAGTTTAATTGATACTATTTTCTTTTCCCTTCCTTATAAATATAAATACATTGGTCGACCTCTTCATAATCCATCTACAGTACGGTCTACCTCTCCATAATCCATAATTTCATATTCAACGAATTCTGAGCTTCCCTCTGATAATCTGTTATTATTCTGTTTGGCACACGCACAAGGAACAACACAAGACTCTTGATCGATTTCTGGGTATCTGTTTTGTTTGTTGTTTTGCAAGGTAAGTTTTGTTGTTGGTGATCTTTTAAAATGAAACTTAAAATCGAGATGTATCTCGCTGCATTGCGCGAGTATCTTTCTAATAAACTAAAAACACAATCAGATCCAAACATCAAACTTTCTTAAATCAAACTCCTCTTTAACGAATTTTTGCACATCAATCGAATTCTCCCCTCCTCCAAATCGAACGTACTATACATTTCCCACTCAAAAGGACCTCTCCTTCCAGATCTGCGTTTGAAGATCGATGGATGGTGGTGGAAGAAGAACCGAAAGATGGTTTAGTTTAAGAAAGAAATAACCTGATAGATGGGTAAGCCATCTTCTCGCCAATGAAGTCTAGGAAAGAAAGAAAGAAAAAGGAAGACTAGTGGTGGTGGTGACTGGTGAGTGGTGACGGCGGTGATTTGAAGACGTGAGAAAGAAGACAAACTGTTTTGATATGGGGGCTTCCAAGTTTCCAACCTATTGCTTTTTTTAAGATTTAAAAATTCAAATTTAAAATTGTGGTTTAATTTTTTTCTTAATTGGTTTGCATAATTGTATATAAATAAATTACAAAAAATGATTTATCGTGATTTGTTTTAACTTTTATAAATAAAATTTTATTTATATTTTAATCAATGTTTATATTTTAAATTTATTATATGGTAAAAAGATCAAATAATATTTTAGGGGTAATCCGGTCATTTTAACAGTTTTGTCCAGTCTTGTACTAGTCATACCAAATGCAGAACAGACAATTAGTTTTGTCCTGTCCGGTCCGGTCCCGTCCCATCCAGTCTCCATACCAATCGCTTAATCTAATCAAGCATGTGGTTGAGATTCATTCTCTTATTATTTTCTTAAATATGTACGATTCTCGTATGAACCTGCCCCTATGTATATATATATCTATAAATATATATATA
Organism: Silybum marianum; assembly: GCA_036898165.1. Taxonomy (NCBI): domain Eukaryota; kingdom Viridiplantae; phylum Streptophyta; class Magnoliopsida; order Asterales; family Asteraceae; genus Silybum; species Silybum marianum. The sequence continues at coordinate 22,287,773 of CM072543.1, forward strand.
TATATATTGCAAACTAATTGATTTTTGCAAACTTGTAAACTCATCGTGAACGAATAGGAAACCGCCATGTGGATAATAATTTTTTAATAGTTTATTAATTCATTGAGGGTATCATGGTCATTTTATAATTTAATCAATTTTAATTATTAATTAATTAAATAAGTATATATAGTAAGTAGCGATTAATACGGAATTAATATTTAATTATTATTTAATAATTTCCTGCCGATGAATACACTTTCACCATTCGTAACTACACTTTCACCATGCATGAATACACTTTCACCATTCGTAACTACACTTTCACCATTCATGAATACACTTTCATTATTAATGCATACACTTTCGCCATTCATGAATACACTTTCGTCATTCGTGAATATCAAGTCTCTTCAAGCTAGCTTCACGAGCTGATCGGACATACGCCGGGTCACCACTCCCCTCGAAGCTTTCATCGATCAATTTGAATCCAAATTTAGTAGCAATTTGAACTTTCTCTCTCAATCTTGTTTCCTTCAAAGCCTACACAAATTTTCAATCAAAATCCGATCGATTGAATCTTCAATTAAGAAATCAAAATCCAAACGATTAAGATATCCAAATTCAAATGAAAATCAGTATCTGATAACTCTATACTTTAGAGTTATTACATGCTTTTTATTCCCATTTTATTTAGTCATTTGCGGCCATTTTGCCTTCTAAACCTCCCTTTTTGGTCTAAAATAATTGTTTGAGCTATTTGTGAGTACTTTCATGTCTTGCAACCATTTATGGCGATTTTACTTCAAAAATCGTATTTTCATCGGAACTGGTACCCGGAGTGACCACTCAGCCATTCAGATTCAGCCATTCGATTAAGCCAACTGCTGGAGGCCTTCTAGGTGTTGTATGGGAGACACAAAAGATGAAAAGGTGGCTACAAATCCTACTTTCTGCTGGATGTTGAGGAGAAGACAATAAAGCATGCCAAAAATGTAATTTTATTCTAAAGTAACCTTTTTGGTATAAGGTGCTTTACCCCATGGTTTTTTGTGCTTCTTCTTTGTGCAATGATTTTTGTGCAATTCCTTGTACTTTCCCTTGGCCTCCTATATAAAGGCTTCAAGGCATTCAATGCTAGAGGAGAGGAATTCATTATTCATCATCCATTAGTTAGATAGAAGCTTTAGTTTTAGAGAGAGAAAGTAGTTTAGCATTTATTTCAAGTAAGCTCTTAAATTTTCTGTCTTTTAATTTCCAGCAACTAGTATAATTTTACATTCAATAATTTATATTAACTGCAGTAACTTCATTTCCAGCTTTGTGTAGCAGTGTCGACAAAAGTGGGCACTGCGACTTTCCCGTTTAATTTTAGTTGTTTTTAATATGGAGTCCTGCAATATTTTAACTTCCATTTTCTACTCTTTTCTAGTCATGAATTAAACTCTTTTTGAGATGTAGAAAATGAGAAGTACCCGGACTTTATGTAAAATTCTTGAGTAGTTTTTATATATATTTTTACCCCTTTTTGATTTGGTCATTCATTGTTTGATAATGCCAATGATGCGGACAAGCTAACAACTTGAAAGTGTTTACTGTCTAGTTCGAGAGCCAGACCTAGACGGAACGTAGTGACACGAGCATGGATGATGCTAGGGAATTTGAAAGAATTCTTTACATAGTAAGTTTTCACCATATGGAGTAGGGGCAACCATTTGGGCATTAAAAATACTTATGGCTTTTAGCTTACTGCGTAGACACCATCGAGACTCGACCGAGTTCAGGAAACTTACTAACAAATCAAAGAAGGTTAACTATATATATAAAGCTTTAGTTAGAAAAGATGCGAGTGCTAGATGAGCCGGCATTCTGGACAGAGAGTGACCACTGCTCCAATGCAATGACCATTTTTATAAGTCAAGTATTTAATATAAAATCCGGAGAAAATCACAACTACATCTCTCCTTTTAATTATAAGAACTTTGTTAATTATTTTCACCAAACCAACTCAAAAATATTGTTTCCTCTCTAATCGAAACTTGTAAAAGGAAGTTCATGAAAACAATAGTGTCTTGATTAAGTTCCAGTCCTTGAGGATACGACATTTGGTTCTTACCACTTTATTACTTGGTAAACGATCATAGTGACCAGTGTATACTTGCGCTGTCCACTATGGACTGAGTTGCTAACCTCACTGCGATTACATATTTGGATATCACGTTTCACACGTACCAGTATCCAATCAATTAAAGATATCCAAATTCAAATCAAAATCGAATTGATTCGATGAATAAGAAGTTGGTTACGTACCTTGCCGATGAGGATCTCGTTAGTATAAGGACTGTAAATGTCGGAGGTGTCAAGGAAGGTGAAGTCGGAGTTAATGGCGTCGCGGAGGAGGTGGATTATATCAGATTCCAATTTTGGGGGTCCGTAACTTCCAGACATACCCATATAACCTAATCCTTGTGCTGAAACAACTAGACCTTGTGAACCTAATTTGAGTTTTGGAACCGCCGACGCCATGGTTGTTTCTGTTTGTGTATGGAAGCTTGCTTAAACTCTGTAATGGCTACTCTGATGAAGCTTTTTATGGCCATAAATCGATTGGTAAACATTGTACAGCGGCAAGGTTTGATTATGATAGTGAAGGCGAGATGAATGGTAACACCATTACTTTTCATCGCCAGAAAAAATGGAGTCGGGAGAAGATCATCGCCGGAAAAAATGGTTGAATGTGGGTCAAAACTAGAAACTGCTCCATAATAATCATCAACGAAGGGATAAAACAAGAAAGTGCTCCATGATTCTCTCAACATACTAAATTTAAAATATTAATTAATTAAATCATAATATTAACTAAATTACTAAATTACCTAAATACCCTCATCTAATAATAATTTAATAAAAAATAGAATTTACACGTGTCATCATGTCATTGGTCCACGGTGAGTTTGTAAGTTGAAATCAATTAGTTTGCAATGGAAATTCTGCCTATATATATATAGAAAGAGAGAGAGAGAGAGAGAGAGAGAGAGAGAGAGAGAGAGAGAGAGTGAGAGACATTCAAATACATTCAAATACAAACCAGTTGAAGGTTACAAATTATACAAACTGGTTCAAATCAATATAAAAATAAATTTTTTCATTATTTTTTTTCATCAAATGCTATGATTTAAGATAATATTACACATATGTTTGTTTCATAATATAAAAGTTCCACATATATTTGTTTTCATAAGTTGAAAGTTTTTCATATATTTTTTTATGAAAAAGTTTCACATTTATTTATTTCATAATGTAAAAGTTTCACATATAATTTTTTTCACAAGGTGAGACAAACATATGTGAAATAATATCTTAAATCATAACATTTGATGAAAAAAAATCATGAAAATAATTATTTTTATATTGACTTGAACCAGTTTGTATAGTTTGTACCCTTCAACTGGTTTATATCTGAACCAGCCTATATATATATATATATGATAACTCTATATTTTAGAGTTATTACATGCCTTTTAGTACCATTTTATTTAGTCATTTGCGGCCATTTTGCCTTCTAAACCTCTCTTTTTGGTCTAAAATAATTGTTTGAGCTATTTGTGAGTACTTTCAACTCTTGGAACCATTTATGGCGATTTTTCTTCAAAAATCGAATTTTCATCGGAACTGGTACCCGAAGTGACCACTCCGCCATTTAGATTCAGCCATTCGATTAAGTCAACTGCTGGAGGCCTTCTAAGTGCTGTATGGGAGACACAAAAGGTGAAAAGGTGGCTCACAAGTCCTACTTTCTACTAGATGTTGTGGAGGAGACAATAAAGCATGTCAAAAATGTTATTTTATTCTAAAGTAACCTTTTTGGTAAAATGTGCTTTACCCCATGGTTTTTTGTGTTTCTTCTTTGTGCAACGACTTTTGTGCAATTCCTTGTACTTGCCCTTGGCCTCCTATATAAAGGCTTCAAGGCATTCAATGCTAAAGAAGAGGAATTCATTATTCATCATCCATTTGTTAGATAGAAACTTTAATTTTAGAGAGAGAAAGTAGTTTAGCATTTATTTCAAGTAAGCTTTTAAATTTTCTGTCTTTTAATTTCCAGCAACTAGTATAATTTTACATTCAGTAATTTATATTAACTGAAGTAATTTCATTTCCAGCTTTGTGTAGCAGTGTCAACGAAAGTGGACGCTGCGACTTTCCAGTTTAATTTTAGTTGTTTTTAGTATGGAGTCCTGCAGTATTTTAACTTCTATTTTCTACTCTTTTCTAGTCATGAACTAAACTCTTTTTGAGATGTAGAAAATGAGAAGTACCCGGACTTTATGTAAAATTCTTGAGTAGTTTTTATATATATTTTTACCCCTTTTTGATTTGGTCATTCATTGTTCGATAATGCCAATGATGCGGACAAGCTAATAACTTGAAAATGTTTACTGTCTAGTTCGAGACCCAGACCTGGGCGCAACGTAGTGACACGAGCTTAGATGATGCTAGGGAATTTGAAAGAATTCTTTACATAGTAAGTTTTCACCATATGGAGTAGGAGCAACCATTTGGGCATTAAAAATACTTATGTCTTTTTGCTTACTGCGTTGACACCATCGAAACCCGACCGAGTTCAGAAAACTTACTAACAAATCAAAGAAGGTTAATTATATATATATATATATAAAGCTTTAGTTAGAAATGATGCGAGTGCTAGATGAGCCAGCATTCTGGACAGAGAGTGACCACTGCTCCGTTACAATGACCATTTTTATAAATCAAGTATTTAATGTAAAATTCGGGGAAAATCACAACTATATCTCTCCTTTTAATTATAAGAACTTTGTTAATTATTTTCACCAAACCAACTCAAAATATTGCTTCCTCTCTAATCGAAACTTGTAAAAGGAAGTTCATGAAAACAATAGTTTCTTGATTAAGTTTCAGTTCTTGAGGATACGATATTTGGTTCTTACCACTTTATTACTTGGTAAACGATCATAGTGACCAGTGTATACTTGCGCTGTCCACTATGGACTGAGTTGCTAACCTCATTGCGATTACATATTTCGCATTACGTTTCACACGCATCAAGTTTTTGGCGCCGCTGCCGGGGACTGGCGTTATTTTTATCTCAAGACATTAGTTTTCATTCGAGCCCGAGTAACTTGTTTTTCTAAGCTTTTTGTTTGCGTGTTGTATGCCAAGGCTACAACACGGACCACTTTTTACACCCGATCCCGAAATTGAACAAACTTTTAGGAGAAGGCGTAGAGGTGTTAACGTTAATCGGTCAACTCAAATACCTCAAACTCCGATCGAGACCATGGCGGATGCAAATCTTCCTCCACCTCCGGAGAATACGGTACATGTTACCGATGACAAAAATCGTAAAATACGGGATTATGCAACTCCGGGATTAAATCAATTACTTTCCGGAATTACTCCTCCCAACATTACCGCAACACATTTTGAACTTAAACCGGTGATGTTCCAAATGATCCAAACCATTGGTCAGTTTGGAGGTCTACCGTCCGAAGATCCACATTCTCACTTAAAGTCATTTTTGGAGATTGCGGATGCTTTTTCATTTAAGGGTGTACCCGAAGAAGCCTTAAGGCTGAAACTCTTCCCTTTTCCATTAAGGGATAGAGCCAAAGCTTGGCTAAATTCACAAGCACCCAACTGAATCACTACATGGAAAGATCTTGCTGAAAAGTTTTTACAAAAATACTTTACTCCCACAAGAAATATTAAATTGCGAAATGATATTTTGTTGTCTAGACAGGAGACGGATGAGGCAGTCTCGGATGCATGGGAACGTTTTAAGGAGCTTCTGCAGAAGTGCCCACATCATGGTATTGCACATTGCATCCAATTGGAAACCTTTTACAATGGTATCTCCAATGCTGCCAAAATCATCCTAGATGCAATAGCAGGTGGAGCCTTTACGGCTAAGACTTATAATGAAGCTCACCACATTTTGGAAAAAGTCACCAATAATAACACCGAATGGTCAGATCCAAGAGCACTTCCAGCTAAGAGCTCTCCTGTCGATTCCGATGCACTTAAAGCTATGAATGCACAATTAGTTGCTTTAACTAAGCTGGTTTTAAATGGAAACAAAAATCAGGTGAATTCTGTAGCGACCACTCCACAACTCCCAGAAAATTGTTCTTTCTGCGAAGAAGAGCATAGTTATGAATTTTGTCCTGCTAACCCCGAAGCTGTCAATGCCATAGGAACTCAGTCTAGGAACAACCCATTTTCGCAGACTTACAATCCAAATTGGAGAAATCACCCGAATTTCTCGTGGACTTCAAATCAAGGACTCCAACCACCTGGGGCGAGTCAAGGACCTACACGTGCACAAAATCCTCCTGGATTTAATCAAACTCAGTTTCAAAACAGTCAGCCTAATTTTCAAAGTGGACACTCCCCACATAACTTTCATGGTGGGCAGTCTTCACAAAATTTCCAAAGTGGACACGCTCCACAGAATTTTCACACGAGTCAACCTCCACAGAATTATCAACCTAGGCAACAACAACACATGTCCGATACACCACCTTCACTTGAGTCTATGCTCAAAGGTTTCATGAACCAAACCCAAGCCGTGATGAGGAATTTTGAGACCCAATTAGGACAATTAGCCGCTGAGGTTAAGAATCGACCACAAGGTAGTTTACCTAGTGATACCAAGCATCCTAAGGGGGTACCAAAGGAGCAGGTTAAGGCCATATCGCTTAGGAGTGGTAGAGATACTACGATCCAGTCTGACCCCAAGTTAGATAGTACGAAGACCGTAGCAACAACTTTACCTAAGACCATAGTGCCCACTCCAGTAAACAATGATGTGACTACTCCTCCCAGAGAAGTAAGCACTCCCATTCCACCTACTTCTGAGGTTCCAAAAGACTTATCCAACAAAGTCAAGACCACTAGTACTCCATATCCCAAGGTAACACCATCAATCGATCCAAGACATCTTCCATTTTCGGAAAGATTGAAAAACAAAAATGTCGATAATCAATTTAAAAAGTTTTTGGACATTTTCAAACAACTCCATATCAACATTCCATTAGTAGAGGCTTTAGAGCAAATGCCAAGTTACGTGAAGTTTTTGAAAGACATTTTGAACAAAAAACGGAGATTGAAAGAGTATGAGACTGTGGCGTTAACCAAGGAATGTAGTGCTATTCTTACCAACAATATTCCACCTAAGATGAAAGATCCGAGTAGTTTTACTATCCCTTGCATTATTGGAGGTCAAGAAGTTGGTCATACTCTTTGTGACTTAAGGGCAAGTATTAGTTTGATTCCTTTGTCCATGTTTAATAAGCTTGGTATTGGAGAGGCTAGACCCACAACCATGACTTTACAACTACCGGACCAATCCATAGCTTATCCAAAAGGTAAGATAGAAGATGTGCTTGTTCAAGTGGACAAACTAGTTTTCCCCGCTAATTTTATAATTTTGGATTATGAAGCGGATAAAAACGTGCCACTCATTTTAGGACGTCCATTCCTTGCGACCGGACGAACTTTAATTGATGTGCAAAAAGGGGAACTTACTATGAGAGTCCATGACCAAGAGGTCACCTTCAATGTCTTCAAATCCCTCAAGTACATTGAAACAGAAGAATGTTCGTCCATTAGTTGTTTAAGCGTTGATTGTGTGAAGGAGATAGTGAGTATTGAGAGTGACCACTCTGATTCTGAGAGTGAGGAAATTTTTGAGGATGAGTGTAACCCTGTTCTAGCAGCTTTTGAGCAGTTAGATTTCACCGATTGGAATATCCAGAAACCATCCATAGAGCAACCCCCTGATTTAGAGCTAAAACCTTTGCCTTCCCACTTAATATATGCCTATCTCGCCAAAAATGACAAACTTCCCGTCATTATTTCATCTAAGTTGAGTGAGGAACAAGAGAAACAGTTGGTAGATCTTCTATCTAGACATAAAAAGGCATTAGGTTGGACTATAGCTGATATGAAGGGAATTAGTCCCTCTTTGGGCCAACATAAGATTAATCTTGAGAGTGACCACTCTGGAAAGGTACAGCCTCAAAGAAGGTTGAACCCAATCATGAAGGAGGTGGTTAAAAAAGATATCTTGAAGTGGTTAGACGCAGGAATCATATACCCTATTGCAAGTAGTAGTTGGGTGAGTCCCGTTCAATGTGTCCCTAAAAAGGGAGGCACAACCGTTATCACAAACGAGAAGAATGAGCTCATTCCCACTAGGACTATGACCGGGTGGAGTATTTGCATGGATTATAGACAACTTAACCTAGCCACCAAAAAGGACCATTTCCCCTTACCTTTTATCGACCAAATGCTTGATAGGCTAACCGGAAATGAATTTTATTGCTTTTTGGATGGATATTCCGGTTATAATCAAATCCATATATCCTTGAGGACCAAGAGAATACCACCTTCACTTGTCCTTATGGTACCTTTGCTTTCCGAAGGATGCCTTTTGGGTTGTGCAATGCCCCCGCAACATTCCAACGTTGCATGATGGCAATCTTTTCTGATATGATAGAGGACACTATAGAGGTGTTTATGGATGACTTTTCGGTGATAGGACCTTCATTTGAGAAATCCCTTAAGAACTTGGAGAAAATCCTAGAGAGATGTGAGATGCATGACCTTATCCTAAATTGGGAGAAGTGTCATTTCATGGTCCAAGAAGGTATAGTCCTAGGTCATCTTGTGTCTAAGAGAGGATTAGAAGTAGATCAAGCCAAGCTAGAAGTGATTGAACAACTCCCCGAGCCTACTACCGTTAAGGGTATTCGTAGCTTTTCAGGACATGCCGGGTTCTATTGGAGGTTCATTAAGGATTTTTCCAAAATAACCAAACCTTTGTGCACCCTTATACAACATGACCAGAAGTTTGAGTTTACCCAAGACTGTAGGAAGGCGTTTGAAACCATAAAGAAAGCCCTTGTTACTGCACCCATAGTGACCACTCCGGACTGGACTCTTCTATTTGAAATTATGTGCGATGCCAGTGAGTGGGCTATTGGGGCTGTTTTAGGACAGCGAAAAGATAAAGTATTTCACCCCATATACTATGCAAGCAAGACTCTAATTGAAGCCCAAATTAATTATACCGTCACGGAAAAAGAGTTGCTTGCGGTGGTGTTTGCTTTTGATCGCTTTAGATCCTATTTGATAGGCACGAAAGTCATAGTGCACAATGACCATGCAGCAATTAAGTATCTCATAAGCAAGGCTGATTCTAAGCCTAGACCAATCCGTTGGGTACTTTTGTTGCAGGAATTCGACTTTGAAATTGTTGATAGAAAAGGGATCAACAATCAAATCGCAGATCGTTTATCCCGACTTGAGAAGATAGTGACCACTCAGGAACTAACTCCAGTTCAAGAAAGATTTCCCGACGAACAACTGCTAGCTATTCATCATCATGACCCAGGTGCTCCTTGGTATGCCGATATAGCTAATTTTTTGGCATGTGGCCTTAAACCTCACGGCATGCGTGGTCAACCTTTTAAGAAATTTTTAAAAGATTGTAGACAATATGTTTGGGACGACCCATACTCATACAGAGTGGGGACTGACCAAATATTGAGAAGGTGTGTTCACGGAAACGAGATACACCAAATTCTACAAGGTTGCCACACAGCCCAGTACGGTGGCCACTTCGGTGGACAGCATACCGGTGCTAAAGTATTGCAATGCAGATTTTATTGGCCCACAATTTTTAAAGAATCAAATGAATTTGTAAAACAATGTGAACAATGCCAAAGAACCGGAAATATCTCTCAAAAGAACGAAATGCCACTTAATAACATTTTAGACGTGGAACTTTTTGATGTCTGGGGAATAGACTTTATGGGTCCATTCCCAAACTCCAACAACAACCAATGGGTCGAAGCCATTGCATTCTCTTCTAAAGATGCAAATACCGTGGTGAAATTTTTGCACAAAAATATTTTCACTCGTTTTGGAACACCACGGGCTTTGACAAGTGACGAAGGAACCCATTTCGTAAATAAGCTAATGAGCTCGGTACTCGCGAAGTATGATATACATCACAGAGTGGCCACTGCTTATCATTCGCAGACCAATGGGTTGGCTGAACTCTCAAATCGAGAGATTAAAGGCATTTTGGAGAAAGTTGTTAAACCTCACTGTAAGGATTGGTCAACAAAGCTCGATGACACTCTTTGGGCCTATAGAACAGCCTACAAAACTCCTTTAGGTATGTCTCCATTTAAATTGGTTTTTGGCAAAGCTTGCTATTTACCAATCGAATTGGAGTAATAAGTCTTTTGGGCCCTAAAGGAGCTTAACATGAGCGAAGATGCTGCGGGAACCAAAAGGTTTTTGCAATTGCACGAATTAGATGAGCTTCGTTACCATTCTTATGAGAACGCAAAGCTTTACAAGGAGAAGACTAAGATGTGGCATGATCGAAGAATAAACCATAGAAAGTTTGAGGAAGGACAACAAGTGCTACTATTTAATTCCTGACTCAAACTCTTCCCGAGTAAGCTAAAATCTCGTTGGATGGGACCATATACTGTGGTCAAGGTAAGCCCTTTTGGAACCATCAATCTCATGGCACCTGACTCTGGAGAAATCTTTAAGGTTAATGGGCATAGAGTAAAACACTTTCTCAGCGAGAGTGCCCACTCTGTCCCTGTTCAACCCTAATGAGACATATCTATGATAAGGTGCAAGTAATATTTTATTTCCTTTATTTTTCACCTTTATTATTATTTTTGGTGTATTATTTCATCTTTTGTAGGTAATTTAGGAAAAAGCTTTGAATTTCTCGGATCTGAATGAGAGCGTCTACTCTGTTGTCTGGACCTGCTGGGTGACTGTCGATGTGACAGCTGCCGCCCAAGGAGCCCCAATAGTCAACCCCTACTACCTATAAGCCTCCAACCTTTCACCTTTAGTCACTTTTGCTGCCATAAAGCAAGTACTCAAGTACTTCTCTTTTCAAGGACAAGAACCCTTTGGATTTCTTTTTCCCTTCCATTTTCTTTACCCTGTTATTCATTTAACCCAATAAATTTTATTTTTTTTTAAATTAAAAGTAACTTTTTTGTCCCCTTTTGAAAAACTTTTACCCGGTTGTGTTTTTAACCCGGTGGGTTTTAATTTTGGGATTTAAAAATTATTTTTCTTTTTTAAATTTAAGAATTGATTTGTTTAATTTAAAAATTAAAAGTTAACTTTTTGCTTCCCTTGGTTTAATTTTAACCGGTTAATTATTTAACCCGGTTGGTTTTTAACTTTGTGGAATAATCAAATCTTTTTCTATTTCTTTTTCTTTTTAAATTAAAAGGGTAAGTTTTTTTTTTCAAATTCAAATCTTATCCCTATAAACCCCCTTGGTAACCGTTCCCTCCTAAGATCAAAACCCTTAACCTCCATCAAACCCTTTAATCTTCTATACTTCTCCATTACCCACCATTTTCTTCCACCTCTTTCTATTTTCCAAATGATCATCTTCTCTCAAAAACCCTTTTTACCTTTAAACCTTCATCTTGTTCAATGGCAAGACCAAAGAGAACCCTTGCATCTCCTCGCCCAAACACTCGATCCACTCGCCGGAGGTTGATTCCTACCACCGAGACATCGCCGGAATCTTCGCCGGAGATGGAGAACGATGAAGCCGACGTGCGTGTTGCTCGTATTCTGACCGAAGATCTCAACCAACTCCCTGCCAATACAGAAATTACTCAAGAAGGCCCCATTAACACCGACGAGGTGTTATCAAAGTCCAAGGAGGCCGCCGGAGTAGAAACCGCCGGAGCAGAGACCACCACGTCGGAGGTCGACACTGTTGAGCAAATGAGACTCGAAACAGAGGCTGAAATGGCCAAGATGAAGGCCGATCTTGCTGAAAGGATGAGGGTGTTGGAAGAAAGAAAGGCTGAGATTGTTCGAAAGAAAGAAGAGGAGGAGAAAAGATTGAGGATGGAGGCCGAGAGAAAACAGAAGGAAGAAGAAGAAAGGATTCGAAAACAGGAGGAAGAAGAAAAACGAAAAAAGGAAGAAGAAGAAAAACGGAAAAAGGAAGAGGAAGAGAGGCGGTTGCATGAAGAAAGGGAGAAGAAAAAACAAGAGGAATGGGAAAGGGAACAACTAGAGAAGAAGAAAAAAGAGTTGGATCAGAAGAGAAAAGACATTTTAGAAAAATGGGCCGAAATGGAGAAAAAGAAAAATGATGAGGGCCCTAAGATTCTTAAAGATCAAAGCAAGGAAGATGAAAAAAAGAAGAAAGGTAAGGGAAAACAGAAACAGAAAGAGAGAGGAGAGTTTGCAGAAGAAGAGATGCCTTCGAAGATGAAGAAAGAAAAGGGTCCTGGAAGCAGTTCTGGAGTAACCACTTCGCGTTCAACAGTGTCTGGTGCCCACTCTGATGCCATGGCCGAGATCTTGAGGCGGTTGAAGGAAAACAATGATCTTTTGAAGTCTACGCAAGATAGAATGAAGCTGATGGAGAAGTCGACTGAAGTTGTCTGGAGTTATGAATGTGAGCGTGATATGGTGTTGAAAAGTTACTTTGCTGTGAGAGACCCTCATGTATATGCACAATTCCCCGATTTCCCTGCTGGTGTGTGTCCAACTTATGGTGAAGATTCATCTGATGATCTTGCTGATGAAGATCTAGCTGAAAATGACTTGCTTGATGACTAAGTCGATGAAAACGTATTTGGTTCGTAAAAGACATGGTTGTGCCCATTGTGGCTTTTGAACAATTTTTATTTTTCTGCGTTTATTTGTTGTTTTAACTCTTGGCCATTTGACACTTGCTTCTTTTTGTCTATCACCTTTAATGCATGGCTGCCTTACCATATGATGGGTAAGTGCGTTTGGTACTAACCTTTTTGTTGTTTGAATGATGTTGATATTCCTAACTTTTTGAAGCCAACATTTTGGATTTCATAGCAAAAGGACCCACTTTTTTCAAAAGATTCCAAAAAGTCCAATTTTGTCACTTTGAAATGATGTAGCCCCTTTTTGCTATACACAAAGCCTAAGCACTTACCTTTTGCACCCATAGCCTACTTGTTGTGTTTTTATTATCACAACGAGGACTTTGTGAAGTCTAAGTTTGGGGGGTTGACTTGATCATGGCCTTACAGTCAAGAAAGTAGAGTGTCAACTCCAGTACTATCCGAGTGACATTCCAAAACAAATGAAGAAAAAAAAAAACAAGTTTGGGAGAAAAACATTGCATAGCAATGAGAGGGGAATTCAAAAACCCATCCAAAGTCCTATTGATCAAATTTTGGCAAATATGTGATGATTTTGGAATATTGGGAAAGTGGTCACTTCGCTTATAAATTCAAAAGTGCATCTTTGGTGATATCAAAGTTCATTCATCCACAACATCTTTGGTAAGTTCCTTCAAGCCTAATGCATTTTCTTTTTATTTCATTGAGTCCTTCTCAATTTGTCATTTTTATTACTTGGGGACAAGTAATGATTTAAGTTTGGGGTGTAATAACTCTATATTTTAGAGTTATTACATGCCTTTTATTACCATTTTATTTAGTCATTTGCGGTCATTTTGTCTTCTAAACCTCCCTTTTTGGTCTAAAATAATTGTTTGAGCTATTTGTGAGTACTTTCATGTCTTGGAACCATTTATGGCGATTTTTCTTCAAAAATCATATTTTCATCGGAACTGGTACCCGAAGTGACCACTTCGCCATTTAGATTCAGCCATTCGATTAAGCCAACTACTGGAGGCCTTCTAAGTGCTGTATGAGAGATACAAAAGGTGAAAAAGTGGCTCACAAGTCCTACTTTCAGCTGGATGTTGAGGAGGAGACAATAAAGCATGCCAAAAATGTTATTTTATTCTAAAGTAACTTTTTTGGTAAAATGTGCTTTACCCCATGGTTTTTTGTGCTTCTTCTTTGTGCAATGACTTTTGTGCAATTCCTTGTACTTGCCCTTGGCCTCTTATATAAAGGCTTCAAGGCATTCAATGCTAAAGAAGAGGAATTCATTATTCATCACCCATTTGTTAGATAGAAGCTTTAGTTTTAGAGAGAGAAAGTAGTTTAGCATTTATATCAAGTAAGCTTTTAAATTTTCTGTCTTTTAATTTCCAGCAACTAGTGTAATTTTACATTCAATAATTTATATTAACTGCAGTAATTTCATTTCCAGCTTTGTGTAGCAGTGTCGACGAAAGTGGGCACTGCGACTTTCTAGTTTAATTTTAGTTGTTTTTAGTATGAAGTCCTGCAGTATTTTAACTTCCATTTTCTACTCTTTTCTAGTCATGAACTAAACTCTTTTTGAGATGTAAAAAATGAGAAGTACCCGGACTTTATGTAAAATTCTTGAGTAGTTTTTATATATATTTTTACCCCTTTTTTATTTGGTCATTCATTGTTCGATAATGCCAATGATGCGGACAAGCTAATAACTTGAAAGTGTTTACTTCTAGTTCGAGACCCAGAACTGGGCGGAACGTAGTAACACGAGCTTGGATGATGCTAGGGAATTTGAAAGAATTATTTACATAGTAAGTTTTCATCATATGGAGTAGGAGCAACCATTTGGGCATTAAAAATACTTATGGCTTTTTGCTTACTGCGTTGACACCATCGAAACTCGACCGAGTTCACAAAACTTACTAACAAATCAAAGAAGGTTAATTATATATAAAGCTTTAGTTAGAAAAGATGCGATTGCTAGATGAGCCGGCATTCTGGACAGAGAGTGACCACTGCTCCGGTACAATGATTGTAGATCCCAGATTATGCAAGCACAATGATTATGAATTATAAAGCGATAAGAACAAAGTGTTTAGAGAATTTCCGTAGTCATATATAATTACAAATGTTGATATGAAAGTAATTTAGCTATAATGGTAATCGACTTCTTCTAATGATAACCTAGACTCCTATTTATATTTGAAAGATCTAAACTAATTAAGGAAGGAAAGAGTTTAAGGAATTATAAACTTCCTTTTACAATTAAAGCATATCCTTTCCTTATTTTGTCACAAATAAAATAATAGACCTAACAATCTCCCCCTTTGTGGCAAAATGAGTCTTTACTTTTCCAGCTCGAACATGCCTTCAAATCTTCTTAAAGTCTAACGAAACATTATCCTTTCGTCAATTAATCTGATAGCTTCCAAGAGAGAATTTCTTCTGGTTGAGCTCATCCTTGTTGTATTCTTCTTGTCGGTAGCAATCTCTGAAGCTAGTCTGTTTCGAATTCCCCATAGTGTTCCATCAGAATAGGCAGCAACTTCATCAAATCTCATAAACCTCTTTTCGCCCTTCATATGCATCCATACAACTCTATGTGCTAGATATGACAAAACAGTCGTAACATCATATTTATCCAACTCAGGAATTGTTTGATTAGGCTTGGTGATATGAATCTTCTTTTGTTCACTTTCAATTCCACGTTGCAAATCATGAAGATAGTTGTATCTGAGTTCTTTTTGAATGTGACGCACCACCGCTCTTAATGCTCTTTGTTCATCCTCGTTTCTTCGCTTCTTGTCTCTTAGGTCGTGATACAACGTTTCAAAGTCCAAGATATCAAGGTTAGAAAAATCAGCTTCAGAAAAGGAATATACTTTACCATCTTCTCTTCCAACTTTGAAGGTTGGATACTCGACCTGAAAGACTCTATCAGAACCAATCTGCATAATCCCAATGATCTGGTGTCGTGAGATTACATCGGAAGGCTTTAGGGCTCTCATTTTCAGGATGTGCACGTATTCTTTAACTTGAGCTGGATCCATCTCCATCACTAAATGAATGTGTGCCAAGTCTTCAGGTTTCTTATCCTTTATGAATATCCGTTCCATAGTTTCTTCAAGATATGGCACCCGGATTTGTTGATTTACCCATTTAGACTTGCGCTCAGTTAGCATTCTTTGCCACCGAATTTGATGAGGCAACAGTCTCGGTTCATTTTGATCTCTTGAAATGTATTTCTTTATTGTGTGCTTCAAGTTCACATAGTCTTGCTCTTGGAGAACCGGTTCATATGGGTCTTTAAACCAGTGCTTCACAGAGTTCCTCAAATTTTGAACATCAACTGTGGCTTCATTTAATTCCCGTTCAACATTAGCTGTTTCTTCATTTGATTCTGGTTTGGCAGCTTCAGATGTGCTCTCGAATTCAATATCTACCGCAGGCTTTTCAACCGTTGGTGTATTGACTTTTTGAGTCGTTGGTGTATGCTGTCTTTCATGGGATGATGGCGCAGATGGTGCAGTTGAAGTTGTAGCAGATGGTCTTGAACGTGTTCTTGAGACCCGGCGTGTCTCCCCCTCAGGGCGATTTGGAGTAGAGCTCGGATCGTCCTGATCAGGTCGAGGTCGAGAAACAGAAACAGCCGGTCGACAAGATTCTTGAATTTCGGTGTGTAGAGCGGTGATGGCACCCAAAATCTCATCATGATGTTGTTGCTGAGACGTGTGCAGATCACTTAACTGTTGTTCCATTTCAGCTTTGAACAGTTCAAATTCATATTTGGTGACGGTGGGGATTTCCAGATTGCGCCACAGTAGACCCATTAAAGAATCTTCCGGTTGACCCCGAGCAGTGGCTTCGGCAAGCAGATTAGCATATAACATCGACATGAGCTCATCATTGTTGTACTCATTTCGATGTGGTGAGGGAGGCCGATTGTTGGGTCCGGTGTTGGATCCGGAGGGGTGCGACTGCTGCTGGGTCGGGAGGAATTAGCCTGATTCGGATCAAGTTGACCGGAGCGAGTAGCGACACGTATTTCACTAACAAATGCTTCTCTTTCAGCAGTCATAAGAGCAGCATGTTCGTTCAAAGTGGCTCTGGCTCGTTGTAACTGAGTGTCTATAAGTGCTTGAGTCGAGGTACCTGTTTGGGAAACACCGGGGTCACTTAGATTAATCGTTGACATAACAGTTGAAAAAACTGTACGACCTACGCTCAGTGGTGGCATGGATGTAGCACTGGTAGGATTTCCTCCCAATCCTCGTGAAATGTCCGAAATGGACATCACTACAGAAGTTCCGACTGGGCCACGAAGGCTCTCAGTGAGTGTAGATATGTGTTCCCTATTTGGCTCTAGACTCGAAGTGCATACAATCGAAGTCGAAGCAGGTGAGCTACTGCCTCTTGTTTCAATAGATGTGCCTCCCGAATGGAGGGGAGCTAGATAAGGAGCTAGACTCACAAGTATATGTGAAACTGTTGGCTGTTGGGAGCCTTCAGAGTGGCTAGGTCCACAGCGTCTTGTCCACTAGACATACCCAACGAATGAGTAGGGGTAGTTGACGCGGTTACCTGGATGGGGGAATCTGGTCTCGCGCTCACTATAGTTTTTTTCGCCCCATTGCTCACGCTCACGCTTTCTTTTTCAACTAATTCTCCCTCCTCTCTCCTTATCTCTCCAGTAAAAGGCTCGGTGAAGATGTCAGACATTGATCCAGAGACCTGATCTACTTCAAAGTCGAAGGGTTCATTTGGCTCATCATGTTCTTGATCTGCTTCAAAGTCGAAGGGTTCATTCGGCTCATCATGCGGATCATTTGTTGTAGTAGGTTGTTCATCAGTGTCCGATGTAGAATCGGATAGAGGTGGTTGTGGACCATTGCGGCTAAGAGCTCGTTCTTCAATGGCAGCAGTTCTTGGACGGCGGGAAATGGGTTGAGTATCGGATTCATCTTCATCAGATGATGAAGGTCGTGGGCGGACATGGTTACGGCTAACGAGCATCTTGAAGCGTGGACTAGATCGGGAAGTAGAAGCCGCTCGTGGGTTAGTGGGTGGTGGTATTGGGATGGATGGGGCAGCAGTTGCTGGGATTGGCTGATCAGGTGCACCGCCCTCGTCATGTCCCCTTACAATACGCTCATCACCCTGTTCAGAATCCCCATGATCCTGAACCTGCTCATCTATCCTAGGACCCTCTCCTTGCACAACATATTCCTCGTGAATTGGCTCTTGGGCAGGCACAACCATAGGTGGTTGAGCCATTAAGCAGTGTCTCTCCCTATAAGCTATCACACTCGGTGTAGTCTGATCAGCATAAGCGAGTAGGGCTTCAGGGATAGGCATGACGAATTCAAACTGTCGGTCATTGAGCTTGAGGAACTTTAGCGAATTGGTTGGTCCCAACGGTGATCCTGTTCGTCGAGGTATATCGGGTTTGGATGACAGCATGGCATGAATAAATAATTGAAGGAACCGTTGAAATGGTACGAAGGCATGATCGCGATAATTTTACTTGTCTTCAACTAGCTCCACGAAGTTCGTCCAGATGAGCATCGCGTAATCATAGTGACGGTTGAACGCTATACCGTGAAATATTCATAAGGCCGCAGTAGTGGCCTTGTCCATGCCGGTGTGTTTGCTAGTTAGACATCGATTGACGATGGTGAATAGCGAAAACCAGATCTGAGGCAGGTACATTCTCTTGAATTGGTCGGGGCTTGTCAGGGGTTCGGGTGAGTTGTACCCAAGGGCTTGGATATCGGCACATAGTTGTTGTTCGGTTGCAATAGCAACATACGGGTGTTCGTCGGTGGCAGTGAAGTGGTGGTCACCGTCATCCGGATGGTATGTTAAAGTATACCAGAATTGCTGGAGATAGAACGGGGTACCCGATGATCCAAGGCAAAGGCATCTAAGGGGGTGGCATTGAAGGATATCGATGATGACTTGATGTTCAATTATTATGCCAAAGTCGAGACGGTGATTGTTTGGTTTGAGTGATCGAAGTTTGTCTCGGGGCATCAAGAGGTCGTCTCGGTTGATCGCATTGGTACTGGGCTCGGTGGATCGTTCAGAAGGCATGGGATGTTCATCGTCGGAAAGGTTTTCTGGTGATGTTTTCTGATTCCTAAAACTCGATGATTTGAAAAAGCAATTTCTGGAACTCAGGGATTCAAAGGGTTTTAGAGAGAGAGGGAAAATCAAAACTTGTTTGAAAAGTAAAGGAATGAGAGTGGGGCCCGAGATTTAAATAGTGGGTCATCGGGTGATGACACGTGGCAAGCTTTTATTTGGCCGAGAAAGTGGATGACATCAGCAAGATGTCGAGCGTTCTTTTTGTCGGGCCAAACATGGTCGACAAAACTAATTTTATCGGGCCAATAGGGGTCGATAACTTTGGATTTTGATTTTCAAACGAAGTCTGTTTTGATTTCAAAATTAAATTCGTGCTCTCCCGGGAAATAAGAAAACTTTGCTCCCCCTACAATCGTGAGATAGTAAAAACGTACCTTGCCGCTCCCCCTCAAAAACTGAACTAGTTAGTCAAAAACATAGTCGAAAAGAAAGAAAGAAAGAAAAACGATGAAAATACAGAACTGTAAATTAATTTCAAAAGCTAACAAACGAGAAGCCAAGAGTGATGCAGATTCACAGTTAAGACAGTGGGAATGTGCATAAAAACTTGGATAGACGTCTTGTGTATTTTGAAAAGGTTGATTTAGAAAATCAGGTTTTAAGATTCAGCATGCCCAACTTAGACACTAGGAACTGGAAGCGTTTCTCATCCAAGGCCTTGGTGAACAGGTCGGCAAGCTGTAGTTCTGTATTGACATGATCTTTGATGAAATGATACCGAACGTCGATATGTTTAGTCTTCGTATGTTGGACAGGGTTGCTTGAGATTGCGATGGCGCTTTTGGAGTCACAATAGATAGGAATCTTATCAAACCAGAATCCATAGTCCTTGAGCTGTGTGAGCATCCATAATACTTGAGAACAGCAACTTGCGACAACAATGTATTCGGCTTTCGCGGTAGAAGTGGAGACGCAGGCTTGCTTTTTCGAGGACCAACTTACCAATTTATCGCCTAAGAATTGAATGTGTCCCGACGTGCTTTTATGATCCAGCATGCATCCGGCATGATCAGAATCTGAAAGGCAGTTAGCTCGAAACCCGTATCCTTGGGATACCATAGGCCAAGATCAGTAGTACCTTTTAAATACCGAAAAATACGTTTCATAGCACTAAGGTGAGATTCTTTTGGAGATGCTTGATATCTAGCGCATAAACATGTGGCAAACATTATGTCCGGTCGACTAGCTGTTAGATACATTAAGGAACCAACCATGCCATGGTAGTGTTTAGAATCTACCGCTTTTCCCAAGGGATCGGGGTGTAATTTTGAACCCGGAGACATGGGTGTACCAATCGGTGTACATGACGTCATGTTATATTTTCGTAACATGTCCGAGATGTATTTCGATTGGTTGATGAATATTCCCGTTGAAAATTGTTTTATTTGAAGGCCGAGGAAAAAATTCAACATTCCCATCATGCTTATATTGAATTTTGCAATCATGAGTTCGTTGAACTCCTTGCATTGTTGAGGGTTAGTTGAACCGAAGATAATGTCGTCCACATAGATCTGAATAAGCATAATATCACCGTCTTCCTTTTTAATGAAAAGAGTTGGATCGGTTTTACCTTTGGAGTATCCATTTTTCACTAAATAGGCAGACAGGCTGTCGTACCATGCGCGCGGTGCTTGTTTTAAGCCATAAAGAGCCTTGTCGAGAATGTACACATGATTTGGCTTTGAGGGATCGACAAACCCGTCCGGTTGGGATACGTGGACTTCTTCGCGCAGAACCCCATTCAAGAAGGCCGTTTTGACGTCCATTTGAAAAACCACAAAATTCTTGTGAGCCGCGCATGCTAAGAACATTCGAATTGCCTCAATACGGGCCACAGGCGCAAATGTCTCGTCATAATCAATCCCTTTTTGTTGGCGGTATCCTTTTGCTACAAGCTGGGCTTTGTTGCGTATGACAACCCCATCTTCATCTTGTTTGTTATTGAAAATCCATTTGGTACCGATGATGGTTTTGTGTTGTGGACGAGGAACGAGGCACCACACTTTCAAGCTTTCAAATTGATTGAGTTCGTCTTGCATGGCCACAATCCAATCAGGATCATTCATTGCTTCTTGAATGGATGTGGGTTCGATCTTGCTTAGAAAGGAAGAGAGCAAACAATCGTTGGCCGAGGCGGAACGCGTCGTGACTGGTCTGGTTGGATCTCCAATAATCTGATTTGCTGGATGAGATCGGACCCATTTAGTGGTATACGGAAGCGGTTGAAATGCATTTGGGTCCGAGGTAGGATCAGCATAAGTACCGAGTGGAAGATCTTGAACTGATTCTAGGGCTGGAGCTTCGGCAAAGGATCTTGTGGAACTAGAGGCATCCTTGGGGGAGGTTGATGGTGGGGGAGAGGATGTCGGTTCAGTAGGAAGTGAGTTGAGACTAGGTGGAGCATCAGTAGGAGCAGCAACTTGAGCGAGAGGAGCGGATGTAGATGAGCTTGGAGTTGCAGCAGTTGAGACGGTGTCCGTAGTAACTGGTGGTCCAGTAAGGTTGGTAGTCTCGGCAACCTCCAAGATAGGTGGAGTGATTTGATTCGGGATATCAGTGTGAGAACCAAAGTAATCCGAGTAAAAGTATAAATCATCCAGATCGGAGTGGTTGAGCGGGGTTTGGTGCAGGTTCCGAACGGAAGTGATCGGAAGCTAAAATACCGGTGAGTGCGGGTCCATAACTGTCGTGTTCAGGAGCCATTTCGGCTTTAGGATCAAACTGAATATTGACGCTTTATGTGACACAACAAGCAAGTTTCATGTAGACCCGATAAGCTGAGGCATTTGGAGAGTAGCCAAGAAAGTAAGCTTCATCGGCCTTTGGCTTGAGTTTACCACGATCTTCTTTTTCATTGAGAACAAAGCAGCGAACACCAAAGGTTCGGAGATGATCGATGGAAGGAATGCGATTGTTGACTAACTGATATGGTGTCTAGTTGAAGCGCTTGTTGATGATGGAACGATTTTGAGTGTAGCAGGCAGTATTGACTGCTTCGGCCCAGAGGTAGAGAGGCAGTTTGGAAAAAGTGAGCATAGTGCGGGCTGCTTCAACAAGTGTACGATTCCGGCGTTCGACCACACCATTTTGTTGTGGGGTACGAGCCGCAGAAAATGTGTGTGAAATTCCCACCGATTCGAGATAACCGTCAAGTGAACGATTTTTGAATTCGGTTCCATTATCAGTGCGGATGGTTTGAGCGGTAAGTTCTAGTTTAACTTGAATAGATTTCAGGAACGTAATAATGGTTTCGGGAGTCTCATCTTTGGAGCGAAGAAATTTAACCCACGTAAAGCGAGAAAAATCGTCAACCATAACTAGAACATACTTCTTACCATGAATACTTTGAGTCCGCATCGGGCCACACAAATCCATATGGATGAGTTGAAGGGGTCGAGTTGTGCTATGAACCACCTTGGGTTTGTGAGAAACCTTCTTCATCTTTCCCATCTCGCAGGCGTCGCATAAGTGTGGTTTGTCAAATTTCATCGAAGGTAGGCCGGTGACTAATCCGTTAATGGAGATGAGATTGATGTTCTTGAAGTTTAAGTGAGAAAGCCTTCGGTGCCATAACCAAGTTTTCGGATTAGAGACATTTGAGATCAGACAAATGTTGGAAGGAGCGGTCACTTAGGAAAGATCAATGGTGTTGAGATTGGATTTGCGTGTGCCGGCCAATATCTCCTTTCCGTCAAAGTTCGCACGCAACATCTTTCGGGTCGAAAATTGACTTCAAGTTGTTTGTCACAGAATTTGCCAATACTTAGCAAATTATGGCTCAGGCCTTGAACATAGGAAACATTCGAAATGGTGAGATTGTTGTGAATGATGTCACCATGTCCTTGGATGGGTGCTAAGTGATTGTTGTCAAATTTAACGAATCCGCCCTTTTTCTCCTTGTAATTGGCAAGCAGCTCCTTTTGTCCGGTCATGTGTTTGGAGCAACCAGAATCTAAGTACCACACATGACCGATCTGCACAAAATCAGGCAGATTTAGGTACCCATTTGTAAATGGGTCCTTCGGGGTTAGTTGACTTTGTACCTTTGGGTACCCACTTGAAGTGGGACTTAAGATCGTTAGTCATGGTCCTTTTAGGAACCCATTTATAAACAGGTGGATGAGAAAAAGAATTATGATGAAAATTATAAGAATTATGCATGTTCGGAAAATAATCACAACCATAATCAAATGAATTTAAGCGCACAAAGTCATTCACACCGCAATTTGAGCAACAAATTTGATCACGTGAAAACTTAATTAAATGTCGAAACGAATGAATAGTATATGGAAATAAAAGTTGACGTTTTGTTATTTTGACATAAGTAGAATTTGTAAACGAAAATTTGTCTTTAAGGCAAGATGATGACTTTGGAAAGCGTTTGCCTTTTTCAACCAAACTTGTTTGGTCTTTAAAGTATGAACATCTGAAACATCAATAGGACGCTTGTTAGTACTTTTTGGAAGAAATTTATTTTGATTTGTATGGTTAACCGGAGAATAAATCGTTTGACTTGTGGAACACTCAGTTGGATCTTTCGGAAGTAAAACCGATTCAATTGGCATTTTACCTTTGTCCAAAAACTCCGTATGAGTTAGAAGTGTAGGATTGAAGTCAAATTCAGCATTTAAATCTTTTAAACAGTCGTTGTCGTCAAGTAAAGAATGATTATAATTTGTATCCGAAAAAATATGTGTTTCAAGGTCATCTAATTCCTTATCGATTTGTTTTTGTGAAAGAGAATATTTTTGTTTTGGAGGACAGTGGTTGGAATCAATCGGGAAGTATGAAAAATCACAATCATCCAAATAAGAGCTGACAAAGGCTTTACAAGAAGAAATATTTGAAGTTATGTCAACTTCGGGGTTTTGAGTTTGTAAAGTTTTATTCTCTAAAATTTGAATTTTAGCGATTAATGCCTCTTTTTCCTTGTCCGGCGAAGAACGTTCGAGTTCCAACATTTTTTCAAGTTAATTTGTTTTTCTAAAAATAGAGTGGGAATGTAGGGTTTACATTCAGGAATTTTATTTTGAAGTTCTTCGTCCGAATATGAGGGAAAATAGTCATTTGGAAGAGTGGTTTTTGAAGATTCCTCTTCTATTTTTTGAGGATAGCAGAAAGGAATTTGATGAAAATTCTTGTTTTGTCTTTTCCAATCTTCCATTTCTTCAACGTTGGACTCCGACTTCATACAAGGAATTTTGTAATTTGGACCAAGATTCAGATATTCGAATTTATACATAGTCGGAGTATTATAGAAGGCCTTTTTTAGATGTTTTGGATTATCAAATCCTAATCCAGCTTTTGAACTTAACTCCTTTCGAATATTTAAGTGAATTGTGTGCTTAGTTTGTCCAATTTTATACAGTTTTAGTTCCAAATCTTTGAGTTTTTCCAAAAGGTCTTTTCTTTGAAAACTTACAAATTCGTATTTTGATGAAAAGTCTTCGGTCTCCTTTTTAGATTTGTTAAGTTGAAGTGTGAGATCCGAGATTTATTGTTTTAAAAGAATGTTTTCTACTTGAAAAGCAATTTTCTCCGTTTGACGATTGTGTGCAATACTTTGAGATGTTGCAAGTTCGGCTTGGTAAATTAGCAATTGATTATGATTATTTTCTAAGCGTGCTTCTAAGTTGGAAACCAAGAGTTTCTCGGTTTTTAACTTAGATTGTAATTCTTTTAATTTAAGCATCATATCATGAATTTGAGAAACGAAAGCGTCATAGTCAGAATGGCTTACATTGGGTGTGTAGTCGGAAGCGTTTGAAGGGGAATCCTCATAATAAGCCATCAGACTGAAGTGTGCTTGGACATCGTTTTCCTCATCATCATCATCATTGCCTTGGTTGAGCCATTGTTCATCTTCCGCCATAAGAACTTTGCCGGCCTCCTTTTGTTTAGCCAACATCAACTTGTAGGTGAAGTAGTTTGAATCTTTGACGACTGGCTTTTTGCATTCACGGGCATAATGACCGGTCTTCCCGCAGTTGTAGCATAAACTCTTTTCACCCTTGAATTTATCTTCCGGTTTAACTGGCGGACGTTGCTCTCTTGATTTTGCTTCAAAAATAGTTTTTCGCTCATAATTCTTGTTACCCGAAGCATATCGTTGTTGATTTGGGTTAGAGCGACGGGCAAACTTTTGTTGAAAGTCTTTTGTGAGGAGCGCCAGCTGTTGTTGGAATTGAGCAATGTCCGGATCATAATCAAAGTCTTCATCATCCAGTTCGGAAGTAACCTCTTGAGGAGAGTTATGAGAAGTGACGGGGCTAGATTTTGCAACTAGAGCTATGGGATCAGAAGACTTTTTGATCTTTTGGTTGGCCTCCATAGCTTCGAGCACTTCTTCTTCATCTTGAAGGAGGGTTTCATAGACTTCATGTAGATCGAGAGCAACAAGATATTTGTTGTGTTTAATTTGATTGGCAAATCGACGCCATTCAGGCAGCAAGTTGCTCACAAATTTTACGTTGTTCTCGATCTTTGTTTTGCGAATCTCATTCTTACTTAGTTCATTTACTAAGTGTACGAACCGGGAGTAGGTGACCGTGAGTTTTTCACCTTCTTTGGCTTTGAAGTCCTCATACTGAGAGATGCAATTTGTAATTTTGAGTTGGGTCCCGATTTTTGTGCCAAGCATGAACTTCTCTATTTCTTCCCACATGGCTTTGGCATTACTTTTATGGCTGTCGATACTCATATAGATATCGTTCGGGATGCTCATGAGGAGATATGATCTTGCAAGTTGATCTCCTCTCATGATCCTCTTTTCGTTTTCATCATATGCAGATTTAGGTTTGACTTCTTGTCGAGCAGGGAGGGGAGGTTCTGCATTTGGGTTGACCGGAAGAGTATGATAGAAAACCGGAGGAGGTCCGTCATTGATTGAACGCAAGATTTCATCGGCGAAATCATGGCGTTCAATAAAATCAAGGAAGCGGTCTTTCCACTGAGAATATTCCCCGGGGAACAGAATAGGCGGTTTTGTATCTGAACCAATTGCCATTGCTTCGCGAGTGGTCATTGTACTTTTGCTTTGAAGATCTCGATCAATGAGTTTCTGGTAATTTTCTGAGGTGTTTTTATGAAACAGAGAGTTTTTCTCGATTGACTAAGGGTCGACAAGAATGTTTTCTTAGGTGACTAAGGATCGACAAAAGAAAATTTTATCGAGTGGTATGGACTTGATAAGAATATTTCTCGAGTAAAGTGGACTCGATAAAAATTCTTAAATAAGAATTTTTGAATCGATAAAAAAGAAGTTATCGATCACAAGGGACTCGATAACTAAATTTTCTCGATTTGAAAAGAATCTTTTGACTTGACAAAAACTTAATCGTTAAGAAGTTTATATCGATACCAGATGACTCGATAAATAAATCTTGTCGATTAGGAAGGTCTCGATAAAAAATCAAGTATACTTAATCTGAATTCTCCTTAACCGATAAACCAAAAACCAAAAACAATAGGGTTCTTGACTAAAAGGAACAAGTCTTTTTATAGACAAGAATGTCTAAGTTCTCGAGTTTTTTATTTGTTCAGTTAAGAAAAAGAAATCAAAATTACTAGAGTTTATGATTTTTACTAGAGAATTCTTTAGTTGCAAGAGTCACTAGTTCCTGAGTTTTCTTATGTAAAGAATTTCAAAAGTAATTAAAATAAACTAGAATAATTTTAATTAGAACAGATTAAACAATTTTGACAAAAAATCAAGATTAACACAATATGAATCGACAAAAATTTATGCGACAGAAGCCTGAATCGAGGAAAACAAATCTTAAACAAAATATGAGTTATATCGGGTAGAATGAAATCGATAAACAATCAAATGAAAGAAATAAGGATCGAGAAAACACAGATAAGACTTTTTATCGGGTGAAACATATCGAGAAAAATTCAAAATAGCACAAATCGATAATTTACTGTTTCGTGAAAAACTTCAGAAAATCGGAAAAGAACTCTGATCGTCTACTCTGATACCACTTGTAGATCCCAGATTATGCAAGCACAATGATTATGAATTATAAAGCGATAAGAACAAAGTGTTTAGCGAATTTCCGTAGTCATATATCTCACTTGTGCGATTACAAATGTTGATATGAAAGTAATTTAGCTCTATTGGTAATCGACTTCTTCTAATGATAACCTAGACTCGTACTTATATTTGAAAGGTCTAAACTAATTAAGGAAGGAAAGAGTTTAAGGAATTATAAACTTCCTTTTACAATTAAAGCATATCATTTCCTTATTTTGTCACAATTAAAATAATAGACCTAACAATGACCATTTTTATCAATCAAGTATTTAATGTAAAATCCGGGGAAAATCACAACTACATCTCTCCTTTTAATTATAAGAACTTTGTTAATTATTTTCACCAAACCAACTCAAAATATTGCTTCCTCTCTAATCGAAACTTGTAAAAGGAAGTTCATGAAAACAATAGTGTCTTGATTAAGTTCCAGTCCTTGAGGATACGATATTTGGTTCTTACCACTTTATTACTTGGTAAACGATCATAGTGACCAGTGTATACTTGCGTTGTCCACTATGGACTGAGTTGCTAACCTCACTGCGATTACATATTTTGCATTATGTTTCACACGTACCAATATACAAAAGGTTTAGCAAAATTAACACAACATCTCATCAATTCATCATATTCCAATGCCTTTAGCTTATCATAATCAAATAAGAATCCTAAAATACTTTCAAACTTCTTTAATTGCTCAAATCTATTATTCAAAGAAAGAAATTGTCATATCCACGATGGTAAGAAAATAGTTAATTCTAAAAGATTCTTCTTCCGATGCTTGCAAATCCTCTTCATTGTTATTTTCATCGAATTGTTTTTTTTCTAATAATACGACACTTAGTTACAAATGTAGGATCTATGTTCATTTCACATGCTACTCTTTTAGCGGTATCCATACTTGATTCAAATCCATCATTCCTATATTTTTCAAAGTATTTCATCACATCTTCAAATTGTTTCATGGTAGCATATACACATAGATTTAAATTGTAACTTTTTGCTAACCGTGTTTATTGAAAATAAAATATCATATCAAATAATCATACCAAGTAAAACTCGAAATTTTCCATTGCACTTACCAAACTTTCCACTTCACTTTTCGACATGGCATCATCACATGCATTTGATAATTCAAGTAAAACGGATCTTATTTGAGGAGCTTGTATCTAACGGTTTTCACACTTTTTACTCTACTTTCCCAACGTGTATTGCATAAAGATTTTACAGTCATGTTTGAAACATTATCAAATAACACCTTCCATCTTTTTGTAGAACTAGAAAATGGTGTGTATATTATATTGCACAATTCCAAAAAAAACAGCTTTAACACATGAATGAGCCATATCACTAAGAGTAACATTAATACTATGACAAGCACATGACATATACAATGCTTTTGGATTAATTTCTAGTAACCGGTTTTGTACCCCTTGGTGTTTTCCTTAATGTTAGAACCATTGTCATAGCCTTGACCCCTCACATTATCAACACTAAGATCAAGAGATTTAAGTACGTCTAATAATTCATTGAACAATCCTAAACCAGATGTATCATAGACATTTAAAAGTTATAGAAAATACTCTTCCATTTTTATTTTATTACCGGACATATTTGTTGGAATATATTGGGTTGTATACCGATTTAGAACCTAAAAATACACTTGAATACATGATTAAGATATATAGATATTTATTGGTCTACGTAGTCCCTAGTGAAAGCTTCGTTTCGACATATTACAAGTATAAAACGAAGTTAATGTGAATGAGAAATTGATCACCAAAGTAGTAGGTAGAGGATAAATGTGAGAAATGGAAATGGGTTGTCCCACATTGGTAGAACTTGGAAACCTTGGCCTGTTTATAAGTAATCCCACTTGTAGATGGGATAAGACTTATTGAAGGAAAGACTTTCTCCACGTGCGCGTGCAGAGGGGGGGGGTGCAAAACTGGACTGAATTGTACTCTGACCCTTAAACTCATGCACAAGCGTGCGTCCGGCGGACATGAATGCAACTTGAGGTCGTCCAGAAAAGTTCAAGTAAAGTTTTGCCAAAAGATCTTATAAATTTTTTATGAGTTTCGTCGGATCCCACTAAGGTTCAAAATTTGAACTTTAAAAAATTCGAATTTAATGAGATATTTGCCAAAATTCGAATTTGGAATATTTCATTTCCAGAAATAAGTAATACGATACATAGGAATACCATATGTGAGTAGGTTTCCTTTTTCTATACCCGTCCTCAATGGTATATATAGGGTGTTCCGCTCACTCCAAAGATATGCTCTAACGATCTCCTCTTCCTCTCTACTCGTACTCGGCATTTTGAAGCAAGGTAAACCACTATCACTTTTACATTCGCAACTCTTTGTTTTAGAGTCGTTTCGCCGTTGTATCCTGGGAAACGGACGCATCGTTAGGAGTGAATCTATTTAAAGGAAACCGTGTCAAACACGAGACTCGGCACCTTATTACTTTTTTTTGTTTTCTACGTTTTCCGAGTACACCCTACATACAGTCTTAAAACAGATTCTCCTTTATGTATTCGGAAAATTTTCGTGGGTAAACCAAATAAAGATACCATTTCCTTTGTTTCTATTAGTTTGCAACGATAAAGATTTAGGACAGTAAGTATTTCTGGTCATGCTCCCAAGATCCAAAATTACCTTAATGTTTTTCGGATCTTGTCATCTACCCTTCGTCAATGTCATGAGTCGTATACCAAACAGAAAATTTAATTTCTTTTTTGGTTTTATTTAATTCTAAATAGTTGAAAGCACGAAAGAAGTTCCATTTCTTCTCGTGTTTGCCGTATACCAAACCAGAAGTTGTTTTGGTTTTATTTAATTCTAAATTGTTGAAAAACATGAAAGAAGTTCCATTTCTTCTCGTGTTTGTCGTATACGAACCAGAAAATCTAATTTCAATTTTGGTTGGTTTTAATTATAAATAGTTAAAAACATATAAGAAATTCTAATTTTCTTCTTGTGTTCGGCGTGGACCAAATCATAAGTATAATTTTGATTTTGGTTGTGGCCATTTAATTAATTAAGCTTACAATATAATAGTTGTTTACTAATTGTTGTTGGTTTTTGCTCCATTACTCCAACTGCACATATATACCGTTAGAATTATCATTCACTAGACTTTTTTAAATTTTCCAAAATGGACCAAAACATGAACAAAACTGTGACCAATGACGTGACCGAGAATGTGACAAACGGAACCAGTAACACGAATCTGAACTCGACTATGCTACGCAATCCTGTGAACGGAATGGTTGGGCAAGTTCCTAACGTTCCTGTAAACCATGCTGAGAAGCCGTAGAAATTCTCCGGTTTGCATTTTAAGAGGTGCAACAAAAGATGTTGTTTTATTTGACCACTCTTAATCTCGCTCGTTTCCTAACTGAGGAAACACCTATCATTCCGCAAGGTGCAAATGACTTCCAACCAGTCAATGCCATGGAGGCATGGAAACACTCTGATTCTTGTGTAGAAACTGTGTACTTAATGGCCTCACGGATGCACTATACAATGTGTATAGTGCGACCAAAACGACTAAAGATTTATGGAGTTCTCTTGAGAAAAAAAATACAAAACTGAGGATGTCGGGACCAAAAATTTCATAGTTTCTAGGTTTCTTGAACATAAGATGATTGACTCTAAAACCGTGATTAATCAAGTCCAAGAACTTCAAATCATGTTTCATGATATCCATGCCGAAGGAATGACTCTTAGTGAAAGTTTTCAAACTGCTTGTATAATTGAAAAATTTCCTCCACCATGGGTAGATTTCAAGAACTACCTAAAACACAAGCGAAAGGAGATGACTGTGGAAGATCTCATTGTGACGCTCCGTATTGAAGAAGACAATAAGTTGGCGCTAAAACAGAGCTATGTTCCGACCTCAGCAAAGGCTAACTTAGTTGAACATGGGCAATCCTCAAAAGGGGCGGGAAACAGGTTTGGAAAGGGGAACAAATATTTTCATGGAAGCGGATACAAACTCGGACCTAAAGCTGGAAAATTCAAGAAGAAGTTCCAAGGGAAATGCTACAATTGTGATCAAACGGGTCATATGTCTACAAAGTGCAAGCTTCCTAAGAGAGATAAGTCGAATGAGGCAAACATGGTTGATGGCATCACAAGGGATGTTTCTGATATCGATCTGGCTGTGGTGATTTCTGAAGTGAATCTTGTGGGCTCTAATCCAAGGGAATGGTGGATTGACATCGGTGCTACCCGACATGTGTGTTTTGATCGAGGTATGTTCAAGGTTTTTAAGGCAATTGAAACTGGGGAAAAGCTATTTATGGGGAATTCTGCTACTGCTGAAATCAAGGGGAGTGGGAAAATTGTGTTGAAGATGACTTCTGGAAAAGAAGTCACATTGAATGATGTGTTATTTGTGCCAGAGATTCGGAAGAATTTGTTGTCTGGTTGGTTGCTTAATAAACATGGGTTTCGTTTAGTGTTTAAGTCTGATGCGTTTGTGTTGTCAAAAAAGGGAATGTATGATGGAAAAAGTTTTGCCATTGATGGCATGTTTAAGCTCAATGTAATGGCGATTAGGCCCTTTATCAATGTAATGAATAACTCTTCTGCTTACTTGATTGAGTCTTCTAATATTTGGCATGCTAAACTTGGTCATATAAATTTTGATATTATTCGTGGTTTAATGAAATTAAATGTCATACCTAGTTTTCATATTGACTCAAAACATAAATGTAACACATGCATGGAAGCAAAACTAACCAGATCATCATTCCATTCTATTGAAAGAAACACAAACCCTCTTGATATGATACATACTGATGTGTGTGATTTAAAATCAACCCCATCTCGAGGTGGAAACAAATATTTCATCACCTTTATCGATGATTGCACCAAATATTGCTATGTCTATCTACTTAAAAGCAAAGATGAAGCGATAGACAAGTTCATGGTGTACAAGAATGAGGTTGACAATCAGTTAAACAAAAAGATCAGGGTCTTAAGGAGTGATCGTGGAGGCGAGTATGAACCACCGTTGTTGAATCATGTTCTAGCCATAGCATTAGACACGAATTCACTACTCCTTATTCTCCCCAACAAAACGGGATTGCCGAAAGGAAAAACCGAACATTGAAAGAAATGATGAATTCTTGTTGATAAGCTCTAGGATGCCCCAGTTCATGTGGGGGGAAGTAGTGCTATCCGCTAACTACTTTCTAAATAAGGTACCCAAGAAAAAACAATACAAATCACCATACGAGTTATGGATTGGAAGGAAGTCATCGTATAAGTACTTGCGAGTGTGGGGGTGTCTTGCAAAAGCAGCAGTACCCCCTCCTAAGCAAGTAAAGATAGGACCAAAGACTGTTGATTGTATCTTCATTGGATATCCTCAAAACAGTAGTTCCTATCGGTTCCTTGTGCATGAGTTGCAGATTCCAGATATTCACAAAAATACGATAATGGAATCGAGGAATGCTTTATTTTTTGAACATGTGTTCCCATGTCTCAATAAAGAAGAGACAAACAAACCCATGGAAGTATCTCGTAAGGTGAATGAAGACACAATCATGCTAGATCAAGATACTAGTGAAGTAATAGCAAGAGAAGAAGAGATAGAGCCTAGACGGAGCAAAAGGGTACGTGTGGAAAAATCCTTTGGGTCGGACTTCTATGCATACATGATTGAAAAGGAACCACAAACGTATCAAGAAGCGACTACATCTCTTGAAGGACCTCAATGGAAAGAAGCCATCAAGAGTGAAATGGACTCCATCCATCAAAATCATACTTGGGAGCTAGTGGATCTTCCCACAGGGTGCAAACCACTAGGCTATCAATGGATTTTCAAAAAGAAAATGAAGACTGATGGTACCATTGAAAATTACAAAGAGAGATTGGTAATCAAAGGTATGAAGGCCATGACTACTTTGATACATATTCTCTAGTAATACGAATTACTCCATCGGAATGGTACTTGCCATTGCAGCACTAAGAAATCCGGAAGTACATCAAATGGATGTAAAAAACGGTCTTCCTTAATGGAGAAATCTACATGGAACACCCCGAAGGATTTGTTGCTCCCGGGAAAGAAGAGAAAGTTTGCAAACTTGTGAAATCCTTGTATGGATTGAAGCAAGCTCCTAAACAATGGCATCAAAAGTTTGATCATGTCATTTGGATAATGGCTTTAAGATCAATGAATGTGACAAGTGCGTTTACATCAAAGACATAACGGTTGGGTATGTCATTTTATGTCTTTATGTTGATGACATGCTTATTGTCGGCAGTGACGATAACATGGTCAAATCTACAAAGAATATGTTGAAAACTAGATTCGACATGGGTTTGGCGGATGTGATTCTTGGAGTTAAAATCTCAAGAATTCAAAATGGTCTTGTGTTAAATCAAGCCCATTACATGGACAAAATTCTTGAGAGATTCAATGTCGAAGATTCAAACATTGCCAAAACACCAATTGATACTAGTCACCATTTGTCCAAGAATAGAGGAGAAGGAGTTGCACAAGTAGAATACTCAAGAATTATTGGTAGTTTGATGTACCTAATGAGTTGCACCAGACCTGACTTAGCATATGTTGTAAGCAGACTAAGTAGGTACACAAGCAACCCAAGCTCCGAGCACTGGAAAAGTATAACCAGAGTATTGTGATATCCAAGGTACACCCGAAACTATGGATTTCATTATACAACGTATACTGCTGTAATTGAAGGATATAGTGATACAAATTGGATATCTGGCATAAAAGACTCCAAGTCCACTAGTGGGTTTATATTTACACTTGGAGGTGCTGCTATTTCATGAAAATATTCAAAGCAAACGATCATAGCTAGATCCACCATGGAATCTGAGTTCATAGCACTTGATAAGTATGGCGAAGAAGCTGAGTGGCTACGTCAGTTTTTGGAAGAAATACCAAGATGGCCCAAGCTGATGACTGCAATATGCATACGTTGTGACAGTCAATCAGCAATTGACAGGGCACAAAGTGCTATGTACAATGGTAAATCTCGACACATCTGTCGAAGAGATAACACCATTAGACAACTACTCACAACAGGGGTTATCTCCATTGACTATGTAAGGTCAAAAGATAACATTGTGGATCCGCTAACCAAGGGGTTGAATCGAAAACTAGTGAGTAGGTCATCAAGAGGAATGGGACTAAAGCCTTTGAATGAACAAAGTTAACACAAAGGAAACCAACCTAGCTGACTGGAGATCCCAAGATGTAGATTCAAAGGGACAACCTAATTGTAAATAAACTTGATTAAATCACTGTGAGGAGAAAACTCTCCCATCTTATTCCTCAAACAACAGTGATGTGAATATCAAGATAGCATACAGTTTTAATGATTACTGTAAAATCACCTATGTAAGAGAGAAATGGGTTCGCTTCGAAGGTAATTGGAAATGGGGCACAATTCCTAAGAGCTCTTACTGAACCAGGCACATGTTCATGACCATAACGAACATAACAATGAGAACGTATGGTGTCAGGAAGGATTATGTGTGACACATGTTAATCATTTACACAAAAGAAGGAACAGTTCAAGGACATCGAGTCTACTAGGCCGCTAGTGAAGATAATGTATGTCACAAGAGAAGGTTCAAAGAATAACACCTACCTATCCTAAGCGGGGTCCAACCGCCTACTTTATCTAACAGATAAATGTCGAGTGACCAACTTTCATTCATGTGGGGGATTGTTGAAATATATTGGGTTTTATACCGATTTAGAACCCAAAAATATACTTGAATCCATGATTGAGATAAATAGATATTTATGGGTCTACGTAGTCCCTACTGAAAGCTTCCTTTCGACATATTACAAGTATAAAACGAAGTTAATGTGAATGAGAAATTGATCACCAAAGTAGTAGGTAGAAGATAAATGTGAGAAATGGAAATGGGCTGTCCCACATTGGTAGAACTTGGAAACCTTGGCATGTTTATAGGTAGTTCCACTTGTAGATGGGATAAGACTTATTGAAGGAAAGGCACTCTCAACGTGTGCGCGCAGGGGGGGGGGGGCAAAACTGGACCGAATTGTACTCGGACCCTTGAACTCATGCATGAGCGTGTGTCCTGCAGACATGAATACAACTTGAGGTCGACCAAAATTTCAAGTAAAGTTTTACCAAAAAATCTTATAAATTTTTTATCAGTTTCGTCGGATCCCGCCAAGATTCAAATTTTGAATTTTAAAAAATTCGAATTTAATGAGATATTTGCCAAAATTCAAATTTGGAATATCTAATTTCCAGAAATAAGTAATACCATATGTAGGATACCATATGTGAGTCGGTTTCCTTTTTTTAGACCCGACCTCAGCGGTATATATAGGGTGTTCCGCTCACTCCAAAGATATGCTCTGACGATCTCCTCTTCCTCTGCACTCGGCATTTTGAAGCAAGGTAAACGACTATCACTTTTACTTTCGCGGCTCTCTGTTTTAGAGTCGTTTCGCCGTTGTATCTTGGGAAACGAACGAACCGTTAGGAGCGAATCTGTTTTAAGGAAACTGTGTCAAACACGGTACTCGACACCTTATTACTTTGTTTGTTTCTACGTTCCGAATACACCCTACATACAATATTCACACATCTTATTATTAAACTCATTTGCTCTTGATAACTGACATCCGGTGTACAATCAAGAATCACAGAAAAATATTTAGCCTCTTTAATAATTTTTATGATAGAATTTTTAACACTATGACTCAAAAGAGAAATTAACTCATTTTGAATTTTAGAACCAAG
Source organism: Silybum marianum (assembly GCA_036898165.1). Taxonomy (NCBI): domain Eukaryota; kingdom Viridiplantae; phylum Streptophyta; class Magnoliopsida; order Asterales; family Asteraceae; genus Silybum; species Silybum marianum. The sequence continues at coordinate 22,323,426 of CM072543.1, forward strand.
ATAATGATAATAACTACTAAACAAATGGCCAGTTCCGACAGACATTTTCCGACGGATTTGACCGTCGGAAATTTTCCGACGGATTTGGCCGTCAGAAATTTTCCGACGGATTCTATAAAAGTCAACAATCGCAAATGTCCGTCGGAAGTCCGTCAGAACACTAGGTTAATAAAAATAAATAAATAAAATGGTAATAACTTTCCGACGGTTTTCCGACGGATTTCTGACGGATTATTATTTCACCGGAAATCCGTCGGAACTGTCCTGATTAAACCAGTTAATTCATCTAATTTGTAATTAATTAAACTAAATACTAATTTATTAAACATTTTCAAGAATTTTTAAAATATAATTAAAATCCCGGATTTCCGACGGATTTTAATTATATTTTAAAATAAATAGAAAAGCGATATAATTAGAATCCGTTGGAAATCTATCGGAACATTCCAACTTAGTTATCCTCTCCTTGCCATTGCTACTGTCTTTGAAAGTCTAGCTATCCTCTCCTTGTCATGCTTAGTTATTTTGGCTAAGGGCATGGCATGTTCCCAAGCTAACTCTTGATAACCTCTGTTAAGAAATACTTCTTTATAATTCTAAGGTGGCAGGGCAGCTAGTTTGAGTAGGGCCTGACGGTTTCCCGAACTTCTTCTTTCATCCTTTTTGCTCATAAGATAAGTAAGAAAGTGTTGGTGGGACCGGCGGGATGATGATGAGTATATAAATCAATAAAGACAAAAAAGAAGAAATGGCAAGATAAATTGAATATCGATGGAGGTGCATTGTCGATCCCGCGTATGCGCCTTTATTTAGTATTTAGTTTAGATTTTGATTCTTTCTATTTTTTAATTACCAATGGGGAATCTTTGGAACTGATTGGTTGCTTGTTGTGACAGCCAAGGTCTGAACATTGTCCCACTTCCCTCATCGGGTTCCTCTCTGTTCAGGATTAGACCCATTTCGATCGAGCGGCAACCGATGATGAATCACTTCGTGTCGACCTATTGCCAATAAACTTTCTGGCCTCATATGAGAATGGAAAACTAGAGCGGATATGGGATTGCACGTGTTTATGGGTTGAACGAGATTCAAGCTGGGGAAATGGTTGTATTTGCCAGCGGTGTGAAAAGAATAGCCTTGAATCTTGAGAATGAGAATGTAGGGATTGTTGGCATCTGCCTTTATTATGTTTCATGTCCGCAAATCGTATTCATGTCTGACCCTTCCGACGGAAATTATTTATATTTTAAAATAAATAGAAAAGCGATATAATTAAAATCCGTCGGAAATCCGTCGGAAATTTCCGACGAATTTCCGACGGAATATATTTTTTTGTTTTCAAATCAAAATTGTTTAATTAATAAATATTTTGACATTTATTCAAAATTTTAACTTTAATAAAAATGCGTTAACGTATACTATTGTGTCTTAATTGGTTCAATTATGTTTTAACGTATACTATTTTGTCTTAATTGGTTCAATTATGTTTTAACGTATACAGTTCTTAATGATTTTTAATTGGACGTTAACGGATCTTAATGATTTTTAATGAATGAATTAGGCTTAAAGAGTTAATTGCGCGATAATGATTCTTAATGGTTTTTAATGAATCAATTAGGCCTTAACGAGTTAATTGGGTTTTAACGGTTCTTAATGGACTTTCATGAATCTATAAGGCTTTAATGAGTTCAATTAAAGTTTATTATTGGGCTTTTAACGATTTTTAGTGCATTTTAATGAATCAATTGGTCCTTAACTGGTTCAACAAGGCTTTAACGTATATTATTGAGCCTTAATAGGTTCAATTGGGCTTTGCGTATATTATTGGGCCTTAATTAGTTCAATTGTGCTTTGACGTATGCTATTGGGCCTTAATTGGGCTATAGTGGTTTGTAATTGGTCATATTGATTTGTATTGGGCCTTAATGGTTCTTAATGAACTTTAATGAATCCATTGGGTATTAATGAGTTCAACTAAAGTTTAAATGATATTATTGGGTCTTCATGAGTTCAATTAAAGTTTAAATGATATTATTGGGCCTTAATGAGTTCAATTGGGATTTAATGTATATACTATTGGGCCTTAATGGGTTCAATTGGGCTTTAGGCTTTAACGTATACTATTGGGCCTTAATGAGTTCAATTGTGCTTTGACGTATACTATTGGGTCTTAATGAGTTCAATAGTGCTTTGACGTATATTATTGGGCCTTAATTGGGCTATAGTGGTTTGTAGCTGGTCTTATTGAGTTGTATTGGGCCTTAACGATTCAGTTGGGCTTTAACGGTTCTTAATAGACTTTAATGAATTTATTGGGTCTTAATGAGTTCAAAAAGTTTAAATGATATTATTGGGCTTTTAACGGTTTTTAGTGGATTTTAATGAATTTATTGGTCATTAACTGGTTCAACAGGGCTTTAACGTAAACTATTGGTCCTTAATTGGTTCAACCGGGATTTAACGTAAACTATTGGGCCTTAATGGGTTCAACTGGGCTTTAACGTATACTATCAGGCCTTAACTGGTCCAATTGGGCTTTAACGTATACTATTAAGCCTTAATGAGTTCAATTGGGCTTTAACGTATACTATTAGGCTTTAATTGGTTCAATTGGGCTTTAACGTATACTATTAGGTCTTAATTGGTTCAACTAGGCTTTAACGTATACTATTAGGCCTTAATTGGCTCAACTAGACTTTAACGTATACTATTAGGCCTTAATTGGTTCAACTAGACTTAAATTGGGCTTTAACGTATACTATTAGGCTTTAATTGGTTCAATTGGGCTTTAACATATACTATTAGGCCTTAATGAGTTCAATTCTGCTTTGACGTATACTATTGGGCCTTAATGAGTTCAATTGTACTTTGACGTATACTATTGGGCCTTAATGAGTTCAATTGTGCTTTGACGTATACTATTAGGCCTTAATGAGTTCAATTGTGCTTTGACGTATACTATTGGGCATTAATTGGGTTATAGTGGTTGCTAGTTGGTTTTATTGACTTTTATTGGGCCTTAACGGTTCAGTTGGGTTTTAACTGTTCTTAATAGACTTTAATGAATTCATTGGGTCTTATTGAGTTGGTTATTGTCTAAACTTAAAATATATTAACTATGATTTTCTTATAGAAATAATGATCGAGTATTTTGTCAGGGCTCGTTTAATTTAAATGATAACTAATATATACCTATAATGTTTTAAAACTTTATTAAAATATAAATCTAAAATAGTAGAATTGTAACAAATAAATTATAAAATATTTATTATTTAAAAATATATAAAACTTATTATGTATGTAGAATTATTTCCCCTAAAAATATGATTTCCCTCTAATTTTCAGTAAAAATTCTTATTTCCCCCATCCCCAAAATGCTTTCCCGCTCCCCTCCTCCCCCCCTTTTCTAAACCTAAATCTATATCCAAATTCCAAATCAGATGGAGAGCCGCCCTCTTTCTTTTCTAATATCCACGCCTCCAAGAAGAACCGCCGACCTGAATAACCTCTTCAGCACCGTTGCCCCCCGACCATCGGTTGCATCACCCTTTTGTGTCTCTATCCCTTCCATGGTCTCGTTCTCTTTCTCCCTCTTTCTCTATCTCTGTCTCTATCCCTCCCATTGAACTCAGTTTATGTTTCTGATTGCAGAAATACGATGCTCCTCCATACTCGATGCAGGTATGATTTCAAACCTTCACTAAGTCTATTGTTTTTGCTATACCCCTAAGGCTTGATTTTGCTACTAATTGCATCAATAATTGTTATGTTTCTTATGTTCGATTGATTTATTATCCATCATCGTTTATGTTCCGGTTAGATCTACTTTTTATCTCGATTATTCTGCTTGCTTGTTTGAGCTTTAGCAAAGTTAAAACCTTTGATGCAAAGTTATTCCTCAGATTTTCAGACTCTCTTTGAGAAAATTCCTTTTATTAGTCTGTAAACAGACAAAATGAGACACATTAGAACACTGGTAACAAATAATTTTCAAGCGATTATATTTCCGACATAAGGGTATAATGGTCATGGTCTACATTTTGAGCATATGTATGTGGTGTTTTCATTCTACTAGGAAATTTCTTTCGGAGTTGATTGAGGTTGGTAACACAACATGTTGACTTCATGGAACGTGATCCGTCTCAGAACATTGGATGTGTCTCAGGTGAGTGTATGAAAATGTTTTTTTATATTGATCTACCTTCCAAAACACACAATTGTAGCTACTGTCATTTCATTAAATTTCTTTAGCCCATATCTCAGAGAAGTTCGTGAATGCCTCTCTCCTTGTAACATCATACACTAACACGCATGTAAACTTCGATATATCACTAAATAAGTTTGGAAACATGCAATCAAACGATAAATGACATAATACTAAAACAAGGAAATATGTTGGCATATTTACTATTTTATACGTGAACAGATGAGTGACCCTTCATTTTATTACTTGTCAACTCATTTTGTTTTCTACAACCTCTTTATTTTTCAGGTCAAAAAACCTTTGGAGAAATCTTGGGATTCGATTTGACTCTTGCATTTGGTATGGAGACCAAACTTAAGCCTTTCACCGAGCAGATACATGTATATCATACCTCTCCCATTATACCTAGATCGATATGCCCTTTTTATAACTTTAGTTTTGAACTTTTTTTAGTTGGATCTTCGTGGAAAGAGGACGGTACCTCTGGCAATATATAAAAACAAAAACAACACACAAACACAAATCAGCCCCTAGGGAAGGACAAGCCCAACCTCAAGGAGAAGCCAAACCAAACAAACACCCAACCAAAACCCGCCCAAACAAACAACACGGGACCCAAAAAAACCCAAAACAATCAAGTGTCTAAATCAGTACCATACTCCCAGTTGTGCAGTATAAACTTGCACTTTCTCGCCGCAAAAAACATCCTCAATTCCCTCATTAAGTCTCTAGCCACATCAGGAGCGTTTCTGGAAGTATTTTGGAAAATCCTTAAGTTTCTTTCACGACATATATAATAAATGGCAGCCGCAAACAATAACTTGGTACGAATACTAAGATCATTAATTTTGAAGTCCTTGTAACACTCCATCCCAATCATCCGGTAATTGGATAGATCCAGCCCTTTTAACAGCTTCCCAAATTATTTTAGCATACGAGCAAGAGAAGAATAAGTGCCTTATCGAGTCTTGAATGGTCTTGCAAAGAGGGCATACCAAATCCAGTGGAACCTCTTTCCATTGCGCAATATGATCTTGAGTTGGCAGACGATTAAGGATAGCACACCATACCACGAACGAGTGCTTCGGGATACTCGGTTTTGTCCACACTATCTTGTGCCACGGCTTCACATCTGCTCTTGTACGAATAGAATCGTACACACATGAGATTGAGAAATCCGAAGGTTCTTCATTACTTGCCTTCCACATGAGACAATCCTTACTTCCTTCGATCGTCCTTGAGAGTTCAATCAAATGAATTTCTGGATTTTCAGCAACCCAATTAATTGGCCACCTTGTGCCTGTTACCTGCAAAAAATCAAATATAGTTGCTTGTGGCTGCAACCCTAAGTTAATTAGAAAACATTCGAGGAGTAATGACGTTTCTAAGAGGTCCACAAGACAACCAGTTAGAATATAAAGATGGAAATGTTCGGCCATCCCCCACCCTAACATGGAAAAAATTCCTCAACTTCTCCCTTAACAAAAGAATCTCCCTCCAAACAGCCGTACATTTGTGTGGCACCGCTATCTCCCAAAAGTCAACTATTTTCAATCTATTTTCATAGATCCACTTCACCCATAAGGAGTTACGCTTGGAAAGAATGTCAAACATATTAGGAATAAGCAAAGCAATGTTCCAAGCAGCCAAATCCTTAACTCCTAATCCACCTTCTTTCTTAGGCTTGCATATCAACTTCCACGCAACTTTTGCCTTTCCCTTTTGGAGATCTCCTTGTGACCATAAGAATCCTTTAAAAATCCTTTCCAACTCTTTAATAGTAGTTTTAGGGAAAGGAAACACATGCATCCAGAAAAGTTGTATTGAAGATAACACAGATTTAATGAGTTGCAATCTACCCGCATAAGACAACGATTTATTCTTCCAATTACAAATTCGTTTTCTCACATTATCCACCACCTTGGCATAATCAGCCACAGTCAACCGTTTGGCAGAAAGAGAGGAATACCAAGATATCGAGTAGGCAAAGTACCTTCTCTAAATGATAAAAGTTCCAAAATACTAGCTTTTATACCCCTTGGGACATTGCAAAAGTATATCGTGCTCTTAGAATCATTAGGAGTAAGACCCGTACATATCCTGAAGTCCACCAACGCTTCTTTGATAGTAAGAACAGATCTAACATCCCCATGACAAAAAACCAACAAGTCATCTGCGAAACAGAGGTGTGTTATCTTCAATCTATCACAACCCTTGTGAAACGTGAACATACTCACCTCTCTTACCCTCTTGTTCAAAAGTGCCGAATAGACCTCCATAACCAACTGTAAACAGGTAAGGGGACAACGGGTCTCCTTGTCGCAAACCCCTCTTACCTTGGAAAAAACCATAGGGTTTCCCATTCACCACAACCGAGTATGAAGTTTTGGTGACACACTCCATAACAAGATGAAACAAGAATGGATGGATACCAATGCAATTAAGAACACCCCTCATGAAATTCCAATCAACTGTATCATAGGCTTTTTAAATGTCAATCTTTAATGCACATCTTGTCGGCCCATTGTTATTCCCATATCCTAGCATCAATTCTTGTGCAAGTAGAATATTGTCAAAGATTCGCCTGCCCGGAATAAAGGCCGATTGTGATTCATAAATCACCTTGTTCAAACAAGACTTCAATCTATTTGCTAAAATTTTACTAATGCATTTGTAAATTACATTACACAACGCAATAGGACGATAATCCGACACCTTTTGTGGGTTAGGGCCTTTAGGAACTAAGCATATGAGAGTGTGGTTAATCTCTCTCAATAGCTTGCCCCTAAGAAAGAAATCCTGAACAGCACATTCCACTTCTTTCCTGACAACCGACCATGCATTTTTATATAAACACGAAGAGTATCCATCCGGCCCCAGCGCCTTATCACCCGGAAAACTGAACATCGTCTGCTTTACCTCCTCCTTGGTAACTGGGATTAACATAGCACAAGACTCCTCCGTTGTAAGGATTCTATCAAAAAGCGTTGGATTCAAGTTTTCTTGAGAGTATAAAGGCGAAGTGCCAAGTAAGGCTTCAAAGAACGAAACAAACTGGCCTGGGACATCATCACCCTCATAAAACGTACCTTGGCTATCCAAAATAGAAGTTATTCGGCCCCGAGCTTTCCTCTCTTGAACCACTTTATGAAAATACCTTGAATTGGAGTCCCCTTCTTGCAGCCATCTCACCTTCGCTTTTTTAGTAGACCACGATTGCTCGTCCCATAGAGCTTGCTGAAACGCCGACACCAAGAGAGCAACATCCTCTCTTAATTCCACCGAGAATGGGTCTCTTTCCATTTCAGTTTGGACTACCTCCACTTCCTTTCGTAACTTGTTGACTCTATTGGTCACATTTCCTCGTTGCGAGCAAAGTTGCCTAATCGGTTTCTTTAAACCCTTAAGCTTACGAGTCAAAGCATACATCAAAGCACCATCAACCTTCCCTTGCCATGCATTTTCAATCACCTGCAAAAAACTCTCATGTGATACTATATGGTTAGGAAATTTAAAGGAAGGGTGAACCTCCGAATTTCCACCCCGAAACTGAGTAACCACCGGAGAATGGTCCGAAATACCGAATGGGAGGAATTGAGCACTGGCATCTACAAACACCTGCATGAACTCAAGATTAATCAAGACTCTGTCAAGTGTTCGTAAATGAGCTTAATAGGACTTATAGCCATTTGGTAAATGTTTATATGCAGTAAAATCTTTTTGTTAGTGGCTTAATGAGCTTAATAGGACTTATAGCTATTTGGTAAATATTTATATCCAGTAAAATCTGTTTGGCAGTGGCTTAATGAGCTTAATAGGACTTATAGCTATTTGGTAAATATTTATATGCAGTAAAATCTGTTTGGCAGTGGCTTAATGAGCTTAATAGGAATTATAGTCATTTGGTAAATGTTTATATGCATTAAAATCTGTTTGTTAGTGGCTTAATGAGCTTAATAGGACTTAATATGTTGACATATGCAGTAAAATGTGTTTGGCAGTGGCTTAATGAGCTTAATAGGACTTATAGCTATTTGATAAATATTTATATCCAATAAAATCTATTTGGCAATGGCTTAATGAGTTTAATAGGACTGATAACTATTTGGTAAATGTTTATATGCAGTAAAATCTGTTTGTTAGTGGCTCAATGAGCTTAATAGGACTTAATATGTTGACATATGCATTAAAAGTTGTCTATACTTTTGTAATTTTTGCATTTTTGCATTTTTGCATTTTTTATAGTTTATAATATTATTTGTTATTTAGGTAAAGTTCTAATAAATATGGAAATTCAATTTTGTTAAAATGTGCAAAGTGCAATGTGCAATTTAGCATAATTTGTAGCATTTTGTGGGTTTAAATCTATTTCAAGTTGCCCTTATTCCTATTTCTGTTTCACAAGAAAATTTCACACCCCGCAACATTGCACGGGTACACAACTAGTATATATATATATATATATATATAATAAGAATTGTGGTGAGAGCGTAAGAATAAAACCTTTATCTACCTTTTCTAACAGGTTAAAAAAACACATGTGGAAGCTCTAAAGCGTTGGATTGGATAAAAAAACACCTACTTTTTCTAACAGGTTTATTATTAGCATTCTTCTCGATTTTTTGAAGTCCTTAAATCATGCTTTTTAAGTGTTGCATTTCTACATATTTGTTTTTATTATCAACAATATTAACTTGAGTTTGGTCTTCTTTCTAGCGGGTGGGATTCCATGGCCAAGGTCACAACTAAGAAAACCTCCGGTTGTCATGGGGGAACTCGACTTGGTGAATAATGGGATGCAAACTCAAGTCTGACCTATTGAACTACACTAGCCGGTTCTTTTTTACGAGTTTGGAAATCATTTATCGACGGAATCACAAACTTGATTGTTTTTTCCGATTGATACAATTTGAACAATCGTATTTGTTGATAGCGCTTTGATGAATGTATATTATTTTGATTCCCTGTATTTAGCAAAATTTTATAAGCATTTATAGATTTTAAATCTATTTTTATTTTTTTTTAAAATGCCCAGCTCTTTTCTGACGGATTTTCGACAGACATTCCGTCGGAAATATATTTCCAAAATAAATGAAAAAAGAAATTAATAATACAATTCTATCGGAAATCCATCGGGACGGAATAGTTAAGTGAAAGCCAATTTTAATTATTATCAGTCGGAAATTACCGACGGATTTCCGACGGATTTTTTAATTAATAAAAATATCTTCTTATTATTAATTATCTGATTAGTTTGTTAAAAACGGGGAATATAGTTTCTGACAGTTTTCCGACGGTCAAATCCGCTGCAATCCGTCGGAAATGTGATTTTCCCGCGAGGGTTATTCCGACGTCCAAATCCGTCGGAAATCCATCGGAAACCATGTTTTTCTGACGGATTTCCGACGGATTTGGCCGTTGGAACTAGGGAAGAGCTCGGTACCGGACCGGCACCGGACCGGCACCGAACCGGTACCGATACCGATTAGCACCGAAACCGAGAAGGGAAAAAACACTACCGAATACCGAACCGGTAATAACAATTCGGTACCGGGATTTTCGGGACTAACACCGTTTGGTACCGTTTTTAAGGACGACTAACTTAATATACATGCATGACATGTTTATATTCATTTTTAGAGCTTAAAATGGTTTTTCTAATTGTGGAGTAAAACGTGGGGAGGAACTCATTCAACTTAAATTGGCATAAAAAAGATTAAAAAAACACCGGTAAAAATTTTACTCACAATTTATATAATTTATACAACAAACACTGTCAAATTAGAAGCATACCAATTTGCTATTTTTAATACTTACAACAAACACTTAAAACAACACTGTCAAACCAGAAGCGCCGTCAAACCAACAACAAACACTTGCAACAATCATGTTTTCAATTAAAATTATATTTTTTCACAAACAAACACTTTCATACTCTAATAAATTATATATAATTGATGGTTACTTAACTCATGTATCACTAAACAAACGATGATAATTTATCATAAGAAACATAAATAAATTTACTTGAGATTGATCCATATTAAAAGGAAACCGGATTGGAGGAGCCGATTAATGCAAGAATCGGGTTTTGGAGAAATTACGGAACCGAAATATGAAGAAAAAATCGGTATGGGTGGAATATTACAAGAACCAAAAATTTTAAAATATTTAGGTGGATTTAGTATAAAAGTGGAAGATATAATGTTGGGAAAATGAAAGGTTTTTTTTACCAATTCAAAATTGAAAGTGTCCTTTAATATTACCCGGTTCGGTTCGGGATTTATGGGTACCAGTACCGGTACCGAACCGAAGTTACCGAATCCCGAATATGAAAAATCTCGGTACCGAACACCGAAACGGTAATGATATTCGGTACTGGTACCGGTTCGGTACGAGACCGGTTCGGTTTCGGGATTTCGGTCCATATGTTCATCCCTAGTTGGATATAGCCATTTGTTTAGTAGTGAATGAATGTCATGATTTTGAATACGCCTAATATGATCTTGAATTATCACATCAAATTGTCCAATCATTTCATTTAATCCCAAAAAATTACCATTACCACATTCATATAACTTCTCATTTGATCCTCTAAAAGGCAAAGAATATTTGGTAAGACATTTCACAACGGCAATTATTCTTACTAAAACTTGCCTCCAACGTTCTTTCTCTTTTAACATTTCTTGTTGTAAATCTTTATCAATTGTTTGGCTTGTATTTAGCCTTATTCTTAATTCATTTCAAGATAACATATTACTAATATGGTCGATACTATTCTCATGTTCCTTAAGTCTTTCACCAAGATGCTTCCAATCTCTAAATCCACCATTAGCGATTGCATTTTTATAGTTCTTAGACTTGAACAACTTGCAACAAAAACAATACATTTTGTCCACATTTTTTGAATAAACTAGTCATTTCCGGTCACTACACTCATTACTTAACTTTCTATTATAACTAGAAGGATACTCGCGCAATGCAGCGAGATACATCTCAGTTTTAAGTTTCATTTCAATTTTTGTCTCTATCGATATTCTAATGGTTTTATGTGGTTTTAAGAAAACGATTTTAATGTTTCATTTAAAAGTTCTTTTTTTATGTAATTTCTTTGATTCAAGATTTTTATCATAATTAAATTTAGGTTTAATAACGAATATAACTTTTTATATAGATGATAATTAAGTATTCTGTTAGAATCAATGATTATTTTAATTATATTTTAGATTTTCTATATTTAAAATTAGATGTTTATCTTGTATTTGATCATATTTATCTGTAGTTAGTTACACGGATTCAAAAATAAAGTTTTAATAAGTTGTACTTATGTATAATTTATTTGTAATCTTGAAAATTAAGTAATTGACATTAAACAGCAGTATCTAAGGCTTAAAAAGTTGTTTTTAAGAGTTTTGGCCAAATGCTTTATAATATAGTATAGATAAGAATAAGAAAAATGCCTAAACGTGCTATCTAAAGGAAAGACTATGTTAAATTCTCTAATAGGCCCCTTTTCAACTAAAATATCTCTTGATTTATTATCAAGATTATCCCAATTACTATGATCATAAATATAAAAAAAGGGCTAGATTGTTCAACATTTGGAGTTGGATGTTCAACATTAGATTCAACATTTGGGTGCTCAACATTATCTCCATCTAAATTTTCATTATTACGTCCATCTAAACTTTCATTAGAGGTACCTACGCCTTTAACAAATTTATCCATGGCTCCTTTTTGTGATTGTACTAATTGCTCAACCAAATTTCTTTTTTTCCTTTTCTCACTTCCAGACAAATATTTTTTAGGCATCATGCTTGAACAATTAACAAACTCAAGCTAAATAAGAACAGAAGCACCTGAGTCTTGGAATATGGACCGTCGTTTGTAGATTTAAGAAAAATAAACATAGTTAGCTATTAGTAACTGATTTCAATTCACAGTCTATAACCACAATTAAATCAGAAAATTACAAGTATAAAAACACAATTAAATCAGAAAACTACAATTGTAAAAACACAACTAAATCATAAACTACAAGTATAAAAACACAATTAAATCAGAAAAATAATGAATAATAAAACTTACTGATGAACACCGAACAATCTTGATTCTTGAAATCCAAATCGCAGAAGCGTGGAACAACCAACGAACATTAGAACTTACTGATGAAATCAAATTAAAAACCAGAAAAGAGAAATCAGAATTCGACAACTTGTTGGTAATTTGGTTGTTTTGTTAAATAACAATAAGCTAAATAATGTTAGACATCGTATAAAGAATGAAAAATTTTCTAACCTAAACCCTCATTAACGGGCATAAGCATACTTTGGAGGATAGGAGGAGGCCTCTGCATTGGTTTCTTCATATGGCCCCTTCGTGATTCGAACATTCAATTGTAGATTACCGTTAGGGATTTGAAATAGAAATTGAACACATGTAGTAGAGAAGAAGAAGAACACACAAAGATGATCGCCGATTGGGAGTTTGGAGAGGCGATAGCATGTGTGTAATCAGTAATCGTCTTCTTGGAATTCGGAAATCCAATTTGTTCTCTTCTCGAAGTCGTACAGATTGAAATTGGGGATTGTATTTGTGGGCTTAGAATCTAGTCTTAAAATAATTTGGGGCCCTCTAATTCTTACGGGTTTACTTCTACTTTTACTATTGTCCCAATTTCACTTTTAATTTAATGGTTGATGTAGTTTTTTTATTTTTCTTAAAGTTTTTTAACTAATAATATTACACTAAAATAAAATTGGGGCCCCTGATTTTTTTGGGCCAGCCCGCCTTCCCCTAGGCAGGACCCTGGGTATATTGATTTGTAATAATTACAAAAATATATAAAATATTTAATCAATTAATAAGACATAAATAAAAATTTTAAAAACTAAAAATTGGATAAATAATAAAAATAGTTTTTAAATGTACTAATTGTTTTATAAATAAAAAAAAGGGTAGATAAATATTAAATGTTAAACTAATAGAATAAAAGACGATAAAAATTTATTTATATTAATTGTTATGTAAATAAAAAACAAAATGTTTAGTAGTTAATGTGTTGACATTAGAAATTGAAAAGGCCATTTATTTAATGATATGCTTTTATTTTAAATTAATTAATAAAAAAAAATTGAAAATAGTAAATAATATTTCCACCTCTCAAAATACAATATCATATTAGAAATAATAAAACGAAAAACTATTTTTAAAAACTTAAAAATAAACAATGTATAAGCTAGATAGAAAACCTAGAAATAAAAAACTTTTAGATCGTTAAAAACCAAATCTATGAAATTTTTCAACAAAAATATTTTTTCTCAATGTTTAATCAGAAAAAAAAACTTTTCCACTAAGATTTGAGATTTTTTTAGGACGAAGTTATATACACCACAAATTTTCACTACAATAATAGAAAAAATCTTGAAATAATCAAAATTTAACGTACACTACAACAAAAAAGGGTTTATAGGACACTTTTTTGGGACATTTTTCGAGGTCCGTCGTTAAAAAAGGCTAATACGACACATTAGTTCATGTGTCCTATTTGATTTAATCTAATACGACTTTTTATTTTTATGTCTTATTAACATATCTTAGTGTCCTATATTATAGTCTATTAGGACACTTTCTAATGTCTTATTATTTTAGAGTTTTATAGGACACCTTTAAGTGTCATATAATTTTAAAGCTAATAGGACACTTTTAAGTGTCCTATTAGAGACATTAAAATAATATCATCTAATTATATTTATTTAAATTTTAAAGTGTTGTTAAATAAAAATATAATTAAGACATTTTTTAATAGAGATTTAAAAAGCCCAATATCTGATCCATTAATTAACATTGCTTTTAAATACGTTAAAGGAGGTTCTTAAAAGAGTTCAACCTAATTGAAAAGCCCATTGAAAAAAGCCTTTTAACATTGAATCAGAAATCCAATTTTTACGTCCAAAATCGTAAAACCCCTGGTACGGCAATCATAACATTCCTGTTGTTTCTTCAATCAAATTAAGTCGAACGATACCGATTTTGTCGTTGATCTCTTCAATCGATTATCAGGCAAGTCGATCGATTTTATTATTAATGTCTTCAATCGATTTTGTAGTTTATCTCTTCAATCGATTTTATTATTGATATCTTCAATCGATTATCAGATCGATTTTATTGTTGATCTTTTCAATAGATTATCAGGTCATTCGATCCATTTTATTGTTGATCTCTTCAACCGATTCTCAGGCTAGTCGATCGATACTTAACGAGCTCTACTCTCGACATTCACAGCCCGCTCTCACGCTCTGCTCTAGGTTTGTAATAATCACAGATTATGTTATTCAGCTTCTTCTCTAGGAATGGATTATGTTCATGTTCATTAAATGAAATTAAAATTGTAATCGAATAGTAGAATTAATAATATGTTCTTGCTCCCTATTGCCTGTCTGCTTTCCTCCTAGGTCGATTATTGCTGCTGCGTTTTCTAGGTCACAAAATCAGGTGACATTTCTTCTTCCTTGAAGCTTCTTCTCGTGTTCTAGGTGAATGATATGTTGCTTTTTGAACTAGCTTTTCCATTATAATCACATTTTGATACTACTTGTGTTCCATTTAAGGGATTCTTTGTAGCTTTTCTTTCACCCCTTTTACCTTAAAAGATTACCCTTCCTTTCATTTGCAACTTCAGTCACATTGCTTTTCCCAAGATTCCTAGAGAGTGCAATGGGATGAGTTATTATGCAACCCATTTTTATATTATTACGAGTCTACGTCACATAAATATTTTGGGTTTTCTATGTTGTTCATTGGTTAAAGAATGAAACTGTATCTTGGCATGGCTCTTCGGCTTTGCTCTATGTATTAGACAATTCTCGTGGTTGTAAGGATATGCAAGTAGTATATATTCAAGCATTCAGATGCCTATCATGTACATGTGTCCACTAATCTTTATTTCTAATTGATGTGCATTTCAGCATTTCTAAGAGATTTCTGAGTTTTCTAATTAGTATAACTGCTGCAAGCAGATGTTTTCACAACTCCAGCTTTGTTTGTGGTCTTCAACCTAGAATTTTTATAATTAGGATGTGTATTTGCAGGTTCTGAAGTCGTTTCTATCCAAGAATGTTGAAAACCTTATAAAAAAGTGTTGCTAAGAAGTTATATATTGCAACTCTTAGGCAAAAGTTTCTTACTGATGTTTTTCCTCTTCTCTATTTTAGCAACTTCTCAGCTTATTTAAAACTTGTTCATCTGCCTCAAACTAATCCTGAGAGCTCCAATAAACCAAAAATTGCAGTGCTTGAAGAGGCACGATTCACTTATGAGAATTGCATTGATGATCTAAAGTTGCCACATTAAGGTATTGTGCTACATATACCTTAATAGGATCTTGAAGATATGATAATTTCTTAATGTTAAAGAGTTCTTCATTAAACTGTTTGCCTCAAACAAACTGTTTTTAGTTTGAGTTCAATTGTTTCCTTCCGTCTCTGATGAGTTTTTGTGTCAAATGTTTTTTCATCTGACGTCAAATCATATGCTTACGTGGTGTTAGATCTTCTAAGTCATCCTCTGTTGTAGTCTCTGACTCTCTGTAGTGGCTTTCTTGTAACTTTTCCAACCTCTGTATTTCGGTTTTCTCCCTTGTGAATTGGTCATCGTCTTTTATGACCCATTTTGACAACGGTTTTCTCCTAACCCATCATCACTTCCACTGAGCCAACTCAGGCTGCTAAGCCCTTAAGTGAGAAAAGCTTTTCATCTTGTTTGAACCTTTCATCTTTTTTGGGGTTACAATTGTTTTCCACTTAATTGGCTTTTAGCTTTTACAATCAAGGGCACAAACATGGAAAGTAGAAAGTTATAGTTGTGTTTTGGTGTTTGAAAAATTAGCAGTGTTACTAGGATATATATAACATAGACAATCATGTTAGAAAGGGTGTTTTGATATGCATGTGCTTTGATGGCATTGCAGAAGAGAAACTGAAATTAGTAGGGGGAAAAGAAACTTCTTCTGATTTATTATTGTTTAAAGGATGATTTTTGGCAAAAATCGTCAGTTCATTCTAATTTGAAGTATGTTTTGGTTGATGGGAAAGTGGCGTTCTGTTTAAAGGATGATATGCAATTGGCGTTTTCTTCCTATTGCAGGTCACTGTCATCTATAATAAGTTTTTGTAGTAATGCTTTTGGGTTGTTCGTGGCCTAGGTTTGCCCCTGGCAAACTTGGAGGAAATGTTTCTGTTTGTTTATTTGGTGCCATGGATGCTGATAGGTGGTGATGGGTGTATGTTTTGGTTTTTTAATAATATGCATGCTTTTTAAAAAAAAAATCGTCAGTTCATTCTAATTTGAATAGAATGAGTGATGAAGTATTTTTGTTAATGGTGTAGTGGAAGATAATATACTTACATTGGCTATTAGGGGCTTTGGGAGAGATGTGAAAGACCGCATTGTTTTCCGGTGTCGCAGATTTTTTTTGTCTTTGGCCATAGAAGTGTTGTTATGCTTAACTGAATTTTATAAGTTGTGGAGTCTGTTTTGAGTGGGGAATATATATATATATATATATATAGGGTTAGGTTCAAATGTGAACTCAATTTTGGTTGTGAATGTGAGGACGAATCTCAGCCACACATCTTCGGTTATGGTGGACGCGATCACGGAGGATTGACGCGATTCATGGGAGGGTGGAGATTATTAAAGGAGGGGAACCAGGTCAAAACCGCCTTTATTGACCGGATAAGTGGCTTAGATTCGTCCTCACGTTCACAACCAAAAATGAGTTCATATTTGAACTTTCCTCTATATATATATATATATACTAGAAGGGTACTCGCGCAATGCAGCGAGATCCATCTTAATTTTAATGTTTTATTTTATTTTTTGTCTCTATCGATGCTATAATACGATTTTATTAGTTTTGAAGAAAGAGATTTTATTTTTTGTGTACTTTCTTTAATTCAGTTTTTAATTATAATTTAGGTTTAATAATGTTTTTGATTTAATAATATAACTTTTTTATAAATATAATAATTAAGTATCTTGTTAGAGTTGAATGATTATCCTAATTATATGTTAGATTTTTATATTCAAAATTAGATGTTTATCTGTATAGTTAGTTACACGAATTTAAACATGAAGTTTTAACAAGTTGCACCAATGCATGCATGTATAACTTGTATTTTTGAATTTTAAGTAATTATACTGTAAACATTGTACCCATTTATTAATCAACCATAATTGCTTGATCTCATTACAAATAACATACCTGTGTTGCTTGAAACTGCATTTGAAACATAACTTTTTTGCTGTTTTGAGTCTTCCATCTTCCCGATTTGAACATTTTGTTTCTCGTTTTTTTATCTATCTCCTGTTGTTACATTAGGATCCAATGTTCAGATCTCTCCTGATACTATCCTATTCCTAGATGGGTTGTCCTCTTGTAGCCTTGGTATATAGTTGTCATAGATGAAGAACCATAAATGCAAGGTAAGAAGCCTTTTTCTTTATTAGCCTAAAAAAGTTGTAAAACATTGATTCTTGATTCGAATTAAATCAATTACAAGTTGTACTTTAATTAGACAACAAGGTAGGTAGCCATACTAGAATATTGTATTCATGCATGCTAGAGTAACGTTCGAATCCTTAGATCAAACTTTTAGGTTGTATTTTCTTAAAACACAAAAGATGATATATGATCATCTAATTAACCATTTTGGGTTAATTAATAAAGAGTCAAAAATTAGAATGTAGATTTAATATTATAGGAGCATTATTTAAGGGACCAGAAACCACACCCAAAAGCTTAATTATGATCCACTTTGTATAAAGTGATCTAATGACTTTATCCATTTACATTTAGCCATCTAGTTACCACTTTCTTGTTTTCTTTTGTCTTTACGTGTATGTATTATAAATACTCTTTTCTATTAGTAATTAAGTTATCGAGTAAACTACAAATTGGTCCTTCTATTTGTTAGAATTATAACATTGTCTATATCTACATGCAATCTGTATTGAATTATAAGATGGGTAAAAATAAAAGTTTACTTTGTCTCTATCTTCATGCATTTAACTTTGGACGATTCTCCAAATTTGTAGAAAATGTCCTCTCTCTCCTACTTTCTTCTTTGTTCTCCATGCCCTTACAATACAGTTGCCAAAGGGGTGGGCGTTTGGCCTAAATACATAACTGGTTATGGGTTTGATCCTAGGCGTCTCGCTAGTGTTGTCAAAAATATTACTTCTGTAGAATGAACCCTGGCTATTTGTTTGGTTTTCTATTAAGTTTTATTAAGTCTGGTAACAGGTTCAGTTAGACTGAAAATGGTTTTCACGCAATAAGCACTGTCTAACTGGGTAAGGATTGTCTGACTAGGTATCACTAAGCCACTATCAAACAATCATGTATAGTTGACTGAATAAGCTGTGAGTTCCATTAAGCTCATCAAGCTGCTAAGTGCTAACAAACAGACCATAAGTGACATACTAGTGGCTGACTCGGTCAACACCTCAGTCACTTTCTGCATAAAGCTCCCCCTAGAAGCTTATTGAATAAGCCACTACCAAACAGTCATATATAGCTTACCGAATAAGCTATGAGTCCCATTAAGCTCATTAAGATGCTAACAAATTGGCTCTAAGTCGCTTTCATATCATTAAGTCACTACCAAACAATCATGTATAGTTGAGCGAATAAGCTGCGAGTCCCATAATTAAAGCTGCTAACAAATAGGCCCTAAGTGACATACTTCAAGTTACTGCGATCGACAAAAACACAAAAAATTTAGGCAGGAAATTGTTAATCATAATTAAAAGGTTCCACTTGTTTCCTTTACTGAAACTATTCATTCCTTTTCATTTTTATAATGCTTCTAAACAGATTTTTGACATCAGTGCTTTCTAAAGAAAATTCCGAGTTAGTTTGAATCAGATTTTTGCAACTGTTTCCATGATACTGATAAGCCTGTATATTATTAAGAAATAAATTGTTGCTGGACTTTAACTGATGTTCAATTGACAGATATTCCAATACTTGTTGACATATCCAACTTAACTGAACTGTAATATGTATAACCACCAGTACATATATGTAGAGAGACTAAACCAAGTTTTTGGCAACTAGGGTTTTATGGTCTAGTTCATGGCCAATTGCTGCTTTCTCTTCATTTCTATTTCACCCCAATTGCAAAAAGGGTTTGATGGGATCTGGGAGGGTTGTAAATGAGACCTAATAAAAGTTTATATGTAAAGGAATTGCATCAGCAATAAACATTACTGCATTAGTCCAATGTGAATGTATCAAACGGAGGAAATGGATAGAGAATGTTGTATGCTTATTTCTAATAAAAGATGCATGAAAACCAATCACTAACATCTTTTATCCCCTTTTCTTGTTTTTGTTTTTGGATTGTTTCTCACAGTTGAAGACGCAATTGGAGCAACAATCGCGTGGCCCTCTCTTTTTTACTTTGGTAAAAGTAGAATTTTTTAAAACTTGTGAGATTTAGTAAGTGTAGAATAATTTTTAGCATATAACTAAACTCATATATTTGTTCTTTAATTGTAGGTGGTGCATGACGAAATAGGGTCTGTTTTGGCTTAATAGGGTCTGTTTTGCTTAATAGGGTCTGTTTGGCTTAATAGGGTCTGTTTGGCTTAATAGGGTCTGCTTTGGCTTAATAGGGTCTGTTTGGTATGAACTGTTTGGTTAAGCTGTTGTTTTGGCTTAATAGGGTCTGTTTTGGCTTAACATGGTCTGTTTTGGCTTAATAGGGTCTGTTTGGTATGTTGTTGTGTTGGTCTGTTTGGTTAAGCTGTTGTTTTGGCTTAATAGGGTTTGTTTTGGCTTAATAGGGTACAATTCTCTGTTGAAATTTTTGTCTACCAAACAAGAGAAATGATTCTCTGTTACATTTCTCGGTTGAACTACAAACAGAAGAGTCAGTTCCTTTTCTCTAGACCAATTCCCTTTCTCTGCAATTCCATTCTCTGCAATTCCATTATTTGTATCAAACGCACTCTTAATATTCTCTAACATAGAGAAAACATGAAAAAACTCTGCTAAAGCCCCTCTCTCTAAAGGGGCATAAGCACTTTACTCGCTATGCCGAAAAACTTTCGCTCACTTTTTTTATTGAAAAATCAAATGTATATTTTCATCCAAAAAAGCCAAAATTTATGTCAAATGGGAACCATTAACTATTTGTTGACTAAGAATAGTTAAATATTTGATATTGAGAGAGAGAAATGCCAATAAGATTGAATTATTATTATTATTTTATATAAAGTTTTATTTCTAAAACTGTATTGTGGGATGATAAATTAGAGAATATTTTAATAATATAATTTATGTTAAAATCTCTAAAACAGATAATGTATTGGAGTTGAATGTACTTCTTTTTAAAGATTTTTACTTTTGATTCTCTATTTTAGAGAAACTATAAATAACCTATTGGAGATACCGGTTGGAAGAGTTGCAAGTTGTAGAAAAACCTGGCAGTCTATATTATGTTCTTGTTGGATGCAAGGAAAACTATGAACACATAACCATCTCCTACGCATCATTTGCTTCTGTTGTTGATAATAGACGATGTTATGCTTGTAAACCTTGCCCACGAAATGCAACGGTCTTCTTTAGATGGATAAATGTATTTCGGTTATCTATTATATGCATAGTCTTAGTTCACTAGATTTTTGAATGCTAATATGTTATAATGATCCATCAATCCCTTAAGCAAAAAAATCTTTGTTGCCCCTTAAACAAAAAAAAATCATGTAATACTATAAAATACGATTCTTCTATTTTTGCCATGCATAAGTTTGGGCTTATATAATTGACATAAAAACACATTCTTTTTAAACAAAAAGAATTCCATCCATATGGAGACGTCCAAATCATCATTGTTTTTTATTTTATTGTTATTTTGAAAGAGTTGGTATTACATTATCTCCAACAACTTCTTTAAAATGAAGAAAAATGGGGATTTTAAGCTAAAATGGGCTCCACTAACTTCCCCAAACCTATCTCTAAAATGGAAAAAGTAGGAGAGAGAACAATTTTTTCTCCAAATATGAAGAATACCCCAAAAATGATTACCAATTATCACCACCAATAGGAAAATTTAAAAACAAAATATTTGAAGAGAGAAATAATATTTTAATGGATGAAGAGAATATTCTAATATTATAATCAATGTTACCTTCTCTAAAATAGGAATCTATTGGAGACGAATACAAATATTTTTAAAGAATTTAACTTTATGTTCTCTATTTTGGAGAAATTTTGAAGAATCTGTTGGAGATGCTCTTATTTAAAAACTAAAGTAGTTGGATTGGTTATTCGAATGTAACCAATCAAACCCATGTATATCTCTATAACCAAACCTACATAAAAATACTGACCCAAAATAAATTATCGTTTAATAAAAATTAGGGGATCCAAAAAAACCGTCAAACTGATAACAAAATGTTTTTGGTGGTTTGGTTGATTTGACAGTTTTATCTGATCTGAAAAATAGTCAAATCAATCGGTTCAGTTCAGTCTATAGTGTGAATGTTTTTTGAATAATTTAGACCGTGCGAACCGACTGTCAAAACAAATGTGTATTAAATATTAATTATATTTAGTTTTCATGTTATAGACTTAATTTTTATGAAATAAGGTTTTTATTTTTCACATTTTAATTATTCACGTTCTCTAAATTAACAAAATTTTAAATTTCGTCAAAAATTAAAATCCAAAATTTTAAATCGTCCTTCGAGTTACTTAATATTTATGTAAATTCCTAATATTATTTATGAACGTGTTTAACATTTTTTTTAACTTACTCAATGTTTTTTCTTTTAAATTTTGGACATAAATATTTTTTTTTATAATTCAATGTAATATTTATTTAATAAAGATATACGGGTAGAAAGTTATATTTAGCGATACATTATATGTTTTTTGTTTCAATTTAAAAACCTATAATATAGAAAAACTGTCTAAATCAATTAAACCAAACTATCTGATGTTGTTTATCAAACATCTATTCAGGTAAGCATTTATCAGGTTATATGATCTTATAGGATTAATATAATAAGGACCAAAAAATTTATCCGGTAAAAAATAATAACAAAGAGTTTTATTGGGTAAATCAGGACGATGACTCTAACACAATTAGTACATACCGAGTAACTTGTTCTATATAATGTTATTTCTATTCACTAAAATTTTACCTGATAAGTAAACGACAGTGTTGAGTTTTGCCGATTAAAAAAAAAAAAAAAAAACCTACCGTTCTCATAAAAAGACCATACAGAGGTACCGTAGGCCCAGTTTATTTTACCGACTTTCTGATTTTTTCTTCTCTCCCCATAACAGTCTGCTCTCAAATCTCCGACTCTCGATTGTTTGCACTCTGTAACTCTCGAATCTCAGTTTGATTTCAAGAGACACCTCTCGATTTGTCCAAGGTGTTCAAGCTCAACCATTCGATTCGAAGAACCCTAAATTGCTACACTCGATTTGATTCATTCATCAAGTGATTAGCAGATTACCTGAGGTACCAGAGTTTAATTATTGGTTGGTTCTCGTAATCTATTTGATTAGTTTAGTGATTCACTGACTTTTGGTTGGGTTTTGGAATATCCGAATCTGGGCAGTGGCAAGTGAGCAACAATTTTCAAGTTTTCATATTTCATTGGTATTGAGTCACTTAAGTTATATTAATTTGCGATTGAGTATTTGAGTTATTGAATTGCTTATGAATTTATGATGGCACAATCGCACTCAAGTCGAAATTGGTTTTGCTTATGAAATATGCATATTATATATGGTTCATGCTTCTTTAATATATGTTTATATATATGGTTCATGCTTCTTTAATATATGTTTATATATATGGTTCATGCTTCTTTAATATATGTTTATTTATTTGACTTCCATTTTCATTTTGAATAGCCGAAACTAGTTTGTTTATCGGACTTCCATTTGGTTGATAGGCTAAGGTTTTGAAATTGGATAATTGTTTTGTTGGTGTTAATGTGTTATGTTAACTTTCATAGCTTCATTAGTTCATAATCATATATTGTTGGTTGTCATATCTGCGGTCTAAAATGAGCCAAGAAAGATGGAACGTGTTGGCAATTTTATATTGAAAGTAAGCTTGTAGCAAATGTTGAGTATGATAAGGGAATTATTGCTATTTTATGTTTAGTTATTCGGGGTTTTGGTTTATCTCCTATCCATTGTATCATTTTTGTTGTGTTTAATTAAAATTAGCATTGGGATGAGCCATCTAGCTTGATTAGGTTTCAATCCCCTTAAAATAAATTAATAATATATTTTGTCTGTTTTTCTTTATATATTAGGGGTATTTTTTTGGCTTCCGCCCCGGGCATCCAAAATCTGAGTGCCGGCCTTGAAGAAGAGCCACCATCAATGACGAAAGCTAGTGGTGGTGCTGATATTATGAATGAGTTCCTTAATTTGGGGATCTCAAAGGTTCCAGAAGCAGATGAAGGTAGCTTGCAGATCACTTGCTTCTCTGAAGTCTTCAATGACATTTCCCTTAATTTTCAGATCATTCGTCTTCCGAAACAGGTTTTTTCCTAATCAATTTGTTACTCTTTGCTTGATTCTGTTTTTTAGATATTCATTGACAAATATGAGATTGATACTGGAATATTGTAAACCCAAATCAATTTCATCGAGTTTTTGTAGTTTGTATGGTGATTACAGTGTGTAAAATAGGTAATTATAAGTTAAAAGTTGCAACACTTTCTGAAAGTATACACCTTATATTCTTCATGGGACATCCATGATTGAAATTGTTGCAATTTTTTTATGGGAATGATGGATTGTACTTATACTTCTTCTTTTTCCTTTTTATAAGTTTTGATTTTGGTGTCTAAACGTATTTGACTATTTGTTACTGCAATGTATGTGATATTGTTAAGGTAATTATAATCTTGGATGGTGTTTTGTGAAGGAGATGGATTTTGGGTTTCCTGAGTGGAATTGTTAACTTCATGGTTATGTTTTTCATTTTTGTTACATTTGCGTTAATAGTTAGCCAAATGAAGGCCTATAATTATTTTGGAATCTGTTGAGAAAGCTCGATGTGAGCCAACCCTTACTAGGGTATGTGTTTTTGAAGTCTGTTCCATAAAAAAAGTTTTTATTCTTAATTAATTGTTTCCGATTCACCGGATCTTACCTCTTTCGAAAAAAGTCGGGGGTTCGAATCCCTCCTCGCCCACAACCGGCCCAAAAGGGAAGGACTGAAAAAACTCATATAAGCAAAAAATCTCAAATATCCGTGATTTTCATTTCTTTGGACTCCGCAAGAATTTGTCGATATTTCCAATTCAATCATCTTGTTCCTAGATGTTCTATAGGAATAAATTGTCATTTCGTTCCTCCACAGAGAACCATTTATTCTAAGTCACAAGATAAGAAGAATTTTCACTTGAGCACAATGAGTTAATTAATAAAAACTAATAGAAGTTGGTTTGTAGATTTCACTAGAACAGGATGAAACTATAGGATCCAATCAAGCAAGCACAACGTGATGGATGGTAATTCAACTCATTTTACATCTCTCTGCTTCTGCTGTAATACCAACTATCAATGACGGATTCTCAAGTAAATTAGTGATTGTTATTCATTTTATGGCCATAGTTGTTTGTTATACCCATAGTTGTTAAAAGAGCACCTGAGGCGCGCCTAGGCTCCGAGGCTCAAGGTCTTGGGCTTTTTTCAAGTCGAGACTTGGCATATTCACGAGGCTCACAAAGGCACTGTGCCTTGGCTGAGGCCTCTTGTGGGCCTAGGCGCGCCTCATAAAGATTTATTCTTAAGTACCTAGTTAAACCCTAAGATTAAATAAGTTTTCTCATCTTCTCATCTCCTAGACTTCTTAAAAAATAGTTATTATATAGATGATATAAGTCAAACCATAATATTAAGTATCCAGTCCTTAGAACTTCAAGCCTCCTTCGATATAAATATCCAGACCTTATTTAAACCATTCTGCATCTATCAAAGCACTGTTGGTTGTTGCATTGGAGGCTTGTACTTGTTGCATATTTGAGTTGTGTGTAATTGTGTGTCTATATATATATATATTTATATATTGATAAGATGCGCCTTTCATTCATGAGGCGCACGCCTCATGTCTGCGCCTAGTCCCCGGGACCCTTTTGCGCCTATGTGCGCCTTGAGCCTTTAACAACTTTGGTTATACCCTAGGTAGGGGTCAAATAGTCAAATATGGTAGGCTAAGGTATAAGTGCCTAATGCACTGGTACAAGTAGTTAATGCACGAGTTGTACTTAGTAGCGTAGTATAAATTGGGGGGGGGGGGGTTGTTGCGGTTTTTTGATCAGTTTAATGTGTTTTGGACAAGAGCCTTGGGATACATCACACAGTCTTGAAGTGCCTGGAAATCCAATGTAACCGTTCAATTTTTGATCCAATTGCATATTGATTTAATTGTGCGTTCATTAGATCATCGAGGGTGTATTATTGTTAAAAGGGCGCGTGAGCCACACCTAGGCTCTGAGGCGCATAAGGCTCAAGGTTTTGGGCCTTTTTGAAGTCGAGTTGAGGCGTATTTGTGAGGCTCACTAAGGCGTTGCACCTTTTTGGCCTAGGCGTGCCTCATAAAGATTTACTAAATACCCGGTCAAACCCTAATATTAAATAAGTTTTCTCATCTCCTAGACTTCTTAAAGATGGAGTTATTAATAGATGAGATAAGTGACACCCTAAAATTATATACCCCGTCCTTAGAACTTAAATCCTCCTCTATAAATAGTTAAATACCGAGACCATAAAACTTCTCCCTCACGACTCATGCTTTAAACCCTTCTCCCTTTGTCGAAGTACTACTGTGTGTGTGTG
Organism: Silybum marianum; assembly: GCA_036898165.1. Lineage (NCBI taxonomy): Eukaryota > Viridiplantae > Streptophyta > Magnoliopsida > Asterales > Asteraceae > Silybum > Silybum marianum. Next base: position 22,349,516 of record CM072543.1, read on the forward strand.
TGTGTGTGTGTATATATATTGATAAGACGCGCCTCGCATTCCTGAGGCCATACTTCAGCCCCAGGCCCCCGGACCCCTTTGAGTCTTTAACAACTTTGCTTATGGCCCTCCATCTTACAAATCTATGTCCACCAGAGTTACAGCTGAGTTTCACTAGAAAGAATCATAGAAAGATCGACAACAAAAACCAAACCAAACCAAACGAGCCTAGTATATTCCACCTGAGTGGAGGTAAGATATATGGATACCTGACCTCTACCTCAAAGAGTAGAGCGAGTGAAGACCCTCGGATTGTGAAAAGTGCGTGAATGAGAGAAATTTTAACATCTAAAGAAGGTCATTACTAGTGACCAAACAAAGCTAACATTATTATTCCTAGAGGTCAAGGGTTCAAGCCTCACCAAAGGTGAGGAGTGTGTGGGAGTTTTGACATATGTAAATTAGTAAATATATATTTAAAAAACATTAAATGATTGATTATTTACCATAGCAAGAGTGAAATAGTCGCGAATAACAGGAAGGAGAAAAATCCATTTGAAAGACATGCATAGGTATGGAGAAGTATGGAAATCACCAAGAGGAGTTCATGTATATATAGGCAACAATGTGGCATTTCTCAGTTAGTTTTTTAATGAGAAGTTTAAGATATAAATGTATTTTTGGATAATGCACTATCTGGGAATAATTTTAAGGCTTCATGTAATTTTGTTTATATTACATTTTTAATTGCTTTGCTCATGTGCCAATATTTCTTGTAGATATATGCATGGATTGGTTGCAACTCTGCCAAATTTGGACATTTATATGCTGCTGCAACCACAAGACCAGTAAGTATTCACTTGTGAATATGTCATCTTCTGCCACTCATAAGAATTTGAGTGATAACTACTAATATATACAATATAATTAATTGTATGTATATCTCTGCAGAACAACGTAGTTAGTGTAAGCTCGCTTCTTGGTGGTACCTCTGATAATACAGGGTCTGGTATTGCCCGTAGAATAGGTAAGCGTAACCTATCTTATTATCGAAAAAACCTTATTTGGTAAGCCATAAGCTATGTTTTTGAAAAGCTAATTTAGATAGCTTATTGGGGATATTTTTAAACCAATTATAGACCTTATGTATTTTACATAAATGCTATATTTTTCTTTTAGGTAATTTTTACATTTTGACATACTCGTACATACTTTGGCAACTAGTTTTTACCAAGGCTATGTTTGGCAAAAATAAGCTAGCTTATAAGGTAGCTTATTTTCAGTGTACACGTTTGGCAAACCATAAACTAGTTTATAAGTTAGCTTATTAACACGCTACTCGGAGTAGCGTTTTGGGAGCTTGTCATTTTTTGCAATTACAACCCTCATTAATATTAATTATTAGTTATTATTTTTATTTTTTAATATGTTCTTTTTGGTCATTTTACAACGCTAGTTTTGCCAAGTATGATTTGTTCATCAACTAGCTTATTAGCTACCCGCTAGCTTATCAGCTAGTTTGCCAAACATAACCCAAATGTAACTAGGTTATTCGCTAACACCTAGCTTATCAACCAACGGTTGGTTTAAACATTTAGCATCATTAAATGCATTTATTTAGTTGGTGGCCTGATATGCAACATTTTTCGTAGTTATGAAGACTGGACTTCCTGTAATGTTGGCATGCAACATTCCTAAAGACAGTCCCATACTTGAGGTTCTCTCTCTCTCTCTCTCTCTCTCTCTCTCTCTCTCTCTCTTTCTCTCTCTCTTTCTCTCTCTTTTTCTTCCTTAGGGCCGATTTATTAACGGCTTAATGAGCTTAATGGGACTGATAGCTTATTCGCTATACATGACTCTTTGGTAGTGACTTAGGGCCTGTTTTCTAGTATCTTAATGAGCTTAATGGGACTCCCAGCTTATTCGGTCAGCTATACATGACTGTTTGGTAGTGTCTTAACGATATAGAAAGTGGCTTAATCAGTAAGCTTTCAGTGGGGAGCTTTATGCAAAAGGCCAAGTTTTTTCCAAAGCTGCCCCTCCCAATTAAAAAACACGCTCCTTTTATCTATTATGAAAAAACCCTCCCAAACAAAAACCTTCACAATCTATACAAACAGATTAAACCACTTTATCCAACCAAACAGCCCCGGAAGTGGCTTATTCAGTAAGCTACTAGGGAGGAGCTTTTATGCAAAAGGCCTAGTTTTTCCATACCTACCCCTCCCAATTAAAACAACAGGCTCTTTCCATCTATGAAAAAACCCTTCCTAACAAAAATCCTCCCGATTCATAAAGACAGATTAATCCACACAGCCAGCTTTATCCATACAGGACTTAATGGAAAACCAACAAAACAGCCCCTTAAGACACAAATTCAGCTATTTTCGGTAATCATAATTTCTCTCTCTGATCCTAAATCATATCTTGTTGCGGTTATAGGCAGAAGCAGAAAAGAAGCTGATTCAGAAGCTAATTTCTCTAGGTTACACAAAGTCCAAAAAACATCAAGAATCATCTTGATTGCAGATTGATGGCGTGGATATTGGCAGGAATTGATTGAAACTTTAGCATGGGCTCATGAACGCACACCTTTGGCCAATTTGATTCGTTGGAGAGATAAACCGGTGGCACTCAACACATGTACTCTTTACCCGCTTATTATAGCACAAGATTTTACTACTCAAGCTGCGTTTTTTCTTCTTTCCCTTTTTCTTTTCCTTTTTGGGTGAATGGATTTTTTTTTATTAGAAATACTTGTTTGAATTGTATAAGTTACAAACTTAATATGATTGAGAAGCTCACCAATTCTAGAAATATTTCAAATGGTTAATTGAGAATGGAGGAGAGATGGAGCATTTTGCCAATGGTAACCTATAAGTCTTTTATCCTAGAAGTCACTACCATCAATTTGTTAGATTTTATACTTGGTTATGTCATTTTTTTTTGAAAGGGTTTCCCACGCCATGTCTGAACTAATCCCGGGAAATTATGACTGTAAGAAATCATCTCTGGTAAACTCAGTGGCCACAATTGTTGTGTACGCCTTGAATCGAACACTGACCAGATGGGGTATTCCACTACATCCCATAGGGCCTCAGCCACTTGCCACAACCCTTGTGGTTGGTTATGGCATTTTGGTGTACATTCAAGTGTGGTTTTTTTAATGTGATTCTGTCTTGAGAACCTATATCTCCGATGGATTCTCTACATCTATATTTTTACTAATGTAGGATCCAAAGTAAAAAACGGGCACTCTGGTGCGGTCCTTAATCCCTGTATTGGCTCTCTACCCTAATTAACATTATCTGTGTAAACCACAAGGGCTGTGGCTTACTCTTTAAGGCCCTAGGGGATGGGATAGTCTGTCTAGAGTCCTATTCCAGGCGTACACAACAATTGTGGCCACTGAGTTTATGGGCTGATGTCTTGCAGCCATAATTTGCCGGGATTAGTTTATTAGGGGCTGATGTCTTGCAGCCATAATTTGCCGGGATTAGTCTAAACATAGCTTGGGACACCCTTCCAGAATATTATATGTGTAACTAATAATGTGAAGACCATGGTGAAGTTAGTATATTATACTAAAAACAATCCCTATACTAATTTTTATGCAAGTTACTCACTACATTAATTCAATTTCCTGTTTACCAAATACTCACCAGCGAAGGTTACCACCTGTATTTACTTTATCGGGTGGCATTCTCAGCCATCAAAGTGGATTGTTGGTAATTGTGTTTTATCTGATAAGAATCTTTTCCCTCACTGGGTAGGATTTTTAGTCCTTGCTGTGCTCTTTCCGGGTAAGATTCTCGGTACTTGTCATGCACACTTAATAAGATGACACCCGATAAGAGCTTATCAAGTATTTGATAAATGGTTCTTAAATGTGGGGAGTATGATTTGAAATGTTGTAAGACCCGCAAACTTGTAATGTTAGTTCTAAGTGTTGCGAGATTGAGAGATGAAATTTATTTAATTAAATTTATTTAATTAAAGAAATAATGACATTTTTAGTAATTTATCAGAAGTAAGAAAAGAGCCATTGAAAACAATACATTGAAATTTTTTAACTTGCCTTTATGGAACTGATCTCCATAACGGGTCTATAAAGCCTAGTGTAGAACTGTAGATCCCATTTCAAATTATTTCAGTTAAGTGGTTGGGCATAACCCGTTCTACCTGGTTAAGTTTGATCCTTTTTAACTGATTATTGGTTGGGCTTGATTCAGCTAACTTGTACACAAGGACCATATTAGAACTGTTAAAGCATCTCCAACAAATTCCCTAAATTCTTTTTAAAATGAAGAATCAAAAGACAAAATCTCCAAAAAAATTACATTCATCTCCAACAAATTCCTCATTTTGGAGAATCCAATATTGATTATAATGTTAAAATATTGTATCATATATTAAAATATTATTTATCTCTTTAAATATTTATTTTTCAAAGTTTTCAATTGGTCATCTTATTTAGTAATCATTTTTGGAGTGAACTTCATATTTGGAGGAAAAAAACACTCTTTCTCCTATTTTTTCCATTTTAGAGATGATTATCGGGAAACTATTGAAACAAAATACTTGCTCAAAGTCCTCATTTTCTCCATTTTATGGAGATGCTCTTAGTCCCTACAAGTTACTGCAATTTAAAACTGAACCGGTTAACATATTGGTTAAAGTTTGAATGGTTAAGGACCGGTCCATTGGCCAATTTTAATTTAATTTCTTGGTTCCTACGTGACAAAGTTTGATTGGTCAACGAAATTACTGTTTTTTTAATACTTTTTTGTACGTTTGTCTATGTCTATGACCGTTATTCTCAACATTAATATAGAAGCGGTTATGATTCCCTAATTTTGAGAGAAAACAATTTTTCTCAAAATTGGGACTTAAATTTAAGATTATCCTCTAATGGATTACGTCATATCTAGACATATTTGAATCGAAATATCACTTACAAATTATTTTCTCACTTTACTCACGATTCACCCATTGGCGGATGTAGCTGCAAAAAGGTGGGGGGGGGGGGGTCCCTTTCCCCGGGTAAATTGTTTAAAAAAAATTTATCTAAGCTAAAATATATTAAAAATACTAAATTTAGATTTAGTTCCCTCCAGTAAAAAATTTCAAGAGACACCGTCTTGCTGGTGATTGATAAAAACACTAAAGAAATTTTTTGAAATCAATAAAAAAAACCGTAAAAGTCCTTCGAAATCGACAAAAACACTAAGAAAATCCTTCAAAATCGGCAAAAACACTAAGAAAAACTCTTGAAATCAACTAAAAAACTTTAAAAATTTCCCAAAACATATAGGGTGATTTTAAACACCTTTAGTCTATCTTAATAGGACACCAGTTGATAAAAATCCTGGTACCAAAGAATGTTGGGACCATAGGGTCAAAGTAGTTTCTTTAATCCAAAAAAACGTTACTTTTTGTATCTTTAGTAGTTTGTTTTTATGCAAGAATCATTCCTTCCTGCAGGCATTTTATGCACACTTTTCTTCCTTTTTCCGTTAATCCTTGTATACTATATGCATTCAGTCATTCTCTGCCTCCGAATCTTGCAACGCTACTCGCTTTCGTTACCTTTTGTGTAAAAACTAGTATACATATTGCTCTATATCAACTTGTGAGCTATTAGGACCATAACTAGAGCGTGTTTGTTAGCAGCTAAATGAGCTTAATAAGACTCACTTGCTTATTTGGCCAGCTATACATGATTGTGTAGTAGTGGCTTAATCAATAAGCTTCTAGAAGCTAGGGTAACTTTATGCAGAAAACCAATTTTTTTTTCCCAAACATGTCTCTCTCAATTAAAAAACATGGTTCTTCCATCTATGAAAAACCCCTCTCGTAAAAATCTTGCCAATTTATACCGACAATTTAATCCAGACAGACAACTTTATCCGTACAAGACTAAGGGGTTGTTTGGTTGGTTTTCCATTAAGTCATGTATGGATAAAGTTGTATGTGTGAATTAACCTGTCTGTATAGATTGGAAAGGTTTTTGTTTGGATGGGTTTTTTCATAGATGCAATGAGCATGTTTTTTAATTGAGAAGGACAAGTTTGAAAAAACTTGGCTTTGTGCATAAAGCTCCTCCCTAGAAGCTTACTGAATAACCCACCTTCTATATCATTAAGCCACGACCAAACAGTCATGTATAGTTAACCGAATAAGCTGCGAGTCTCATTAAGCTGCTAACAAGTAGACCCTTAATGGAAAATAAGACAAATTGCCCCTTGGTGATGTAGGATCTAGAAACCGGCTCGGTTTTATGAAATGTTTTAAAGCCTAAAAGTCAAGGACAAAAGTGGTGCAGCCTTGAGATGGGCAAATCGGTTGGGCCCTTAACCAGGTGACTCGGGTCTGGTAACCGGTCCTCAGTAATCGGTCAACCTAACCGGTTAATTTTTTGGACTTTTAGACTGGTCAACCTGGATTAAGTCGATCGGATGGCTTAACTGCAGCCCCTCTCCTATGAAGATGTTGGTGGACTTCATGATCAGTAAACTCAGGTTAGGGCATTACAACAAGGTGCCTAGAATGGTTAAGCGACTTAATAAAAGACTTTATAGGCTTAAGTTTATAGGAACAAGCCAAAAAGAATCTTATTTAAAAGTGTTACAATAGGTTTCTAGGATGTTTTTGGACGTTTTAGCAAGTTTTTTCAAGAAGATTTTAAAATAAAATGTTGTATTAGCTATTTTATACGACACTATTTGAAAATGTGTCTTATAAACATAAGTGTCTTATAAAAATATGGGTTTATAAGACACTTCTCAAAAGTGTCCTGCAAAATAACTAATACAACATTTTATGTTAGAAGCTTCCAAAAAAACTTGTCAAAACGTCTTATAAACCTATTAGAACACTTTTAGATATGAAGCATTATAGTTTAGTCCTATAAATTTAAGTTCAATAAAGTAATCTATTAAGACGTTTAGATATTTTAGGCGTCCTATAAAGCTAATTTTGTTATAGTGTGGTACTTTGGTGGGAATGAAAAAAGAACATGGAAAGGGTCTTCTATGCATATTGTTTGACACCATTTAAGTTCATTTTTGTAATTACTACAAAATCATAAATCATATGATCTATGTGCACATGTAATCGGGGGGCGAACCCATTTTTTTTTCAAACAGTGGCATCATTTAATTATAAGAAACAAATATAGAGATATTTTTTACAAAATCATCGTTGGTCTGCTGATTAGTTCATTCTTTTTCATATGTGAGGTCATGTGTTCAAATCTTTTGTTGTAAAAAAAATTCGTTTATATAATAGATCTAAAATTAAAAGTTAAAAACTAAGAAAATGACACTAAGATGATTCAAACTTGGTTCTGGGTGGAAAAAAAAGCTTTGCAAACCAACTCTACCACAGAAAACCTGTGTTCTTATTGTAGTTTATATAAGGTAATACAGTATACAAGACTCTACGTCTGTATGGGATATACTGGGTTTGTTTGGTTTACAAAATGGTTGTGTTTCTTGATGTCATAAGTGGCTGTGTTTCTGCAAGCCAAGCCATTATATGTCATCATGATTGAACATTATATATATGTGTGTGTATATATATATGTGAGTGTGTGTGTGTTTTTGCAGAGATGGGACTCAAAGTAGTGTTTCTTGCCATTGAACATACTTCTACTGCTTATTCCAATCTCCCCAACATTTTGGTTCCACATCATTATGGGTTTTCTTTCATCTTGTGGGGCCATTGTGTGTGTTTTGCAGCAAGTGAATGAGACCCACAAAATGAAACTGCAGAGGCTTATTCACAAGTGAATAGTACTTTGTAGACAATGGATGAATATGGTCTGCAAACCTGTGCATAGTTGTTTCATGCTTCTGGACTCACAAACCTTTGACCAAATGTACTCAGGGTCCATGCCATGGAATGAATCCCAACAAAGTGTAAAATAAAAGCAAATGCAAATGCTTTTGCTTTTGCTTTTTTCTTGGGAGTGGTCTAAACTAAAGCAACATCAGCCAGCTCTCTTTCAAAATTAATGCAAATATTCATTTTAATATATAATAATCATAAGTATTTTCATGCACAAACCAAAAATGGCTGCCCAAGAGATCTCTTCCCTCTACTATAATAATATTATAAAAATAAACAAAAACAACTACATGTTAATATTTATATCAGAAGAATGAAATTGGGTTTATAGAATGCCTAAAATGTTTAAGTGTTTTAATATAATATTTTATAGGACTTAAGTTTACAAAGGCAAACCGTAAAATACCATCCTATGTAAGTGTTACCATAGGTTTATAGGATGTTTTTAGGTGTTTTAACAAATTTTATCAGACGTTTTTAAATAAAGTGTCTTATTAACTATTTTCTAGAACACTTTTGAAAAGTATCTTATGAACCCATTGTTTTATAAAACACTTTTTTAATTAGCGTCGTATAAAATAACTAATACAACATTTTATGTTAAATACTATTAAAAAAACTTGTTAAAACGCCTAAAAACGTCCTATAATGCTATTGTAACACTTTTAGATAGAATTTTTTTTGTATGGCTCTATAAAAATAAGTCTTATAAAACATTTTATTAGGACGTTTAGACATTTTAGGCATCCTATAAGCCTAATGTCGTCGTAGTGTATACTATATCTATATGGGTTAGAATTGACAACTTTGTTCATGTTTAGCTTAATTGTTTAGGTTTTGAGTCTGTTCTCCATCGATTACGTTCAAGTCTGATCAAGATTATTGGAGGGTTTCATGTTGTTAAGTTCAATCTTCACGATATTGTGCACAAACTGATCTAGACATACACAGTTATTAAAAGAAAACCTTATGTGGTGGGGGCAAATTGGTAATTATTGAGTATGAAGATAGGGAGGGAGAATGATAAGGGTATATTTGCAGTGGAGAAGTGCATCTTCTTTATCAAAAAAACATAGCTTTTACTTTACCTCATAAAGTTAAAGATGATCCAAAATCCAATAAGTACACAAAAAATAAATATAAAGATCTAGTAGGACTAGGACTATATATATGTTTTGAGTTTTAATATAAATTGAACGTATTAAAATTAATAGTTTTGATTTAGTTTTTATTTAAATTAACAAGTTTTTTTCTCAATCATTATATAAAGTTTAAAATTTCATATTTTGTTGATTATATTTATTTTAACCGGTAACCTACTGATCTTATAATATTTTATAACATGATGAATATTTATTTACGAAAGGATTATGATTTATGTGATGTTAAACTTGTCATCTACATTATCAAACAGTACAAGATTAGTAGCCAGATAAGTGTTCAAAAGGATAGGATTAAAAAGGATATTTGGAAATTTTGTTACATAATTAAGTCAGATTTTGATGTATTTTGTTCTATAAGTGACAATGGTCCTATATACCCATTTTTTGGAAAAAAAAATCTTTTGTATTTCTATATTTGAGAGGAAAAATAATTATTCAATTCAATAAAAACTAAATAAGTGACAAGGTCCTATAAACTAAATAAAAAACAAACTAAGTCAGATTTGGAGAATTTTTCTCGACTGACACTTTGAGAATTCTCCTATATACCAATTTTTTTCAATAAGACGTCATTTTAAATAATATAGTATAAAATAATTAACATGACATTTTATTTTAAAACCTTCCTAAAAACTTGTTAAAAGGATAAAAACGTCCTATAAATCTATTGTAACACTTTTAAAAACATCCTATAAATCTATTGTGACACTTTTAAATATAACACTTACATGTTTGGTAATAAAAACTTAGTTGTTTTAAACTTAAGTCCTATAAAATATTCTATTAAGACGATTAAACGTTCTATAAAGCTAATTTTGTTACAGTGGAATTAATCATACACAATACACTGAGGGTGTTTGATTGGTTTTCCATCAACTCTTTATGGATTAATCTGTCTATATACGTTGAGAATTTTTTTGTTTTGCAGGATTTTTTTATAGATGGAAGAAGCATGTTTTTTTAACTTGAGATGAACAGGTTTGAAAAATATTTGACTTTCTGCATAAAATCCCCTTAGAAGTTCACTCAATTAGCATTTTCTATATTATTAAATCAATAACAAACAATCATATAACCGACCGAATAAGCTATGACTCTTTATAATCGTATTTGAATGATACCCAAAATGGTGAATCATATATCATCACTTTACTTACATGCATTTCTGACAATAATATCAAGATTTCTTCAAACACTTTGAAAGCATGCCAATATAAGAAGGCAGATGTTGCTATCATCATTCAGACATCAGTCTTAATGCTACTTAACAACAGCTTCCATCACCAAACAACACATATACCTCCTGAAAAAAACACTTAAAACCCTTCATTTCATTTGATCATTATGCAAACCAAAATGAAGCTACCATTTCTCATCACTTTTCTCTTCTTCATCACTTGTTGCAATTCCATCAACTTCCATTTCAACTCACTTAAAAAACAAGCTTCCATTCTTGTTTCTTTGAAACAATCTTTTGGAGTTTCAAATCACCCTTTTTTAGATGGATGGAATCAGTTATATTACACTTCTTTATGTTCAAATTGGAGTGGTATCACTTGTGATAATAACACTTTTTCCATAATCTCTCTCGATTTATCGAATTTAAACCTTTCCGGTACTCTCTCACCGGCGATAACTCAACTCCGATCACTACAAAACGTATCTCTCGCCGGAAACGGCTTTTCCGGTCCATTCCCGAAAAGGGTTCATGAGTTATCGAACCTTCGGGTTCTTAACATTTCGAACAACATGTTTGAAGGTGGTCTCGAGTTTGATTTCGGATTGTTAAAGAAACTTCAAGTTCTTGATGCTTATAACAACAACTTTACGGGTTTGCTTCCTGTTGGTGTCTCTAGATTAAGCCGTCTGAATCACTTGAACCTCGGCGGTAACTACTTTTCCGGCGAAATTCCGGCGGATTACGGTGGTTTATCGCGGCTGAGTTTTCTTCATCTTGGCGGAAACGATTTGCGTGGTTTCCTACCTCGAGAACTCGGGAATCTCACCGATCTGACGGAGCTTCTTCTCGGATATTTCAATCAGTTTGATGGCGGAATACCGGTGGAGATTTGTAAGTTAGTTAAGTTGGTTCATCTTGATCTATCGAATTGTGGATTAGAGGGTAAGATTCCAAATGAAATAGGAAACTTAACCAATTTAGATACACTTTTCTTGCAAACAAATAGGTTGGTGGGTTTGATTCCTTCTGAGTTGAAAAAGTTAGTTAACTTAAAATATCTTGATCTTTCAAACAATCAGATCGCCGGCGAAGTTCCACCGGAGTTATCTTCTTTGAAAGAATTGAAAATCTTGAATCTTTTTATTAACAAATTGCATGGAGATATCTCCATGTTTGTTGCTGAGCTTCCAAAGCTGGAAGTGCTTAATCTTTGGGATAATAACTTCACTGGAATCATTCCTCAGATGTTGGGAGAGAATGCTGAATTGAAACAGCTCGATCTTTCCAGTAATAAGCTCACCGGAATGATCCCAAAGTCTTTATGCTTTGGACGGAAGTTGGAAACTTTGATTTTGTTCAACAATTTTCTTTTCGGAAGTTTACCAGATGATCTTGGAAAATGCAGGTCGTTGAAAAGAGTTCGATTGGGACAGAATTATCTGAGTGGATCGTTGCCAAATGGGTTTTTATTCTTGCCGGAATTATCGTTGGTTGAGTTACAGAATAACTATTTGGCTGGATCGTTAAGCTCTAATGGCGTTAATGGCGTTAATGGCAGATTGGTTCAGTTGAATCTTTCAAACAATCGGTTAACGGGTGTTCTTCCTTCTTCTATTGGTAACTTCTCTGAGATCAAGATTCTTCTTTTGAATGGTAACAAGTTTTCCGGTGGAATCCCACCGGAAATCGGAGGTTTGAAGAGTGTTTTGAAGATGGATTTGAGTAGAAACGGTTTTTCCGGCGGAATCCCACCGGAGATTTCGTATTGTTCGTCGCTTACTTATTTAGATCTCAGTCGAAACCATCTTACCGGTCCGATACCGTCTGAAATCTCTCAGCTTCATATCCTGAATTATCTGAATGTCTCATGGAACCGTCTGAATCAAAACTTACCCGATCAATTCGGTTCGATGAAAAGCCTTACGTCAGCCGATTTCTCCTACAACAACTTCTCGGGTTCGATACCGGAAACCGGCCAATATTCCATTTTCAAATCGGGTTCCTACGAAGGTAACCCGAACCTCTGCCAACCCGACTCGAACCACCCATGCAACAACTCGTCTTCCGGTTCGAACCCACAAACCGACGGTCGACTTAATAACAAACCCACAAAAGTTCCCGCGAGATATAAGCTCGTTTTCGCTTTAGGACTTTTAGTTTGTTCACTAGCGTTCGTTATATTGGCGGTTATCAAAACCCGAAAAATGCGAACAAACCCTAATTGTAAATCAACGTGGAAGCTAACGGCATTTCAAAAACTCGAGTTTGGTAGTGACGATATTTTGGAATGTTTGAAAGATAATAACATTATCGGGCAAGGTGGGGCCGGCGTTGTTTATGGTGGAACGATGCCAAACGGAGAGCAAGTGGCGATCAAAAAGTTAGGAACGAATAAAGGAAATAATTATAACGGTTGTTCACACGATAGTGGTTTATCGGCGGAGATCCAAACGCTTGGAAGGATTAGGCATCGGTATATAGTTCGATTAATGGCACTTTGTTCGAATAAAGAGACCAATTTGTTGGTTTATGAGTATATGCCGAATGGTAGTTTAGGTGAACTTCTTCACGGAAAGAAAGGCGGGTGTGTGCTTAAATGGGACACGAGGCTTAAAATCGCTATCGAAGCTGCAACGGGTCTTTGTTATTTGCACCACGATTGTTCGCCTCTTATTATTCATCGAGACGTTAAGTCCAACAACATTTTACTTAGTTCCGATTTCGAAGCACATGTAGCGGATTTCGGGCTCGCGAAATTCTTGCAAGAAGATGGAGCGTCGGAGTGCATGTCCGCTATCGCTGGCTCATATGGCTATATTGCTCCAGGTACTTGTTACACTACTAGAAAATTGAGTATTTTCAACGAAAATTTTCAACGGAAAATGTCGTTGAAAATTCTCTATGAATTTTAAAGTGATTATTGACAAAACATAAATTTTCTACGAATTTTCAACGAATTTCCGTTGAAAATCTCTCACAAAATGCATTTTCAACCAAAACCTTTTTGACGAGACATTCCGTTGAAAATTTTTTTGGTTGAAAATGCATATATGTTTGTGAGAGATTTTCAACGGAAATTCGTTGAAAATTCGTAGAAAATTTATGTTCTGTCAATAATCCTCTAAAATTCGTAGAAAATTTTCAACGACATTTTCCGTTGAAAATTAATTTCCGTTGAAAATATTCAATTTTCTAGTAGTGTTAACCGTTTTATACTACAAAACAAATGACTTTTACCCATCAAAATTACCTAGGGAAACTTTCATCGGTGATTACTCGTGGATCACCTAGAAAATATCAATAGCTCGGTAAAATCCGATGTTTTCCGATAAAATACCAATGGATCACCAAGAGAATCTTTGGGTAATCTGTCACTAATTTGATTACCCACCAGCAATTTACCCACAAACTTTTGTGACGGGTTTGCGAGGAATCACCCTTTAGCGAAAAGTCCGTAAGCAAAAGTTTTTCGTTTAGTAGTGTTAATATGTTAAATGATCTAATGAGTTCTATTGACGAAGTTGGTCAACGTAATAAGACAAAAACATATAAAGTGTGTTGTAAAAAAGTTAATAGGACGAATTATTTTTTGTGCTCTATTAGGTTGCCTAACTTCTTCAATAGAATTTGTTTGGTTGTCTAACTTCATCTTAACAATATACTGTAACGTTTTTAGATAGATGTGCAGTTGTAGTCCTAAACACTTAAAAATCCTGTTAAATATTCTCTTAAAATGCATGTGATCCTAAAAAAACCAAAATTTCTTATAGTGAGTGTGAACTTTTAATAAAAAAGGGATCCAAAGCTTCCCTTTCTCTTAATTCTATAAAGGTAATGTTTCATGGTATATGGACATAAATTGATCTCTTTTAACTTTCACTTTACATTATTCTTACTTGGTTAAAAAGATTGCGTAAATTAATTGATGATTTGGTGGTGACAGAATATGCGTATACGTTGAAGATTGACGAAAAAAGCGATGTGTATAGTTATGGGGTGGTATTGTTGGAACTGATCACGGGGCGAAGGCCAGTTGGGGATTTTGGGGAAGATGGATTGGATATTGTCCGATGGTCGAAAATGCAAACAAATGGGACGAAAGAAGGAGTGGGGAAGATCTTGGATGAGCGGCTTAAGAAGGTTCCAATCGATGAAGCAAAGCAGGTGTTCTTTGTGGCGATGTTGTGCGTCCAAGAGCACAACGTGGAGAGACCGACAATGAGAGAGGTGGTGCAGATGCTTGCACAAGCCAAGCACCCCAATACATTCCAAATGCGTTGATTTTGTGTTGTGTCAGGCCACTATTTTGAACCAGAAAAGCGATACGATTCCAAAGAAATTCTTCGATTTCTTTTGGAAGTAGATGATTAATCGTATGCTTCTCATGTTCCAAATTTAGTGGTTAATCCTTTGGCTGATGACATTGAAATATAGGAGTTATTCGCATGGTTGTTAGGATCAAATCCATTGCCACAAGGTCGTCGTTGGAATATATATAATTTTTTTTTAATCACTGTCTTAAATTGTTATGTGTATATATATATATATATGAGTTTGATGACCCGTATCTAATCAACATAGAACTCTGGACTCTAAAAGATACATGGACAAATATATTAAGAGGAAGAGTTCAAAGAAAAACCCAACAAACTATCTCATGTTGAATGATTAGGTACCTGAACTATTTTTCAGAATAAAAAACAATTAAACTTTCTCAATTTGAATGATTAATTAAGTCTTTGAACTATTTTTTTGAAATGAAAAAAATCATTAAACTTTCTTAATTTAAATGAAAAACCATTAAACTTTCTTATTTTAAATTTTTTCAAAAACTGAAATCATCGAACTTTTAGAAATCGGTTACGTACATCCTTTAAACCTAAAATAAAAGTTACTTCTAATCTGTTATATTTTGGTTCTCCGTCTTTTGATAGATCATAAAGAGAAAGATCAATGGCAGGGCCAAAGGCACCAAGGCATAATATTAAGAATGCTCATTGAATGAGAAATTCAATAAGAGAGCTCGGATCGAATCGGCGCGTGTTAGGCAATACGGGAAACGAACAACATTGGGGCAATGGGGAGTGGCGAGTAAGAGCAACACCTTGTTTACAAGGGGTTCTAAGGGATTAGGGTTTTTCACGGTTAAAATTGATTTAGTTTGGTTTCACTTTAAAACATAGTTAATTACAGGTAGTTTTTTTTATAAAAGATGTAGTTAACCAATTTTTAGAATTTTGATGGTTTATTTATTCAAAAAAAATGTTTAGGCACTTAATTATTCAAAACGAGAAAGTTTAATGGTTTTTTCATTCAAATTGATAAAGTTTAATAGTTTTTTCATTCAAAAAAATAGTTCAGGGACTTAATCATTCAAATTGAGAAAATTTAATGGGTTTTCATTAAAAAAAATAGTTAGAGAATTCAATGAGTTTTTGGGACATTTATCCGGTTTCATTTGCTTTATCTTGAATTTTTGGACTAATATGCAATTATGGCATAGTTATTTGTGAATTGCAGGTTTAGAGTGCGTTAGTCATCCATTTGGAGTCATTGTAAATTAGGAATTTTGCTAAATATGATGGGTATGGTGGTTGGACCACTAGTTTTTTCATTTTGAATTACAAAGTATATATCTCTATTTGAATCATATGATTATTCCCTACTTGATATTGTAAAATGGATGATCTTTTCAAGTAGACACTAGGAGGGTTGAGTCTGCAGGTGCTATCTTGAAGGCAGGCACCAGGAATTCCCCGCTTGAGGTAATTCCTTAGAGGTAGTCCTTAAGTGTGTCAAGCCTTGGGTGTTACTAGTGAGAGTATATACTAAGGTCAAATGACTCTTGAGGTGAAACTTGTTAGGAAGTTTCATGGACACTTGGGCTTTAAGTCGTGACGTGTCATGCAACCACATTGTTATAGTGGCATACCTATGTGTTCCCGTCACTCTTAATGGACACGGGTCTCCCCGTTATTGTTAATTGTAATTTTGGATAGTGTATTATCCATGTTATTATTATTTGGGTTTGTCGAGTAATTGTGATTTATGGTTTTGATATATTGGATCCCCTCCACGTATTAATATTTTGGGCCATAGAGTTTTATCCATGATTTTCGGTATTCAGATCTTAATCCTTATTCACGTTTCGTGTGAGTAATGAGTTTCAGTCTCATGTTTGATGGGTGTTTTTATTAATGGATTTTCATCACGAAAATGATGGGTTTTGAGAAAAATATCGTGTAACACCCGAGAATTTTGCTAAATTCTAGAGTTGGTTTTAGGAAGAATTAACCCTAATGTTGAATTTTAAGTATTGGAAATGATTTTAGATATGAAGGGTTTAGTTTTGGCAGGTCATATATTAGAAAGCATCATACTGTGCGAATTCAGGAAGTCCCGCGAGCTACCCCGCGACCCTAAGCCGCGCAGGTAGTCGCGTATGTTACTGTTTTGCCGATTCCCTCTCGAGCGCGCGACCTGGCACGCGACCTTATGTCACGGCGCAAGTCGTGTTGGATGCTAAAAACACGTAGTAAGCCCCCTTTAAGGGGATTTCGCCTTATTTCTTCACCATATATTTTCCTCTCGTTTTCCTATCATCTCCTCTTAATTTAAGACGGGCATTTATTCCCCATATCCACCCACCCAAAAGCTTTCACTCACCATTAAAGCTAAGGACTTAAGGTTTATAGTTCAAGGCTATTGTGTTCTTCACCTCCTACACTAAGTCATCTTCTCTACCAAATTTTTTAGGGTTTCTTCAAATCCTAGCATTGTAAGTTCATCCTACACTTCTATAAAATGATATACATGTTAAAATGATGCATTTTACTTTCTATAAATTTACATTTCAGGTATTTTCACATGTTGATGATTTGACAAAGTAGGTCCAAAATGTATAAAATTGGGGATTATATATATATATATATATATATATAGGGACATAGGGGCATAATCAAATGAGAACCCCATAAAACGTGATAACTATGAGATCCATTGCCAACCAATCAAATTAATTTAATTAATCAATTTATATATTTAATACAAAAGGGTAACTTTGTAAATTTACAAATTTAATAATTAATCATTTTAATATTAATTTTTCAGTTTCAAATTAGATATATATTAACATTATCTCTTTCCTTAATTGTCTCTAACAGAACCAAATCGTATATTCTTTTCAACAATTTCCATGAACATTCAACCTTCAACAAGTCTGAAAGTTAATTTTTGCAGATATCCATTCTAGGCTACGCATAATGCTTTGATTGTCTAGTTTTTGTTTCTTTATGTTTATATCTCGAGAATTCACTTGATTGCAACTTATGAGTTTACTCTTCATATCACAATCATTTCAACTGGATTTGATGCTACAAGGGGTGATCCCCTTGGATGCTATGATGTAAGCTTCTCATCCATCTTTTAATGTATTATTGTGCCATGTTAGCTTCAATAATATGGCAAACCTAGTTGAGTATATGCGGTACATAAATTTATGAATATATGTGGTACATATTTTATGAGTATGTATGGTATGATATTTTATGAGTATATCTGATACATAAATTTATGAATATATGTGGTACATATTTTATGAGTATGTATGCTATGATATTTTTATGAGTATATCTGGTACATAGATTTATAAATATACGTGGTACATAAATTTATAAATATATATGGTACATATTTTATGAGTATGTATGGTATGAAGCTTCGTACGAAATCAGAAGCGAAATGGTTTTTGCAGAGCCTTTGAAGTTTGATTTGATTTAGGTATGATATTTTTTTTTATCTTCCACGAATATAGGAATCCACCTAAATTAGATAGACATGAAATACCAAGTCAAATTACTATGATATCCTTTTTCTTTTATTTAAATAAGAGTAAACTCTAATTTTGGTCCCTGTGGTTTATTGAAATCCTTGAAAGTGGGACTCGAACTTCGATAAGTCTAGAAATCATCCTCATGGTTTGCATTTTGTTTTGAAAGTGGTCCCTGTTCACTAACTCTGTTAAAAGCCATCCGTTAAGTTAGGGATAATTTCGTCTTTTTCACCATTTTCCTTTATTTTAACATTCTTTAAATAAATCTTTATAAATCAAAGGCTATAACATATATATTGTAACTTCAAGGGGCTAAAAACAAACTTTATTGTACATGTATTATATCTAAGATCAATATATATATGTACACGGTGTAACATGCAATATAATATAGGGTTAGGTTCAAATGGGAACTCAATTTTGGTTGTGAACGTGAGGACGAATCTCAGTCACACATATTCGGTTATGGTGGACGCGACCACGGAGGATTGACGCGATTCATGGGAGGGTGGAGATTATTAAAGGAGGGGAACCAGGTCAAAGCCGCCTTTATTGACCGGATAAGTGGCTGAGATTCGTCCTCACGTTCACAACCAAAAATGAGTTCACATTTGAACTTTCCTCATATAATATATATATATATATATAAATATATAATACACACACAATATATGTACAACTGATATATGTAATACGACCTTCTCCTCTGATCGATATACCACCGTTGCATCCCTCCTCTCCGGCGAACATCTTCTCCGATCAATACACCACCGTTGCACCCCTCCCCTCCGGCGAACATCTTCTCCGATCAATACACCACCGTTGCACCCCTCCCCTCCGGCGAACATCTTCTCCGATCAATACACCACCGTTGCACCCATCCCCTCCGGTGAACATCTTCTCCAATCAATACACCACCATTGCACCCCTCCCCTTCGGCGAACAATATGGTTCTACCCCTTTTCTCCGGCAAAAAATATTGTGCCACTTCCTCCCCTTCCCTCCGACGAAGTGCACCAAGGTTACGATCAAATAAAAAGTAAATCACAGAAATGTGCAGAAGATGTTAATGGTGGTATTAACTCAAGGGCTAAGGTCGAAGTAAATTCTGGAGTTTTCGTCTTCCTCGTCTTACCTCCTTCATCTCCGACAACCACCAGTTTTGGCCTCTTCTCCCTTCTCCGATTCGTGATAAAATGAAGTATCGGTTGACAGATCTAAAAACCCAGTCGCAAAAAATGATTATTGGGAATATCGGGCAACACCAGGTTTCGATCACTCATCGAGTTTGGATCGATCATTCATCGAGTTTCAAACAGAGGGAGATTATATTTTCGATGTTGAGGTGCATTTACCTGATGGTAACCTTGGTGCTCTCCGTCGGAGGGAAGGGGAGAAAGTGGAACGATATTGTTTGCCGCTATAAGCCGGAGGGAATGGTGCAATGGTGGCTGTAACGATCGGAGAAGAAGCGTAATATATATATCAGCTATATATATTGTGTGTGTATTATATATTAATATATATTATATTGCGTGTTACATAGTGTGTATATATATTAATCTTAGATATAATATAATAAATAATAAAGTTTGTTTTTGGCCCAGTTACAATATATACACTATAGTCGCATGGAAAGTCTCCCCCAAAAGTCACCTGTTACAGTTAGTGCAAAATCACATGTGATCTTGTACATTAAAAAAGCTCCTCGCATTCTCGTAAATCGTTACCGTCCTCGTATGAACCCGCCCCTATATATGTATGGATATGTATATATAGGAAGAGATTCAAATGAGAACTTTGTAAATTTGAAGGAACAATGGGACTCATTTGGGACCACATATGATGTGGGTCCCACCAATAAAAAAATCATATCTGATTTTCAATGGTGGGCTCCTTTGAATCAGATATGATTTTTTTTTGGTGGGACTCACATCAAATGTGGTCCCAAATGAGTCCCTTTGTTCCTTTAAATTGGGGGTGTTCTTATTTGAACCCTCCCCTATATATATATTGATGAAATGAGGGTGGAAAAATGTCTTAAAACTCTTGGAAAAGGTTTATTTCATGGTATCCTTGGATTTGGAACTAAAAATCATCATGCCCTTCATTTGAGAATTTATTTGACAAAATGAGACTAACTCCTTGACTAAGAAACTCATGTACTAAGTTGTTGGTGTTGGGTAAAGTTTAATGCATCTAGGTAGATGTATTTAATCTTATGAGTAGAATGTAATGGATCTATAGGCATATAAGTCGTTCTATATTAATTTTGTATATGGTATATCCCTTGTCGAATATAGAATGTGAGGAACCAAGGTAAAGATCTGAATAGAGTTGAACTTGGGACCCCTTGAATGAAAGACTTGGATAAAGTTGAGCTTATTGGCATCTTTAGCTAAATACTTGGATAAAGTTGAGCTTATTGGCATCTTTAGCTAAATACTTGGAGAGAGTTGATGCTATGTAACAATGTCTGGCTAAAGACTTGGATAGAGTTGACGCTAATGATACATTCCATACTTAAGGGTGCCATGTAACTTTGTATGGTGGCCTACTTGTGTGTTTCGCAACTACCAAAGGTAAAATGGAACTCCCTCGTCACTTATTGATGCTTTGCACACTCCCAAGGGCAATGATATTCTAATTATGTACATTACATGATTAAAGCTACGTTCATGATTTTATATACTATTTTAAATGCTTTGATCATTCACTGTTTGTTCTCACTAGGTTTTAAGGCTAACACTTTTGTCAAATGACATGTATATCAGGTCCTCTTAGCGGCATGACTCCTAAGGTTTGAGTGGAGCGTATTGCCGGTTGAGGCATATTTAAGAATACATTTTCGTGTGTATCTTTGAAGTTACTAAATACATTTCTTTTGGGGATATTAGCAACACTCGAATGTAATCTGTGTTTCAGAATAATATAAATTATTAGGCTGTTGTTTTAGTATCCATTTAATATTGTAAACTCTATTACAATTTCCCCTTTTGTTGGGTGATCATTATGCCATCAATCTTATTTTAGTATATTTATTTCCGTTCAAATTGTCTCCTATTGTAGGGTGTTACATATCATTTTCATTCTAAATACCTTTTGTATTGGAAATTGTGATTTAAATAATATTATTTTCGTTTTACTGTTTTATATAACTGGCCTCATTCGACAGTAAGCTTGACATTTTATTTGTCAGCATGTGCATCAAGTTCTTGTTGGGGTTTGATACTAGTAACACCATGATGATTTGAGTGCTAGTCAGAGGCACAAGAAGGATCTATCTATTCGATGATGTATTCCGCATTTATAGAGAGCGATTGTTATTGGGTTTTAGAAACAACCGACCTTGATTTAGTCTTGATGTAAGACCAGGATTATCAATTGTTAATGTTAAATCTAGTTTTGTTATTCGAGATAATTTAGGATCAATTTATAGAAAGGTATTTATTTATTATTTGATGTATTATCATAAAAAAGTTAAATTTAGTCACTCTTTCTAGATTCGAGGGTGTTACAAAATTCAGATAAACCTATGCTCAATAAATCTTAAATATGATATGGTTTAATTTCAACTTGTTCACTTTGTGATAGGAGCAGTCTTTAGTGCATTTCTTCTTTGATTGTCCATTATATCTCGGGGCAGTAGTCGCATCTCTGCTCCAGGCACTAGAAAATGTTTTCTAACTCTTATAATAACATTGATTTTTCCACGTTCTTGGCAACATGGTACGTATGTGAAACTGATTTTAACACACCGTCCTTTGGAGTTATTGGCATCTCTAATCCTTGCATTCTTGACCTCGTGATGTTTTTTGAAAGGCTAAATGTAATTGATTCAATAGGGGATGTTGTACGTACCGATGTTTTTGACTTACCACTAACCCAGACTACCTTGCTTAACATAGATCGTACTGAAACTGCTTCCGCCCATTTGGTGAACAACTCGGTTGCTACTAAAATGAACCGCGGATTCCACGGTAGCAGTGGTAGAAATTGATTTAACCTATCACCTTATTTATATAGTCTGAATTATAGATAAAACTATGATCGAAAATGAGGATTAGTAATTATTTATAACATATATATAATTATCTTAAACTTTAATACAATTATAAATATTTGTAGATAACACCATGTAATTATCATAATTACACATTAACACATATTTTCATAATTATTATCCAAAATTAGTTATTTCTAATCAATTTGAAGGTAAATATATTCTTTGTGTGAGACTCTATAGCTATATATACTTGTTGGTCTCAAAGGAGTCTACAAAAATGTATAAGCATAGAAACAGTTTGGAGGGGGGGGGGGGATGAATACAAACACAACTTTTTTAGGGTTTTTAAATAAGTTTATTGAAATAAACATATTTACAGGTTATAAGCGGAATAAGGACAAGTATTAAACCTATTCTATTATAACTTTAGAATCACAAAGTATTTTTGATGCAAAAGATAAAAGAGAAATAAGATCAGCGGTTAAAGGAGAGAATTAAGCATGCATGAAGATGGAGATGGGGGTCTTCATCTATTTATACCCAATATATTAAATGCAAGTCAGAAGGTACATGCCACATGTGAAGTTATCATAAGAAGCTTGTCCTTTATTCATAAAACAACTATGCTTTTAGCCGAATATGAACAGTGACCTAGTTAGAGTTGGTAAGCATGTAGAAGACAATCAAGTAACTCCGTACGTACTTTCTGACAAGGGCATAGGGGTTTGACATTCAGGCATCGAGGATAAGATCAACTTTGATCTTGCTGAGTAGGCTTCATTTGATCGCTGATACTTGAGGCTTTAATAAGGAATTCTTCAGGTATCACTAAGGCATACGCAAGATCTCACACTTCTTCTAGACGAACATTGCTATCACTGAACCGCTTCAGATCGTGAGCTATCCGTCTCTATCTTCAGTTAGGTCTTCGACTGTCGCTGAAGGGTCTTTTGGTGTGAGTGTTGTTCTTCCGATCTTCAAAGCTCAGATAGTTTTCCTGAGTTTCAGCGACCACTAAGTGCAAACAGTGTTTGCTATCGCTGAATCTAAATAGTAACATGAACTTGGATTTTCACTAAGTATTTAAGAGGAATCATATTCAAATCACTGAAAGGTGTTTGGATCAACAATCTCCCCCTATTTGATTATGGTTAAGTAATATAGGAATATTTGCTTGATTAGATTAGCAAGGCCATGGGAATTTGAAAGTAAAAATCCTAAGGACAAATCTGTGAGATCTATTTCAGCTTATTCATTATCTGAATTAAGTTTCATTTATAAGGATATGAAAACATAATTTTTACAAGTATTTTTAAACTAGAAAACAAATTCACTAATAAATGTAAGAAAAAATATCAACGAATTTCTTAGGTTTTTAGGACTCATAAGTTCCTTGTCCCTTATTATTGTTTTAAGTATCGTCTCCGTACGTGATGGAGTAAAGTAGTTCATTGAACTTCAATAAATAATAATTTGAAGAATTACATCAGAAAATGAAATTATAATTTAAAGTAAAGTACTATACACTGAATATTACAAAGGAAATAAAAAATCTAGATCTAGAGCTCTGAATAGTGGTGATCAGCTCCTTTCTTCTTTGTAACTCTCTCTCAATTCTTCTTCTCTGAAAGTGGAGTTGATCATTTTCATTAGAGCAGTTGTAGTAGGGAATTTTGAGGAGTTTTGATGGAGCGAGAGTGATCTCCTTATTCCTGAGGAACTTTGTGGTTCCATCATTATCGAGAAAAACCATCCTTGGCTCAGGTTTACCAACAATTTCATTTTCTTCATATTTTCTTTGTGAAGGCAGGGAGGTTATAAGCATTGATAGGTCAAGGATGAGTAAGTGAGCAAGTAGACTATCTAAGTCAAATTTTGTCTCATGTTCATTTCTGAACGATGGACCTTCCTCAGTGTCGGACTTTGATTTCTTCTTCTTGGATTTTGAAGGGAGAGGAGGTACTCTGACATATTGAGAGATCCTTTGTAGAAGCCAATTCAAATGGTTTTCTACTACACCTTTGAACTGGGACTTTGATTACTGGATACCATCTCTGATTTCCAGCCATTCAGAGAAGCCATAAAACTTTAGAAATTGAGGTGCCTCATCTTGATGTTTGTTCTCTCTGAAGATGTTAACCGTTATCTTTGGACTAGACCTTAAATTTCTTCCAGATGTGGTGACATTGGTAATATTTTCAGGGAAGAAACGAGAGTTAACTTTCTTCTTGCACCATTCAAGTTCTTCATTCATTTAGCTTTGGCTTTCTAAAGGACTTTGTTCGTGGCTTGTAGTATTGCTCTTGGGCTCTGAGAAGATTCCTGATATTGGAGTTTCATTCAGCTAGCTCCCCCTTTGCTAAAGCTTAAGCGACCTTGAGGATTTCTCGTGCTTCCTTTATTTGTTAATCTTTGAGTCGCAGAGCTTGTAATGCTTCCTCTCTTTCTTCAGAGGTAAGAAAGGAAAATTTGTTTTCTTGTGAAGTATGTACAGGGAGGGAGTTTTCCGGACCAGATGTACGAAAAGGAATTTTTACATTGGTCCTCTATAACTACTTGATTAGTGGAGCTCGTCTTGCTTCTTCTTCAGGTTAAGGGATGGGCTCTTTATTTACACGCCTCTGAACAAGGCCTTCTTCTTCTTCAAAACCTAATTCGGATATGTACATGAATAGATCTATGCTGGAAGGTTCACTCGTGAAGGGAGCCACCTTTGGGGGATAGGGTGAGCTGAGAGTGGGATGTTCAGGTTGGCATCCTCTGAGTCCGTGGAGACTTGTTTGTTTTTCTCAGAGAGATTAGACTGTTCCTGTCTAGGAGGGGGTCTATCCCCCAGAGGTGTCTTGAATACGATGCCAGTTTGTATCCCTGGCCGGACTGCTGAGAAGAAAAGAGTAGGATCATCATCTTCATCATCGTCATATTGAGAGTATGATGGATCCTCTTCTCCTTCTTCCTCTTCTTCATCCTCCTCCTCATCTTCATCATTGTCCTGGATGAGGGAATCATTAGCATCCACTTCCTTTCCCTGATCGGCCTTAGGGTTTGTCGCATTTAGCAGATTATCAGCCTCAGTGATAATCTGGTCTTTTAGTTCTTTTGCGATCTTCTCCCCCTCCGTGTTGTCGTTAGGGATAACATGTACCAGTCGAGTATTCACCTTCTCCTTTATGGTGGAAACAGTGTTAGATTAGGCCTTATGAATCAACAACAGTTGATTCAGGGACTCTCTATCACTATCAGTGATAGACAGCATAGTGACAGCAAGGGCCTTTAAAAGCTTGAGGATCTCTGCCAGTATCCCCCCTGCTTGTCTAGCTTAGTACCCAATGTTGTGATGTAGTAGGTGTTATGGGAGATGGCACTCTTCAGGAGTGAGACTTCTGTCTTCAAGGCAAAGACATCCGATTGGATGTCTAAGATAATGGTCTTCATATTAGGTATCCCTGATACCTGCTTGAAGATGTATTCTGTCGAGATTTGCTGATTGGCGGCCTTCATCTTGACTTGAGCTGCCTCACCGACTAGATGGTCTAGAGCCGGTATTTGAAGAGAATCGGTGGGAACTTCCAGAGAGATCTTAGGGATCTCTAGGTTCATCTTAGGAATGGTCCTTCCCTGAACTTTCTCCTGCTTCATCTTCTTTATTTTCTCCATCTTTAGAGATGATGGAGATCCTGTCAGAGGTGCATCAGAAACATCTGTAGGTAACATAGATAAACGGGCCAAAAGAGTATAGGGTTAAAAGAAAGAAGTGGCATGGAAGTAGTTGTATGCAAGGGTTCCTTGAGAGTATCCAAAGGATTACTCTGAGGGTTGGAATTTGCAATAGATGTGTCCAAATGATCACATGCCTGCCTATGAGAATGTTTATGAGAAACATTTTCAGGTCATGTGCACGTTGTTTTCCAATTTTCAGATTGTCGAAACAAAGCTGATAATTGAACAACACGCTTCTCAACCTCTTCAGATATGGGGACAACCATATATGAGTCATGGATTTATGTATGAACCAAAGAAGAGTAGGTAGAAGTAGAAGTGAAGGCAGTGTTTAAAGTATTACTTGTGCCAGCTTCAGCGTAGCTGGTAACTATAATTCAGGGACCTCAGTCTCTTAAGGTGGGGGTTGTGCTGATGAAACGACAACGGTTTCTGATGCAGTTGTCATGGTAGTGGTTGTCAGAGGCGTTTGTAGTACGCCAAATGAAGAGAGAAGTGACTGTTGAGAGCCATTCTTCTTTGGCTTCTTGCTTAGCGGCTTTTGTGTTGTGGAATTTTTACGTCCATCATCGAATGGGTTTTTCCGTTTCATGGAAGGGGAGGAAGATGTATCGAGGTCGATTACTGATGGGTTTTTCAGTGATATGGATACATTCTCTACCACATAGATAGGAGCAGGAACCTCAGTGAGTTGGGGTGTTGGACCCCTGATGATCTCCATCATAGCAGGAAAGTAGGCAGTGTCTCCTTCTTCCTAGCCATGCTCTAGGGCCTTCTTGCCGACTTGGGAGAATTGATGGTTCCCCTTCTTAGGGTAGTCTCTAAAGACATACTCTAAGATCATAGAGATGAAACAAGGGTGAGGGACTGTTTTCTCCTTCTTCTTCACACCGACACGCTTGTGAAGGTCGTTGAAGATAATCTTCGTGTAGTTGATTCTGCGACCATGGCAGAGAGCATATGCCATGTCCTGGAACATCCTACTCACTTGTTCCTGACCACCAGTCTTAATGTCGAGGCACTGAATAATGTGGGTAAAAAGGTAGTGCCATACAGCTGGCATTCTTTGTTGAGTTCGTCAGGCTTGTCATCCTTGGGAGGCCAGTCATAGCCTATCTGGCAGAGAAATTCTCTGAATTCGTCCTTGGTGGATTTAGGATCCCATTGTTAACCCTTCTCCTTGGTCAAGAAATGGAGAGCATTTCGAATAGCTCCAGTAGTAGTGAAGGCCAGCAAGCCAAGCCTTATAGTAAAGCCGATTGCAGGAAGGGAGACACCCTTATCAGTGACCTTTGTAGTGTAGTGAGTTGTGTACCAGAATTGTTGAAGATAAGAAGTTATTCCAACAGGCTTGTGGCAGGAGGCATATATCTAATAGGGCATTTTTGTAGGAAGAGAGCTTCGTCTCTGAGATAAGCCCGATCTTAAGAGATGTCTAGTAGTGCAACATGATTGCACGACTTTACCAGGGCTTATTCCACGCTGAACTTGGTAACCTTCGCAGCTTGGAATTCAGTGACCAATTGAGTGGTCTCTTCAGCTTCAAAGGTGATGTTCAAAGATGTGTTGGCCATTTCTGTTTCAAGGATTGGAAAACCAAAAAGAAAAAAACATGGTTTAATACAAAATGTATAAACCAAGTATGTATTTGGTGCAAAGAATACCATAGATTAAAGGAAAAACAAGTGTTTTAATGAAAAAAATTAAAATACTTGTTATTTGGCCGATTTTTATCAAAAACGTTTGCAACAAAAGTTTTACTTAAAAACACCAATGTGTTTATTTGGTACAAAAATGTACCATAAATAGAGTTTAGAAAAGATTTTTAGAATATTTTGGATCAAAAATAACCAAAATGTTCTTCTGTTCTAAGAAGGAACCTTAGAGCAGGTTTTATGGTTTTGAGGTTTTTGAAAATTTAAAACATAAAAATATAAAAGAAACCACTATAACAAGAAGTTATGATGGGTAGAAGATCTTAACAACATTTAAGTTGTTATAAGGAAAAACACGATTAAAACCAACGTTTTTGATTGAAAGTAAGAAAAACGCATAAGTGCGTGTTCTTGGTGTTCTTGTTGTTTGCAGAGAGAATTCAAATTCTATTTCTTGCCTTGAAAGTTTTCAAACGTAAAGAGTAGAAAGAATTAGAAACTATCTTTTATAGGTAAATGCGAGAGTAAGAGGAGAGAGAAGGATACAAAACGACGATT
Source organism: Silybum marianum (assembly GCA_036898165.1). Classification (NCBI taxonomy): domain Eukaryota; kingdom Viridiplantae; phylum Streptophyta; class Magnoliopsida; order Asterales; family Asteraceae; genus Silybum; species Silybum marianum. The sequence goes on from CM072543.1 coordinate 22,377,459, forward strand.
TCTACTTTTTGAGAAAAGGTAAATATGACCTTTGCACATCCCTAGGGTTTGATTGAATAGGGAAGCGTTATGGCCGACGTGTGTCAGAGAAAGGCTGACACGTCCTTTTTCACAAATAATAAGATTATCATTTAAATTAATAAATGTTAATCATTATCCTTAAAATCCTCTTATCATTGGGAATAAATGTATTCTCAGTGATGGGTTTTATCTTTTCAAGAAGCATTCTCTGAATAGGAAGACATTCAAAGAGTGTAAGTGAAGAAATTCATACCTTAGTAAGACTTCCATATCACTTACATGAGTTCAGAGAATGACAAATGAATTTGAAGTTTTAGTTTGTTATTACTGAAAGATGTTGATCACTGAGAGTATTTATTCATCAGCATTCAACATACCAAGTTCGTTGATTAACAGATTAATATTTGTCTCATCAATAGGTTTAGTAAAAAGATCAGCGAGTTGATATTCAATAGGTACAAAATATAGTTCATTTTCACCATTCATAACTTGATCTCTGATAAAATGATATCTGATCTCAATATGCTTGGTTTTGGAGTGAAGTACAGGGTTGTTAGCTATTGCAATAGCACTAGTGCTATCACAATAAATAGGAATTTTAGATAGCTGAACATCATAGTCACTAAGTTGGTTTCTCTTCCAAAATATTTGGGCACAACAACTCCCAGCAGCTATGTACTCAGCTTTAGCAGTTGATGTGAACACTGAGTTTTGCTTTTTACTTGTCCAACTTACCAACTTTCCACCCAGAAGCTGACAACCTCCAGTGGTGCTTTTCCTATCAATTTTGCATCCTACAAAATCACTATCTGAGTAACCAGCAAGATCGAACCCTGAGTCTTTGGGATACTAAAGACCAAGATTAGGAGTTCCTTTCAGATATCTGAAAATTCGATTTATAGCGATCAAATGGGATTCCTTGGGTTCAGATTGATATCTAGCACATAAACAAGTTGAGTACATTATATTTGGCCGACTCGCTGTAAGATACAGCAGTGAGTCAATCATTCCTCTATAAGCAGTGAAATTAACAGGTTTCCCACTAGGGTCCTTGTTCAGTGTCAGAGGGGGTGTCATAGGAGTTTTCATTGAAGAACTTTGAGTAAGATCAATTTTCTTCAGCATATCTTTAACATACTTACTCTGACATATGAAGATGCCCTTATCAGATTGCTTTATCTAAAGACCAAGAAAATATGTTAGTTCACCCATCATACTCATTTTACATTCCTTTTTCATGAGATTAAAAAAACAAGTACAAAGCTTAGGTTTAGTGGAGCCAAATATAATGTCATTGATATATACCTGAGCAAGAATGGTATGACCCTTGTGTTTCCTGGTTTGATCAATCTTTCCATGCATAAACTTCTCTTTTAAGAGATATTTGGACAGGTTATCGTATCAAGCTCTGGGAGCTTGTTTTAACCCATATAGATCCTTTTCCATTTTATAGACATATCCTGCTGCTTAGGATCAGAGAAGTCTGGAGGTTGTTCAACATAAACTTCCTCGTTCAGCTTGCCATTCAAGAAGGCACTCTTAACATCCATATGAAAGACTCTATAAAGTCTTTATGGGCAACATAGACTAGGTAAAGTCTAATAGCTTCTAGCCGAGGGACAAGATTCCAGACTTTGTTTTTCTATGAAACTCAGTTAGTTCTTCATGCAAAGCACTGCCACAACTGGGATCAATGATAGATTCATCAATCTTTTTAGGTTCATATATAGAAATAAAATTAACAAAGAGACAAATATTACCCATACCATGTCGGGTTTAAACATGTACCTGGATCACCTATTATCTGATAGATGGGATGATCTCGAGTCTATCGTTGAGCTGGAAGTTGACGAATTTGATCAACAGAAGTTTCAGCAACTTGTTCAGGGGTTAAGGAAAATGCTTCAACAACGTTTTCTTCAGCATTTCTTATCATCCCTGGTTGAGATCCGGAAGGGTTATCATTCTCTGGAGTAGAGTTTGATACATGATTATTCATTGATGAATCGTTGTTTGATGTTTCAGAAGGAGGAATATGATTAAGAGGAGTAACACTTATTCCTGATGAAGAAGGATTGTTACTATTAATCGTAGTAGGAATAAGAAGAGGTCCGTCATCATCATTTGTTTCAGTAACAGGAGGTGCACTGAAGTATGATTCAAGTTCCCTATAGTGAGACTTCATCCAACTGTTCAGTTCCTCGTTGTCTTCAGGGACATGAATAGAGTTTGTTGAGCGTGATTCATAAAAGTTGACATTTATAGTTTCTTCAACATGTTGCCTTCTTTTGTTGAAGACTCTGAATGCCTTGGATACTGAGGAGTACCCAAGAAATATACCATCATCATCCTTTGGATTGAATTTTCCAAGATGATTACTGTCATTCAGGATATACACTTGCATCCGAAGATGTGTAGAAAACTCAGAGATGGTTTTCTTCCATGAAAGAGTTCATAGGCTATTTTCTTGAATCTCTTAACTATCAGAGATCAATTCTGAGTGAAACATGCAGTGTTAACTGCTTCAGCCCACAATTGAGTTGGTAGATCAGATTCCCTGAGCATTGGGCGAGCTGCTTCAATAATTTTTCGATTTCTTCTTTCAGCAACACCATTTTACTAAGAAATTCTTACTGAGGAGAAATTAAGAGAAATTCCTTTGTTTTCAACGAAACTAATCAGGGTACTGTTTTTGAATTCAGTGACATTATCACTTCTCACAGAGTGAATAGTGAGATTGTTCAGGACTTCCATCTTCTTGATGAAGTAGATGATTTCTTCAGGAGTATCACTCTTGGATCTAAGAAATAATACCTAAGTATACCTGGAATACTCATCAACTATGACAAGAGTACTTCTTTCCAGATATGGATTGGACATTGACAGGTTCAAAAAGATCCATATGGAGTAGGTGAAGAGATGTGGTCACTGATGAGACTTGCTTAGATCTGAATCTTGCCCTAGTCAATTTCCTTTTTCACATGTTGAGCAAAGAGATTCCTTTGCAAAAGAATGTTTAGGGAGTCCATTGACAAGTTCTTTTCTAGATAAATCATTTTGAAGTTCAGATGTGATAGTCTTTTATGCCAAAGCCAATTTACATCAGGAGCGGCTTTAGATAGGAAGGAAAGATTCTCTGAATGAGTACTATCCATATTTATGACATAGACGTTTTCAGATCTTTTGCCTTTAAGAGCAAGTTTGTCAATTTTATCAGTGACTGCACACTTTGTCTTTGTGAATAAAACTTTGCAGTCTTTATCATAGAGTTGACTAATGCTTAAGAGATTGTGCTTTAACCCTTCAACATAAGCAACTCGGTTGAAAGAAGTTACTCCGTCGGTCAGAACACCATAACCTTTGGTGTATCCTTTGCCATTTTCATCAAAGGTCACGGAGGGACCTTTTTCTTCCTTATAATCAGCGACCAGGGTTTTTGTTCCAGTCATATGCCTTGAGCATCCGCTATCGAGATACCAGATACCTTTAGCATCCTGCATAAGATAATGGAATTAATTTTTCATAGGTACACATAGAATTATGGGTCCTACAGTGTTAGTGGAAAGGTTAGAGGAACAAATTTTTCAGTATCTAAAGATCTTTCTTCAGTGGACTTGGTCACCTTAGTTGTTTTACCAACTTTGGTGGATTTCGCTTTCCCTGATTTCTCAGTTTTAGCTACTTTCTTTCCCTGAGATATCTTCTCAGCCTTGGTGGCATTAGGGCACTTGCTTTCAATGTGAGTAGTTTCCCCATAATGATCACTTCCTATATCTAAAAGATGGTTTAAAGTTAGACACATGAGCCATAGAAGGCATAATATTTTCAGGACCACTGGTTTCTTAGGTTTAGAGGGAGTGATAACAATCTTGATTCTAGGAGTCGATCTCTGAATATATCCAGGTATCTTCTTCCCAGAAGTCGAAGAGCGACTCACTGAAGGAGTAAAAGGACTTTTTTTCAGTTTAGGAAAACTTTTGATCTTAGGAACATGATTAAGAAGCTTGTCTTTAATCACCTTCCCTGAGTCATTAGAAGGGGTTCAGAAGGTTTTGACTCAAATGTAGAGGAACACCGAGTGGAAGTATCAGGGATAGAGGATACAAAGATTCTGAACTTAAGTACGGAACGATCCTTAATAGATTCTTCCTGATCAAAAGAGTATCCCAGACCACTTTTAACCTTTATGGGGATCTGAGCATTTATGATCTCACTAGCCTTTACAGAGGCTTTGCACCATCCTTCAATGGTGGCTTTTTCAGCTTTGAGATATGTGATGGCCTTTTGCGCTCAGTGATAGCTTGTTGTTTCTCAATGCTTATAGTCTGATTTACAAAGACTTGGTCTTTAAGGTCTTCTTCGACCTTAGTTAGTTCTTTGATTTTCAGATGGCAATTTTTAAGATGTTCAGTTAAGTCCGTGTTTAGTTGTTCAACTTTGGTCTTGCCGTTTAGAGCATTGTAAAGATCAACAGTTAAGTTGTCGAGAATCGACAAGCTATTTGTTTCAGGGATAGAGGAGGAAGTTTCAGCTACTTCTTCAGCTTCTTCTATTTTTTCCATAAGGCAAATAAAAGCTATGTCTTCTTCATCTGACCCTGTGTCGTCAGTGGTGTCGGCCCAGTCAACTTTCTCAGCGACAAGACCTTTGCCTTTTCGTTGGATTTTCTTCATCTTCAGATACTTGTCTTAAAGTTTGAGATATTTGTCATCTCTGGCTTTAACATATATATGAGAGGTGGTTGGAACAACAACTTTCTTTGATCTACATTCACTGGCAAAGTGGCCTTTTCATTGACAGTTAAAGAATAGTGAAGAAGCTATATAAGTAGATGATATCTTTGACTTGTCAGAGTCAGTGATAGAAGGATTTTCTTCTGAAGTTGCTCTTTTTGGCAAACCTTCTAAATGTATTAGTTAGAAGGGCCAGAGAATCATCAAATTCTGACAGATCTATGTCAGAGATGTTCTCAGGGTTAGAAGGGTCTAACTCAGTGGTAGAGGTAATAAAAGAAGAAATTGTTCTCGTGGGATCAGTCTTTGATGACACTAAAGCCAAGGAAGAACTTTTGGCACTTTTAGTGTCTTTTAAAAGATTTTTCTTTAAAACTTGAGATTGCTCATGATTGAGCAATATCCCGTACAAATCACTTAAAGAAAGAGTTTCAATGTTCTTTGACAATTTAAGAGAGGTAGTAAATGTGTCCCACTATTCAGGAAGAGATTCCATGAACTTTATCAGTATTTCTGAGTTAGAATATTCTCGACCAACTGTTTTCAGATCTACGATCAGACAGTTGAATCTTTGGTGAATTTGAGAAAGTGTTTCATTTTTAGTGCACATGAAACTTTCGTACTGTCTCACCAGATCAATTTTTCGAGTTATCTGAACCTCATTGGTTCCTTCATGCTGAGTACAAAGAGTATCCCACATGGATTTAGAGGTTCTCATTTTCATGACAGAGTGATACACATCATCTGGCAGCGACATAGCAATGATAGACCTAGCTTTTGAGTCAACATCTAGTTCTTTCTTATCTTCGTCACTCCATTGGTGTGGAGCTTTGAGAATACGTCTCACAGGAATGGCTGGAGTAGTCGTAGTCACTAGGACTTCAGGGACTAGGATTGTAGGAGTGAATGGTCCATTTTCTATATAGTAGGGGATCTTAGGATCCGACCTTTCTAGAATAGAGTCATTCTTTCCTTCCAGACAGGAAATTATCTTTGCTAAATTTAGGAGGTTTAGCAAGTGATCCATTGTCGTTGTTGTTTGTACTTTGATTAGCCATTTTAAAAACATAATAATAGTTTTTAAAGAGTAAAAGCAATAAACATTGCTCTGATACCACTTGTTGGTCCCAAAGGAGTCTACAAGAATGTACAAGTATAGAAACAGTTTGTAACGGGGGGGATGAATACAAACACAACATTTTTAGGGTTTTTAAGTAACTTTATTGAAATAAACAAATTACAGGTTATAAATGGAATAACAACATTTATTAAACCTATTTTATTACAACCTTAGAATCACAAAGTATTTTTGATGCAAAAGATAAGAGAGAAATAAGATCAGAGGTTAAAGGAGAGAGTTAAGCATGCATGAAGATGAAGATGGGGGTCTTCATCTATTTATACCCAATGCATTAAATGCAAATCAGAGGGTACATGTCACTTGTCAAGTTTTCATAGGAAGCTTGTCCTTTGTTCATAAAGAAACTAAGCTTATAGCCGAATATGAACAGTGACCTAGTCAAAAGAGTTGGTAAGCACGTAGGAGACAATCAAGTAACTACGTACGTACTTTCTAACAAGCGCATGGGGATTTGTCATTTGTGCATCGAGGATAAGATCAACTTTGATCTTGCTGAGTAGGCTTCATTTGATCGCTAATACTTGAGGCTTCAAGGAAGAATCCTTCAGGCATCACTGAGGCATGCGCAAGATCTCACACCTCTTCTAGACAAACATTTCTATAACTGAACCGCTTCAGATTACAAGCTATCCGTCTCTATCTTCAGTTAGGTCTTCGTCTATCGCTGAAGGGTCTTTTGGTGTGAGTGTTGTTCTTCAAATCTTCAAATCTTCAAAGCTTTGATAGTGTTCCTGAGTTTCAGCGATCACTGAGTGCAATCAGTGTTTGCTATCATTGAATCTGAACAGTAACATGAACTTGGATTTTCACCAAGTATTTTAAGAGGAATCATATTCAAATCACTGAAAGGAGTTTGGTTCAACAATACTTATCAGTAGTATTCTTGTGTTTAACACATGTCTTGTACATATAATAACTTACATTCTCCCATTTGCACATGATACACAATAACACAGAGGGTGGTTAGTATCTAGCACACGTCATCGCCCCTAATCCTATGCAAATGTGCTTCCTTTGAGAAATCTAATTGATCAAATCAGTTGTATGGTAGTATCATCCCTTTTCATTTTGCTTCACGATATTTTGTTTTGAGGATTATGTTAAACCCATATTTCAATCAAGTAAGAATGATCTCATCCTTTATAGTTCATAGATTATGTTAAACCCTTATTTCAATCAAGTAATAATGATTCTAAATAATATGAACAAGATTCAATAGGAAATCATCATGTATATGGAAGAACACTCTAGAAACAGAAAGTTACTATGGGGTGAAGGTTGTTTCTATCTCTATAGCTCTCTATATGTATTACAGTGAAAGGCTTACTTAAAATTCTATTTACAAGTAAACTATCTATTGATACTCTACATTAACAAAGCATGTAAAACTACATTAAGTTTCTCTTTAGTTGACTTTTGTTGACATTATTGACTTTATGCTTTGACTCTTCGATGTTCAATATTTATGATCTCAGATACAAAATATTAAGTCTAACATTCTCCCCCTTTTTTTGTATATGAGATCATTATTCATAAAGTCTTTATCTATAACATTCTTCCCCTTTGAAGATAGTCAAACTTTGTCAACCAAACGAACCAGAAGAATAACATTCTCCCCTTTGCAGCATTTAAGATCATTCTTCACATTATTGTAACATTCTCCCCTTTGAAACAAAAACAATATTTAGATCAAAATCTTCGTCTTTGAATTCACCTTGAATCAACTTCAGTAAATTCAGAAGCTTTTACTTTTGAGTCTTCACAGTCGGTGAATCTTCAAACAAACTTTTGAATCTAAGAATAAGCTTCAGACATTTAGGCTTTGAGCTTTGACACAAAGTGTAATAAGCTCATCACCTTTATATTATGAAAGAATCCAACTTTATCAACAAATTCTTCAAACGACTTTGTCTTGTATCTTCAATGAATCTGTCACAGATTTGTCAACAATGAATCCAATTAATTCAAATCCAATCTTTTCAGCACATCTACAATCTTTGAAACTAATGGCTTTTCAATCTTAGAATCCACAGATTTAGATTTAAGTCTTTTCATCTTTACTGATTCAACAATATACCAGTTAATCATACTTAAACCCTCTCAATATAGTCACTTGATTTTTTTAACTCTCTTTGCGCATATGAACACTTGTTAGCTACCCCTCAACATCAGAACTGCCATCAAATATTCGAGACTTTATCACATAAGCCCTATCTTTAAAATATGTATCATTACTCCCACATAATCCCCCCCAACCCTCATGATGATTAGGAGAATCCTAAATATCATGAACCATCAAAAACTATATCAAATCAACTTAGCAAATACAAATCACCATAGATATTAGATTTCTCCCCTTTAGACGAATTAGATTTATACCCCTCACCCGAAAAATATCTACTTCAGAACAACCCCCCCCCCACCCCCCCCCCCCCACCATAAAAATGGGCAATCATCTAATACAGAAGCACATTTAGCAACCGTTATCACATCAATCGAAACAAATTCAATTAAGTGGTCTATTTTCAGTGTTAGCAATAACGTAGCACTAATAGGACTTCCGGTCTTCATTAAATTGAAAATATAAAAATTAATTCTCTGACTATTTCCGACAATATCACAAAGACATGCAATTGGAATTACAAAGATTTGTGAAAATGTGAAATGAAATATTTTATCATATAGATTTGGCTCAAGATAGAGTCAATGTGCAATGAATATGAAGTTCCAAGACCAGAGATGATGTCTTCTTGTTTCAATATCTAAAACTTCTGAATGAAGAATAGATAGATTATAATGCCCATTCTCCATGATTTATGAAACACATATCTTTTGTGAGATACTTGAGTGGCTAGGTGGCGTGACGTGAGTTGTCGACACTGGGTCCATGTTGTTTCAATATTCATCTTCAAAGAATAAAAATGAATGGATTGTGTGGCAACCCAGATAACTGACACAGTTTTTGAGGATATTTTTATTTGTTTGATCATGTCTCACCCTCACCATGCTCTTTTAGCTCACTTGCACTCAATCTCTCAACACTTTCAACTAAATCTCCCTCATTACATTCTCATATTCAATCACATTTGTTAATGATTGATGTAAATCAGGATATAATCATTTCAACATGAGACTCTACCCCTTAAAATACCCTATCATTTCCATTTTATCTCGACACACCACTTTCAAAGTCATCCCTGTTATCAAGAAACTCTAATAATCTAGACCCCTTACTGATGTCTAGCATGGGATGTGTTGTTTGGCTAGGTCCTTCCAGTTCTGGATTGACCATAAAAACTTTAAATGTCCTATAAAACATGTTCTGAATTGATGTATGTAAAAGCTTATCAATGAAATTCGAGTCCTGAACTGCTTTGTTCAAAAATCAACAGTTGAAGTACAGGTCTATGACTAATATGCTTTGAAGCTAAATGAAATACAGGTTTTGGACTGATGTATTCAGAAGCTATACAATGAAAGTACATGTTTATAATAAATGAATCAACGATTAGAATGTCTAATTGTGAAGAACAAATCACAATTATTAAAATGAATAAGAATTGAATCATTAAAATGAAATAACGCATTGTGGAAACAAATAATGAGATTTCAAACGAGTGTATCTCCATCGAAAATTCCAACAACTATTTGAGACGTGGAAATAACTGATTCAAAAAAATATAGCACGTGGCAATTCAAGAATTGATTTAAAATCAGAGAAAAAACAAACACAAGTAAAAAATATTTTGGTATCCCCCCTCAAAAATAGTAGAACCTTTGTTAGATCATGTTATGTGATGTGAATATTCTTTATAAGAACGCACATGACATTCCTGCAAAACAGATCACAAAGATTTTCGTACCCAAGCTTTAATGAGTCCTTGGAGGCTAGCTTTATCTTTAAAACAGTTAATCGAGGAATTGGAGATACTGTAAGTACCATACCATTTATTTGCGTACCTTTGATTTACAAAATCATTGGTCCCAGATGTTAGAACAACATATCTTTTCTTGGCTCAGACTGATCAACTGGTTAGTTGAATAAACAAAACAAGGTAAATCAGTCTTTGAAACAAATGATTTTGCATCAACTACAGGAGATTTATGAAACTTGTTTCCATCACTGTCCTCTGTAGTTGATTTTTTTCTCCAAACCATCTTAATTTTTTTTGGAATGATTGATTATCTTAATTATCAACAGAATTATTGTGAAACAAATTAGAAATACGAGTCTGAGCTTTTGAATTGTAGTATCTGTTATAATAACTATTTGATTCGACACTTAAAAGTATTTATTCTTACAGACACTATTGGGAGAGAAATAAATATCTACGTGTATTGAATTTGAAGCATTTTCGTAAGAAGCTACAGAATCAGTTGAATCATCATATGGATATAGAATAGTAGTATCCGGACTAGTAGTATCGGGACTAAGTTGTTCTGAGATCTCAACTTTTTCTGAATTCTCTTTAGCCACATGATCACGTTTAAAAATCACATCTTCAAGTTCTTTAATTTTGCTCAAAAATTGATATTTTTCTTCATCAAACAAACCAAAATTCAAATTCTTTTCATATTCAAGAACTTTTCAAGTTTCTTGATTTTGTCAAACAAAGAAATTCTTTCTCTAACCATCAGATCATATTTCTTTTGAAAATCATATTTCATATTCTTCTCAGTCACAACATTTGTTTCTAATTCAGACAATTTCTTTGAATGCTCAACAACTTCCTTTTCAAAAATTTCCTTTCATTTTGAAATCAGTTTCTAAACATTTCCTTTTATCGGATATATCTTTAAAGAAACCAGCATTTTTATTTTCTCAATCTCTTTTCTCTCGTTCTCTAACATTTTCTCACTATCAGAAATCTTTTTTTTTCCTTAAGATTTAAAATGTTTTCTCTAAAACATATTTTTCATCTCTCAAATATTTTTCTAAAACTGGTGTTTTTTTAAGCTCGAAATTTTCACTTTCCAAAAGATTTCTTTTCTTTTCTGAAATCATTAAAGTCATCCTAAATGAATGCTTTTTCCTTTGACAATTAAAGTATAACTTGCCATTTTTGTTTGTCTCGCTTCATAACCTGCAATCTTATCATTTATGTTAGTAATTTGTTTGTGCAAATCATAATACTGAGAAGTCATCGCTACCTTATTAAAATGATCGTTAATCGAAATGAGTATTAGAAGATTATAATCTTTGACAATAAGTCAACACTGAAAAGTCAAATATGAAAGTCGACTTAGAAAGGCAAAAACTCAGAAATTAACTATTGTAACTTGAAAGGTCAAAGTATCACAAAATAAATGATAACACAAACTAAAGTATCGTACAAGACTAATCAAATATGTCACAGGATATGTGTATCAAGTATGTAGCACAACACTAGCTTTTATCGTAGATTTAGATAATGCCACTCAATACTTGTACAATGAACATCAGATGTCGCACCCTTGTGCGATTTACCACTTTGTTGCACAATACTTGAGCGATAAGCCAAGTATGTCACACACTACTAAAGGATGAACAATAACTATATTGCATGTGCCTTATGCGATAAATCCAAAGTGTCGCATGATATAGGTGAGATAAACATATATGCCGCATGCCTCTTGAACATTCAAATGAGGTTGATGCACGTCATTTGAAATGAACAGTGAATATATCGCACACTACTACTATGATATACTCATATGTCGCACACTTCTTTGTGCGTCAAACTCCAATGTATCTGCGATATAATACCTTATCGCATACTATAGATGCAATAAACTCTTGAGACGCGATATCCTCAACTCGTGCAATATACTCAAGAACGTGCGATGAACTTGATGAACATGTGATATACACATATCGTGATAAAAAAACATCAGTTCAAATCTGAAATTCAAAACTCAGTAAAATACAATTATAAGTTGATAATAGTAATAGGATTTTGATGCAGAAACATATTTAATGAAGACTGTTACTACTAATTTGGATCAAATAACGAGAATTAGTCCAAATTCTTCAAGAAAAGTAAGCCGAACTCGAACCAACAACATTTCACAAAATCTTTGAATTTCTTGATCAAATCTTCAATTAGTTGATGAAATTGCATAGGAATGATCTTTGTTGTTCAACGAATTGAACCGTATCAACAAATCAATCAAAACTCATCAAAATTAGAATCAAAACAGTTCACTTTTTTCAAGAACTCAATATTCTTCAAAAATCTTCAAAATGTGCTCCTAATCTTCCTTAAGTCAATCGATCTATACTCAGATACCAATTTTTATTCCCATATCAATCTAGTAACAATGTAATTTACAACAAGATTAAGATTCAAATAATCTTGTAAATTGAATTTCTAGAGATAGAAACTTATAATGAGAGACAATCATTTTCTCTCTAAGCTCTAACTAGAATGATTTACAATGAAAAGCTTATTTAGAATTATAATTACAAGTAAACTATCGATTTGTACTCTACATTAACAAGATGTTAAACTACATTAAGCTTCTCTTTGGTTGACTTTTTGTTGACATTGTTGACTTTATGTTTTGACTCTTCAATCTTCAATATTTATGATCATAGATACAAAATATTAAGTCTAACAGATTATGTTTCCCGATCCCAACATATTTGATTCAGACAAGCGATATTAGTTCAACTAGTCAACTTGTCTATGGCCACATATATTAAACTATGTCATTGAGGGGTCCAAACACATCTCTCTCAACTTGAGATAAGCAAGTCACATATTTTGTGTACACGATTGATACAAAATTCATATTATACCTAGTGTAGCCCTTATGATTATCAGGTTAAAGGTAATGTTAAACTATAACCAATGTATAAAACTCCTTATTCATCAGGTTCCAATGAATATCTCAGGTATGTGGATAAGAGTGTTCACCATTTCAAGACTCACCTTATGACTCTGATCTATGAGGTGATCCTGACTGTTGGTTTTGTCCATAGCTTGTGCCCAGAAAAGCGCATGTGTCTCTGTTTAGTGCATTTCCAGCTTAGACTATGAGTAGACTTTACAATGATCTTTATTTATTACCATTCTTTTGGTAATAACCGATCAATCATAGTTTTAAATAATATCAACATCATATTATTTAAGGATACTTAAACATGTTAATAATGAACACATAAATGTATTATGTAAATACTCATATCCAATATGTCAAAACAGATAGAAACATAATTTTTTTTATCATTCAAATAATTTAAATTTTACTCAAAATTTACAAATCAAACTAATGTATTACAAAACTTGAAGCTTATCGAAGTAGTATGAGAATCATCCTTACTTTAAATCATAAGCTTGGTCAGAAGGTATGTTGGAATATCTTCTGATCAAACTTTGCATATATTCACGTCACTCAATCAATTATTTCTCGAATTATGTCATATCATCTCATAATATGCTTGTAGTGCTGATGTGACCTTGGTTTTTCTGCTTGAACTATGGAACCCTGATTGTTCTAATAGATCTCGACAAGGTCACATATGCTAGGAAGTAGGAACCACTCTCAGGTATGAGGTGAATTTCTTCATCCAAAAAACATCCTCTACGGTGTATGACGCTGCAATATACTCCAATAACGTAGTTGAGTCTATTATCGTACTTTTCTTGTAGCTATTCCAGCTTACAACTTTATCATTGAACACAAACACGTATCCTGACTCTGATTTAAAGTCACCGTGGTCGGTTTGGAAATTAGCATTTGTATACCCTTGGATACACAAATCTCTTTCTTGACCACCATGCAGTAAGAACATATCATTAGTTCTTCTAAGATAATTTAGGATTTTTTTTCACTGCTACCGAGTAGCATCACCTGAGTTTGACCGATATTTGCTTGTCATGCTTAGGGTATACGAGATATCGGGTCTAGTACATAACATGGCAAAAATGATAGAACTAACTGTCGAAGCATAAGGAACATCCTTCATATGGTTCATGTTCTCTTTGGTACTAAGACACTGAGTTTTGCTCAGTTGTATGCCATGTACAATTGGCAAGTTTTATCTCTTGAAACCCTCCATTTTGAATTGTTGCAAGATCTTGTCAATGTGTGTACTCTGGCTTAATCCAATTAAGCACTTAGATATATCTTGATAAATCTTTATGCCAAGGATATATGCTGCCTCTTCTAGATCTTTCATCATGAAACACTTCCGTAGTTAGAATTTTACACCCTTAAGCATTGGGATGTCAGTTTTGATGATCAATATGTTGTAGACATCTAGGATAAAGAATACTACTATGCTCACACTTACCTTCTTGTATACACATGGTTTATTCCGTTTTTTACAAAATCAGATTCCTTGATTTTCTCGTCAAAACAAAGATTCCAACTATAAGATGCCTGTTTTAATCCATAAATGGACTTCTGCATCCTGCATACCTTTTCATGATACTTTGGATGCTTAAAACCTTCTGGTTATATCATTTACACGCCTCGCTTAAAGTTCCGTTAAGGACTGGATTTTTAACATCTATTTTCCATATCTCACAATCATGATACATAATTATGACCAAAAGAATCCTGATGGATTTAATCATAGCTACTGGAGAAAAGGTCTCCTCATAATTTATTCCCGGAGTTTGAGTGAAACCTTTTGCTATGAACCTAGCTTTATAGGTATGCAGCATCCCATCCATGTCAGTTTTCTTATTGAATACCCATTTGCACTTGACGACCTTGAAGCCGACAGGTGCATCTACCAACTTCCAAACCTGGTTGTTAGACATGGATTATATCTTAGCCTTCATCACATCAAGCCATTTCTCATAATCCAAAGTTGATATGGCTTTCTAGTAGGTTACAAGTTCATTATGAATTGTGTCATCATTGTCAATGAGATAACCATATCTCTCAGGCCCTTGATGATTCATACTCGATCTTTGCATCGTTTGTATCTCATCATTCAACCATTGAATCATCTTGTGGTTTTTCTTCATGTTCTAGTTTGTCCCCCGTAGTGGTTCTTGTTAGAAACTCATTTTCTAATAACTCACCACGTCGGCAATAAATACTTTGTTCCCGTCGGGTTTGCAGAAATAATATCATCTTGTTTCTTTCAGATATCCCACAAAGATGCACTTTTAGACCTTGGGTCAAGCTTTGTAGAAGCTTCTTGCGTTACATAAGCATCACAACCCCGTATTCTAATATACACAACTTTGGGATCTTTCCAATCCCAATTCATATGGGGTCATTTCGGTCTCTTTGGTTGGTATATTGTTTCGTATTCGAGCAGCTATTTCTAGAGCATATCCCCGTAAACTTTTAGGTAGAGTGGTACAACTTATCATAGAGTGAAAAATGCCCAACAAGGTTATATTTGTGATTTCAGACACACCATTATGTTGTATTGTTCCTAAAAGAGCTAGTTAGGATACTATCCCACAATCTCTAAGAGGATCAATGATGTTGTGGCTTAGATATTCACAACCTCGATACGACTGAAGTGCTTTTATATTTTTTCCAAGTTGATAATGAATATCAACGGAATATCTCAAAGCTTTAAGACTTTTTTTCATTATGTATACATTCCAATATCTACGAAAGTCGTCAATAAAGGTTATGAAGTAGCGATGACCATTTCTTGTGACTGAACTGAAAGACCCACATACATCAGTATGAATGACTCCTAACAGTTCTGTGACCCATTCTGGTTTTTCTTTAAAAGGCACCTTTCTCATTTTTCTCGATAAACAAGACTCACATGTATCATATGAATCATCGCATAAGTCAACACTCCCTCCGCCTAGAGTTTGGCTATGTGTTTCTTTTTTATATGTCCAAGACGACAATGCCACAAGTAAGTTTGATGTAAGCCCTGGTTAATTCGTTATTGTTTACATTCTATATTGATTCATAATTACAGTTATTTTGCATATCAATTTCATAACTATCATTGTGTGGTTTAGCCACAAAATACAAACTATTGTTAAAGTAAACATAAGTTGTATTATTACTGAAAGTAAACATAAATCCAGTTTGCTATAATTGAGAAAATGAAACATAATGTTAGGTATATAAAAGCACTTGCAAAGTGTTAGAGTAAGGCTATTTGGCAGCTTCAGTTTCTCTGCTAGTGCCTCTTTTAGTTGTAGTTGAAGGAAACTGCATCTTCAGGAATCTAACCATTGCACTTATCTTCGTTAGAACTTCCAAACTTTGCTTTATCCTTGGCAACCACCCGCATCTTTTTTACTATCCCATCTTTTGGTTTGATCATCAAAACCCATTTTGTTTTCGATAATTCCAATTTCCAACTTAGAATTTATATTTCTTTTAGCAGTTGTAAGCATGTTGTAAAGCTTTGTGAGAGTTTTATCTAAACCATTCATATTATAGTTCATAACGAATTGGTCATGTGATTTGCGTAAATAATTAAGAACTAAATAGATTTCCAATTCTTGACCCAGTAGGAAGCCAAGGCAGGCCAGCCTGTCAATATACCATTTCATTTTCAAAATGGGTACTGCCTGACAAGCCCTTAGTCCTCATACAGGCATGCAAAGCCTTGACTGTATCAAAAATCTCATTCTTAGCTTGCAACCGATATACATACTTCAGTGAGGTAATCATATGAAAAGTAATCATGTCTTCATGATTGCACAGTAACCCAAGAGTTATGGAAGCTAGCATAAGGCAACCAACATCTAGTGAGTCATTAATATATTTATGATAAGCAACCCTGACCTTAGCTAAAGTAGTTATGGCAGCAACGTTTGGTAGGAGGGTTCTATAGAGCGTAGAGCTTATTTTCATACCTAAGGAAAACCCCAAGGAAGCGAAACCATTCGTTGAAGTCGCCTATTCAGTTTTTTTCTTATCAAGGGCAGATCGCAACTTAACCTAGAATAAGTTTTTTGCGTTTGTGTTTGTGTTTGTGTTTATATTTGAGGTGGAAGCGGACATCGAAAAAATTGAAGTTTGGTTTTTAGTAACTTTAAAATCTCAAATAACTTTAATTACCCTTTTAAAAATTATTTTAATTTGAGAAAAGATCCATATTTCACCTAATTCCATAAACGACCAAATTCGCCTGTCTATGAAAATAGGCTATTTAGGTAGGCATCATCCAATTACATTCAACGTAACTCTTAGGTGGTTGTAAGTAGGGGTGTGTAGAAAATCAAACGATCCAATGGGAATTGACCGATCCAATTAGAACCGACCTATAATCATTGGATATCCAATTTTAATTGGATTGGATCGGATTAAAAATTTGAGCATCCAATTTGGATCGGTCTGTTCTTGAATGACCGTCCAGAACCGACCGAACCAAATCAACCAACATCTTTTTACCATCCAATTAACCATCCGATGACCAGCTAGTTATCCATCCAACCATTATCCAACTATCGTCTAGTTAGTTTGTCTTCAATTTGTTTAAATCGAAATTCTTTGTGTTGGTTTTTGAATTTTTAACTTCACGTGTGTTGGTTTTAACACATTAAATTTGATTAATTAATTTGTTTCATTGTTGAAAATTTGGATTGAATTAAAACATTAGATGGATCCAATCACATCGATCATCCATTGGATATCCGATTGATATCCAATAAAAATATCCAATGGATGGATCCAAATTGATCCAATCATCCATTGTATTGGATCAGTTCGGTTGTCCGTTGTTAATTGGATTGGTTCGGTTGGCAAAATCCAACATCCAATGGATGATTGGATCGGTTAGGTTTCCCGCACATCCAATGGATGTCAACCGATGAACAACCCTAATTCCATCCAATAACATATATTATAATTTGCACGTTTAGTCTCACTTCAACGCATTGAAAATACTCATTGAAAATACTCATAGATGGCTAAGGTATCGTGATCTCACCTAAACACTTGATTTAGGTTTGTTGGGATCAGTTGTCCAAAAGATGATTATTTAAGAAAATGTATCTCTTCACTTATATCTCATTATTTTAGCATCTTGTCTCACAATACAATCATCCGGTATGATTGGCTACGCATTGACCATATTAGAATCCGTAAGCCTTGACAAATACCTTAAATGGCGCCGTCTAGTTTACGTTTGTGAAATGTTTTATTTCTAGAAAACATTCTATCCTTTTAAAAACTTTTGATTTTATATAAAATTTAAAAATCCTTTCCTTTTAAAAGCTTATCCAAAAATTGGTTTGTTTTGATGATCATATCAATTTAAAATATCATGTTCTATTACCGATTTAAGATTTATTTTACGTTTGAATTTATTTTGAAAAATGTTTGTAATTATAACAATAATTGAAAGCAATAAATAAAAGCACCAACTAAAAAACCACAACATTATAATATATGGTTTTGCCTCTAATATGGTGTTGTAAGCCAACACAACAACCACGGTCAGTTTATGGACATCTTCAAGCTACCATTGGCCTCATCATCTTGGTAAACTCCAGAGACTTCATCTTGACCTTTTGGAACGTGTAACACTCAGAATTTTAGTAAAGAAAGTATTTGGGCCGATTCCCGTATGGTTTAAGCTATATTTTTTGCGTATATACATGTGTGTGTGTGTGTATAAACATATAGGGACTTAATCATTTGAGAACCCATTAAATTGTGATAACCTTGAGAACTTGTGCATCATGTGTTATTTTATATAATCTTTTTTCATCTATGCATAGAATTTAATGGATTAACATATATTTGTTTCACAGTGTGTTTGTTTTATATGTATTCGTTTCACAGTGTGAAACTTTTTACGTGTATTTATGTTTCATAAGCATGTCATAAAGGTTCACATTATGAACCGAGCACATGTTAAACAAACATATTGTGAAACTAATATATATATATATATATATATATATATAAGGAGGATCAAATGAGAATGTTATATATTTAAAAGAATACGAGAATAATTCTGAGCCAATCATTTCATTAAATAATACCTTAAATAAAACTTACTACAAAATCGTCCAAAAGGACATATTTGTCATTTGTTGTATACAAATTATATATGTAAATTCATTTATTTATATAAATAACATGTAATAAACTAATTATGGTATTTCGTTATTTTTCTTTTTCAATGTTTAATTTGAATCGTTGTTTTTTAAATTTTAGATCATATATGATTAGGAAATCACATGTGATTAGGAAATCACATGTGATTAGGAAATCACATATGATTAAGAAATCACATCTGATTAGGAAATATTTTGTTATTTTAAAAAAATTAATTAATTGTGAATCACATTTGATTTTGACGAAAATTGTAATCTATAAAAAAATTGATTTAAATAGAAAATGAATTCTATATATGAAAAAATAAATACACATATTTTAAATACATTAAACATAATTTTTTTAAATAAAAAATTAAATCATATTAAAATCAAAAATACGGTAAAAAAGGGAATTTTAAATAAACACCTTAAATAACTTTTATATAACTAAATTACTTTTATATCCTTATTTACTTAATTTTAGAACTAATTATTTATGGTATTATTTAATGAAATGATTGGTTCAGAATTATTCTCGTATTCTTTTAAATCGATATCATTTTCGTTTGATCCTCCCTATATATATATATATATATATATATATCGGGACGAGTTCAAATGAGAATTCAAATTTGGTTGTGAGCGTGAGGACAAATGAGAGTGCGACACGTGTCCCACTCAAAGAAATATTCAGACTGAATATAGTGTTTATTCAGTCTGAATATACAAATAAATATTCAGACTGAATATAGTATTTATTCAGTCTGAATATTTCTTTGTATATTCAGTCTGAATAATCTATATTCAGTCTGAATAATCTATATCCAGACATGTGTCGCGCTCTCATTTGTTTTCACGTTCACAACCAAATTTGAGTTTGCATTTGAACTTTCCTCTCTCTCTCTCTCTCTCTCTCTTTCTATATATATATATATATATATGTGTGTGTGTGTGTGTGTGTATATAGGGGCAAGTTCATATGAGAATTGTACATATTTAAGAAAATAAGATAATGTCCAAAATCATATGTATTTTGCACTAACTAGAGCAGATGACTTTTTGGGCTACTTGAGTTGCATGGATCATATATGATTTTGTACATGACGATCATTCTCGTATTCTCGTTTGAACCTTTCTCTCTCTCTCTCTCTCTCAATATATATATATATATATATATGAATTAATATTCTAAATCCTTGATTTAGATGAAAAAAATCATATGAAATTACACGTAATGCACAAGTTCTCAAGGTTATCTCAATTTATTGAGTTCTCAAAAGAACCCCCCCCCTAAACATATATATGTACACACACATATGTATACAATAAATTAATATATTTATGGGAGCGACTATCTTGTATAGGCTTTGGAGAGAAGGGGGTTGTTTTGCTAAAACGTTAGAAGTGTGGGGGTTGCAAGTGAAAACTCTTAATAGAAGCTTGATGTGGATTAGTAGGTGATGAATTCAGCCGAGTTTGGTCCCTCATTACCGAAACAAAAGACAAGGTGGTCGGCCAGCGGCTAAGGCAGCATGGGAACCGCCTGAAGCATGGCCTCCCTCCCATGGCCATTTCTGACCATGCCTAATCCATTTATCTTTTTTACTACATTTTTCTTCGTGTTTCATTTCTTTATCTTTATCTTTTCTTCCCATGATCTCATCTCTCTCCCTCTCTCTCTCTCTCTCCTGATGAACTCTCTCATCCTCTCTCTAGAAAACCTACCCATTTTATCTCATTTTCTCCCCTCTCTTCCTCCTTCTCTCTAGAACCAATTTTTGAGATATTCTATGAAGTAGTTTTAGAGGGGATCTAACCTAAAGCTTCAAGAGTTTGGTTAGGAGCTTCAAATCTTAAAGGAGTAAGATTTTACAGAATTTTTGCAATATTGAAGGCTGTAGATAGGAATCTAATTTTGAGGTTAATATTAGTACATGTTGGGTTGTTGGTATTTTAAATGTCGATTTTAGTGTGGGAACTTTGTGGGTCTAAAGTCTTCACCAAAGAAGCTCGAGCTTAGGGTAAACCCTAGATTTATCCATAAATAGAAAGGTGAGTTCAAGTTGCTTTGCGAAAACTATGTACATGCCAAAATGTGTATTTTATAGTGTTTATATGTTTGTTTAATAATTATCGATTGTGTTGGGTATTTGGTGAAACTTACTTATTTAGTATTACTTGGGTTTACATATCTTGAAAACGCATATATTTGAGATCTTTGGGTGATTTGTTAAATAAATCATAAGGGTGGGTTATTTTGATGATTATCTTATAAATGATAATTCTTTTGGGTTCACAAATTTCGATGTACTTGGTTTAGAAATGCATATTATTATGTTGTGGGACATTTTGGTGATACAAGTGGTATGTGTTCATTTGGAATACGGTATGTCCTGATCAGTGAGGGTTTCGAGTAAATTATACTTTTGGAGCACATGTTTGCATAAACATGGATTGAATGCATTTCATTGTTTTTAATGACTTTTATTTATTAGTCATTCGAAATATTGAGTCTTTTGGCTTAGTTTTACTTAAATGAGTCTCGGGGACATTTTTCCGTTTTAAATTGCTCTATTCTGAGCTTTTGGAAATATATGAATTTATAGCATATATGTTTATAAATTCACATGTTTTGAGTGTGGTAGTCATCATTTTAGATTCATGTAATTTAGATTACGTTGCATTAGATCCATAGGCATAGAAGTTCATTTTGGTTGGGATGGTCATCCCCATGTTATTGCTTGAAATAGGCATTAGGTCTTCATAGGCATTAAAATGTGGACTCTTAGAGTCGGGTATCAGTCATCAATAAAATATAATTTCTAGTGTATTGTAACGTGAAATAGGCATCGGATTCTCATAGGTATAAAGGTGTGGGCTATTGGAGTCATGCATCGACCATTGACCAACAAAATGTAACTTCTCATGAATTATAGCTTGAAATAGGCATCGGGTCTTCTTAAGCATTAAGGTGCGGGATCTTGGAGTCGGACATCTGCTATTCACCAACGAGATGTAACTTTTATGAATGGGCTTGAGCAAGTTTGCTCATATAATAGTGAGTAGTGACTTATTTATGTGTTCCATCACAATTAATGGTAATTGGGTATCCCCCGTTCTTATATTATGTTTTATGTCTTCCAAGGGTAAGTGTGAGTTAATTATATAAATGACTCGGTTAAAGCTATTTTTCCGTTTTAATGATTTATAGATTTATTCTTGGTCGTGTGAGTATTTGGTTTTAGTTGCATGTAGTTGATTGTTTTGATTAATGATTTTCTATTAAGAAAATGATGGGTTTTGGAAAGATGTTACTTTTACGACAAAGATATTTCACTTGCCAAGTTATGATTTAAATCAACAGTCTTTCGGTTTAACCTTTTTATTATTATTATGAAAATTGTTTGAACTTGCTAGGCGTTAAGTCTAACATTTTTTCTTTGTCGGCGTCTGCATCAGCTCCTTGGGAAATGGTACTATCGAGTCAGTGATGAGATAAGTGCTAGTTAGATACACGACAAGGATATAGCTATTAGTTGTCGTCTTCCGCTACTGGAGATAGCGACTGTTATTGGGTTTTAGTAACACCCGACCTTAACTTAGGTTTCTATGTATGGCTTAGTTTATCAATTTTTGATGTTAAAGTTAGATTGTTATTCAAGGTAATTCAAATATTGATTTATAGAAAGGGATATAGCCTTTATTTGATATTATTGAATTTTTTTGAATTAGTCGTTCTTTTCATATTTTAGGATGTTACAGAACGTCATCTTCGGATAATTAAAAATTCTGGAATTAGAAATACAACATGCTCTATTCTATATTACAATTCATTCCTATCTATAAAAATAAAAATTCTTTACAATTATACATTTTCATTTTCCAAATAAATTAAACAAACCAAACCACGGGTCTTTAGAAGAAACCTTATATTATTTATTATTTTAAACATAAAATAAATGGCTAATTATAATTAAACATAAATAAAAGGCCAAAAATCTGTAAAATAGATAATGGGAACTTACCCCATAGTAAACAATAACCGGATCACAAGTTCAGGCCCAAAAAAAAACAATCCAAGACTTAGGTTATAAGACCAACTGAAATTTTGTTTTTAGAACATTTAGGCCCATAATAGCCTAAAAACCCGGGCCCTAAACATCCGACCCAAAGAGAACCCATCACACTCTTACCCAGAAACTGCCCAACTTCGTCGGAACCCTAATCTGGTTTGGCGACCGACCAATACTATTCATCGTCTCTAGTCATAATATGGCTAGAGATCGACAACCAAATAGTCGTTTGATGTCGTGGCCTTTGCCACAACCTTAAATTAAGTCGTGGTTTTAGAGCAAAAAGCAAAACGACACCAAGACGTTGTTCATACACACCTTCAACCAGCGTAAGGGTCGTGGCCCAAGCCTATGATTAAGGATCGTGGCCTGAATGGCGACCAGGCGGCACAAAGTCGTGGTCTTGGATGACATCAGACGATGATGTAAAACGGGGAGGCCAGCCAAAAATTCGCGGTGTAGCGAGAGACTAGCTCCTAATGCGGTGGTCTTTGAATAGTGAAGCGATCGTAAAACAAAAACGCGGTGCGACGAACTTCAGCTACGGTGCGATAGTGGGTTCGACCACGATCTATAACTCAGAAAGGGGGGTGTGCAACCACGCAATAACCATCCACTTGTTGTGTAGCAACATCACAGGTCGCTTCAGACGGCGTCCGAAACCTAACCAGCATGTCATGGCATAGCAGCATCAGAGTGGTACAAAAAAATAAAACCCATCCATGGCTAGGGTTTTCAAATCGACGCAGGACAAGAAAATGCGGCTACTGCCGGAATTCCAAAAATCCTGTGCAAAGTCGGTTACCGGAGGAGGGGGGTGTTCCCATTTGACTATTAATTCGATTTTCATTTTGTTTTATTATCAAAGTCATTCTGACTCTGATACCACTGTTGGGTTTTAAAAACAAATTTTAACCATTTAAACACAACAAAAAGTAAAATTTGGTTACAAAATTAAATTAGAAAATTTTTCAGATCAACACCCAAGCCGAATCCAATCAGAATTTACCTAAATATGAAACACACATATGGTGTTGTGAATTGTACCTTTCAGATTTAGCAAGGATTTGAGGGAGCACTTAGAAACCAACAGAGGTTTCCTCTATTGTTGATCCACACACGAACACGCTATGCACCTCCACGGAATGTTATCCCAAAACCCTATATCTAAATATGTGTATTACAGAAAAATGAGTTTCTTTTATGTGTATTTCCTAAAGGCTAAATTTAATTGCTTCAATCAAGTATAAATTGATATAGTCTATCACCTTATTTAATTGTTTCTTTTGGTTGTGAACGTGAGGACAAATGAGAGCGTGACACATGTCTGAATTTAGATTATTCAGACTAAATAATCAAAGAAATATTCATACTGAATATAGTATTTGTTCAGTCTGAATAATACTTATTTAGACTGAATAAGCATTAATCAGACTGAAAAAGCATTAATCAGACTGAATAAATATTATATTCAGTCTGAATATTTCTTTAATTATTCATTCTGAATATTTCTTTAATTATTCATTCTGAATATGATACGTGTCGCGCTCAAATTTGTCCTCACGTTCACAACCAAATTTGAGTTCTCATTTGAACCCGCTCCTATATATATATATATATATATATATATTTATATATATTATCTTAAACTCTAATATAATTACACGTCTTTACAGGTAACACTCTATAATTATCGCAATTACACTTTAACACACTATAATTATCCTTCAAGAATATTATTTTTTAACCAACTTGATTTATCTTGGGTTTCTACAAATAGAGGCAAAAGTATTATTTGTACGGGACCCTATAGGTTTACATATTTTTTAGTAGTAATCATGTGTAACACGTATAGCGTGCATATAATAAATTACAGTTACAAATATTACCTTTAAATGTGTGGTGTAGTCCCTTACTAAAATCATTTGTTACATAATGCTCCTAATTTCAGGTGTTACACCGTGTAACACCCTAAAAATTAGAGCAAAATTAAACCGAAAAGTAAATGCGGAATTATATAAAAATACACAAAAGATGGGAATGAGTATAGGGGTTTACATCTATGGGACTACATCAACAACCAATTAATATACGTAATACAAGACATGGATTAAGTTCGGGTGTTGCTAATATTCTTTAAAATAAGGTATCTATCTTCTTCAATATTTACACACTGCAGTGTAATCCCAAAAGAGTGCCTTCACCGGCATGACACTACGCTCCTCACTAAGAAGTCCCGCTATCCCGAACACCTGCTAAACATGGCATTTAAGAAACAAGTGTTAGGCTTACGCCTAGTGAGAACAAACAGTTAAATGGATAAAGCAGTAAGATATTTTAAACAAAGGTGCGGTATAATTTATCCCATTTAACTTAACTTGAAAGCTTACTCTTGGTGAGCAATGATCTTTTAAAACAATCGGGGGAGACCCGATATTACCATTAGTTGTGACGGAACTCCAAGTTGGCCACAAACCAATGTTATAGAGTGGCACATAAAGGTGTGGAAGCCATTGACATCAACCAAATCCCAGTTTATTTGTCATTTGTACCCATTAGCTCGAGCCTCAAGAAATGCACGCTAAACCACAATGCATATTCCGAGCGAGTGAAAGGATAGATTGGAAATTACACAATTTATCGCAATGCCTATTTCCAATTAAAAGTGGGTTCATTCTATCCTTCACGACATTACATACCGGCTCTTATGCCTATGGATCCATAACACACTAGTCTAGAAATCAAATACATCAAACGAGATGTATTGATAGTTTTCCAACACCGAAAACCTTTGAATAAGCATTTCTCTTTGAAATACGAAATTTACCAAAGAATTGGTCAAATTATTTTTGGTGCCAAAAACCAAAGAGTATTTCATTTTAGAACATTTCCAAGCATTAAAACTCATCTATGATACTCATTTAATCATTTAGAACAAAATACCCAAATTTCGCATTTTGACCTAAAACTTCCAAACTTAACCCAAATACATAATACTTGAAATCGTGAACCTAAAATCAGTAAATGCAACATTTATAACAAGTATTTGGAGTTTATAAAGTTTGGATTTGATCTCACGAGGCTAAGGTTAGGTAAACCCTAGAAATCTCCAAAGGATGAAGGAGGTGTTGAAGCTTGGTGAAGGACACGAATCCTTGAAACTCTAGCCTTAAAGCTTGAGGTGCAATAAATGATTTGGAATGAGTAGGTTTAAGGAGTTAAGATCCTCCAAAATGGTCTTGAGAGAGAAATAGAATAGAAAATAAGTTTGGGTGAGAAATGAGTGTGAAAGTCAAGAAAAAACGGAGGTTTAATGTAGATCAAGGGTTGGACGCCAATTGTCCTGCCAGTTATAACTGGCGTACTAACTGGCCCGGACCAAAACAGAGGCTAACGCCACTTGTGGAGTGAGTTAGCTTTTCGTAACTGGCACCGTAACTGGCCCCAGCCAAACAGAGGCTAATGCCACTTAGTGGCGTGGGTTAGCTCAGCCGCAACTAGCACGAGCCATTTAAGTCATCCCGAAACTCCCAAACTTGATTTCCGACGCATAGCTTCGATCCTTTTCATTAACCAACCCATAA
The DNA here is from genome assembly GCA_036898165.1 of Silybum marianum. Classification (NCBI taxonomy): domain Eukaryota; kingdom Viridiplantae; phylum Streptophyta; class Magnoliopsida; order Asterales; family Asteraceae; genus Silybum; species Silybum marianum. Next base: position 22,403,988 of record CM072543.1, read on the forward strand.
CACTTTTAAAACACGTCTTTTCTAGAATATTTTTATTTATCAAAAATTTCCGGGTGTTACACATCGCTCAATCCATCACCCTCACGACTCCACCACCATTGTACCTGTGTGATAGTAACTCTAGTTTACCTTGTCCACCACTAAGGGGCTGTATGGTAGTTGCTGGATGGTATAGAGTTGGATGGTATAGAGGTCTGGATGGTATAGAAGCTCTGTATGATATAGTGCAGAATGAAAAATAGTTGTTTGGTAGCGACTCTGAATAGACAGTCTGAATGAGAACAAATTACCATTTTAACCCTCTTTATGTTCACAACAAAATATAGCAGCAAGAAACGATACCCGACGCTACTTGAGAAAGGTCATCTTCAATCAGGTCCTTCAACATCCTTTCATCCCTCTAAAACCACACAAAAGCCATGAATTTTCTCCATTCTTCATGTTCTTGTTCTTTCCGATTGTTTTCCAACCACCACCACTCAAACTTCCGATCACAATCATTCTCCCAAGATTCCTTCAATTCTTCCTTCTCCTCCAGATCAAGCCTCCTCATCCCACCATCATCAACCACTGTCCACCACCACTGCTCCTCCACATTCCACCCCAACTCTGTAACACCCTCAAATCTGGAAAGAGCGACTAATTTAAAATTTCTAATATCTCTCATCCAGGTTATATAGGTTCATAATTAGAACTTTCCAAAAATCCAACTCGATCACAAGTTGACAAGATATCCAAGACCTCTATATGGAATGGTTATTCACTACAAACTCAAAATGCCGAAGTAACCATGATGTCTAATAAGAGGTTCCCTCTCGACAAGGTCCAACATCTACTCAAAAGAATAACTAACATGATCACATACTTACATCCTAAGCAACTTAAGGATTTACGTATTAGACTCAAGCAAACTTACCACAAACCCGATTATCTGCTACTTAATTTCGCGGACTCATCTGATCTTCACTTGAAATGCTCGACACAAAAGAATATCTTTCATATCCAAGTTTTCCTACTGAGTTCAAGGTTTACACTTATAAGATTGAACAATTATGCCAATTTCATTTATCAAAGGTATAACAAACGTAAAATCTTTATAATCAATTTTACACACGCCTCAAGGTTTTACCAAAATCAGGTAATCGTGAAAAGTGACCAAACCTCATTACGTAAAACCATTTGAAAAGCTATGTAATCATTATTTAAACTAATGACAACAATAATGAGAATACAATTGGTAAGTTTTTAAAATGAACCGATCTAATTTTGATTCACATTTATTGACATCATGTATGTAAGAGAAATTCATGCACTAAAATAGAGTGCTACAAAATGTTTGTGCCAAATTCTTCAAATATTTTCTTCTTTTAGCTATAAGAAGGCATGAAGTAACGTTTTCTCAACAATAATAGCATGCATCAGTTTACTTTCTCAAAACTATCCAAACGTTATATGCATGCATCTTGATCACATTATGAAATCAATTTGATTTCTATTTCAAATTTAAAGTCAATTAACAGAATGCTTACGCTTTTCTAAAATGTTGGCTACAAAAAATAAATATGCTACAATTAGAATGTATGCAAACTCTATGCAACAAATTGTTCTCATAAAATTAAAATGGTATTGATGGGAACTTTATATTTTGACGACCTCAAATCTATATACCCAAAATAGATGACGCGAATAAACTTTTCAATAAATTCTCATACCCAAAACCAACACTAAAACGAATCCAAAAATCTCAAAATCTACTCATGAACATTACGCATCCAAAAAATTCAAATGAAACTTGTAAACATCCGTAGGAGGTACGGTAGTTCATATATTTCAATCTTGACCCAAAACTCACGTACACCAAATGATTTCTCAAAACACGTAAAAAACGATATTGAAACAACGAAACATTTTAGGTTAATTTCAAATTTAAACTCTCTTGAGATACGGATTTCAAAAATTTGCAATTCTAGCAAAATAGTACGAATTAAATTCTTAGTGAATAAGTATTCAATTCTCATGCAACTAAAACGATTTAACAATAAGTATGCAACTCTTGAGTGTGTCCCAAAACATTTCTCAGAATAATAACCCATTTGACAAATCAGAAATAATTTTGCAATTTATTTTCTAAAACAAATGTCGTGCATGCATCCGATTGGAACCTGAAGTCTTAGAACCACAACCGTCAATTCTACCAATCACTAAACCGATATTTGAAAACTTCATATCTTAAGACCATCATCCACAACTAAATTCATCGATATACAATTTCTTCTCGGGATAAGGTGATTAAACAAGCCTATGGTTCATCATTAACCATTAACTCCAACCCCAAAACGATCATCTTAACATATCTTTCATACTTAGTTGTCATCCAAAATGACATTGCTACAAACACCAGTTCTTTCACGGTTATCTCATAAGAACTCATTCACTACCCCATCGGTCATCACGAAAATGTGACTCAAGCACACACATGTAACTATAAATTCATATTATCACTGGCCGAATGATAACACAAATTTACCTCACACGTGAATCCTTGTTACCATCATCACGATGCCCAATTCTAGTACATCTATTAACCTCCAAGCATCCTATCTTAAAGTGTCTAACTGTGAAATCTCACATCCGATCACTTAATCAATACGCTAGTTTAAGTCTAGGCATCTAAAATCAATACCTAAATCTCTCAAACTTATGCTCTGATACCAACTTGTAACACCCTCAAATCTGGAAAGAGCGACTAATTTAAATTTTCTAATATTACATCAAATATATAACTTTCCTCAAACCACAATTAGTAATAAACCTCTACAACAAACAAATCAAGTCTTATACCAGATCTACATATGGTTGGGTGTTACTAAACCAATAAGAGTCGCTATCTCTGAATGCGGAAAACGTCACCAATAGTCTAATCTTTATCGTGCCACTTCCTAGCACTCAAGTCCACACGTGTCGCTAGTATCAACCCCAACGATAACCTGATGCACATGCCGATAAAGAAAAAGAGTTAGACTTAACGCCTAGTGAGCTCAAGAGTTCTATAACATATTTATGATTGATTTGAAACCAAAAGATTTGCTTGATAAAATATAATTCTCAAAGGAAATAACCTTATTATAAAAGCAACATCTTCCCCAAATACAATAATTCCATAAATAAAAGTTTTAAACCAAAATGACATTAGAAGTGAAAGCATTAACTAGAAATACTCATTTAACGTGATACCAAATCCCAATACTCACACGACCATGAATAAGTTTATAAACGTAAAGATAGAAACATAGCTTTGACCATTAACCACACTTATTTTTGATAGGATTTAAAACATTTGAAGATGACGGGGGAGACCCGATTTACCACTGGTCGTGACGGAACACAAGGTAGGCCACGAACCAATGTTATAGAGCGGCACATAAAGGTCTGGTAGCCATTGACATCAACCAAATCTTCATTTTATTTGTCATTTGTACCCATTAGCTCTAGCCTCAAGAAAGCAATGTTATAGAGCGGTAAATAAAGGTTTGGTAGCCATTGACATCAACCAAATCCCAGTTTATTTGTCATTTGTACCCATAGCTCTAGCCTTAAGAAACCAATGTTATAGAGCGGCGCATAAAGGTCTGGTAGCCATTGACATCAACCAAATTCCAGTTTATTTGTCATTTGCACCCGTTAGCTCTAGCCTCAAGAATTGAATGCAAAAATTCACAATGCATATTCCGAGAGAGTGAAATGATAGTTAGGAAATTACACAATTTATCACAATGTCTATTTCCAATTTAAAAGTGGGTTCATACTATCCTTCACGACATAAAAATACCGACTCTTATGCCTATGGATCCATAACATACTAGTCTAATTTACATGACTCCAAACGAATGACCAACGTACTCAAATGCATGTAAAATATTATTCAAATCGGACAAATGTCCATGAGACTCTTTTTAGTCAAAATCGAGCAAATGCTCTATAAATCAACACTTATGTAATTACTCAAAACATTAGTTGAGACAAACCATTTTCCCAATGAGATCGTATTCATGTATTTCCAAAATGACTCATAATGCATTAACATGTATTTTCCAACGATTTATGAATCCAATATTTTAAAGATGCAAATATAACCAAATGGTTTTCATTTAATAGATGATGCACCCAAACGACCCACACTTATACTTTATTTGTCAAAATGTTAAGAACCCAAGTATAAGCCTCATACATGATTTTATAAATCGTTTTATATCAAATATGCAAACTTACCCAAATACCCAAACATTTTATAAATAATAAGTAAAACATGTTAATACTTCAAAATGGACGTTTTTGGCATGTACAAAGTTTTCACAAAGTATCTTGAGCTCACCTTGCTAGATTTAGACTAAATCTAGGTTTTACCCCAAAGCTCCATATGAAGAAATGTCCAGATCTGCAATATTTCTTCACTAGAAATCATCTCTAGTTCATAAGCAACCTAAATATATCAAGAACAACTTCCAACAATAAGATCCATGAAAAACCCTAGTCAAAAACCACAAATCTTCCAAAACGGTCAAAAACCTAAAACAAGGAAGATACTTCCAAATAAGTTCTAGATAACTAAACATCAAGGTTTTTGACGAGAAATAAGATCTAAATGAAAGGAATAACTTACAAATCTCGATTTGGAGAGAAACCCCCAAAATAGCCAACAATGGAGGAAGAGAGGTTGGAGAAGATGAAGTGGTAGCTTGATTTTGGATCTTGAAGATGAACAAACACAATGGAATGGTTGGGGAAGATGAAGTATGCTCCAAAAATCGGAGCTATGGAGAAGAAATGGGAGAAAAACAAGTGAAGGTGAAGAAGATATGAGAAATGAGGTGAAAATCCCGTTTTTTCGGAACTTAAAAACATGGAACAGAGGCTAACGCCAGTTAGCAAATGGGTTACGTTTTCACAACTGGCATTGTAACCCATGCGGAGCAAAATAGCTTAGGGCTAGTTATCAAGTTGGTTACGTTTTCGTAACTGACATTGTAACCCACGGTAGCCTTTGTTGAGAGTAAAGTCCCTTATGCTAGTTATCAAGCTAGTTTCAGTTCCTTACCCACTTTGTAACCAGCTTGACCCACTTTTTCCTCCTTAACTAAACATTACCTTGAGTTTTGAAACGCCAACACTACAACACCCAGTAACATTCAAAGGAGCTCAATTTAAACCTTAAAGACCTAATATTTAAAGATGAACCCACGATGGAAGATAGCAACAAAATTCCGGGTGTTACAAAATCCAGTTCCCAAATCCTCTCTCTCACCCTCGCCGGAAACCTCCTCTTCACCGGCACATCCAATGCCCAAATCCACCTCTACCACCGCCACCCCACCACCACCAACGCCGATGATGATCAATTCATCACCATTCCCACCACCTCCGCCGTTAAATCTCTCCAAATCCTCAACGATAATACCCTAATCACAGCTCACCAAGATCACAGGTCCATCATAATGAGTAAGGTCACTTTAATTCATTTCATCCCCATCAATCCCATCATCACCCATTTCATTCTTTCTTTTTTCTATCAAATCTTCTTCCTCAAATTTCATATTTTCACACTTTTCTTCAGTTATTATAAACCAATTATCAAGATTGAATCTTTGACCCTTCAAATCTCACATAAACCAAATCTCAAACACCTGGTGGGCCTTCAAAATTACTAGCCATTCAGCGCAAAAAGATCAATCAATACTTGATTGTAATCCTCTCCTCAACATTTACCCAACAAATTTCCTTTAATTCACTTCCATGTACAGCCTGTTTTTCAAATTCATCAATAACCCATCGAGATAAATGGATACACATAACAAATTAGATAGCATCGATTTGGAGAACAGAGAAGAAAGCAGTTTGGAACGATCGGAAGAAACACATAGCATCGATTTGGAGAACAGAGAAGAAAGCAGTTTGGAACGATCGGAAGAAACACATAGCATCGATTTGGAGAAATCAAAAAGAGAAGAAATCATAAACTCGATTTGTTATGTGTTCGTTTGGTGCTCAAAATCGATTTGTTTAGCAGCGTCAAAAATTGTTTGCTTTCTTGATCAGGAGTCGATTTGGACATACCTGAGAACGGCCGAGGATGGTGGCTTTGCACGGTGGCCGGAGATGTCGCCGGCGCTCGAAGTGGGAGAGATGAGAGAAATCGATGGAGAATGGAAATCGAACAGGATGTTGTGGGAGAGTGATAGAGGCGCTGAAAAGAAAAGAAGGGGGTATTTTGGGAAGAATAGCAGGTCTGGATCATTTTGCAAGGGTTTTGGTCCGTTTTCGTGCAGAGGCTTTTGTTACCCTTCAGAGCCTCATTTTTTTTTGCCAAACATAATAAAGCCTCTGCACGATTCAGATCAGCCTCTAAATGGCATCCTACAGAGGTAAACAAACAGCCCCTAAATCCCAAACCCTAATTGTTACTCATTCACCTTTTTTGTTTTAGAAAAAGAAAAGAAACTTCTAGGAATTTTGACATTGAAATAGGTTTTTCTTGGAAGCAACAATTTCAAAAAGTGGATGTGAGTTTGGATCTGGGTTTGATTTTATTTTGAGGCTTAGATTTTTAGTGGGTGTATGTGTGTGTGCACGAATATGTGGAAGAGGCGGGTGTAGTCATTAATTATAAAAGGCAAATAAAACTTAATATAATTAATAGATGAATTTTTTTTAATAAAATAGCAAAATATCCCTCCCTCAATGGAAAAACTATTAACGTAATAACGTCCGTCAGAGTGACGAACCAATTCCAAACAGTTTATAAGCCTATAGCTAAGTTGTAGACTTGTAGTTTATAATTATAATGTTGTATGGATGAAAACTGAGAAATTTGAAAAAGCATGGGGACTAAAAATGTAGTTTGCTCTTTTAGTAAAAATAGTTGTAATTATTATAATAATAATTCTAATAAATGATAATCCAATGTCAATGAAAACAAATAAAAGATTTTTTGTTCTTTTACAAAAAAAAACATAGTTTTTGTCAATAGGTAAAATAGTATTCACAGTTTTTGGAAAAAGTTGAGGTAAAAATCTTTTAAAAAGTATTAAAATGCTATTTTACATAGTACTAAAAAAACTAGTTCATTGCAATGCAAACTAAAGGTAGTTTTTTAATAAATTGCAAACTAAAGGTAATTTAAAAAGTTAAATGTTTAAAAAAGGGAAATAATATTTTGTGTATTGTATTTAATATTTTATTATATAATTAATATTCTGATTTCCAAAATCGAGAAGCTTTTAAAGATGAAATTATATGTTTTTTTATGAATTTTATCTCTTAATTCTTTATTTTAAAAAATATCTTAGATGTATTTGACACATAAGACAGAACATGACAGAATGAGATAAAGCTCACTTCCCACGTTTGGTCCACATGGGACATGACAAGAATTCATTGTTCCATATTTGACACGATATAGGACAAGGACAAAAACTTGGACAATATATGACAAAAAAAGATTTTTTCTTGTTCCACCAAAATAGGTGGAACAAGATGGGACAACGATGAGACATAAACTAAAATATTAATAATCTATTCTCGTTTGATGTATAACCTTAATATATTATTTATGTTGAGGGTCATCACCGCCAATCGCAGCCATCAACAACATTGGTGGCCACTGATAGACACCGCCGACCACTACTACTTACCTCTACTTTGTCTTTCACTACAACATCTCCTCCACCACCTCCACAATCACCGTCCGCCACTGATCGCCACGTGCATCGTCGCCGCCACCACCACCACCGTCGACAACCTCAACCTCCTCATCCACCGCAACAACTCTTCCACCGCAACAACTCTTCCACCGCAACAACTCCATCGACAAGCACCTGCATCTGCATTGTAACAACCACCACCATCGGCTACCATTACCATTGTCACTATCCACTACCACCACAACCTCCACATTGGCTACAACTACCTCCTCCACCATCGTTGGTCACGGTCGCCACAGTATCTCCTATCTTTACATCATCCATAACCATCGTTGTCCACCAACCACCACTGCCTTTACCTCCACAACTACTGTCGACCACCAATCACCAACCTCTTGTCGTCACTAGTATCGTCGGCCACCACCACCACCACCTCCACCATAACCACCACCATATTGGCTACCACTACTACTACTCAAACACACCATTATCTTCGCCACATCGACCACTACTACCTCATCCACTACTATTGATCACCATCACCAGCACTGTTCACCATCTTTACGTCCTTCACAACCATTGTTGTTGCAACAATATTCATCGTACCTCCGCCAATTGATCAGGATCTTCTAAATCGAATAAATTATAGTTTTCCTTTGTAAGAATCTGTTTTTTTTCAAACTGACATTATTTATATAAAAAATTTCATTCAAATTTGGTACTTTTATGTATATAATATGTATTTTATTATAGAGAAAATTGTGTGAAAATATTTATAAATTAAGTTATTTAAATATTTACCTTATTTATGTCCATATAACTATTATATGATATGTAAAATCATCAAATATATTTTAGAGATAACTTGTTTAGTTCTGTCTTGTCTTATCTTATGTCAATCCTAACAAACAACAGACATACACTTATCCTATCTACTAACGTTCCACCCGATAATATACAGTCATGTTCAATCATATTTACGTAACAAAAACCACGTTTTAAATCATTTGTAATTTTATACAATTAGCTTTAAAATACGCTTGTTTAGTTGTTTTATAATGGGAGAGACTAATGGCACCCCTAAGGTATGTTAATGGCACCCCTACAAAAATGAATTCATCTCACACATGTCTATGTCAAAACCCCTTTTTTTAATTCCCAAAGCTATGAAAGTACAAGAATTTTCGTACACACCTCTATTAAAGGGATGCCATTAACACTCCCCTTTATAATTTTAATCATGTGATTGTGGTTTTATTAGGGTGTTCATCGGTTGACATCCATTGGATGTGAGGGGAACCGAACCGATCCAATCATCCATTGGATGTTGGATTTTGCCAACCGAACCGATCCGATTAACATCGAACAACCGAACGGAACCGATCCAATGGATGATTGGATCGGTTCAGTCCCATCCATTTGATATTTTTATTGGATATCCGATGGATATCCGTCGGATATCCAATAGATGATCCAGTGTGTTAATTCAATCCAATTTTTAACAATGAAAGAAATTAATTAATCATTTTTAATATGTGTTAAAACAAATACAAGTGAAGCTAAAAATTCAAAAACTGACACAAAAACAAATTTTGATTTAAGCAAATTGAAGACAAAATAATTGGATGATAGTTGGATAATGGTTGGATGAATAACTGGATAGTTATCGGATGGTTAATTGGATGGTAATTGGATGTTGGTCGGTTCGGTTGGGTCGGTTTTGAACTGTTATCCAAGAACCGACCGATCCAAATTGGATGTTGAAAATTTCAATCCAGTCCGATCCAATTACAATTAGATGTCTAATTATAATCGTTAATTTTAATTGGATCGGTTATTATTTGCACACTCCTAGGTTTTATGATGATTGAAATAAACGGCGTGATTGCTGTTAATAAGTTAACGTAACCCAACCCCACACCCCACCCCAGCTAAGCCACGTGGGAAGATAGACAGGTCAGAAGATGTTGGTTTCACAGGTCACCACTGGGCCCACCTTCCGGGTCCCATTGCGGTGAGCACCAACTTTCAAATTATCGTATGCCTATTTTACCCCTTGACCTTTCAATCATTAATCTTAATCCTCTAAATATATTGCCAAACCTAACTCTTCTTCCTTCTCTCCAATCACACCTTTTGTTTCTCCATATCAAATAAATAAATAAAATAAATACTATATAACATGTTTCGTCCATCTTGTTACATGGTTTTATTTGGAAATTAAATAAAATAGTTATTTTTGACTTGTGGTTTATCTTTTAGAGCATTTTTAATAATTTCTTAAAAAAAAATGAGGATTTTAAGCTAAAATATGCCTCAACAGTTTCTCCAAAACCATCTTTAAAATGGAGAAAGTATGAGATAGAAAACATTTTTCTCCAAATATGAAGAACACTCAAAAAATGATTACAAAGTGGACTACCTGAAAATTTGAAAACAAAATATTTGGAGAGATAAATAATATTTTAATGGAAGAAAGAAATATTTTAATATTATTATTAATATTGGTTTCTCCAAAATGGAGAATCTGTTGGAGATGAATACAATTTTTATTAGAGATTTTAACTTTTGTTTCTCCATTTTAGAGAAATTTTAAGAAATCTGTTGGAGATGCTCTTAGTCATTTTTTTTCTAGAATTATTAAAATGTCATTTGGCTCGTAAGTGGCAAGTCTGTAATTTGTGAATGGTCAAAGTGTAAAAAAAATCTGAATTAGATTCGTAATTATAAGAACCAAATATGTAAATTTGAAAAAACGCATCCACGAATTTGCGGACCTAATCCTAATTTACATATTTGATCTCTGCAATTGCTGACCTACTTCAAAAACTATTTTTAACACTTTGACCTCTCCGTAAATTGTGAGTCTGTCACTTAAGGATCAAGTGACATTTTGGTAATTTTTGGAGAGAAATGGCTAAGAGGTGAAACCATACGGTTAAAATGGCTATTTCAATTAATTTTCTATTTTTTTTACGTTTTTTTAAAGTTCAACGTATCGTATCCTTATAGTTGAATATTTATAACAAGTTGGTCAATCTTCAATGGAATCATAAGATCCAAGTCGTTGATTTATTCTAGGATCAAACTCTTTAAAAGAAATGCGAACTCAACTCATTGAAAAAATGCAACCACGAAGACATATATGTAGTTTGTTAAAAAAACACAACCATAAAAACATGTTTCATTTAACTTTCAAAAAAATGAGAACATATATCCTGTGATTTTCGCTCTGAAAAAACTTGGAATGGTTGAACATCGATAACCTGGAGACATGAGTGGTGTGACATTTTGTCATCGGCGAAGTGGTGTTTTTTGGTGGGGGGGCGTGGGCGAAAGCAGCGCCTTGAGGAAGGGGGAACCTCGTTTGATTTGTGAGGTATTAAGGGCCTGTTTAACAAATCTTACCTGGGTAAGTGCTTACCGGCAATATTCAACACTATCACGTACTTACCAGGTAAGATTTTAGTCCACCAAAACGGCATCGTATGCCACAATTTACCCGGTAAGTGCTTACCGTGGTAAGAGACGTCGCCAAAATTTACTGGGTAAAACTCTTGGTCCTTGCTTTCTTTGTCTTCGCTCTGAATGGGTAAGATTTTTGGTACTTGTCATGTTCCTCCGGCAAGGTAATATGAGTTGGTAAGTGCTTACCCGAGTAAGCGTTTGGTAAACGGCCCCTAAGGGGTTTTGTATTCGTTTATTATGCATAAAAGAGTTAAATCAGATGAGAATAACAAAAAAATTATAAACTCATGAGAACCGATTTAAAAATATTTTTTACATGATTTTTTTCATCAAGTATTAGAATTTAGGATATTATTTTACATAAATACGTGTTATAATAAGATAGTCTCACATGTATTTGTTTCACTAATGAAAACTTTTTTACGTGTAATTTTTTGCTTCACTAAATGAATAGAAAAAAGTTCCACACATAATTTTCTCAAAAAGTGAACACAAATATACATGAAGCAATAGTTTAAATAATAGTTTTTGATGAAAAAATAATGTAAAATATATTTTTATATCGTTTCTCGTGAGCTTGTAACTTTTTGATAGTGTGATTATCTTCTCTCTCTCTGCACATACACACACATATATATATATAATACTTTTAAATCATTATAAAAAAGGCAAACAACTAAATTACGTTTAATTTAACGGATATTTTCTAACGTCATTAGCCTAAGGGATGAAAAACGAAACGAAATGCAAAATGTAGTGAACAAAAATATAAAACTTTAAAACCAAAGACGAAAATAGTTATAAATCAAAAATCATAGTTTACTATATAAAAATTTAGAAAAACCCAAGAAACCGTGCTTTTATAATAAAGCATTTTGCTTATATCGTTAGAGCATCTCCAACAGCATCTCTAAAATACAGAAAATCACATTTTTATTCTCTAAACCTCTACAACAACTTCTTTATCCCGTTCTTTAAAATAGAGATTCATGGAAAAACCTTCAAATATAGAGATTTATCTAAGGCATTGTTTGGCAAAAATAAGCTAACTTATAAGCTATCTTATTTTCAGTGTATATGTTTGGATGTACATAAGCTGACTTATAAGCTAACTTATAAGCTAGCTTATTGATAAGCTACTTTGAGTAGCTTATGGGGAGTTTTTTGTCATCTTTCCGATTATACCCTCATCAATATTAATTATTTTTTTAAGATGTCATTTTTAGTCATTTAAATGGTTATCAGCTACTTTTTGCCAAACATAATTTGTTCATCAGCTAGCTTATAAGCTATCAGCTAGTTTATCAGTAATCAGCTAGCTTATCAGCTAGTTTGCCAAACATAGCCTAAATCTCCAAATAGAGAAGAGAGAAATGAGTTTTTTATTCATTCCACCAATTAGAATTAAATAAATATCATTTTATTTATATTTTTCTTTAAAATGTATTGTGATCCTAAAATTATAGAATATTTAAATAATATAATAAATGATAAAATCTCTAAAATTGAGAATCTGTTGGAGTTCATTGCAATTTATTTTAGATATTTTTACTTTTAGTTTTCTATTATAGATAAATTATAGAGAAGCTGTTGGATATGCTCTTAGGAGAAGGATTGTGTGATAAAAAGAGTTAAGATAAGAAAAGTAAGAAAAAAAATATGGATCATAGATCACTTTTAATCTCATGTTCACCCATGATTATGCTTTAAAAGAGAATTAATCTTGTGCATCTCGGTGCACCTCATTAGTGTTGACATTTAATTATGATTGATCTAAGGGTGGAGATTTCTTCTTAAAAGCCTTGATCAGTTTTAATCCCATGACCAACCATAAATCGTGCTTTAGAAGAAATTAATCCGGTACTGCATCTCATTAGTATCGACATTCAATTACAATTGATTCAAATATGAAGATCTCTTCTTAAGCTTTTCATGATAACTGTTTTTTTCTTCTGTGAAACCCAACACATAATCCTTGTTAGTTTATTTTTAGTTGGATCATCAGCATCCAATATTCGTAATTATTGTTGCTTTGGTGTACCAACACATATGGCATCTGTATTAAACAAAAAGAATATGATAGATATTTCTTCAAAATAATTTTATTAGTTGTCTTGTAATTTGAAATTCTAAACAATGTTCATTATATTTATCCACGACGTGAACACCAAACCATTGGTTGTATTATTGTATATCTATCCTCTATATATATATAGGAAAGTTTAAATGTGAACTCATTTTTGGTTGTGAACGTGAAGACGAATCTCAGCCACTTATCCGGTCAATAAAGGCGGCTTTGACCTGGTTCCCCTCCTTTAATAATCTCCACCCTCCCATGAATCGCGTCAATCCTCCGTGATCGCGTCCACCATAACCGAAGATGTATGGCTGAGATTCGTTCTCACGTTCACAACCAAAAATGAGTTCACATTTGAACCTAACCATATATATATATAGAGGAAAGTTCAAATGTAAACCTATCTTTGATTGTGAACATGAGGACAGATCTCAGCCCTTGATCTAAGCCATATTCAAGCTCCTCTTTAAATGTGGCTTGAGGGGTAATTCTGGAAAAAAAAATCAAGCTGCTCTTTGATATCACTCCCGCTTATTTATTCCTTCTCTGTTAATCGTCTTTTTCTCTGTTAATCGTCTTCTTCTCTGTTAATCGTTTTCTTCTCTGTTAATCGTCTTCTTCTCTATTAATCAGATTCATTGCTGTGAAGAACTTTATTAATTGGATTTGCGATTTCTGAAATTAAATCGATTGTGATCCAGTTGAAAATTCTACTTTTTTTGTTGATTGCGATTATGTTACATGTTTCGAAAATACAGACCTAGAATTTGGTTTCAATGTTGAAGATGCGTCGATCTATATCTTATATTCAGCCTGGATCTATAAACATAAATTATGAAAACACCAGATTGTATTGTAGTATATATTCAGTCTGAATATAAGTTAAAAATTGAAGTTTGTATAATCGTAGCTTATATTCAGACTGAATATAAGCTAAATTTTGAAGTTTGTAAAATCGTAGCTTATATTCAGACTGAATATAAGCACTAAGAGTCTTTATATTCAGACTGAATATAAGCTACAATTATACAAACAACTAGTTGTAGCTTATATTCAGACTGAATATAAGCTACGATTATTAAACTTCAAATTTTAGCTTATATTCAGACTGAATATAAACTACAATTATATAAACTCATAATTGTAGCTTATATTCAGTCTGAATATAAACATAAAATGTTATGCTTATATTCAGACTGAATATAAAATACAATTATTCAAACACATAATTTTAACTTATATTCAGTCTGAATATAAACATAACATTTTATGCTTATATTCAGACTGAATATAAGCATAATATTTTATGCTTATATTCAGATTGAATATAAACTACAATTATACAAACACATAATTTTAGCTTATTATTCAGACTGAATATAAACTACAATTATACAAACTCATAATTGTAGCTTATATTCATTCTGAATATAAACATAAAATGTTATGCTTATATTCAGACTGAATATAAACTAAAATTATTCAAACACATAATTTTAGCTTATATTCAGTCTGAATATAAGCATAACATTTTATGCTTATATTCAGACTGAATATAAGCATAACATTGTATGCTTATATTCAGACTGAATATAAACTACAATTATTCAAACACATAATTTTAGCTTATATTCAGTCTGAATATAAGCATAACATTTTATGCTTATATTCAGACTGAATATAAGCTACAATTATACAAACACATATTTTAGCTTATATTCAGACTGAATATAAGCTACAATTATACAAACCCATAATTGTAGCTTATATTCAGTTTGAATATAAGCATAACATTTTATGCTTATATTCAGAAGCTTCCTGTGATAAAATGATGAACAATCATATTAAAAGGGAAAAAACATTTGAATAACATTCTTATACTTTATCAAGAAAAAGAATCTGGATCTGAAAATGAAAAGACTTGTGATTCAAAGGAGGAACACAAAACAAAAACAAACTTGTGCGAAAATTTATTTTGGGGAAGATGATGAAGAAATTTGGGGCGGAAGTAAAAATTCTTTTGGGGAAGATGATGAAGAAATTTGGGGAAGATGATGAAGAAATTTGAGGAAGATTATGAAGAAATTTGGAGAAGAAGATGATGCCTGGTTCTTATTTAAATCGTCAGGTTATATTTAGGATTTAAGCCATGACCTGAGTTTTCCACTTATTTACAAAAATGCCACCGCGAATTTTCTCCCTTGTATTTTGATCTGATTTAAAATGGATGGTTGTGATTCGTCCTCATGTTCACAATCAAAGATAGGTTCACATTTGAACCCACCCATATATATATATATATATATATATAAGGAGCTTAAACAGTTAAAGTAAATTAAAATGTATAAATTTCTTTGCATAAATTTCTTTGTATAAAGTACAACTTTTTAAGCTTGAACAACTCTCATAAATTTTTAAGTTCCAAAGACAAAATTAAATTAAATTAAATTGTTTATAATTTATAAATTAAACTTTGTATCCTTATAATAAGTTATTTAATTTACTTTATATTTTTTTTCTTTTTCATTTACATCCTTATCATATTAACATAGAAAATCGTATATTAACTAAAATATATTAAAAGAATATGTTTCTTTTTTTATAACTTATACCATTATTCCATTATAATCGTCTTATTGGTACCTTTAAAATCAGTCGAATATTGAATATGTTTGGATCAAGTCATATTATTCAATAGTATAAATAAGATAAATACGTAGTTGATTAATTTTCAAACTTTGCATTTTGTACTTTAAAGATATTTGTCAAATTACAATTTGCACCACTTATAATAAGTTATTTAATTTACGTTATATTCTTTTAATTTCATTTTATACATTTATCATATTAACGTAAATAATCGTATATTAACTAAAATATATTTTAAAAAAATACGCTTATTTTTTAACAAATTATATCATTATAATCGTTTCATCGATACATTTAAAATGAGACCAGTATTGTATATGTTTGGACCAAATCATATTATTAAATACTATAAATAGTATAAATACGTAGTAAATTAATTTTAAAACTTACATTTTATATTTTAGAGTTATTTGTTAAATTACATTTTTCATCCTTATAATAAGTTATTTAATTTATTTTATATTCTTTTTTTTATTTTACACTCTTATCATATTAACATAGATAATCGTGTATTAACTAAAATATATTTAAAAATTTATGTTTCTTTTTTTACAAATTATATTACCGTTTTGTCAATACTTTTAAAATAAGCTCAATATTGAATATCTTTAGATTCAATAATATTATAAACTTGGTTTTTCTGTGAGTTTCAAATAATATTTAATTTTGGGTTCTTTTTTTAGTTTTAAAATAACATTTAACTTTAGTCTTTCATTGAGTTTATAAATGAAGTTGTATTTTAATTATAAATTTTTGGAGCTTATAGTAAGCATAAACTTAATGCTCTCCACTTAATAAAAAGTTTGACATCTCCACCCATTGCGTGGGTACAACTTAAGAGGCATCCATTTTGATGCATGATGTACATGTTTTGAAGCTAAACCAGTCTCCTACAACCCGGACGTTTCAAAGATGTTAATAAAATCAAGTTATTTTTATTTTTAAAATTACACTTTGCACCTTTATAATAAGTTATTTAATTTACTTTATATCATTTTTTTTCATTTTTCATTTTACACATTTATCATATTAACATAGATAATCGTATATTAATTAAAATATATTAAAAAAATACATTATCTTTTTTACAAATTATACCATTATAATCGTGTCACCAATACCTTTAGAATAAGCTTAATATTGAATATCTTTGGATCAAATCACATTATTAAACATTATAAATAGCATAAATACGTAGTACATTAATTTTAAAACATAGATTTTATACTTTAGAGTTATTTGTGTAATTTGTTTTATATCTCTTGTCTTTTTATTTTTCATTTTTCATTTTATACTCGTGTCTATTTAAATCTATATCTACTCTATATTCCTCTATAAAAGACCACTTACGGTTACTTTGAAATTTTTAAAAGATGCAAAATTTTAATCTAAATCTGCAAATTTCACAATAGTTCATCTATTTCAATATGAATTGTCTTTCATGATAATCGATATATTAACAACAATGTCAGCTAATTCACACTTGATAACCATGCAAAACCATAAAAATAAAGAAGCTAATTGAGGATTGAAGTTTATCGATTAAAATCCCGCCGCTACGCGCGGGTACCCGACTAGTGAAATACATATATGTAACATCTCAGGCCAACCGTATCAGATATTGTCCGCTTTGTCCACACACTTGGACTCACGGTTTTAAAATGCGCCTGATAGCAAAGGTATCCAAGTGTAACAACCCTAATTCTAAATTTAAGGTATTTCATGCCATTACACTAAAAGTAGCAATTACAAGACAAATAGGTCCCACATATAAATTTGATTTTAAAAGTTTGCAGCGGAAATTAAAGTAGCTACTGAGATTATTACAAAACTAATTTAAGCTAGGCAACTATCTAAACGAAATAGCGCCTCTCTTCTAGCTTCCATACTCATAACCTCCCCTTGCCCTTACTCGAGCTTTCTACCATATCCTTTCCTGAAAATGTTTTTAGTTTATAAAAGAGAGGGTTAGACCATAAGGTCTAGCGAATTACCTCAAGATAACAGTTATTTATGCATGACATTTTATAAGTTAGAAAGGTTAGTCATGAATTTTAACTCACACATGATCACACATTAAATGTACCTGTTGCAACGGTAAAACACATTGTAAGTCACTCACACTTGTGACTATTTAATCGGGCTCACACCTGTCCATTGGTCGGGTACACACTTCTCGTAAATGAGTTATTTAAATGTATGTAAAATAAAGCATTCATTTGTTAATTTAAGCACATGAAGGGAACTCACCTGAATGCCAAGCCTAGATGCTCGTCTCAACTACGAATCACGCCAACCGAACGTCTGAATTAGATCAATTAAACTACAAGTTATTGACCCAATTATACTCCTAAGGCTAGAAGATCACTTAACACTCTTAATAGCCATTTAAGCAAAAACTTAAAAATGGGAAAATAGTGAGTTGCGCGGCTTGAAGCCGAGGGAAAAGTCGCGGGACTTACTGAGTTCCTGCACTTTTCCTGCTCGAACACCAAAACCCTAAATCCAACATTTTCACCATTTTCACTCCACAATTGATATGGAACCTGTCCCAAACTCATATAACTCGATCCTTATGACCAAATAATCCATTTCATCAATTGATTCCATGAGTTTACTCACACAAGAATGTACATTGAGCCATTAATGGAGACTTGGGTTGATTTCTTTCCTAAAACGAGGAGAGATTTCATCCCATAAGAAGAAATCTCTAATACTATACTCTCACATTACATACCCACTGATTTGAGAGCTTTAATCCAACTTTCCCAGACAATCTAAACCACAAAATGAGGCCTGATCACCCAAAATGGTTCTAATAGAGAAGAAAAACATTGTAAGAGATGATTATACCTCAAAATGATGATTGTTCCTTGCTCACTTCAAATTTGCTCTTCTTCTCTTCACTTCTTCTCCAAAATCGCACCACAAACACACACACACACATACTAAATCAGTCGTTTTCTACCAAAAGAGATGGGTTTCCAAACCCTTAATGACCCAAAGTTACACTTTCAGTCCCTGAAGTTTGAGAATTAGAGCCCATCCATACCTTTCAACAAAATAAATGACTTAACAAGGTTTCGGGTTATTACAATCACCCACCTTAAAAGAATTCCGTCCCAGGTTTTCATCAAGCAAAAACTTGAGGGTATTTGATCCTTATCTCCGACTCGCCATGTTGCGTCTTTCCCTTTATAGAACTTCCAGTGCACTTTCACAAGTACGATCTCTTTGTTCCTCAACTTTCTAATCTTCCGATCCACAATCGCTTCCGATTCCTCCACATAGTCTAATCTTTCATCAACTTGAATGTCCTCTAATGGTACCGACACACCCGTATCCACTAGACATTATCAGCGGTTAGTTAGACAATTTTCGGCCCCGCTAGTTGTTTCTCCCCCACTTCGTTCCAACACAAAGGAGTTCTACACTTGCGACCATACAATGCCTCGTACGGTGTCGCTTGAATACTCGCGTGAGAGCTATTGTTGTACGAGAATTCAATCAAAGGTAAATGCGTCTCCAAAGACCCACCAAAATCAATAACACACACCCTAAGCATGTCCTCCAAGGTTTGCGTTGTCCTTTCACTCTGTCCATCCGTCTGGGGATGATAAGCAGTGCTCAAATTCAATTGTGTCCCCAACTCCTTTTGGAAACTTTCCCAAAACGCCGATGTGAAACGCCTATCCCGATCCAAAACTATGGATGTTGGCACACCATGTCTAGTCACGATCTCATCGATGTACAATCTAGCTAACTTCTCCATTGGGTACGTCTCCTTGTATGGTAAGAAATGGGCCGACTTGGTGAGACGGTCCACCATCACCCAAATAGGATCGTACCCTTTTGGTGTTCTAGGCAACTTTGTAACGAAGTACATTGTTATATTATCCCACTTCCACACCGGAATATCCAAAGGTTGAAGTTTCCCATAGGGCCTTTGGTGTTCCGCCTTGACTTGCAAACATGTCAATCATCTTTCCACATAGTGAGCTATATCCTTCTTCATCCCTGACTACCAATAATACTGCCGTAAATCCTTATACATCTTGTTTGTTCCCGGGTGTACCGAATACCGTGACTTATGCTCTTCCTCTAACACTTTCTCACGTAAACCACCAAGTTTAGGAACTCACACACGGTCACATAAACATTTCACACTTTTACTATACTTACCAACAACGACACGCTTCCCACCATCCTTTCACTCTTTATATTTTCTTCTAATAGTACCTCATCTTGAGCTTTCTTGATCTCTTACAAGATAGTAGGAGACACTTCGGCTCTAAAGGCCACTATCTTGGTTGGTTCTCCCCTATCCTTTCGGCTTAAAGCATCGACTACCACATTCGCCTTCCCCGGATGGTAAAGGATCTCACAGTCATGATCGTTCAGTAACTCAACCCATCTTCTCTATCTCATATTCAACTCCTTTTGATCAAATAAGTGTTTGAGGCTCTTATGATCAATATAGATTTGGCACTTCACCCCATAGAGATAATGATGCCAAATCTTAAGTGCAAAAACTATCGCCGCTAACTCCATGTTGTGAGTAGGGTAGTTCCTTTCATGATCCTTCAATTGTCACGAAGCGTACGCAATCACTTTCCCATGTTGCATATGCACACATCCCAATCCCAACTTTGATGCATCACTGTAAATCACGAACCCTTCCGTTGCATCCGGTAGTGATAAAAACCGGTGCACTACTCAACTTTTGTTCCAACAGTGTAAATGCAGACTCATGAGCTTCGGCCCACAAAAATTTGACGTTCTGCTTAGTCAAAGAGGTCAACAATGTCGCTACCCGCGAAAAATCTTGAATGAACTTCCGGTAGTACCCCGCTAAACCCAAGAAACTTCTCACTTCTGACGGTGTTCTCGGTGGTTCCCAACCCTTGATAGCCTCTATCTATGTTGGATCCACTTTGATTCCGCCTTCGGACACCACATGTCCTAGAAATTGAACTTCTCGCAACCAAAACTCACACTTTGAAAACTTTGCGTAAAGCTTCTCACGCTTTAGCAATTCCAACATTAGCCAAAGATGTGCTTCATGCCCACTTTCCGTCCGAGAGTAGATCAAGATATCATCGATAAAGACAATTACACACTTATCTAACAATGAACCACACACACGATTCATCAGATCCATAAACGCCGCTGGAGCATTGGTCAAGCCAAAAGGCATAACCAAAAACTCGTAATGACCATACCTCGTTCGGAAAGCCGTTTTAGATACATCTTCCTCTCCCACTTTCAACTGGTGATAACCGGATCGTAAATCTATCTTCGAGAAGTAACTCGCTCCTTGAAGTTGATCAAACACATCATCTATTCACGATAATCTATGCACATTCTTATAGACCTGTCTTTCTTCTTGACAAAAAGTACCGGTGCTCCGCACGGTGATATACTAGGGCGAATAAAATCCTTATCAAGCAACTCTTGAAGTTGAGTCATCATTTCTTTCATTTCTACCGGTGCCAATCGGTATGGTGCACGGGCTATTGGAGAGGCTCCGGGCACCAAAACGATTCTAAATTCCACTTGACGATCCGGAGGTAATCCGACGAGATGTACTAACGCTACAACCTTCTAAAACTTCTTTCATCACAACTCGCCTATCATCGACGATTTCTACCTCGAACCTATGATCCAACCGCTTGGGCTTGACATCCAAAAGCCCTATAAAAGTAGTTGAAACAAATGAACGATTTGCACCCGAGACAAATAACACCTTGGCATGAGTTGAATTAATAAAAAAGGTACATGTCACCACGTCAGGTGCCTCCTCCGCCTCCACAGTAGTCATTTGAAAAGCCCGTAATTGAGCTCGTGGAACTTCCACTTTCCTCTCTGATCCACCGCCACGTCCACGACTATAGTTGCTCACCAATCCCTTCTTCAGTTGTTGACAATCTGGCTTCAAATGCTCCAAAGACCCACACTGATAACATGCCCTCAAGTTGGGACATTCTCTAGCCATATGTCCCACCTTCCCACGCTTAAAACACCCCTTGGGTGTCACTGTTGTCAAACATAGCATAAGAATCAACCAGTTAGATCACAATGAAGACTAAAAAGACGCTTAACAGAATCAATGACACGTGATCAAGAGGCTAGAGATGGTATTCGTTGGTGGGAGTCTTTGGTGAAATGCTTTTGCTTTTTTTTCGGTTTGTCTTTTGTGGTGTATTTCGCTTTGTCTATTTTGGCTCCTTGTGGCTTGGTTTGTAAGCCATAGTTGTCGTTGTTGTACTTGCTGATTTGTGGCTCGTTTGGTTGGTTTTTCGCCTTTATAAAATTGCCTGGAGAAATCTCTCCTTCCAGTAGATCACAACAAGGGTATTCACAGAACCACGCGCCATACTTCTTGCTACTGAACTAAACATAACATAAGAATCAACCAGTTAGATCACAACAAGGTATTCAAGTACTTACATGTACCTGGTAATTAACAATTGCATTGGCCAGATGTGATTCCGGATTTACCTTCCACGATAGTCCTCTCTACCCTATCATTACTCTCACCGGTCAAACCACACTCTACCCTTTTATACTTAATCTCAGTCTAAGTCTAGATGCTCCTCGAACACCTAATTCTCTTAAACTAGGGCTCTGTGGATCCCATATTATCAGATAACAATGAAGAACACGTTGAATATGTCGATAAGAACATTTTATTTCATATATCTAACTTATACGAATTTGTGATTACAAGATTATCTCTCTTAAGCTCTCTAGAATGATATGAATGAATGATCTTGTTTTCTAATGCTAGCCCTAACCCTCTATTTATATGTAGCAAACAATTATAATAAAGAAACTAATAAGATAGGCATTATACACTTACCATAATTACAATAAGATATTTCCTATTAATTAAACATTCCTATTTGTTAAACCTTTCCTAATATTAAACCTTCCTAATTAATGACTTTGTTGACTTTACACTTTGACCCTTCATGTCTTCAATTTTTCTGATATCGGATACAATATTTTCACACCTAACAATCTCCCCCTGTGTATTCGACATTACACTTCGGCAAATCAGCACTTTTGAAGACGATGAAATTTTTGTCAAATATTAATTGAATATTTTGGATTTAAAAATATTGTAAAATATTATAAATTCGAATCCATACTATATTATAAAACTTAAACGTTATAAATTATAAAAGACCCGAACATAACATGAGAAATATAAAGAAATGTACAAATTATATCTCTATAGGTACAAGTCACCATAAACATCATTAATTTTGATTTTATTGTTTTTGGATTGTAACATGTAACACCCAGAAATTTCGTATGAAAGGATTATGAGAATAGTATTGTAATATTATACTTTATGGCCAAATGGAAGGTTTCAAGTGTATAATGATGGGTTGCAATGGATTGGAGGAAATGAACGAACGCCGGACAGAAAACGACCTTCGGTACGTTTTGGGCGACAATGACAGGCTACATTACCATGTCATTGTCGCAAGGCATAGTCGCCAGAACCATCAGATGCCAAAATTCAGATCAAGGCTTCGGTACGCATTCGGCGACTATGACACGACGACTATGCCAGTGTCATAGTCGCGAGGCATAGTCGCGGGAAAAGAAAATCGGATAAATTTCGAGGGTTTCGGTACATCTAAGGCGACTATGACATTGGCGACATTGCAATGTCATAGTCGCATGTGGCATAGTCGCCCGCATGGTCCAGCAGGCACATTAAGGTGCGATTTTCAGCTCTTCATCTCATTTTATCAGATACGGGTTTTAGCATCGAGAGCAAAACATCAAAGGCGATTTTAGGGTTTGGGTCTTCTTCACCAACCTTCTTCCAAGCATTTAATACAACATTAAAGAGGAGAGATCAAGTTGGACATTGGGAGTTAAAGCTTCAAGTGATAGCATTCTTGGTTCCTTTCAGATTTCTTGATCACCTCCATCCTCTTAGAAGCATTAACTAGGGTTCTCCTAACTCTAGCCTTGCGAGTTCAAGTCCAAACATTATATTCTCAAAATACTTGTTGTAAACGTTGTCTTTCTTTGATTTTAAGCTTATGTTACAAGTATTTACGTATTTGGGTAAGTTTGGTGGTTTTAGGTCAAAATGAGGTTTTGGAGTATTTTGTTGTAGATGATGGGATGAGCATCTTTAATGGTTTAAAATACTTGGAAATTTTATAAAATGAAATAATCTTTGGTTTTGAAACTCAAAATGGTTTGACCTAGTTTTTGGTAAAACTTGGATTTGAAAAGGAAATGGTTTATTGAAAGGATTTTCAAGGTTGGAAAACTAGCGATACGTCTCGTTGATGTATTCGGTCGTAGGACTAGTATGTAATGGATCCATAGGCATAAAGTTGGTTAAAGCGGGAGTGTTGTCCCTTTTCGGTTGCATAGTAGTCATCGGGGGCCTGGTACCGTTGGGTATTATACCGGCTCATTACCGGATGCCATTGACTATATGTATGCGCTAGTTGGGGTCATCGGGGGCCGTGCACAAAGGTGCATAATCGGTTATTGCCGGTTGCCATTTACCATAGCGCGAGCTTTCGTAGGAGTCATCGGGGGTCGTGTACTAAGGTGCATAATCGGTTATTGCCGATTGCCATTGGCTCTTACAGTTAGCTCAAACATCGTGTAGTGACCTACTTATGGTACCTGTCACTAAGGATGGAACATCGGGTCTCCCCAGGTTGCTTTTAAAGGATCCTTGCTCATCAAGAGTAAGTTATTTCAAGAGAAGTTAAATGGGATAAAATGCGCCGTATCTTTGTTTTAAATGTTTTAATTGCTTTATCCATTTAACTGTTTGTTCTCACTAGGCGTAAGCCTAACACTTGATCTTAAATGTGGTTTAGCAGGTAAGCAGGTTGATGGGGCTCTTTAGAGAAGAGCGGGTTGATGTGTCGAGAGAGAGGACACCTTTTTGGAGATATGCTCATAGAGCATATACATAGTTGGAGCTATAGCATATTCTTTTGAGGATATTAGTAACACCCAATTGTAATCTATAGTCTGAATAACATAGATTAATAGGTTGTTATTTTAATATCAATGTTTAGATGTAAACTCCCATACTCTGTCCCCACTTATTGGGTGAATTTATTTATATTCCGCATTTTATTTTGGTTCAAGTTTACTCTAAATTTTAGGGTGTTACAAGTTGGTATCAGAGCTCTAGTTTAAGTGAACTAGGTGTGAATTTAAGATGCCTAGACTTAAGCTGAGACTTTAAGTGTGGATTTGTGAGATATGGGTAGACACCATTGAGATAGGAGAGCTTTAGAGTCGACGAAAATGCATTAATCATGAAATGTGACTTTGGTGATGGGAATTCTTACTGTTATGATATATTCAAGATATCACGTAGCTAATGCTATTTTGGGTATATTGTTATGTGAGTATGCTCGTTTTCCTATTGTTGCGATGATTGACAAATGTGTTATACGTACTTATGTTAGCTTTGTGTTACTCCTGCTCTATCATCTTGACAGACTAAGATGGTGAACACGCGAACCCGATCGCGTAATGAAGTCGAGGGAGCGACCAACAGTGTCACGAATCAGGACGTGGCAGCAACAGCAGAAGTCACTCAACCACCCCGAATTACTCGACCGCCACCAATCATACCTCCTCTCACAAGTATACCCGTGCCTAGATTGACTACTATTCCGCCACTCAATCTTAATGCAGGGGGTCCTCTAATGACGGAGGCGAGTTCACAAGATGAACTTCAGATTCGGTTGTTGCAAGCGGTGAATACTATGATGGGACAACAACATGAATCATTCCTCAAGGCGCTTGAGGAGAGAGATGCCAGTGTCAGGAGGCATGAAGTAACTGCCGAGAATGCTGTGGGAGGTTCCGGGGGAACAGGGGCCGCACCAAATACTGAAGAAACCCCCATGACCGAAGTGAGAAGAGCAGGGAAGGGTTGCTCTTATAAAACCTTCTTATGCACCAAGCCACCGTAGTTCTTCGGGACTTCCGATCCAGTGGTCTGCATGAATTGGCTTCAAGAGATCGAGCAAGCCTTTGGCTCGAGTGAATGTGAGGAAGGTCAGAAGGTGAGGTTTGCCTCACAAATGCTTAGAGGCGCGACCTTAAGGTGGTGGAATGTCACCGCCAAAACTCTTGGCCCAGTGATTGTATCGATGTTGACTTGGGAAATGTTTAAGGGGAAAGTTTTGGAGGAATACTGTAACGAGAGGGCTATAGATCGTATTGTGGATGAGTTCCGAGCTCTCAAGAAGGGGGATAAGACTGTGAGAGAGTATACGGAGTTGTTCGTAGAGAAACTGGATCTAGTGGGGCATGTGGCTCCAACTGAGAGAGAGAAGATGAAGGCGTACATCAAAGGATTGCCATCTGACATGATGGCAATGGTCCAAGCAGCAAAGACCTCCACTTTAAGGGAGGCCATCGATCAAGCTCAAATGGTGGAGGACATCGATGAACTGAGGAAGGAAGAGAGGAAGTTAGGTGAAGAAAAGAGGAAGTGGGAAGGCAATTCCGCGCCTTCCAAGAGGCCAAATTACAACAACAACCACCACAACAACCGAAGGACCGGGAATAGGAGAGAGCCTAACTGGTGTTTCAAGTGTCGGAGTAAGCATCACGGGCCATGCAACTCATCAGCGGAAGGGTGCCACAAGTGTGGTAAGAGCGGGCACTACGCTCGCGAATGCCCGGTTAAAGGAATCGTTTGTTTTGAATGCAAAGAACAGGGGCACGTTCGAAGGGATTGCCCAAAGTTGAGAACGGGGGGAAGTCAAGGGAAGAGGGATAATGTCCCTAAGGCGACGGGAAGAGCATTCAAGATGACCGCGGATGAAGCTAAAGAGGCGGCAGATGTGGTGACAGGTACGTTTCTCATAAACTCCGTACCCGCTCGTATTCTTTTTGATTCCGGAGCTACTTTCTCTTATCTGTCCACTATTTTCTACCCGAAACTGCTTGTACCTGTTAGTACTTTAGAGGATGCTTATATTGTTGAGATAGCCGATGGTAGGAAGGTCTTGGTTAGAGATGTCCTTAGAAATTGCACACTAGAGGTTGAGGAGAAGCGATTTCCGATGAACCTCATACCTATGGAGATAGGGAGCTTCGATGTAGTGATTGGGATGGATTGGTTGGCCAAGAACCAGGCCAAGAACCAAGCCGAGATCTTGTGTTCCAAGAAATTGATTCGAATTCCGTTATCGGATGGTAGTATGGTGTTGGTCTACGGGAAAAGAAGGAAGGGTGAAGTCGCGTTGTTAACACTAGCAAAGGCACGCAAGTGTTTGGCCAAGGGATGCCTATCTTATTTAGCCTATCTTTTGGAGGCAAAGTTAGAGAAGAGAAGAATAAACGATGTTCGACTTGTTTGTGAATTCCCGGACGTATTCCCCGAGGATTTACCCGGCTTGCCACCCGATAGACAGGTAGAGTTTCGAATAGATCTTATACCGGGGGCCGCTCCGATTGCTAGAGCACCCTACCGGTTGGCACCATCCGAGATGCAAGAGATGATGACGCAACTACAAGATCTCCTTGAGAAGGGTTTCGTGAGACCAAGCTCGTCACCTTGGGGAGCTCCGATCTTGTTTGTGAAGAAGAAGGATGGCACAATGAAAATGTGTATAGACTATAGAGAGTTGAATAAGGCGACCGTGAAGAACAAGTACCCACTCCCGAGAATTGACGACCTCTTTGATCAGCTGCAAGGAGCAGGTTGTTTCTTAAAAATCGACTTACGCTCGGGTTATCACCAAGTGAAGGTGAAGGAGGATGATGTAGCAAAAACGGCGTTTAGAACGCGGTACGGGCATTATGAGTTTCTAGTAATGCCATTCGGTTTGACGAACGTGCCGGCGGTATTTATGGACTTGATGAACCGCGTGTGTCGACCTTTTCTAGACAAATCAGTAATAGTATTTATTGATGACATCCTTGTCTACTCTAAGAACGAGTTAGACCACGAGCAACACCTTCGGGAGGTTCTCGAAGTGTTAAGGAAAGAAAAGTTATACGCTAAGTTTTCTAAGTGTGACTTTTGGTTGAAGGAAGTACAATTTTTAGGTCATGTTGTCACCCATGAGGGAGTGAAAGTGGATCCATCCAAGATAGAAGCAATGATGAATTGGGAGCCGCCTAAGAGCCCGTCAGAGATCCGAAGTTTCCTAGGATTGGCGGGATATTATCGCAGGTTTATTCAAGATTTCTCTAAGGTTGCATCTTCTCTGACGGCCTTGACTAGAAAGAACGTGAAGTTCGTGTGGACCGACAAGCAAGAAGAGGCTTTTCGGACGTTTCAAAAGAAGTTGTGTGAAGCACCAATCCTATCCTTGCCGGAAGGGTCGGAAGATTTTGTGGTTTACAGTGACGCCTCAAAGATGGGATTGGGGTGTGTGTTAATGCAAAGGGGCAAGGTGATTGCTTACGCTTCAAGGCAACTCAAGGAGCACAAAAAGAATTACCCAACCCATGATTTAGAGTTAGCAGCGGTGGTTTTCGCCTTGAAGTTATGGCGACACTACCTTTATGGAACCAAGTGTACACTCTATACCGACCACAAAAGTTTGAAGTACGTGTTTGATCAAAAGGAGCTGAATATGAGGCAACGACGTTGGCTCGAACTACTCAAGGACTATGATTGTGAGCTACTTTACCATTCGGGTAAAGCCAACGTGGTAGCGGATGCATTGAGCCGAAAGGAGTACGGTGGTGGAACACGTGCCGTACTTACACGGATTGAGGTGATGTCTAGTTTGATTGACCGAATCAAAGCAACTCAAGTGGAGGCACTACTTGAGGAAAACTTAAAAGATGAAGTGATGGTGAAACAACACTTGATGTTGACTGAAGATAGCCGTGGTCTGAAGCTATTTCGACGGCGTGTTTGGGTGCCTAAGATTGGGGGTAACCGGGAACTACTTTTGGAAGATGCCCATAAGTCCAAGTACTCCATACATCTGGGTAGTACCAAGATGTATAAGGATCTAAAGTTAACTTATTGGTGGCCCGTCATGAAGTTGGATGTTGCTAGCTATGTGGAGAGGTGTGTGACTTGTTTGCAAGTCAAGGCGGAACACTAACGGCCGTATGGGAGCCTTCAGTCGTTGGAAATTCCGGAATGGAAATGGGAACATCTCACTATGGACTTTGTGGCGAAACTACCGAAGACCTTGAGAGGTCACGACACCATATGGGTAGTGGTGGATAGACTAACGAAGAGTGCTCACTTCTTAGCAATGAGAGAAGCCGGACCAGTTGAAAAACTGGCCAAGTTGTATGTGGATGAGATAGTTGCAAGGCACGGCGTGCCTTTGACTATTGTGTCGGATCGGGATAGCCGGTTCACTTCTAACTTTTGGAATGGGTTACAAGAAGGGTTGGGCACCAAGATAAACTTAAGTACGGCATTTCACCCGCAGACAGATGGTCAAAGTGAAAGGACCATTCAGACTCTTGAAGACATGCTTAGGTCATGTGTTATTGACTTCGGTGGGAATTGGGATTTGCATCTACCGTTGGTGGAGTTTGCCTACAACAGTTACCATTCTAGTATTGGAATGGCGCCTTTCGAGGCACTTTATGGACGGAAATGTAGGACACCAGTATGTTGGTTAGAAGCGGGCGAGAAGCAATTCTCCGGGCCCGAGATTGTACAAGAGACGGCTGACAAGGTGAAGGTTATTCGGGAATGACTAAAAGCGGCACAAGATCGTCAAAAGAGTTATGCCGACAAGAAGAGAAGACCGATGGAGTTCCAAGTGGGTGAGCGTGTCATGCTCAAGGTTTCTCCATGGAAAGGCATCATTCGGTTCGGAAAACGCGGGAAGCTTAGTCCTCGTTTCCTTGGACCGTTCAAAATTTTGGAAAGGGTGGGACGACAAGCGTATAAATTGGAGCTGCCACCCGAGTTGGCCGGCATACATCCTACATTCCACATATGCTATCTAAGGAAGTGCTTAGCGGAAGAGGAGAGTGTAATACCTCTCTCGGAAATTCGTGTCGATAATAGCCGATGTGTAGAAGAACCGGAAGCAATCTTAGAAAGAAAGTCTAAGAAGTTACGTCACAAAGAGATCGTCATGATTAAAGTGCAATGGAAGCATCATAGAGGGTCGAATGTGACGTGGGAAGCGGAAGAAGACATGAAGAAAAGATATCCTCATTTGTTCACCTAATTGTAAAATTTCGAGGACAAAATTTATTTCAATGGTGGGAGGATTGTAACACCGAGAAATTTCGTATGAAAGGATTATGAGAATAGTATTGTAATATTATACTTTATGGCCAAATGGAAGGTTTCAAGTGTATAATGATGGGTTGCAATGGATTGGAGGAAAGGAACGAACGCCGGACAGAAAACGACCTTCGGTACGTTTTGGGCGACAATGACAGGCTACATTGCCATGTCATTGTCGCAAGGCATAGTCGCCAAAACCATCAGATGCCAAAATTCAGATCAATGCTTCGGTACGCATTCGGCGACTATGACACGGCGACTATGCCAGTGTCATAGTCACGAGGCATAGTCGCGGGAAAGGAAAATCGGATAAATTTCGAGGGTTTCGGTACATCTAAGGCGACTATGACATTGGCGACATTGCCATGTCATAGTCGCATGTGGCATAGTTAGGGGTGTAATCGAGCCGAGTCGAGCCGACACAGTACCAAGCTCGAGCTCGACTCGACTCTCAAACTCGAAGCTTGATACTCGACTCGAACTCGGTCGAGCCTAAGTTTTCAAACTCGAGCTCGAGCTCGTGACAGGTATCGACACTTTCGAGCTCGACTCGACTCGACTCGCTCGTGTCTTAAAAAATGCATAACAATATAAATATTAATTGTAATTTTATAGAAGCTCGATAAAGCTCGACTCGACTCGCTCGATAATTTAATATATACACATATATGGGGTATAATTGTAATTTTATGGCAGCTCGATTAGGCTCGCGAGCCGCTCGAGCCGAGTAATTTATAGGTCAAACTCGACTCGATTATCTACTCGAATAGCTCGAGCTCAAGCTCGACTCGACAATTCATGAGTCGATTTTGAATACTTTTCGAGCCGATCTCGAGTATCTCACGAGCTGTCTCGGCTCGATTACACCCTTAGGCATAGTCGCCCGCATGGTCCAGCAGGCACATTAAGGTGCGATTTTCAGCTCTTCATCTCATTTTATCGGATACGGGTTTTAGCATCGAGAGCAAAACATCAGAGGCGATTTTAGGGTTTGGGTCTTCTTCACCAACCTTCTTCCAAGCATTTAATACAACATTAAAGAGGAGAGATCAAGTTGGACATTGGGAGTTAAAGCTTCAAGTGATAGCATTCTTGGTTCCTTTCAGATTTCTTGATCACCTCCATCCTCTTAGGAGCCTTAACTAGGGTTCTCCTAACTCTAGCCTTGTGAGTTCAAGTCCAAACCTTATATTCTCAAAATACTTGTTGTAAACGTTGTCTTTCTTTGATTTTAAGCTTATGTTACAAGTATTTACGTATTTGGGTAAGTTTGGTGGTTTTAGGTTAAAATGAGGTTTTGGAGTATTTTGTTGTAGATGATGGGATGAGCATCTTTAATGGTTTAAAATACTTGGAAATTTTATAAAATGAAATAATCTTTGGTTTTGAAACTCAAAATGGTTTGACCTAATTTTTGGTAAAACTTGGATTTGAAAAGGAAATGGTTTATTGAAAGGATTTTCAAGGTTGGAAAACTAGCGATACGTCTCGTTGATGTATTCGGTCGTAGGACTAGTATGTAATGGATCCATAGGCATAAAGTCGGTTAAAGCGGGAGTGTTGTCCCTTTTCGGTTGCATAGTAGTCATCGGGGGCCTGGTACCGTTGGGTATTATGCCGGCTCATTACCGGATGCCATTGACTATATGTATGCGCTACTTGGGGTCATCGGGGGCCGTGCAAAAAGGTGCATAATCGGTTATTGACGGTTGCCATTGACCATAGCGCGGGCTTTCGTAGGAGTCATCGGGGGCCGTGTACTAAGGTGCATAATCGGTTATTGCCGATTGCCATTGGCTCTTACAGTTAGCTCAAACATCGTGTAGTGACCTACTTATGGTACCTGTCACTAAGGATGGAACATCGGGTCTCCCCCGGTTGCTTTTAAAGGATCCTTGCTCATCAAGAGTAAGTTATTTCAAGAGAAGTTAAATGGGATAAAATGCGCCGTATCTTTGTTTTAAATGTTTTAATTGCTTTATCCATTTAACTGTTTGTTCTCACTAGGCGTAAGCCTAACACTTGATCTTAAATGTGGTTTAGCAGGTAAGCAGGTTGATGGGGATGTTTAGAGAAGAGCGGGTTGATGTGTCGAGAGAGAGGACACCTTTTTGGAGATATGCTCATAGAGCATATACATAGTTGGAGCTATAGCATATTCTTTTGAGGATATTAGTAACACCCAATTGTAATCTATAGTCTGAATAGCATAGATTAATAGGTTGTTATTTTAATATCCATGTTTAGATGTAAACTCCCATACTCTGTCCCCACTTATTGGGTGAATTTATTTATATTCCGCATTTTATTTTGTTTCAAGTTTACTCTAAATTTTAGGGTGTTACATAACACTCTCAAATTTGAAAAGTGCGACTAATTTAAAATTTCCATAAATACAACAAATAAAGGGTAAATCTCCTTGCCATTGAACATTACTTGAATTTCCTTGAATATCAGATCTAAATACATAATCGATAAAAGATCTGCCAAAGCTTATATAAAGACTAAGTTAAAGTTGGGTGTTACTACAACCCAATATTGTCTCCATCTCCAAATGCAGAAGACGTCAATGATATCCTAAAACCTTCTCGTGCAACCATCTAGCACTCATCTCACCACGGTGTTGCTAGTACCATTCTCCCACGGACCTGATGCACATGTGGACAAAGAAAAAAGAGTTAGACTTAACATCTCGCCTATTAAGTTCAAACAGTTTTCATCATAAATAAATAAATAACAGTAAAATTGAAAGACTGCTCATTAAATATAATTTATCAAATAAAATGTTTGTATTGTAAAAGCAATACCTTTCCAAAATTTACCATTTTCGTGATTAAATCTTTAAATCAAAATACCCAATCGGATATCAATTCAACACCCACTACTCACTCAAAACATAACTAAGGTTAATTATTTAATTGTCAAAATATGGATAAGACTCAAATAACCAAAGCCACCAAACATTAAAATAAGTGACATCTAAAACATCAAACTAAGGTACATTCCTTAGCCAAACACAAGACCGAAAACATGGATAACATATAATATCCAAAACACACATTTCGACGACGGGGAGACCCGATTCCATTAAATGTCACGGAACACAAAAGTAGGCCATATATCTAAGTTTATTCATTAAGTTCAACCACTCCAGGTCTATACTTTAATGAATTAACAAGTTCAACAACTTCATGTGTCTATTGCTCATAGGCCACAAGTTCAACCACACTAGGTTTATCGCTTATTCAGGCGTCAAGCTCAATCACTTAGGTCTTTCGCTTAATTAAGAGCTCAACCACTCTAGGTCTATCTCTCACATAGGTACCACGCTCAACAACTCCATGTCTATCACTTATTTTGATCCAAGTCTAAAACAAGGATTATAATCTCATTTATAAACGACAACCCGACTCCTATGCCTATGGATCCATTGCATTACAGTCTAAAATTACATGACACCAAATGAAAGACCACGCAGTCAAAGCATGTAATATTCCAAATAAATATGCCACAACTTCATATAACTCCCAAGGCTCGACTTAGAGAAAATAAACTGGACAAATGTCCCAAGACTCATCTGAGTCAATATCGAGCCAAAAGCTCAACAACTCTATTTGCAAAAGAATAAAAACCATCAAACGGGATAAAACGTATTTAATCAATGTTTATACAAATACATGCTCCAAAGATATGATTAACTTAAAAACTTATCATTAATTGAGACAAACCATTATCCAAATAAGATCATATCTTTTATATTTCCAAAATGCGTCATAAAACAAGATAACATGCATTTTCCAAATAGTTTATAGAACCAATATACCAAAATGCATTAATATCAAATAATCTCTATTTGTACAAAAATCTCCAAAGATACACATCATTGAGATTTATTTATGAAAATAACAAAAACCCAATTATATGTATTTGACGATATTTGTTAACCCAAAATTACCAAAAATGCAACTTTGTCAAATACCCAACACATTTGATAAATATCAAGTAAAACACATTAATATTTCAAAATACACATTTTGGCATATACATAGTTTTCACAAACCAACTTAAAAACTCACTTTGCTATATTTAGGATAAATCTAGGGTTTACCCTAATCTTGAGTTTTCGTTGGAGGAACTTGAGATCTACCAACAAATCTTCCAAATCTTATCTTCAAATCTTCCCAAAACATCTTTTCTGCTTCAAGGAACCCAAAACATAAGATAAAGATGGAATAAGATGGGTGGAAATTAAGAACACACAAAACCTAACTTTCAAGGGAAGGAGATGAGATTATTACCTTAACCAAATACTCTAATATACTCAAATGACGTTTAGTCCTATCAATTTTATTGTAAAGAGTTTCAAAAATTGAGACCGTAGAAAAAAAATCACCCAAATCGGAGTTGAGATGCGAGAGATATGGTGAAATGAAGAAAATCTTAAAATCTCGATTTTAAGCTAATCTGATGACTTGCGCATCCTAAGGCCACGAGAAAAACGTGTGGCCGAAAATACTCATGAAACAGGGACTTGCACAGCCTGGCTCGCGACTTGGCTCGTGGCCTAGGCTGCTGAAGCTCCGTTTTTTGCATTTTCCCCCTGATTCAACCGTTGAAAGTTTCAACATGATCTATACATAAAACCTTATTAAATTTTCATCTTAGTATCCAAAAGATCACAATTAGACTCCAAAACGAAAAACTCGAAATCACAGGTGTTATATGCGTAAACAAAAGTTAGAATTTGTTTAAGGTTGCGGTTGAGACATATGGTCCACGGGTCGCTAAACCAAACTATCCTAGTATATCCCACTCTGGGGTCTAGTAGGGGAGAGGGGGCGAAGACCCCCAAATTTCGAATAAGTGTGTGAGAAAATTTTTTGAACAAGCTTCACAAATGGTATTTGCGGTGTTGCATTACAAAGTCTTCGTCTATAGAAGTTGTCTTTAGAACCTAGGTCACAACTAGGCTTGTGGAGTGTGCCCATATAAAATTTGAAACAAAATTTCACAAAGATGCATGGTGTTTTCTCATTTAGACTATTTGATGGTGTTTTCCAAACTTTTATCGTCATACAAAACATTGCAAAAAATTGAGCGTGCAGAAGTTTATGACTGTTATTTTGGATCTTATTAAAACCAATTCAAACAAACACACCCAATAATTCCACTTTTATGCCAACCTTTCCCCTGCCTCTTAATTCCTCTTAGTTCTTGAAACTACTAGACCAGTTGACCTTATTGCACGGTCTAAGTGTTGAAAATCCTATAGCTAAATGTTGCGTACACACACACACACACACATATATATATATATATATATATATATTCAAATTTCTGCGACTAGAGATTAACGTCAATTGTAAAATTCTTGCTCGAAAAAACAATTGATATTGATCTTGACGGGTTGAAAAAACAACTGTTACAATGCCTTTTTGCCTGCTATTATGAAGAAACTCACCTACATAAAAAATGTAAAATGGATCCACATATATTTGGTAAAAACCTATCTGTACAAGGTATTCTTGCTTCCATCTATTCAAAATTTACACTCAGCTATATTATACGAGTATACAACTAGCATCGAGATGGAGAATAAAATACAAAAAACAAACATGATTGTCATTTTAAGTTCTCGGGTTCAAATCTAGATGCACACTGCAACATCGTGCGAGTACCTTAGTAGCATAATAATAATGTATCACATAGACTGTAAGGACCCAACCCTTTTCGTGTCCCCTCGTCATCACCAAATATCGGCTACCATATCTAAAAAATTCACACCCACACACTTACATACAACAGTTACAACTTCCTTAATCCTTCAAATGCAGACACAAACATCCTCTCTAACATCTCAGGCAACCGTACTAGATATTGTCCGCTTTGTCCACACATTTAGACTCACGATTTAAGATGCATCCGATAGAGGAGATATCAAGTCCCTTATAGAGAAGATATCAAGTCCCTTATGAGGCAACCTTTGTTCCCCTCTCCAACCAATGTAGGATCTTACAATCCACTCCACTCACCTTGGGAGCCCAGCATCCTCGCTGGTACACAAGTCCGGTTCCTGGCTCTGATACCATCTGTGATGTCACAGGCCAGCGATACCAGATACTTTTCGTTTTATCCACACACC
Organism: Silybum marianum; assembly: GCA_036898165.1. Classification (NCBI taxonomy): domain Eukaryota; kingdom Viridiplantae; phylum Streptophyta; class Magnoliopsida; order Asterales; family Asteraceae; genus Silybum; species Silybum marianum. The sequence goes on from CM072543.1 coordinate 22,440,269, forward strand.
TGGACTCACAGTTTTAAAATGCATTTGATAGAAGAGGTATCAAGTTCCTCATAAGGCAACCTTTGTTCCCTTCCCCAACCAATGTGGGATTTTACGTAGACCACTTTTTCCAAATAATCGAAACATGTAATACATTGTTTAGAGACATATATCGTTTTCCAGAACTAAATGTCAACGCCATAGAACCTTGTTCAAGTATCGGACGACTACACTCATTGCCCATATGCAACATAGATCCATGTTTCACTAGTTCCCACGAACTGAACCATTTAAGAGTCTTGCAGACATGACTCATGACACCCGAGTCTATCCACCATCATACATCATCATCTTGTACATAAAATGCATCCACAATTAGTAGGACATAGTTTGTGATAGAATTATTACAAAAGTTCAAAACTAGACCTTGGTTTGGGGTTTGTTCTTTCTACCATTGTCCCGACACGCTTATGCTCGCTTTGTTCTTTAGCTTACGAACTCGACAATCTCTCTTGAAGTGACCAGATTAATCACAGATCTAACAAGTCATTTTCAAATTATTGTTGGACCCTTTCTTGAAATCATTGAATTTTCGTTTCTTTCCCTTGAACTTTTTGTTGGTGTTCTTCCCATACTCTACCATGTTAACACTTTCTAGCGCCCTTGGAGATTCTTCTATGTGCAGATGGCTACCTAATTGAAACAAGGAACGTTCTTTCTTCCTGTTCTTTAGCATATGTTTAAAATCTTTCCAAGAGGGAGGTAACTTGTTAGTTATACCCGACACAAATATGGATTTGTCCATATTCATGTGGTGTTGAGTAAATTTCATAATCATCTAGAGGATTTCATTTTATTGTCCCATCGTTTTCATTCAATCAATCACTTTATAGTTGTTAAAATTATTGATAAGGAACTTCTTACTAGAAGCGTCCTCATCTTCTGCCATGTATATTGATTCAAGAGATTCACACAACTCCTTTGTGGATTCAATCTTTTGATACACATAAAAAGGGAATCAGACATACCTTTCAAAATATGACCTCAACAAATATAGTTGTCGTTCTCCCACTTACTCAATCATTGTGACATCTCCAAGGTTTCATCTTCAATGAACTTGGGACTGGCAGTACTCAAAACATGGACCACCTTGCATGTCATCGACGGGAAGTTAATGCTCTTTTTCCATCTATGAAAATTGTTCCCTTGGAATTTTTCCATCTTTTCAAACTTGGATATCATACCACGAATAAATTATGCTCCTGATGTCATGGTAAACACAAAAAGAATATAATATGAATATTGGAAAATTTGGGTTTTTTGGTTTGTGATAGATTGGATCATTTATTCGATCATAAATTGAAATCAATTTTGCAAATACTATGTTTTGACCTTATGAATGCCTTAGGTTAACACAAAATTAGTATCGGATAGTCCTAAAAATTTATACATGTTTTAAGGCACAAAATCATGCATTTATATTCACCTGGTCAACCGTTTATGTATTTGTAAAGGAGATCGACAGTTAGGGACAATTTGACGATTAATATGAAACTGTACGACAGTTATAGCAACTAATGGATAAGATTTATGTGTGACTCAAAGCCTCTGACTCAGAAACAACAAGCTCAGAAAGACTACGTCTAGAGGATTGAGGTTAGAGGATTCACACTACTAGAAAAAGGAGCATTGTCAGCGGCCAAATCCGCTGGAAACAAGCGTTTCCGGCGGATTTGGTCCGTCGAAAAAATGCTCGCGGTGATTACTTTTCCGGCGGATTTACCGACGGTTTTGAGATTATATTTTAAAATGGTAATTAATTTAAGAATTTTGTTAATAATTTAATGTTTCCAGCGTGTTTCCGATAGATTTCCAGCAGAATATTCCGCCGGTAATTTAAAATATTAAATTTAATTAAAAAATTAGAATTATCTTACCGGCAGAATATTCCGCCGGAAAAGTCATCCGCTAAAAATATATATATTATTTGTTGTATTATCCGACGGATTTGGTCCGTCGGAAAAATACCCGACACAAAAAAATGTATTTCCTGTTTTTTTTTCAAAACCTGTAATCCTGTAAATATGAAAAAAAAAATGCTAAAGACAATTTCCTCTAAATATCATACATTAAACTAATATCATACAAATTGTTCCAAAAATATACTAATTTATACTAATTGTTCCAACTTATACTAATTACTCCAAAACGAACAACTGCTCGTTACTCTTGCGGTGGTTGCGGTGGACCAAACTGCTTAGAATCACTGCGCAGCTTGAGCAAAGCAGCCATCTCTTCATACTATTTATCCCGGCTCATGTTTTCTTCCTTCACATCACTAACTTCAGCCCTTAAGGCTTGTACTTCCTATAAAATAAAAAAAGATATTAGAATATTTAATATGAATTCTACATGAAATAGATTTACATCATCAAAGGAAAAGAGGCACATACCCGAGTATCAGAAGACGATGAACCACTTGGTGTTGATATCCCGGTCAAAAGTCGATTGCCATCTTTGTTGTATCTAAAGCCAAGAAGACGCCTTTCTTGTTCCCCCAACCTCCTCCTCCCACAACTCTGAATCGAATATGGGATGGGTAGAGGGATCATGACCGTACTTTTGGGTGAGACGCGATAAATAGGTACCCTGTGGTTTAAAAATTACTACAAGTCAATTTCGACAGCATAACGACTATAATAGGCGTTTCCAACCAAAACAATCCTAACATTTGTCCAACAAATGAAAACCCAAACTAAATAAAGCTACATATGAAATTTCTAACTTAAATAATCCTAATGTTTTCCTAACAAATGGAAACCCAAAAATCAAGCTACTAATGTTCATGGGTTTTTAGGTCCTACCAAACGAGCACAATGCTTTGAAAACAGGATCGATCCATCGATGTGGAGCACACTTTGGCTCTCACGATTCTTGGCTACCACCCCAGAAACCATCTTCCAGTGATCACTGTTCCAAATATCGATCATCTGGTGCCATACCTCCAACAAGACCCATTTGGGTCGAAAGTCCTTCAGCACACTCATATCCCCGTGTGGGTCTCTTTCATCCTAATTGGATATCCATTTTGCTTTGCTTTCGTTCCAGCTCTGTTCCTCGCCTCACTCAAATTGTCATTGTATGTCTTTGATCTCTCCCACAAATCCTGTACCTTGGCATGCAAAGTCGAATCCCAACTGTAGAAGCCATGTATGTAAAAGTTTAGTCTATTCTTAAGTTCAAAATAAAACTAGAAAAAATATAACAAGTTAAATATTTACTACGAACCTGAAACCGCTCACACATCTGACGCTTCACCTCCTTGGGGACTTTTTCCCAAGTGACCCATGGCCCTTCAAGTAGCTCACAGTTTATTGGTGATTCGTCGAGTGACTTTGATGTCACTAAAACTATATAATGAATTTAACTAGTATTGATTTTTTTGGAACAATTAATTTCATATATTAAGATATATAAATGTATTTACTCTGTTTCGCGGACGCTAATAACTGTCCTATCCATGGGAAGCGGATCCGGAGCAGCGCTGCCACGGCCAGACTCAGCCTCCTCCTTGGGTGCTGAAGTACTACTAGAGGCCGGTTGCGTAGCGTAGGTAGGAATAATACCAGTACTTCGACCAGTGATCCAAGCATGCGGCATTGTCGATTTTTCTACAAAGCAACATTAGAAAACATACAACGATGATTCAAGTATACAACACAATGTTAGATTCCACAAAATAAAAGATGCCAACAATGTATGTATTCTCCGATGATTTTCTGACGGAATAATCCACCGGTAATTTTTGGCAGAAATGCTCCATTTTCTATTAGTATCAGAGGCTCTGAGTGACCATTTAAAATGTGAGTCAACTTCAAAGCTTGAGTGAGGACTCAGAGGCTCTGAGCAGAAGGCTCAAAAGCTCTGAGTCCAAACCCTCTAATTCATACTCTGGCAATTTTTCACCAAGTTTGAACACTGTTCCAAAAGGTTTTTAACCTTATGAAATTTTACTACAACATATCGAAACTTATAATTCCTAAGTAAACCTCTTCATAAAATCCATAGAGGTCGCTATCGTTAGAAATTTTTATGTTACCATTGTTTGGAGTGATGCCCCTTGTACCCCGCTACTTCTAACTCACGTGTTTTCCTTATACTTATTAGTCTCAAGTAAATTAAAATTACACAAAAATTTAATTGATGACAATAGTATCACCAACATAAAGCGTAGGAACCAAACATGTAATTCACTCTTTTGTATATTTACAAGTTTTTTAAGAAAGAGTGAATAATATGTTTTACCCAAAATCACACGTTGGGTCCCTTAAAAAAATACGGAAAGAAGGTCTTGTGCTATACATGTTGTCACACCCTTAGTCCCTATGTTTACATTTTGCAACGTCTTAGGTCCCTACCACTAACTCGGTTAAAAACTGTCGTTAATGAAGGGGTAACTTAGTCATTTTAACTCTTTCTTTTTGTTTTTTTTTCTCTTTAAAAATCGATATCAAAATCGTAAATCAAACCCAAATCCAAACTGATATCTTTATAACCCTTATCTAAATCAAAAACCTTAATTTAAATCCTAAGCTGGAACCATATGCGGATTTGGGGAGTGTTTTGTTGAAGGTTTTAATCAGTAATTAATGTGAATGAAAATAAAAGAAACTGTTTGGTTTGATATAATATAATGGGGCCATTTCTCCAGAAGCCCAAATTTTCACTCCTGATTAAATTGGGAGAATGAAAATTCATTCTCATTCTCATTTTCATTTGCTTTCAATTTCATTTTCATTCTGATTTTCATTCCTTTGGTTGAATCGGACGCCCTCTTAGAATCAGAAACATATGATCCAGGGGTTGTTTGGTTCATGTAATCGATGAGATTTCAAGGGAATTTGAATGGCGAATTCCCTTGACCAAATTCCAGTTTCTTTATTTGGTTCATTTCTTGTAATATATGTGGAATCCTTTAAATTCCTCTGGAATCGATAAATTTATAATTTCATCATTCCTTAACAGAAATGAACGAATTGAATTCCAATCATTGTCAAATGTAACATTTTTTAAAATTTGGTTTTAAAAGACAAAAAACACATTTGCATCCAATTTAACCAACACCACTCACCCCCATCTTTAACGCCCCCCCCCACCGCCACCACATACAGCCGCCACCCCTACCCACACCACTACGACACTATAATCTTTGTCACAACCACCGCCCCCTACCAATTAATATTATGATTATATTATATTTGTAAATTAAGAGAAAAAAGTGTAGAAAAGTAATATAAGGATAATTTGATCATTTATTGTTATTTCATTCCAATTTTGAAGTTACATTTTGCCAAACAAAGATGGAGATTCCATTTTTTTGAAAGATTTCATTCCAATTCCTACCAACCAAACGGATGGTCAAATTCCATTCTAATCTATTCAAAAGTCAAATTCCTTTTATGGATTCTAATTCCACAAGAAATCCCTTCTACGAACCAAACGTCCTCTTAGAACCAGGAAACCCTAGTTCACGATTAACCCTAGTTTGTAATGAAAAAATTCTTTCGTGATGAATTCCTTGGTTCATATAGATCTCACCAATACACAAATATCATATGATAGTTGATCATCGTTGAAAAAGAGAGGAAGGGGATATGGTAATGGTACATCAACGGTGTAAGAGACAACACTACTAAGGTACGTCAAATACGATGTTTATTTTGGATTTTGGTCACTAAAGGTGTCAGAGGGGCGTTCATCAAAGCCTATTTTCCCCTTCATGTAGGTCTCTCCCTCTTTCCTCCCCTCCATCCATCAAAGAACATAACTATCTTAGATATGGTTTGACTCCATTTTTAATGTAATTTGTGATTTAGGGTTTGATTTGATTTTTTTATTTGGGTTTTGATTTCGTTTTCTATTTTGATTTTGATTTGGATTGGAATTTGAATTTCAGAGAAGAATTTGCTTTGGAATCGTATTTCGTTTTCTATTTTGCATGTGGGTTTGACAAGAGTGTTGGGGCTGGCCGGAGCTGGGTTGAAGGTACGCTGAGACTAGATATGGCCAAAAACCGGGCTCGGGCTCGGGCTGGGCCTCAATCGGTCCCGGGCCTCAACGGTATTTTCGGAGCGGGCTTTTTGTAACCGGTCCCGGTTCGCCCGAAAATTGTTCAGCGCGCTTAAGCTTTACCATAACCGGTTAAGGTAACCGGTCCCGATCCCGGACCGGGCCCAAACCAGTCTCATACTTTAATATATACATATATATATATATATATATGATAAATTCTTAACATTACTTTAATATATGTAAATGGGTAACTCAAATACACCTTAAAAATACGTTTATTATAGTTTTATAATTGGTTTTCAATCAAACACACTTAAAAAATACGTTTATTATAGTTTTATAATTGATTTTCAATCAAACACACTTAAACATAGCTTTTATTATAAATTTATAATTGGTTTTTAATCAAATACACTTAGAAAGTTAGAAATACATTTAAAAATACATATAAAAGTATTTATAAAAATACATTTTTTTTGTAAAAATTGGGCCGGGCCGTAACCGGTCCCATAACCGTTGACGGGACGGGCCGCCGAATCCCTCTAAATGTGTAACCGGTCCCAGATTCCGGGCCTGTCACTACGGGAAATAACCTCTATAGCGACGAAAGCTATAGCGACGACTTGAAAATAGTCGCTAGGTATTAAAATGATTTTCTTTAATCTACGATTAAGAAATTATTATTCTTTTTTAAAATAAACATCAACAGCCACGACATGTCGTCGCAATAGGCATCAAAATAATTTAGCCCCCATCAATTTGAAATTTACGTCTTTTAAAGGAAAATACACACCTACAACAACGATGAGTCGTCGCAGTACGATTTTAATTTAAATTATATCTGCTAGTAAAATAAAAAGTTTTTAAAAAAAATTAATACAAGCCTACAGCCACGACATGTCGTTGCTGTAGGTTTCCCCTAATTTTTGCCATTAAAATAAATAGTTTTTTGAAAAAAATATACACAGGTTCCCCCAATTTTTGCCCTAGTTTACACGGCCTGCTCTCGTCAGAACGAAGTCCCAACTCCCGAACCTAGAATCGGGAGAGAAATCCATACGAATCTAATCGAACATCGACAATGTATTCTTCAATCTCTCTACGAATCGAAACCCCTATTCTACTATGTAAGTGTCTTCTCCGGTTCTCCATGATTTCGATTTCTAGATTTAGTTTTTATTCTTCGATCTATATTTGTTTTGGTTTCTATCATCCATGGTCAGTATGTTCTTATTAATTTACGGTTTTTGATTTTATTACGAGTTTTGATTTCACGGTTCATGGCTCACGGAGTCACGATTCACTTTTTGTTTTGATTTCATGGTTCATGACGCATGGTTCACTTTTTGTTTTGATTTCACATTTCCTTTTTTATTTTGAATGTAAACAATAATGTGTTATTTCTGTTGTAGTTGGTTAATTTCTACACAAGCAAATCGAAAACTTTTATAGATGCTCTGTTCAATCATCAATAATACAACTGGTTAATCAAGAAGATGAATTTACATCTCAAATCAAAGTTTATTTGTGTACAGGCTTCCTTCTCAAAGGGCTTAAGTGCTTAAGACTACTAGGAGAAGTTCTAAAATCATCTATAATCTCCCTCAAGAGGTAATTTTAACTTGCAATTGTCTTTTTTATCTTTGGTGGTGATTTTTCAAGAGGTAATTAGAGGTGCCTTCATTTTGCTCATCTCCTTAAGAAACTATTATTTGCTTATCAAACCTAATCTCAAGTCTTCTACAACTTTGATGCCTTATGCAACATTAATTCATCTAAAATTGTTTGGTTAGCTAAGAGCAAGTACATCTAAGTGGACTGTTCTCATTGACTTCTTATTGCCTTATCCAATCATTTTGGCAAAACTAGACGGTCTTTTGTTAGGTACTAGAAAATTTTAAGATAGTGCACACCAACAAAAGTTTAAAATAGAAAAGGAGACACTTCATCTTCATATTACCCTGTATCAATCTCCACTACTTATCCTCTCGATTTTCTTATGAGTTTTGTTGATTAAACTTTTATGAAGTATCAAGACTAGTGGTTTTAGACTTTGATATGTCCTAATTTGATATAAATAGTGGTTTTCCCTTTTGGCCCACCACCCATTTCACAGCATTTTTATACATCTGTTAAACATGTCGAAGCATCCTAATCGCTTTAGCGACATCCGTCTTTATCCTTATTGATAATATCTTGCAAATACCTCATGGTCATATATAATAACAGTAGTAAAATCACAAGTTGGATGTGACACAGTTTAATTTTTGAAGTTTTGATACTTTCTCTGCAATTAAGAGGTCGTTTTTTACATGATTGAAGTTTTTTTTGTCATATATATAGGGTTGGGTTTCGGTGAGAAGCGTAAGAAGGGATCTCCACCCTTGAATGCACATTAGGATGTGATGCACCGAGTTGCATCGGATCAATCCCTTTATCAAGTGGACAAGCACAATTCATGGGTGGGTTTGAAATTTAAAGGCGCATTTCTAGAAATTTTATTATTTTCAAGATTCAGTATTTCATGTTGATCTTTCGAACATTGAAAGGTTTCCAGGCTGAGTTACAGAAGGAGAAGGGCATGCTGTTAGTTTCAGTGAGAAAGCTCTTATAATATTGGCGACTTTGGGTTTACAACCAACCAATTAGACTTCAGGTATATAACGGTTGGTATGTTTGAAAGATTTCACATCCATCTCTCTTCACACATTATATGAAAGATGGATATGCAATATAGTTCAAACATAGATAAGATGTACATGAAAATCACTGCTTACAATTTACTTTTAATTGTGAGAGAACGAGTAAAGCAATTGATGCAACATCTAGTATAGGAACTCTATTAATCACTATTACTTTTGGGTCTGTAATTTAGTATAAGAATTCGCTTTCTGGGAACTTTAGAATGAATCCATGATTATTTTATGCGTTCTTTTAAAGGAGAAACTTTAAAGATTACATTTTCAAGCTTCTTTTATGAATCCATGATTCTTTTATGTGTTCTTCAGTTATTTTTGAATTTTGATGATGTTTATATGACGACGAGGCTGAAACAACTGGTGATTACATGTCTGGTACAGAAGCAACACGTGTTATTGACAACAGCGGATGGTCTTCCTTGTGAAAGATGTGGCCAGGTTGTCACTACTTCATGAAATTGTGAACGTTTTAAGATATAGTCTATTCGTGGAAATTCTTAGGAATTGCTTATTTGATTCGATATGTTGCTATAATTTCTAGAGTTATTAAATAATTCAGGATTATTATTGATTATAGGTATGGTGTAGAAGGATCAATGTACATAACAATGAGAGGTGAGAAACGAGGAGGAGAACGGGTTGTGGATGAGCATTAGCATAATATCAAAAAGATTGATGGATCGATTCTTATGGTGTTCTCAGACCATAAAGATCCATATGGAGGTTGTTGAAGCAACCCAACCGTCATAAACTTCAATTCACTCTCATTTAAAAGGTAAGACTCCCAACTTATGTATCTTTTTGTTGTTTCTATTAACCTTGCAGTGATGCATTTTAAAGACCATTGTTGGTGTTTTGCTTATTCAGGTACCTTTTTATGCTTAAAATGTGTATGATTATGAATTTTATCAAGTATTGTTGCAGTATCGAAGTTGAGGAGGTTACCTATGCATCCAGAAACTTGTAAAATTTCCATTATTCACGTACTTTTTTTATGCTTAAAATGTGTATGATTATGAATTTTATCAAGCATAGTTGCAGTGTAGTGGAGGAAGTTACCTGTGCATCCAGAAACTTGTAAAATTTCCATTATTCAGGTACCTTTTTATGCTTAAAATATGTATGATCTACAGGACTATATTTTCGTTTTCATGTCTTGGAAGCTTCTTATATTGCGAAATTTGCATAATATCGAAAGTAGATTAGATTCCCCATATATCAAAAAGCATTTTTTGGTAGGGTTATTAGCTAGTGTAAGCAAGAAATCACAGCCTCAATAAGAGTTGTATTACTTGTTTTTCTACTTCTATTAGTAATCAAGCCCTAATAGGACTGGCAATCTTAGTTTAGGTACAAATCTTTCTGATAGCAAGATTATGTATACAAATCTTGTTTTTCATGAGATGCATAAGTTAGCTTCAAATTTTGGAAGAATATACTTTCTCTGTCCCATTAAAACTTCTATTTTTGGGATGTCATATGAAAATAACAATATTTTTTTCTTGTAAGGTTTTTATGCTAAGTTAAATATTTGCCTTCATCGTCACAAATTTATTGATGGTATGGAATTGGGTCAACAAAATTTCTCTGTTTTGTCATTATTGAAGGATACTTTTATATTTGACAATCAAATTGTTTCCTAAAATTGTATGCAAAAATGACCTATTTTCCACTTTTCCTTCATCATTATCTAATGTTCATTTCTTTTTTCTTTCCAGGAACATATGATGCATCTTGGACAGAAAGCCATTTTTCACGTTGAGGTAGCTTTTACACATTTCTTATTAATTTATAGCAATTGCTATTAGCCAAGTATGTGTTAGGTTGAATTATGCATCAGACAAGCTTCTATCTTTTATCCTTCTGAATGGTGTAGTTATCGACTGCAAGTTACTCTTTGAAGTTTCTTATATTAGCATGATTAGTTTTTTTTATGATGGTGTGACATAATAAAATGGAAAATTGGCTTTAGGTTAGGACTCCGGTTTCTAAGTTTTGTTGCATGTTAATGAATTGTATCTATTTCATATCTTTTGTTTGTGGGGAATGCGCATGGACTAAAATTACAAGATATGACTTGTCATAAAGATTGAAGTGCACCAATTTATGGGGGCTTAGGGAGGTGCATAAGTGTCCAATTAAACAGTCTTTTAGAATATGTTGACAAATGCAAATTTGCTAACTAGTAAACCTTTTATTAGGCTTTCTGCTATTGTGGTAGGATATCTCAAAATATACATGAAAAAGAGTTGAAGTATTTGCTAAAAAGTGTTCTTTTAAGATTTCCAAGTTGTGTAGAAAACTAGAAATTATATTAGTCTACCATTTATCACCATGCAGTATAGTTTGAATTATCTTGAGTGGTGTGGCTACATTTATTACAACAACCGCCGCAACAGCCGCCGCAACGGCCGCCGCAACAGGATCGGGATGATGATGATACACAGAGTGACTCGAATGATTAGACATTTTTGTATTATTATAATTGAGACATTTGCGTTTATTTTGTGTAATTGACTTTGTGTGACAGTTTCAAAACTTTTGTATTACGGTTTCAAAGTTAATGAATTAGGGGTTTTAAAATTATTCTCTATTTATATGAATATCAGGTTATTTAAATAAAATATTCTTTTTATAGCGAAATTTTAAAAAATTTAATTTTTAATCTTTAGCCACGACATATCGTCGCAGTAGATATTTTTAAATGTTTTCTATTTAATTTTTCATTTTTAATCTTTAGCCACGACATGTCGTGGCAGTAGATATTTTTTAATCTTTTCTATTTAACTTTTCATTTTTAATCTTTAGCCACGACATGTCGTGGCAGTAGATAATTTTTAATCTTTTCTATTTAATTTTTCATTTTTAATCTTTAGCCACGACATGTCGTCGCAGTAGATAATTTTTAATGTTTTCTCTTTAAATTTTAATTTTTAACCTTTAGCCACCACATGTCGTGGCAGTAGATAATTTTTATGTTTTCTATTTAAAATTTAATTTTTAACCTTTAGCCACGACAATGTCGTCGCTATACGTCGCTATAGAAAGCTACAGCTATGGACCTACAGTGAGGATCTCTACAGCGACGATAGTCGTCGCAATAGATATCTAGCGACGACATTTTGGCTTTTAGCGATGACATTTGTCGTCGCAATAGATATGATTTGTTGTAGTGTGTAACCGGTCCCTATCGGTCTCGGGCTGGGCTGGGCTTCAATTGGATTCGGTCCCGAGCCTCCGCAGGTCTCGAGTCAAACTGGGCCCAAATAGCCATCTCTAGCTGAGACAATAGGGCGTCAAGGGGAATATGGGTTGATATTTGGGTTTTGATTTAGGGTTATATGATCTAGTGTTAATATATGGTGGTGGTGGTAATAGATGGTCGGTGGATGGCGGTTACGTATTGCTAAAATTTATTTTAAAAATAGAAGGACAAAAAATTCAAAAAAACCAAAAAAAAAATGGGTTAAAAGATCAAAATCTACTTGACTTAATTGAGTTTTTTTTCCATCAAAATGATTTAAATCCAAAATAAAGTGGCAACCATAATGATCAAAGTGTAACTGATTCAACATAGGGGCGAGACTTGACAATGAATGTCAATCAAATGGACAAAAGTGTAATTTTCTCGAAATTTATGAAGCAGCAAAAAAATTGTAATTAAAGAAAAATACAATTAGAAATTGAAAAAATAGGGAAGAGATGATGACATAATTTGGAGGGCATAATTGTAATTAAAGAGGTGGGGTAGGGATTGGTTTAATAATTATCTAAGAAGACTAATTAAAATAAGTTTGGAAATCTCATATAACTTGCCATCACAACTCTTACCATTCAATTACAAATTTCTTCATCATCATCAATCAAGACACTTCCTCCATCTCAAAGGTATCTTAACTTTTTTTTTTGTCTATTGGATTCATCCAAGCTTTTAATTTCTCTTTTATCTTCACAAATTCATATTACTAGTAATGATGAATTATGTTATGGGACCAATTAAGTTGATAATTAGTCGTTTTTTGAAATTGATCGATCGAATTAAAATATACCAACAAGGTTTCAAAGGTATCCGGATCCATCTTTTCTATGTCGGAGCCTGTGATTTCATGATCGTTTGCGTTTATTATCACGGGTTTAAACATGTATATATGATGGATTAGCTTATATTTGTGTTGTATATATATATTATAATATATATAATGGTTATGGTTGGTGGGTTAGGTGTAGAGTTGTAATTGAAGAACATGGGTTACTGGAAATCGACTGTGGTGCCAAAGTTCAAGAAGTTGTTCGAGAAGAACAGCCTCAAGAAAGCCGGTGCTGCCGAAGCTTGCAAGTCCTTCGATGACGCTAAGGTATATCTTAATTATATATACAACCCTACTTAATCTTTATTGAGAGATTAATTATATGTATATACGTATGTTTGGCAAAAGAAAACCGCAAAAATTGAAAAACTGAGGAACGTCCCGGTAAGTGAACGGTATGTACATGTGCATACAAGTAATTTTTGAGGAATTTGTCTTGTATACACATGCGCATAAAAATCAAAAAACAGCTTCAATTACTTGTATGTACATGTACATACCGTTTAGATAAACGTTTGTGAGTGTGTTCCTCAGTTTTATTTTTTTAGGGTTTTCTCTTGAACCTCTCTTTATGTATGTATATTTACCAGAGTCCACATATTTATATATATTCACATGCAGGAGGATTATAGTAAAGACTTTGAAGAGAAGAAGAGTGAACTACAAGCTAAAGTTATTGAAATCTATGAAGCTTCTGCTGCAGAAATCAAGGTTGTCATCTACTTCAATAATTTCTCTCATTTTTCAAATAAATTAAAAAAAATTGAAGTGGGTTGTGCAAATGATCATTATTCATTAATGAATTAGATAAGAAATGAAGATATCCAAGAAAACCAATATCGGTTGTTTTAAAATAAGACTACGACAGCCATAAATAAACTCAATTATTGATTTCCAATATTATATTCATTAATGATTGAAAACTTGATTAACAGGAATTGGTGAAGGAACGCAAGGATGGCGCCTTGAAAAAGATCTCAGCTGGTGTTGATAAGTTCCTTGAGGAGCTCTCTAAAATTGGTAAATTGCTAAGTTATAAGGGATTAATTGTTTGGTTGGTTTTTTCATTAAGTCTTGTATGGATAAAGTTGTAAGGTTTTTTTTATAGGGTTTTCTTCAGACGAATGTGTTTTTTAATTGAAAAGGGCATGTTCGTAAATTTTTTGGCTTTCTGCATAAAACACAACTAGATACTTACTGATTAAGCTATTTTCTATATCATTAAGCCACTAACAAATAATCATGTATTAATTTAATAAGCTATTTTCAATATCATTAAGCCACTAACAAACTTAACTAGAAGCTGAGTGAATAAGTTGTGAATCTTATTTAACCTAATCAAACTACTAACAAACATGCTCTTAATGGTTGTTTACTTTTATATATGGTGGTGATCACTAACTAGACTCTTTTATTGTGTTAGAATTTCCTGGATCGAAACCCGCCTATGAAGCATGTTGCAAGTACGGACCAACCTTGGTGGAAGGACCCATTTTCTTCGTTTTTGAGAAGGTGTCGACATTCATAGTGGTTGAAGAGAAAAAAGAAGAGGAGACACCCGTATCAGTAACAGAACCAAAGCCAGAACCAGAACCAGAAGCAGCAGCTCCAGTGGAAGAAACAAGCTGCAAAGAGAAGGAAATCGGGGTGGAGGAAGAGAAGAAAGAAGAGGTTGAGAAAACACCAGAAACCACCACGGCCAAGGTCGAGGAAGTAGTGGTGGCCCCAACCGAGCCACCAAAGGCTTGCTGATCGATGGAGGTCAACCGAGGCAGGGGTAAATTTGTCATTTGTGGTGTGTGATATCAATTATTTGTGGACATATTTGTTATTCTTTCTTCTTTTTTTTATTTTTATTTTTATTTTATGGGGATGGGGATGGTCACCCACCCTTTTGTAATACAATCAAAATGTTTTGTTGGGTGTTTTGGTTTCAGATTCTTGTATATTATACATATTGTTGTACATGTATGATTGGTATGTAAACATAATTATTTAATTACAGTTATATATTTGTTTGTTGGTTACTTGATTTCTTTTAGTTGGTACGACACTTGGTTTTCAAGATTTTTGAAGCTTTCAAAATTCTCAGAGTTTTAAAGCAGATGAAGTTTAAAGCAGGTTTTGTGTATTCGTCGTTCAACTTATTTTCATAACTAGATTTTTTTTGGTATAAAAGGTGCACCTGCTCAAATTTAAGGGATTTTCCGAAATATTGAAAAATATAAGGAACATCAATCAAATAACCGAAAAAAAATCTTTTGAAATCAACCAAAAAAAGTAAAAGATCCTTTGAAACCAATTAAAAGAGTTAAAACAAATCCCTCGAAAACAACACCGGAATTTGGGTAAACCCCATTTTATGATTTTGGTTCTTATGATTTTTTTTATTGAGTAAATGACAAAAAGACCCAATAAAAGAACAAAAATGTCTTTCATTTAGATAGATTGCTTAAATTTGAATATTTTCTCAAAATATGATGATCATCTTATAATTTTAAAAACACATAAACAAAAAGTATTATCATTGACTAATCATATGGAACAAATTTATAGTTTACTCTAAAATTTATATTATATAAAGATAATAGAAAATTTGTGGGTCAAAGGAAGATTTTTTTTAATAAAAAATAAATTTATGATATATTTTAAAAAATTCATCCGCCAGCAAAACCTTACATGTGGCATAAGTGGTTTTAATAGAGTGCTTATAAGATTTGAAAGTTTTTGAGATGAAAAAAAGGCTTTACATTAAGTTGTAAACGAAGGTAAGCATTTTAAAAAGTTTATTGACAAAGTTTGATGATATTGTAATTGATTTAAAAATGGAAATATATCCGAAAACTATTATTTATTTGAATCAATCTTTAAAATGTCACATTTTAGTAGGGACGAGTTTAAATAAGAACTCAAATTTAGTTGTAAACATGAAGATAAATGAGAGCGTGACACGTGTCCTATTTAAAGAAATATTCATACTGAATATAGTATTTATTCAGTTTGAATATACAAAGAAATATTTAGTCTGAATAATGCTTATTCAGTCTGAATATTTCTTTGTATACTCAGTTTGAATAATCTGTATTCAGATACGTGTCACGCTCTCATTTGTCCTCACGTTCACAACCAAATTTGAATTCACATTTGAACTTTCCTCTACTCTAGTAATATGTATCTAGTAATATGTATCTGTAAATGTCTCAAACAAAAATATAATCAATTTCAACGTTTTATGTAATCAAATTTACCAAGGATGTTCATATACCAAATAATCCCAACATTTGATTAGATTTCCTGTAACACATTTGAAAGCTCAAAATAGATATTTTTTTACATGTAATAATTTTTACTTAGCATGTCGTGTCATGGCCGACACCGTTCCTTAATTGTTCCCTCACCGTTTTCTGATCCAGTGCCATATGCAGCTTCCTGTGCGACTTTTGTCACACGTTAAGTCATCCAGAGTCTAGACCACCAAAATGAGTAGAATTTCACCAAACTAACTCCCTTTTTGCTTTCAAAATATATCGGGGTGAAACTTACAATCAGTAAGATGATTATTTATCATTTGACAACAAAATCAATCCAATAAATCCCGTAATCTATATTTTAACCATGACAACGAAATGACAGGTTTTACAAAAAAAATTACCAAATATTTAAAATTTCTTCAAATAATTGTTGATACAATTTTTAAAGTGTTTTTGTAAATTATATAAATGTTAAAGTCATATTTTTTTTGTTTCATAAATTATAGAGTAAACTACATACTTGGTCCTTATGGTTCATTGATTTTAACACTCTGGGTCCCTAAAGTGAAATATCTATGGCTTGCATCCTCATGGTTTCCATTTTATAACGTGTTGGGTCCCTAAAACTAACTCCGTTAGTTTTTGGCCGTTAAAACCCACATGTGCAAGGCACATGATGGGTATTATTGTCATTTCAGGTTTAGTATTAATTTAATAAAAATTAAATAAATTCAAAAATTAAATCAAACATCACTTCTCTTGAAACCCTCCCCTAACCTCCACCCCCATTAATTTTTCCTAGAAACTCTCAAATCACCATTACTTTTCTTGAAATCCTCTCCACTCCTTGAGATTTCTTTCTCTCCTTTCAACTCCCTCAAAAAAGAATTTCTTCAAACTATAGTTCAGATCTTGAAAAGGTGGTGGTATTTGGTGGTGGCAGTGGTGGTGGGATCTGGTGGCGACGGTGGTGGCGGCGGGATCTGGTGGCGACGGCGGTAGGATCTGGTGGCGAGGGTGGTGGCGGTGGGATCTGGTGGCGGCAGCGGTGGGGGGGGGGGGTCTGGTGGCGACGGTGGTGGCGGTGGTGGCGGTGGTGGCGGTGGGATCTGACGGCGGCGGCGGTGGTGGTGGGATCTGGTGGCGACGGTGGTGGCGGTGGGATCTGACGGCGGCGGTGGTGGGATCTGGTGGTGGCGGTGGTGGCGGTGGGATCTGACGGCGGCGGTGGTGGTGGGATCTGGTGGCGACGGTGGTGGCGGTGGGATCTGACGGCGGCGGTGGTGGGATCTGGTGGTGGCGGTGGTGGCGGTGGGATCTGGTGGCGACGGTGGTGGTGGTGGTGGGTGAATCATCTTCATCTTTAAAACCTCTCCCTTCCTTCTTCTAAAATCTTTCTGGGTTAATCATCTTCATCTTCATCCTGCTTTTTTTTTTCAAATTTTGGTTATAATTTAGGGTTCTTTTTGTATTAAGATTTGTAAAAATGTTTAAGATTTATTTGAATTTTGTATGAATAATCATGGGATTTGGTTTGTAAAAAATGTTTAGTTTTTATAAACAAAAAGTTTATAAAAAACAAATTATGGATTTAGATTTAGTGTTGTGAGTTTGTGTTTTGTTTTTAGGATTTTTGATTTTGTTATTGATTTTGTGGTGATGATGATTAAAGGGTGGTTGTTCTTGGTGTTCTTCATTATTTTGTTATTGATTTTGTTGGTGTTCTTCATGGTGTTCTTCATGGTGTTCTTCATCATGAAGGTGTTCTTCATGGTGTTCTTTATTATGAAGGTGTTCTTCATGGTGTTCTTCATCAGAAAGGAGATAGCAGGAAAAGAGAGTGAAATGACCAAAATACCCATCATGTGCCTTGCACATGTGGGTTTTAACGGCCAAAAACTAACGGAGTTAGTTTTAGGGACCCAACACGTTATAAAATGGAAACCATGAGGATGCAAGCCATAGATATTTCACTTTAGGGACCCAGAGTGTTAAAATCAATGAACCATAAGGACCAAATATGTAGTTTACTCTAAATTATAAGTTTTTGATAAATGATTTAAAAAAACATTTGATTTAATATTTTTGAGAAAATTTTAATTAATTAAATATGCAAGTTTAATCAATTTTTTGTTTTTATTCATATTATCTATGACAATTATTTAAATTATCATTTAACGCATATATTTTTTTAAATCCGTTTCTAGTTACGAACCTAAAATTTATCATACTATATACTTTTATATAATAAATCTAATTAAAATTCTATTAACTAATATATTTTACGTTAATTTTTTTTATTGTCTAGTTTGTAGTAATTAATATACAATATTGATTTGTTAAATATTTTATTATAAAATGTTAAAATTGATTAATTTTTAATATGTTGTTTTATAATTTTCAACTAAGTTATCAGTTAGTTTTAGACAAAGATTAGTTAACTAACTATTAACTAATTTATTAATTATTAACTAATACTAACTAACAGAAAAATTCAAATGTGAATTCAAATTTGTTTGTGAACGTGAAAACAGATGAGAACGTGACACGTGTATGAATGTAGATTATTCAGACTGAATAATTACAGAAATATTTAGACTGAGTACTTAAAGAAATATTCAGATTATATTCAGTCTGAATATTTCTTTAATTATTTAATCTGAATATCACACGTATCGTGCTTTTATTTGTCTTTATATTCACAACCAAATTTAAGTTTTTATTTAAACCCGTTTCTACTAATTAATTTATCAACTATTTTATTAAACCGATAAACATTGAAAGTAATTAGGAAAGTAACCAAGAACGAGTGACGTGATAACGCACGTAACCTTGTTAATTGAAAATTGCAAGACAGAGACACAGAGTAGAGATGGGTGGAGGTTGCCTACACGCAATATATGCATTTACATACATACTTGCTTATCATTCCAATAGAATTGGCTATGTGTCGCTCTCATAATATATAAAGATATATATATATATATATATATATTTTCTTTATATTATATTTGTTGATAAACATAAATGAATATAAAATTTGAGCTTACTTTTCAATATTAACAAAGCACTCGTGTAATGAAATAAGATATATTACATTTTAACTTTTTACCTATGTTTTTGTTAATATAATAATACTGTTTTAAATAATTTAAAAAACGACAATATTTTTTTTAATAAAATATAAATTTTAAAATATCAAAAAAAAATTGGAAATATTATAGCAATATTAGTATTAAATTAACTATTTAAAATATTTTTATGTAATTTTTTTAATTTAATTTTTATTATAATTTAATTTAGATTTAATAACAAAGTAATGCATTTAATAATATATATTTTTTAATAAAAATAATAACAAATTATTATGTTAGAAGTTAATAATTATATTAATTATATTTTAGATTTTTTATATTTAAAATAAGATATTTATTTTGTGTCCGGTTATATTTATCCGTAGTTAATTACATGAATTAAAAACAAAACTCAAATAAATTTAATTTACATATAATTTTATTTGTAATTTTAAATTTTAGATAATATAAAATTAATAAATAATATTTAATATAGAAAGGTTTTAAGAACTTTTTAAGATACTTTATAATATTACTAGAAGGGTACTCGTGCAATACAGCGATATACATCTGAATTTTAGGTTTCATTTAATTTTTGTCTCTATCGATGTTCTAATGGTTTTAAGAAAACGATTTTAATGTTTCATTTAAAAGTTCCGTTTTTTAT
The DNA here is from genome assembly GCA_036898165.1 of Silybum marianum. Lineage (NCBI taxonomy): Eukaryota > Viridiplantae > Streptophyta > Magnoliopsida > Asterales > Asteraceae > Silybum > Silybum marianum. The sequence continues at coordinate 22,460,099 of CM072543.1, forward strand.
GTAATTTTTTTAATTCAATTTTTTTTATCATACTTTATTTTGGGTTTAATAACGAAGTAATTTATTTTAGTTTTGATAATATAACTTTTGATAAAGACAATAATTAAACTTGATAATTATCTTAATTATATTTTAAATTTTTTATATTTAAAATTAGATGTTTATCTGTATTTGATCATAGTTATCTTCATAAATGCAACTTTAATAAGTTATAATTATAATCTTGAAAATTAATTAATTAGCATTAATTAATGCTTAAAAAGTTGTTTTTAAGAATTTTTGGTCAAATATTTTATGTTTTATAATATAGTATAGATTATATCGATTATCCAAAACTCAAATTTATTTTACTGCATCTACGGTAATCAATCAACCCACAACCTATCTTCCAAATTGAGAACAAGACCAATATCAAGTTGAAACTTTAGAAAAAGCTATTTTAGAGAATTTTATTTACTAGTTGGTGGAAAATGTGATTTAAATTTAACAAACTTTGTCCTTGTGATAAGATGAAAATAATAGATTGGGTCTGTAAAATTAAATAATTATAAATATCATTATTGTGGTTTCAGTTTTGCTATGAATAGATTCCCTATCTTTAATTGCATTAACTTAAGCTTTATTAAGCTAGAGGCATTTTGATCATCTCTCTTTTCACTTGGTATTTAGAAAAAATAATATATATATAGAGAGAGGAAAGCTCAAATGTGAACATATCTTTGATTGTGAACATGATGACAGATCTCAACCCTTGATCTAAGCCATATCAAGCTGCTCTTTAATTGTAGCTTGAGGGGTAATTCTGGCAATTTTTATTCAAACTGCTCATTGATATCACTCCCGCTTATTTCTTCCTTCTCTGTTAATCATCTCCTTCTCTGTTAATCGTCTTCTTCTATGTTAATCAGATTCATTGCTGTGAAGAACTTTATTAATTGGATTTGCGATTTCTGAAATTAAATTGTTGATTTCCTCTATTCAATAGACTCTGTTTTTTCATCAGAAAATTGAATCGATTGTGATCCAGTTGAAAATTCTACTCTTTTTGTTGATCAAACATGTGATTTGTTCACTGATTGCGATTATGTTACATATTTCGATAATACAGACCGAGAATTTGGTTCTAATGTTAAAGATGCGTCGATCTGTAACTTATATTCAGACTGAATATATAAACATAAATTATAAAAATACCAGATTGTAGTATATATTCAGTCTGAATATAAGTTAAAATTTGAAGTTTGTATAATCGTAGCTTATATTCAGACTGAATATAAGCTAAATTTTGAGTTTGTAAAATCGTAGCTTATATTCAGACTGAATATGAACTACAGTTAGGTGTTTTTATAATTATAACTTATATTCAGTCTGAATATAAGCAGTAAGACTTTTAGTGCTTATATGCAGTCTGAATATAAGCTAAAATTTGAACTTTGTATAATCGTAGCTTATATTCAGACTGAATATAAGCTACGATTATACAAAGTTCAAATTTTAGCTTATATTCAGACTGAATATAAGCACTAAGAGTCTTTATATTCAGACTGAATATAAGCTAAATTTTGAAGTTTGTAAAATCATAGCTTATATTCAGACTGAATATGAACTACAATTAGGTGTTTTTATAATATTAACTTATATTCAGTCTGAATATAAGCAGTAAGACTCTTAGTGCTTATATTCAGTCTGAATATAAGCAGTAAGACTCTTGGTTTGGTCCTATAAATTAAGTGTCCTATAAAGTATTATTTTAGAACGCTTTTTAATTTTAGGCGTCCTATAAAATTATTTTTGTTGTAGTGCCTTGTGAAAAATTACATGTGAAACATTTACATTATGAAACAAATACATGTGAAACTTTTTCATAAAAAAATATATGAGAAACTTTCAACTTATGAAAACAAATATATGTGAAACTTTTACATTACGAAACAAACATATGTGTAATAATATATTAAATCATAACATTTGATGAAAAAAAATCATGAAAAAAATTATTTTTATATTGATTTATACGAGTTTGTAGTTTGTAACATTTAACTGGTTTGTATTTGAACTAGTCTCTCTCTCTCTCTATATATATATATATATATATATAAGAAAGTTCAAATGCGAACTCAAATTTGGTTGTGAACGTGAGAAAAGATGAGAGCGTGACACGTGTCAGAATAAGCAATATTCAGACTGAATATACAAAGGAATATTCAGACTGGATATAGTATATATTCAGTCTGAATATACAAAGGAATATTCAATCTAGTATATAGTCAGTTTGAATAAACAAAGGAATATTCAGACTGAATATTCCTTTGTATATTCAGACTGAATATTCTTTTGTATATTCAGACTGAATATTGCTTATTCTGATACATGTCGCACTCTCATTTGTCCTCACGTTCACAACCAAATTTGAGTTCTCATTTGAACCCGCTCCTATATATATATATAGGTGGAGGTTCAAACGAGAACACCTCCATTTTACGAGAACGTGAGAACACCCTTATCATATGTGATAATACACGAGAGGGGACTTGATGGTGTGCGGATGACGTGCCTTGCTATTTAGGCCGCACCAAAGATCATTTGCGTCTATGATTTAATATCACATATGATGGTTTTGATTGATTATAGTATCACATCAAAGACACCCTTATCACATGTGATAATATATGTAATGGAGCTTAGTGGTGTAACAATGACTTGGTCGGTAACCTAGATCATGCCAAAAGTCATCCGCATCTCTGATTTAGTATCACATGTGTATTATATGTGATGGAATAATAGTATCACATGTGATTTTCTATAGTAAAATGGTGTTCTCGCGTTCTCGCAAAATGAAGGTGTTCTCGTTTGAACCCTTCCCTATATATATATATATATATATATAGAGGCTCTTCATGGAAGATCTATGATAACTATGAGATCTCATCTCATCCATTGAAATATTTGATCAATGATCCACATTTAACTTAATTAAATATAATGACATTACCTAAAATTAAGCAACATAATTTAATTAAATTTTATGAAAAAGGTATCATTGTAATTTGACATTCTATTTCATCTTTATCTAAATAAGGTGGGTTCCTATATTCAAGGTATGTTACAATAACAAATTAAAACAAATATCCTACCAAGATCATTTCAAATCAAACCAACGTCATCGTTGCAACTCAAATAACCATTTGACTCCCGTTTTTTCGTACGAAGATTCAACATAGGGTTTTTCCGATAAACCTTAATGTACCAATACCGTACATGATCATAAATCCTAAATGTACCGTACATGATCATAAAATTGGTCACTGCTTGATACAAATAATTCCACCCTGTTATATAAATGTACCATACATGATCATAAAATTGTATCACAGATATTCATAAACCTTAATGTACCATACATGATCATAAACCCCAAATGTACCATACATGATCATAAAATTGGTCACTGCTTGATACAAATAATTCCACCCTGTTATATAAATGTACCATACATGATCATAAAATTGTATCACAAATATTCATAACAAAGTTTCTCTCAAAATACACTTTGACATAAACAAGACTTAAAAAAATTAAAACACTAAAAACAAAATAAATAAATAAAACCCTAAATTCAAATCAAAACCAAAATAAATATAAAACCCGTCCAAAATAAACACCAAAAACAAAATACATACAAAAAACCACCCATGCACCGGTGGGTTTGTGGGTTTTGGATTCCATCAGACTGCATTGTCAATGGAGTTTTGGGGATAGGTCTGCAATCGTATTGCATAAACTTCATTTGCAGATTAAAAAAATATATTTTCTTGGATAAGTATGGTAAATTAAATTTCGGTAACCTTGATTAATTTAGTGATTTGATTTATTATAATAAATATAAATTGTCAATTACTAAATTAACCTTTTACTTTATTAAAAAATAACATTAATTGTATTAAATGATTTATATTGAATCTCATAGTTAACATAAATTACCTAGTTCTCATTTGATTAAGCCCCTATATATATAGGGGTATTATCCGTTACAAACTGTACATTATTTGCAAACTTTGTAAACTAATTGACACCCTTAAACAAATTGATCTACGGTTGATAATGAACGGTGGCATGATTGTAATTAAGATGAATTTAGTCATCCATTGCTGACGAGTGCTGTTTAACCCAAGGGTATTTTCGGCATCAAACAATTAATAGATAGACACTCAAAATACGGAAACTATTCATTAACAATATCTTCCAGAAATAAACTCGATTTGTTTTGGTAGTTTTACGATTACACCGGGATATTCAGAATCATTCATCGAAAGCAATCTTACATTGTCGTGTTTTATATTGTTTTTTTGAACATCAGATTTGATCATTAAAGGGGATTAATGTGGTTCATGAATACGATTTCAGCTAATTTCATGAAAATGATTGCAGATTCAACTCATAAACATAACAGTTTCATGAACATGTTTCTATGTTGATGAATTGGGATTAATGTGGTTCATGAATCTGAATACAATTAGTTTCATGAACATCATATCAGATGACGAGGTCGCCGGAGAATATGATGAGAGCTCGCCGGAGAAGATAACGAGAGCTCGTCGGAGAAGACGACGAGGTCGCCGGAGAAGATGACGAGAGCTCGCCGGAGAAGATGACGAGAGCTCGCCGGACATGGTAGACATTCTCCAACTGAGTTTCGTTTGTTATAAACCCATTGAAAGTTCAGTACCATTTACACGATTATCTTCATCTTCATCTTTGGAAGAAATTATGACAGACAACTTTTCTCCCTCAACAAGATATGTGTACTAAAGATTCTTAGGAAGTTGCATTAATTCAAGATCGAGTGCTTTAACAATGGATGGAACTTGCGTTTCTCTCTTGTTAAAATCTAATTGTTCAAAAGCATCAATAACCTCAATCAAATCATCATCTGAGAGTTCTTCTTCTATTTCCATCGACTTATCCCCTAAGCTTAGATCAAAATCATTGCTTCACACTTCTATAAATAAAAAATCCTCCACCTCACCATTATACTTGAGGGATTTGAAAACACTAAAAGTTATTTGGTGATCATTTACCCTCGTGGTCAATTCACTCTTTTGCACATCAATCAATGTTCTCTCTGTCGCAAGAAAAGGCCTTCCTAAGATGATGGGCACATTCCTATCAGCTTCATAATACAAAACTAGAAAATCGGCTAGAAAGATAAATCTGTCAACTTTTACCAAGATGTCTTGCATCTTTCCTTTCGGATAAACAATTGACCTATCGACTAAATGTAATGTGACGGTGGGTGGTTGAACCTCTCCTATTTCTAACTAGCTCCTAGATCACAAAGGGCGTGAACTACTTCCTTTCCTCCTATAGAACATGGGATGGTGATGGACAACGTGTGTCAAAGACGTCTCGAGGAATTGAGTGGATATGGAATGAAAACAGACAACATGTGACAGAGATATGGGGACAACTGTATCCATTTTCAAAAAGATTTTAAGGACGTCATAAATCAAATACGACCGTTCATTATCTTTTAAAAACACTTGAACACCGAATATGTGAAAGAATTCGGTGTTTGTTTTTATGTTTTGAAATGTTCTTTTAAAACTTATGATCACTGATAGGTGAAAGTGTTTAGTGATATGTTTTAAGACTTTTTTTAGGAAAAATATCACTAGGAGTTGTGAGAACGACTATTCAGTGATAGAGAAAAAGAGACGTACCTTTGGAGAAGAAGATACATTTTGGAAGAGTTTGGTGATTGAATTAGAAAAGTGAATCATTTCACTTATATCACTGGGAAATTAATCCTCAGCATTCTGCATTCCAAGTCCGTTGATTAAAATATTAAACCTTGTTTCATCAAGGGTTTTTTTGTAAATTGATCAGTGGTTGGTACTCAGTATTTATAAAAAGTGAAGTTCAATATTACCATTCATAACATGATCTTTAATAAAATGATATTTAATCTCAATATATTTGGTCTTAAAGTGAAGTACTGAATTGTTTGCTTAGGCAATAGCACTTGTGATGTCATAGTAGATAGGGATATTTGATAACCAAAGAGCATAGTCGCTGATTTGATTTTTCATCTATAGGACTTGAGCACAAATGCTTCCAGCGACTACATATTCAATTTCAGCAGTTGACGTGGACACTGGGTTTTGTTTCTTGCTTGTCCAACTCACCAACTTTCCACCAAGAAGTTGATAACCTCATGTGAGACTCTTCCTATCTATCTTGCATCCTACAAAATTATTATTTGAATAGCCATTTAGATAGAACCCTAAGTCTTTAGGATACCAAAGACCAAAATTAAGAGTTCCCTTCAGATATCTAAAGATTTGTTTTACAACGATTAAATGAGATTCCTTGCCTTCAGCTTGATATAGAGTACATAAGAAAGTTGAGTACATGATATCTGGTTGACTAGTTGTGATATACATCAAGAAGTTGATCATTCCTCTATAGGTAGTAACAATAACAGGTTTCCTATTAGGATCCTTGTTCAGTATCACAGGAGATGGCATAGGAGTTTTCATCACTGAGCATTGGGTTAAATCAAGTTTTTTCAGCATACCTTTAACATACTTACTCTGGCTTATGAATATTCCTTTTTTAGATTGTTTAATCTGAACACCAAGAAAGTAAGCTAGCTCACCCATCATTCTCACTTAATATTTTCTCTTCATGCATTCATAGAATCGAACACAGAGAGATGGATTCGTGGATCCAAATATAATATAATCGACATATATTTGAACAATAATGATGTGATCCTTTACATTCCAAAGAAAGAGGATTTGATCAATATTTCCATGTTCAAAGTTCTTAGTGATAATAAATGAGGAAAGGGTATCATACCAGGCACGAGAAGCCTGTTTTAACTAATAAAGAGATTTATACGATTTCGATACTTACAGTCAAATTTTTTTGGAGGTTGTTCAACACATACCTCTTCATGAAGTTTGCTATTAAAAAAGGCATTCTTCACGACCATTTGGTAGACCTTGAAAACTTTGTGAGCAACGTAGGCTAAGAAAGGTCGAATATATTTTAGCCTAGCTGATGGAGCAAAAGTTTCATCATAGTCTATGCCTTTCTCTTGTCTGTATCCCTGGAGTAACAAATCTAACCTTGTTACGGGTTACAGTGTCATGTTTATCCAACTTGTTTCGAAACACCCATTTGGTGCCAATAAGAGTTTATTGGATGAACGAGGGACAAGGTACCATACCTTGTTTCTCTCAAACTCATTCAACTCTTTTTGCATAGCGTTGACCCAGTTTGGATCCTTGATGGCTTCATCGTCTTTCTTGTGTTCTAAGAGAGAAATTAAGTTAAAAAATAGACAGATATTACCTAGACCATGTCGAGTTTGAATACCTTCATTTGAATCACCAATAAATTTTTCGATGGAATGATTCTTTGTCCATTGCTGAGCTAGTAGCTGAGAAGTTAGATCAACATTTTCAGCGATTGATGGATCAAGCATGGATGATGAAGCTTCAGCGACAGATTCTGCAACATTCATTATTGTCTTCAAAGAAGTTTCAGGCAAAGAATCATTTACTGAGAGAGGTTTAGTGTTAGAATAGGACTTAGAGAATTCATCTATACTGTCATAGATGCCAGGAATGATGTTTGGATCATCGTCATCGTCTTGTTGTTCATCATAAGATTGATTGCTGAAAGAAGATTTAGGATCTACAAAGTGACACATCATCTAGTTATTTAGCTCTTCCTTGTCGACTAGTATGGGTTTAGAGTTAGATGAACATGATTCATCAAAAGTAACATGAGTAGTTTCTCCAATACTTTGTCTTCTTTTGTTAAATGCTCTAAAAGCCTTGGATACTGAAGAATATCCAAGAAATAAACCACCATCAGCTTTAGGATCAAACTTTCCTATATTATATTTGTTGTTAAGAATGTAGCATTTACAACCAAAGATTTGGAGAAAGCTTAGAGTGGTTTCTTTCGTGGAAGAGTTCATAAGTTGTCTTCTTGGATCGCCTAACAATCAACGATCAATTGTGAGTAAAGCATGCAATGTTGACATCCTCAACCCAGAACTGAGTAAGAAGATAAGATTGACTGAGAATTGATTGAGCAACTACAATCATGGTTTTATTTCTACGTTCAGCTGAGAAATTGTGAGAAATTCCTTTACTCTCAAAGATGGTATCCAAGGTACTGTTTTTGAATTCAGTACCATGATCATTTTTTATTGAGCGAACAATGAGATTATTTTGCACTTCCATTTTCCTTAAAAGGGAAATGATTTCTGAAAGAGTACCACTCTTGGATCTAAGAAAGTAAGCCCAAGTATACCGAGAGAACTCATCCATAATGACAAGTGTATACTTCTTTCCATCGATGGATTGAATGTTGACATGCCAAACAAATCCATATGGAGTAGATGAAGAGGAGTGGTAACTAAACAAACCTAATTTGACTTGAAACTAGTTTCGGTTTGTGTCACACCCCGCTAAAGCGGAAACACGAGGTACGACAGTTCATAGGTTCACAGCAGTAGGAATATAAACACCAACCATACATATATAACTAAAACATAGAAGTTTAGAATTTAAAAGTTTACAGTTCGACTATTTTAACTTTAACAAAACAAATTACAACAAAATAAACGTAAAAAGTTCTTGATTGGTGTTCCACATGAATAAAGCTAGACATGATCGGTTACCTTCTTACTTCCTGTAAAGCATGTTAAAACAAAAGGGTCAACTACAAAGAGTTGGTGAGTTCACAGGTTTTCAAATGCACAAAACATTTTGTATGCAAGGTAAAATATTAGTGAATCGGATATTTGCATCAGCTTTAACACTTTAATCTTTATGAGCAAATATACAAATAATTATTACACATGATAATTAAATATTGAGTCACTACTAAGCCTAAACGACATTCTACACCCCACAAACTACCTCAGCGGTGGAACTAAATTCCACATGTGTAGAGCATTCTTAATTGATAGAGTGCACCCCTACTTGCCAGTTAGGTGGGTATGTCAGCCAAATAGCGCTATCCACAAATATAATCGACTCAAAAAAATACGGAGATAATAGTAGTGTACCACGGGGACTTTACATAACTCAATATATCATTTTGTGTAACATCAATTTGCTCATCTTAATGATTTATATACTTTTCATTTAACAATATAAATCAATTCGACTTTCTTAATACAAGCTTTACACCCCAAAACGTATAAAACATTCAAAAGAGGGGCTGTGAATACTCACCTGATAGCAAAAGATCTAATCAAATATGCAAAGTAATTCCCTTGACCGGCCTAGTGTCCTCATATTACAATAAAATACTCAATTGGTCACTAATTTGTCTTAGGGTTACTCATGATGATGGATGTATTATAAGTCCTTGAATGTCCAAACTTGGTTAACTATTAGTCCCATCATATATATTGCACTTATGCTTTTACTTATTAGATTAATGTGATAGATCATGCTAAAATGTATGTATATATGTACCATTATAGGCATTTAAGTGATTAGGGTTCATGAAATCAAAGATTTCAGATCCTCACTTTCTGGCAGAAACTTTAGTTCATAAAATGATCAAATTAGAGTACTTTCCAAAATGAAAAATTTCCTCATCTCTTTACATGTTATACACCACTGAGTTAAGGTCATTTTGACCAATTTTCATGCTTTTTGGAGATGTAAAAAGGGTTCAAACAATTTTTACAATACAAAGTGTCACAGCTTGTCAAGCAAATTACACACTCTTAGTAAAACAGTCATTTGAGGAGTTCTACTCAATGTTTTTCAAAAATTCCAATTAGGTTAGAAACTTAACATATAAAAGAAGCTTTTAAAAGAAGAATCACTCATCTTGGGTACCCATCTCACAATGGGTTCAGCTGAGTTAGTGGAGAAGGGAATTTCAACTTCCTTCATTTCAGCTGATGACTCAGATTTAGTGGTTTTCTTGATCTTGGTTGGTTTACCAGTATCGGTGGTTTTTGCCTTAACCGATTTTCTCAACTTTAATTGGTTACTTTCTTTATCTGAGCTAATTTCTCAACTTTAGTAGTTGCTGGACACTTACTGGCTATATGAGTGGTTTTGCCACAGTGATAGCACATAAATAGCTAAAAGAAGCTTTACGGCCATAAGAATAAGAGTTATAAAGCTTAAGATGTGCAGGTCCAGGTCCAAGAATACCTTTTAGTTGATCCAAGCTCCTTCAGTGATTTAATATGATTCCTCTTTGTACTTAGTGAAAATCCTAATTTTAGTTACTGTTTAAATTCAGCGAAAGCAAACACTGATTGCACTTAATGATCGCTGAAACCATTAGAAACACTATCTGGACTTGGAAGATTTGAAGACAACATTCAAACCAAAAGAACCATCAACGACAGTCGAAGACCTAACTGATGATAGAGACGGATAGCTAGTAATCTGAAGCGATTCAGTGATAGCATCATTCGTCTAAAGAACTGTGAGATCTTGTGTATGCCTCAGTGATACCTTAAGGACTCATCCTTGAAGCCTCAAGTATTAGCAATCAAAGGAACCACACTCAGCAAGATCAAAGTTGATCTTATCCTCGATGCACAAATGTCAAACCCCCCATACCCTTGTTAGAAAGTATGTACGAAGATACTTTATTGCCTCCCACGTGCTTACCAACTCTGATAGGGTCACTGTTCATATTCAGCTAAAAGTATGGTTGCTTTATGAACAAAGGATAAGCCTCCAATGGATGCTTGACATGTGGCATGTACCCTCTGACTTCATTTAATGCGTTGTGCATAAATAGATGAAGAACCTCTTATTCATCTTCATACATACTTAATCTCTTCTTGAACCTCTGATTATATTCTCTTCCATAAATTGTGCATCATCTTACTTAATGATTCTTAGGTTGAAATAGAATAGGTATTTATACTTGTTCTTATTTCGCTTACAACCTGTAAATTTGTTTATCTCAATAAACTCAGTTAAAAATTAAAAGTTGTGTTTTTATTCATCCCCCCCTTCTACAAACTGTATCTATACTTATACACTCGTGTGGACTCCTTAGGGACCAACAAGTGGTATCAGAGCAGTGTTTATCAGTAAAAATGAAACACTTTCTCAAATTCACCAAATATTTAATTGTCTGGTCATAGATATGAAAACAGTTGGTCAAGAATATTCTAACTCTGAAGTACTGACAACGTTAATGGAATTTCTTCCTGAACAATGGGACACATTTACTACATGTATTAAATTGTCAAAGAACATTGAAACTCTTTCTTTAAGTGCTTTATATGGAATATTGCTCAATCACGAGCAATCTCAGACATTAAAGAAAAATTTATTTAAGAACACTAAAAGTTCCTCCTTGCCTTTAGTGTCATCAGAGACTGATCCCACGAGAACCGTTTCTTCTTCTATAACCTCTATCACTGAGTTAGACCATTCTAACTCTGAGGACATTTCTGACGCCGATCTGCCAGAATTTGATGACTCTCTGCCCTTCTAACTAATACTCTTAGAAGGTTTGCCAGAAAGAGAAACTTTAGAATAAATCCTTCTATCTCTAACTCTAACAAGTCAAAGATATCTTCTATTGATAAAGCTTATGCTATCTGTTTTAATTGTCAAAGCAAAGGTCACTTTGCCAGTGAATGCAGATCTAAGAAAGTTGTTGTCCGATCCAACTCTCAGATACCCTTTAAACCAAGAGATGATAAATATCTCAAATTGAAAAATAAGTATTTGAAGATGAAGAAAACCCAACGTAAAGGCAAAGGCTTTGTCGTAGAAGAAGTTGATTGGGCCGACACCACTGACGAGTCAGGTTCAGATGAAGAAGATATAGCTCTTATTTGCCGTATGGCAAGAATTAAAGAAGCTGCAGAAGTCGCTGAAACCTCTTCAACTAAATATCCTTCAGAATCTTCTTTCTCTCAGGTATCAAATCTGAAAGACTCTTCTATCCCTTAAATTGATAGCTTGTTGGCTCTCGACACTTTAGTTGTTGATCGCTACAATACTTTAAATGGTAAAACCAAAGCTGAAGAAATTAATTCTGACTTAACTGAACAACTTAAGAATTGCTATCTGAAAATCAAAGAACTAACTAAGGTCGAAGAAGATATTAAAGATCAAGTCTTTGTAAATCAAACTATAAGCATTGAGAAACAACAAGCTATCAATGAGCGCGTAAAAGTCATCGTTGATCTCAAAAATGAAAAAGCCACCATTGAAGGATGGTGCAAAGCCTTTGTAAGGCAAATGAGATCATAAATGCAAATGAGATCATAAATGCTCATATCCCCATAAAGGTTAAAAAGTGGTATGGGATATTCCTATGATCAAGAAGAAACTCTTAAAAATCGTTCCATGCTTATGTTTGGAACCGTTGTATCCTTTATCCCTAACACTTCTACTCAGTGTTCCTCTACACTTGAGTCAAAACCTTTTGAATCCCTCTCTAAGGACTCAAAGAATGTGATTAAAGGCAAATCCATTACTCATGTTCCCAAGGTCAAGAAAACTCCTAAATTGAAGAAGAACCCTTCTACTCCTTCAGTGAGTCATCCTTCTACTTCTAGGAAGAAGATCCCTGGATCTATTCAGAGATCCACTCCCCGAATCAAGATAGATCTCACTCCCTCTAAACCTGTGGTTCCTCCAAGGTTTATGGAGAAAGGAATTCTTGGTCCTGGTCCTAAAAACCTTAACCCTACTATGTTTCATGCTTCTGGTACTAAACCTTCTTTCAGATATAGGAAGTGCTATCATTGTGGGGAAACTACTCACATTGCAAGCAAGTGCCCAAATGCCACCAAGGCTGAGAAGATATCTCATGGAAAGAAAGTAGCCAAGACTGAGAAATCAGTTAAGGTGTAATACACCAAAGTTGGTAAAACGACTAAAGAATAAGAAATATGTTGCTCCTCTCATTTTCACTAACTCTGCAGGGCCCATAGTTCTATGGGTACCTATGAAAAAGTAATTTCATTATTTAATGCAGGATGTAAAAGGTATCTGGTATCTTGATAGTGGATGCTCATGACACATGGCTAGAACAAAAACCTGCTCTCTGATTATAAGAAAGAAAAAGGTCCCTCAATGACCTTTGGTGGAAATGGCAAAGGATACACGAAAGGGTACGGTCTAATTAACGAAGCAACCTCCTTTAATCGTGTTGCTTATGTTGAAGGGCTAAAGCACAACCTGTTGAGTATTAGTCAACTCTGTGATAAAGACTTCAAAGTCTTGTTCACAAAGACAAAATGTGTTGTCACTGATGAGAATGACAAACTTGCTCTAAAAGGCAAAATATCTGAAAATGTCTATGTTATCAACATGGATAGTTCTCACTCAGAGAAAATTTTCTTTCTCTCTAAAGCTTCTCCATATGTAAATTGGTTTTGGCATAAAAGACTATCACATCTGAACTTCAAAATGATAAATGATTTACCAAGAAAAGAACTTGTCAATGGACTCCTTAAACATTCTTTTGCAAAGGAATCTCTTTGCTCAGCATGTGAAAAAACAAAATTGACAAGAGCAAGTTTTAGATAAAAGCAAGTATCTTCAGTGACCACACCTCTTCATCTACTCCATATGGATCTCATTGAACCTGTCAATGTTTGTTCCATATCTGGAAAGAAGTATACACTTGTCATATTCTATCAAGTATACTTGGGTATTATTTCTAAAATCCAAAAGTGACACTCCAGAAGAAATCATTTCCTTCATCAAGAAGATGGAAGTCCTGAACCATCTCCCTGTTCGCTCTATGAGAAGTGACCATGACACCTGAATTCAAAAACAATACCCTAATCAGTTTCTTTGAAGATAAATGAATTTCTCATAATTTCTCTACAATTAGGACTCCTCAGCAATATGGTGTTGCTGAAAGAAGAAATCGAACGATCGTTGAAGCCGCTCACTCAATGCTCAGTGAATCTCACCTACCAACTCAATTATGAGCTAAAGCAGTTAACACTACATGTTTCACTCAGAATCGATCCCTGATAGTTAAAAGATTCAAGAAAACAACTTATAAATTTTTTTCATGGAAGAAAACCATCTATGAGTTTTCTACACATTTTTGGATGCAAATGCTACATCCTGAATGACAGAGATCATCTTGGAAAATTTGATCCAAAAGCTGGTGATGGTTTATTTCTTGGATACTTCCCTACATCCAAGGCATTTAGAGTTTTCAACAAAAGAAGACAACTTGTTGAAGAAACAATGAATGTCAACTTTGATGAATCACGTTCAACAAACTCTATTCTTGTCGACGAAGAGCTGAACAATTGGATGAAGTCTCACTATGGGGAACCCGAATCATATTTCAGTGCTCCTCCATGCACTAAAACAAATGATGATGACAAACCTCATATCATTCCCACTATTATTAATAATAACAATGCTTCCTCCTCAGGAATAAGTGTTACTCCTATTAATCATATTCCTCCTTCTGAAACTTCAAACAACGATTCATTAGTGAATGATCAAGCATCAAATTCTTCTCCAGAAAATGATAAACCTTCTAGATCTCCACCGGGGATGTTAAGAAATGTTGAAGAAGCCATTGTTGGAGCATCTTCCTTAACCCCTGAACAAGTCACTGAATGTATTGTTGATCAAACTCCTCAACTACCTGGTCAGTGATGGACTCGAGATCATCCCATCGATCAGATAATAGGTGCTCTAGGTACAGATATTAAAACCCGACGGGGTACGGATAATATCTGTATCTTTGTTAACTTTATTTTTGTCTTAGAACCTAAGAAGATCGATGAAGCTATCACTGACCCCGATTGGATCAGTGCTATGCAAGAAGAATTCACTGAGTTTCAGAGAAACAAAGTCTGGAATCTTGTCCCTCGTCCATCTGGTAAAACTGTTATTGACACCAAATGGGTGTTTCGTAATAAATTAGATGAAAATTGCACTGTTACCCGAAACAAGGCTCGACTTGTTGCCTAGGAATATAGACAAGAAGAAGGTATCGATTATGATGAAACCTTTGCTCTTGTTGCCAGGCTAACAGCAATTAGACTTTTCCTAGCCTACGCAACCCATAAAGACTTTAAAGTCTTTCTACATGGATGTTAAGAGTGCCTTCCTGAATGGAAAAATTAATGAGGAAGTGTATGTTGAATAACCTCCAGGATTCTATGATCCTAAGCATCCAGATTATGTTTATAAACTGGAAAAGGCTCTCTATGGGTTAAAACAAGCTCCCAGAGCTTGGTATGATACTCTGTCTAAGTATATCTTAAAAAAGAAATTTGGTCGCGGAAAGATTGATCAAATCCTGTTTCTTAGAAAACACAAAGGTCACGTCCTTCTTGCTTAGGTATATGTCGATGACATAATATTTGGTTCCACTAAACCTAAGCTTTGTACTTGCTTTTCAAATCGCATTAAATAGGAGTACAAAATGAGTATGATGGGTGAACTAATATATTTTCTTGGTCTTCAGATAAAGCAATCAGAGAAAGAGATATTCATATGTCAGAGTAAGTATGTTAAGAAATGCTATAGAAATTTGATCTCACTCAAGGTTCCTCAATGAGAAGTCCCATGGCACCTCCTCTGACACTGAACAAGGACCCTGATGGGAATCCTGTAAATGTCACTGCCTTTAGAGGAATGATTGGCTCACTGTTGTACCTTACAGCGAGCCGACCTAATATGATGTACTCAACTTGTCTATGTGCTAGATATAAATCTGAACCCAGGGAATCCCATCTGATCGCTGTAAAGCGAATCTTTAGATATCTGAAAGGAACTCCTAATCTTGGTCTTTGGTATCCAAAGACTCAGGGTTCGATCTAATTTGTTGATCAAATAGTGATTTTGTAGGATTAATAATTGATAGGAAGAGCACCACTAGAGGCTGTGACCTTTTGGGAGGAGAGTTGGTAAGTTGGACTAGCAAAAAGCAAAAATCAATGTCCACTTCAACTGCTGAAGCTGTGTAGCCGTTGGGAGTTGTTGTGCCCAAATCCTTTAAATGAGAAATCAACTCAGCGATTATGACATTCAATTATCTAAAATTCCTATATATTGTGATAGCACTAGTGCCATTGCAATAGCAAATAATCATGTTCTTCAGTCGAAAACCAGACATATTGAGATCAGATATCATTTTATTAGAGATCATGTTATAATGGTGAAACTGAACTTCATTTTGTACCTACTGAATATCAACTCGTTGATCTTTTTACAAAACCTCTTGAGGAATCAATATTTAATCTCTTAATCAACGAACTTGGTATGTTGAACGTTGAAGAGTGAAAACTCTCAGTGATCAATATCTCTCAGTGATATCAAAATGAAAAATCAAAATCATTAGTTTATTCCCTGATTTCACGTATATGATAAGTAAATATTACTAAGGTATGAAATTCTCTCCTGACACTCTCTGAATGTCTTCCTATTCAAAAAATGTCTCTTGAAAAAGAAAAACCCTTCACTGAGAATGCATTTATTCTCAATGATAAGAGGATTTTAAGGATAATGATTAACATATTTTATTTTAAATGATATTGTTATTATTTGTGAAAAAGGACGTGTCAATATATTTCCGACACACGTCGGCCATAACGCTTCCCTATCCACTCATACCCTAGGACGTGCAAAGGTCATAATTACCCTTTTCTCAAAAAGTAAAACCGTCGGTTTACCTGCTTCTGTCTCCTCTTTCTCTCTCATATACCTATAATAGGTAAACTTGAATTCTATTCATTCTTTACGCGCTCATACCTTCCAAAGCAAGAAAAGAATTTGAATTCTCTTTGCAATCATCAAGAACACCAAGAACACAAACTAGTGTGTTTTTCTGTTTTGCATCTAGAAAAGTTGCTTTTAATCCTATTTATCTTTTAACAACTTTAATGTTGTTAAGAACTTCTACCCATCACATTTAACTACTTGTTAAAGTGACATTTCTCTTATGATTGTGATTTATCTTTAAAAACTCAAAAACCATAAAAGTTGTTCTAAGGTTCCTTCTTATAACAGAAGAACATTTTTGTCATTTTGATCCAAAAAATTCTAAAACCCTTTTTCAAAATTTGTTTATAGTATATTTTTGTACCAAATAAATAATTTAGTGCTTTTAAACTTAACTTTTTCATAAACGTTTTTGATAAAGTTTGCCATATAAGAAGTATTTTGATATTGTTCATCAAAACACTTGTTTTTCTTTTAAACTCTCTGGTTCTTTCTCTTTGGATCTCCCATTCTTGTAACAGAAATGGCCAACACCAACGTCAACATTAACGCTGAAGACACTCTATATGAAGAAACTCCTTTGGTCATTGTTAGAATATACTTCTATGTAAAAGTATGAACAAAACTTCTCCAAATACAAAGTAATCCTATCCAGAATATCTCTCCAGAAAGCTGTCTACTATCCAGAAGATTACTCCAGAAGATAGACCTTCAATCCAGAAGACAGTGCAACTTCTGGATCCAATACAAGTTATCTACACGTGACTTATGACGTGGCATAACCGTGTAACGAACTCTAACAAAGTTTGTTACGGATTCTTTCTACGTGTCATAGTGTAATTGGACAAGTCTTTGACTTTTACATCTTGGTTAGTAAATACATAGAGTTTCCCTTGTATTGTGTGTCGATTGATTTGGAGAGAACTCGTGAGCTTATTTGTATTCATCAGTACTGTAATTTGTATTGCTTGGAGTGGACATCTTTATTGATCATCTTTATTAATTAACCTTTTCTAGTTTACTCTATTGATCACTGAACTGCTTCCGCTACTGTTATCTACTCTTATTGATCAATAATGTTTGAGTGTAATTTAGGATCTGGGTTCCAACAATTGGTATCAGAGCTAACTAGTCAATCTATTGATTAGCTGATCTAATCCAATATGGAGAAATCCCCACTCAACTAGATTGTTTTTGGTTTTAATTGCTATCCTCAATTCTACCATGTTTTACAAAAAATTTGCAATTCAGTGGTTCTCTGCAATTATATCTGAAAAATTGTGATAATCTCTCGACTGTTTCCAAGTTTTTGATCATTTACTATCAATTCCAAAGCTTCAACTTCTCATAATTCTCTTTTCAAAATCCCCTATTTACTAAAAATGGCAAATCCCAACTGGAATGCGATGTACAGTTCAGGTTCTTTGACTGAACCTCCAACTCTCATCAGGGAGGAATATCCTCAATGGAAAATCCGGATGATTAACTTCTATGAGGGTCTAGATCTAGGTCTATATTCCTAAGTACTAAATGGACCATATATCCCAACTGTGGTCATTCCGAGAATTCCTGCAACTACTACCACTGCTGAAATCCAGCTCGACGTCTTCCTAAGGAGAGGAAGGACTGGGATGAAGAAGATAAGAAGAAGGTTGAGATTGATCTCAAAGCCAATAGGCTTCTTATCATGGCAATCCCAAATGACATCTTCCAGTCATTAGATTCATGTGAAACTGCTAAGGATCTATGGGATCAGTTGGCATATCAACTTGAAGGAGGAGCCAAAATGAGAAAGAATTGAAGGGCCTAAGCGCTTAATGAATATAACGGGCTTTCATACTTTGCCAGAAGAGACACTGGAACAGACATTCCACAGATTTAATACTCTAATTAATCTGTGTAAAAGATGTGACATCATCAGATCACAAGAAGACAATAATGTCTTATTTCTTAAACGTCTGAATGAACAATTGTCTAATTTGTCAATGTCTCTTCAAGCTAACAAGGATCTGGAGTAATGGTCACTACATGATGTATTTGGGACTATGCAAGCCCATGAGAAGAAAGTGCAGCAGAAGAAGGTGAATGTTGGTGATCCTCTGGCTCTCATTTATGAATCCAAAGGGTCAAGCAGAAGGACCAGAGAAGCAGAGAAGAAAGGAAAAAACAAGGCTCTAGTTTCAGAAGCTGATACAAAAGCTGGACTTTCGGGTTCAGAAGCTGATGAAATCGGTGCCTTCGCTGAATCTCTGGCCTTGATCACCAAACAGTTCACTAGAAAGTTTGGAAATTGATCGTTTCAGAACAGAGGTAGATTTGAAAACAGAGGTGAAAGATCAAATCAACAGGTCTTTGTGCCAAGACAAGAGGCACCTCTGGCATGAAACAAGGAGGAAGAAAAGAAGGAGAAGTTGAGTCAGAAGAAAGACGTGTGTTACAGATGTGGCAAACCGGGTCATTACTCCAAAGACTGCAAAGGAGCTCTAATCAAATATGATATGTACTATAAAAACAAATTTCAGTACAAAAGAGACAAAAGAGCAAAGATGGCTGACATAGAAAACTGGTGTTCTGATCAATCAAGTGATGTAGAAGCCATGTTCCGCGGCATGGCCATGGAGGATGATGCAGAGGATTCAACCTCTGAAACTCAAGTTTGATCTACTTCTGGACAATCTGAACTTGAGAACACTCTCTTTAATCTAACTCAAGATTTTGAGACTCTCAGACAGAAGCTCTCATCTGAAAAACAAAAGGGAAAAGTTCTTGAAAAATCTTTTGAACTCGTGGAAAAAGAAAGAAATATTTTCAAAAGAGAAATGGAGCTTCTGACTGAAGAGAAATCAGAACGATCTGTAGAAAATGAAAAACTTTTAAAAATTAAAGGTTCTACAGAAAGTGTTTACAAAAAGGAAATTGATGAGCTTAAACAGCTTTTGAAACAAAAAGACAAAGAAATAGAAGAAAAGGAGAGTGACAGATTGAATTATGTGGCCCTTAAAAATTATTTTCTAAAGGAAAAGGAATTTCTGCACATCAATCTTCAGAAGAAGGAACTCTTGATTAAAAATATCAAGATGCTCAATATTGCATGAGAAAATAAATATGCAAATGGATAAGGCTGGTCTTGGCTTCGATGATCTTGACCCCTATACATGCAAAAAGAGATCTACCTTGGAATCTGTATTCTTTGTGGGAAAGGAACAAAAACCTGATTTTAAAAAACCTGATTTTCCAGTTCTATGTGAACAATCTGTTTTCAAGAGATCGAAATATGAAAATGGCTACAAAGTTCGAAAACTAAAGTACAAGAACATTAAGTACTCTTCTGACCGAAATACTAGGAAAATAAATCAAGTAGACTTAAAACTTGTACAGAAGAAAGATACAGTTTTTTATTTTGGCTCATATACACATATTACTTTAAATCCAGAAGCAGATGAGTTCATCCACATGCATACGGAAGAAGAAATAATATCTAAAACTATGGATGAATGCTTTCTTAAAGAAAATACAGAGCTAGAAGTTGAAAATATTCAAAATAAAACATCAGTTAACTCTGCTTCTACTATCATTCATCTAGAGGTAATTCCCTCTACCTTAATTGACTTAAACAACTACCTAGACAGAGATGATGGTGGCTTTTCAGTTTACCCATTGGAATCTAAATATCCGAATGATGATGAATTCTTTCAATATTCAGACAAACTTCTGACATCTTTTGAGAATAGATTAGCCACTGTTTATGTCCCAACTGTAAATCCTAATCCAAAATGAGGTCAATTTTTATTTACAAATGAATCCAGAGATTTTACAATTGTAAACTTTATAGAAAGAAGCACAGCTAAATCAGAAGTGAAGAGACTTGTAAACAAAATTCCATTGATCTCTGTTCCCTTAAAAGAACAGAAACCTAAAATTCCTATGTGTCCTGACTTTCTGGATATGTGTTTCAAAGCCAAATATGCTCTTGAATTAGAAAAAGAAGCAGAATGCAAGAAAAGAAATCAATTTGAAACTCTTAAACCCTCTTGTTTAATGTCTAAATTTCAAAAACCTGTTAAATTCACTAAGGAATAGAAAAGCAAATGGACTGTGTAAGAAAATCTAACTTCTTCTGTTTCAGTGAAATCTCCTAGGGTTCAAAAGGAGTGGCCTATACAGAAGAGATCTCAAGAGAAGACATCAAATTTCAGAGAAAATAAATCTAGACTAGATAAGAAGTTCAATAGAACAACTAATACTAGAATAGATATGAATAAGAAATCTTGTAATTCTCATTCTAGAAATGAAATTTCAATGAAATCTTAACTTTCTCATAACTCTGAATGTCTTTCTCTCATGCTAAAATTAAAACAACTATTATCTAGTCCACATTGTTTTCCTTCTGACTTCAAGAAACGCAAGAACCTTAAGAGTCAGAAGAAGCAAAAACCTAAAACCAACTCAAGTAAACCAGAAACTTCTGGAAAACCTGAGATAAAAAGTAAGATCAAAGATCAATCAATAAACAATCATAAGCCTAACATAAGAGGATCCATTATGCGATGGGTACCTAAAAATCTCTAATCTGTATTCCAGAAACAGCGTGTGCACATATGGTATCTCGACTCTGGATGCTCTAGGCACATGACTGGAACCAAGAATTTACTCTCTGAATTCAAAGACAAAATTGGCGGAGTTATAACTTTTGGTGATGATGGCAAGGGACAGATAAAAGGCTATGGTACTTTACAAGAAGGAAACGTAACATTATCAAAGGTGGCTTATGTCTCTGGCCTAAAACATAACTTACTCAGCGTAATTCAACTCTGCGATGCTGAGATGGGTGTTTTCTTCAACAAAAACCATTGTCATTTGCTTACAGAGTCAGAAAAGGAATTGCTCAGAGCCAACAAGAAAGGTAACCTATATATGATGAACTTCACTTCTAAAAACTCTATGTCTCATTTCTAAGAAGAGTGAAGTAGCTTGGCTCTGGCATAACAAGCTATCTCATCTAAACTTTTCAAATTTAGAACTGCTTGTAAAACATAATTTGGTTAAGGGCCTCCCAGAAGTTCACTTCCAAAAAGATCATCTTTGTCCCGCATGTGAAATGAGAAAGCTCAAAAGATCCTCCCAGAAGACAAAAAGTGATCTGGGATGCCCTAGACCTCTGCACATGTTACATGTCGACCTCTGTGGTCCCATTGCTGTACAGAGTTTGTCTGGCAAAAAGTACATTTTGGTTCTAATTGACAAATATTCTAGATATACATGGCTTGCTTTTGTAAGACAGAAGTCAGAAGTATCAGAAGTACTTATCACCATGATGAGGAGGATCCAAGTGCTTTTGCAAAGCAAGATCCAGAAGCTGAGAAGCGATAATGATACAAAATTTAAGAATACCAAACTTGAAGAGTATCTGAACAAAGAAGGAATTTCACAAAACTTCTCTGCTGTAAGGAGCCCTCAACAAAATGAAGTAGTGGAAAGAAGAAACAGAACTTTAGTTGAGGCTGCAAGAACAATGCTTGCTGCTTCTGGTCTTCCCACTCAATTATGGGCTGAAGCTGTTGCAACCGCATGCTTTACACAAAACAGATCAATAGTGGTCAAAAGACATCTCAAAACTGCATATGATCTTATTAATGAAAGAAAACTTAATATAAAGTTCTTACATGTCTTTGGTTGCAGATGCTTTATTTTAAATGATCGTGAAAAACTTGGTAAGTTTTATAAGAAGTCTTATGAATCCCAATTCCTTGGATATTGAATTACTTCAAAGGCATACAAAGTTTTCAACCTTCGAACCAAGACGGTCATGGAGAGCATCAGTGTAAGCTTTGATGATCAGGCCCAACTAACTTCTGAGTATTCGAACTCAGAACTTAAGCTAAATCAAGTCACTTCTGCCTATCTCTCAAAGTCCGGAGAGTCAAAACTTCATTCACTTTTTTAGGACTATTTTGGTGATGAACCAATCTCTGAACGTGCAACCAGAGATGTTCTAGTTCGAACAACAGAAGATCTACGAGCTTCAAGTAAATATATTTCTGGTCATTCTGGTTCCCCTACCATTTCCAATGAACCTGCAGATACAGATGATGAAGCTCCAGAAGCCATTGTTTCTGCACCTTCGAATTCAAATGAACGTCCAGAGCAACATACACCTGCTCCAGAAGCAGAAAGCTCAACAATTGATCCTTATAACTCTGTTCCTTCATTTGAGGGGGAGCAACTTTGTTCTTCTCCAACACAAAGCATTATAGAAGATGAAAATCTTGATACAGAAATAACACCCCCTCTGGTTTCTCAACCTCCCTTGAAGAAATGGACAAGAGACCATCCCACAAACCAAATCATTGGTGATCCTTCTGATGATGTAAAGACCAGATCTGCCACTCCTAATGAAGCTTTCTTTGTAAACCTCCTTAGCATGGTAGAACCAAAAAGAGTTCATGAAGCCCTACAACATCCAAGCTGGATAGATGCCATGAAGGAAGAACTTTATCAATTTGAATGCAATAAGGTTTGGAAACTCGTTCCCTTACCTAAAGATAAAACTGCAATTGGTACTAAGTGGGTTGTCAGGAACAAGAAGGACGAAGATGGCATAGTTGTTAGAAACAAAGCCAAATTGGCTGCAAAAGGGTACTACCCAGAAGAAGGGATTGATTACGATGAAACCTTTGCTCCATTAGCAAGACTAGAAGCAATTCGTTTGTTTCTGGCCTTCTCTACATACAAAGATTTCAAAGTATAATAGATGGATGTCAAATCTGCATTTCTGAATGGCAAGATCAATGAAGAAGTATATGTCCAGCAATCCCCTGGTTTTGAGAGCTTAGTTCATCCAGACTATGTCTATTTTTTAGATAAAGCTTTGTATGGGTTGAAACAAGCTCCACGTGCATGGTATGACAGACTCTCAAAGTTTCTGATAAAACATCACTATGAGAAAGGTAAAATTGATACAACTATGTTCATCAAAAGAAGCAAAGGTGAGTTAACTCTGGTACAGATATATGTGGACGACATTATATTTGGTTCTACAAATCCAGAAGAAGTTGAAATCTTTTCTAAGTTGATGACTAGTGAGTTTGAAATAAGCATGATGGGAGAATTAAACAAATTACCTCTGATATTTTTATAAACCAAGCCAAGTATGTCTCTGATATCCTCAAAAAGTACAAACTTCACAACTCTACAACTATGAAAACACCAATTTCTATCGGTACAAAACTTGACTCTGATCCCTCTAGAAGATCAGCTGATGTCAAGAATTACAGAGGTATGATTGGATCTCCTCTGTATTTAACAGCCAGTAGACAAGATATCATGTTTGCTACATGCCTCTTTGCCAGATATCGAGCCAATCCTAAAGAATCACATCTGGCTACCGTCAAAAGAATATTTAGATACGTAAAAAAACTCAATTTTTGGGTCTCTGGTATCCAAAGTATTCTGGTTTTGGTTTAATTGCATATACTGACTCTGATCATGCAGGATGTAAACTAGACAGAAAGAGTACATCTGGAAGTTGTCAGCTACTTGGTAACAAGTTAGTTAGTTGGACATCCAAGAAGAAAAACTGTGTGTTGACTTCTACAGCAGAGGCAAAATACGTTGTTGTTGCTAGCTGTTGTTCACAAGTCATCTGAATAAAAACCCAGCTCAAAGACTATGGTCTTCTGTATGATAAAATTTTCATCCTCTGTGATTCAAAAAGTGCAATTGTGATCACTGCAAACCCAGTTCAGCATTTCAAAACCAAGTACATTGATGTCAGGTATTACTTTATAAAGGATCATGTAGAAAAAGGTAAAATTGAAATGTACTTTGTCTCTACTGATTACCAACTTGCTGACTTATTCACAAAAGCATTAGATGAGAAGAGATTATCCTTCTTAATCAGCAAGTTGGGCATGCTCAATATGCAACGAGAATACAGATCTTCTACTTTTATAGAGCTTCTATACTCTATTCTTAAGCATGTCTTTATTTATCTCTAGTCTAGTTACTTCTTCTGTACTATCGAGTTATTTTTAACAGATGCAGAAGCTTCTGTACATACTACACAAGCCTCTGCACCTTAAACTCTGCATACAACTCTTACGTTTTTATGATCCAAGCATAGTTTGAGGGGGAACAAGAGACGTCGCATAATTCAAGGAGGAGCAATGACTTGCTATCTCGAGAAGAAATGGTAAGATACATCTTAAAGAAAAGCAATTCGTCAAATTCAGATAGTTGCTCGCTGCTTCTGTATAAACTCTTTTCTCAAAGACAATACAGAAGCTTCTGGCATGTCTAGCTATTCTTCTGCAAACCGTTTTCGAAAATTTCAGAAAATCATTCAGAACTTTTGTATATACTCTTCACTCAAAGACTATGCAGAAGCTTCTGGTATGTCTATTCATCTTTCTGCAAAAAAATTTGAAAATCTCAGATAGTCATCCAGTTCTTCTGGTTAATTTTTTTACTTCAAGACTATACAGAAGCTTCTGGAATGTCTATCCGACCTTCTACAAATCTTTTTCGAAAATCTCATAGTCAACCACTACTTTTGGTAATACTCTTTTCTCAAAGAGAATACAGAAGTTTCTGGTATGCCTGATATGAAAACAGTAAAACTTTCTTCTGGTCTCAAAACCTTTTATGACCAGCTTGAGATGAAATTAGCACAACATCTCTTCTATAAGGGTTTTACTCTTGTGAGTTTTTCCTTTGTACTTATCCGCGGGTGAGTCAGCAAAGTGACCGTCATGTCACTCAATCTTAACCCTTCAATGATGGTTTTTCTTCCTCACACGTACACACATCTCATCATTTAATTGCCTCAAACACTAAATAGTCTTACATGCGTCAACTCCCTGTGGCTCAAATACTGAACGGTTTTATATTCCACGTCACTTGGCGACGATGCGTTATCCCACGCACTCGAGTATACTCCCACGTCCGATTATTTAAACTCGATTTACCCCACCTTTTTCATTTTTTTCACCATCCCTGCCACTGAGATATCTTTGTGCTTCAAGTTTTTCAAACTTTCAAACCTGCAACTACAAGTTCGAATCCCTTCACTCCCCAACAATGGTTGCTGAAAATATCAATTCCTATCGTTCCACTTCCCATCAAGCCAAATAATTTCCAAGTATCCCTTACCACAAGCAACTATGGCGCTGAGTTTGGAATCATGATTGAGTTTCTGAAGAACCATGCCCTTCAACCAACACTAGAAATTGTCGACCCCACGGTACCAGTGCAATTTGTGCAGGAATACTAGCAATCCTGTGAAGTAATAGGAGATTTTGATGTACCAAACACGGATAATTCCTGCGAAGTGAAGATAACCAGAGACAAAATCGCGTCACTCTTTTTCATCCCTACTGTCCAAGAACTTCAAGTTGCTGATTATGAACCAAATCCGACTACTAATTTTCTTGTTGACTTCTTGAATTTCTTAGGGTACAACCAACCCATTTCTAGGGTTTCTGAATTTAAACGACAATTCCTACCATCAATGTGGAATCTAATGGTCTCCATCCTGAACAAGGGACTCACATGCAAGACTGGCTCAATGGACCACGCCAACACCAATAATCTAACCATCATGTATGGGATGTTCTTCAACAGAAATGTGGATTATATTGAACTTCTATACAGAGAAATCAAAGCTTTTGTCTACAACAAAGTATCCCTCCAAGAGAAAGGAAAGAAGCTTCATTCTCTAATGTTTTCGAAATTCCTTCCAATCCTTATCAGAGGAGCCATACCTAGTTACAATGTCCAATATGAAGCTCCTTTCTACAAGTTCAACGTTATGAAGATCCACCGTCCAACAGTGCACAAAGATGGGTATCCAGTAACACCCCAAAGTTGGGAAATAAGACTTAATAAATAGACATCACCCAAAATATGGGGAGAAAGTAATAGAGTTTACAATACAAAATGGATATTAGACAACAACCTACTAATCTATACAATTCTAAAATATAGATTAAATTCGGGTGTCACTAATATCCTCAAAAGAACTGTTTCTATGTAACTCCAATTGTACACTCGAGGGTGTACTCCCAAAAAGGATGCCTCTACCAACATCTAGCTCCAATCAACCCTTTGGAGCCCCACTATGACGATCACCTGATATACATGTTATTTGAAGAAAAAGTGTTAGGCTTAACACCTAGTGAGAACAAACAGTTTAATAAAGAAAAGCCGTTAAATATTTGAAAGCGGTAAATAAACATTTGACTATAAAGCTTTCCCATTTATCCTTTTCTTTTACATTGCGCTTGCTCGTGAAAGAACACGATTTGAGGGAAACGTGAGGGAGAACCGCTATTGCGCTAACATCAACCCCATTCTGGGATTTGTAGTCAGTGCCCTAGTAAGCTTGACCGAAATAAGTCTTTTGCTCACGGATAACGAGATCAACCCCATTCTGGGATTCAATACTTGCTACCTAACACCAAACAAGATCGACCCCATTCTGAGATCCAATACTTGTTCCATCCCCAAATAAAACCGACTTTTATGCCTGTGGATCCATTGCACTAGTCTTATATTTTAATACATCTTCTGATGTACTAACCATTTCTCAACACAAAATCTTTGTATGATAAACATTTCTCATCTTAACCCTTTTCTCCAAAATTATGTCAAAATAGCATTTAGTTCCAAAATGGATAATACTTTGAAAATATGCCAACCCAAAGTTTTAGAACCATTCCTCATACTCTTTTTAGCAACCAAAGTAAAATCTTGAATAATGACTCAAGTTGACCTAATTTATCAAAATACACCAAATGTAAAATACTTGGTAAACCATCTTGTAGGAAGTAAAATACATCATTTTGACATGTATAATGTTTTATAAAAGGTAAGAATGAACTCACAATACTAGAGTCTGAGGAAACCCTAGAAAAATCCCCAAAATGGTGAAAATGGTAAAAACTTGATGGAGGAGATGAATAACACAATCCCCTTAATGTTAAAACCTTGAATCTTCAACTTCTATGAAGTAATAAATGTTTGGGATGAGGTAGATGGAAACAATCAATGCCCTAAAATCGCCCTTGGGAAAAAACTTGGAGAGAAAAACGAGTGTGGTTCTTGAATGAGAAATTAATAGCTGAAAAACGACCTAAATGACCTTCTGGAGCATCCGGGCGATTATGACATTGGGACTGTGACATGTCACAATCGCCTTTCAAGGTCGCCAAATGTTCTGAGAGCCATCCCCTTTTTTCTGATTCTGCCTTCTCCGCGACTGTGACCTCCGCGATTGTGACATGGCACAATCGCCAATGCCACAATCGCCCAACATGTACCGTGAGACTCCACCCCTCTTTTCACCAGCATTCCCTCTCTGCGACTGTGCCATGTGATTGTGACATGGCACAATAGCTTGTCATAATCGCCTAAATGGTACAGAGGGTGTTTTCATCTCCGTTTTTTGTTCCTTTCCTCCAATTCATAATGACCCAACATAAAACACTTGAAACACTTAAGATGGCTAATTATAATGATATTCAGATGTGAACTTTATAACTTGCATACAAAATTTTCGGGTGTTACAATCCTCCCATCCTTGATTTAAATTTCGTCCTCGAAATCCCAAACTAACCAAACAAACTCGGGTATCTTTCCCACGTCACGTTTGATCCTCGATGCTTCCATTGAACTTAAACCATAACAATTTCCTTGTGGCGCAATATCTTAGACTTTCGTTCCAAAATTGCTTCCGGTTCTTCTACGCATCGGTTGTTGTTATCAACTTGAATTTTCGTGAGAGGAATCACGCTCTCTTCTTCCGCCAAACACTTCCTTAGATAACAAATATGGAACTTGTTTTGAATCCCGACCATCTTGGGTGGTAATTCCAATCTATAAGCTTGACGTCTCACTCGGTCAAGAATGATACCTTTCCAAGGAGATACCTTGAGCATAACCCGCTCACCCACATGGAACTCCACTGGTCTTCTCTTCTTGTCAGCATAACTCGTCTGACGATCTTGTGCCGCTCTTAGTCATTCTCGGATAATTTTCACCTTTTCTGCCGTCTCTTGCACAATCTCGGGGCCAGCAAATTGTTTCTCGCCCGCTTCTAGCCAACATACCGGAGTCCTACATTTCCGTCCATAAAGTGCTTAGAAAGGGGTCATTCCAATACTAGAATGGTAACTGTTGTTGTAGGAAAACTCCACAAGTGGTAGATGCGAGTCCCAATTCCCGCCGAAGTCTATGACACATGACTGAAGCATGTCTTCTAGAGTTTGAATAGTTCTTTCGCGATCCATCCCAAAAAGTTAGAGGTGAAACGTCTATCGCGATCTGACACGATAGTCAAAGGCACACCATGCCTCGAGACGATCTCATCCACATATAACTTAGCCAGTTTGTCAACTAGGACGGCTTCTCGCATTGCTAAGACTTGAGCACTCTTTGTCAAATGATCCACCCCTACCCATACAGTATCATGACCCTTCAAGGTCTTTGGTAACTTTGTCACAAAATCCATAGTAATGTGCACCCATTTCCATTTCGGATTTCCAGCAATTGAAGACTTCCATACGGCCGTTGGTGTTCCGCCTTGACTTGCAAACATGTCACACATCTTTTCACATATCTAGCCACATCTAACTTCATGACAGGCCACCAATAAGCTAACTTTAAATCTCTATACATCTTGGTACTACCCGGATGTATGGAATACTTAGACTTATGAGCGTCCTCCAATAGTAACTCACGGTTGCCCCAATCTTGGGCACCCAAACACGCCCTCGGAACAGTTTCAATCCCCGACTATCTTCCGTTAGTAACAAGTGTTGTTTCACCATAACTTCATCCTTTAAGTTCTACCTCGATTGACATTTATCATCGAATAAGGAATCCTTCCATGGATGAGAAGGTTGATCAAGCAATGCCTCCGCTTGGGAAGTTTTGATTCGGTCGATCAAACTCGACACTATGTCGATTCACGTGAGCACGACTCGCATCCCGCTACCATACTACTTCCTACTTAGAGAATCCGCTACCACATTTGCTTTACCCGGGTGGTATAGCAACTCGCAATCATAATCCTTAAGTGAGTCTAGCCAACGTTGTTGACTCATGTTTAGCTCCTTTTGATCGAAAACATACTTCAAGCTTTTGTGGTCGGTATAGAGTGTGCATTTAGTTCCATAAAGGTAATGTCGCCATAATTTCAATGCGAAGACCACCGCCGCTAGCTCTAAATCGTGGGTTGGGTAGTTCTTCTCGTGCTCCTTGAGTTGCCTCGATGCATAAGCAATCACCTTGCCCTTTTGCATTAACACACATCCTAATCCCATCTTCGATGCATCGCTATAAACCACAAAATCTTTGGATCCTTCCAGTAAAGAGAGAATCGGGGCTTCACACAAATTCTTTTGAAGAGTCCGGAAAGCCTCATCTTGTTTGTTGGTCCAAATAAACTTCAAGTTCTTCCTTGTCAAAGCCGTCAAGGAAGAAGCAATTTTTGAGAATTCTTGTATAAATCTTCGGTAATAACCCGCCAATCCTAAGAAGCTTCGGATCTCGGACGGGATCCTAGGCGGTTCCCAGTTCATCATTGCTTCTATCTTGGACGCGTCCACTTTCACTTCGTCTTGAGTGACAACATGGCCCATAAATTGGACTTCTTTTAACCAAAAGTCGCATTTAGAGAACTTGACGTATAGCTTCTCCATCCTTAACACTTCGAGAACTTCTCGAAGGTGTTGCTCGTGGTCCAACTCGTTCTTAGAGTAGACAAGAATGTCATCAATAAATACTATTACCGATTGATCTAGAAACGGTCGACGCACGCGATTCATCAAATCCATAAATATCGCTGGTGCGTTCGTTAATCCAAACAGCATTACCAAGAATTCATAATGTCCATAACGTGTCATAAACGTCGTCTTTGCCACATCATCCTCCTTCACCTTCACTTGATGGTAACCCGAACGTAAGTCGATCTTTGAGAAACACCCCGCTCCTTGTAGTTGATCAAAGAGGTCATCAATTCTCGGAAGTGGATATTTGTTCTTCACGGTTGCTTTATTCAACTCTCGATAGTCGATACACATCCTCATCATGCCGTCTTTCTTCTTTACAAACAAGATCGGAGCTCCCCAAGGTGACGAGCTTGGTCTCACGAAACCCTTCTCTAGGAGGTCTTGTAGTTGCGTCATCATCTCTTGCATCTCGAACGGTGCTAACCGATAAGGCGCTCTATCAATAGGAGCAGCAACCGGTACGAGATCTTTTCGAAACTCCACTTGCCTATCGGGTGGCAAACCAGGTAAGTCTTCAGGAAATACATTGGGAAACTCACTAACAACCCGGACGTCTTCTATCTTTTTCTTCTCCAACTTAGCATCTAAGACATAGGCTAAAAACGAAGGACATCCTTTGGTTAAGCATTTACGTGCATTTGCCAAGGTCAACAATGTTATCTCGCCCTTTCTTCTCTCCCCATAGATTACCAAATAACCGCCATCCGATAACGGAATTTGAATCAGATTCTTAGAGCATATGATCTCGGCTTGGTTCTCTGCTAACCAATCCATTTCAATTACCACATGGAATCCTCCTATTGCCATAGGTATGAGGTTTACCCCAAATTTATTCCCTTCGATCTCTAAAGTGCAATTCTAAAGGACGTCCCGAACTAGAACTTGATTACCATCGGCTATCTCAACAACATAGGCATCCTCCAAAGTACTAATAGGTACAAGTAGACTTGGGTAGAAAGAAGTGGACACAAAAGAAAAAGTAGCACAGGAATCATAAATAACACGAGCAGGTACAGAGTTAACAAGGAACTTACCCGTCACTACATCCATCGATGCTTTCCCCTCATCCACTGTCATCTTGAAGGCTCTTCCCACTGCCTTCGGAGCAACAATAGCTTTAGCTTGAGTAGCCGCAGGTTTCAACTTCGGGCACTCGTTTCTGAGATGGCCCAGTTCTTTGCACTCATAACATATGGGTCCTTTGATTGGGCACTCAGGCTTGATGTGCCAAGTCTTCCCACACTTGTGACAACCACCAAGGGATGAGTTGCATGCTCCAAAGTGTTTGCTCGGACATTTGGAGCACCAACTAGATTCCCTTCTAGAATCTGTCCTCCGATTATTTTTGTTGGTGTTGTTGTAGTTTGACCTCTTCGAAGGTGCCGAGTGGCCCTCCCACTTCCTCTTCTCTCCGCCCATCAATATTTCTTCTATGCCCAAGTTGTGGGCATCCTCCGCATGATGAGCTTCTTCGATTGCCTCTCTAAGGGTAGAGGGTCTCGAAATTCATACCATTGCCATTATGTCGGATGGCAATCCCTTGATTAGGCCTTCACCTTCTCCTTTTCATCCGGGGCCACATGCCCCACCAAACTCAGTTTCTCCACAAACAACCGCGTGTATTCTCTCACAGTCTTGCTCCCCTTCTTGAGATCCCGAAATTCATCAACAATTCGGTCGATTGCTCTTTCGTTACAATATTCTTCCATCACCTTAGCTTTGAACATTTCCCAAGTGAGCATGGACATAATAGTAGGTCAAGAGTGACCGTGGTAACTTTCCACCGTGTTAGGGCCTCACCTCGTAGCATTTGAGAAGCAAACTTCACCTTTTGCCTTTCTTCACAATCACTCGAGCCAAACGCTTGCTCGATCTCTCGCAACCATTTAATGCACACTACCGGGTCATCCGAATCGGAGAACTCGGGTGGTTTAGTAAACATGAAAGTCTTGTATGAGCAACCCCTTTCCGCTCTCCTTGCTTCCAGTACGGGTGTCTCTTCACTGACGGGGTAGGTTCTCAGCGGTTGCTTCATGCCTTCTATTAACTGGCATCCCATTCCTCGAACATTTTGAGGAAGGTCTCGTGTTGTTGAGCTATAACGAAGTTAACCGCTTGCAACATGCTCAACCTGAATTCATCTTGCGAGCCCGCCTCCACCATGAGGGGACCTCCCACATTAAGGTTAACTTCCGGTATACGATCTATTCTGGGCGCAACTCTTGTTGGAATATTAGGGATCGGAGGTGGCTGAGTGACATCCGTTGAACTATTGTTTGCACCGTCAACTTCATTTCGCGACCTAGTGCGTGTGTTAACCATCTTAGTCTACCAAAAGCATAGAGTAGAAGTAAGATAAAGCTAACATAAATACGTATAACACATTCACCATTCATCCTAACAATAATAACGTAAGCATACTTACATAACAATATACCCAAAATAGCATTAGCTAAGTGATATTTTGAATATACCATACATATAATAATTCTCACTACCAAAGTCACATTTCACGATTAGTGTATTTCCGTCGACTCTAAAGCTCTGCTATCTCAAGAGTGTCTACCCATACTCACAATTTAATACTTAAAGTCTCAGCTTAAGTCTAGGCATCTTAAGTTCATACCTATTTCGCTTAAACTAGAGCTCTGATACCAACTTGTAACACCCCTAAATTGGGAGTTAATTTAAACCAAAATATAATACGGAATAAGACTTATTAAATAGACATCACCCAAAATATGGGGAGAAAGTAATAGAGTTTACAATAAAAAAAATGAATACTAGATAACAACTTACTAATCTATATAATTCTACAATATAGATTAAATTTGGGTGTCACTAATATCCTTAAAAGAACTGTTTCTATGTACCTCCAATTGTACACTCGAGGGTGTACTCCCAAAAAGGATGCCTCTACCGGCATCTAGCTCCACTCAACCCTTCGGAGCCCCACAATGACGATCACCTGATATACATGTCATTTTGAGTAAAAGTGTTAGGCTTAACGCCTAGTCAGAACAAACAGTTTAACAAAGAAAAGCCGTTAAATCTTTGAAACCGGTAAATAAACATTTGACCATAAAGCTTTCCCATTTATTCCTTTCTTTTACATTGCACTTGCTCTTTAAAGAACAAGATTAAAGAAAATGCGGGAGAGACCCGCTATTGCGCTAACATCAACCCCATTCTGGGAATTGTAGTCAGTACCCTAGTAAGCTTGACCGAAATAAGTCTTTTGCTCACGGATAACGAAACCCCATTCTGGGATTCAATACTCGCTACCAAACACCAAACAAGATCGACCCCATTCTGGGATACAATACTTGTTCTATCCCCAAATAAAACCGAATTTTAGCCCTATGGATCCATTACACTAATCTTATATTTTAATACATCAATTTTCGATGTACTAACCATTTCTCAACACAAAATCTTTATTTGATAAACATTTCGCATCTTAACCCTTTTCTCCAAAATTAGGTCAAAATAGAATTTAGTTCCAAAATGGATAATGCTTTTAAAATACACCAACCCAAAGGTTTTAGAACCATTCCTCATACTCTTTTTAGCATCCAATGTAAAATCTTTAATGACTCAAGTTGACCTAATTTATCAAAATCCACCAAATGTAAAATACTTGGTAAACCATCTTGTAGGAAGTAAAATACATCATTTTGACATGTATAAAGTTTTATAAAAGGTAAGAATGAACTCACAATACTAGGAGTTTGAGGAAACCCTAGAAAAATCCCCAAAATGGTGCAGATGGTGAAAACTTGATGGAAGAGATGAAGAACACAATCCCCTTGATGTTAAAACCTTGAATCTTCAACTTATATGGAGTAATAAATGTTTGGGATGAGGCAGATGGAAGCAATCAATGCCCTAAAATCGCCCTTGGGAGAAAACTTGGAGAGAAAAACGAGTGTGGTTCTTGAATGAGAAATTAATAGCTGAAAAACGACCTAAATGACCTTCTGGAGCATTCGGGCGATTGTGACATTGCGACTGTGACATGTCACAATCTCCTGTCAAGGTCGCCAAGAATGTACCGAGCCATCCCCTTTTTTCCTGATTTTGTCTTCTCCGTGACTGTGCCTTCCGCGATTGTGACATGGCACAATCGCTAATGTCACAATCACCCAACATGTACTGTGAGTTTCCACCCCGTTTTTCACCAGCATTCCCTCTTTGCGACTGTGCCATGTGATTGTGGCATGGCACAACAGCTTGTTACAATCGCCTAAATGGTACAGATGGTGTTTTCATTTCCGTTATCGTTCTTTTCCTCCAATTCATAATGACCCAACATAAAACACTTGAAACACTTAAGATGGCTAATTATAATGATATTCAGATGCGAACTTTATAACTTGCATACAAAATTTTCGGGTGTTATATATCCAAATGAAAGACCACTCTCCAGGTATATGCTCTCTTCTATACCTAGCACCTCTTTTATCCTCTAACTCTATAGAAATTCGACGCTGGCCTTAGCACAGAGATCAGCTACCCCTGAGTTATTAGTATCCAGAATAGTAAGTGAGTGGTCGAGTGAGAGAGAGTTTGAAAATACTTTAAGTGACAACCAGAGTTCTTCTGCCTATCCAGAGCGAACAAAAATGTTGGTCCCTAAAGGGTCTACAAGAGTTCAAACAAGAGAGAACATTTTGTAGAAGGGGGGAGGTGTTGAATACAAACACACACAGATTTTGGTTTTTAAATGAGTTTATTGAAAATAAACAAATTTACAGTTACAAGCGGAATAAGAGCAAGTTTAATACCTATTCTATTGTAACTAAGAAACACTAAGTTTGATGCACAGGAGGATGAAAGAAAGAATAAAGAGGGTATAGGTTAGAAAGAAGCATGCATTAAGATGAAGAAGATATCTCCATCTTATTTATACCCGTTTGCCTTTAATGCAAGACAAAAGGTACATGCAACGTGTCAAGCTTGGATAGGAAGCTTGTCCTTGTTAATAAGACAGCCATGCTTTTGGCCGAATATGAACAGTACCATATCAGATATGATGGGGACATAAGAGACAAGTCGTACATCCTTTTCTAACATGGTTCTAGGTTTGAGTTTTGTGCATCGAGGATAAGATCAATCTTTAATCTTGCAAAGGAAGCTTCATTTGATCGCTGATACTGAATCTTCAAGGATGAACTTCAGTATCGCTGAGGCTTCACAAGACTTCACACTTTGAGTAGACAATCGCTGCTATCGCTGAACCACTTTAGTTCACTTAGCTGATTATCTCTTTCTTAAGCTAGAGTCTTTGACTTTCGCTGAATGGTCTTCTAGTGTGATAGCTGATCTTCAGAGATAAGCTCGTTGTTCCTTGATCTTCAGCAATCGCTGATGGTTATCAGCGTCTGCTATCGCTGAATATGAACAGAAGCTCATACAATGGAATTTCACTAAGAACAAAAAGGAATCATATTCAAATCTCTTAACAGGAGTTATGATCAACAATCTCCCCCTATTTGATTATGATTAAGCAACATAGGAAAATTGCTTTTAAGAGACTAGCAAGAACTTAGGAAACATTTAAATAAAAAAATTTCTAAGTACTAATCTGTAAAGTCTTTTTCAGCTAGTCTACTATCTGAATTGAGTTTCATTTATAAGGATATGAAAGCACAATTTTTACAAGTAAATAAGCTTAAAATACATTCACTGATTGATTTTTCAGAGTGAAAGATCAGTGAGTTAAGATAGTGTAACGAAAATAGAACTCTTTATGTTCATTGTCCCTTTTACTATTTTCAGGGATCTTTTCATTACTAGGGTGGAGTAAAGTACTCTGATTGTATTTCATTAAAAATAATCTGAAGAAATTACAGAGAAATCAAAATAAAATAATTAAAAATAAAGTACTTGTACACTGAAGAAATATTACAAAGGAAATAGAAATCTATATCTAGTCAGAGATATTCTTGTTTCTTCTTTGTAACTCATTCTCATAAAGTGTCTTCTGTCGATTCATCAGAGGGGTATCTGACCAGCAACGCCAAAGCATGATCTTTATGAGAGAGGATGGGGCCTTGTGAATTTCTTGGTTTCTGAAGAGTCCTAAGAATCCTTCATTATCCAAGAATACCATACCAGGTTCAGGCAGTGAGATGATTTCATCTTCTTCATATCTTCGGTCTTGAGGGAGAGAGGTACACATCATTGATATATCAGGGAGCTCAAGATGACCAAGAATGCTTTGATAATCAAATTTAGTTTCATGCTCATTCTTACAACTTGAAATTCGTTCAGCAGTTGATCTTTTCTTCTTAGATGATTCAGGGAGAGGGGGAACTTGCACATGTTGTGACATTCTTTGCAGCAACTGATCCATCACAGTGTCCACCACGTCCGTGAATTTGGATTTGGAACCCTGAATGGCGTCTCTGATTTCTAACCATTCAGTGTATCCATAAATTCTTAAGAATTTGGCTTCTTCTCTCTCTGTTCTGTTTGTCCTTGTCATTCTTACATATAGCTTTGGACCACCTCTGTTGGAGTGACGCCCTTGGATAGTTGCATGAATGATTTTGGCTTCAGATCTTCGAAATTTCAGTCTGTCAGTGCACCAATCAAGCTCTTTGTCTTTCTGCATAGTGGCTTCACCGGATAGTGCACTTAGAATCTTCTGTTGAGCAAGAATTGGATCTACGTTCAAATTTTCTTGTGCAAGTTCTTTCTGTACAAGCGCTTAAGCGACCCTTTCACTCTTTTTCAGTTGATCTCTGGCCGCCTTATCTCTTGCAGAGTCTTCTCTGAGCAATTTCCTTGCTAAAGCAAGATCATTCTCAGTTTTGGTTTATTTCCTCATCCCTGATCCTTTGTGCTTCCAAAGCTTGTTCTCTCTCTTCTCTGGACAGAAAGTAGAATTCATCTACCATCCTTATTGGTTTCAATAGGTTCAGCTTCAGGCACCCTTATTCTTCTAGCCTCGAATTCCTTAAGGAATTTTATTCGCCTTTCTTCTTCTTCAGGCTCGCTTATGATCGGCTTTTGAACGCGACGCCTGGGAATAAGGCCTTCTTCTTCTTTAGAGTCAGTTTCAATTATGTACATAAACTGCTCTTCAGAGGAAGGTTCCTTCCATGAAGTTGAGTCTTTTGGGGGACGGGGGTCACTCGAGAGTGGTCTCCCCCTCAAATATAGGGATAGTGGTATCCAGATCTACCACTTCTTTTCCTTTGCCTGAGGGGCCGGATTGTCCCTGAGAGGGTTGTGGTCCGT
The DNA here is from genome assembly GCA_036898165.1 of Silybum marianum. Lineage (NCBI taxonomy): Eukaryota > Viridiplantae > Streptophyta > Magnoliopsida > Asterales > Asteraceae > Silybum > Silybum marianum. Next base: position 22,497,873 of record CM072543.1, read on the forward strand.
CCCCCAAGGGCTCTTGATGAGCGACTCCAGGCCTTGAAAATCTGAAGTGCTCTAAGGCACTTCCAATGTCATCGTCGTTTTCATCATCATCCATCCCTCCGTAGTGAGGGATAGGTTCTTCATCGTCTTCTTCATCATCATCATCATCGTCTTCTTCTTCTTCTTCTTCAGCTTTAGCCCGCTGGATGTAAGGAGAGATTCTCTCTTCAGGGAACCTCCTGTTATGCTCCGAGATGAGTTCGTCAGCGAACTCTTTGGCACATCTCTCCCCCTCAATGTTATCAGGAGGTAGACAATGCACCATCAGAGTGCGAACGTTTGTCTGAACGTCCTTCAGCTTCTCATCAGTTTCTTGAAGCGTGGTCCGATCAGCAGCGTTGAAAGACGAGGAACTTGCCTCAGAGAGCTTTGTGAGCATCTGCATCATATCGTATTTAGTCTTTTGAATAGACTCAAGGACGTTTGCTTGAGCAGCAACCTTCTGCTCCAGGTTTGTCAGGGTCTGATGCAAGGCCCTGTTATCTTCCTTCAGGCCGAAAACGTTAGAGATCAGGTTGCTGACGTTAGTCTTGATCGCTGGAGTACCAACGATCCGTTTGAAGATTAGTTCGGCAGACGTCTGAAGGTTGTCCACCCTGGCCCTTGTGAGAGCACATTCCTTGACCAGATAGTCAATTGCAGGGAATGTAGGGTTGGGAAGGACAATGGGAGGTAGCTCAGTGACTGGAGTGGGAAGCTTGGGAGCAGCCATCTCTTGCTTCACGTCTCTGAGCCTAGCAACGCTAGGAGGACCCTGAGGAGACTTCCCCATATCCTTGCTGATGGGAGGCGCGCTGGTGGTGGTGGTTGTCGTTGCTGACGTCGGAACAGAAGCGACACCTGATGATGACATAGATAAAGATGCCAAAAACACATCCGGATTAGAAGATGGATGAAAAAATTGATGTTTCTTCTTGAGAGTATCATGAGGATTACTCTTAGGGACCACATTTGCAGAGGCAGTGTCTTGAGGATCACTGACCAGTGTCTTAGAGTATCTGTGAGAGATACTCTGAGGTCCTTGTAATTTGGCCTTCCAAAACTCAGATTGCCTAAACAATATTAAGGTTTGGACTGCGTGCATTTCAACATTATCAGGGATAGGGACAACTATCGCTGAGTCACTTGTTCAGGTGAGGACCAAAGAAGAGGAGATAGAAGTAGATAAGAAGGAAGTGAAAGTAGTACCTGATCCAGCTTCAGCGGAGCCGGCTAAAACACCCTCAGTGACCGGAGTCGCTGATGATGTAGGTAGTGCTGATGAAGCAACAATGGTTGTGAAGACCGTTGAAGTGGCTGAGGTTTTAGGTGGTGTTGGTAGTACACCAAAATTAGAGAGAGTGGTCTTTTGAGAGACCATCTTCTTTAGCTTCTTGAGTTTGGTTGCGATGGTCTTTTTATGACCATCGGTTGGTTGCTTCCTCTTAACAGCGGCAGCAGTGTCTGGGTTGCTCGCTGTTGGGTTGGACAGCGAGGTGGACACTGGAAGAGGAGTTCCAATCACCTGCAGCATGTAGGGGGTGAAAGGAGCATCACCTGGACGTTCCTCAATGTCCAGGGACTTCTTCCCTACGACAGACAAGGAGTGATCGCCGACCTTCGGGTATTCTTCCCCGAAGGCAACTTCCATTATGGTAGCAAAGAAGCGAGAATAAGGGATGACGGGATGTCTGGTGGCTGCGTTGATGCGACTGACCATGTCGCTAAAGATGTAATCAGCGTAGTTGAGGTTGTGGCCGGTGCAGAGGGAGTAAGCGACGTCTTGAAAGTGCTTGCTCGCTTGGTCGTGCGAGCCGATCTTCGACCCAAGGCATTGGATCACCTGGGTGAAGATGTATTGCCAGCGAGCAGGTAGCCTTTTCTTCTCTACCTTAGAACCCACCGTCTTCAGAGAGGGATTCTCCCAAGCATATCCAATGGAGTCCAAGAATGCATCGATTTGCATCTTGGTGGGTTCAGCGCCCCATTGTTGATTCTTAGAGCGTACAGGGAGACGCAGAGCCTTTCTGAGAAACCCAGCAGTGAAGAAGAAGAAACCAAGGTCTGGAATCTTGAACCCAATAGCAGGGAGTTGGGTTCCCTTGTCAGTTGTCAGCATGGTTTGGAGATGAGAAGAGATGCCCACTGGGTTGTGGACGAAAGCGTACATCAGTGGGCACGCGTTGATGAAGTTTGCTCCTTCAGCGAATTGAGGGCGGTCTGCAGGGATCTCCACCAATGCGATGTAGTTGCAGGACTTGAAGACGGCTCTTTCCAAGGGGAAATGACAGGTTGGTGCAGCGACCAAGGTAGTGTCTTCAGCAGCAGAGGAGGTTGCAGCGGTCTTACTTGCAGAGGCCATTGCTGTGGGAAAGATAAGAATACCAAAGAGGTAAATCATGGTTTTATACATAAATGTATAAACTAGAGTTTGGTATAAAGAATACCAAATTTAAGATCAAAGAGAACAAATATTTTGATGAACAATATCAAAATGCTTGTTATAAACAATAAAAAACTTAGGTAAATGGATAAAATTTAAAAAAATAATCTTCTGTTCTAAGGAAAGAACTTAGAACAGGGTTTTATAAAGGAAAAACTTTTTAAGTTTGATCCAGATTATCTTTATTTTTGTTTCTAAGAAATGTTTTTATATTATTTTTAGAGTTTTAAGGAGAAGAAGAGGTGAAACAAGATGTTTCCAGTCATAATACAAGGTTTAGATCAAACCTTAGTGTTCTTGGTGTTCTTGAGAAAACTTGAAGTTTCTTTTGCCATTAGGAGAGTTATGAAACCGGAAGGAATAAAGTAAGACAAAAAGAATGCTTAAATAGCAAGAGGAGAGAGAGAAAGAAAGGAGTGCTAAACGACGGTTTTAGCTTTTTGAAAAAGAAATGATGACCTGGCGCACGTTCCAAGAAAGGAGTTGGAATGGAAACGTCGCGGTTCGTCGTGTGTCAGAAAAAGGTCTGACGTGTCCTTTTCTTTATATATATATATATTTTTTAAAAGATTATAATGATAATTATCCGTAAGGAAGGTTTATCATTATTAATTTTAGAAAAAATATTCATCACTAATAATAAAGGATTGTCAGTGAGGAGTTTTAATTTTAAGAGAGACATTCTTTGATGAGGAAAGATATCAAAGAGTGTTAAAGATTAGAAGATAATACCTGAGGAGATGGCCTAGATATCGCTGAATCAGAGTTCAGAGAATGGAAAGTTTGAAAGCTTTATTTGTATCCCTTGTTGGTCACTGAATAATAAATTATTCAACGTTCAACATACCAAGTTCGCTGATGAATAGATTGAATCTAGTTTCATCGAGAGGCTTGGTGAAAAGATCAGCGAGCTGATATTCAGTAGGTACAAAATGGAGCTCAACTTCACCATTCATCATATGATCTCTGATAAAGTGATATCGGATCTCAATGTGCTTGGTTTTGGAGTGAAGTACAGGGTTGTTGGCAATTGCAATAGCACTAGTACTATCACAATAGATAGGAATTTTAGAGAGCTTGAGATTGTAGTATCTTAGTTGATTTCTCATCCAAAGGATTTGAGCACAACAACTACCAGCGGCTACATACTCAACTTTAGCGGTGGAAGTGGACACTGAGTTTTGCTTTTTACTTGTCCAACTTATTAGCTTTCCACCTAGTAGCTGACACCCTCTAGTGGTGCTCTTTCTATCTATCTTACAACCTGCAAAGTCACTGTCAGAGTAACCAATAAGATCAAATCCTGAGCCTTTGGGATACCAGAGACCAAGATTTGGAGTTCCTTTCAGGTATCTGAAGATTCGCTTTACAGCGATTAGATGAGATTCCTTCGGTTCAGCCTGATACCGAGCACAGAGACAGGTAGCGTTATGATGTCTGGCCTACTTGCTGTAAGATACAGCAGAGATCCAATAATTCCTCGATAGGCAGTGATAATGACTGGTTTCCCATTGGGATCCTTGTTCAACATTAGAGGAGGCGCCATAGGGGTCTTCATCGCTGAGCATTAATTCATGTCGAATTTATTCAGCATTTTTTAACATATTTGCTTTGACAAATAAAAATTCCTTTGTCAAATTGCTTTACCTGCAATCCTAGAAAATATGTTAGTTCACCCATCATACTCATTTTATATTGTTTTTGCATTCTTGCAGCAAAACGAGTGCAAAGTTTGGGTCTTGTGGAACCAAAGATAATGTCATCAACATATATCTGAGCGAGAATAGTATGACCTTTATATTTTCTTAAAAACAGGGTTTGGTCAATTTTTCCACGAACAAATTTTTTTTTAAGAAGAAATTTAGAACGGGTATCATACCAAGCTCTAGGAGCTTGTTTTAACCCGTAAAGAGCTTTTTCAAGTTTAAAAACATAACCAGGATGGTTAGGGTCTGAGAAACCAGGAGGTTGTTCGCTGAGTTTTCCATTTAGAAAAGTACTTTTAACATCCATTTGAAAAACTTAGAAGTCTTTATGGGCAGCATAAGCTAAAGAGTCTTATGGCTTCTAAACGAGCAACAGGTGCAAAGGTTTAATCATAGTCAAGGGGGAGCATTACATTCAGGATTCAAGGGGGAGCACAGAATACTGATTCATTCAACAAGGATAATTGATCAATTTTCAAGACTAACTCATGTTAGCTGTTCTCTAAATATGTTTTTCCTTAGATTTTTTTTTAATAAGTTACTTCTAGGATAACTCTTGTCGTCAAGGTTATCCAGAATTCTCTAATTCAATAAAAATTCTTCTAAAATACTGTTCATAGGATACAAAACTCTCTGCAGTGGGATCACCAATAATTTGATTTATTGGATGATTTGCAGTCCATCGCTGAGATGGTGGTTGAGGAGAAAGATCAACAGCAGATTCAGCGACCTGTTCTTCAGTTTCTGGAATAGGACTTGTTTCAGCAACAGGTACTTCATTTAGAATCAATTTAGGGGATTGATTTTCAGATATAGTTTGGTTATTCACTGAGGAATTTCCAAGAGAGGAAACAGCAACAGGAATCTGATTCAGAGGAGTAGCATTCATCCTGGAAGATGGATGATTGTCACTTGAAGAATTCACAGGGATTTCATCATCATGTTCTTCAGCCGGAGGTTGATTGCTGAAATAGGTTTCAGGTTCCCCATAATGAGATTTCATCCTAGCATTCAATTCTTCATCATTCTCAGGAGAATGAGATGTATGAATGGGACGAGATTCATCAAAGTTAACGTGCATGGATTCTTCAACATGTTGTCTTCTTTTGTTGAAGACTCTAAAGGATTTAGATACAGAAGAGTATCCAAGAAATATACCATCGTCAGCTTTTGGATCAAATTTACCCAAATGATCTCTGTCATTCAGAATGTAACATCTACATCCAAAAATGTGGAAATATTTCAGAGTAGGTCTTCTCCCTTGAAATAATTCATAGGGGGTCTTCTTAAATCGTTTAACTATCAGGGATCGATTTTGAGTGAAGCACGTTGTACTAACTTCTTCGGCCCAGAACTGAGTGGGTAGATGCGATTCGCTGAGCATTGAGCGAGCCGCTTCGATGATAGTACGATTTCTTCTTTCATCAACACCATTTTGTTGAGGGGTTCTTACTGAGGAGAAATTGTGAGAGATGCCTCTTTCTTCAAAGAAGTTAACCAGAGTACTGTTTTTGAATTCAGTGCCATGATCACTTCTTATGGAACGAACAATTAGATTGTTCAAAACTTCCATCTTTTTGATAAAAAAATTATCATTTCAGGGGTATCACTTTTGGATCGAAGGAAGAACACCCATGTGTATCTGGAGTATTCATCAACAATCACTAAAGTGTATTTCTTCCCAGAGATAGATTGGACATTGACAGGTCCAAATAGATCCATGTGGAGTAGTTGAAGAGGAGTGGTCACTGAAGAAACTTGCTTTGACCTGAAGGAGGCTTTTGTCAGCTTTCCCTTCTCACACGCTGAACAAAGAGATTCCTTTGTAAAGGTATGATTTGGGAGGTCTCTGACTAGGTCTTTTTGAGAAAAATCATTTATTGTCTTAAAGTTTAGGTGAGAGAGTCTTTTATGCCATAACCAGTTTATGTTAGTGGATGCTTTAGAGATAAAGCACATGTTCTCACAGTGAGAACTATTCATATTTATGACATATACATTTTCCACTCTTTTGCCTGTAAGGGCAAGCTTATCATTTCCGTCAGTGACAGCACATCAATTCTTTAAGAATAGAACTTTGAAGTCTTTGTCACATAACTGACTAACGCTCAAGAGATTGTGTTTTAGTCCCTCAACGTAAGCAACACGAGAAAACGATGTGGCTTCGTTGGATAGAATTCCATAACCTTTAGTGTATCATTTGCCATTTCCACCAAAGGTCACTGATGGACCAGCTTCTTCTTTGTAATCAGAGAGTAGAGATTTTCTGCCAGTCATGTGCCTTGAGCATCCACTATCAAGATACCAGATACCTTTGGCACTCTGCATACAACAAAAAAGATTAATTGTTTAAAGGTACCCATATTACTATGGGTCCTACTTAGTTAGATAGAGGATTGGCGGAGGAGCTACTAGCGGAAGAACTCTCTTCAGTGGATATCTTCACCTTTGATGGTTTTGCAACCTTGGTGGATTTCACTCTCACTGATTTATCAGCTTGAGCTACTTTCTTTCCATGAGCTAGTTTATCAGCTCTAGTAGCATTAGGACATTTGCTTGCAATGTGGGTAGTTTCACCACAGTGATAGCATTTCCTATATTTAAAGGGTTTGGAAATCAGAGAGGGAGCAGGAAATTTCTCAGGGATAGGTCCAAGAATTCCTTTATCCATGGTCCTTGGAGGTATAACAACCTTTTCAGGGGTAGGAGTGAGATCGATTTTAATTCTGGGGGTTGATCTCTGAGAAAAGTCAGGGACCTTCTTCCCAGTTTTAGAAACTTTCTCTGAGGATTTCTTGTTCCTATCTTGAGTTTTCTTATTCTTAGAAACTTGATTAAGAAACTCGTTCTTGATCACTTTCTTAGAATTAAGTGTAGAAGGCTTCTCTTTAGAAGAGGAGGAAGAAGAAGTTGAAGAAGAAGGATCAGGGATAGAGGAGACAAACATTCCAAATTTGAGCATGGAACGATCATTCTCGGATTCTTCCTTTTCAGGGTTATAGCCTAACCCACTTCTTACTTTCATAGGTATTTGAGCATTGATGATCTCATTGACTTTATCAGAAGCCTTACACCATCCTTCGATGGTTGCCTTTTCAGACTTGAGATCAGCGATAGCCTTTACTCTATCAGCGATAGCTTGTTGTTTCTCGATGCTTATAGTTTGATTTGCAAAGACTTGGTCCTTGAGAGATTCCTCAATTTTAGAAAGTTCTTTGATTCTTATATGGCAATTTTTTAATTGTTCAGATAAGTCAGTGTTAATTCTCTCTGCCTTAATTTTTCCATTTAAAGCATAGTAAAAATCAACAGTCATAGCATCGAGAGCTAACAAGTTATCACCTTCAGTAGGTAAAGAGACAGAGGGAATAGTTACCTGAGTAGAGGGAGACCCAGAGGAAGAAGTCTCAGTGACTTCTTCAGCGTCCTCAATTCTTGCCATCAGACAGAGGAAGGCAAGATCTTCTTCATCTGAACCAGACTCTTCAGAGGTCTTGGCCCAGTCATCTTCAGCATCCCAGTCAACTTCTTCAGCGACAAGGCCTTTGCCTTTTTGCTGGTGTTTCTTCATAACTTTGTATTTGTTTTCTAATTTCAAATACTTCTCCTTTTTATCAGAGTATGGGAGGCAGTGGGAGCAGCAACTTTCTTCGACCTGCATTCACTGGCAAATTGACCCTTTCGCTGACAGTTGAAGCATATCGCTGAGGCTTTCTCAGCGGGCAACGTTTTTTTTTTCAGAGTCAGAGAGGTTAGAAGGTTTTCGAAAATTGCTCTTTCTAGCAAATCTTTTAAAGTTATTAGTTAAGAGAGCTAGAGAGTTATCAAACTCAGAGATGTCAGCATCAGTGAGTTGATCTTCTGAATCAGTTTGACCTAATTCAGTGATGGAGGTGATAGTGGAAGAAGAAACATTTTTAGAAGAAGTTCCCTCAGAAGTCACAAGTGCCAAAGAAGTACTTTTGGCACCTTTGAGTTCATTTGTTAGGTTCTTCCTTAGAAGTTGAGATTGTTCCTCATTTAAGAGCATACCATATAATGCACTTAAGGACAAGGTTTCAAGATTCTTTGACAGCTTTAGACATGTAGTGTACACTGCCCATTGATCGGGTAATGCCTCCATGAATTTTGTCAGAATTTCAGCGTTTGAATACACTCTGTCGACTGATTTAAGATCAATCAGCAAACAGTTGAATCGCTGGTGAATTTGGGAAAGAGATTCACCCTTTTGATACATAAACTCTCATATTTTCTTACAATGTTTATGCATCTAGTGACTTTAACCTCAGAAGTTCCTTCATATTGGCTACATAAAGTATCCCACATGGCCTTAGAAGTCCTCATTTTCATGACAGAATGACAGATTTCATCTGGTAAAGCCATTGCTATTATAGATCTAGCTTTAGAGTCAATAGCAATTTCTTTCTTGTCTTCTTCAGTCCATTTGTTAGGAGTTTTAACAATAACCCTTTCAGGAATGGTTGGAGTAGCAGTGGTGGCAGGAACACTAGCTACTATTGTTGTAGGAACAAATGGTCCATTTTCTAGATAGTAGGGAATCTTTGGATCAGATCTCTCTAGAAATAGAGACATTCTTTCCTTCCATAATGGAAAATTATCATGGCTAAACCTTGGAGGTTTAGCTAAAGATCCATTATCATTATAGTTCGTATTAGGGTTTGACATTTTAAAATAGTTTTAAAAAAGTATTTTAAAGATTTAAGAAGCAAACACTGCTCTGATACCACTTGTTGGTCCCTAAATGGTCTACAAGAGTTCAAACAAGAGAGAACAGTTTGTAGAAAGGGGGGGGGGGGTTGAATACAAACACACACAGATTTTGGTTTTTAAATGAGTTTATTGAAAATAAACAAATTTACAGTTACAAGCGGAATAAGAACAAGTTTAACACCTAACTAAGAAACACTAAGTTTGATGCACAAGAAGATGAAAGAAAGAATAAAGAGGGTATAGGTTAGAAAGAAGCATGCATTAAGATGAAGAAGATATCTCCATCTTATTTATACCCGTTTGCCTTTAATGCAAGACAAAAGGTACATGCCACATGTCAAGCTTGGATAGGAAGCTTGTCCTTGCTAATAAGACAGCCATGCTTTTGGCCGAATATGAACAGTACCATATCAGATATGATGGGGACATAAGAGACAAGTCGTACGTCCTTTTCTGACATGGTTCTAGGTTTGACTTTTGTGCATTGAGGATAAGATCAATCTTTAATCTTGCAAAGGAAGCTTCATTTGATCGCTGATAATGAATCTTCAAGGATGAACTTCAGTATCGATGAGGCTTCACAAGAATTCACACTTTGAGAAGACAATCGCTGCTATCGCTGAACCGCTTCAGTTCACTTAGTTGATTATCTCTTTATTCAGCTAGAGTCTTTGACTTTCGCTGAATGGTCTTCTGGTGTGATAGCTGATCTTCAGATCTTCAGAGATAAGCTCGTTGTTCCTTGATCTTCAGCAATCGCTGATGGTTATCAGTGTGTGCTATCGCTGAATATTAACAGAAGCTTATACAATGGAATTTCACTAAGTACAAAAAGGAATCATATTTAAATCTCTTAACAGGAGTTATGATCAACAAAAAAGAGTAAGTGCAGAAGGTGTCCCAAGTGACACACATGAGCCAATCCAGATGAGTCCATCCAGAGCACCCACACAATCTAGGACTGGTGATCAAGCACCGGGACCTATTAAAGAAGGACGTAAACTCAGTCCAATCCCTGAACCCAACCTAGCCAATCTGGAAGCGCCTCTTCATGCTTCTGGATCAAGCACATCCGAGGAAATCCAATCTTCCTCTCAACAGGAAGAAGACTCAAATATAAGAGTTCCATCTCCTCAAAACTCGCCTCTCTCCTAAAACCCCGTGGAAGCATCTATTGCCCACGTTCATGATTGGAATGAAGTTGCTACGTCCATAACAACTTCTGCCCAATTCTCCTATGAAATCCCGTCAGAGGGGTTAAGGCATGCTTCTATACACAAACCCTCTGTACTTGATAAACACTTGGTTAAACACATATACTTTGCGTCTTCGTCCTCTGACGATGAAGAACCACGAAAAGATATCACAACATCTGAAGGGGATGCTCGTAAGAGCCCCCAAGGACAGGATGGAAGTCCTCCAGCACTAAACGTAGAAACAGGTGCTTAAGGAGGCCCCTCTGGACGCGAGGGTCAAGAGACTCTATGTGTTGGAGGTACAGCGGTTACCCCACCTGAGTTTGTCTCTCTGGCTGCGTTCCAAGCCTTTGCAGAACAAACAAACGGATCCTTGGATGATCAAAAAAGCACAATTGAAACCATCAGCAATATGTCTCAACAGCGATGTGTAATATTGATTTTGCTCTAAAAGGCCTCTCCATTGCACAATCTGACATCACAAACCAGCTTACAACTATCTAGAACTCCATTAACAACAAAGCTAAAATCAGATCAACTTAGCCAATGATCATCTGCAAACGATTGAATCGGCTATCAAAGCCAGTTCAGAAGTAATAACCAACATACCCACATCATCCACTTCTGTATCTTCAACTACTATCTCTGCAGAAGAATTTAAGAAGTTACAAAAGATCTTCAAAAGATGATTGCTTCTGTGCTACCCCCAACTTAGATAGCAGTAGCAGGAACTATAGGAACTAGTAGTGTTGGAATGAATGGTCCATTCTCTACATAGTAGGGGATCTTAGGATCTGACCCTTCTAGGAATAGAGTCATTCTTTCCTTCCAGACTAGGAAATTATCACGCCTAATCTAGGAGGTTTAGCTAAAGATCCATTGTCAATGTAGTTTGTGTTTGTGTTAGCCATTTTAAAATAACCAGAAATTAGTTGTTTTAAAGTTTAGAAAGCAATAAGCACTGCTCTGATACCACTTGTTGGTCCCAAAGGAGTCTACAAAAGTTCAAGGATATAGAAACAGTTTGTAGAAAGGGGGGGTTGAATACAAATACAAGCTTTTTAGGTTTTAAATGAGTTTATATTGAATAAACAAATGGACGATTATAAGTGGAACAAGAACAAGTATTTAAATCTATCCTATTACAACTTAAGAAAACACACAGTTTGATGCACAAGAAAAGATAAGAAATAGAAGCAGAGGTTTGAGGAGAGATTTTGCATGAATAAAGATGAAAAAGGGTTCTTCATCTATTTATACTCGTTGCATTAAATGCAAAGCAAAAGGTATATGCTACGTGTCAAATTTCTATTTGAAACTTGTCATTTCTCCAAAAGACAGCCATGCTTTTGGCCGTATATGAACAGTAACCAAATCAGATCTGATGCGGACATAACAAATAATTTGTACGTCATTTTCTGACAAGGTATGGTGGTTTGACTTTTGTGCATCGAGGATAAGATTAACATTGATCTTGCTGAGTAGGCCTCACTTGATCACTGAACCAAAATCTTCAAGGATGAAGTCTTCGGGTATCACTGAGGCTTTGCAAGATCTCACACTTCATGTAGATGACATTGCTATCACTGAACCGCTTCAGATCACTAGTTGTTCATCTCTTTCTTCAGCTAAGTCTTCGACTGTTGCTGAAAGGTCTTGTGGTGTGAGTGTTGTTTTTCAGATCTTCAGGTATAGGATGATGTTTCTGATCGTTAGCGATCACTGAGTGCAATCAGTGTATGCTATCGTTGAATATGAACATTGACCTATACTTGGAATTTACACTAAGTATATGAGGAATCATATTCAAATCACTGAAAGGAGTTTGGATCAACACATTCTAACACATTTTATCTCACTAAAAGATCGATCTAGCTATGAGTTTTCTTTATAGTCAAGATCTTTGCCAATGTGTTGACTTCATATGATCTTTATGTTGTCTTTTTTTTACAAACAAAAATAAGCTCTAAAGATAATCAAATATGTGGAAGACCATCAAAGCTTTATCACCATGGTAGAATATAAATTATTACTTGTAAGTCTATCATTCAACTACTCCTACATTATTACAAACAATTCCTTTGTTTGTTGACACCCGAGAAAAGGAGTGAGACAAAAATCATTTCCTTTTCTCTATTTTCATTTCCCCCCAACATGAAAAGAAATGGTGGGAATTGAAAATTTGGAACATCTGGGAATTAAAAAAAACACACGCTCTCTCTCTCTCTCTCGTCGTTCTCTTAAATCGTCGCTCTCCCTCAACCGGCGAACTCTTCTCCGGCGACTGGTAAGTCTCTCTTTCTCTCTCTCTGTCTCGCTCTCTCTCTCTCTCTCTCGTTGCTCTCTTCAATCGTCGCTCTCTCTCCACGGGCGAACTCTCTCCACCGGCGAACTCTTCTCCGGCGACTGGTAAGTCTCTCTCTCTCTCTCTCGTTCTCTCTCGGCTCAAATCTCCATGCTACCAAAAAGAAGAGTCAATTCCTATTCTCCAGACCAATTCCATTCCTCAGCAATTTCATTCTCTGCAACCATTTCTATGTACCAAACGCACCCTAATTCTAATTTCTATTTTTTTATCAGGAGCATATAATCCACAATGGTAAAAGAATATTTGTGTTTTGTTTGTTCAAATATTGCATTGTTACTCGCAAAGTGGTCGTAAATCTATATTTTTATATTCATTTATTGATTTCATATATATACTAATAGATATTTTTAGTGTTACATTTGAGAAATCAAAGTTTTATGAGAATGTAATATTATTCAAAGTTTGTTTTCTTGACATTTAATGATTGAATCATGTATAAGGCTAGACTAATTTTCATTTACAAAAACCTACAAAGGATGATGTGGCACATTGTTAGTAAACATGGGAATGGGGCGGGGACCTCAATCCCCGTCCCCGTCTCTGATACCAATCTCCATCCACATCCCCATCCCGATCCCCATCGGGGAGTACACCGGGTTCCCCGATGGGGCGGGTCTTATTCTCATGTTAGAGTAGGATTATTCTAAAGATTTTTTCTCATTATTTTGAGAAAAAATTAAGTATCAAATAAGTTAAAGATTTTTTTACCCTTAAATGAAATATGTTTACTTCATTATAAGAAGACTCATTTGGTAATTTTACTTCCATTTTAATAAGATTTAACCTCCAAACTATTTAACTTCCTATATCCATTAATGATTTGAGATTCATAAGAGAGATATAAGTGTATAAATGAAAGCTATAAGGTAGGGGTGGTAATTTTCGACATGACACGAATCCGACACGAAAATAAACGGGTTAGGGTTGAAATTTCTGACCCGTCAACCCGTCAACCCGCAAAATAAATGGGTCGTGTTCGGGTTGACCCAACCCGTCAATCCGTCAAAAAATAATTTTTTTTAAAAAATATTTTATATTTACTTAAAAGTGTCAAATAGTCAAAATATATTTGTTTGAATTTGGTTGTGTTTGGACTTTTTATTTGTTTGAAACTTGGATTTGTTTTAATTTGCTTGTGTTTGGACTTTTTATTTGGTTGAAACTTGTTTTTGGACTTTTTGTTTAAATTTAAATGTTTGAATTCGGTTGTATTATTAGGTAACCCGCCAACCCCTTTACAATCCGTCAACCCGAGCGTGTGCGGGTTAGGGTTGCATATCTTGACACGATTAGCTAAATGGGTCGTGTCTTCCTGACCCACCAACCCGAACACGACCCGATTGCCACCCCTACTATAAGGTTTAACATGACAAATGAGAATTTAGTATTCTCAAATTTTGGATGGTTTTGGTTATCCCATAATGATGAAAATGAGAAATATTGAAAAATATAATTTAGCATATAAAAGGAGGAGAGATGGCTTGAAAATCGATATCAATATAATAAATATACTACGAAACTATTGTTATTGGGTTAGCTATACACTTCACATATTTCTAGCGATTATGTATCGATTATCATGAACTAAATCGAGTCACGGTGCGAAACAAATATCCGATTTATTTGATCAACTTCAAAAGGCAAAGTATTTTTCTAAAATTGATCTGAGATCGGGATATCACCAGCTTTGAGTTAGAGAAATTGATATTCCAAAGATTGCTTTCCGAACACGTTACGGTCATTATGAGTTTGTAGTTATGCCATTCGGACTAACAAATGCTCCAGCAGTCTTTATGGATCTCATGAACCGTGTCTTTAAAGATTATCTCGACGAGTTCGTGATTTTTTTCAAAGATGGTATTTTAATTTATTCTAAAACATAAGAAGATCATGAAACTCATCTTCGAAAGGCATTGGAAACACTTCGAAAAAAGAAACTTTATGCTAAAATTTCGAAGTGTGAATTCTGGTTACAACAAGTTAGTTTTATGGGCCACATTATATCGGCAGACGGTATTCAAGTTGATCCTGCTAAGGTTGAGGCTGTCGCTAAATGGCCAAAACCGAATAATATGTCCGAGGTTCGAAGTTTCTTGGGACTTGCAGGATACTACAGGAGATTTGTTGAAAATTTCTCCATAATTGCATTGCCGTTGACAAAACTCCTTCGAAAGGGAGTTAAATTTGATTGGGGTCCAGAGCAAGATCAGAGTTTTGCAGAATTGAAACAAAGACTAGTTTCAGCTCCAGTTTTAGTATTGCCGTCAGGATCGGGTGGTTTTCAGATTTATAGCGATGCTTCTCAAACTGGACTCGGATGTGTTTTGATGCAGAACGGTAAAGTCATTTCTTATGCTTCACGCCAGCTCAAACTTTACGAAGCAAACTATCCGACTCATGATTTAAAGCTGGATGCGGTTATTTTTGCTTTAAAAATCTGGCATCACTACTTATATGGTGAATGTTGGGTCACCGATGATTTGGTGATGAACCACCTTCCTTTGTATGATTGATTTTTTACAGGTTCTTTTGAAGGTCTGAAATATGCTTCAAGTATTGAAAAGTCAAAGACTATTCAATCAAGGGTTGTACATCAAAAAGTGGAATTTCGGATGTACCAACTAACTTCAACATTCAGATCATTTTGCCAAAGTCAAGATTGGGTCACCAATATAGTGGGTCACCGATGGTACACTTAAAAGTCATCAAAAGTACTAAGGACATCAAATAAGATGAGGTCATCAAGTTTGAAGTCATGGTCACCGACACTATAATCTTGGTCACCGAAATTGCAGGTATCTTTTCTAAGGCTGTGATATCAAGTCACAAGTTCAAGGGTGCACACTTTCAACACTTAGTGAAAAATGAAATTTATCAAGCAAAGTGTACACTTATCATTTCCAGCCTTACAAGGTATCCACCGATGTGATACATAGTTTGATGTATCACTTAGCAATTTCAAAGAGATAAGTTCTTGACTCACATCAAATGCAAGACACATGAGCAGTAAGAACTTGGGCATCAAGCCTTAAATAAAGACATTCTCTTTTATTCTTTTAAAAGGAATATTTGTCTTTTAGCTAAAAGGTTTGATGGGACTTCACAGAGCATGAAGAAAAGAAGATAAAGTTATCTGACATTACGTGCTACAAGGAATGGTTCATCCATTATTCTAGTACAAAGGGAGTGGTCTCTTCCTTTGTCCAGCAGATACACTTCCAGCTAATGAAACCTTGACAGCTGTCCACATGCATTCCATGCATGGGCACTATAAAAGGAGATGAAGTCCTTCCCAGAAATCTCACGCTTTCAACAAATCTTCTGTGTGATAGTTTGTTTGACTCCGGCAAAGCTGTGTGCAATAACAGTCTTGTTTTAACTTCCTTAGTGTATAAGTTAATTACTGTTATCTGTGTGTTTAGTTTGATAGAATAGTGTGTCTGTTCTTTTCCGCATCAAACTACCTGTGTGTAAATTTTTGATATTTATATTAAACAATTTTAAAAGAGTATATTCTGTGTGTTTTATATTCAACCCCCCCTTCTACAAAACCCTCTCTTAGTTAGCCATCTCTCTTTGGGGACTAACAAGTGGTATCAGAGCAGTTGGTTTAATTCAATAAACCAGATCTGTGATGGCTACTACTTCAAATGTTGATGGTACCTTGCAGACCTCTTCCAGTAATACATATGATTTAGGATCCTTGGCCAAACCTCCAAGGTTCAACCCAAATAACTTTGGGTTATGGAAAAATCGCATGTTATTATTCATGGAAGGAATCGATTGCAGGTATCCCAACATTCTCAGTGAGGGACCTATTGCTCCTAAAATATGGGCTCGCTTTGGCCCTCAAAAGGACGCTGAAGGAAAGGACATAGAGTCAGATGATGAAAGAAGTGAGAAAACTGGTAGATATATCATCAAACCTTCAAACAAATTTAGTGAAGATGATAAACGCCTAGTTGCTCTAGACACTAAAGTCAAATCTGCTCTTGCTGTATCCCTTCCTGATGAAGTGTATCACTCTCTTCTTAACCTTCCCATTGCTAAAGAAATGTGGGATACTTTGAGTGTCTTATATGAAGGCACCAAAGAAGTCAAGAAATGTAACAGGATCTGTCTTGTTAGAAAGTATGAACTCTTCTCCCATGAAAAAGGAGAATCTCTCTCTACCTACTTCAATCGTTTTAACTGTCTTCTCAATGATCTCAAAGTTCTTGGACGAGTTTATGATAATGAAGAAGTTCTCTGCAAGTTCATGGATTGTCTCCCAGACTTCTGGGAAACTATCTGTATTTGCATCAAGCAAACCAAGGACTTAGAAATAATGCCTTTAACTGCTCTCTATGGAACTCTTCTTCACTATGAACAAACTAAGAACCAGAGAAAATCTCTTATGAAGGATATCAAATCCTCTTCTGTTGCTTTGATAGGTGATTCAAAATCTTTTTCTTGTATTCCTAGAATCACCTATCCTTCTTCTGATTCTGAAAAAGATATTAAGGAAGACTCTTCTCATTTGTCAGATGCATACTATAGTGCTGCTGATGATGAAGGAGAAGAATCAGCCATTGACATACTTTCTGATAGTATGGCAATGATTGCTGGAAACCTTAAGAATAAAAGATTTTCTTCAAACCGCTCTAAATTTAATAGAAAACCTTTTTCTCAAAAATCCTCTTCTGATAAAGCAAATGAAGAATGCTTCAATTGTGTAAAGAAAGGTCATTTTGCTTCTGAGTGCAGATCAAAAGCTTCCTCTTCTCTCAAACCTTCTTCTTCTTTTGGCCATGACTTCTCAAAATCAGCTTCTAGGAAGCATGAAGAGAGAAATAGCCAATCCTCTAAAGAAAATTCTGAATCAAAAGAAACCTCCAGGTATAAGAAGTACAAAGCCAAATACAAGAGAGAAAAGAGAGAAACCAAAGTAAAAATAAAACTTTGGTTCTTGAGGCTCATTCTTTGGGAGGATGAGCAAACCTCTGAGAGTGAGAGTGAGTATGTCACTAAATGCCTCATGGCCAAAATCGATGAGCTAGAAGACATGGAGAAGTCACTCTACACTACCCTTGTATCTGCTGAGGGATCCACTTCAGGAACAAAGCCTCAGGTACATCCTTTTACCTTTCTCTCTGATGATCAAAAGGCTGATGCCTTTGATTCTTTAACTGTTGACTTCTGCGACTTAAAGATTCAAAAAAAAAAGGCTGATACGCATATAAAATGTCTAAATGATCAACTCCTCTCTTGCTTTTCTAAACTAAAAGATTTTGATAAAATGAAAGCTGATCTAGAAAACCTAAGGTATTTAAACGAAAGCCTTTCTGAGGAAAAATCAAAAATCTCTTCCACTCTTGAAAAGGAACAAGAGGTTCTGTCTAAATGGACTAAATCCTCTAAGAATCTTGAAAGGATTCTTCAAGATCAAATCACTAGCAAGGATAAGTCTGGCCTTGGTTATGGAAAAGATGTTCCTCAACCTTTCGACCTTCCACTTCCTTCTTCTGAGTGTCAAGGTTTTCCTGCTGGCTTCCTTTCCGATGACGATGATGATCTCTTCGGTTACTCATCTGAGGATTCTACCTCCGTTCACTCTATAGATCTACTTGACATGCTCAAAGTAGAATCTAGTTCTAAGAAGTTTGGAGTCTTTGTTAAAGCTAAAGAAATCTCTTCTGAGTCTTCAAAAGTTTCAACTCTTCCAAGCTCTTCTTCTTCTCCCAAACCTATTCAAAGACTTTTAAACTCTTTAAGTCTGCCTGAGTCAAGATACTCCCAGGAGCAGCCATCTGGTGTTAAAGAAATGGTATAATTCTTCTCAGTCGTCAACCTCTGGCCAAAGTTTTGATGATATGGATTTTATAAGGCTAGACTAATTTTCATTTACAAAAACCTACAAAGGATGATGTGGCACATTGTTAGTAAACATGGGAATGGGGCGGGGACCTCAATCCCCGTCCCCGTCTCTGATACCAATCTCCATCCCCATCCCCATCCCGATCCCCATCGGGGAGTACACCGGGTTCCCCGATGGGGCGGGTCTTATTCTCATGTTAGAGTAGGATTATTCTAAAGATTTTTTCTCATTATTTTGAGAAAAAATTAAGTATCAAATAAGTTAAAGATTTTTTTACCCTTAAATGAAATATGTTTACTTCATTATAAGAAGACTCATTTGGTAATTTTACTTCCATTTTAATAAGATTTAACCTCCAAACTATTTAACTTCCTATATCCATTAATGATTTGAGATTCATAAGAGAGATATAAGTGTATAAATGAAAGCTATAAGGTAGGGGTGGTAATTTTCGACATGACACGAATCCGACACGAAAATAAACGGGTTAGGGTTGAAATTTCTGACCCGTCAACCCGTCAACCCGCAAAATAAATGGGTCGTGTTCGGGTTGACCCAACCCGTCAATCCGTCAAAAAATAATTTTTTTTAAAAAATATTTTATATTTACTTAAAAGTGTCAAATAGTCAAAATATATTTGTTTGAATTTGGTTGTGTTTGGACTTTTTATTTGTTTGAAACTTGGATTTGTTTTAATTTGCTTGTGTTTGGACTTTTTATTTGGTTGAAACTTGTTTTTGGACTTTTTGTTTAAATTTAAATGTTTGAATTCGGTTGTATTATTAGGTAACCCGCCAACCCCTTTACAATCCGTCAACCCGAGCGTGTGCGGGTTAGGGTTGCATATCTTGACACGATTAGCTAAATGGGTCGTGTCTTCCTAACCCACCAACCCGAACACGACCCGATTGCCACCCCTACTATAAGGTTTAACATGACAAATGAGAATTTAGTATTCTCAAATTTTGGATGGTTTTGGTTATCCCATAATGATGAAAATGAGAAATATTGAAAAATATAATTTAGCATATAAAAGGAGGAGAGATGGCTTGAAAATCGATATCAATATAATAAATATACTACGAAACTATTGTTATTGGGTTAGCTATACACTTCACATATTTCTAGCGATTATGTATCGATTATCATGAACTAAATCGAGTCACGGTGCGAAACAAATATCCGATTTATTTGATCAACTTCAAAAGGCAAAGTATTTTTCTAAAATTGATCTGAGATCGGGATATCACCAGCTTTGAGTTAGAGAAATTGATATTCCAAAGATTGCTTTCCGAACACGTTACGGTCATTATGAGTTTGTAGTTATGCCATTCGGACTAACAAATGCTCCAGCAGTCTTTATGGATCTCATGAACCGTGTCTTTAAAGATTATCTCGACGAGTTCGTGATTTTTTTCAAAGATGGTATTTTAATTTATTCTAAAACATAAGAAGATCATGAAACTCATCTTCGAAAGGCATTGGAAACACTTCGAAAAAAGAAACTTTATGCTAAAATTTCGAAGTGTGAATTCTGGTTACAACAAGTTAGTTTTATGGGCCACATTATATCGGCAGACGGTATTCAAGTTGATCCTGCTAAGGTTGAGGCTGTCGCTAAATGGCCAAAATCGAATAATATGTCCGAGGTTCGAAGTTTCTTGGGACTTGCAGGATACTACAGGAGATTTGTTGAAAATTTCTCCATAATTGCATTGCCGTTGACAAAACTCCTTCGAAAGGGAGTTAAATTTGATTGGGGTCCAGAGCAAGATCAGAGTTTTGCAGAATTGAAACAAAGACTAGTTTCAGCTCCAGTTTTAGTATTGCCGTCAGGATCGGGTGGTTTTCAGATTTATAGCGATGCTTCTCAAACTGGACTCGGATGTGTTTTGATGCAGAACGGTAAAGTCATTTCTTATGCCTCACGCCAGCTCAAACTTTACGAAGCAAACTATCCGACTCATGATTTAAAGCTGGATGCGGTTATTTTTGCTTTAAAAATCTGGCATCACTACTTATATGGTGAATGTTGGGTCACCGATGATTTGGTGATGAACCACCTTCCTTTGTATGATTGATTTTTTACAGGTTCTTTTGAAGGTCTGAAATATGCTTCAAGTATTGAAAAGTCAAAGACTATTCAATCAAGGGTTGTACATCAAAAAGTGGAATTTCGGATGTACCAACTAACTTCAACATTCAGATCATTTTGCCAAAGTCAAGATTGGGTCACCAATATAGTGGGTCACCGATGGTACACTTAAAAGTCATCAAAAGTACTAAGGACATCAAATAAGATGAGGTCATCAAGTTTGAAGTCATGGTCACCGACACTATAATCTTGGTCACCGAAATTGCAGGTATCTTTTCTAAGGCTGTGATATCAAGTCACAAGTTCAAGGGTGCACACTTTCAACACTTAGTGAAAAATGAAATTTATCAAGCAAAGTGTACACTTATCATTTCCAGCCTTACAAGGTATCCACCGATGTGATACATAGTTTGATGTATCACTTAGCAATTTCAAAGAGATAAGTTCTTGACTCACATCAAATGCAAGACACATGAGCAGTAAGAACTTGGGCATCAAGCCTTAAATAAAGACATTCTCTTTTATTCTTTTAAAAGGAATATTTGTCTTTTAGCTAAAAGGTTTGATGGGACTTCACGAGCATGAAGAAAAGAAGATAAAGTTATACGACATTACGTGCTACAAGGAATGGTTCATCCATTATTCTAGTACAAAGGGAGTGGTCTCTTCCTTTGTCCGGCGGAATCACTTCCGGCTAATGAAACCTTGACGGTCGTCCACATGCATTCCATGCATGGGCACTATAAAAGGAGATGAAGTCCTTCCCGTAAATCTCACGCTTTCAACAAATCTTACGTGTGATAGTTTGTTTGACTCCGGCAAAGCCGTGTGCAATAACGATCTTGTTTTAACTTCCTTAGTGTATAAGTTAATTATCGTTATCTGTGTGTTTAGTTTGATAGAATAGTGTGTCTGTTCTTTTCCGCATCAAACTACCTGTGTGTAAATTTTTGATATTTATATTAAACAATTTTAAAAGAGTATATTCTGTGTGTTTTATATTCAACCCCCCCTTCTACAAAACCCTCTCTTAGTTAGCCATCTCTCTTTGGGGACTAACAAGTGGTATCAGAGCAGTTGGTTTAATTCAATAAACCAGATCTGTGATGGCTACTACTTCAAATGTTGATGGTACCTTGCAGACCTCTTCCAGTAATACATATGATTTAGGATCCTTGGCCAAACCTCCAAGGTTCAACCCAAATAACTTTGGGTTATGGAAAAATCGCATGTTATTATTCATGGAAGGAATCGATTGCAGGTATCCCAACATTCTCAGTGAGGGACCTATTGCTCCTAAAATATGGGCTCGCTTTGGCCCTCAAAAGGACGCTGAAGGAAAGGACATAGAGTCAGATGATGAAAGAAGTGAGAAAACTGGTAGATATATCATCAAACCTTCAAACAAATTTAGTGAAGATGATAAACGCCTAGTTGCTCTAGACACTAAAGTCAAATGCGCTCTTCTTTGTATCCCTTCCGATGAAGTGTATCACTCTCTTCTTAACCTTCCCATTGCTAAAGAAATGTGGGATACTTTGAGTGTCTTATATGAAGGCACCAAAGAAGTCAAGAAATGTAACAGGATCTGTCTTGTTAGAAAGTATGAACTCTTCTCCCATGAAAAAGGAGAATCTCTCTCTACCTACTTCAATCGTTTTAACTGTCTTCTCAATGATCTCAAAGTTCTTGGACGAGTTTATGATAATGAAGAAGTTCTCTGCAAGTTCATGGATTGTCTCCCAGACTTCGGGAAACTATACGTATTTGCATCAAGCAAACCAAGGACTTAGAAATAATGCCTTTAACTGCTCTCTATGGAACTCTTCTTCACTATGAACAAACTAAGAACCAGAGAAAATCTCTTATGAAGGATATCAAATCCTCTTCTGTTGCTTTGATAGGTGATTCAAAATCTTTTTCTTGTATTCCTAGAATCACCTATCCTTCTTCTGATTCTGAAAAAGATATTAAGGAAGACTCTTCTCATTTGTCAGATGCATACTATAGTGCTGCTGATGATGAAGGAGAAGAATCAGCCATTGACATACTTTCTGATAGTATGGCAATGATTGCTGGAAACCTTAAGAATAAAAGATTTTCTTCAAACCGCTCTAAATTTAATAGAAAACCTTTTTCTCAAAAATCCTCTTCTGATAAAGCAAATGAAGAATGCTTCAATTGTGTAAAGAAAGGTCATTTTGCTTCTGAGTGCAGATCAAAAGCTTCCTCTTCTCTCAAACCTTCTTCTTCTTTTGGCCATGACTTCTCAAAATCAGCTTCTAGGAAGCATGAAGAGAGAAATAGCCAATCCTCTAAAGAAAATTCTGAATCAAAAGAAACCTCCAGGTATAAGAAGTACAAAGCCAAATACAAGAGAGAAAAAGAGAGAAACCAAAGTAAAAATAAAACTTTGGTTGCTGAGGCTCATTGCTGGGAGGATGAGCAAACCTCTGAGAGTGAGAGTGAGTATGTCACTAAATGCCTCATGGCCAAAATCGATGAGCTAGAAGACATGGAGAAGTCACTCTACACTACCCTTGTATCTGCTGAGGGATCCACTTCAGGAACAAAGCCTCAGGTACATCCTTTTACCTTTCTCTCTGATGATCAAAAGGCTGATGCCTTTGATTCTTTAACTGTTGACTTCTGCGACTTAAAGATTCAAAAAAAAAAGGCTGATACGCATATAAAATGTCTAAATGATCAACTCCTCTCTTGCTTTTCTAAACTAAAAGATTTTGATAAAATGAAAGCTGATCTAGAAAACCTAAGGTATTTAAACGAAAGCCTTTCTGAGGAAAAATCAAAAATCTCTTCCACTCTTGAAAAGGAACAAGAGGTTCTGTCTAAATGGACTAAATCCTCTAAGAATCTTGAAAGGATTCTTCAAGATCAAATCACTAGCAAGGATAAGTCTGGCCTTGGTTATGGAAAAGATGTTCCTCAACCTTTCGACCTTCCACTTCCTTCTTCTGAGTGTCAAGGTTTTCCTGCTAGCTTCCTTTCCGATGACGATGATGATCTCTTCGGTTACTCATCTGAGGATTCTACCTCCGTTCACTCTATAGATCTACTTGACATGCTCAAAGTAGAATCTAGTTCTAAGAAGTTTGGAGTCTTTGTTAAAGCTAAAGAAATCTCTTCTGAGTCTTCAAAAGTTTCAACTCTTCCAAGCTCTTCTTCTTCTCCCAAACCTATTCAAAGACTTTTAAACTCTTTAAGTCTGCCTGAGTCAAGATACTCCCAGGAGCAGCCATCTGGTGTTAAAGAAATGGTATAATTCTTCTCAGTCGTCAACCTCTGGCCAAAGTTTTGATGATATGGATTTTAAAAGGGCCTTTGTTGGTTCCAGATTCCTATAAACCGATTGTTAATTGAGAGTATTGAATCAAAGTGACATGCGGAAGCAGATCAATTAACAATTTGAATCAATAGAACAGTAAACAGAATGAAGAACAAATATTATGAAATGAATTACGCATAGTATTCTTCAAAATATAAATGTATTAATCGACATTTTTTACAAACACAATACAATGCTATTTATACAGATACAAAAACAGAAAGTCAAAAAGCCAGCCAATTACAAAGTGCCATGTGTCTAAAAGGGAGCGTCTAACAACAATTAGTTGTAACAAGAAAGAGTGTGTTGGCTTTTGTAGACATCTCTTCTTCATACTTTAATTTCTAACATTCTCCCCCTAAGTATGAAGTCAGAGAAAAGAAAAACTTTCTTCAGAGAGGATCCACAGCAGCAATGATACTTGAAATATTATTGATAAGCTCTCTGTTCTTCTGAAGTCCATCCAGTCTTTTCTCTACTTTCTTTGCAACTTCTGGATTTGTCGTGTCTAAGCCAGCATAGCACTTGATGATGTAGACTACCTCAGAAGAGTATTTGTGAGTTTCTTTGATGCGAAAGAAGCTCTTTCCATTTGGTCTTTTGAAGATGATTCCCTCTTACCGGTTCGATGGCAGTCTACCCACTCTGAATTTGCTTATCCCTTCAAGTTCCTCATTTGGTGCAGAGATAGCCAGATTATCCATTTTGAAATTTAAGCCAATCTGGAAATCGACCTGCCTTTTGTATCTAGTGTATGATTTCATACATAGAATAATTCTAGTGTAGGCAACATGGTCTTGTGGATCTTTGCGTTCAGAAAGCTGAGTCTTCATAAATTCTTCCAGAAAAATGAGATCAGCTGGATGGATGGACAACAGATCATTATCACATATGTAATAACTCTTGTTGTTTGATCTGACTATCTCGTAGATTGTGTACCAAATGGGTGTATCTTGAAACTGCTTATGTTTCATGGCTGTGATCTTTGTAATTGGAGCAGTAGTGAAAACCGTCTTTCTGTCTTGTTTATGAGCCATGAAGTTATCTTTAACTTCATTGCTTACATTGTATTGGTTGGCGAAATTAGGCATCATGAGATAAATCTTCTGATCTGTTGGAGCATACATGTGCCTTTTCTCAATTTCAAGTGTTGGAAGTTCAATGTTTCCAACAATGTTTCCAACTTTATTTAATTTTTCTTCAAATTCTCCTCTTCTGATCTCTTTCTGCTTCTGAGCGGCCTCTGCTCTGACTCTCGCTCTTTCTTCAGCTTCAGAATTCTGTCTCTGTAGTTCTTCTTTAAGTCTAGCCTTCTCTCTTTCCAGATTCTCTCTTTCAGCCCTCTCTATCTCTATTTGTTCTTCAACTATTAGCCTCTGGCGTATTATCTCTTCTTCTTTCTCTTTTTCAGCTCTGAACACTTCCTCATCCTCCTCTCTGGCCCTTTTAGCTCTTTCCTTTGCAGCTTTAGCTCGTTCTCGTTCTTCGTGAGCTCTGACTATTTCAGCCCTTTCAGCCGGAGAGCTCGGGATTACGCTTTTTCCCATAAGATCCGTAATGAACTTAGCTAGCTGCGGATCTGCGGGTAGAGGCCCAGAATGCGTAGCCAGAGGTGTTGGAGTGAGTGGCACTTGTTTTGAAGAAGAAGGTTGCTGTGATGGTTTTGGAGGTGAAGAGTCAGCAGTGGTCGTGTTTGGTTCTGGTGGTGTTTGTTTGGCTTGCTTAGGCTCAGGACCTTTCTCCCCCTTCTGAGAATCAGGATCCTGATCCTCAGAACGTTTTCTTTTTAGCTCTGCCTTTTTGCAAGCCCTTTCTTCCTTGGCTTTCTTCTTGGCATTAAACGCCTCAGCAATAGAAGAAACCAGAGGCACAAGTTGAGATAGAGTAGATTCCATTGCAGCAAGTTTCTGGTCTGTTGAGGATGTGGAGGGCTTGGAAGAGTACTTTGAAGCGATGGTAGACATTCGCTCAAGAATAATCTTCTGGAAAGAGGCGAGGTCAGATTTCTTGACGAGCGTAGACCCAGAGGGATCATCAGAAGTAATGATGGTCTTGACAATCTTCTGTATATCGGCCACCAGAGTGCTGTAGTCTACAGAGGCACGTAGAGAGTCAGGAAGTTGAGAGATTGCCTCTGTATTTGCTTGAAGACCATTTTTCAAGAGCAAAAATTGGTCAGCAAAATAGGCCTTCTGATCTTCTTGAGATGTACTCATTTGGCGCTGAAGATCTGTTAAGAGACAGTTCTGACTTTCAATTTTAAATTGAAGGCTCAGAAGAAGAGAATTATTAGTTGTTACGGATAATTTTAGATCTTCCACAGATCTCTGAATTTGATCAGCAAATGCCAAGAACGCTGCATTTGTGACGAAATCAGAAGATGTAACCGGTGCATCTCCAACACATGGAGCCCCTTTACCCTCGCGTTCGAGAGGGGCCTTCTACACTGTTTTGACGTTGAGTGTAGAAGGACTTCCAACTTGATCCTTGAGGGCCGTTATTCACGAGCTCTCTTCGGTTGTTCGACATTTGTTTCAACATTATCCTCATCATCGAGAGGATGAGGTGCGAAGACGATATGCGTACCTTGATGAAGTGTAAACACTTCGGTAAGAGGTGCATTCCTAGGCTGTAACCCCTCTGATGGGAATTCATTAGCATCTATCCTAGGAGAGGATGTGGACTCATCCTCTGTGCGTATTGGTATGTCAGTCACGGAGACATGAACATGTGGTGAAGGAAGTGGCGAGTTCTGGGGCGAATGAACTCTTATATTATCATCATCATCCTTTTGGGAGGATGATGAAGTGGAGGTGCTTTCCCCGGATGAATTTGATTCGGAATAAGAAGAAGTATCCTGCGAACGGTGGTTTACGGGTGGTTTGAGGCTGTTCTAAGTCAATGAGTGGAGACGTGGTGACGTCAACCTCGAAGTTGTGGGTGCCCTTTGGGGAATAGGAGAGGAACACTCATATGTGTCTGCGAGGACATCTTCTCGTACCTTCATTTAATAGAAGGTCGGCATGGGTAGAAGCACTCGGATGTTCACTCCTAGTTTTTTCAAGCTCATGCTCACCGGACCACGACCACCTACACCTGGCTCTAAGTGCTGCTGGGGTAGGAATTCTCTCGAGAAAACCATAGAGCTTCTATAGATTTGGAGATTAGAAGAGCTAGTTGGGATTAGGTTTAGCATGTACCTGGATAATTCTGCGGGTGCGGAAGTAGCCGATCTTTGTCGATGGTTGATCGATGGGAGCTCATTGATGCAATTTTGCGGAATGGGCTGAATCGGGGGAGCTTCGATTGCCCCGATTGCGGGGATGAGTGATGAGAGATAGAAATGCAGGGAACATTAGTCTTGGTAGTGGCTTTCACGACTCGATGGATCACCTTAGTGTGCACTTGCTTTAATCTCTTGGAAGATGAGCCTTGCATAGTCCAAGGGACGATTGAAGAACATCCCATACGGTATAGTCGGAATGTTGCGGCTAGCACGATCCGAGAGAACCTATTTTGCGAGTTAGGCTCTTGTTGAGAATGGAGACGAGTAGATTCCACATTGGGGGCAACTTCTTCCTCTTGAATTCGGACGGCCTTGTAAGAGGTTCATTGTAACCCGAGAAGATTGATGAAGGCTAGGAGGGCTTCTGTGGAAGGGTTTTCTTCTAGGGCAGGATTGGGAATGGTTTGCCCATCCACTTCGATCACTGAAAGGGGAAGATGGAAATATTTGGCAAGTTTTCTTTTGGTGATGGGGATTTGAACAGCAATTTCCACTTGTTCAGGATGGGTGATAGAACCGGCGAGTGTTTCATCAGTGTTGATGATCATTGTTTGCCACAGTTCTTGGACATAGATTTCAGGGATGTTTGGGTTGGTTAGGGTTAGGGCTCGATTCAACTGGTGTTGTTGTAGAAACTCGATCATGATGCGAAATTCCGGTTGATAAGTGTTAGGGTTGAGCAGTACCTGCACATTGTTCGCCTTCAATGGCAGTTTCACAATGGGAGTACTATCAGCAGTGGAATCGATGATTCTTTCTTCATCATTGTTGGAAGGACGGGCACAGTTGGAAGCCATTTTGAAATTTTAAATGCTTGACAGTAGAACACTTTGTTTTTGCAATGAGAAGGAACACTGATTTAGGGAATTTTTGCGAGGAAGAAGATGAAGGTTGAAATTGGGGGTTTTATGTGAGAGAGAAACTGTAGAATGGGAAGGGGTTATTAAGTTTGGGGAAAAACAAAAAACGGTTCATTTGAGCTGATGTAAGCACGCGGGTATACACATGCAGTGTTTCGATTGGGGACACGTGTACGACGAGACACATGTATGATGATGATTTAGTAGCAGATGCTATTTTTCTTAAAAGCAGAAATAAACAAAAGTAATAAAAAAAATCTGTTTAATTAATCAATTAATTTTGAATTAATTGAATAAACACAGATTTTAATCTTAATTTTATTTATTTAAGTTTAAAAATCAGTCAAGTGAAAACAAAAATCACATGAGAGTTTAGTTTCTATAAAAGAATAATAAAGAAGAATTTGCATTAAACATATAGATTTAAACAACCTTGGAGGCAAGAGTTGATTGAATTTATATATTTAATGGAAATTATAAGAAATATCAATTTATAGAAAATTTAGTTGAAGAACATGTCGACTTGATTTATATTTTAAAAAAAATTTGAAATGAATCAAAAGTCTAAGAGACCTTGGCGGCAAGAGAAACTCAGAGCAGATAGATTCAAATAAAATTTAAGTGAAATAGTAAATCAGAAGACAGCTAACCAGAGTTAGACTTAGACGAATATCTTCTGCATTGTGAAACTCCCCTTTGAATGGTAAACTCCCCCTTGAATGGTAAACTCCCCCTTGAATGGTAAACTCCCCCTTTAGTAGCTTCTTTACCTCGTTTCTCAATCTGCACTTTATGATATCTCTTGAAAGAAAAATATTATAATTAAACAGAAAATCAGAGTAATTCAGAGGCTTTTCTGAAGTGTTCTGAAGAGTTCAGAAAGCATCAGAGACTTCTGATGACTTCTGAAGTATCGTCAGAATAGTTCAGAGGCTTCTGGATGCTTCTGAAGAAATCATTGTTTACATATTAAGCATTCCCAACTTGCTAATTAAGAAGTTAAAACGACTCTCATCAAGAGCTTTTGTGAAAATATCAGCAAGTTGATAATCAGTAGAAACAAAATACATTTCGATTGTACCCTTTTCGACATGATCCTTGATGAAATGATACCTGACATCGATATGCTTTGTTTTGGAATCTTTGAGCTTGGATTTTCTGTAATGGCGATAGCACTTTTAGAATCACAGAGGATGGGAATCTTGTCGTATATCAGACCATAATCTCTGAGTTGGGTCTTCATCCAAATAACTTGTGAACAACAACTAGCAGCAGCAACATATTCAGCTTCTGCTGTAGATGTGGATACGCAGTTTTGTTTCTTGGATGTCCAACTTATAAGTCGATTTCCCAGAAGTTGACAGCTACCTGATGTACTTTTTCTGTCAAGCTTACAACCTGCATGATCAGAATCTGTATACGCCATTAAATCAAATCCAGAATTTTTAGGATACCAAAGGCCCAACGATGGTGAACCTTTTAAGTACCTAAAAATTCTTTTTACAGCAGCCAAATGAGACTCTTTAGGATTGGCTTGATAACGAGCACAAAGACAAGTGGCAAACATAATATCAAGTCTACTTCTTTGTTAAATATAAAAGAGAACCAATCATTCCTCTGTAGCTGGTAATATCAACAGATTTACCAGAGGAGTCAGGTCCTAATTTCATACCAGGAGAGATAGGTGTTTTCATGGATGATGAGTTTTGAAGATGAAACTTTTTAAGCATGTCAGAAACATATTTTGCCTGATTTATAAAAATACCAGAGGTGCTTTGTTTAACTTGAAGTCCTAGGAAGAAAGTTAATTCTCCCATCATACTCATTTCAAATTCAGTTTCCATCAACTTAGAAAACAAATCAACTTCGTTTGATGAGTAGAACCAAATATTATGTCATCCACGTAAATTTGAACTATAGTTAACATACCTTTGCCTCTTTTGATGAACAGAGTTGTATCGATTTTACCTTTTTCATATCCTTTGCTGATCAGAAATTTCGATAGTCGTTCATACCAGGCTCTTGGGCTTGCTTTAGACCATACAAAGCTTTGTCAAGAAGATAAACATATTCTGGATATCTTGCATCTTTGAAACCATCAGGTTGTTCAACATACACTTCTTCTTTTAGACATCCATTAAGAAATGCACATTTAACATCCATTTGGTAGACTTTGAAGTTTTTGTATGCAGAGAAAGCCAAGAATAATCTTATTGCTTCTAGTCTTGCAACAGGAGCAAAGGTTTCATCATAATCGATACCTTCCTCTTGACAGTAACCTTTAGCCACCAAACGAGCTTTATTTCTGACAACAATTCCATCTTCATCCTTTTTGTTCCTAAATACCCATTTTGTTCCAATAGCAACTTTGCCTTTAGGTAAAGGAACAAGACGCCAAACTTTATTTCTTTCGAATTGAAGTAGTTCTTCCTGCATAGCATCCACCCAGCTTGGTTCAACTAAGGCTTCATGTACACGTTTAGGTTCGATCATACTAAGAAAATTAACAAAGAATGCTTCATTTGCAGTAGCAGATCGTGTTCTGACCCCCTTAGAAGGACTACCAATTATAAGATACGGTGTGTGAGATTTAGTCCATTTCGTCATTACGGGTTGAGAAATTGAATGGGTTGTTTCATTTGACGAAATGATTTCATCCGGAAACACAAAATCGTCTTTATTTTCTTCTCGTATGTCCTTCGGTATACGTTACGTCACTGTCCTTGTGTCTCCCCCTCAGATGATGGAACAGAAGTAGCTTCTTGACTGGCAGATGTAGTAGTGGGAACTTCTGGACAAATAGTCGTGACAGATGAAATAGAAGAAGCGGGACCAGAGAGAGTAATGCCTGAGGCTTGGAGAATAGCTGGTATCTGCAAATGTGGAGGTGACATTGCTTCTGACACAACTTCGTCGCCCAGAAAATCTTGAAAAATAGCATCAATCTAGGATTCTCTGGAACCTGAAAGATAGTCAGAAGTAACAGTATTAAGCTTGAGTTCTGAAGTAGAGTGTTCAGAAGTCAGTTGGGTGTTATCATCGAAGTCAATGTTGATCCTTTCCATAACAGTTTTAGTTCGTAAGTTAAAAACTCGGAAAGCTCTTGAATTTAACGAGTAGCCTAAAAATTTAGCTTCATCGGACTTCGGATCAAATTTGCCAAGATTATCTCTGTCGTTTAAGATAAAACATACGCGACGAAAGATATGAAAAAATTTTACGAGATGGTTTTCTTTTATTAATCGGCTCATAAGAGGTTTTGAGATGCCTCTTGACAATAATTGAACGGTTTTGAGTGAAACAAGCAGTAGCAACAGCTTCGGCCCGAAGTGAATTGGGAGACCGAAGGCTGCCGAGCATCGTTACGGCTGCTTCAACCAAGGTTCTGTTGCGACGTTCAACTACACCGTTTTGTTGTGGAGTGCGAACGACGGAGAAGTTTTGAGTAATTCCTTGTTCAACAAGATACGATTCAAGCTTGGCGTTCTTGAATTCTGTACCATTATCACTTCGAAGCTGCTGAATCTTCTGATGTAGAAGAACTTGAATTCTGGTCATCATATTTTGTAGTACCACTGGGACTTCTGACTTTTGACGAACGAAAGCATGCCAAGTATATCTGGAAAATTCATCAATTAGTACCAGAATATATTTTTTACCGTATAGACTACGAATTGCAATTGGACCACGAGAGATCCACATGTAATAATTGCGAGAGGTCTAGTACAAGAATGGTCACTTTTTGTTTTATGAGATGCTCGTTTAATTTTGCCCATTTCACATGCGGGCGAGAGGTGATCTTTTTGAAAATGAATATACCGGGAAGTCCGGATACCGGTTTGTTTTTAACAAGCATCTCAAGATTATTAAAATTTAAGTGAGACATTTTATGATGCCGAGCCACGCAACTTCACTCTTTTTGGAGATGAGACATAAAGTTTCCTTACCATCCTTAGAGGTAAAATTCATCATATACAAGTTACCTTTCTGTGCTCTCCAAAGTTCTTCACTGCCTTAGAGAATAAATAACAATGTTTTTCATCAAATACTACTAGTATTTTAGAATCACAAAGTTGACTTACAACGAGGAGGTTATGTTTCAAGCCGAAACATGAGCTACCTTTGATAAGGTGATATTACCTTCTTGTAGAGTACCGTAGCCTTTTATTTGACCCTTACCATTATCACCAAAAGTTACTACTCCACCGATTTGTCCTTGAATTGGGATAGTAAATTTTGGGATCCGATCATGTGCCTCGAGCATCCGAGTCAAGATACCGGATATGCACACGCTTGTTTCGCAATCAAAAATCGTAATTTCTTAGGTACCCATCGCATAATGGGTCCTTTTATGTTAGCTTTTGGAGTATGCTCGTTTTTTGATTTAACGAGAAGATAAAGACTTTATTTTTGGTTTTTGATTTTTTTGAGTTTTATTCTTTTTGTGACAAACATACGTGAATTGGAATGATCGAGAGGTTTGCGAGAAAAATTGTTTTAACTTTAAGAACGGTGAAAAACATTCGGAAACTCGAAACATAGAAGATTGAATTGAATTTTCATTACGAGAATGGTAATTACAATTATTCTTTCTAAAGTCTTTTCTAGTATCAGTTGTTCTAGAGAACCTATCTAGACTAGACTTTTGTTTTAGCTCTGGCTTTTTCTTCTCTGTGTTCTTTCTGCGATCTACTTTTGCGAAGCTCGTTATTTCTTGAAAAAGGAACATAAGAATTAGAGGATTTCCATTTGCCTTTTTGAATATTAGTAAACTTCGGAAGAGTAGAGTTTAAAATCTTTTGATTTTGCACTTTGTTTTTGAGTTCGCCTCTTTCTCAAGTTCAAGACATGTTTTGGCTTTGAGACACATATCTAAGAAGTCTGGATGTATAGATACTGAATTTCTCGGTTCTGGAACAGAAACAGGAAGACTAGGTATACCACTTGAAAGTTTAGCACAATCTCTATCAGAAGCTCTGATTTCTTGAGATTTATCAGTATACAAATAATCATCCTTTTTATCAATAATTTCTGAATTATTTGTGATAACTTTTGATGATTTAAAAGAATTTATTTCTAAATTTGAAAGGTAATTTTCAGAGTTATCAAAAAATTCTTCATCATTATTGTCATTCTCCCATGGATACGTAATCTCAGCCAAACTTTCTTGAGTTTCAGAAAGATGTAAATCTTCAAATGAACAGGGAGAGATCTCTGGATGATTCTCACAAAGAGTTTCATTTCTAAAACACTTCTCCAGATTAGAGAGAATATCGTTTTCAAACATAAGTCGTAGATCTTCCTCTGCCTGACTTGGAACAAAAATATACGCCTCTGGATTCAAAATTGTATGTTTATTTGAACCAAAATTGAAAATATCATCTTTCTTCTGAACTTTATTTAGATCAACATTTGTTTTACAACAATATTCAATATTTTCGAATTTAAGTTTGCTTTTTGTATGATGATTTTCATATCTAGATTTTTTAAAAATAGATTTTTCATACAAAATTGGAAACTTTGGCTTCTGTATTTGTCCCACACAAAAAACAGATTTCAGATCTGACCTTTTCTTACACGTGTAGGGATCTAGGTCCTCGAAACCAAGTCCAGATCTTCCAACTTGTGTGTTAATTTTGTCATGAACCTTCTGTGCATCCAGATATGTTATAATCTATAGCTTTTTCTGTTGAAGTTCAACGTGTAAAAATTCTCTCTCTTTCTGAAAATAGTTTTTAAGTGCTACAGAGTTGAGTCTATCACTCTCTTTGTCTCTGATTTCTCTCTCTTTTCCTTCCAGAAGTTTATTGAGATTCAAAATTTCCTTTTTAAGTTTTTCTTCAGAAAATTTTAAACTCATTGAAATTGTTTCCTTTGCAGTATTTAATTCGAGTTTTTCTTCTGTAAGTAAATCCATTTCTCTTTTGAAAATATCTCTTTCCCTTTTGATTGTAGAAAGAGTTTTTTCAGTACTTTTTCGTAATTTCTTTTCGATTGTGAGTTTCAGTTTTAGTTCCTCAAAATTGTTTGATAACATCACAATCGTTTGTTCAAGCTCAGATGATCCCGGAAGAAATTACTAACCGGTGACTCAGAGGGTTGATCCTCTGATTCGTTTGTGTTTGCCATTCCACAGAACATGGCTTCATCACCGCTAGATTCGTCTTGCACCCAGTTTTCTTTTTCTGCAAAGTGTGCTCTTTCAGTGACATTGTACTTATATTTGTTTTTGTAATAAGTCTTATCCTTTTCCAGAGCTCCTCTGCAATCTCTCGAGTAATGTCCGGGCTTGCCACATCTGTAGCAGACATCTTTCTTCCTTTTTAATTCTTCTTCTTTCTTCTCTTCTTCTGTTTTCTCTACTCTCTGTACTTCTTGTTTAGGAACATAGGGACGATCAAATCGTTTATTTCCTTTCAAAGACTTATTTCCAAAACGATTAGTAAATTGCTTGGTTATTAAAGCCAGAGAGTCAGCAAACGCTTTAATTTCATCATCTGACTCAGAGTCATCTTCTGGAGCAGTCTCTGATATGAAGGCCTTCAATTTCTTCCTGTCATCACTTCGTCTTCTGATTCCTTTTGTTTCTGAGATCAAAGCCAGAGGACCTCCGATGTTTGTTCTTTTCTGAACAACTTCTTTTTCATGAGCTTGCAGTGTGCCGAATACATCATGCAGCGACCATTGTTCAAGGTCCTGATTGGCTTGTAATGACATGGATAGATTTGACCATTCAGGGTTTAACCTTTTGAGAAATAGAACATTGTTGTCTTCCTTTGATCTAACAATGTCACATCTCTTACAGAGATTAATCAGATTGTTGAATCGATGAAATGTTTGTTCCAGAGATTCATCAGTCAGTGCTTGAAAACTATTATATTCATTTAGAGCTTGGGCTCTTCTGTTCTTTTTCATTTTCGCACCACCTTCTAAGAGATTCTCCGATTGATCCCATAAATCTTTTCTTTGTGTCACATGAGTCCAGATTGAAAAATCTCATTTGGAATGGCCATTATCAACGAGAGACTTAGCTTTCTTAGCTAATTCCACCTTCGCCTTTTCTTCATCGGTCCGATTATTCCTTGACTTCGAACCGGTCTTCTTGGTACCTCATCTGTATTTGCGGTCGTGGAATTACGGGAATAGTAGTGGTGGGAACAAACGGACCGTTTTGAATAATTGGATATAACTCAGCATCCAATCCCTCATAGAAGTTAACCATTCGAATCTTCCATTGTGGGTATTCATCACGTACAAGAGTTGGAGGTTTAGTCAGGGACCCAGACGTATAAACAGCATTCAGGCTCGAATTTGCCATTTGAGTAGGATAGAAGAGAAAATTTGAAGATTTGAAAGAAATTTAGAACAATTAAATCTCAATTTGAAAGAAGAACAGGTCGATTATATCACTGTTTCTTCAGATTACAAAATGAATGACTCAATTTAAGAGAAGATTGTTAACGATTTAACAAAGTCTCGTAAAACAGAGTGGATTAATAAGCAAATTTTGAATCTGAGAAAATACTGTTCGATCGAAAGGAATTTCTTCAATGGAAGAGATCTAATAATCAATAGATTGATTAGAAGGCTCTGATACCAATTGTTGGTTCCAGATTCCTATAAACCGATTGTTAATTGAGAGTATTGAATCAAAGTGACATGCGGAAGCAGATCAATTAACAATTTGAATCAATAGAACAGTAAACAGAATGAAGAACAAATATTATGAAATGAATTACGCACAGTATTCTTCAAAATATAAATGTATTAATCGACATTTTTTACAAACACAATACAATGCTATTTATACAGATACAAAAACAGAAAGTCAAAAAGCCAGCCAATTACAAAGTGCCATGTGTCTAAAAGGGAGCGTCTAACAACAATTAGTTGTAACAAGAAAGAGTGTGTTGGCTTTTGTAGACATCTCTTCTTCATACTTTAATTTCTAACAGCCTTTTCTTTAAAGAAATGGTATAATTGTGGCAATACTCTTCATCTTGCTAAAAATTGCCCAAAAGGTTTGGATCTTCACAAAAATAAAATGTCTTCTAATCCCAAAGGACCCACCTCAAAATGGGTACCAAAAGTATAAATTTGTTTCTGGGTGCAGGTACCAAACAAAGATCACATATGGTACTGGACAGCGGGTGTTCAAGACACATGACTGGAAACAAACTTCTTCTCTCTAACTTCTCTAAAGAAAAGGGACACACTGTTTCCTTTGGAGGAAATGGAAAAGGGGTCACCAAAGGATATGGTACCATATCAAATGGAACCATCACTTTCTCTAGAATAGCTCATGTTGAAGGGCTAATGTACAATCTTCTAAGCATCAACCAAATATGTGATTTGGGCTATAAGGTCATGTTCCAGCTGTGTGTATGCTTGGTCTTTGATGTACAGAATAATATTGTACTAGCAGGAACCCGACTGAATGACGTATACATAATCAACATGAAGGAAAGTGCAATAGGAGAAGCTGTGTGTCTCCTCTCTCAAGAACTAGCCAAACAAAGTTGGCTGTGGCATAAAATGTTCTCTCATCTAAACTTTAAAACCATGAACAAACTTTCCAACAAGGAACTGGTTGTTGGAATGCCAAAAATAGTTTTTGAAAAAGAAAAGCTGTGTGGAGCATGTGAAAAAGGAAAACTCACCAGAACTTCCTTTAAAACAAAACAATGCTCATCTATCTCTCAACCTCTTCAAATGCTTCACATGGATCTGTGCGGTCCAGTAAGCACACCCAGTCTGGGTGGTAAAAAGTATATGCTAGTAATCGTCGATGAATTCTCTAGATATACTTGGGTGTTCTTTCTGAAACACAAGAGTGATGTTGCTGAAGAAATCATCAGGTTTACAAGAAATATTGAAAATTTGAATGGTAAACTGGTGAAGTCCTTCAGAAGTGATAATGGCACAGAATTCAAGAATGCTGCTCTGGAAGATTTCTTTGACCTAAAAGGAATTTCTCAGAACTTTTCTGCCGTACGCACTCCTCAGCAAAATGGTGTTGTTGAAAGAAAGAATAGAACACTGTGTGAAGCTGCAAGGTCAATGCTGAGTGAATCCAAGTTGCCAACCTATTTTTGGGCAGAAGCAGTTAACACTGCATGCTTTACTCAAAATAGGTCTATCATAGTCAAAAGGCATGACAAGACTTCTTAAGAAGTTTTCCATGGTAGGAAACCTGCAGTTGACTTCTTCCATGTGTTTGGTTGTGCTTGTCACATGCTAAATGACAGGGAACAACTTGGAAAATTTGATCCGAAGTCTGATGATGGAATTTTCATGGGCTATTCTCTCTCCTCAAGAGCCTTCTGAATCTTCAACCTAAGAAGACAATGCATAGATGAATCCATGCATGTGAAGTTTGATGAGTTTGAAACTTCTTCATTATCTTGTGATGAAGAAGAATTAAACCTATGGATAAATTCATGTATTGGTGAAATTCCATCTTTCTCTCAATCCAATCCTCCAGATAGCAACCCTTCTCAGCCTCCCTTAAACACCACCTTATCTTCAGAACCCTCTCTTTCTTCTCCACCTCCTTAAACTAACTCTACACAAGACCTTACCCACTAAAACACCATATCTCCCACTAACCTACCTTCACCATCTCAAATTCCTACCTCATCCTCTTCTCCACCTCCTACCTTACCTCTTGCACTAAAGTGGACCATGGATCATCCAATAGATCAAATCATAGGTAATCCACAAGTTGGTGTAAAAACAAGAAGAGGCATAAGCAATATGTGCTTATATGTCAACTTTGTTTCTATTGTTGAGCCTAAGCTGATAAATGAAGCCCTAGCTGATCCTAGCTGGGTAATTGCCATGCAAGAAGAACTCTCACAATTTGAGAGAAACAAAGTCTGGAAGTTAGTTCCTCGTCCATCCAACAAAACTATTATTGGAACAAAATGGGTGTTTCGAAACAAGATGGACGAAGAAGGAACTGTCATAAGGAACAAAGCAAGGCTGGTTGCTCAAGGATATCGGCAAGAGGAAGGAATTGATTATGATGAAACTTTTGCTCCTGTTTCCAGATTGGAAGCTATCCGAATATTTCTTGCCCATGCAGCTTACAAGAATTTTCGGGTATTCCAAATGGATGTCAAAAGTGCCTTCATGAATGGTGAATTAGCTGAAGAAGTGTATGTGAAGCAACCTCCTGGGTTTGAAGATCCAGTCCATCCATAT
The DNA here is from genome assembly GCA_036898165.1 of Silybum marianum. Classification (NCBI taxonomy): domain Eukaryota; kingdom Viridiplantae; phylum Streptophyta; class Magnoliopsida; order Asterales; family Asteraceae; genus Silybum; species Silybum marianum. The sequence goes on from CM072543.1 coordinate 22,535,986, forward strand.
CATGTGTATCGGCTGGATAAAGCTTTGTATGGACTGAAGCAAGCTCCTCGTGCCTGGTATGACACTCTCTCATAATATCTACTTAGAAATAAGTATATACGAGGCAAGGTTGACAACACACTCTTCTTCAAGAAATCACAAGCTAATATCATTCTTGTTCAAATCTATGTTGATGATATTATTTTTGGAGCCACCGATGAATCCTTGTGTGATGAGTTTAGCTCTCTCATGCAAAAAGAGTATGAAATGAGCATGATGGGGGAGTTAACTTTCTTTCTTGGTTTGCAAGTAAAACAATCTTCAGAAGGTATTTTCATTAATCAAAGTAAATACATTAAGGATCTTCTGAAAAAGTTTCAATTTGATACTTGCTCTACCATGAAAACTCCTATGGCTCCTCCCCTTAGACTCTTTTCTGATCCTGATGGCATTTCTGTTAATATTACGAAGTATAGAGCCATGATAGGATCCCCTCTTTATCTGACTGCAAGTAGACCTGACATTATGTTTGCTACTTGTTTATGTGCCCGATACCAAGCAAATCCTAAAGAATCACATCTGGCTGCTGTGAAAAGGATTTTTAGGTATCTGAAAGGTACCATAAATCTGGGTCTTTGGTATCCCAAAGACTCAGGTTTCGATCTCATCGGGTACTACGATTCGATTTTGCGAGTTCAAAAATAGACGGAAAAAGTACAACCGGAAGTTGTCGGTTACTTGGTGGAAAGCTTGTGATTTGGTCAAGTAAGAAACAACATTCGGTGTCTACTTCTCTGCTTTGAAGCGAGAATATATGGTTCTTTGGAAGTTGTTGTGCACAAATATTGTGGATGAAAAATCAGCTGTGTGATTACAATCAGATTTTCTCAAAGATCCCAATACTGTGTGACAACTCAAGTGCAATAGCCATTGCCAACAACCCTGTGCTTCATTCAAGATCTAAGCATATTGATATCAGGTATCACTTTATAAGAGATCATGTCTCTAAAGGTAATGTGGAACTTCATTTCATTCCCACTGATTATCAATTAGCTGATTTGTTCACAAAGCCCCTTGATGAAGCAAGGTTCAGGTTCCTCATCGGTGAATTAGGTATGATAAACATAGACTAATATATTTTATAAATTTATATAAATATATGTTTTATATATATATATATTTATTCTATATATATATATATTATATACATTTATATAATTTATAACTTATATATTATATATTATATGTTATATATATATAAATAATAAATAATAAAAAATATATATATATATATATAATGTCGGTGACAGGGTCACCGACGTATCTCTCTCTCTCTCCTCTCTTATCCAAATAAAGCCCTAACCCTAAAACCATCCACTTTCCGATAAACCACCGACCTACTGCCACCATCCACCGACAAACCGCCGTCGCTAACCTCTACCACCATACACCGACGAGTCACCGACGCCGACATCGGCATCTCACCCACCGACATCGGCATCTCACCCACCGACGTCGCCGTGACCATACACCGACGACCGTCCAACCACCGACGTACCACCAACGCGCCACCGATCCTCCGACGTCATACACTCAGCCACCGAGATCAACCATTGAGCCGTCGACGTTTCTCTTTCCGACGAGCCTTGAGAACTTTAGCCACCGACGTCTTCATCTACGTCACACTTTCCGACGTGACGTCATCATCCACCGACGTTGCATCACTTTCCGACGCTGACATCATCGATCTAGCCACCGACGATTGCTCTAGTCACCGACGTTTTTCCTAAGCTTGTAACCACCGACGTTCGCTCTCAACGAGCCACCGACGTCTCTCTCTCTCTCTCAAACATCCACCGACGTTCAAACAAGTCACCGAGGTAACCGTTACAACCCTTCACATTCTTAACCCCTTAAAGATAACCCTTGACTTACCATTCTTGGTGAGCAAGACTCTTTGTTCTTATCCCTAATGACATCATCAACGTCATTAATGTCAAAGCATGCGCTGAATTCAACCCTAAAACCCTTAAAATTCTGACCTTTCAATCACCAAAAGTAATCATTATTTTTTAAAATTGAAATTCCCTCTCTTATATAACCTCCTTCCTCACTTCCTTACCACCTTTCTCGCATCCACACTCTTTCTCATCTTATAACCTTCACCTTCAAACCTGCAACTCCTTTTGTCTTCAATGGCATCTCCTTCAAAATCCTCAGAAGAACAAACAATGACATTTGGATCTCTCTCCTTTCCTGCATGCAATTACTTTGGACGAATAGGAGTTGATAATGTTCATCCTGAGTACAATGACATCTGCTGGTTCCTTCAAAGGTGCCCTCTCCAGTATGCTCTTACAGCAAAATCCAAGATGAGTAAGTTTCTTCTTGGAAACTTTTGGCTATCATGTACTTTTGATGCTTCTACAGATCAAATCCTTGCATCTGTTCTCAGCAATGATGAACATGATGTGGCTTTTGATGTTGAAGATGTTCGTAACATCCTTAGGCTTCCCACTTATGATTCATATGAAACATTTCCTCTTGGAAATGAACACCAACAAGTGGTGGCTGTTTTGAACTACTTGGAAGAGAAGAAGGGCTCAAAGTCAAAGGGTCCAGGTACTTTACTGCGCAAGAATATGGGAAACATATGGAACTTTCTTTTTGCTAATCTGATTCTGTGCCTAAGCAAAAAGACAGGTGGCCCGGATCATTCACCTTCCCAAGTGACTGAATTGGCACATGCTCTAATTTTTCAAAGGAGGATAGACTTTGCAAGCTATTTCTTTAATGAAATCATCTCCTCCTTCTCTACCATCCGACGTCCTCAGGTACCATTTCAGCGCCTTTTCTCCTTTATCATTAATGCTAAATTGGCTGATAAACTTGAGAAAAGGGATGACATCATATATGATCTCCCTCTTCATCAAGTGGGAAATCAGATTATGAAAAAGGCTGTCTTAGCGTCAAAGAACCCTCTCCGACCTTCTATGGTTGAGTTTGCAAGGAATGCAACTCTATCTTGGGAAGAAAATGAACCCCGTCTCCAAAGGACCTCCGGTATGTCTTCTATCCCTTCTGCACCTAGAGTAACTGATGTGCCCAAATCTTGTAAGAGATCCAAAGCGTCGGGCACATCTACCTCCGCACCCACCGATGCTACGAAGCCAAAAGAACCTTTGGCTTCTACCAAAGCATCTAAAACCCAAAAGCGGAGACACTTAAAAAGCCCCCCAAAGACTTCCTCAAAGAAGTCTAAGGGTACCCAAAGGGTCTCACCTCACAATCCACCTACTAACTCCCAAAAGTTAGTAAGTGTTGAAAAGATTCCTACCCGACCCAAGGACCAGTTAACCCAACCAAGCTCCTCCATGCCCTCCCAAAAGGACATGGTTGTACAAAGGGACACCTCTATTATTCCTTCATCAACTTTCTCCTTAGTTGATGAAGAAGACTTGGAGTCTCCTATCCAAGGTGCCTCTTCTCCACCCCGTGAGCTCTCACAGCTCCCTTTCCCTACTCCACATGAGAGTGCATCACAACCAGGTGCATTTGATGGAGCATCCCAATTTACTAATTTTCTATTTTCTGACACTACACCTTGGACACATACGTCTCCCGTACGTACCAAGGTTGTGGAGGAACCCGTTACTGAGGAATCCCCTCATAGACACTCTCCTAAACGTGTCTCCCCCACATCTGCTAAATCCCCCAAAGTAAACCTACAGGTTTGGTGGATTATTCTTCCTCTAGTGATGATGATGCTGATCAACCGCCAAAGCCTCAACCGTCTGTTCCTATGTCCTCTAAACAGGGAGATGATCTTCTTCAAGCTTTCACCAGTTTCACTCGTGACACTGTTAGCCGGGTGAAAGTTTTGGAAGACCAAGCAGCCAAAGACATGGAAAGAATGGCTTCTCTTTCTTCTACTCAACAGAACATTATGGAGTCTCTTGCCACTATTCTCACAAATATTGACAAGATTCCCATCTCTTCTCCAACTATTGAACTTGATGTGGATGGTTCTTTCTTCCAAGAACAGGACAGATTTGTTCTTCAAAGGATTGAAAGAAAAATTGATACCATGGCTTCTGACATAGAAAGAATCAAGACTTTTCTCTCTTCAGTGGGTTTCAAGAGTTCAACCACTGAGGGGGAGAAAAATAAGAAGGCCACTGCATCCACCTCCACAGCCGCCGATCCAGTCACCACCACCATCTCAGCCGCCGATCCAGTCACCACCACCATCTCAGCCACCGACGTGGCAGCCACCGATGGTGGTGTGGTCACCGAGGTGACTCCTCACGTGGTCACTGACCCCCTGGTCACCGAGTTACCCGAAGCAGCTGTTGAGGGGGAGAGTATCAGTGCTCAACCCCTTGAAACTGAAGAAGAAAAGAAGAGAAAAGAGAAGACCAAATGAAAGAAGCCTGTTTCTTTTGAAGAACAACAGGAAGAGAAAAAGAGAAAGAAAAGAATGAGAAGTCCTCGAGCAGATACTCTTAGACTTCAGCCTGCCCTTGCACTGACCGATCCTCTTGGGGTAATTTTATCTGAAGCTGAAAAAGAAGAAGCCATTAGAGTACAACTTGAGTATGATCAAACAAATGTACTCAAGTTAGCTCAAGATGAAGCCACCCATGCAATAGTAAAGGATGCTCTTCAAGCTCAGAAAGATGAGCTTGAAAATTTTAAGAAGAAATCTGAAGCTGCAAAGATGCTTGATGAAGCCAAGAAGGCAAAGGAAGTGGAGTGGTTTAAAAGGAGATTAAAGAACAGGAAGGATGATTCCAAGATTATCAGTGCCACCATCCAACCTCCAACCAAAAATTCTCCCAAGTTACTTGTCACCCTTAAGAGAGCTGACACTTTCTCAAAGGTATATGAAGCTGAATGGTTGGAAGTTCTTGGGATGATTGAATGGATGGAAGTTGGTAAGTGCATCTCCAAGAGCAAAAGCAAGTACAAGGAGCTGGTACTTAATATTCTCAGAAAACTTTTGATTAAGATGCTCAACATCCAAAAGGAGAATGATATTCTTGTGACATATCTTGAAGCACAGCAAATGTACTTCATACAACAGGGTCTTAAAGGAGAGGTCATCACAACTCCTAAAAACAAAAAGAAGGGACACTTTGTTATGCTTCATGAAAGAGGCATCCAGATAAATGTTTCGGGTATAGATCTTTCCATTCCTACTCCTATTGCTTACCCGGAGCAAACTATGCTGACTACTTCTGAACTTGGGGTTTTCTTTGAAGATATCTTTGGAAACATCGGTTTCTTCAGAGCTTCTGATATCCCAAGGGCTCACAGCTCCTTCCTCTCTACTATTCTAGGAGTACCTCCGGTTGAAGACCATGGAATCACCAGGATTATCTTGGATGAGCTAAAAAGAAGAGAACCCACTCCTTGAATAATTTTCATATAGTGTGAATGTGAACTTTATTTTTCAAAGCTGTGTGTTGATTAATAAAAGTTCATACTCTTCTTCTTTAAAAATTCTTGTTAATATTTTTATTTTTTCTTGCACATACTTATACTTACACTTATACTTATACTTATACTGTACATACTCAGTGAAAAAAAACAAAAAAAAAACGAAATCTGAGTCAAAAGAACCCAAAAGAAATAGAAAGGGTCAAAAAGAATTCTTTTCTAACTTACAGGTATCATCATCAAATAGAGGGAGATTGTTGGGTCACCGATGATTTGGTGATGAACCACCTTCCTTTGTATGATTGATTTTTTACAGGTTCTTTTGAAGGTCTGAAATATGCTTCAAGTATTGAAAAGTCAAAGACTATTCAATCAAGGGTTGTACATCAAAAAGTGGAATTTTGGATGTACCAACTAACTTCAATATTTAGATCATTTTGCCAAAGTCAAGATTGGGTCACCAATATAGTGGGTCACCGATGGTACACTTAAAAGTCATCAAAAGTACTAAGGACATCAAATAAGATGAGGTCATCAAGTTTGAAGTCATGGTCACCGACACTATAATCTTGGTCACCGAAATTGCAGGAATCTTTTCTAAGGCTGTGATATCAAGTCACAAGTTCAAGGGTGCACACTTTCAACACTTAGTGAAAAATGAAGTTTATCAAGCAAAGTGTACACTTATCATTTCCATCCTTACAAGGTATCCACCGATGTGATACATAGTTTGATGTATCACTTAGCAATTTCAAAGAGATAAGTTCTTGACTCACATCAAATGCAAGACACGTGAGCAGCAAGAACTTGGGCATCAAGCCTTAAATAAAGACATTCTCTTTTATTCTTATAAAAAGAATATTTGTCTTTTAGCTAAAAGGTTTGATGGGACTTCACAGAGCATGAAGAAAAGAAGATAAAGTTATCCGATATTACGTGCTACAAGGAATGGTTCATCCATTATTCTAGTACAAAGGGAGTGGTCTCTTCCTTTGTCCAGCAGATACACTTCCAGCTAATGAAACCTTGACAACTGTCCACATGCATCCCATGCATGGGCACTATAAAAGGAGATGAAGTCCTCCTCAGAAATCTCACGCTTTCAACAAATCTTCTGTGTGATAGTTTGTTTGACTCCGGCAAAGCTGTGTGCAATAACAGTCTTGTTTTAACTTCCTTAGTGTATAAGTTAATTACTGTTATCTGTGTGTTTAGTTTGATAGAATAGTGTGTGTATTCTTTTCCGCATCAAACTACCTGTGTGTAAATTTTTGATATTTATATTAAAAAATTTAAAAAGAGTATATTCTGTGTGTTTTATATTCAACCCCCCCTTCTACAAAACCCTCTCTTAGTTAGCCATCTCTCTTTGGGGACTAACAGTGAAACTTGTGATATCTTTACCGACAATAAGAGTCTGAAATACATCTTTACCCAAAAAGAGCTTAATATGCGTCAGCAACGATGGCTCGAACTTCTCAAGGATTATTATGTTTGGATTCAATATCATCTGGGTAAAGCGAATGTTGTCGCAGATGCATTGAGTCGAAAAAGTTCAGGAATGGTCTCAAATCTTATTGCTCAACCTGAATAATGTCTGATATTGAAAGATCGGAAATTGAAGTTATCTATCGTTTTGGAGATGAATCAGTGAGTAGTCTTAAGCTGGAATCAACTTTAATCTCTCGAATTAAAGAAGCACAACAACATGATGGTGACCTTTGGGCTATCCTTGAAAAATCAAAAGATGATCAAAATCAGATTTTCAGGTGGACGACATGGGTACCATTTGGTATCGTGACCGAATTTTTGTACCTAACAATCCTGAAGTCAAGGAAGCCGTTCTCAATGAAGCATATAACTCATTATTCTCAATTCATCCAGGATCTACCAAGATGTATCGTGACTTAAAGCAACACGTTTAGTTTGTAGCCGAGTATGTTGCTAAATGTCTGACTTGTCAGAAAGTGAAAATCGAGCATCAACGAGTCAGTGGTCTGTTACAACCCTTAGAGATTCCAGTATGGAAATGCGAGCACATCTCTATGGATTTTGTGACAGGATTACCGAGAACAGTATGTACGCATAATGCTATTTGGGTAATTGTCGACAGATTGACGAAGTCGGCACATTTTCTGGCTATACGAGAAACTTTCACGGTTGACAAGTTAGATGAATTATTCGCAAGGGAGATTGTTCGCCTACATGGCACTCCAGTTTCAATTACTTTTGATAGAGATCCCAATTTTACCTCTAAGTTCTGGAAGGGTCTTCACCAGGCTTGGGATACAAAGCTAATAATGAGTTCAGCTTACCATCCATAAACGGATGGTCAAATTGAACGAACAATCCAAACTCTTGAAGATATGCTTCGAGCATGTGTTCTTGAGTGGGCTGGTAGTTGGGATGAATATCTATGTTTAATTGAATTCACCTACAACAATAGTTATCAATCGAGCATTGGTATGGCTCCGTTTGAGGCTCTTTACGGACGCAAATGCCGAACTCCTGTTTGTTGGAATGAAGTAGGCGAGAAAACTATCGAAGGACCTGATCTTGTTCGAGTAACAACCGAAAAAGCTGAAGTCGCTAGACAGAAAATGAAAGAAGCTCAATCAAGACAAAAGAGTTACGCGGATAAGCATCGACGATCAATAGAATTTAAGCCCGAAGAGCATGTTTTTGTGAAGATCTCTCCCTTACGAGGTGTCCGAAGGTTTGGATTTAAAGGTAAACTGAGTACTTGATATATTGGACCTTTTGAGATATTAGACAGAGTTGGCGAGGTGGCGTATCGCTTGGCATTACTTCCGCAACTTTCTCAAAGTCACGATGTTTTTCATGTATCGTCGCTACGTGGATATCATTATCATCCGTTACGTGTGATTGACTATCCTCTGGAGCGAATTTGAGCCAGATCTCTCTTATGTTGAAGAGCCGGAAGCAATTATAGACCGAGAAGAAAGACGATTGCGACGTAGAACCGTTTCGTTTGTGAAAGTATTGTGGAAAAATCATACAGAGCGGGAAGCGACGTGGGAAACAGAAGACTCGATAAGGAAACAATATCCGCATCTACTCTAAGGTATGAATATTTTTCCCCTAATTCGGTTTCGGGGACGAAACCTTCTTTTTAGTGGGGGAGAAATATAATACCAGAGTTTTTTAATTATTTGTTTCATATAAAGCTTAGATATTTTCAAGTATGGGTTTGAGCAAGAGAAGATTATACATGTTGCTTCTAATATTGTACCGGACTAATTGGTTATGAAAATGGTACAATGAGGGTTAAAAATGTACAAACACATTTTGAGTTAGGACCTAGAATGTGAAGGAATCGTCTAATCGGGTTAGAATTGCAATAAGTGAAATTTGAGGGGTTAATTGCGTAAATTTGATAAATATAAAAGCTGGAAATTAAATGCTATAATTGATTTTTCAGCCTACAACCGACTCATTCACGGTTCTATCTCCATCTCCTTTGTTCTTACTCAAATTCATAAGAGAATTAAGCTTAGGATTGAAGTTTTTGAAGGTTGAGCAATAATTTTGAAGTATACATCTCTATAAACTCTTACTCTCTCTTTTTGTCATTGTTTTGATGCTATTATATAAGTTAGAAATCGGATTTGGGACTTTGTATCCATCTTTTTGGAAGAAAAAGATGTGATTTGGTGTGTTGGTTATAATTTCTTAGTAGAGTCTTGAATTTGATTATGATTTTGTGATTAGAAATGTATAATTGGTACTTTGATTAGTTTTTGTACAAAGTGGGCAAAGGGATGGAAACCAACAAAATAGTTTTATGCTTAATGAATTGATGCCCACAACATGTTTGGTGAAATGCTTTAAAGAGATTTTTATGTTTAGGAAATTTCAGCTTTCTGCCTCCATTTTGAAAAATTCGTGTTAAATCAGCCATAACTCCAAATAAGCTTAAAATTTCTAGTTACTAAGATCTTTGTTTCCTTTTCAACTTTGTAGTTTTAACCATGATCAAATCATGGCTCTAAGAGTCTCTAAACAGTGTGTTTTTGCAGTTGTTCCTGTGCAAAACAGGATTTGCGCACTGTTTTTAGAAAGCTTATATCTAACTCATCGTTACCCAATTGGGGTGAATCCAAAGCCATTTGAATCATAAGACATGTATCTACAATTTTGTTTTGGACCTCAGAACCTAGTTTGTCATTTAAGTATGCTAAATAAGTCAAACACAGAAGCACAACAGTGTTGTTTTGTGCAGCTAATTTTGAGTGTTTGGTTATTTCACAAATTGGTTAACCTCTAGTTTTGTCGTGTAAGCATACTAGGACGTGTTAGTACTTAAAGTTAGGTTATAAATAAGTTTCTAAAGGGTATTAGACTTAGATTGGTATGATTTTAGTAGGTACAACTTCTAAATGCTTTGTATATCTTATAGGACCTTCTCTTTGTCGGAACTTGAGCAACCAAGTGGACAATTCGTTTTGAGTAAAAGGTACGGAATTCTATATGCATTTGATACTTGGACACGTATTTGAATATATGTGTCTACTCCTTGAACATGGTACACCATGTTTTACCTATGACATAAGTGAAATGGTAACTTTCCTATTGAACTCTTGGAATTGTTTTGGTTTGGAGTTATCATGTGATATAATTACTCCGTTAAGGAGTATTTGTGTAACAATTGTATCAGATTTCTTCATTTTGATTAAAGAAACATTGATGAACAATTGAATTACAACCTTCATGGTTGATTGGATTTTAGAGTTTGTTTTCACGAGGGCGCATATGTTGTAGACCTATGACTTTCGTTTTTGATTTTGGTTGAATACTCGGTCATTGGGGGCACCAAGGCCGAGATGCTTCCACGGTGGCTATACAATCGTGGCGTCCTCACTTAGAATGGACATGTAAGGGGTCTGGCCAAGTAATGGCTATCGGGGCGAATGGATCGATCCTAGTTACACGAGTCGGGTCGTGAGTTATTCACGGCAGGGGTTAGACGGTGAGTGTGCCCACATTGCTACCCCATGAGACTCACGTGGTTTGATCAACCCGTGAGAATGAAACATCTTCGTGATACAATTTGGTTTTGGTGACTCGTGTTACATCTTTATGATGTTCGTTTGATTATACGGTTTTTGATATTCTATCAATGCATTATATTTATATATTTTAAGTTGTATGCGTCATGTTTATGAACTCGATAAATCTTCATCGTCTACCTATTTATTATACACTTATTATATTTATAAATATCAATGTTCCCTTTTTTTTGTTTCCGCATCTACTCGTTAAATGATCGTTTATTTTAATTTTATAATTCGTTCACTGGGCAAATTTGTTCAGCCGTGTGTTTTGTTGACGCGGCAGGTACATAGGTGATTAGACAGGGGATGGGACTAAGAAAAGTGAAGACAACTACGTTTGGACCTCCTTTTGAAGATTTTTGGATAGTCTACTTTTTGGTTCTTATGTTTATATTGCTATGTATATGTAAATATAAGCGACAATTATAGTTGTCTTCAAACGATGGTTTGAATTTCATGTTTATATTGGTCAGTTAAGCTCTGAACTTTATAAATCTACTCGATAGATTTATTATTATTTTGAATGTCCCCTGAACTGTGACATCACCTTGTTCTTGACCAAGTGGGACAGGAGGTGTGACATAAATAAATAGTAATTATTAATAAATATTAATTATAAGTAAATATTAATTTTAAATAAATACTAATTATTCATAAACATTAATTTATAGAAATTAAAATTAATTATAAATTATAAACTATTTTTAAATACACATTATTAATTAATTTTAATTATACAATACATACTAATAATAAATAGTAATTATTTATAAACTTTATTAACTATCATATAAATTATTTTTTAATTATTATTCAATATATTTAGATATCAAAAAACAATATAACAATTCTAAAAATATTTATGTAAGATACATAAATATTAAAGTCATACTTATTTTATTTTATAATAAAAATATGCTAAATAATTGTAAGAAAATGTGTAATTTAATTATTGATAATATCTTTGAAAAATATTAATTAACTATTTAATTATGATATGTGAGTTTGACCAATTTTATTGTTATTCATATTATATGTAATGGTTATTTAAAAGCATAGATTAATGTATATTTTTCTAAAATTTGTTTTAACTAATTCAAAATTTATATTATGTATATATAATAATCAATTTTAAATTCTTTCCATTAACATATTATATTATTTAGCTTTTTACTATTTTGTTTGTATTAATTAACATATTATATCATCAGAAATTTATTTTAATTATATTATCAAAAATTATTTGAACTATAATATGAAATGTTTGTAATTGACTATTTTTTCAAAATGTCTTTTTTGGTCATTTTACATTCTTATAAGCTAGTTTTTGCCAAACATAATTTGTTCATCAGCTAGCTTTTAAGGCATCAGCTAGCTTATAAGTTATCAGCTAGCTTATCATCTAGTTTGCCAAATATAGCCGAAATGAGTGAGAATGTCTTGAAGATTAAAAAAGTTGGTTGACTGAAAATGCGACACTTGCCATCCAATTTTTGGATTAAATGGTAATTTTGAAGTTATATGATAAAAAAAAATTAAAAAAACAACACCTTTCACTTTTGATATGATTAAATCTAATGTTCATTAGGATCGAATCAATACAATCATGAACATAAAAAAAATTGGTTAGAAGGTATTAATATAAGAAAATGAAGGTTTCTTATGGAAGTAGGGTATTAGTGTTAGTAAGCCTATTCTTGCCAGTGATAATAACCCTTGTCAGTTGGATTAGCATAAGTGGCGCAGTTGAAGGTAAGTCGTCCAGTCGGACCAAGATAGGCATTCCACTGTAGGTATTCTCACTAATAACCTATTATCAATTAGTAAAACCCAGTTTCCTTATTAATCAAGTTATTTCTTAAAACTTTTGTTTATAGAAAAGATGATGAATTATTTTCAAAAAGCCTAACTCTGATGAAGAAATAAATGAAGAAATTGATCTTCATATGAATTCTTCTGAAATCCATATTTCAAATATCGAGCAAAATTTATCAAACTGGACTATTCCAAAACAAGATTTTAAAACAATTTATAATATTGGAACTTTTGATTTCTTACAAGGATACTCAATCAAAGCCACTGAACAGACTGTTTCAATCAACAAAGATTATGATAGTCTAAATCTTTTATCCAAATCTTCTATAATTCAACATAGAAAAAGATATAAATTTTTACATGTTGGTTTAGTTCAGGTAGCAGTTAAACATTTGTTTAGATTAGGAATAGATGCTCCAGTCCTTCTTATATTAAGAGATGCTAGACACACCAATTTTCAAAATTCAATGTTAGCCATGGCAGAAACTAATATCTCTAATGGCCCTATATATTTCAATTGTTATCCAAATTTTTCTGTAGGACTATTTGATCCAAATATTTTAGATACTTTGGTTTTAACAATTAAAACTAAAAACCTAGAATTCAAAAAAGACACTAAAGCTATCGCAGTTATATATAGAATTAGTTATAAGACTATGACTTCAACAATAGAGCCTAGGACTAAAATACCAAGCCCAAAAAATGAAACTATGATATTTGAATCAAATCCCCAACATACAAAAGTTCAAACTCCCAAGCGTCTAAAATGGGATGAAATAACCCAATCTTGTAATTGGAACCTTCAAGATATTAACATACTCAAACCTATAGGAGAATCTAGTCAAATATCTAATGTAATTAACATGATGATGGTTCAGTAGATATAAGTTTCGAAAATTCTCAATTTATTCCATCAAGATTTTCTACAGGCTCAATTAGTAGCTCTATAGATTCAAAAAATCCTTCCATTTCAAGGTCTAAAACATTAATATATGTAAATTTTAGTACTAATATACCACAACCAATTTATCAAGAAGAAAGACAAAGCGAGTTCGAAGGATATAGCCCAACACAATCAGATGTTGTAACAGAAATTAATAATTTTAAAAATCAAATAAGTCGGATATGAGTAATAAAACTCAAGTCCTTTGTAATCATAATAATAAAATACATTCTAGAATAATGAAAAGAAGTTGGAAAAGAATTAAATTAGATTCTATTCAACTAATCAAAAGCAAAACTGAAGAAGATTACTTATTTAAGGAAATTTTAGAAAACAAAATGAAACTCTTCAAATAATACACTTAAGAAGAATCCGAATGAGAATCAAATACATTAAATTACGAATTAAGTCTGTAATAACTAAAGTATATATATATATTATTAAAATTGAAAGTTGAAGTGATTAATGTGCATTGATAGTGGATTCACTGTGGAATCAATTCTTAAGAAACCAAGGGACGTGAACGTCCAAAAAGTTATGACAACTTCCTCTTTTCCTCTTTTTAAAACCCATGGTCCTTACATATATAAAGGGGTGAGAGTAGTATTCTACTTGAAGAAGAAAGTAAACAATTTGGTGAAAGGGAGGATTACATTACAGTAAGCTAAGGTATTGACGGAGATCGAAACGGAAGTCGGCGGTTGGCGTTAATCGGTAAGTACTCGTACTTTCTGCCTTGAAATATTTAGATATACACCTAGTATTTCGGTCATGCGGGTGGGTTCCCGTCGAGTATCGGTGGTCGACGGTCACTGCAAGAACCCTTACCGTTTTTCACAACGGTAATCTCGTTGACATCGGGTTGCCAATTTGGGACCCACATGTCGGTTCTAAAGGATATAATTTGTAGTTGTGTGTGTATCGGTAAAATCACCATCATAGTTTATAACGGATGGACCGACGATTGGTCGTTGTAAGGGATCGAAGAACACCTTGTGTTTACAGATCCTTAAGCAAGATAAAACCTGTTGATGGTCACTGTATTTGAAATAAAGGAAGGAAAAGTTAAATTGAAGCAGTAGCATGGGTTCGTGGGTTTGCTGAAAAATCAAAATATGTATACTTATATATATATATATATATATTTATATATAGTATAAGGATATAAATACTTCACGCATGCATAAGCATGCCATCCTTGCATGAAGGTTAGTATATATTTATATAATATAGATAAATTTATATATATATATATATATAAATGGTGTTACAAGGTGGAAGTCCTGCATTAGTTTAAAGGTTACTGTGTATACATGCATTCATATATGGAGTCTTTTGAAATGGGTTTTGCATGTATCAATTGATTCATGGTTTAGTATATATATATACACACTATATATCTACCCACGTATGTATGTAGATGCCAAATAAATTGTGAAAGAAAAGATGTAGGCTCTTGGAGTGATAAATTAGACAACGTCAAGGGAACCACTCGATCTTCTAAAAGGATGTTGTATCTTATATTATACTTAAAGTTATGGCCTTGGATTTGTAGGGGAGACGCTAGCCACTTCAAAAAAAACGGTTTGGGAAACGACTTGGACGGTGAGTTTTACGTGACTTTTAATAAAAATGGTTGCATGTTTTATTTAAAATTTATACGCAAGCTTGCTTTGGATTTGTCGATAACTGAATTTTTATAAAAAACATGCATGCAAGTAATATTCGGTATTTTTAAAATACGTGTTTGAATATTTGTGTGGCTATGGGAATGTATTATGGTATTTATAATGAGATGACGAGCATGCTCTGTGAGCTTGTCTAAGCCGTAAGAGCGGACATGCTGTGTGAGTTCGCCAGGTAAAGCTGTGTGAGGTAGACATTTCCCATAACGCCGTTGTTTGTGAAATATGTTGTTTTAAATCGTATGCATGATAAATTATGAGGCTTTGTGAAATATGTTTATTGACGTTGTATATGCAAAAACCGTGAATTCACTGGGCCTTAGGCTCACCCAAACTCTTTTAAACTTTTGCAACCCAGGCGGCTACTAGAATACGAGGAGAAATGGGATCAAGAAAGATATGAGGATTGGTACCAAAGAAGGTTATATGCAATTAAGGCATTCTTGTATAGAGCAAAGTTATGTTCGTCAAGACTGTAACGTTAAATTGTGGTATAATATGTAAGATTAGATATTTTATTTCCGCTGCAATGTAAGTGTTTGATCATGGGATGTTATTTGTAGATAACTAAGTATTTGAAAATTTGGGATGTTACAAATGGTATCAGAGCATTTGTTTAAGTGAACTAGGTTAATGTAAGCCTAGACTTAAACTGAGGATGGAAGATTTTGTCATTGACGTGGTACTAAAAATTGATTTATAGTGATGAGTATAATGGTTTAAGCTAATTTAGGGTTTGTGAACCTAGTCTTGAACCAAATCAAAGTAGAGAAGACGTTAGATGCCTTAGTGTAGTTGGACATTACGACATTGTTGGAGATGTGTTTATAATTGATTCAAAACGCATGGTTAAGATGATATAAAAATAGGTGTAAGGTGGTGTTGGTGGATAAAGTTTTGGTGACAAACTCTCACCAATATGCTTGAGTGGGAAAATAATATGTTTAGCTTTGAGAATAATAGGAACTCAAAGTATCGATAATATAATGAGTTGATTCACCCAAATTTGAGTTAGATGGGGTCATCTCTTATACCAATTGGCAGGAAGATCAAATGGTCAGATATGAGATTAGCAATGAGGTCATTCGTGTAATCAATGATGATAGTAGATTTGTGGTAAGAACTGATGATATCGATTGGATGCATCACTAGTTGAAGGATTTTCCAATCAAGAGTTGGAATTTGAAATCATATATAAACCATATTAGAAAATCCAAGGTATCTCACATGATTAGTTTCTTAAAATAAAAGACACCATATCGGTGTGCAAGATGGTCTTAGAATGTAGAAGACTATGGTTGATTAATCCAGTAGGAAATTGGGGTACGATTATCCTCCATCTACATCTCAAAGACGGTCGGAGGACTGATATTAACTTATTAGATTTGATGAAAGTAATTATTCTTAGTAAACATGTGCTGCTTTGAGTAATATATGAAGGCGAGAAGGTGGTGGGAAAAAAAAGTGTTATGGTTGTAATGATGTATTACATGTAGTAAGTAGGTATAATAAGGTTTATCCAAGCATATGACTTTAAGTCAAAAAAAAAAGAGCAATGGAATTGTTCCCATGGTTATATCTATAATGACACCATGCTAGAATAATGTTATTATGCATGAGATGTTTATTTATTTTTTTGCATTAAGTGAGATCAAGACAAGCGAGTTGTGATACAAGTTGAAGAGGATGAAATAAGTGAAGGTGTACAGTTAACGTTCTAAATGACGTGTAATATGCCAAATAGCAATGAGGATGTAAACAGTCATTATTAAGAACATTGTTTAAGAATGACTAGTAGACGATAAGTATATGAATTGGGTCATGAGAACCAAGTGGTGACATGTGTGTTATGAAAGAGGAGTTAACTAGTTACTTGGTAGAACAAGTAGTGAAGCTGACTAATGGTACATATTTGTCGTAAAAAAAGAGTTGTGACTAGACTCTTGGATGAATGCAATGCATGATATAAAGATTTTTTTTGGAAAAAAAAATGAGTTAAGTTAAACTATCTGGTCACAATAGGATGAATTCAAATATGAATTTGGTGAAATACTGAATTAACTCTAGGGTTGGTCGTCGACTACTGACTCGATCAAAGTCAACAGTAAACATATTACTGTGATGTTTGAGCACATCACACAAGTGTGATATCATATAAGAATAATGAGAAACTTAAAGATGGGAACAATAATGTGCAGATTAAAGCCTCTCAGTGTAAGAAACAAGCTCTATCAGTAAAAAAATATCTGGTGTGATGAAAAAATACGAGCAATGGAATCGGCAAGAGAACATTGTGGCTTTGTCAGAACCCTTCAAAGAATGTTAGACGTGTTTTAGATGCCACACAAGGATGAATGAACGAGTAATAGAGGCAAACCTAAAAGTAAGATAGTTGAATTGGATAAAAAGTATGGCAGAAAGAAAGAAGGAAGGATATGAAGTTACCTCGTGAACATCATCATATCAATATCTATGATGGCTAATGTGAGCATGATCTGAAAATGCTAAAATTGAAGCTAGATGAATAATTTTTATGTATTAAGGAAGACTGAATGTACATCAACTATTGGGTAGTATCAAGTATGTGGTGTGACTATACGATTATGATGATTGTTTGCATGCATTTTTCCATATCTTAAAGATAAGAATAGCATGGTGGTATATATATGGGCTATTCTTTAGTAACAATTGGAATAACCACTTAGAGTTGAATGCGTTCACTTATAATTATAGAGTACTAAAAGAGTATTCAAGCTGAGAAACTCAAAGAGTTATGTGATAGATGCTAGTCGGTTTGTCGATCTGACATCGAAAAGAAAAGTGACAACGATTATAGGTAGTCCATCATTGGTTAGAAAAAAAAATTGCTCAAGCTAGTGATGGCTTGATAATTGGAAAGTGAGTATTCAAAAAGATGGAAATGATGTTTAGAGCTTCAAAAACAATAAAAAGTTAGTGCGGTGAAATTTATAGCCATTGAAAGAAAGAAAAAAAAAATGTTGTGCACCGTGGCTTTCTTGGCTAAAAGAGACAATATTTTTGGATGCAATGGTGCTCCTAAGTTGGCACTAGGAAGTATACCGGTCATGTCAACCGGAAGAGTAAGAATAAAAATATCCAACATATAAGTGGAATGGAGAAATGGCAATAATTACTGGAGATATATGGAGACAGTTATGTATAGATGAAAAGGGCTCATTTATACAAATAGCAAGAAAGAAAAATATTTATAGAAGGAAGTTAGATACGGGGTAAATAAGTTGTTGGAAATGGTGACATATAGTTCCATAAAGGAGCGAAGAATAACGGTTAAGCTTTAAGCATAAACGGAAGAACAGAACCAAATGAAGTTCGTATAAGGAGAATGGTGTAGATCTATTATTGATGGATCGCAAGAGCAATAGTTTTAGAAGAAAAGCTAAGGAAAATAAGAAAATATTGGTCGATCAAACCAAGCTAGAAGAAAGTTTATACGCAATTATTATATTTGAAACAAGTATGGATCCTAAGATCAGGGAAGAAAGTGAACGATGTTGGATGAAGCATATATATCTAAGCATGCACGAAATCATGGAAGTGATATAATGTATAAAAGCTTGAGAAAGAGACAAGATTAAAACATTCTCGTTTATTTAAGACGAATTTCGAGGACGAAATTCTGTTAAGGGGGAATGTTTGTAATAACCCTTGTAAAATAAATCTATTTTGTTGATAAAAAAGAACATTTTATATCTTTAGGGACCTTGTATGTCAAGAAAGGAAAATTTTGGATTTATTGTGACAAAACTTTAAAGTTGGAATGACAAAAAGGTCTTAAACGGCCAAGAGAATTAACTCACGACTTTGGCTCTTCACCTAGCCAAAAACCGTCATATGACCATGTGTATATATACGGTAGCTCTTCAAGGTTGTACGGAAAATTTTGGAGGTGGGACGTTTGTATAAGAGCGTAAGACGGTGATTGTTTCGGGAAGCACAAAGAGATCGGCGTGTTTTCGGTAAGCTTTACTCAACTCGATCTTTTGTACCTAGTTGCTTTAACCGTTTCTGAGAGTTCCATCCATATCCGATGGCCTCGAAAATATCACGGTTGGTTCCCCAACCGGTACCATCAATATCACCGTTGTGTGTCCTCGGTATAAAACTCTCGATCGGGCCGTGAGACATTTACCATATATTAGGATTCGTCAAGTTATCGTTTAAAAGAAAATGGTTTATCTGTGGAGTCGAAGGAGATGACTGGCATGTCGGTAAAGAAATAATTCCTGTATCGGTGTGTGTGTGTGAATATATATATACATATATATATATATATATATATATTAAGTGAGATAAAACCTATTTATAACCATGTTGATCACTGTAATTATAAGGAAGGAAGAAACAGAAAGTTAGAAAACGAAAATAGTAAGGTATATATATATATATGCATATATGAACTCGAAATGGAAGATGAAGTTCACATGCATGGAAGCTGCCATAGAATGGTGTATATATATTATTTTGATGCATGCAATAAGGATAGTGGAATGTGTGTAATGTTGTAATCAACGTTGTCGGATCATGGACCGTTAAAATAAACAAAGAGATCGCTCTAGTGAAAGTTCAATGGAGACATCATAGAGGTCCAGAAGCAACTTGGGAACTCGAGAATGAGATAAGATTGAAGTATCCTCAATTGTTTGCATAAAACAAATTTCGAGGACGAAATTTTGTTAAGAGGGGAAGTTTGTAATAACTAAAGTATATATATATATTATTAAAATTGAAAGTTGAAGTGATTAATGTGCATTGATAGTGGATTCACTGTGGAATCAATTCTTAAGAAACCAAGGGACGTGAACGTCCAAAAAGTTATGACAACTTCCTCTTTTCCTCTTTTTAAAACCCATGGGTCCTTACATATATAAAGGGGTGAGAGTAGTATTCTACTTGAAGAAGAAAGTAAACAATTTGGTGAAAGGGAGGATTACATTACAGTAAGCTAAGGTATTGACGGAGATCGAAACGGAAGTCGGCGGTTGGCGTTAATCGGTAAGTACTCGTACTTTCTGCCTTGAAATATTTAGATATACACCTAGTATTTCGGTCATGCGGGTGGGTTCCCGTCGAGTATCGGTGGTCGACGGTCACTGCAAGAACCCTTACCATTTTTCACAACGGTAATCTCGTTGACATCGGGTTGCCAATTTGGGACCCACATGTCGGTTCTAAAGGATATAATTTGTAGTTGTGTGTGTATCGGTAAAATCACCATCATAGTTTATAACGGATGGACCGACGATTGGTCGTTGTAAGGGATCGAAGAACACCTTGTGTTTACAGATCCTTAAGCAAGATAAAACCTGTTGATGGTCACTGTATTTGAAATAAAGGAAGGAAAAGTTAAATTGAAGCAGTAGCATGGGTTCGTGGGTTTGCTGAAAAATCAAAATATGTATACTTATATATATATATATATATTTATATATAGTATAAGGATATAAATACTTCACGCATGCATAAGCATGCCATCCTTGCATGAAGGTTAGTATATATTTATATAATATAGATAAATTTATATATATATATATATATATAAATGGTGTTACAAGGTGGAAGTCCTGCATTAGTTTAAAGGTTACTGTGTATACATGCATTCATATATGGAGTCTTTTGAAATGGGTTTTGCATGTATCAATTGATTCATGGTTTAGTATATATATATACACACTATATATCTACCCACGTATGTATGTAGATGCCAAATAAATTGTGAAAGAAAAGATGTAGGCTCTTGGAGTGATAAATTAGACAACGTCAAGGGAACCACTCGATCTTCTAAAAGGATGTTGTATCTTATATTATACTTAAAGTTATGGCCTTGGATTTGTAGGGGAGACGCTAGCCACTTCAAAAAAAAACGGTTTGGGAAACGACTTGGACGGTGAGTTTTACGTGACTTTTAATAAAAATGGTTGCATGTTTTATTTAAAATTTATACGCAAGCTTGCTTTGGATTTGTCGATAACTGAATTTTTATAAAAAACATGCATGCAAGTAATATTCGGTATTTTTAAAATACGTGTTTGAATATTTGTGTGGCTATGGGAATGTATTATGGTATTTATAATGAGATGACGAGCATGCTCTGTGAGCTTGTCTAAGCCGTAAGAGCGGACATGCTGTGTGAGTTCGCCAGGTAAAGCTGTGTGAGGTAGACATTTCCCATAACGCCGTTGTTTGTGAAATATGTTGTTTTAAATCGTATGCATGATAAATTATGAGGCTTTGTGAAATATGTTTATTGACGTTGTATATGCAAAAACCGTGAATTCACTGGGCCTTAGGCTCACCCAAACTCTTTTAAACTTTTGCAACCCAGGCGGCTACTAGAATACGAGGAGAAATGGGATCAAGAAAGATATGAGGATTGGTACCAAAGAAGGTTATATGCAATTAAGGCATTCTTGTATAGAGCAAAGTTATGTTCGTCAAGACTGTAACGTTAAATTGTGGTATAATATGTAAGATTAGATATTTTATTTCCGCTGCAATGTAAGTGTTTGATCATGGGATGTTATTTGTAGATAACTAAGTATTTGAAAATTTGGGATGTTACAAAGTCAATGCACAAATGGATTAAAGATAGCTTAGACAGATTAATAATTTGTTAATTATAATGAGTAATAAGATACAAATGAATTGCAATCATTTTAATAGAAATAGATCCAATTTCCTCAAAGCAGAATGGAGAATGCTAAAGAAGAATTCAGAAATTGTTAAGAAATTAAAAGAAGAGATTAATCTATTAGAAAACTATACTCAAGAGGCTATTCAAAATCCTTATTAGTCCTTCCAAAACCATTATACTTACCTAAAAGATCTTTTAAAAGAATATCAAAGTTATGTTTCAGTAAATATTATGTATATTAAAAAATATTCTTCAGAAATGAGTCAATATACTTGTTAATATGACGAAATCACAAATTAATATGGAGTATCTTAAGAATGAATTTTATGTTGATCATAACAAAGAAAAGAGACAATGGTATTATAAATTTGTTAATAATAGCAAAAAGGAATTTGGACATCAACTTGGTTGGAGAAAATATATTATACAAAATAATGTTCATATAACCTTTTTTGAATGGTATGAATTGTATTGTAGACAATATAATATTGATAACCTTTTTTTAAATATAACCACTCTCCAAAAATAACCCAAGAATATACTGATATATCTAACGAAGAGAAAATAGTGTCTATTCATCCACCGAAGATTTCTTTATTAATCCAAAACAAACATATAGCTACACCTTTTGTTACAATTACTGAAAAATCAAATAAAGAAGAAATAATTAAACAAATTGCTTATCAAAATAATTATTCAAACGAAATACTTAATATATGAGCCAACAATTAAACAAAATAGAAAACAATACTAATACCAAAGAAATAAATGATGATCCTCAAACCTTTAAGTCTTTTGAAAGAAATGTTGAAAAACCAATTTTTACTTCACAACAGATAAACTCGAAAACAAACCTAGGTTATAAAAAAAATTAGTTAGCGAATTAGAATAAAAGTTAACAGGAATGAAAATCAATGTTCTTAATCAAACTCTGATAGTTCTGATAATGAATCAGATGAAGATTGCACAAAAATTTCTCAACTTCAAGAACAATTTTCTAATAATATTAATAAAATTAAATTTGGAAGATATACAACCTCAACAAATAGACCAAGTACTTTTAATTTTTATCCGAGACCAACTTTCCCTGATGTTCAATATAAATATAGAGATTTTTCTTTAAATCGAAGCCAATATGATGGCTCATCTGTATATGAATGGAATATAGATGGACTTTCAGAACATCAAATTCTAAATATGCTTCAAGAAATAAATATGGCTTCAAATGCCTATTTTATCAAGGGAAATAATCAAAAACAAATTGTTGATTTATTAACCTATGGATTTACTGGCAATTTAAAAGGGGGGTGGAATTTATACGTTACCAAAGAAGAGAAAGAACATATACTCACTGCTAAGAAAACAATGATAAAACAAGAAAACAATCAAACACTTACTACTCAAGAAGATGATATCATTAATACCTTAATATATTCTATAGTAAAAAATTATATAGGAGATCCAACAATATTTCAAGAAAGAAGTAGTGAAATACTACTAAACCTCACATGTAGAAAACTTCAAGATTTTCGATGGTATAAAGATATGTTTCTAACAAAAGTTATCTTAAGACCAGATTGTAAAGAAGCTTATTGGAAAGAAAGATTCATTGCCCGATTACCAAATTTATTTGCAGAAAAAATCAGAAATAATTTAAGAGAAAAATATGATAATCAAGTTCCCTACAAAGATCTTACCTATGGTGAAATTATTAGCTATGTTAATAAAGAAGGATTATCTATATGCTCAGATTTAAGATTAAAAGCTAAGTTCAAAAAGGATAAAATTACTAGCAAAATGAACTAGGAGATTTTTGTCAACAATATGGATATCAACCTCTTTCTAGACCCTCCTCTTCAAAAAATAAAAAACAATTCCCAAAGAATTTTTTTTAAATAAAATGTACACTTCCAAGTATGATAAAGATGAAAGAAATAATGATTACAAGAAGAGAAAGAATTACAAACCATTAAACAAAAAATCCCACTATAATAATAAAAAAGATTCCAAAGACATTATAATTTGTTACAAATGTGGTAAGACGGGCCATATGGCTAGAAATTGTTATGTTAAAAGAAAAATTAATGAATTAGATATCTCAGAAAAGTTGAAGTCTCAAATAAGCAAACTAATTCTTAATGATGATAGTTCTAGTAACGAATTTAGTTTATCAGATTATGAAGATAACGATTTAAATGTCGTTAAAACATATTCCACACCAGACGAATCAGAATCAGATCATGAACGTATAGGAAATTGTACTTGTAATAAGATTAATGTTATTACAAATGAAGATAGAGAAATTTTAGATCTTTTAGACAAAATTCAAGATAAAACTCTTAAAAGTGAAGTTACTGGTAAAAATTTTAATAACAAAAAATGCAAACCTAAGGTCTCAAATGAACCCTTTAATCTTCAAGAAATATATAAACGACTCTCCAAGACAGAAACACCTGTATCTATTCAAGACCTACAAGAAGAATTAAAATGTGTTAAAACAGAAATAAGATTAATCAAAGAAAGATTATCCAAAGTAGAAAAAGGTAAAGAAATCATTAATAATAAAGAAGAAAAAGTCAACAAGATTAGCAACGAAGAATCAAAAGAAATAGTAAAGATCTCAAAAAATACATCATTCCAAAAATGGAACACCTATATAACTCTTTGTATTACAAATGATTTTAAAATAACAGTTTTAGCATTAGTTGATAGCGGTGCAGACATGAACTGTGTTCAAGAAGGAATAATACCTACAAAATATTATGAAAAAACTAGAAATCGTTTATCAACAGTAAGTGGATCTTCTTTAAATATTAAATATAAAGTCACAAATGTTCATATTTGTAACAATGATTATTGTTATAAAACCTCTTTAATTTTTGCAAAAAATTTAACCTCCACTTTAATACTAGGAACCCCATTTATCTCTCAATTATACCCCTTTTTAATCGATGAAGATGGAATCCGCACTAAGGTTTTAAATAAAGAAGTATTTTTTAAATTTTTTAATCCAATTGTTTCTTCAGAATTAAACAATTTAAATAACAAAGTCAATCAGGCAAAGTATTTGATTAATGAGATAAGTAATTTAAAGATTTCAAAACAACTACAAAGTCAGATTATCCAAAACAAAATAAAACAGGTAAAACAAAATTTTGAAAACAACGTCTGTTCAAATATTCAAAATGCTTTTTGGATAAGAAAACAACATATAGTTAAACTACCCTATATAAAGGAATTTAATGAAAGAAATATTCCTTCAAAATCTAGAGCTATTCATATGTCATTGGAATTGCAAGAACATTGTAAAAAAGAAATTCAGGATTTATTAAATAAAAAACTCATATGATCCTCTAAATCTCCTTGGTCTTGTTCAGCTTTTTATGTAATGAATGCCGCAGAATTAGAACGAGGATCCCCGAGACTCGTTATCAATTACAAACCATTAAATAAAGTTTTAGAATGGATTCGTTATCCTATTTCAAATAAAAGAGATTTACTCAAAAGGTTTTATGATTCAAATATTTTTTCAAAATTCGATATGAAATCAGGATTTTGGCAAATACAAATTCATGAAGAAGATAAATACAAAACAGGATTTAACGTTCCTTTTGGTCATTACGAGTGGAATGTAATGCCTTTTGGATTAAAAAATGCTCCTTTTGAATTTCAAAATGTTATGAATGACATCATTATTCCTATAAGTAATTTTGCTATTGTTTATATTGATGATGTCCTAATCTTTTCAAAATCCATTGATCAACATTTCAAACAGTTTAAATGTATTTTATGATCAAATTCATATAAATGAATTGGTCGTTTCTGCTTCAAAAATGAGTTTATTTCAAACACAAATAAGGTTTCTTGGACACGAGATCACTCAAGGAACTATAAGATCAATTCAATGAAGTTTAGAGTTTGCTAATAAATTCCCAGACGAAATTAAAGACAAAACTCAGCTACAAAGATTTTTGGGTTGTTTAAACTATGTTCATGATTATTTTAAAGATTTAGGAATAATTTGTAAACCACTTTATCAAAGACTTAAAAAGAATCCAGAACCTTGGACTTAAGAACATACTAAAATTGTTCAACACATTAAGCAAAAAATTAAAATTTACCATGCCTCAATATGCCTCAACCTAATGCTCAGATAATAGTTGAAACCAACGCGAGCGATTTAGGTTTTGGAGGAATCCTCAAACAGAAACTTAATTCTCAATCTAAAGAAGAATTAGTTAGATTTTTTTCAGGAGCCTGGAATGATACTCAAAGAAATTATTCAACTGTTAAAAAAGAAGTTTTAAGTATAGTTTTATGTATTAAAAAATTTGAAGATGATTTGTATATGAAACCTTTTTTATTAAGAATCGACTGTCAATCTGCAAAGCCAATTTTTGCAAGATGGCAAGCCTTGCTTAGCAACTTTGATTTTCAAATTGAATTTATAAAAGGCAAAGACAATTCTTTACCAGATTTCTTATCAAGAGAATTTTTACAGGGCAAATGACTTCTCAAAATAATTCCCCTCAAACTCCTAATCAAAAGAAACAAATGGTACTTTCTCCTTTCAGAAGTTCAACTTCTACCTCCCCTTTTCCTACTCAAAATCGGTATACTCCACTTACTCCCCCACCAGCTTATCAAACTTATTCCTCCTTAGTAAGAAACCCTGTAGTTGTTTCTCATACCTGTACTCCAAGTAAAACTACTATTGTTTCTCCAAACACTCAAAACATTACCCCCTTTTCTCAAAAAGTATCTCTATCGTCAAAATCTGCTCATAGCTCTTACGCTCTCAATCCAAATACACAAGTAGTCAAGATTCTTGAAGAACATGAAATGCATCTTCAAAGCAAAAAATTCCATGTTCTTACTGATTTTCTTTCCCCAAAAAATTCACTATTAATCGGAAATACTCAAAAGACAAGAGATTATTATCAAGCAATTTTGATCGATACTGGATCCATCAAAGTCATTCATAATCAAAACTCTACAAACTCTTCACAGATTGATTTCAGTAAAGTTCATATTTTCCATATTCTTTCTATTCAAGATTGGAAAGCTCGCCCATACACGGATAAAACTCTTTCAAACTATGCAGCATATCCATCTTATAATTATTACGATTATCAAGATGCATGGTTCAACTTTCTTTACCTTCGAAGTTATACTCATTCATGGTTCTTATTTTTTGATAAGAATTTTAACTGTAATTATCCACGATGGTTTGTCAAATGGTTCAAATATATGGGAAATATTTTGGAAACTTTTCCTCAAAAGGTCAAAGAAGGATTTATCAAATTTAAAGAGATATTTGTTCAAGATATTCCAGAATTTGAATATCTCCTTCAATTCACAATGTTGTTCAAAATTCCATGGATCTTGTCATGGTCTTTTACTATTACTCCAGCAACTGGTCTCTCTCCACCCTTACTTCAAAGAACTGCTAGGGTAAAATGGTGGGATAAGCTTCCCAATGAACAAGTCGAAAAGATGACAATTCAAGGTGTCTCAAATTATTATTCAATTAGTTTTGGCGTTCCAACTACCATAACGCCACCCCCAAGACCTCTTGAAATTGATGAGAAGAGGAAATTGCTCAATTTATGGCAGCAAATTCCAAAGAAGAAATTCGAAGACTCATCAAGGAGATAAAACAAAGTTCTCCAGACAGTTCAACCACTACTCAAGAAATTCATCAAGATTCATTTTTACAAGATGCTCAAGATCCATATCCAAAATAAAACTATAAAGAGTGAGTTTGGTGTTTTGTCGTTGTCGACAAAATTCTTTCATTTATCAAATATGTAATTTATCAAATATATGAAATACGTTCTTTGGTATTTCAGAAGATGTACTGATCAAAATAAAAGTTTATCAAAAATAAAATTCATAGTTTAAATGATGATTTTCAAGAAAAGGAAGATTCATGATGACCTTTCAAGACCTTTCAAGATAAGATTATATCTTCCAATTTTAAAGATTATGTCTGCCAATTTCTACTAGTGGACAAAGAAGAAAGAAGCAAATTCAAACTTAAATCAAGAGCCGGTTTTTCGGTAAAAAGCTTCTCAATTATTTCTCGTTTGAAGACAGATAGAGGTCACCAACCCTTCAGTAGGAGGTCACCAATTATTCAACATGCCTATATAAGAAGATACAAGTTTGCATGGAAGAGGCATCAGTTTTTTCCCTTCGTAAAATGTCATGCAAAAATCAAAACCCTCTCTTAAATTTTCTACAACTAGATGTTCAAAGTCTTTAGATTTCCAAATTTTCATTTCTCCAAATGTATGTTCCAACTATCTTAGAGACAACTGTTCCAAAGATCATTTAATCAAAGAAGGTACTTCTTTTTCATAATAATTACGTGTGTTCTTAATTTTATGCTTGCTTTATTTTAATAAGTTTTGATGTCACATTTTTATGTTTATTCAATAAACTTAATTCCAAGTATCATTCTAATGATCCTCATTCTAATGATCCAATCCTCATTCTAATGATCCACGACCACAGTTTTGGCATATATATATAAAGCAGAAACATTTGGGAGTCCACGTGGCGCCTCCTGTTTTCTTGATTTTTTTTTAGTTTTTACATTTAATCTAGATTAAAAACCTTTCGATTTTTACCGTTACACTTATTTGATCTTCTCCATCAAATAAATTCGGCAACTCTTCGTTTTCTTTTTGGCTTTCGATAATGAAATGACCAAAAAAAGCCATCTTCAAAGCGGATTCTTCAGATGAATTCACAGGCGATTTTCTCAAGAAATACGTCACCAACGCTTTCAGCCCGAGTCCCGATTCGACCTCATCATCGCCTCTTTCTTTAGCCAATACGGATGAAATGATGAACTTTTTGAATGCCCTTTGGACCCTTTCACCAAAATTAATGGTGGTAACTAAGCAAGAATTGAACCATAACAATTTATAGCTCTATATATTTATATACATATAAAATTTGGATAATGAATGTCCTATGTGGCATCCTTACAATTGAGGATTTCACCTCATTTTTTTTTCTAATATTTTTTAGTTTTTTTAATATTCTAAACATTAATTAACCTTAATTGTATTTAGAATATTCATTTGCTCCTTCTTTATTTCTTCTTAATTTTTTACGTTTCAAAATTAGAGCCCTTAAATTCACTTTGTAGTTGGCATGGATGAAGAGGAGGACAAGAGACATTTGATAAATAAACATGAAAGAAGTTCATGAATTCCATTGATAAATCTCCAAATCAAAGAATTCTCAATTGGGATGAAGAATACATTCAATCACAAACATTTCAAACATCTACGTAGCCATCATCTTCTCCAAGAAAAGTAAGATTTTTCTATGAGGCTAATAAGTTTATGTACTCTTTCTATTATTTACTCCTCCATTGTGATTGATTAAAAGTTTAGAATTTGTGTATAACCAAGTATGAAATTAAACTTTTTTTAATTTTTTACATTTCAAAATTAGAACCCTTAAATTCATTTGGTAGTTGGTATGGATAAAGAGGAGGGCAAGAGACACTTGATGAATAAGCATGAAAGAAGTTCATGAAGTCCATTGAGAAATCTCCAAATCAAAGAATTCCCAATTGGGATGAAGAATACTTCAATCATGAACATTTCGAACATGTACGTAGCCATCATCTTCTTCGAGAAAAGTAAGATTTTTCTATGGGGTTAATAAGTTTATATAATCTTTCTATTATTTACTCCTCCATTGGGATTGATTAAAGTTTAGGATTTATGTATAAACAAGTATGGAATTGAACTCTTTTTTATCAAATGTTGAATTAATTTATTAGATGTTTTTTAAACATAATTTTTCATTCTATTTTGGTGTTATAGTTTGATTATTGGAATTATAGGATTATGATAAATTAAGAGTTATCCTATTAATGGATTGCATCTATCATTATCTATTATTATATTGCACATAATGATCTCTTTGATGGTGCATGTGGAAAATCTGAATGGATGCAAATTATAAAGTTGAAGACGGAGACCTTTGTGAGACAAGAAATGGTATTTGATGTTATTTTTAGTTACTTTTGTATATCATGTTTATTACTAAATAACCGGTCACAAAAGTTTCAATAATTTTCTTTATCACATTTCCAATCAACCACTCAAAAAAAATTCTAAAATTGAGGTTGTTTCTTCTCCAACACACTATTATCTATATCTATATCTATATCTATATCTATATCTATATTAAAAAGGAGGAGTTATGGTTATAGTTAGTTATCTTGAAATCTTGAAATTTCAAGAGGTACAAGTTGTTAAAGCCAAAGTTACAAACTTGAAAGCTTCCAATTACTTCCCAAGCATCTCTCACATAATATACACCAAATCATTTTCAATTTATAAATTACATTTTATACCCTTATGTTTAGTTATATATTTTATTTTATGTCCCTTACTTTTTCATTTTTTATTTTACATATTTATCGTATTAACATAAATAATCTTATATGAACTAACATGCATTTAAAAAATAGATTTATTTTTTTTATAAATTATATCATTACAATCGTCTTGTCAAAACCTTCAAAACGAGTCCAATATTGAATATATTTGTATTTAGTTACACAATTAAATAACATAAATAAATACATACGATAAAATATATACTATGTATCTATCTATTTATATTATATATATATATATATAAGCATGTAAAACTCAAAGAAATCACATTTGGGTAAAAAGATCAAGAAACAAGATATATTAGAGAGACCTATCAATTTAAATTACAAAAAAATATATGTACGATGATTATACACAAACCCTTTAGTGAACCAAACAAACAAAACTTCTCTTCAAGACTTAAAATCAAAGAGATTGCACGGATTATAATTCTGAATGATTTTTTGGACGCTACTATCCACGAAAGAAGATCGATATGGAGAGAAATTAGGGACTTTTGCGGTTATGGAGGATGGTAATTCGACGGGGCGTGAGATAATTAGATAAATTTTAGGAGCGCAATCTTCTATATGCATTAGATGGTTGTACATAATGCAATAAAATATTGTACATCTTAAAAATTCAAGAATAATCGAAACTGTTGTTTTTTAATATAGTATAGATATAGATTTGTTCTCTTGTTTCTTTTAGTTCTGTTTTTGTTTTACAAGTACGGGATCTCATGAAAATAACCTCTATGTTTTGGGGGAGATTAAAGGGTTGGTTTGGTTTGGTATAGATTTTCTTTTGTTTCTTATATACATGATATTGCTTATTTCAGAAATGCCCATTGATGTGTTCACAACCTGTAGAGTTTCTGTTGGGCATCCACGTTCACATTATGATAGAGAAATGACTACCAATTGGTGAAGATGACAACTCACTTGGAATTTCTTGTACATTCTCCTATCAACCAATAACATATTTACATTGTTCCCTTTCCTAACATCGAAAACTGCATTCGACCTGTCATGTCGTATCAAAAGGGATTGATAATGAATGGAGTATAATTTATTAGAGTTTGTATTAGGGTTTGTCTTTTGAGCAAATCTATTGACAGATAGGAATATGTGATACAAAAGATGTATTAACATAAGTTGAAAACCGTTATATTAGTTATTTTCATATATGGTGACCTTAACCTAACCGTTTTTCGTAAAACTACAAATGCTCTAAAATTCTTAATCAATGCAAATCTTTTACATCCGCCGCATCGTGCAGGTGCACTAACTAGTATACTAAAAAGTAAAAGTTATGGAGGTAATCAAACTTGGTCTCTATATTTGGAAATCAAAATGTTGGACTTTATATTTTAAATATTAATATTATATTGATATTGATATTGATTAACATTTAACATATTAATTAATAGTTGGTATTAATTTTAGTAGTGTATTTTGTTTTTGTTTTTAAATTATAAACTACATTTAAATAATTTAAATTTATATTACAAAAATCAAAAAATTAACAAAAATGTGCATAATTTTGCTACAATCCTGATTATTAAAATTTAAAGATATATATATATATATATATATAATGCATTTATAAAATAATGAACATTTAATAAAATGAAATATCGTAACAAAAAATTTAAAAGTTATATGATTGGATATTTAATATAGTACTTATAATTAAATAAAATACATCATTTTGATTTAAAAAATACTTAAAGTTATATGATTAGATATTTAATATAGTACTTATAATTAAATAAAATACATCATTTTGATTTAAAAAAATACTTTATTGAATAAATTATGTTAAGAATTAATTAACAATATTTATTAGTAAATATATAAAATTTAAATCAATATATAGAATTAAAAAACTTATTGATGATTTAAAATCAATATATATATATAAATCAAATTAAAAATCAATATATATATATATATATATATAAAAATCAAATTAGAAATCAAATACATAAAAATAAAATTAGAATGACATTTCCCATTTTTATAGGAACTTTTTGTACCAGAAACAATGGTATTTCCAATTCTAGCCTTCATGGGATGTAAAATATATCTCTTCTCGCATCCCTATAGTGCATGAGACAAATGTATGTATTTCGATTCGGGTCGTATTCTATGTTTATGATTCTACAATATATGTCTTTTTCATTTCGTCGAAAATCTATTTTACGGTGTAGACACTTATGACCTCCCCCTCTATGCCTTGCGGTGATGATTCCTCTGACATTACGACCTTTTACCATAATAATGTTGTCCATAGATCAAACTATTTCTTGGATTTTTGACTGTCTACAGTTCCATTGCGTAAAATTGTATCGCTACGCGCGGTAGCCACACTAGTTGATGATAAAATGAAATATTGAAAGAGATAATTGAGTATAAGAAAGGGTGAGAGATGTCTTGAAATATTGGAACTTGGAAGGGTATTGATAAATGTATAACGAGAATTTAATATTCACAAATTTTGAGTTGATGTACCATAGAGTTTTTATATTTTATTTGACATGTATTTTGATCATCACGCAACACACGATGTCGAACATTAGTACATATAAAACAAACACACTGTCAAACATATATATATATATATATATATATTAAATTCTTGTCTTACATGAAAAAAGAAAGTCATGTCAAACAATACCTTAAATAATAGTTCTCATAATTATCATAATATATGGAGTTCTCAAATGATTAAACCTCTATATATATTTATATATCGCGACCAAAGTCACGTGAATCACTTGTAAATTTACACATGATTTTAGTATAAAATTGCAGAGGGAAGTTCGGGGAAAAACTTCAAAAAAAAATAAAAAATTGAGGAACACTCTGGTAACCGTTCATTCTGAGGATATACACATATGCATACAAGTAATCAAAAATGTGTTTTTAGTTTTTATGCATGTGTGCATTATGCACATGCACATGTTACAAATTAACAATATGCACATATGCATACCTTCTAGACTATGTTGTTAATTGTCGCGGTATTGCGGCGATATTATGGTGCAATACCGGATTGCGGACTGTTAGTCCCCAAGGAGAGATGGCTAACTAAGAGAGGGTTTTGTAGAAGGGGGGATTGAATATAAAACACACACAATATACTCTTTTTAAATTTTTTAATATAAATATTAAAAATTTACACACAGATAGTTTGATGCGGAAAAGAACAGGCACACTATTCTATCAAACTAAACACACAGATAACAGTAATTAACTTATACACTAAGGAAGTTAAAACAATACTGTTATAGCACACAACTTTGCCACAGTCACACAAATAATCACTTTGAAGATTTGTTGAAAGCGTGAGATTTCTGGGAAGGACTTCATCCCTTTTATATTGCCCATGCATGGGATGCAAGTGGACAGCTGTCAAGGTTTCATTAGCTGGAAGATTATCTGCTGGATAAAGGAAGTGTTGGTTCCAGATTCCTTTAAACCGATTGTTAATTGAGAGTATTGAATCTGAGTGAATTGCGGAAGCAGATCAATTAACAATTTAAATCAATAGAACAGTAAACAGAATGAAGAACAAAGATTATGAAATGAATTACGCACAGTATTCTTCAAAATGTAAATTTATTAATCGACTATTTTTACAAACACAATACAATGCTATTTATACAAATACAAAGACAGAAAGTCAAAATGCTAGCCAATTACAAAGTGCCATGTGTCATAAAGGGAGCGTCTAACAACAATTAGTTATAACAAGAAGTGTGTGTTGACATTTGTAGACATCTCTTCTTTGACTCATACTTTAATATCTAACATTCTCCCCCTAAGTATGAAGTCAAAAAAAATTTCTTCAGAGAGGATCAACAGCAGCGACGATACTTGAAATATTATTGATAAGCTCTCTGTTCTTCTGAAGTCCATCAAGTCTTTTCTCTATTTTCTTTGCAACTTCTGGATTTGTCGTGTCTAAGCCAGCAAAGCACTTGATGATGTAGACTACCTCAGAAGAGTATTTGTGAGCTTCTTTGATGCGAAAGAAGCTCTTTCCATTTGGTCTTTTGAAGATGATTCCCTCTTCTGGTTCAGTAAGAAGTCTACCCACTCTGAATTTGCTTATCCCTTCAAGTTCCTCATTTGGTGCAGAGATAGCCAGATTATCCATTTTGAAATTTAATCCAATCTGAAGTCGACACCGCCTTTTGTATCTAATGTATGATTTCATACACGTAATAATTCTAGTGTAGGCAACCTGGTCTTGTGGATCTTTGCGTTCGAAAGCCGAGTCTTCATAAATTCTTCCCGGAAAAATGAGATCGAGTTTGGATGGATGGACAACGGATCATTATCACATATGTAATAACTTTTGTTGTTTGATCCGACTATCTCGTAGATTGTGTACCAAATGGGTGTATCTTGAAAGCTGCTTATGTTTCATGGTACATTATCTTTGTAATTGGAACGTAGTGAAAACTGTCTTTCTGTCTTGTTTATGAGCCATGAAGTTATCTTTAACTTCACTTGCTAACATTGTATTGGTTGGCGAAGTTAGGCATCATGAGATAAATCTTCGATCCGTCGTTGGAGCATACATGTGCCTTTTCTCAACTTCAATTGTTGGAAGTTCAATGTTTCCAACAATGTTTCCAACTTTATTTACTTTTTCTTCAAATTCTTCTCTTCTGATCTCCTTCTGCTTCTGAGCGGCCTCTGCTCTGACTCTTGCTCTTTCTTCAGCTTCAAAATTTTGTCTCTGTAGTTCTTCTTTAAGTCTAGCCTTTTCTCTTTCCAGGTTCTCTTTTTCAGCCCTCTCTATCTCTATTTGTTCTTCAACTATTAGCCTCTGGCGTATTATCTCTTCTGCTCTCTCTTTTTCAGCTCTGAACACTTCCTCATCCTCCTCTCTGGCCCTTTTAGCTCTTTCCTTTGCAGCTTTAGCTCGTTCTCGTTCTTCGTGAGCTCTGACTACTTCAGCCCTTTCAGCTGGAGAGCTCGGGATCTCGCTTTTTCCCATAAGATCCGGAATAAACTTAGCTAGCTGCGGATCTGGGTAGAGGACCAGAATGCGTAGCCAGAGGTGTTGGAGTGAGTGGCACTTGTTTTGAAGAAGAGGGTTGCTGTGATGGTGTTGGCGTTGAAGAGTCAGCAGTGGTCGTGTTTGTTTCTGGTGGTGTTTGTTTGGCTTGCTTAGGCTCAGAACCTTTCTCCCCCTTCTGAGAATCAGGATCCTGATCCTCAGAACGTTTTCTTTTTAGTTCTGCCTTTCTGCAAGCCCTTTCTTCCTTGGCTTTCTGCTTGGAAGTAAACGCCTCAGCAAGAGAAGAAACCAGAGGCACAAGTTGAGAGATAGTAGTTTCGAGAGCAGCAAGTTTCTGGTCAGTTGACGATGTGGAGGGCTTGGAAGAGTACTTTGAAGCGATGGTCGACATTCGCTCAAGAATAATCTTCTGGAAAGAGGCGAGGTCAGATTTCTTGACAAGCGTAGACACAGAGGGATCATCAGAAGTGATGATGGTCTGGACAATCTTCTGTATATCGGCCACCAGAGAGCTGTAGTCTACAGAGGCACGTAAAGATTCTGGAAGTTGAGATATTGCCTCTGTATTTGCTTGAAGACCATTATTCAAGAGCAGAAGTTGTTCAGCAAGATAGGCCTTCTGATCTTCTTGAGAGGTACTCATTTGGCGCTGAAGATCTGCTAAAAGAGAGTTTTGCCTTTCAATTTGAAATTGAAGGCTCAGAAGAATAGAATGATTAGTTGTGACGGATAATTTTAGATCTTCCACAGATCTCTGAATTTGATCAGCAAATGCCAAGAACGCTGCATTTGTGACAAAATCAGAAGATGTAACCGGTGCATCTCCAACACATGGAGCCCCTTTACCCTCGCGTTCAGAGGGGCCTTCTACACCTGTTTTGACGTTGAGTGTAGAAGGACTTCCAACTGTCCTTGAGGGGTACATTATGCACGAGCTCTCTTCGGTTGTTACGGCTTGTTTCAACGGTATCCTCATCATCGAGAGGATGAGGTGCGAAGACAAGATATGCTTACCTTGATGAAGTGTAAACACTCCGGTAAGGGGTGCATTCCTAGGCTGTAACCCCTCTGATGGGAATTCATCAGCATCTATCCCTAGGAGAGGATGTGGACGCATCCTCTGTGCTTATTGGTATGTCAGTCACGGAGACATGAACATGTGGTGAAGGAAGTGGCGAGTTCTGGGGCGAATGAACTCTTATATTATCATCATCATCCTGTTGGGAGGGATGATGAAGTGGAGGTGCTTTCCCCAGTTGAATTTGATTCAGAAGAAGAAGAAGTATCCTCTGAACGGCTGGTTTCTGGGTGGTTTGAACTGGGCTGTTCTAAGTCAATGAGTGGAGACGTGGTGACGTCAACCTCAGAAGTTGTGGTTGCCCTTTGGGGAATTGGAGAGGAACACTCATATGTGTCTCTCGTGGACATCTTCTGTACCTTCATTTAATAGAAGGTCGGCATGGGTAGAAGCACTCGGATGTTCACTCCTAGTTTTTTCAATCTCATGCTCACCAGACCCCTGACCACCTACACCTGGCTCTAAGTGCTCTGGGGTAGGAATTCTCTGTTCTGAGAAAACCATAGAGCTTCTATAGATTTGGAGATTAGAAGAGCTAGATGGGATTAGGTTTAGCATGTACCTGGATAGTTCTCTGGGTGCAGAGTAGCCGATGCTGTCAATGGTTGATCGATGGGAGCTCATTGATGCAATTTTGCAGAATGGGCCGAATCGGGGAGCTTCGATTGCCCCAATTGCAGGATGAGTGATGAGGGATAGAAATCGTGGGAACATGAGTGCTGGTAGTGGCTTCCCCTGACTTTGATGGAGCACCTTAGTATGCACAGCTGCTTTGATCTCTTGGAAGATGAGACTTGCATAGTCCAAGGGTCGATTGTAGAACATCCCATACATAATCGTCAGAATGTTTCGGCTAGCTTGATCCAAAGAACCTATTTTGCAGGTTAGGCTCTTGTTGAGTATGGAGACGAGTAGATTCCACATTGGGGGCAACTTCTTCCTTTTGAATTCGGACAGCCTGGTAAGAGGTTCATTGTAACCCAGAAGATTGATGAAGGCTAGGAGGGCTTCTGTGGAAGGGTTTTCTTCTAGGGCAGGATTGGGAATGGTTTGCCCGTCGACTTCGATCACTGATAGGGGAAGATGAAAATATTTGGCGAGTTTTCTTTTGGTGATTGGGATTTGAACAGCAATTTCCACTTGTTCAGGATGGGTGATAGAACCGGCGAGTGTTTCATCATTTTTGATGATCATTGTTTGCCACAGTTCTTGGACATAGATTTCAGGGATGTTTGGGTTGGTTAGGGTTAGGGCTCGATTCAACTGGTGCTGTTGTAGAAACTCGATCATGATGCGAAATTCCGGTTGATAAGTGTTAGGGTTGAGCAGTACCTGCACATTGTTCGCCTTCAATGCAGTTTTACAATGGGAGTACTATCAGCAGTGGAATCGATGATTCTGTCTTCATCATTGTTGGTAGGATGGGCACAGTTGGAAGCCATTTTGAACTTTTGAATGCTTGACAGTAGGACACTTTGTCTTTGCAATGAGAATAAACACTGATTTGGGGAATATTTGCGAGGAAGAAGATGAAGGTTGAAATTGGGGGTTTTATGTGAGAGAGAAACTGTAGAATGGGAAGGGGTTATTCAGTTTGGGGAGAAACAAAAAACGGTTCATTTGAGCTGAGGTAAGCACGCGGGTATACACATGCAGGGTGTCGATTGGAGACA
Source organism: Silybum marianum (assembly GCA_036898165.1). NCBI lineage: Eukaryota > Viridiplantae > Streptophyta > Magnoliopsida > Asterales > Asteraceae > Silybum > Silybum marianum. The sequence continues at coordinate 22,573,800 of CM072543.1, forward strand.
CGTGTACGACGAGACACATGTGTGATGATGATTTAGTAGCAGATGCGATTTTTCTTAAAAGCAGAAATAAACAAAAGTAAAAAAAATCTGTTTAATTAATCAATTAATTTTGAATTAATTGAATAAACACATAATTTAATCTTAATTTTATTTATTTAAGTTTAAAAATCAGTCAAATGAGAACAAAAATCACATGAGAGTTTAGTTTCTATAAAAGAATAATAAAGAAGAATTTGCATTAAACATATAGATTTAAACAACCTTGGAGGCAAGAGTTGATTGAATTTATATATTTAATGGAAATTATAAGAATTATCAATTTATAGAAAATTAAGTTGAAAAACATGTCGACTTGATTTATATTTTAAAAAAAAATTTGAAATGAATCAAAAGTCTAAGAGACCTTGGCGGCAAGAGAAACTCAGAGCAGATAGATTCAAATAAAATTTAAGTAAAATAGTAAATCAGAAGACAGCTAACCAGAGTTAGACTTAGACGAATATCTTCTTCATTGTGAAACTCCCCCGTGAATGGTAAACTCCCCCTTGAATGGTAAACTCCCCCTTGAATGATGAACTCCCCCTGTAGTAGCTTCTTTACCTCGTTTCTCAATCTGTACTTTATGATATTTCTTGAAAGAAGAATATTATTATGAAACAGAAAATCAGAGGAATTCAGAGGCTTCTGAAGTGTTCTGAAGACTTCGACACGACATCGAGACTTCGATGACTTCGAAGTATCGTCGAATAGTTCGGAAGGCTTCGGATGCTTCGAAGAAATCATTGTTACATATTAAGCATTCCCAACTTGCTAATTAAGAAGTGAAAACGACTCTCATCAAGAGCTTTTGTGAAAATATCAGCAAGTTGATAATCAGTAGAAACAAAATACATTTCGATTGTACCCTTTTCGACTTGATCCTTGATGAAATGATACCTGACATCGATATGCTTTGTTTTGGAATCGAATCGGATTTTCGTAATGGCGATAGCACTTTTAGAATCACATAGGATGGGAATCTTATCGTATATCGACCATAATCTACGAGTTGGGTCTTCATCCAAATAACTTGTGAACAACAACTAGCGAAGAACATATTCGGCTTCCGTAGATGTGGATACGCAGCTTTGTTTCTTGGATGTCCAACTTATAAGTCGATTTCCCGAAGTTGACAAACTACACGATGTACTTTTTCCGTCAAGCTTACAACCCGCATGATCGTAATCAGTATACGCCATTAAATCAAATCCAGAATTTTTAGGATACCAAAGGCCCAACGATGGTGAACCTTTTAAGTACCTAAAAATTCTTTTTACAGCCCAAATGAGACTCTTTAGGATTGGCTTGATAACGAGCACAAAGACAAGTGGCAAACATAATATCGTGTCTACTTCGTTAAATATAAAAGAGAACCAATCATTCCTCCGTAGCCGGTAATATCAACGGATTTACCGGAGGAGTCGAGTCCTAATTTCATACCGGGAGAGATGGGTGTTTTCATGGATGATGAGTTTTGAAGATGAAACTTTTTAAGCATGTCGAAACATATTTTGCCTGATTTATAAAGATACCAGAGGTACTTTGTTTAACTTGAAGTCCTAGGAAGAAAGTTAATTCTCCCATCATACTCATTTCAAATTCAGTTTCCATCAACTTAGAAAACAAATCAACTTCTGTTTGATGAGTAGAACCAAATATTATGTCATCCACGTAAATTTGAACTATAGTTAACATACCTTTGCCTCTTTTGATGAACGAGTTGTATCAATTTTACCTTTTTCATATCCTTTCTTTGCCGATCGAAACTTAGATAGTCGTTCATACCAGGCTCTTGGGGCTTGCTTTAGACCATACAAAGCTTTGTCAAGAAGATAAACATATTTTGGATATTTTGCATCTTTGAAACCATCAGGTTGTTCGACATACACTTCTTCTTTTAGACATCCATTAAGAAATGCACATTTAACATCCATTTGGTAGACTTTGAAGTTTTTGTATGCAGAGAAAGCCAAGAATAATCTTATTGCTTCTAGTCTTGCAACAGGAGCAAAGGTTTCATCATAATCGATACCTTCTTCTTGACAGTAGCCTTTAGCCACCAAACGAGCTTTATTTCTGACAACAATTCCATCTTCATCCTTTTTGTTCCTAAATACCCATTTTGTTCCAATGGCAACTTTGCCTTTTGGTAAAGGAACAAGACGCCAAACTTTATTTCTTTCGAATTGAAGTAGTTCTTCCTGCATAGCATCCACCCGACTTGGTTCAACTAAGGCTTCATGTACACGTTTAGGTTCGATCATACTAAGAAAATTAACAAAGAATGCTTCATTTGCGTAGCGAGATCGTGTTCGACCCCCCTCACAAGGACTACCAATTATAAGATCTGGTGTGTGAGATTTAGTCCATTTCGTCATTCTGGGTAGAGAAATTGAATGGGTTGTTTCATTTGACGAAATGATTTCATCTGGAAACACAAAATCTTCTTTATTTTCTTCTGTATGTCCTTCTGGTATCTGTTTTGTCACCTGTCCTTGTGTCTCCCCCTCAGATGATGGAACGAAGTAGCGTCTTGGCGCGGATGTAGTAGTGGGAACTTCGGAAAAATAGACGTGTCGGAGGAAACGAAGAAGCGAGGACCGCAGAGAGTAATGCCCGAGGCTTGGAGAATATCCGGTATCCGCAAATGTGGAGGGGACATAGCTTCGACACAACTTCATCGCCTTAAAATCATGAAAAATAGCATCAATCTCGGATTCTCCGGAACCCGAAAGATAGTCGAAGTAACGGTATTAAGCTTGAGTTCTGAAGTAGAGTGTTCAGAAGTTAGTTGAGTGTTATCATCGAAGTCAATGTTGATGCTTTCCATAACAGTTTTTGTTCGTAAATTAAAAACTCGGAAAGCTCTTGAATTTAACGAGTAGCCTAAAAATTTAGCTTCATCGGACTTCGGATCAAATTTGCCAAGATTATCTCTGTCGTTTAAGATAAAACATCTGCAACCAAAGATATGAAAAAATTTTACAGATGGTTTTCTTTTATTAATCAGCTCATAAGAGGTTTTGAGATGCCTCTTGACAATAATTGAACGGTTTTGAGTGAAACAAGCAGTAGCAACAGCTTCGGCCCAGAAGTGAATTGGGAGACCAGAAGCTGCGAGCATCGTTCTGGCTGCTTCAACCAAGGTTCTGTTGCGACGTTCAACTACACCGTTTTGTTGTGGAGTGCGAACAGCAGAGAAGTTTTGAGTAATTCCTTGTTCAACAAGATACGATTCAAGCTTGGCGTTCTTGAATTCTGTACCATTATCACTTTGAAGTTCTTTGAATCTTCGATGTAGAAGAACACGAATTCGGTCATCATATTCTCGTAGTACCACCGGGACTTCGACTTTTGACGAACGAAAGCAAGCCAAGTATATCCGGAAAATTCATCAATTAGTACCGGAATATACTTTTTACCGTATAGACTACGAATTGCAATTGGACCACGAGAGATCCACATGTAATAATTGCGGAGGTCTAGTACAAGAATGATCACTTTTTGATTTATGAGATGCTCGTTTAATTTTGCCCATTTCACATGCGGGCGAGAGGTGATCTTTTTGAAAATGAATATCGGGAAGTCCGAGATACCGGTTGTTTTTAACAAGCATCTCAAGATTATTAAAATTTAAGTGTGACATTTTATGATGCCGAGCCACGCAACTTCACTCTTTTTGGAGATGAGACATAAAGTTTCCTTACCATCCTTAGAGGTAAAATTCATCATATACAAGTTACCTTTCCTGTCTGCTCTCCAAAGTTCTTCACCTGCCTTAGAGAATAAATAACAATGTTTTTCATCAAATACTACTAGTATTTTAGAATCACAAAGTTGACTTACACTGAGGAGGTTATGTTTCAAGCCAGAAACATGAGCTACCTTTGATAAGGTGATATTACCTTCTTGTAGAGTACCGTAGCCTTTTATTTGACCCTTACCATTATCACCAAAAGTTACTATTCCACCTGATTTGTCCTTGAATTGGGATAGTAAATTTTGGGATCCGATGTGCCTCGAGCATCCGCAGTCAAGATACCGTATATGCACACGCCGTTTTCGCAATCAAAAATCAGAATTTCTTAGGTACCCATCGCATAATGGGTCCTGTTATGTTAGCTTTTGGAGTATGCTCGTTTTTTGATTTAACAGAAGGTAAAGACTTTATTTTTGGTTTTTGGTGTTTTTGAGTTTTATTCTTTTTGTAAGTAAATCCATTTCTCTTTTGAAAATATCTCTTTCCCTTTTGATTGTAGAAAGAGTTTTCTCAGTACTTTTTCGTAATTTCTTTTCGATTGTGAGTTTCAGTTTTAGTTCCTCAAAATTGTTTGATAACATCACAATCGTTTGTTCAAGCTCGGATGATCCGAAGAAATTACTAACCGGTGACTCGGAAGGGTTGATCCTCGATTCGTTTGTGTTTGCCATTCCACAGAACATGGCTTCATCACCGCTGGATTCATCTTGCACCCAGTTTTCTTTTTCTGCAAAGTGTGCTCTTTCAGTGACATTGTACTTATATTTGTTTTTGTAATAAGTTTTATCCTTTTCCAGAGCTCCTCTGCAATCTCTCGAGTAATGTCCGGGTTTGCCACATCTGTAGCAGACATCTTTCTTCCTTTTTAATTCTTCTTCTTTCTTTTCTTCTTCCGTTTTCTCTCTCTCGTACTTCTTGTTTAGGAACATAGGGACGATCAAATCGTTTATTTCCTTTCAAAGACCTATTTCCAAAACGATTAGTAAATTGCTTGGTTATTAAAGCCGGAGAGTCGCAAACGCTTTAATTTCATCATCCGATTCGAGTCATCTTCTCGGAGCGATCTACGATATGAAGGCCTTCGATTTCTTCCTGTCATCACTTCGTCTTCTCGATTCCTTTTGTTTCCGAGATCAAAGCCGTAGGACCTCCGATGTTTGTTCTTTTACGAACAACTTCTTTTTCATGAGCTTGCGGTGTACCGAATACATCATGCGGCGACCATTGTTCAAGATCCCGATTGGCTTGTAGTGACATAGATAGATTTGACCATTCGAGGTTTAACCTTTTGAGAAATAGAACATTGTTGTCTTCCTTTGATCTAACAATGTCACATCTCTTGCGAGAGATTAATCGTATTGTTGAATCGATGAAATGTTTGTTCCGAGAGATTCATCGGTCGGTGCTTGAAAACTATTATATTCATTTAGAGCTTGGGCTCTTCTCGTTCTTTTTCATTTTCGCACCACCTTCTAAGAGATTCTCCGCTGATCCCATAAATCTTTTGTGTCACATGAGTCCGAGAGATTGAAAAATCTCATTTGGAATGGCCATTATCAACGAGAGACTTAGCTTTCTTAGCTAATTCCACCTTAGCTTTTTCTTCATCAGTCCAGTTATTCCTTGACTTCTGAACCAGTCTTGCTGGTACCTCATCTGAATTTGCAGTGGCTGGAATTCTGGGAATAGTAGTGGTGGGAACAAACGGACCGTTTTGAATAATTGGATATAACTCAGCATCCAATCCCTCATAGAAGTTAACCATTCGAATCTTCCATTGTGGGTATTCATCACGTACAAGAGTTGGAGGTTTAGTCAGGGACCCAGACGTATAAACAGCATTCAAGCTCGAATTTGTCATTTGAGTATGATAGAAGAGAAAATTTGAAGATTTGAAAGAAATTTAGAACAATTAAATCTCAAGAAGAACAGGTCGATAATATCACTGTTTCTTCAGATTACAAAATGAATGACTCAATTTAAGAGAAGATTGTTAACGATTTAACTAAATTTCGTAAAACAGAGTGGATTGATAAACAAATTTTGAATCTGAGAAAATACTGTTCGATTGAAAGGAATTCTTTCAATGGAAGAGATCTAATAATCAATAGATTGATTAGAAGGCTCTGATACCAATTGTTGGTTCCAGATTCCTTTAAACCGATTGTTAATTGAGAGTATTGAATCTGAGTGAATTGCGGAAGCAGATCAATTAACAATTTAAATCAATAGAACAGTAAACAGAATGAAGAACAAAGATTATGAAATGAATTACGCACAGTATTCTTCAAAATGTAAATTTATTAATCGACTATTTTTACAAACACAATACAATGCTATTTATACAAATACAAAGACAGAAAGTCAAAATGCTAGCCAATTACAAAGTGCCATGTGTCATAAAGGGAGCGTCTAACAACAATTAGTTATAACAAGAAGTGTGTGTTGACATTTGTAGACATCTCTTCTTTGACTCATACTTTAATATCTAACAGGAAGAGACCACTTCCTTTGTACTAGAATAATGGATGAACCATTCCTTGTAGCACGTAATGTCAGATAACTTTATCTTCTTTTCTTCATGCTCTGTGAAGTCCCATCAAACCTTTTAGCTAAAAGACAAATATTCCTTTTATAAGAATAAAAGAGAATGTCTTTATTTAAGGCTTGGTGCCCAAGTTCTTGCTGGCTCACGTGTCTTGCAATTGATGTGAGTCAAGAACTTATCTCTTTGAAATTGCTAAGTGATACATCACACTATGTATCACATCGGTGGATACCTTGTAAGGCTGGAATTGATAAGTGTACACTTTGCTTGATAGACTTCATCTTTCACTAAATGCCAAAAGTGTACACCCTTGAACTTGTGACTTGATATCACAGCCTTAGAAAATATACCTGCAATTTCGGTGACCAAGATTATAGTGTCGGTGACCATGACATCAAACTTGATGACCTCATCTTATTTGATGTCCTTAGTACTTTTGATGACTTTTGAGTGTACCATCGGTGACCCACTATATTGGTGACCCAATCTTGACTTGGCAAAATGATCTGAATATTGAAGTTGGTTGATACATCCAAAATTCCACTTTTTGATGTACAACCCTTGATTGAATAGCCTTTGACTCTTCAATACTTGAAGCATATTTCAGACCTTCAAAAGAACCTGTAAAAGTTCGTTCATACAAAGGAAGGTGGTTCATCACCAAATCATCGGTGACCCAACAATCTCCCCTTATTTGATGATGATACCTGTAAGTTAGAAAAGAATTCTTTTTGACCCTTTCTATTTTTCTTTTGGGTTCTTTTGACTCAGATTTTTTTTTTATATATATATTTTTTTTTTGATTTTTTTTTTCACTGAGTATGTACAGTATAAGTATAAGAATAAATATATGTATAAGTATGTGCAAGAAAAAATAAAATATTAACAAGAATTTTTAAGAAAGAAGAGTATGAACTTTTATTAATCAACACACAGCTTTGAAAAATAAAGTTCACACTATATGAAAACTATTCAAGGAGTGAGTTCTCTTCTTTTTAGCTCATCCAAGATAAGCCTAGTGATCCCATGGTCTTCAACCGGAGGTACTCCTAGAATAGCAGAGAGGAAGGAGCTGTGAGCCCTTGGGATGTCAAATGCTCTGAAGAAACCGATGTTTCCAAAGATGTCTTCAAAGAAAACCCCAAGCTCAGGAGTAGTCAGCATGGTTTGCTCCGGGTAAGCAATAGGAGTAGGAATGGAAAGATCTATACCCGAAGCATTTATCTGGATGCCTCTTTCATGAAGCATAACAAAGTGTCCCTTCTTCTTGTTTTTAGGAGCAGTGATGACCTCTCCTTTAAGACCCTGTTGTATGAAGTACATTTGTTGTGCTTCAAGATATGTCACAAGAATATCATTCTCCTTTTGAATGTTGAGCATCTTGATGAAAAGTTTTCTGAGAATATTAAGTACCAGCTCCTTGTACTTGCTTTTGCTCTTGGAGATGCATTTACCAACTTCCATCCACTCAGTCATCCCAAGAACTTCCAACCATTCAGCTTCATATACCTTTGAGAAAGTATCAGCTCTCTTAAGGGTGACAAGTAACTTGAGAGAATTCTTGGTTGGAGGTTGGATGGTGGCACTGATAATCTTGGAATCATCCTTCCTATTCTTCAATCTCCTTTTAAACCATTCTACTTCTTTTGCCTTCTTGGCCTCATCAACCAATTTTGCCTTCGCATTTCTTTCTTTATATTTTCAAGCTCATCTTTTTGAGCTTGAATTGCATCGGTGACTTTGGCATGAACAGCTTCATCATGAGCTAGCTTGAGTACATTAGTCTGATCATACTCAAGCTGAGCCTTGATAGCTTCTTCTTTTTCAGCTTCTGTGAGAATTACCCCAAGAGGATCGGTGGGTAATGAAGCAGGCTGAAGTCTAAGAATGTCAGCTTCTGAACCTCTGAACATTTTCTTTCTCTTTCTTTCTTCTTGTTGTTCTTCAAAAGAGAGAGGCTTCTTTCCTTTGGCCTTTTCTTTTCTTTTCTTCTCTTCTTCAGTTTCAAGGGGTTGAGCACTGATACTCTCCCCCTCAACAGCTGCTTCGGTGATCAAAGGAACAGACCACCTCTGTGACCACACCACCATCGGTGGCTGTAAGAGCCACGTCGGTGGCTGGGGTGATGATGACATCGGTGGCTGGAAAGGCATCGGTGGCTGGCAAGGCTGCTGTTTTGTCGGCGATTGTGGAGGTGGTAGCATTGGTCTTCTTATTTTTCTCCCCCTCAGTGGTTGAACCCTTGAAACCCACTGAAGAGAGAAAAATCTTGATCTTTTCTATATCAGAAGCCATGGAATTCATTTTTCTTTCAATTCTTTGAAGAACAAATCTGTCTTGTTCCTGAAAGAAGGATCCATCCACATCAAGCTCAATAGTCGGAGGAGAAATTGGAAACTTGTCAATTTTGGTGAGAATAGTGGCAAGAGACTCCATAATGTTCTCTTGAGAAGTAGAAAGAGAAGCTAGTCTTTCCAAGTCTTTGGCTGCTTGGTCTTCCAAAGTTTCCACCCGACGTATAGTGTCACGGGTAAAGCTGGTGAAAGCCTGGAGAATATCATCTTCTTGTTTGGAAGACATGGGAGCAGAAGGTTGAGGTTGTGGTGGTTGATCAGCAACATCATCACTGGAAGAATAATCCACCAAACCTGTAGGTTTTCTTGGGGGGGATTTAGGAGATGTGGGGGAGACACGTTTAGGAGAGTGTCTATGAGGGGATTCCTCAGTAATGGGTTCTTTCACAACCTTGGTACGTACGGGAGACATATGTGTCCAAGGTGTAGTGTCAGAGAATAGAAAGTCAGTAAATTGGGATGCTCCATCAAATGCACCTGGTTGTGATGCACTATCATGTGGAGTAAGGAAGGTGCCCTGTGAGAGCTCACGGGGTGGAGAAGAGGCAGCTTGGATGGGAGAGTCCAAGTCTTCTTCATCAACTAAAGAGAAAGTTGATGAAGCAATAATAGGGATGTCCCTTTTTACAACCATGTCCTTTTGGGAGGGCATGGAGGAGCTAGGTTGGGTTAACCGGTCCTTGGGTCGGGTAGGAATCTTTTCAACACTTACTAACTTTTGGGAGTTAGTAGGTGGCTTGTGAGGTGAGACCCTTTGGGTACCTTTAGACTTCTTTGAGGAAGTCTTTGGGGGGCTTTTGGAGTGTCTCCGCTTTTGGGACTTAGATGCTTGGGTAGAAGCCAAAGGTTCTTTTGGCTTCGTAGCATCGGTGGGTGCGTAGGTAGATGTGCCCGACGCTTTGGATCTCTTACGAGATTTGGGCACATCAGTTACTCTAGGTGCAGAAGGTAGAAGACATACCTGAGGTCCTTTGCAGACGGGGCTCATTTTCTCCCCCAAGATAGAGTTGCATTCCCTGCAAACTCAACCATAGATGGTCGGAGAGGATTGTCTGATGCTAAGACAGCCTTTTTCATAATTTGATTTCCCACTTGATGAAGAGGGAGATCATATATGATGTCATCTCTTTTCTTCAGTTTTTCTGCCAACTTTGCATTAATGATAAGGGAGAAAAGGCGTTGAAAAGGTACCTGAGGACGTCGGAGGGTAGAGAATGAGGAGATCATTTCATTGAAGAAATAGCTTGCAAAGTCTATTCTCCTTTGAAATATTAGAGCATGTGCCAATTCTGTCACTTGGGAAGGTGACTGACCCGGGCCACCTGTCTTCTTGCTCAGGCACAGAATCAAATGAGCAAATAGAAAGTTCCATATGTTTCCCATATTCTTGCGCAGTAAAGTACCTGGACCCTTTGACTTTGAATCCTTCTTCTCTTCTAAGTAGTTCAAAACAGCCACCACTTGTTGGTGTTCATTTCCAAGAGGAAATGTTTCATATGAATCATAAGTGGGAAGCCTAAGGATGTTTCGAACATCTTCAACATCAAAAACTACATCATGTTCATCATTGCTGAGAACAGATGCAAGGATTTGATCTGTAGAAGCATCAAAAGTACATGATAGCCAAAAGTTTCCAAGAAGAAACTTACTCATCTTGGGTTTTGCTGTCAGAGCATATTGGAGAGGGCACCTTTGAAGGAACCAACAGATATCATTGTACTCTGGATGAGTATTATCAACTCCTATTCTTCCAAAATAATTGCATGCAGGAAAGGATAGGGATCCAAAAGTCATGGTCTGTTCTTCAGAGATCTTTGAGGAAGAAGCCATTGAAGAAGATGGGAGTTGCAGGTTTGAAGCTTTGCTTTTGAGGGAGAAGGAGAGTGGGTGCGAGAAAGGTGGTGAAGTAGTGGGGGAAGAGGTTATATATGAGAGGGAAATTTCAATTTTCAAAAATAATGATTACTTTTGGTGATTGAAAGGTCAGAATTCTAAGGGTTTTAGGTTTGAATTCGGCGCATGTACTGACATTGATGATGTCATTAAGGATAAGAACAAATAATATTGCTTATCAAGAGTGGTAAGTCAAGAGTTATCTTTAAGGGGTTAAGAATGTGAAGGGATTGTAACGGTTACCTCGGTGAGAGTAAGACGTCGGTGAATGAGAGCACAGTATCGGTGGCTAAAGAGGGCGACCGTCGGTGGCTCAAAAATGAGGTAAACGTCGGTGGTTTGTTATGAGAGAGAGAGAGAGAGATGTCGGTGGCTCAGGGGTGGACGTCGGAAAGCAGATCGTCGGTGTATGGTCACGACGACGTCGGTGGGTGAGATGCCGACGTCGGTGGGTGGTGGCTCTTGGTGACTATATCGGTGGCTCGTCGGTGGGTTGTCACGACGGTAGTTGTTACCGCCGACGTCGGTAGCTAGAGGGATGGTGGATCACGGTGGTTAGGGTTAGGGTTTTTAAGAGAGGTATTTTTGGGAGAGACAGAGAAGAGAGAGAGAGGGGTACCGTAGGTGACTTAGTCACCGACATTAGATATATATATATATATTATTTATTTATTTTGTTTTTAATATTATTTATATATATATATAACATATATAATATATAAGTTATAAATTATATAAATGTATATATAATATATATATATATAGAATATATATATATATATATAAAATATATATATATATATAAAATTTATATTTATATAAAATTTATAAATTATATATTAGTCTACGTTTATCATACCTAACTCACCGATGAGAAACTTGAACCTTGCTTCATTAAGGGGCTTTGTGAACAGGTCAGCTAATTGATAATCAGTGGGAATGAAATGAAGCTCCACATCACCTTTAGAGACATGATCTCTTATAAAGTGATACCTGATATCAATGTGCTTAGATCTTGAATGAAGCACAGGGTTGTTGGCAATGGCTATTGCACTTGAGTTGTCACACATTATTGGGATTTTTGAGAAAATCTGATTATAATCACACAACTGATTTTTCATCCACATATCTGTGCACAACAACTTCCAGCAGCCACGTACTCTGCTTCAGCAGTAGATGTAGACACCGAATGTTGTTTCTTACTTGACCAGCTCACAAGCTTTCCACCAAGTAACTGACAACTTCCAGTTGTACTTTTTCTGTCTATTTTTGAACCTGCAAAATCAGAATCAGAGTACCCGATGAGATCGAAACCTGAGTCTTTGGGATACCAAAGACCCAGATTTATGGTACCTTTCAGATACCGAAAAATCCTTTTCACAGCAGCCAGATGTGATTCTTTAGGATTTGCTTGGTATCGGGCACACAGACAAATAGCAAACATAATGTCAGGTCTACTTGCAGTCAGATAAAGAAGGGATCCTATCATGGCTCTATAATTCGTAAAATTAACAGAAATGCCATCAGGATCAGAAAAGAGTCTAAGAGGAGGAGCCATAGGAGTTTTCATGGTAGAGCAAGTATCAAATTGAAACTTTTTCAGAAGATCTTTAATGTATTTACTTTGATTTATGAAAATACCTTCTGGAGACTATTTTACTTGCAAACCAAGAAAGAAAGTTAACTCCCCCATCATGCTCATTTCATACTCTTTTTGCATGAGGGAGCTAAACTCATCACACAAGGATTCATCGGTGGCTCCAAAAATAATATCATCAACATAGATTTGAACAAGAATGATATTACCTTGTGATTTCTTGAAGAAGAGTGTGTTGTCAACCTTGCCTCGTATATACTTATTTCTAAGTAGATATTATGAGAGAGTGTCATACCAGGCACGAGGAGCTTGCTTCAGTCCATACAAAGCTTTATCCAACCGATACACATGATATGGATGGACTGGATCTTCAAACCCAGGAGGTTGCTTCACATACACTTCTTCAGCTAATTCACCATTCATGAAGGCAATTTTGACATCCATTTGGAATACCCGAAAATTCTTGTAAGCTGCATGGGCAAGAAATATTCGGATAGCTTCCAATCTGGCAACAGGAGCAAAAGTTTCATCATAATCAATTCCTTCCTCTTGCCGATATCCTTGAGCAACCAGCCTTGCTTTGTTCCTTATGACAGTTCCTTCTTCGTCCATCTTGTTTCGAAACACCCATTTTGTTCCAATAATAGTTTTGTTGGATGGACGAGGAACTAACTTCCATTTCTCTCAAATTGTGAGAGTTCTTCTTGCATGGCAATTACCCATCTAGGATCAGCTAGGGCTTCATTTATCAGCTTAGGCTCAACAATGGAAACAAAGTTGACATATAAGCACAGATTGCTTATGCCTCTTCTGGTTTTTACACCAACTTGTGGATCACCTATGATTTGATCAATTGGATGATCCATGGTCCACTTTAGTGCAGGAGGTAAGGTAGGAGGTAGAGAAGAGAATGAGGTGGGAATTTGAGATGGTGAAGATAGGTTTGTGGGAGATATGGTGTTTTGGTGGGTAAGGTCTTCTGTAGAGTTAGTTTCAAAAGGTGGAGAAGAAAGAGAGGGTTCTGAAGGTAAGGTGGTGTTTATGGGAGGCTAAGTGGAGTTGCTATCTGGAGGATTGGGTTGAGAGGAGGATGGAATTTCACCAACACATGAATTTATCCATAGGTTTAATTCTTCTTCATCACAAGATAATGAAGAAGTTTCAAACTCATCAAACTTCACATGCATGGATTCATCTATGCGTTGTCTTCTTAGGTTGAAGATTCTAAAGGCTCTTGAGGAGAGAGAATAGCCCATGAAAATTCCATCATCAGACTTTGGATCAAACTTTCCAAGTTGTTCCCTGTCATTTAGCATGTGACATGCACAGCCAAACACATGGAAGAAGTCAACTGCAGGTTTTCTACCATGGAAAACTTCATAAGGAGTCTTGTTATGCCTTTTGACTATGATAGACCTATTTTGAGTAAAGCATGCAGTGTTAACTGCTTCTGCCCAAAAATAGGTTGGCAACTTGGATTCACTCAGCATAGACCTTGCAGCTTCACATAGTGTTCTATTCTTTCTCTCAACAACACCATTTCTTTGAGGAGTGCGTACGACGTAGAAATTCTGAGAAATTCCTTTTAGGTCAAATAAATCTTCCAGAGCAGCATTCTTGAATTCTGTGCCATTATCACTTCTGAAGGACTTCACCAGTTTACCATTCAAATTTTCAATCTTTCTTGTAAACCTGATGATTTCTTCAGCAGCATCACTCTTGTGTTTCAGAAAGAACACCCAAGTATATCTAGAGAATTCATCGACGATTACTAGCATATACTTTTTACCACCCAGACTGGGTGTGCTTACTGGACCGCACAGATCCATGTGAAGCATTTGAAGAGGTTGAGAGATAGAAGAGCATTGTTTTGTTTTAAAGGAAGTTCTGGTGAGTTTTCCTTTTTCACATGCTCCACACAACTTTTCTTTTTCAAAAACTATTTTTGGCATTCCAAAGAACTACTCCTTGTTGGAGAGTTTGTTCAAGGTTTTAAAGTTTAGATGAGAGAACCTTTTATGCCACAGCCAACTTTGTTTGGCTAGTTCTTGAGAGAGGAGACACACAGCTTCTCCTATTGCACTTTCCTTCATGTTGATTATGTATACGTCATTCAGTCGGGTTCCTGCTAGTACAATCTTGTTCTGTACATCAAAGACTAAGCACACACATAGCTGGAACATGACCTTATAGCCCAAATCACATATTTGGCTGATGCTTAGAAGATTATACATTAGCCCTTCAACATGAGCTACTCTGGAGAAAGTGATGGTTCCATTTGAAATGGTACCATATCCTTTGGTGACCCCTTTTCCATTTCCTCCAAAGGAAACAGTGGGTCCCTTTTCTTTTGAGAAGTTAGAAAGAAGAAGTTTGTTTCCGGTCATGTGTTTTGAACACCCACTGTCCATGTACCATATGTGATCTTTATTTGGTACCTGCACCCAGAAACAAATTTAGACTTTTGGTACCCATTTTGAGGTGGGTCCTTTGGGATTAGAAGGCATTTTAGTTTTGCAAGGATCCAAATCTTTTGGGCAGTTTTTAGCAAGATGAAGAGTGTTGCCACAATTATAGCATTTCTTTAAAGAAAAGGCCTTTTTAAAATCCCTATCATCAAAACTTTGGACAGAGGTTGACGACTGAGAAGAAGAGGGGTGTCCAACACCTGGTCTTGGTCCAAGGATACCTTTACCAGGGTTTCTTGATTTCTTCAAGTTCACTGACCGGGGAATAAAATCAGTAACTATTTGAGATTTCCTTTTAGATGAAAAATTTGATTTAGCAAAATTTTTCTTTTGAGGAGAAAATCTTTTTGGAGAGGGATACTTAGCAACACCAGATGGCTGCTCCTGGGAGTATCTTGACTCATGCAGACTTAAGGAGTTTAAAAGTCTTTGGATAGGTTTGGGAGAAGAAGAAGAGCTTGGAAGAGTTGAAACTTTTGAAGACTCAGAAGAGATTTCTTTAGCTTTAACAAAGACTCCAAACTTCTTAGAACCAGATTCTACTTTGAGCATGTCAAGTAAATCTATAGAATGAACGGAGGTAGAATCCTCAGATGAGTAACCGAAGAGATCATCATCGTCATCGGAAAGGAAACCAGCAGGAAAACCTTGACATTCAGAAGAAGAAAGTGGAAGGTCAAAAGGTTGAGGAACATCTTTTCCATAACCAAGGCCAGACTTATCCTTGCTGGTGATTTGATCTTGAAGGATCCTTTCAAAATTCTTAGAGGATTTAGTCCATTTAGACAGAACCTCTTGTTCCTTTTCAAGAGTGGAATAGATTTTTGATTTTTCCTCAGAAAGACTGTCGTTTAAGTACCGTAGGTTTTCCAGATCAGCTTTCATTTTATCAAAATATTTTAGTTTTGAAAAGCAAGAGAGAAGTTGATCATTTAGACATTTTATGTGCATATCAACCTTTTTCTTTTGAATCTTTAAGTCACAGAAGTCAACAGTTAAAGAATCAAAGTCATCAGCCTTTTGATCATCAGAGAGAAAGGTAAAAGGATGTACCTGAGGTTTTGTTCCTGAAGTGGATCTCTCAGCAGATACAAGGGTAATGTAGAGTGACTTCTCCATGTCTTCTAGCTCATCGATTTTGGCCATGAGGCATTTAGTGACATACTCACTCTCACTCTCAGAGGTTTGCTCATCCTTCCAGCAATGAGCCTCAGCAACCAAAGTTTTATTTTTACTTTGGTTTCTCTCTTTTTCTCTCTTGTATTTGGCTTTGTACTTCTTATACCTGGAGGTTTCTTTTGATTCAGAATTTTCTTTAGAGGATTGGCTATTTCTCTCTTCATGCTTCCTAGAAGCTGATTTTGAGAAGTCATGGCCATAAGAAGAAGAAGGTTTGACAGAAGAGGAAGCTTTTGATCTGCATTCAGAAGCAAAATGACCTTTCTTTCCACAATTGAAGCAATCTTCATTTGCTTTACCAGAAGAGGATTTTTGAGAAAAAGGTTTTCTATTAAATTTAGAGCGGTTTGAAGAAAATCTTTTATTCTTAAGGTTTCCAGCAAGCATTGCCATACTATCAGAAAGTATATCAATGGCTGATTCTTCTCCTTCATCATCAGCAGCACTATAGTATGCATCTGACAGATGAGAAGAGTCTTCCTTAATATCTTTTTCAGAATCAGAAGAAGGATAGGTGATTCTAGGAATACAAGAGGAAGATTTTGAATCACCTATCAAAGCAATAGAAGAGGATTTGATATCCTTTATAAGAGATTTTCTCTGGTTCTTAGTTTGTTCATAGTGAAGAAGAGTTCCATATAGAGCAGTTAAAGGCATTATTTCTAAGTCCTTGGTTTGCTTGATGCAAGCAGATAGTTTCCCAGAAGTCTGGGAGACAGTCCATGAACTTGCAGAGCGCTTCTTCATTATCATAAACTCGTCCAAGAACTTTGAGATCATTGAGAAGACAGTTAAAACGATTAAAATAGGTAGAAAGAGATTCTCCTTTTTCATGGGAGAAGAGTTCATACTTTCTAACAAGACAGATCCTGTTAGATTTCTTTACTTCTTTGGTGCCTTCATATAAGACACTCAAAGTATCCCACATTTCTTTAGTAGTGGGAAGGTTAAGAAGAGAGTGATACACTTCATCAGGAAGGGATACAACAAGAGCAGATTTGACTTTAAAGGTTCTAAAGCAACTAGGCGTTTATCATCTTCACTAAATTTGTTAGAAGGTTTGATGATATATCTACCAGGTTTTCTCACTTCTTTCATCATCCGACTCTATGTCCTTTCCTTCAGCCGTCCTTTTCGAGGGCCAAAGCGAGCCCATATTTTAGGAACAATAGGTCCCTCACTGAGAATGTTGAGATACCTGCAATCGATCCCTTCCAAGAATAATAACATGCGATTTTTCCATAACCCAAAGTTATTTGGGTTGAATCTTGGAGGTTTAGCCAAAGATCCTAAATCATATGTATTATTGGAAGAGGTCCGCAAGGTACCATCAACATTCGAGGTAGTAGGCCGTCACGTATCCGGTTTATTGAATTAAACCAACTCGCTTCGATACCACTTGTTAGTCCCCAAGGAGTAGATGGCTAACTAAGAGAGGGTTTTGTAGAAGGGGGGTTGAATATAAAACACACAGAATATACTCTTTTTAAATTTTTTAATATAAATATTAAAAATTTACACACGTATAGTTTGATGCGGAAAAGAACAGCACACTATACTATCAAACTAAACGCACGTATAACAAAGTAATTAACTTATACACTAAGGAAGTTAAAACAATACCGTTATAGCACACAGCCTTACTACAATCACACAAATAATCACTTTGAAGATTTGTTGAAAGCGTGAGATTTCGGGAAGGACTTCATCTCCTTTTATAGTGCCTACATGTACGGGATGCAAGTGGACTACCGTCAAGGTTTCATTAGTGGAAGATTATCTGTGGACAAAGGAAGAGACCACTTCCTTTGTACTAGAATAATGGATGAACCATTCCTTGTAGCACGTAATGTCAGATAACTTTATCTTCTTTTCTTCATGCTCTGTGAAGTCCCATCAAACCTTTTAGCTAAAAGACAAATATTCCTTTTATAAGAATAAAAGAGAATGTCTTTATTTAAGGCTTGGTGCCCAAGTTCTTGCTGGCTCACGTGTCTTGCAATTGATGTGAGTCAAGAACTTATCTCTTTGAAATTGCTAAGTGATACATCACACTATGTATCACATCGGTGGATACCTTGTAAGGCTGGAATTGATAAGTGTACACTTTGCTTGATAGACTTCATCTTTCACTAAATGCCAAAAGTGTACACCCTTGAACTTGTAACTTGATATCACATCCTTAGAAAATATACCTGCAATTTCGGTGACCAAGATTATAGTGTCAATGACCATGACATCAAACTTGATGACCTCATCTTATTTGATGTCCTTAGTACTTTTGATGACTTTTGAGTGTACCATCGGTGACCCACTATATTGGTGACCCAATCTTGACTTGGCAAAATGATCTGAATATTGAAGTTGGTTGATACATCCAAAATTCCACTTTTTGATGTACAACTCTTGATTGAATAGCCTTTGACTCTTCAATACTTGAAGCATATTTCAGACCTTCAAAAGAACCTGTAAAAGTTCATTTATACAAAGGAAGGTGGTTCATCACCAAATCATCGGTGACCCAACACGGACCTAGGTGAAATTGCGGTGGTCAAATACCGGGAAAAATAGAGGTTCCGATATTAATGGCGCAATTTATCGTTATTTGACCGCTATCGGAGCTGAAATTGCGACCGCTTATAGCGTTTTCCAGATTGGGCTGATTTTGACCTAGGTAAAGTTGTTATTTCTTTTACTTTTTTGGGCTTTAGTTTTAATTGGGCTCCTAATTATATTTGGGCCTTTATATAGATTTAGTTTTAGGTCTTCATTCTTTTTCCTTTGTCGATCCTCACATGATTCATCAATGCGACAACAGAAGAAATATATCGACCTTCTACTCTCCAGCTTCTGCTTCAACCTTCTGCTCTCTAGCTTAAAGTTGATGTTTTGATGTTGAAGCTCTATTTTTAATTAATGCATATGATATGTTTATGTATGCGCATATATATATATATATATATAATTCTAAGAAATATTATATGAACCGCTATTTTTGGACCGGAATACCACCGCTGTAACCGCTATTGTAAATATCGGTCCTGACCTCAATTTTGCATTATGACCGTTATAACAGTATAGCATCTAGATGAATGATTACTGGATTGTTACTTTGTTTTCTTTTTTTTACAGTTTTCCCTAAACCTGACCTTAAAATTACATATGATTCGACGGTTTTCATGCTCTATCGTTTTGTCATATGGGTATAACCATATATTGGGATGTTTATGTCATTAACATAAACTAGAGGGTATGAGTGAAGTTTCCCCATTCTAATGAGATGAACATAGAGCGCAAATGGGAACCAACCAACCCAATCTCATAAACCCATTTCACCTCCATGATTCCTTTGGAGAAAAAAGAAACCAAAATACACAATTTTGGTAGCAATCTAACATAGATTTCATCCTAACAACAAATTCAATTTTTCATCTCGAAATTCAAAATGGCTTTCTTGAAACTTCCATCTCAATTGCCACTACCCCTTTTCACCGCTTCCTCAATTCCTTCCTCTAAATCCATCCACAATCTCTCCATCCCTTATCACCATAATAATAATAATAATAATAATCATTGCTTGCTTCAAAGAACTAGTACTAGAAGCAGTGTGTTTGTTGTTGGTGCTAATAAAGAAGATATCGAGACTGAATTGGGTGTCGCTGCTGAATCAATCAGCAATTCTGATTCAGCCATTGCAACCACAAATGATGATGATGATGATGATGATGATGATGATGATGATGATTTTGAAGAAGACCCAGATCCTCAAGACCTCGAATATGTGTCCCAAATCAAAAGGGTTAGGTTTTGTTACTCAAATTTCTTCACACCCATGTTTCGTTTAGGCTCCATTTGTGGTTTCTGTAAATTTTGTGTTATTTTGTTTCATATATATAATGTCTGAATGTGTAGGTTTTGGAGCTTTTGAAGAAAAATAGAGACATGCTCTTTAGTGAGGTAACCTCTGTTTAATTGCTCTTTATTGTGATTGCTTATTAAAGTGCTTATTAACTTATTATGTATTGGGATTGCTTATTTAAAGTGGTTATTAACTTATTATGTATTGGGATTGCTTATTTAAAGTGCTTATTAACTTATTATGTGGTACCGATAATAACGAGTTTTTGGTGTTTGGAGGGGAAAAAAAAGAAATACTTATACGGGTAGTTTTTGATAAGCTAGGGCCAGTTTGTTAGTAGCTTGACGAGCTTAATGAGACTCACAGCTTATTCGGTCAACTATACGTGACTGTTTGGTAGTGGCTTAATGATATAGAAAGTGGCTTATTCACGTTTAGAGGGGAGCTTTATGTAGAAAGCCAAAACTTGTCGTTCCCAATTAAAAACAAGCTTCTTTCATCCATGATAAAAAAACTCCTCCAAACAAAAATCTTCTCAAATTATACAGACAGATTAAGCCACGCAGTCAACTTTCTCTATACAAGACTTAATGAGTTAATGGAAAACCAACCAACCAGCCCCTTACTCCCTTCTAACTTGTTAACTTATTCCGTTGTGATACCGATAATAAGGAGTTTTTTTACATGTATAAGCAAAAACTAGCAAAAACTAAAAAACAACTTATCAACTTATTACGTTTTGGTACTGTCATAAGCTAATCCAAACACTTTTTTCTATAACATAAGTTGATAAACACTTTTACAAAAAAAAAAAAACATAAGTTGTTTTAAATAAGAAATCTCAAACACCTCAGATTTTGAATTACTGAAAATGAAATCAATTTCCATATTTTTGCAGTATTTGTAAATCCTAATGTTTCTACTTTCTACCCAATTTTACCCAAATTTTCCTCAAAACTTCTTGAATTGCATAATGGCAATCAGCAGTGGCGGACATTTTTGCCGGGGGCACCTTCAAAGTGCATCAAAAGTCCCTAAAGTCGCCCAAAGTGTTTTTAGACGAATTTCACAGCTTCGAACAGTTTATTAAGTTTTTGGTTCATTTTGTGGGTTTTTTTAAAGTTTTTTTTGTTGATTACAATGGACAATTTCTTCTGTTTTCTTGGTTGTTTTCAAGAGACTTTTTTTGGTTTTCTTGGTTGTTTTTGAGGGACTTTTTCTGGGTTTTTTTTTAATTGATATTCATCGTATTTTCTAATATCCAGTAGTACACGATGTGAATTCAAAAGTGTATTGAATTGCATAATGTCAAATAATCAGGATTCAATATGGGCAATGTTAACGTAGATGAGTTACCATTTGATTTTTATGATGGGAATTTGTAGGTTAAGTTGACAGTGATGATCGAGGACCCAAGAGAAGTTGAGCGAAAGAGACTTATTGGGATCGACGATGCTGATACTCCAACAAGAGATGATTTGGCTGCTGTTCTTGAAGAAGTGAGTTAGTTCCTTCTCTTTATATCAAAGTTACAAAAACCACTCTATATTTGGAAAATTGATAAAGGTTTTCTTAAGCTCTCAAGAAAAAGAATTGAAAACTATATTTTATAAGACATTACAAGTTCTAAAGGGCGGTTTGGTTCATTTTTCAAAGGATTTCAAGGGAAGTGGAATGATCAATTACTTGGCTAAATTCCGATTCCTTTGTTTTGTTCACACGTTGAAAATGTAGGAATCCCTTGAATTCCTTGGATTAAAGATTTCATCGTTCCTTGGCAGAAGTGAATGAATTGAATTCTATCTTTGTCAAATGTAACGGATTTTATGATTTGGTTTTAAAAAGACAAAAATAACTTTTGAATCCAATTTAACCTACCCTCACTACTTTCACTTTCACTTTCACTTCCACCACCCAATCCCAACCCCAAACCCCACCACCACCACACCACTATAGTCTCCATCACAATCACCAACCCCACCCTACCCTAACCCCCCCCCCCCAAAACCACCACCACTACTGTCGCCATCACAATCACCACCACCCTACCCCAAACCCGACTGATCACCATGCCACTACTGTCGTCGTCATAGCTGCCACCCCCATGCAATGTCGCTAGGGGTGCTCATGGGTTAGGTTGATCGGGTTGAAGACATTTCAATAACCCAACCCAACGGTTGTTTGAAAAATCTCAACCCAACCTAACCCAACGTTTGTTGTTTGAAAAGTCTCAACCCAACCCAAACCAAACCATACGGGTTAGTTGGGTTGATACTTGGGTATGTTAAAATATTCTACCAACATTGAATATGTTGTATTCTCTACTCACAATTCATTTTATATAGAGATGGAGGATAGATTGAAAATATATGTATACGAAGAGGGTACATGATGGTGTTATTGTCTAATGTACAGATTAAAAGGAACTTAACTATCATATTAAATCCAAGAAGTAAAAGGATACCGGGTTCATCGGGTTGGGTTCAAATGACTTTCACCCAATACCTACAGTTTGAAGATTTTACAACTCGATTAGACATCGGGTTGCTTCGGGTTGAGTTATTTCATATTAGGCATTGGGTTGGGTTGACCGGGTTTGTCCGGTTTTTGAGCATCCCTACGTGCCAGTGCCACTACCCGACCACCATGCCACTATTGTCGTCGTCACAACCACCACCCACCACTGTTGTCGACACAAGTATCGCCCTCACCACCCCCCCGCCCCAAAAACTAAGATGGAGATTCCAATTCTTTTGAGAGATTCCATTCAAATTCCTACCAACCAAACATGTGGTCACATTCCATCAAATTTCATTCCAGTGCTTCATAGTCAAATTTCTTTGATGGATTTCAATTCCACCAAATTCCATTATGCTTACAAAATACCCCCTAAGGGCCCGTTTGGTTTGCAGGATATGGGATTAGATTCCATTTCAATCCCAAGTTGGTTTGCAGGATATGGGATTTCAATGAAATCCCACAAACATTGGCATGGGGTAGTTGGTATTTCACGAGGTTCCATAAAATTTGTTTATAATAATGTTTTAAAATATGTTAAAGAAACATTTGTTTTGTAATAATCAATCAATAAAAAGTAATTTAGATATTTTTATAGTTATTTATAATTTGATTTTATAAATTATCTTTAAAGAAGGAGTTCAATTCAATTCAATTCCAAATCTTACAAACCAAACACATCATAAGAGAGAATATTGGTCAAAACTTTCTAGCAAAACCCATATTAATTTTATATAAAAACAATACTTGGTCTGAACTCAAAAGTGTTTATATATCTGAAAGAATCAGATTTGGTCAAAAGAAATTAATATTTAAGTTTATATACTTACATATACAGGGGCGGGTTTAAATGAGAACTCAAATTTGGTTGTGAACATGAGGACAAATGAGAGCGCGACACGTGTCATATTCAGACCGAACAATCAAAAAAATATTCAGACCGAATAAAACTGAAAATAGTGGTTATTCAATCTGAATAATGCTTATTGAGACTGGATACGCATTATTCAGACTGAATAAACACTATATTCAGTTTTATTCGGTCTGAATATTTCTTTGATTATTCGGTCTGAATAATCTACATTCAGAAACATGTCGCGCTCTCATTTTTCCTCACGTTCACAACCAAATTTGAGTTCTCATTTGAACCCGCCCCTATATATATATATATATGTATCTACACAATAACGGGTAATGGATTATGGATAACGAAAAATATTGTTTGTCCATATCCTACCTTAAAAAGATATTGTTTATCTTTATCCATACCCTTATCCAATTGGTTGAAACATAATGGGTTACCCATTGCTAGCCTACTAAAAGATAGAGAGGTTGTTTCTGTGAAGACCCCACCTTCAGATGGGATATATTGGGTTTGTTTGGTTTACTGTTTTTATAAACTTTTGGTGCTTTCATTGTGTATGATATCATCAGGCTTGCTTTCTTGTGATTAAATAATAATAATAATCATAATAAATAATTAAATATTAGTATTAGTTTAAGTTTTTATTAGTGCTATTAGTAGAAATTTAAATATAATGAGTTATACTGTACATAAAAACGAGTGGTCTTCACTTATGTAGGTGAACGAAGGGAAAATTCCACGAGACCGTGCTGCTCTTCAGATGCTGGCAGAGGAAATGGTTCAATGGCCAAATTTAGAGGTACATTTATCATATGCTTATTGTTGATAACAATTGAAGCCAATTTGAAAACTTCCAATTCAGGATTTATATAACATGGACAATATTTCATATGTTATAAATGCCAAGGATTAATCTGGTCTCTTGGGTATTATTTTTATGGTATATTACAATTTATTTACCCTAATATGATGATTACATTACATAAAAATGACATAGGGTCGGGTTCAGGGGAAAACCTAAAAAAAACCGGAAGAACACATTGGGAGCCCTCCATCTGGGCGGTATGCACAAATGCATACCGGCAATTTGTAACATGCACTCGTGCATAGAAAAAAAACACTTGTATGCATTTGTGCATACCGTCCAGATGGAGGGCTCCCAGGGAGTTCTTCAGTTTCTTTTCTTTTTTGAGGTTTCCCCTGAACCTCCTCAAATGGCATATTGTAAGAAAATGTAATGTACTTTGGTCTTATTTCTATTTTGGGTATTGTACTTTTATAACCATCATTTTGGTACCGCAGATGTGATATCTCAAACATTTAAAAACAGAGTACATTACCCAGAATAGTAATCGGACCAAAATGAAAGTATGTTACATTACCCAAAATTCGGACCAAAGTAGGATGAATTTCCATGGAGTTTGGCCTTGTTTCTACTCGCTAAAGTAATGACATCCATATGATTAGTGACGTTTCTATCTTTTTGGAGGCCCTGTTACACCTGAAACTTTCAATTACACTGCAAAATGAGACAACAAAGATACATACATATATATATATAGAGAGAGAGAGAGAGTGAGAGAGAGAGAGAGAGAGAGAAAAAAGGTTCAAACGAGAATGTTAACTCTTTACGAGAATACGAGAAAGGTCGTTCATGTACAAAATTGTACAAAATCATACATGATCCAGGCGACTTTTGGGACGACTTAAATCAGAAGGGAAAAGTCGCCCGGATCATGTTAGTGCAAAATCACATACGATTTTGTACATGAAAAAACTTTATCGTATTCTTGTAAATAGTTAGCGTTCTCGTTTGAACCTGCCCTATATATATATATAGGACAGGTTCAAACGAGAACGCTAACTATTTACGAGGATACGATAAAGTATATATATATATATATATAGTTTTTTAAATTCGTTGATGAATGACTAAACAATATAAAATTAGGCCCAAAATTTTAGTATCCCTGTACAAAATCACACATTTAACATGCTAAAGAACAACCCTAATGATTAAATCTTCATATATTCTATTGTGAAAAAGGTTGAAGCAACAAAAAAGGGGAAACGCAAATCGTTATACGCGAAAGCAACCGACACGGGTATCGATCCTGTAGTGGCTGCGAAGAGGCTTAACATTGACTGGGATTCAGCCGCAGAGATTGAAGAAGATGATTCCGTTGACCAAAATGAAGTCCCTTCGGCCGTGGTACACAACCTATGATGCAATCTTCATTGTGCATTTTTCCGTTCATTTTTCCATCTTCAATAACGTTACTATATGTTTATTATATACTTTTATGTTTATTTGATGCAGGGATACGGAGCGCTATATTTGGTGACGGCATTTCCGGTGATAATTGGTGTATCGGTTGTGTTGATTCTTTTCTATAACTCTCTCCAATGAGAATGATGATGATATGATTTAAAAGTTTTTACAAAGATTTTGGTGGTGTTGTGAGTTGAGGCTTGAGTCTTTGCTCTCCATTCTATTGGTCACCGGTTCAAGCTGGGGCGGACCCACAATAGTGCATACGGTAGCACTGGCCATCATTTTGTTTCTCTGTCGTAGTGTAAAAAAATTTAGAGCTGTGAAAGGTGCCACTGTATTATTTTAATGTGTGCAACCGTATATATTTTGAAACTACAATGGTAACATAAATTTCTCTTTGTAGAGTAGGTTTGCATGACTTTTCTTCCATTCCAAGGGCAGGTTCGAATCATGTTTGTCTCGATGACTTAGGGGGCGTTTGTATTTTTCTTTTTTTTTGATTAACCTGGATATCCAACCCGCTATGCGAGCCGACTAATCCCAGGGCTACTACCTGCTTTGAAGGTAGCCTGAAGTCACCACATTTGAACCTCCGTGGCCACAAGAGGATTGTTTTTACCCCTTGCTGGATTTGAACCTGGGTCCTCCTGGTACTGTTGACCTTTGGAGGCCAAGCTCAAACCAGTGCTGAAGTCTAAAGTCTGATTAAAGTCCTGAAATGGTTCTGAAAGGTTTAAACGAATCAGACATAAGTGGTGATTAAGAACTTAAAATGAAAAAACAAACAAGGTTTTAGTTTTTAGCTTTTAATTTCGTTTTTTGAAAAATACTTTTGGTAAAATAACCAATAGACGAATGATGATTTTATGAAAAAATATATGTATTTTTGTTTCTTACAGTCAAATGGTGCCTACCACTTGAAAAAATTATTAGGTCTGTCTTTACGTTATTGAAATTAGTTTAGACGCATGCAAGTTGGCTCGAACATCCACGATTTTAAACAATTATCAAAAGTTGAATGTAGCTCTAACAATTTTCTTTCTTTCATTGTTCCTTTGCTTTTTCAAAGTGTATGTGGTTCTTAAAATTAATAGTAAATTACGATTCTTAAAATTAAGAATAAATTATGTTTATCTTTCCATTCCATGGTTTGTTGAAAATTGTTATTTTTGTCTTTGTGCTTTTGAATTTATGATTTTCATCCATATGGTTTATAATTTAGAGTAAATTACATATTTGGTCGTTGTGGTATATGCGTTTTAACAGTCTGAGTCCCTAAAGTGAAATAATTTTATGGATCGCATACTCGTGGTTTCCATTTTATAACGTGTTGCGTCCCTCATTGTAAAATCGTTTGATTTCTCTCTGTTAAAGTTCTCATGTACAAGACACATGATGGGTAGCTTGGTCATTTTAAGGGTTTTATCACCTTTAAAACACCAGGGACCAAACAAATCATTTACAATATATATATATATATAGAGAGAGAGAGGGAGGGAGGGAGGCTGGTTCAGATACAAACTATACAAACTGGTTCAAATCAATATAAAAATAAATTTTTTTTCATGATTTTTTTTATCATCAAATGCTATGATTTAAGATATTATTTCACATATGTTTGTTTCACTTAGTGAAAAAATTATATGTGAAACTTTTACATTTTGAGACAAATACATGTGAAACTTTTTCATAAAAAAATATATGGGAAACTATCAACTTACGAAAACAAATACATGTGAATCTTTTACATTATCAAACAAACATATGTGTAATAATATCTTAAATCACAACATTTGATGAAAAAAAAATCATGAAAAAAATTATTTTTATATTGATTTGAATCAGTTTGTACTCTCTCGAATTGGTTTGTATTTGAATTTCCCTCTATCTCTCTCTCTCTCTCTCTCTCTCTATATATATATATATATATATACAGTGGCGGATCCAAGATTTTTGTCCACTGGGTCCCATTGACGTAGACTAAAGGCGCGTAAAATCACCCGACGTGTTTAGGGGAATTTTTTTAAGATTTTTAGTTGATTTCAAGGTATTTTCTTAGTGTTTTTGTCGATTTTGAAGGATTTTTTTAGTGTTTTTGTCGATTTCGAACGATTTTTTCGGGTTTTTTTTATTGATTTCAAAAGACTTTTTAGTGTTTTTGTCAATCGCCAACAAGATGGGATCCCTTGGAAATTTTACTGGGGGAACTAAGACTAAATTTAGTATTTTTGATATTTTCTAATCTACATAAATATGAAACATAGATTATCTTCGGGTGTTGCTAATATCCTCCAAAATAATAAAGCTAGTAACTCCAAATATATATATATATATATATATATATATACGCGAGAAAGTGTATTCCCAAAAAGATGCCTTGACCGGCATAACGCTCCTCTCAACCCTTGGGAGCCCCGCTAGAATCACCACCTGGTATCCATGCCATTTAAGAAAAAGTGTTAGGTTTAACGCCTAGTGAGAACAGACAGTTAAATAGATAAAGCCGTAAAATCTTTAAAATGTAATAAGAGAGACTTTATCCCAAATAACTTAACTTGAAATTTTTACTCTTGATGAGCAAGGTTCCTTTCAAAACAAATGGGGGAGACCCGATGGCTGTTGAGAGTTCCTTAGTGACGGGTACAATAGTAAGTGACATATGGATGTTGAGAGTTCTTTCTAGGACCAACGGCTATTGGCAATAACCAATAATACAACCGAGTATGGCCCTCGATGATCCTAGTTAAAAATCCACGCGATGATCAATGGCTATTGGCACCGACCAATAATACAATATAGTATGGCCCTTGATGATCCTACACGTTGACCAAAAGGGGGACGAACAATCCCGATTTAAGACCGACTTATATGCTATGGATCCATTACATTGTAGTCTATAAATCAAATACATCAACCAAGACATATTGATAATTTTCCAAGTATCATTCGTTTGAACAAATGCTATTCTTCCATATGTGAACATTTACCAAATTGGGTCAAAATAGTTTGAGTTCTAAAATTAATGATTTCTTTAAAATAAACAAATACCAAGCAAATAGAACTATTTGTCATGCTCATTTTTAAATAAATAACAAAATCCCCAAATATCTCATTTTGACCTAGTTCATCCAAATCAACCAAATACATAAATGCTTGAAATATAAGCTTTAAGGGAGTGAAATATAACATTTTAGACATGTATAAAGTTTATAAAAAAGGTTAGATTGAACTCACAAATGGGTTTTTGAGAAAACCCTGAAAAATGGTCAACAATGGTGGAAAGTAGTGGAGAAGGTGAAGATCTTGAAGCTCCAAACACCTAGTACTTGAATCTTAGCTCCAACCTCTTAAATGCCCCCTAAATCTTTCAATATGGAAGCTTTAATGACCAAGCATGGAAGGAAGATGAGAGGAAAATGGGTAGGTGTGAAATAAATGAAGAAAAAAACTCAAAAAGTTGGGGTTTAAAGGGTCTAAAGTCGTGCAAAATTTCTGCCCAGATTTCAGAGATTACTCGCGAGCACGAGCAAATTAGTTGTGCGGGCGCGAGCAGTGCAATTATAAGTTTCTGCCCACTTTTTAGGGTTAGCTCGCAGGCGCGAGCAAAATGGTTGCGCGAGTGCGAGCCGTGCAATTTTCGACCCAACTTGTTTTTTTTGTCAAATACGATATCCAACCAACCAACGCTCACAATACTTCCAAAATACTATTTTAAGGCTAAAATATATATAAACTTGAAATTATGGATACTAAAAATCTGAGTGTTACACGGTATGCACTTGTACATAATAGTAATTAAAGTTGGTTTTTTTGATTTTTATGCAAGTGTGCATGTATATATCACAGGTGCATGCTATATACATGTGTATATGTATGTGTGCATGTTACAAATTACTTGTATGTATATGCGCATACTGTCCAGAATGATTATCAGGATGTTCCTCAATTTTTTTTGAGATTTTCCCATGAATCTGACCTTATATATATATATATATATAGGGAAGGGTTCAAACGAGAACACCTTCATTTCGCGAGAACGCGAGAACGCCCTTTTACTATAGAAAATCACATGTGATACTATTATTCCATCACATATAATACACATGTGATACTAAATCAGAGATGCGGATGACTTTTGGCGTGATCTAGGTTACCGACCAAGTCGTTGTTACACCACTAAGCTCCATCACATATATTATCACATGTGATAAGGGTGTCTTTGATGTGATACTATAATCAATCAAAACCATCATATGTGATATTAAATCATAGACGCAAACGATCTTTGGTGCGACCTAAATAGCAACGCACGTCATCCGCACACCATCAAGTCCCCTCTCGTGTATTATCACATGTGATAAGGGTGTTCTCGCGTTCTCATAAAATGGAGGTGTTCTCGTTTGAACCTCCACCTATATATATATATATAAGGGGCAGATTCAAACAAAAACACTACCTATTTAAGATAACAAGAAACTTTTTTTATGTACAAAATCATAAATGATTAGCCGCCATTTTTCCCGCGACTTAACCTGCGGCAAAAGTCGTGCGTGTCCATTTTTCATGTTAGTTCAAAATCATATGTGATTTTGTACATAAAAAAAGGTTTTCTTGTTTTCTTAAATATTTAGCGTTTTCATTTGAACCTCCTTATATATATATATACAAACACACACACGACAATAATCAAATAAAAACCACAATCAAATAAAGACCACAAAAAGGTTACAAACTCGTGAAAACCGATAAAAAAATTACATGATTTTTTTCATCAAAACCTATAATTGAAGATAAGGTTTCACATATGTTTGGGTTCACCTTATGAAATAATTACATGTGAATTTTTTTTTGAATTCACCTTGTGAAACCAAAAATATGGGTAAAAATATTCATATGGTGAAACAAATACATGTGAATGTTTCATGTTATGAAACAAATATATGTGAAATAATATCTTAAATTCTAGCACCTGATAAAAAAACATGAAAAATTTATTTTTATATCGGTTTTCACGAGTTTGTAACATTTTTGTGGTTTTTATTTGATTTAGCCTATATATATAGGCATGAGATCGTGTGAGAAGTGAATTTAAGGTGAAAATCATAAGAAGGGATCCGAACCCTATGATCACTTTTAATCTCACACCCACCCATGAATTGCGCTCCTTATGAGGATTGATCTGGTGCATCTCGATGTATCTTATCTCGGTGCATTTCACCCTAATATGCATTCAACTGTGGAAATCCCTTCTTACGTTTCTCACTATAAATATATATATATATATATATATATATAGAGAGAGAGAGAGAGGAAGGTTCAAATGAGAACTTTGGATTTCTAAAGGAATAAAGGTACACTTGTGGACCACATATGATGTGGGTCTCACATAATATTAAATCATTTTGATTTAATATGATTTAATATTAAATCATTTTTGATTTAATATGATTTAATATTAAATCAGAAATGATTTAATATTATGTGGGACCCACATCATATGTGGTCCACAAATTGTTCATTTGTTCCTTTAAAGAGTGGTGGTTCTCGTATGATCCCTCCCCTATATATATATGTGTGTATAGATATAGGGGAGGGTTTAAATGAGAACTCAAATTTGGTTGTGAACGTGAGGACAAATGAGAATGCGACACGTGTCCCATTCAAAGAAATATTCAGACTGAATATAGTATTTATTCAGTCTGAATATTTCTTTGTATATTCGGTCTGAATAATCTATATTCAGACACGTGTGGCACTCTCATTTGTCCTCACGTTCACAACCAAATTTGAGTTCTCATTTGAACTTCTCTCTCTCTCTCTCTCTCTCTCTATATATATATATATATATAGGGGTGGGTTCAAATGTGAACCTATCTTTGATTGTGAACATGAGGACGAATCACAACCATCCATTTTAAATCAGATCAAAATACAAGGGATAAAATTCGCGGTGGCATTTTTGTAAATAAGTGGAAAACTCAGGGCATGGCTTAAATCATAGATATAAACTGACGATTTAAATAAGAACCAGACATCATCTTCTTCGCCAAATTTCTTCATCATCTTCCTCAAATTTCTTCATCATCTTCACCAAACTTCTTCATCATCTTCCCCAAATTTCTTCATCATCTTCCCCCAAAATAAATTTTCGCACAAGTTTGTTTTTGCTTTGTGTTTTTCCTTTGAATCACAAGTCTTTTCAGATCCAAATTCTTTTTCTTGATAAAGTGTAAGAAGGTTATTCAAATGTTTTTTTTCCTTTAATATGATTGTTCATCATTTTATCACAGGAAGCTTCTGTGAAACACATTTGCTTGAATTCTTGCTTTTCAAAACCTTTGGTTCCATTGTAGCTTATATTCAGTCTGAATATAAGCTACAATTATGGGTTTGTATACTTGTAGCTTATATTCAGACTGAATATAAGCTACAATTATGGATTTGTATAATTGTAGCTTATATTCAGTCTAAATATAAGATAAAATTATGTGTTTGTATAATTGTAGCTTATATTCAGTCTGAATATAAGCAGACACGTGTGGCACTCTCATTTGTCCTCACGTTCACAACCAAATTTGAGTTCTCATTTGAACTTCTCTCTCTCTCTCTCTCTCTCTCTCTATATATATATATATATATATAGGGGTGGGTTCAAATGTGAACCTATCTTTGATTGTGAACATGAGGACGAATCACAACCATCCATTTTAAATCAGATCAAAATACAAGGGATAAAATTCGCGGTGGCATTTTTGTAAATAAGTGGAAAACTCAGGGCATGGCTTAAATCATAGATATAAACTGACGATTTAAATAAGAACCAGACATCATCTTCTTCGCCAAATTTCTTCATCATCTTCCTCAAATTTCTTCATCATCTTCACCAAACTTCTTCATCATCTTCCCCAAATTTCTTCATCATCTTCCCCCAAAATAAATTTTCGCACAAGTTTGTTTTTGCTTTGTGTTTTTCCTTTGAATCACAAGTCTTTTCAGATCCAAATTCTTTTTCTTGATAAAGTGTAAGAAGGTTATTCAAATGTTTTTTTTCCTTTAATATGATTGTTCATCATTTTATCACAGGAAGCTTCTGTGAAACACATTTGCTTGAATTCTTGCTTTTCAAAACCTTTGGTTCCATTGTAGCTTATATTCAGTCTGAATATAAGCTACAATTATGGGTTTGTATACTTGTAGCTTATATTCAGACTGAATATAAGCTACAATTATGGATTTGTATAATTGTAGCTTATATTCAGTCTAAATATAAGATAAAATTATGTGTTTGTATAATTGTAGCTTATATTCAGTCTGAATATAAGCATAAAATGTTATGCTTATATTCAGACTGAATATAAGCTAAAATTATGTGTTTGAATAATTGTAACTTATATTCAGTCTGAATATAAGCTAAAATATGTGTTTGTATAATTGTAGCTTATATTCAGTCTGAATATAAACATAAAATGTTATCGTTATATTCAAACTGAATATAAGCTACAATTATGGGTTTGTATAATTGTAGTTTATATTCAGACTGAATATAAGCATAACATTGTAGTATCACAATGTCATGTTTATATTCAGTCTGAATATAAGCTACAATTATGGGTTTGTATAGATGTAGCTTATATTTAGTCTGAATATAAACTAAAACTATGTGTTTGAATAATTGTAGCTTATATTCAGTCTGAATATAAGCTAAAATTATGTGTTTGTATAATTGTAGTTTATATTCAGTCTGAATATAAGCATACAATGTCATGTTTATATTCAGTCTGAATATAAGCTACAATTATGGGTTTGTATAATTTTAGCTTATATTCAGTCTGAATGTAAGCTAAAATTATATGTTTGTATAATTGTAGCTTATTTTCAGTCTGAATATAAGCTACAATTATAGGTTTGTATAATTGTAGCTTATATTCAGTCTGAATATAAGTTAAAATTATGTGTTTGTATAATTGTAGCTTATATTCAATCTGAATATAAGCTACAATTATGGGTTTGTATAATTATAGCTTATATTCAGTCTGAATATAAGCTAAAATTATGTGTTTGTCAATGTCATGTTGATATTCAGTCTGAATATAAGCTACAATTATGGGTTTGTATAATTGTAGCTTATATTCAGTCCGAATATAAGCTAAAATTATGTGTTTGTATAATTGTAGCTTGTATAATTGTAGCTTATATTCAATCTGAATATAAGCATAAAATGTTATGCTTATATTCAGACTGAATATAAGCTAAAATTATGTGTTTGAATAATTGTAACTTATATTCAGTCTGAATATAAGCATAACATTGTAGTCTATATTCAGTCTGAAGAGCAAGTCACACAGAGCCAAAATTAGAGCCAAAATTCTCGGTATGTATTCTCGAAATCTATAACAACATCGCAATCAGAGATGAATTTTCAACTGGATCACACTCAATCGAATTTCCTGATGAAGAAGCAGACTCCATTGAAAAAACAAAATTAACAATTTAGTTTTAGAAATCGAAAATCCGATTACTAAAGTTCTTCACAACAATGAATACGATTAACAGAGAAGAATTCGATTTCCAGAGAGAGTTCGATTTCCAGAGAGAGTTCGATTTACATAGAAAATTTCGATTAACAAAGGATGAGAGAAATAAGCGGGAGTGATAAACTTGCCTAATTTACCCCTCAAGCCACATTTAAAGAACGACTTCAATTTGACTCAGATCAAGGCTGAGATCTGTCCTTAGGTTCACAACCAAAGATAGGTTCACATTTGAACTTTCCTCTCTCTCTCTATATATATATATATATATATATATATAAAGGTGGAGGTTCAAACGAGAACAACCCCATTTTACGAGAACGCGAGAACACCCTTATCACATGTGATAATACACGTGAAAGAAACTAGTGGTGTGCGGACGACTTGCCTTGCGACTTAGACCGTCTCAAAGGTCGTTTGCGTTTATGATTTAGTATCACATGTGATGGTCTTGACACATTATAGTATCACATCAATAATACCCTTATCACACGTGATAAAAAATGTGATGGGTCTTAGTGGTGTAAGGGCGACTTGACCCGCAACATAGATCACGTCAAATGTCGTCCGCATCTCTGATTTATTGTCACATGTGTATCATATATGATGCGATAATAGTATTACATGTGATTTTCTATAGTAAAAGGGTGTTTTCGCATTCTCGTAAAATGAGGGTCTTCTCGTTTGAACTATTCCATATATATTAAAAGAAAAAAGATAAAATATGGTAAATGACCAAAAATACCCTAGAGTAACCGAATAAATTTAACATGTTAGAAATAGTGACCTAACTTGAAACGAAATACAAACCACGAGCACGTCCAATGTAATTATTTTAAAAACTAGACGGACCTACCGTGTAATTTATATTTTAAACAAACCACAAGGACTAAGAGTGTAATTTACTCTTTCCTTTTTTTTTATTTTTTTCTTATTTATGGCAAGAAATGAGTAATAATTTAATTTTAAAAGACACTTTAAAACATTACTCCACTTCTCTTTCTACAAGAAGGATAAGAAAAAAAAACCATAATTATCGTTTTGTTTTTTGTTTTTCTTTTTTCTTCCTTCTGTCGGTTCTCCTCCTTCCTTCCATCCCAACAACAATGGTGAAAGAGAAAGACACAGATTCAATCCAAAACCCTAAGAAAATGTTCATTGGAATCGTATGGAACTGTGCCCCTGAACTTAAACTCCTTTTATCTTCCCTTCTTTTCCTCTTTTCCATTATCACCCTCTTCCAATTCTTCCCTAATTCTCACCTTTCCTTCTCCGTTCAAGATCTCCGCCACTGCGCCGCCCTCCCACCACCGTCCTCCACCGCCACATCACCACCACCACCACCACCACCACTAAACGACGTCGTCCTCAACAATGGCGTCATTAAAAGAAACTTCAATACCTATGGCAGTGCCGCCTATAACTTTATACTCATGTCTGCTTACAGAGGTGGACTCAACACTTTCGCCATTATTGGTCTCTCTTCGAAACCCCTTCACGTTTTCGCAAAACCCACTTACATCTGCCAATGGGTTCCCGTTAACTCCACCGGAAAAAACATCACCGTCGCCGGAAAAAAGATCCTCCCTGACTGGGGCTACGGCCGTGTTTACACCGTCGTCGTCGTCAACTGCACTTTCCCTTTCGCCGTCGGTCACGACGGCTCCGGTGGAACTTTACTCCTCCACGCCTCCACCTCCGGCGGCGGCGACGCCGCCAATTTCAACCTCACCGACACCATTGAAGCTCTCACCGAAACCCCAAAAAGCTTAAACGTTTTACAGTTTACATCACCTCCAAAATACGATTATCTTTACTGTGGGTCTTCGTTGTACGGTAATCTGAGCCCACAAAGAGTTCGTGAATGGATGGCTTACCACATTAAGCTCTTCGGAGAGAAGTCGCATTTCGTGATCCATGATGCCGGTGGGATACATCCGGAAGTTATGGAGGTTTTACGGCCATGGATGGAAAAAGGTTATGTGACTGTTCAGAATATAAGGGAGGAAGAGAGATTTGATGGGTATTATCATAATCAGTTTTTGATTGTGAATGATTGTCTGCATAGATACAGATTTATGGCGAAATGGATGTTTTTTTTCGATGTGGATGAGTTTATTTTTGTTCCGAAGAAAAGTACGATTAAGACGGTTATGGATTCGTTGTCTGAATACACTCAGTTCACCATTGAACAAAGAACCATGTCTAATAAGCTCTGTTATCTTGATGATCATGTTGGCAAAATCTACAGGTATGTACTTAGACCCAATTTTCTCTTTCAAAGATGGTTGTTTGGTGGTTGCTGAATGGTTTAAGTTGTTTGAATGATTAAGATTGCTCGTATCATGTATTATAAAATGAAATACTGTTGTCCGGTAATTGTTCATGATAAAATTAGGGCCCGAATGACTTGTACAAAATTATTCACATAGTTTTAGACCATTAAAAAAAGATTTTTTAATCAAAACAAGGTCGTTTGGTAGTTGTTGAATGGTTTTGTGTAGAATAATTAAGTGGTTAAAATGATTAGGTGGTCAGATTAAGAATCATTTATGATATAGTATAAAATAAAATATAATTGTTTGATAATTATTTAAAATAAAATTACAGGTCTGAATGGTTAAGGAGGGTTCATGATACAAAATGATTTATAGGATTTTGGAACGATTAAGAAATTGATTTATTTTTTGTCAAACAAGATTTAAGTCTTATTAATTTAGATGGTGTCTCTTAATAGAACAGTTCAGAAGTTAAAAAACAACTCCTTGTCTTTTTATCTTTTAACGATTCAGAGGTTAAGTTGTCTTTTCATGAAAATACGAGGAGGTAAACAAATAGTCATTTAGGAAGTTTCATATTCTTAAAATGTTGACCTTTGTTCTTTGACCTATGTCGTTAGCCATGTGAAATGGAATAATTGGGTTGCCCATTTGCAGAATTTGAGCTGTATAGGAGTTGTAGATCTGAAATTTGGCAAAAATATAATTATTTAATCTTTTGTTTTTGTGTGTGGCCAAATTTGTGTATTTAAATTGCATAAAAGCCTTTGGCATATATCTTTGCTGTAAATTTGGGATTTTGTTTTCAATTTTCAGCACTTTCTGATCTGGTTTGTTGTAGAAAATTCTATTTCCTATCACAAACAGTTATTGATGAATGGTAATATATATATATATATATATATATATAATTATGGTATTGAAGATGGATGGATGTGTGGTTGGCATTTATCATATTGTGTTTATAGGATCCTATTGGGGGGGGGGGGGGTCCAAATGTGACCGTTTGGTTGGTGAGTGTGTTCTATAAGTTTCTCACTTGTCTTTTTCTTCCAACCTATCTCCTTTTGAAATGATTTTTTGGCCTCATTTCATAAAGTTGGGGACTTAATGAAATAACTAGTGGTTGCTTCCTTAAAGCATTTCCTTCAAAACGGATAAAAAATGAGATTTTGAACCAAAAATTTGCTCCAAAACTATTTTCGAAACGGAAAAAGTAGGAGAGAGAAGATTTTTTCTCCGAATATGGAGAATACCCCAGAAATGATTATAAAGTGAGACCATCAATAGGAAAATTTAAAAACAAATATTTAGAAAGAGAAATAATATGTTAATAGGTGAATTGAATATTTTAATATTATAATTAATGTTGGCTTCTCCAAAATGGGGAATTGTTGTAGATGAATGTAATTATTTTTAGAGATTTTGTCTTTTGGTTCTTCATTTTGGAAATTTTTTGGAGAATCTGTTGTTGGAGATGCTCTCAGGGACCTGAAATTGATTACAAATTCGGAAACCGTCCCCAACGCGATACATAGCAATATTTTATTATGAATATGTGATTCATGATGAATAACTCGTCCATATTCATAATGAATGTGTGATTCATGATGAATAACAAGTTTATATTCATCATGAATGTCTTATTTACGATGAATATTCATCTCGAAGGAGACATGGCATGTTGTGGACGATTCCCATGGTTCTAATCAATTTTGGGTTTCTAACGAAACTTTCCTCTAAAACAACCCATGTCTCCTCTGAGGTAGATGATATGTTTGCTTACATTCCAATCATCCTTTGACGTAGATGACGTGTTTGTTTACATTCCAATTATAAGACCCTGCAATCCAATAAGATATACTAGATTCGTTTCATTTAGCTTAATACGGAAGTTTGTTTTCGCACAGGAAATGGGGGATTGAGAAGTTGGTATATAGGGATAGTGTGACAGGGATTAGGAGAGATCGGAAATACGCGGTGCAACCAAGGAACGTTTTTGCAACGGGGGTACATATGTCAGAAAACGTATTGGGGAAAACGACACATGACACAGAGGGGAAGATAATGTACTACCATTACCATGGGACTATATCCGAGCGAAGAGAGCCATGTAGACAACTCATTAACACGACCAATATGAAAGTTGGAGGAACACCATATGTGGTGGATAAGACGATGCGGGAGGTGGCCACAGCGGTGAAGCGATTCGAACTAAGAATGATTGGATCGGTTTTGATAAGAACCAAACAATGACACTTATTATCTTTTGATTTTTATTATGTATAGATAGATGGATAGATAGATGGAATGAAGTAATATATTTGCTTTTTGGTATTTGTTTAAAAAAATGTACTTGTACTCGAATATATTTATTTTTCACTTTAGTTTTGGTTTTCTCAAAATGTTTAATAAAATTCTTGTTGTATTTTGTTTTATAAGCAATTATTTTGATACTTGTAGTTAAAGTGTGGTCTTATAAAATCTATCATTGGTTAGAGTTATTATAAAAACTTCACATCTTATGTGTTTTTTATAAGAATCTTGGTTCTTATTTTGATCTTTCATAACCTATATGAATTAATAATATGTATATATTTATATTCATGAGACCTATAAAAATGATTCTTATAAGTTTATAATTTGATTAGTTTGTAATTATGTGAAAGAAAAGTATAAAAAGCAGGTTTTGATAACAGCATGCCAATTCTTTAAAATAGAAAAAACATGAAGGTTTTGTTCTCTATATTACTCCAATAGATTCTCTATGATGTTTCTTAAAATAGAGCATAAAAAACTCTAAAATTCAGAGAATTCTCTAAAACTTTATGTTGGGAGTAAGAAATGATTATTTTATCCATCTCATCAATGAAATTTAATTATTGTTATAGGGTTAGATTTCAGTGAGAAGATAAGTTATGGTGAAAAAACTTAAGAAAGAATCTTGACTCTCGGATCATTCGTAATTGAAGATCGACATTAATGAGATGTACCGAGATGCACCAGATTAATTCTCGTAAGGAGTGCAATTCATTGGTGGGTTTTTGAAATTAAAAGTGATCAAAAGTTCACATCATTTCTTACATTTTTCATCTTAACTATTCTTCTTAAACGATCCCACACCTAATATTACATATATTTAAAAGTGTATTAGGATATTAAATTAGAGAATATTATTCTAACATAATTTATGTTAATTAAAATCTCTAAAATAGAAAATTTGTTGAAGTTGAATATAATACTTTTTTCAAGAGATTTTATCTTTTAATTTTTTTATTTGAGAAATTATAGAGAACCTTTTAAAGATTTTCTAATTTCTAAGAACCTCCATTGCATCGGAGATGTTCTAATATGTAATTATCTTGTATTTAAACGTTTTTATCAATTAATTTATGAAGTTTAGATATATAGTTTTAGGTTATGTTTGGCAAAAATAAGTTAACTTATAAGCTAGTGTATTGAAACGCTACTTGAAGTAGCGGTTTGGGAGCTTATTGTCATTTTTTAATTATAACCCTCATTAATTAATTATTAAATTTTAATATACCCTTTTGGTCATTTTATATTTTTATACATGAGTTTTGCCAAACATGACTTTTTTCATCAGCTAACTTATCAGTCATCCGCTAACTTATCAGCTACCAGCTAGCTTATTCGTTAGTTTATCAGACATAGCTTTAATAAATTGTATATATATATATATATATACAACTTTAAATTGTATGATAAAAATATTTTATAGTATGATTAAAATATTAAAAAGAAAGAATGCATTGCTACTCTTTGGTCTTAATTAGCTACAAAAGATTAAAAAAAAGGTTGTAAAATAATGAAAGATGCTTTAACTTTTTTATATTTCCTTCTCTTTTGGAGGTATGTATAGGAGTGAGATTCATTATAGACTTTAATTAGTTGTATTTTATTTCTTTTTCAACCGACATTTTTAAATACCATTAAAAGTTGTCAACATTTGGACCTATTAGTTTTTACATGCTATGAGATTGAGACAGACAATGTTTTAATATATATTAAAGTGTTTTGTCCGTGTCGTTTTAATAAATTGACGAGTAAGGTTTTTAAAAAAACTTTTTAAGGAGAGATGTCTTTTTTATAGTTTCGTTTTTTAATGAATATGGTCCATTGTTAATTAAACTGTCGTTAGTGAGGCAGTGGCGGATCTATGAATTTTTCTTAAGGAAAAATCAAGATTCGTAAAGTCGTAAATTTGATAGGAGGGAAAAATCGATGCAGTTTAATCCGGAGAAAGTTAGTTAAGTTGATTTCGGGAATATTACTTTTTTTTTTCAAATTGAATCAACCGTAATCTTTTATGTAAAACACAAGACTACGTTTATGTCTGCCGTGTTTTTAGTTGAATTTCACTGTTACGGGAACTTTTTTTGGTTAATTTCATAAGTTTTTTTTCACATTTTTAGTATTTTATATTGATTGTCCTGTGTTTTTTTTGTAACACCCGGAAATTTAATGTACACGACTATTGATGTGAGTTTGCATTTTAGCCATAAAATTGTAATTTGGTTAATTAAGTTGGAGTTAGGAAAAACTTAGCATCCTAAGTTGTTTTGTGAGGGTTAAAAATAAGTTAAGTATTTTTTTTTTTGGGGGGGGGGGGGGGGGTTGAGTTTTTGGCGCTACACTCAATCTGGGCCCGGGTAACTAGAATTTTCATCTCGTACAACTTGGCCCGCGACCTGGGGTCGCATGGCATATCGCGTAACTTGCTGTATGAGGGGGGGGGGGGGGGGGTTTTGAGTTTTTGGCGCTGCACTCAATCTAGACCTGGGCAACTGGAATTTTCATCTCGTACGACTTGGCCCGCGACCTGGGTTTGCGTGGCACATCGCGTAACTCACTGTATTGGTCCCCCCACTCTGCGCGTGAAGCCTTTCACGCGACCTGAAGTCGTGGCGGAGGTCGCGGGAGTAGCAAATCTCTGTTGGCTGGACCCTAAACACGGGTTTCAGCTGAGTTTTTCATTATTCTCACCCTACCCTCGATTTTCTCCTCAAGTTTTCTCCCAAGGGCGATTTTGTGAGCATTTATCCCTTGAATCCTCCCAACTCAAAGCATTTACTACTAATTAAGATCTTACATTCAAGAGTGCTCTTCAAGGCTTTGGTGTTCCCCATCATCTTCTCCCTTTCTCAAAGTTTTAGGGATATTTCTAGGGTTTCTCAAGCCCTAGCTTTGTGAGTTCATTCTAACTTTTTATGAAATTTTATACATGATAAAATGTTATATTTTACTTCCTCGAAGTTTGTATTTCAAGTATTTAAGTATTTGGTTGATTTTGATAAATTAGGTCAAACTTGAGAAATTTAGAGATTTTGTTTATAATGATTAAATGAGTATGAGGAAAGGTTTTAAATGCTTGGTATTAGACTATTTCAAAGTATTAATGGTTTTTACTTCCAAAACCACTTTGACCTAACTTTGGAAATTATCATTCATTTATAGAGGGATTTTCTTATGAAGTATACTGTTGAGAAATCATTAGTACGTCTAAATTGACGTAGTAGACTATATGGTTAAGATGTAATGGATCTATAGGCATTAGAGTCACATGTTAGATCATTTCAAGGTAAAGACCAAGTGTGGTTGAACTTGTTGGGTTATGAATACCAAGTAAAGACCTAGTGTGGTTGAACTTGTTGGGTTATAAATACCAAGGTATAGACCTAGTGCAGTTGAACTTGTTACTCGTAGGCAAAAGACTTGGTGTAGTTGAGCTTAATTGTGCATTAAACTATAGACCTAGCGTGGTTGATCTTAATGTGATATCGGGTCTCCCCCATTAACTCTAATTATATGCTCATCCAAGAGCAAGCATGAGTAAAGAGTAAAGTCACGTCATTTAAAGTCTCATGAATCGCTTTCAAAGGTGTTACGACTTTATTTGTATAATTGTTTGTTCTCACTATGTGTAAGCCTACCACTTTTTCTCGAATAACATGTTTATCAGGTGATTGTGCTAGCGGGGAAAATTACAAATAAGATGTTTTGCAACAATAATAAATTAATAGCTAAAGCAAATTACAAATACAAAAAAAAACAAGAGGGAAAACTCATATTTTCGGAGAAAGTTAATTTACAAGCAATCTCGCCCAACTTTCACTCATGCAACAAACCAAGTTTCAAAATATATGAGGACACTCTTAAAATCAAGTTGGTGCATCTTTATGCTGCCTAAATGTTTTTCTCTTGCGATATCAAGTGAGCGGATGTATGGTACCCCATTCGGTCCTTAGTAGG
Organism: Silybum marianum; assembly: GCA_036898165.1. Lineage (NCBI taxonomy): Eukaryota > Viridiplantae > Streptophyta > Magnoliopsida > Asterales > Asteraceae > Silybum > Silybum marianum. Next base: position 22,616,237 of record CM072543.1, read on the forward strand.
TCTGTCCATGCAGACTATAGCAAGGGATACTTTGATCCATTAACCTTCCCCTTCCTCTACTTTCAATTTTATAATGGATTTAGTTTCTCTACGTACTTTTATTCTTATAAGAGCATCTTCAATGCACAACCCATCAAAGACTTTTTACTATTTGATTTAGCTATTTACAAGACTTTTTTGCATTGGGTAAGATGGCTTTTTTGAAAAGCTTTTTGGCAAGGCTTTTCTACACCAAGCTTTCAAGGGAAATTTTTTACAAGTTTTGTCTCTCACATTCTCTGTCTAATAATAACCCTTTAAAAGCGTGTTGGTCCCAAAGGAGTCTACAAGAGTTCAAAGATATAGAAACAATTTGTAGGGGGGGGGGGGGTTGAATACAAACACACAAATTTTTCGTTTTTAAATTAGTTTATATTGAATAAACAAATTTACAGTTACAAGCGGAATTAGAACAAACAAATAAACCTATTGTTAGTCCCCAAAGAGAGATGGCTAACTAAGAGAGGGTTTTGTAGAAGGGGGGGTTGAATATAAAACACACAGAATATACTCTTTTTAAATTTTTTAATATAAATATTAAAAATTTACACACAGATAGTTTGATGCGGAAAAGAACAGGCAGACTATTCTATCAAACTAAACACACGGATAACGATAATTAACTATTACACTAAGCAAGTTAAAACAATACCGTTATAGCACACGGCTTTGCCACGATCAAACAAATAATCACTCGAAGATTTGTTGAAAGCGTGAGATTTACGGGAAGGACTTCATCTCCTTTTATAGTGTCCATGCATGGGATGCAAGTGGACCGTCAAGGTTTCATTAGCTGGAAGATTATCTGATGGACAAAGGAAGAGACCACTTCCTTTGTACTAGAATAATGGATGAACCATTCCTTGTAGCACGTAATGTTAGATAACTTTATCTTCTTTTCTTCATGCTCTGTGAAGTCCCATCAAGCCTTTTAGCTAAAAGACAAATATTCCTTTTATAAGAATAAAAGAGAATGTCTTTAATTAAGGCTTGGTGCCCAAGTTCTTGCTGGCTCACTTGTCTTGCAATTGATGTGAGTCAAGAACTTATCTCTTTAAAATTGCTAAGTGATACATCTCACTATGTATCACATCGGTGGATACCTTATAAGGCTGGAGTTGATAAGTGTACACTTTGCTTGATAACTTCTTCTTTCACTAAGTGACAAAAGTGTATACCCTTGTGAGTTGATATCACAGCCTTAGAAAATATACCTGCAATTTCGGTGACCAAGATCATAGTGTCGGTGACCATGACATCAAACTTGATGACCTCATCTTATTTGATGTGCTTAGTACTTTTGATGACTTTTGAGTGTACCATCGGTGACCCACTATATTGGTGACCCAATCTTGACTTGGCAAGATGGTCTGAATATTGAAGTTGGTTGATACATCCAAAATTCCACTTTTTGATGTACAACCCCTTGATTGAATAGTCTTTGACTCTTCAATATTTTAAGCATATTTCAGACCTACAAAAGAACCTGTAAAAATTCATTCATATAAAGGAAGGTGGTTCATCACCAAATCATCGGTGACCCAACAATCTCCCCCTATTTGATGATGATACCTGTAGGTTAGAAAAGAATTCTTTTTGACCCTTTCTATTTTTCTTTTGGGTTCTTTTGACTCAGATTTTTTTTTTTTTTTTTGATTTTTTTTAACTGAGTATGTACAGTATAGAGTATAAACTGAATAAAAGAATAAGTATAAGTTTAAATATGTGCAAAGCTTGTAAAAATATTAACAAGAGATGGGATGGAAGAAAAGTATGAACTTTTATTAATCAAAACATAGGATTGATCAGAGTACATGATTAATAAAGTTCATACTGTACTATACGTCTGCAGGATCAAGGATCTGAGGAGGGTTCTCTTCTTTTAAGTTCATCCAAGATTATTCTTGTGATGCCATGGTCTTCAATGGGAGGCACTCCAAGAATAGCAGAGAGGAAGGAGCTGTGAGCCCTTGGGATGTCGAGATGCTGCGAAGAAACCGATGTTTCCAAAGATGTCTTCAAAGAAAACCCCAAGCTCTGGAGTAGTCAGCATGGTTTGCTCCGGGTAAGCAATAGAAGTAGGAATGGAAAGATCTATACCCGAAGCATTTATCTGGATGCCCCTTTCATGAAGCATAACAAAATGTCCCTTCTTCTTGTTTTTAGGAGCAGTGATGACCTCTCCTTTAAGACCCGGTTGAATGAAGTACATTTGTTGTGCTTCAAGGTATGTCACAAGAATATCATTCTCCTTTTGGATGTTGAGCATCTTGATGAAGAGTTTTCTGAGAATATTAAGTACCAGCTCCTTGTACTTGCTTTTGCTCTTGGAGATGCATTTACCAACTTCCATCCACTCAGTCATCCCAAGAACTTCCAACCATTCAGCTTCATATACTTTTGATAAAGTATCAGCTCTCTTAAGGGTGATAAGTAACTTGGGAGAATTCTTGGTTGGAGGTTGGATGGTAGCATTGATAATCTTGGAATCATCCTTCCTGTTCTTCAATCTTCTTTTAAACCACTCTACTTCCTTTGCCTTCTTGGCCTCATCAACCAATTTTGCGCTTGCATTTCTTCTTTATATTTTCAAGCTCATCTTTTTGAGCTTGAATTGCATCGGTGACTTTGGCATGAACAGCTTCATCATGAGCTAGCTTGAGTACATTTGTCTGATCATACTCAAGCTGAGCCTTGATAGCTTCTTCTCTTTCAGCCTTAGAGAGAATTACCCCAAGAGGATCGGTGAGTGCTGGGGCAGGCTGAAGTCTGAGAGTGTCTGCATGAGGATCTCTTATCTTCTTCTTTCTCTTCTTTTCTTCCTTCTGCTCTTCAAAAGAAAGAGGCTTCTTTCCTTTGGCCTTTTCTTTTCTCCTCTTTTCTTCTTCAGTTTCAAGGGGTTGAGCACTGACACTCTCCCCCTCAACAGCTGCTTCGGGTACCAAAGGAACAGAGACCACCTCTGTGACCACACCACCATCGGTGGCTGTAGGGGCCACATCGGTGGTTGCCACGTCGGTGGCCAGATCTGTGATGTCGGCGGCTGGCATGCTGACGTCGGCGGCTGGCATGCTGACGTCGGCGGCTTTGGCTGCTGTTGTAGAGGTCTTCACATTTTTCTCCCCCTCAGTGGTTGAACCCTTGAAACCCACTGAAGAGAGAAACTCTTTCACCCGTTCCATATCAGAGCAGAGAGCACCAATTTTCTTCTCAACTCTTTGAAGGACAAATCTATCAGTGTCCTTGAAGTATGAATCACCCATATCTAGTTCAACCGTTGGAGCAGAGGTTGGGACTTTATCAACTTTGGTGTGAAGACTGATAAGAGAGTCCATAATTGCCTGTTGAGTGGCAATGAGAGAAGAAATATCGGTGGCTTGCTTAGAAGAGGTGCTTCGAAGATCCTGAATGGATGAAAGCACAGAAGCTTGGCTTGAAGAGAATCCTTGCTGAAGATCAAGGATATCCAAATGTAGAAGATCTAAACATGTCATTAGAGTTGGGTGACTCACCGACAACTCCTCTATGTTAGATCTGAGAGATGAGGAAAGGGAATCCATTCTTTCCTTTTCCTTAGTTGCATGTTCTTCTAAAACCTCCACCCTTCTGATAGTATCACTTGTAAAGGTGGTGAAAGCCTGCAGAAGGTCATTCCCTTGCTTTGAAGACATGGGAGCAGAAGGATGAGGCTTTGGTGGTTGATCAGTATCATCATCATCACTGGAAGAATAATCCACCAAACCTGTAGATTTTCTTGGGGGGGATTTAGGAGATGAGGGGGAGACACTCTTAGGAGAGTGTCTTTGAGGGGATTCCTCAGTAATGGGTTCCTCCACACCCTTGTCATGTACGGGAGACGTACCTGTCCAAGGGGTAGTGTCGGACATCAGAAAATCAGTAAAGTGGGTTGCTCCATCAAATGCACCTGGTTGTGATGCACTTTCACGTGGAGTGTGGAAAAGGAGCCGTGAGAGCTCGGGTGGAGAAGAGGTACCTTGGATGGGATACTCCAAGTCATCTTCATCAACTAGTGAGAAAGTTGATGAAGGAATAGTAAGGGTGTCCCTATTTACAACCAAGTCCTTTTGAGAGGGCTCCGGAGGAGCTAGGTATGGATGAGTGTTCCTTGGGTTTTGTGAGGATCTTTTCAACATCTACTGGCTTTTGGGAGCCAGTAGATGGATCATGCGTTTTAACCCTTTGGGTTCCCTTAGACTTCTTTGAGGAAGTCTTTGGGGGCTTTTAGAGTTTCTCCGCTTATGGGATTTGGATGCTTGGGTGGAAGCCAAAGGCTCTTTTGGCTTCGTAGCATCGGTGGGTGCGGAGGTAGATGTGCCCGACGCTTTGGATCTCTTAAGAGATTTGGGCACACCAGTGACTCTAGGTACAGAGGGGGTAGAAGACATACCTGAAGTTCTCTGAAGACGCGGTTCATTCTCTCCCCAAGCAAGAATTGCATTCCTTGCAAACTCAACCATAGAAGGTCCGAGAGGGTTGTCCGATGCTAAGATGACCTTTTTCATGATCTGGTTACCCACTTGGTGGAGAGGGAGATCATATACGATATCATCTCTTTTCTCTAACTTATCTGCCAACTTTGCATGAATAATAAGAGAGAAAAGTCGTTGGAAGGGTACCTGAGGACGTCGGAGGGTAGAAAACGAGGAGATCATTTCATTAAAAAAATAGTCGGCATAATCTATTTTTCTCTCGAAAAATAAGAGCATGTGCCAGGCTCGCTTACTTGAGAAGGTGATCGATCCGACCACCCGTCTTCTTGCTCGGGCACGAATCGATGAGCAAAGAAGAAGTTCCAAATACTTCCCATGTTTTTGCGCAATAAAGTACCTGGACCCTTTGACTTTGATCCCTTCTTCTCTTCCAAGTAGTTCAACACATCAACCACCATTTGATGTTCATTACCAAGAGGAATGGTTCATAGGAATCATAGACAGGAAAGCTTGAGAATGCTTCTAACATCTTACACATTGAAGATCACATCATGTTCATCATTACTTAGAATGTAGATGCAAGAATTTGATCCGAAGAGGCATCAAATGTGCAAGTCAACCAAAAGTTTCCAAGAAGAAACTTACTCATTTTGGGTTTCTTGTGATTGCATATTGAAGAGGGCATCTCTGAAGAAACCAGCAAACATCATTGTATTCTGGATGAGCATTGTCAACTCCTATTCTTCCAAAATAATTGCATGCAGGAAAGGATAGGGATCCAAAAGTCATGGTTTGTTCTTCAGAAGAGGTCTTTGAAGGAGAAGCCATTGAAGAAGAAAATGAAGTTGCAGGTTGCAGGTTTTTGCTTTTGAAGGTGAGGAGAAGATGGGTGCGAGAAAGGTGGTGAAGTAGTGGGATGGGTGGTTATATATGAGAGGGAAATTTCAACTTTCAAAATTAATGATTACTTTTGGTGATTGAAAGGTCAGAATTCTAAGGGTTTTAGGGTTGAATTCGGCGCATGGTCTGACATTGATGATGTCATTAGGGATAAGAACAAATAATCTTGCTTATCAAGAGTGGTAAGTCAAGAGTTATCTTTAAGGGGTTAAGAAGGTGAAAGATTTGTAATGGTTACCTTGGAGAGTGGAATACATAGGGCAAACGTCGGTGGGTGATGCACAGTGTATAGAGAGAACGTCGGTGGCTTTGTATGTGAGATAGAGACAAACGTCGGAAAGCTGACGTCAGCAGAAGCAACCGTCGGTGGCTCGAGGAGAGGGACAACGTCGGTGGCTCAAACCAAGGTGCAACGTCGGTGGATGAGATCGAGGTACACCGTCGGTGGCTCAAACCAAGGTGCAACGTCGGTGGATGAGATCGAGGTACACCGTCGGTGGGTGGCTTCAAGGTACGACGTCGGTGGCTCAAGACGTCGGAAAGCTGACGTCAAGTGATGACGTCGGCGAGTGACGGTGTTGTGCTTCTCGGTGACGTCGGCGAGCGGGAGAGAAAGGGGTGCCGACGGTGGTCTCGTCGGAAGGAACAAAGGCCGTCGGAAGGTGGCGGCGGTGGATGGAGCGTCGGCGACCAAGGGACCGTCGGCGGCTTGAGCGCCGATGGTGGGTATGATTTTGGTGGTGGCTCTCGGTGGTTAGTGAGGTGGTGTGGTTTTAGGGTTAGGGAAAAGAGAAAAGAGAGACAGTAGCTGTCGGTGACTAAGTCACCGACTTTGTATGCATATATATATATATATTATTTTTATTTTCTTTTCATTTTTCTTTTTATATAAATATATTTATATAATATAATATATAATATAATATATAATATATCTATGAAGTATACATATAATATATATATAAAACATATAACATATATAAGTTATAAATATATAAATGTATATAATATATATATATATGGAATATATATATAAAACATACATTACATATAAATATAAAATATTAGTCTATGTTTACCATACCTAACTCACCGATGAGAAACTTGAACCTTGCTTCATCAAGGGGCTTTGTGAACAGATCAGCTAATTGATAATCAGTGGGAATAAAGTGAAGCTCCACATCACCTTTAGAGACATGATCTCTTATAAAGTGATACCTAATATCAATGTGCTTGGATCTTGAATGAAGCACAGGGTTGTTGGCAATGGCTATTGCAATTGAGTTGTCACACATTATTGGGATTTTTGAGAAAAATTGATTATAATCACACAACTGATTTTTCATCCACAATATCTGTGCACAACAACTTCCAGCGGCCACGTATTCTGCTTCAGCAGTAGATGTAGACACCGAATGTTGTTTCTTACTTGACCAGCTCACAAGCTTTCCACCAAGTAACTGACAACTTCCAGTTGTACTTTTTCTGTCTATTTTTGAACCTGCAAAATCAGAATCAGAGTACCCGATGAGATCGAAACCTGAGTCTTTGGGATACCAAATACCCAGATTTATGGTACCTTTCAGATACCGAAAAATCCTTTTCACAGCAGCCAGATGTGATTCTTTAGGATTTGCTTGGTATCGGGCACACAGACAAGTAGCAAACATAATGTCAGGTCTACTTGCAGTTAGATAGAGAAGGGATCCTATCATGGCTCTATAATTTGTAATATTAACAGAAATGCCATCAGGATCAGAAAAGAGTTTAAGAGGAGGAGCCATGGGAGTTTTCATGGTAGAGCAAGTACCAAATTGAAACTTTTTCAGAAGATCTTTAATGTATTTACTTTGATTTATGAAAATACCTTCTGAAGACTGTTTTACTTGCAAACCAAGAAAGAAAGTTAACTCCCCCATCATGCTCATTTCATATTCTTTTTGCATGAGGGAGCTAAACTCATCACACATGGATTCATCGGTGGCTCCAAAAATAATATCATCTACATAGATTTGAACAAGAATGATATTACCTTGTGATTTCTTGAAGAAGAGAGTGTCGTCAACCTTGCCTCGTATGTACTTATTTCTAAGTAGATATTCTGAGAGAGTGTCATACCAGGCACGTGGAGCTTGCTTCAGTCCATATAGAGCTTTATCCAGCCTATATACATGATATAGATGGACTGGATCTTCAAACCCAGGAGGTTGCTTCACATACACTTCTTCAGCTAATTCACCATTTAGGAAGGCACTTTTGACATCCATTTGGAATACCCGAAAATTCTTGTAAGCTGCATGGGCAAGAAATATTCGGATAGCTTCCAATCTGGCAACAGGAGCAAAAGTTTCATCATAATCAATTCCTTCCTCTTGCCGATATCCTTGAGCAACCAACCTTGCCTTGTTCCTTATGACAGTTCCTTCTTCGTCCATCTTGTTTCGAAACACCCATTTTGTTCCAATAATTGTTTTGTTGGATGGACGAGGAACTAACTTCCGTAACTTTGTTTCTCTCAAATTGTGAGAGTTCTTCTTGCATGGCAATTACCCGGCTAGGATCGGCTAGGGCTTCATTTATCGACTTAGGCTCAACAATGGAAACAAAGTTGACATATAAGCAGAATTGCTTATGCCTCTTCTGGTTTTTACACCAACTTGTGGATCACCTATGATTTGATCTATTGGATGATCCATGGTCCACTTTAGTGCAGGAGGTAAGGAGGGAGGTAGAGAAGAGGATGAGGTAGGAATTTGGGATGGTGAAGAAGGGTTTAAGGGAGATATGGTATTTTGGTGGGTAAGGTCTTCTGAAGAGTTAGTTTCAGGAGGTGGAGAAGAAAGAGAAGGTTCTGAAGGTAAGGTGGTGTTTATGGGAGGCTGAGAAGGGTTGCTATCTGGAGGATTGGTTTGAGAGGAGGATGGAATTTCACCAACACATGAATTTATCCATAGGTTTAATTCTTCTTCATCACAAGATAATGAAGAAGTTTCAAACTCATCAAACTTCACATGCATGGATTCATCTATGCATTGTCTTCTTAGGTTGAAGATTCTAAAGGCTCTTGAGGAGAGAGAATAGCCCATGAAAATTCCATCATCAGACTTGGGATCAAACTTTCCAAGTTGTTCCCTGTCATTTAGCATGTGACATGCACAGCCAAACACATGGAAGAAGTCAACCTGTGTTTTCTACCATGGAAAACTTCATAAGGAGTCTTGTCATGCCTTTTGACTATGATAGACCTATTTTGAGTAAAGCATGCAGTGTTAACTGCTTCTGCCCAAAAATAGGTTGGCAACTTGGATTCACTCAGCATAGACCTTGCAGCTTCACATAGTGTTCTATTCTTTCTCTCAACAACACCATTTTGCTGAGGAGTGCGTACGGCAGAGAAGTTCTGAGAGATTCCTTTTAGGTCAAAGAAATCTTCCAGAGCAGCATTCTTGAATTCAGTGCCATTATCACTTCTGAAGGACTTCACCAGTTTACCATTCAAATTTTCAATCTTTCTTGTAAATCTGATGATTTCTTCAAGAAGATCACTCTTGTGTTTCAGAAAGAACACCCAAGTATATCTAGAGAATTCATCGACGATTACTAGCATATACTTTTTACCACCCAGACTGGGTGTACTGACTGGACCGCATAGATCCATGTGAAGCATTTGAAGAGGTTGAGAGATAGAAGAGCATTGTTTTGTTTTAAAGGAAGTTCTGGTGAGTTTTCCTTTTTCACATGCCCCACACAGCTTTTCTTTTTCAAAAGCTATTTTTGGCATTCCAACAACCAGCTCTTTGTTGGAGAGTTTGTTCAAGGTTTTAAAGTTTAGATGAGAGAACCTTTTATGCCACAACAACTTTGTTTGGCTAGTTCGAGAAAGGAGACACACAGCCTTCTCCTATTGCACTTTCCTTCATGTTGATTATGTACACGTCATTCGGTCGGGTTTACGCTAGTACAATCTTGTTCCGTACGTCAAAGACCAAACATACACATAGCCGGAACATGACCTTATAGCCCAAATCACATATTTGGCTTATGCTTAGAAGATTGTACATCAGCCCTTCAACATGAGCTACTCTGGAGAAAGTGATGGTTCCATTTGAAATGGTACCATATCCTTTGGTGACCCCTTTTCCATTTCCTCCAAAGGAAACAGTGGGTCCCTTTTCTTTTGAGAAGTTAGAGAGAAGAAGTTTGTTTCCGGTCATGTGTCTTGAACATCCACTATCCATGTACCATATATGATCTTTATTTGGTACTGCACCTTAAACAAATTTAGACTTTTGGTACCCATTTTGAGGTGGGTCCTTTGGGATTAGAAGGCATTTTAGATTTGCAAGGAGCCAAGTCTTTTGGGCAATTTTTAGCAAGATGAAGAGTGTTGCCACAGTTATAGCACTTCTTTAAAGGAAAGACCTTTTTAAAATCCCTATCATCTAAACTTTGGACAGAGGTTGAGGAATGAGAAGAAGAGGGGTGTCCAACACCTGGTCTTGGTCCAAGAATACCTTTACCAGGATTTCTTGATTTCTTCAAGTTTACTGACCGAGGAATAAAGTCAGTAGCTATTTGAGATTTCCTTTTAGATGAAAAATTTGATTTAGAAAAAATTTTTTTTGAGGAGAAAATCTTTTTGAAGAAGAATACTCAGCAACTTCAGAAGGCTGCTCCTGGGAGTACCTTGACTCATGAAGACTTAAGGAATTTAAAAGTCTTTGGATAGGTTTGGGAGAAGAAGAAGAGCTTGGAAGAGTTGAAACCATTGAAGACTCAGAAGAGATTTCTTTAGCTTTAACAAAGACTCCAAACATTTTGGAACCAGATTCTACTTTGAGTATGTCAAGTAGATCTATAGAGTGAACGGAGGTAGAATCCTCAGATGAGTAACCGAAGAGATCATCATCGTCATCGGAAAGGAAACCAGCAGGAAAACCTTGACACTCAGAAGAAGAAGGGAGTGGAAGGTCAAGAGGTTGAGGAACATCTTTTCCATAACCAAGGCCAGACTTATCCTTGCTGGTGATTTGATCTTGAAGGATCCTTTCTAGATTCTTAGAGGATTTAGTCCATTTAGACAGAACCTCTTGTTCCTTTTCAAGAGTGGAAGAAATCTTTGATTTTTCCTCAGAAAGACTGTCGTTTAAGTACCGAAGGTTTTCCGGATACGACTTTCATTTTGTCAAAATCTTTTAGTTTTGAAAAGCAAGAGAGGAGTTGATCATTTAGACATTTTATGTGCATATCGGCCTTTTTCTTTTGAATCTTTAAGTCACGAAGTCAACGGTTAAAGAATCAAAGGCATCACCTTTTGATCATCGAGAGAGAAAGGTAAAAGGATGTACCGAGGTTTTGTCCCTGAAGTGGATCCCTCAGCAGATACAAGAGTGGTGTAGAGTGATTTCTCCATGTCTTCTATCTCATCAATTTTGGCCATGAGGCACTTAGTGACATACTCACTCTCACTCTCAGAGGTTTGCTCATCTTCCCAGCAATGAGCCTCAGCAACTAAGGTTTTATTTTTACCTTGGTTTCTCTCCTTTTCTCTCTTGTATTTGGCTTTGTATTTCTTGTACCTTGAGGTTTCTTTTGATTCAGAGTTTTCTTTAGAGGATTGGCTATTTCTCTCTTCATGCTTCCTAGAAGCTGATTTTGAGAAGTCATGGCCATAAGAAGAAGAAGGTTTAGAAGACGAAGCTTTTGATCTGCATTCAGAAGCAAAATGACCTTTCTTTCCACAATTGAAGCATTCTTCATTTGCTTTATCAGAAGAGGATTTTTGAGAAAAAGGTTTTCTATTAAATTTGGAGCGGTTTGAAGAAAATCTTTTGTTCTTAAGGTTTCCAGCAAGCATTGCCATACTATCAGAAAGTATGTCAATGGCTGATTCTTCTCCTTCATCATCAGCAGCACTATAGTATGCATCTGACAGATGAGAAGAGTCTTCCTTAATATCTTTTTCAGAATTAGAAGAAGGATAGGTGATTCTAGGAATACAAGAAGAAGGTTTTGAATCACCTATCAAAGCAATAGAGGAGGATTTGATATCCTTTATAAGAGACTTTCTCTGGTTCTTAGTTTGTTCATAGTGAAGAAGAGTTCCATAGAGAGCAGTTAAAGGCATTATTTCTAAGTCCTTGGTTTGCTTGATGCAAGTACAGATAGTTTCCCAGAAATCTGGAAGACAATCCATGAATTTGCAGAGAACTTCTTCATTATCATAAACTCGGCCAAGAACTTTGAGATCGTTGAGAAGACAGTTAAAACGATTAAAGTAGGTAGAAAGAGATTCTCCCTTTTCATGGGAGAAGAGTTCATACTTTCTAACAAGACAGATCCTGTTAGATTTCTTTACTTCTTTGGTGCCTTCATATAAGACACTTAAAGTATCCCACATCTCTTTAGCAGTGGGAAGGTTAAGAAGAGAATGATACACATCATCAGGAAGGGAAACAGCAAGAGCAGATTTGACTTTAGTATCTAAAGCGACTAGGCGTTTATCATCTTCACTAAATTTGTTAGAAGGTTTGATGATATATCTACCAGTTTTCTCACTTCTTTCGTCATCTGACTCTATGTCCTTTCCTTCAGCGTTGTTTTGAGGGCCAAAGCGAGCCCATATTTTAGGAACAATAGGTCCCTCACTGAGAATGTTGGGATACCTGCAATCGATCCCTTCCAAGAATAATAACATGCGATTTTTCCATAACCCAAAGTTGTTTGGGTTGAATCTTGGGGGTTTAGCCAAAGATCCTAAATCATATGTATTACTGGAAGAGGTCTGCAAGGTACCATCAACATTTGAGGTAGTAGCCATCACAGATCTGGTTTATGAGATTAAACCAACTGCTCTGATACCAATTGTTAGTCCCCAAAGAGAGATGGCTAACTAAGAGAGGGTTTTGTAGAAGGGGGGTTGAATATAAAACACACAGAATATACTCTTTTTAAATTTTTTAATATAAATATTAAAAATTTACACACAGATAGTTTGATGCGGAAAAGAACAGGCAGACTATTCTATCAAACTAAACACACGGATAACGTAATTAACTATTACACTAAGCAAGTTAAAACAATACCGTTATAGCACACGGCTTTGCACGATCAAACAAATAATCACTCTGAAGATTTGTTGAAAGCGTGAGATTTCTGGGAAGGACTTCATCTCCTTTTATAGTGTCCATGCATGGGATGCAAGTGGACAGCTGTCAAGGTTTCATTAGCTGGAAGATTATCTGATGGACAAAGGAAGAGACCACTTCCTTTGTACTAGAATAATGGATGAACCATTCCTTGTAGCACGTAATGTCAGATAACTTTATCTTCTTTTCTTCATGCTCTGTGAAGTCCCATCAAGCCTTTTAGCTAAAAGACAAATATTCCTTTTATAAGAATAAAAGAGAATGTCTTTAATTAAGGCTTGGTGCCCAAGTTCTTGCTGGCTCACTTGTCTTGCAATTGATGTGAGTCAAGAAATTATCTCTTTAAAATTGCTAAGTGATACATCTCACTATGTATCACATCGGTGGATACCTTATAAGGCTGGAGTTGATAAGTGTACACTTTGCTTGATAACTTCTTCTTTCACTAAGTGACAAAAGTGTATACCCTTGTGAGTTGATATCACAGCCTTAGAAAATATACCTGCAATTTCGGTGACCAAGATCATAGTGTCGGTGACCATGACATCAAACTTGATGACCTCATCTTATTTGATGTCCTTAGTACTTTTGATGACTTTTGAGTGTACCATCGGTGACCCACTATATTGGTGACCCAATCTTGACTTGGCAAGATGGTCTGAATATTGAAGTTGGTTGATACATCCAAAATTCCACTTTTTGATGTACAACCCCTTGATTGAATAGTCTTTGACTCTTCAATATTTTAAGCATATTTCAGACCTACAAAAGAACCTGTAAAAATTCATTCATATAAAGGAAGGTGGTTCATCACCAAATCATCGGTGACCCAACACCTATTATATTGTAACTTAAGAAATCACACAGTTTGATGCACAAGGAAGTGAGAAAGAAAAGAGGCAGAGGTTTGAGAAATAGAAAATAGCATGCCTTTAGATGAAGAAGGGATCTTCATCTATTTATACCCGTTTGCAATTAATGCAACACAAAAGATATATGCCACGTGTCAAGCTTTCATTTGAAGCTTGTCCTTTGTTAAAAAACAACCATGCTTTTGGCCGCGTGTGAATAGTACCATATCATATATGATGGGGACATAAGAGACAATCCGTACGTCCTTCTCTGACCTAGACAATCCTTTGCTATCGAGGATAAGATCAACATTGATCTTGCTTTAGACTTCACTTGATCGCTGAACTTGAAACTTCATGGATGAACTTTCAGAGTATCGCTGAGGTCTTGCAAGACATCACACTTCTATCTAGACAATCCTTTGCTATCACTGAACCGCTTCAGATCATGAGCTGATTATCTTTATCTTCAGCTTGGTCTTCGACTTTCGCTGAATGTTCTTGTGGTATGAATGTTGTTCTTCAGATCTTCAGAGATAAGATTTAGATTCTTGAGTTTCAGCGATCGCAGAGTGCAATCAGCGTGTGCTACCGCTGAATTTGAACTTAAACTTATGAATGAAATTTTCACTAAGTGTTTAGGGGAATCATATTCAAATCTCTGAGAGGAGTTATGATCAACAAAGTGTGTTTTGCATTAGATAAAATTTATAAATGACTTTTTATATGTTGAAAAAGTCCTTTTAAGACTTGAGCATTATGGATGTTCTAACAAATTTGGTTCCGCTCTCTACTTTAATTTTTATAATGAATTCGGTCTCTTTTATTAACATAAACTTTGCAATACAAACATATATCTGATTAATATAATGTACAAAATAGCTAAACAAACCCACATCTACCAAATATTTAACCCAACCATAATAAGAGATATAATAAATAAAAATCGGTTATTCATTCAAAATAAATTATATTTACAGCTTGAAATTGCAATCACAACAATCACATCAAACAATTTTTATGTTGTGTAATTTTAATTGGAATTTTATATGAAAAGGTTAAAAAAAAGTTGACGTTGTTAACTAGTATATATATTTGATCCAATATATAAAATCAAGAGTAAACTACAATTATGGTCCCTGTGGTATACCATTTTTTTTTAAACGAGTCATCATGGTTCACTAACTACAATGGTAGTCCCTACCGTTTCTTTTGCTTTAAAAGTGGTCCCTGCTCGTTAGCTCCGTTAAAAAATCCAGTTAAATGAAGGGTACTTTCGTCTTTCCCCCTTTTTGTTCTTTTCTCGTTTGGTATTTACTCAAATCAAAGATGAAGGGTCAAATATGTAAAATTGTTTTTGTCCTTTTCTTATTATCTCACTCAACAATCAACACATAGTCACATACATATATATATATATATATACACACACACACACACGCACATACAAGCATAATCACATGAGAACCCCATAAAAATTGATAACCATGAGATCCATTAATTACCATAAATATAAAAGGGTAATTTGGTAATCTAACAAATTTATTAATTAAATATTTAAATATATATTTTTATTTTTCAAATCAGATAAAGTTTAGGAAGATCTATTTCCTAAATTATCTAACTAACTAATATCAAAACAAATCGTCAATCCAAATTTTTATTTTTCAAATCAGATAAAGTTTCGGTCATACAATTCAAATTTGTATATATTAGTAATGTTCTGTGTAGATTGTTAATGGTGTTATTTAATATTTGAAGATACATGGTACATTTTTTATGAATTTGTATGGTACATCTTATGAATGATGGCGAAGAAAATACACATGTTTTAGATGTATCTGGTATACCAAACCATCCAGAAAATGCTAACTGCCTATTTCGGTCATACGATTCAAATTTTTATGTATTATTAATGTTTTGTGTAGATTGTTAATGGTGTTATATAATATTTGAAGATACATGATACATTTTTTATGAATTTGTATGGTACATCTTATGAATGATGGCGAAGAAGATACAAATGTTTTAGAACTGATCCAGTTTTTATGGTACATCTTATGAATTTGTATGGTACATCTTATGAATGATGGCGAAGAAGATACAGATGTTTTAGAACTGATCCATTTTTTATGGTACATCTTATGAATTTGTATGATACATCTTATGAATTTGTATGGTACATTTTTTGAATGATGTTTTTGAAGATACGTGGTACATTTTTGATGAATGCTTCTTCGAACTGATCCATCGCCACAAATCACTGTGTAAGTAAGTTATCACACTGATTCAAACAACAAATAACCATTAATGTACCACATACCTCCTTGTTCCTTTTCCATATGTTTGATTCAACTTCTACGAGCAATAGGTATAACTTCCAGTCTCGAACAAGCTTTTCTAGAGTTTTGCTCTGGCGGTAATGGTCTTGAGTGATTATAATCGAGAGGGGTTTTGTCTGATATGTTCTTGAGAGATTAAAATCGAAAGGGGTTTGATCGCATCTTCTATGAAATCTAATTTTGATTTACCAATATTATTTCCTATAAAATTGGAACCTGCCTAATTTAGATAGGAACAAAATAGCATATGCAATTACTATCATACCCTTGTGATTATATTTTAATAAACTTTATTCCTTTAATTTAGGAAATATAATAATTAAGGGGATGTTTAAATTTGGACCATTGATCAAGATATTGTAGGGTTAAGATTGGATCTCATGGTTATCACATTTAACCTAGATCTCTCTTGAAGATCCCCTACGCGCGCACGCACACACACACACACACACACATATATATATATATATATATATATATATATATAATCTCACACACATATCTATCCTACACACATATAAATATATATAATAATATGATATATATTTATAAATTATGGATATATATACACACAGAGGGATAAATATATATTATACAACTTTTTCCGGTGACTGGACTTGCTCCGCTCACCATCTCTAGCCACAATTATCATCAAACATTCATCTTCAAAACCAACCTCCAATCAACTGTGTTGGCTGCAACCACCATATATTTTCATCTGACCACCATATCTACACTTGCAGACCTTGTAACTTCTTCTTACATCCATCATGTTCTAAGTTCCTTGAGTTAATCACTCATCCACAACACACCCTTTCTCTCCTTCCATCTTGTATCTACCCAGGTGGTTCCTTTCGATATGATGCTTGTACTCAACAAGGTAATCGATTCAGTTACCATTGTCAAATCTGTGATTTTGATCTTCATGTTCTTTGTGCTTCTAAACCACTTTTGGTTACAAACCTTTCTCATCCTCACCCTCTTCAGCTTACTCAACAAAACCTTTTTTCCAAATGTACCCTCTCCAGACTTTCTAATTTTTATAGAACATGATGGATGGAAAAAGCTCCGATGGTCTTCTCCGGCAATCTCCGACGACCACAATGTTGGAGATGACCCCAACTATCAATTCGATTGTTGGAACGGTTTAGGCAAACAAGGGTAAATAGATCACCAGATTATATTGAGAATCGTGTGAGACACTTTCCGAATTGATATTTCGATCCTATGCCCGGGTTACACGAAATTCAATATGGGATAAGACTCAAAACACTTTCGAATTTAGGCACAAAACGAGAGCAATTTTCTAGAGAGTATATGGGAGTATTGTTCAAAAACCGTGTCTAAAAACCGTGTTTTTATTCGTCCTAAACTCATGAGTATAAATTCTTATTTATACTCAAAATAACGTAATTGAAATAATAATCATGGCTGAAATTTAGGAGTAGTGGTCAGTTATACAAATCTAGTAACTGCTCAATAACTGTACATTTAATGCACAGTAACCGTTTCAGGGATACTTCATAAGTTCAGGGATACCTCAGAAGTTTCAGGGATACCTCAGAGGTTCAGTGACCCCTCAGAGGTTCAGGGATACCTTAGAAGTTTTAAGGATACCTCAAAAGTTTCAGGGACCTCAGAGGTTCAGGGACCCCTCAGAGGTTCAGGGATACCTAAGAAGTTTCAGGAACTCAGAGGTTCAGGGACCCCTCAAAGGTTCAGGGACCCCTCATAAGCTCAGGGACCCTTAAGAACTTTATTTCCCACATTTACTCCAAATCCAATTACAGCCCAACCGACTCGACTGGCGCTCGACTGGCCCAGTCGAGTATTCCAGAGGATATCAACATCCCAACCATTATATACTCGACTGGTTCTACTGGCCCAGTCGAGTATTCCATATGATGCCAACACCAATTCACAGAGTTCAAATGGAACAGTCGAGCTTGACTGGGTTCCAGTCGAACCTTGTTGTATTCAGTCGTTACCAGGTTCATACTCGCCTTATAACAAGCGTGCACTCCGTACCACCTAACTTGAATTAGATCACAGTATAAAACCCATATAGACATCATGTTATTTCCAATCACATAAATGAACCGGTGACACTAAAATCACCAACAATCCTCTCCCATTTTAGTGTGACCCATGAAATAACATCTTAATAATAAACAATACCAAACTTGCACATAAATGAAAATGTCGAAACGATTGAATTTTCATCTTAGTATTTTACACATTTTAAATATTCGAGAATCAAGGTGTCCCAAGGATTGAACCCATCAACTCATTTGAATACCTAAAGATAAATTACATACAAGTTTCACGTACTCGTCAAGAAAATAAATGTGACATAATTATAAAGCCGAGTGTCCTAATCCTCTCATGATCGTATAAAGGCCAAGTCCCCAACCTTCTGAAATGCAGCTAGACTTCACGATCACGTAGGTAATTCCTTTACTTCGTGTACCTACAAATACACTTTCTCAAAGGAATTATTAAGAAGATAAACTTCAACCTACTTACTGTAGTACTGAACACATACCTGGGATGATTTATCATGTGTTCCAATCTTATAAGTGTGTGCTTTCCTCATTGAATTCAACCCCTAATGTCATATTAGAGGGGAATTGGGTGTCTCACCATTATAGATTTATAAGGACTTTAATCCCATCCCAATGGCAGACTTGTGCACTAAGTCTCTTGCCAAACCCTTGGTCAGATGATCCGCCAAATTTTGTTGCGATCTAACAAACTCAACAGAGATTACACCATTCATGATTAATTCTCTAATCATACTGTGTCTAACACCTAAGTGTCTAGACTTGCCATTGTACACTTGACTATAAGCCTTAGCTAAAGTGGCTGCACCATCACAATGGGATAGAAATAGGTGCAATCGGCTTCGACCACAATGGAATCTCATAAACAAGATTCTTTAACCATTCTGCCTCTTTACCGGCAGCGGCTAAAGCCACAAACTCATGTTCCATCATTGAGTTTGTAATACAACTTTGATTCTTTGATGCCCAAGAAATAGCACCACCTCCAAGCAAAAATACCCAACCACTCGTCGAAGAGTGATCCTCCATGTTAGATATCCAACTTGCATCCGAGTATCCTTCTAAAATCGAAGGATATCTCAAATAACTCAAACCATAATCCACGGTACCCTTGAGATATTTAAATACTCTTTGAACCGCTTGCCAATGTTGAGTGTTCGGATTACTAGTATACCGACTCAACCGTCCCACGTCATAAGCTATATCCGGCCTAGTACTTGTCATGGCATACATCAAGCTACCAACGGCCTTAGAGTATTCTAGTTGTGAAATAGAAGTGCCCGTATTTGGCATTAATTTCACACTAGGATCCATAGGAGTGCTCACGGGAGAACAATCACTATAATTGAACTTTTTGAGAATTTTCTCAATATAATGTGACTGTGTCATAACAATCCCTTTGTTAACCCGCTTAATTCTAATACCAAGAATTATATCAGCCTCCCCCATATCTTTCATGGAAAAATTAGATGATAACAACTTTTTAGTTTCATCTACCTGATTTTAATCAGTTCCAAAAATCAGCATGTCATCCACATATAAACAGATGATAACACCCGCACCTTTAACATCAAATATGCTATAAACACATTTATCACTTTGGTTTAGAGAAAAACCACACGATAAAATAACCTCATCAAACTTTTGATGTCACCGTTTAGGTGCTTGTTTCATCCCATACAAGGATTTCACAAGTTTACACACACCTTATGCTCATTACCGGGCATAACGAAACCTTTCGGTTGTTTCATGTAAACCTCTTCATGAAGATCACTATTTAAGAAGGATGTTTTAACATCCATTTGATGGATAACCAAGTTGTGAATTGCAGCCAAGGCAACCCACAACCTAATAGTTGAAATACGAGCTACCGGAGCATACGTATCGAAATAGTCAATGGGTTTTTGTCGAAACCCTTGAATGACTAGTCGGGCTTTGAATTTATCAATTGTCCCATCAACTTTCATCTTCTTTTTGAAGATTCATTTGCATCCAAGTGGTTTAGAACCTAGAGGCAAATCAGATAACACCCAAGTGTTATTCTCAAGAATCGATGACATTTCGTCATCAATTGCTTCTTTCCAAAAAGAGACATCTCGAGACTCCATCTCTTCTTTGAAGCTCTTTGGGTAATATTCAATACTGTAACAATAAGAGTGTTGAAGCCCAAGTTCATCTCTCGAACCTTCAACCTAATATAATTGAAAATCATCACCGAAATTTTTGGCGATTCGGCCTCTTTTGCTTCTACGGACCTGCTGCGTTTCTGGAGTTGAAACGCCATCCATACTTTCTGGATTCTGCACTTCATTAGTTCTAGGAGTCAGATCCTTAGGCCTTTGGATTGACAAAAATTGCATCTCATCAAATTTCGCATCCCGCGACTTGCTAACGGTATTTTTCGACACCGAATCATTAGATTCTATTACGTAGAACCTATATGCCTTGGAATTTGCTGCATATCCAATGAGTATATGATCAATTCCACGTTCACCCAAAGTCTTTCTTTTGGGTTCGGGTAGTTTCACAACCGCCCGACAACCCCAAATTCGAAAATGACTCAAATTTGGAGTTCTCTTGAACCATAGTTCATATAGGGTTGTTTTGTTCCGTTTGTTGGGAACTCTCTTCAAAACATAGCAGGTCGTTAACATAGCCTCTTCCCAAAATCCCTCACTCAATCCCGAGTATGAGAGCATCGAGTTTACCATTTCTTTTAAAACTCGATTTTTCCGTTCAGAAACCCCATTTTGTTGAGGTGTGTACAGAGCCGTAGTCTCATGAACTATACCAACTGATTGGAAGTATTGAGGGTCCATATATTCCCCTCCCCGATCAGTTCGGAAACGCTTAATTGAACCACCCAATTGTAGTTCAACCTCGGTTTTGTATATTTTGAATTTTTTCAAAGCTTCATCTTTGGTATGTAACAAGTACACATAACAAAACCGAGTGTTGTCATTAATAAATGTGACAACATATTTCTTATTACCCAATGAAGGAGTAAAATGAAAGTCACACAGATCACTGTGTATAAGTTCCAAAACAGCCGACTTTCTTTTGACATTTGGAAAGGGCTGTTTTGTGACTTTTGTAAGCATACATGTTTTACATGTTTCTGTATGAATATCAAAGGTTGGAATAAGACCATCCTTTAACATTTCATTCATTCTTCTAAAATTCACGTGAGCCAATCTAGCATGCCAAACCATTGAGTCGTGAATTTTAAACGAAGAAGATGACAATATAAATGCAGAATTTTCAGAATTGAAAACTTTGGATATAACATTCAAACGAAACGTTTTATTATAATAATATCCAAAACCAACAAATTTACCATATCGAGATAGAATATATCTATCTGAATCATAAACTTGTCTATACCCTAGACAATTTAAACTACCACCGCTAACTAAATTCTTTCGAATAAAACATCAGACAACCTAACATGATTTCCAGAAGTAAACTCTAAACTAACAACTCCAAATGTTGGTCCCTAAAGGGTCTACAAGTGTTCAATAAATAGTAAACAGTTTGTAGAAGGGGGGGGTTGAATACAAACACACAGATTTTGGTTTTTAAATGAGTTTATATATCATAAACAAATTTACAGTTACAAGCGGAATAAGAACAAGTTTAAAACCTATTCTATTGTAACTAAGAAACACTAAGTTTGATGCACAAGAAGAAGGAAGAAAGAAATATAGAGGGTTTAGGTTTAGAAGGTAGCATGCATTAAGATGAAGAAGATATCTTCATCTTATTTATACCCGTTTGCATTTAATGCAGGACAAAAGGTATATGCCACGTGTCAAGCTTGGATAGGAAGCTTGTCCTTGCTAATAAGACAACCATGTTTTTAGCCGAATATGAACAGTACCATATCAGATATGATGGGGACATAAGAGACAAATCGTACGTCCTTTTCTGACAAGGTATTAGGTTTGACTTTTGTGCATCGAGGATAAGATCAATCTTTAATCTTGTAAAGGAAGCTTCATTTGATCGCTGATTCTGAATCTTCAAGGAGGAATCTTCAGTATCGCTGAGGCTTCACAAGACTTCACACTTTGATTAGATAATCGTTGTTATCGCTGAACCGCTTCAGCTCACTTAGCTGATTATCTCTTTCTTCAGCTAGGGTCTTCGACTTTCGCTGAATGGTCTTCTGGTGTGATAGCTGATCTTCAGGACTTCAGAGATAAGCTTATTACTCCTTGATCTTCAGCGATCGCTGATGGTAATCAGCGTATGTTATCGCTGAATATTAACATAAGCTTATACAATGGAATTTCACTAAGTATACAAAAGGAATCATATTCAAATCATCGAGAGGAGTTATGATCAACAATCTCCCCCTATTTGATTATGATTAAGAAACATAGGAAAATTGATTTAAGAGACTAGTAAGGACTTAGGAAACATTTAAAGTAAAATTTCTAAGTACTAATCTGTAAAGTCTTTTTCAGCTAGTCTACTATTTGAATTGAGTTTCATTTATAAGGATATGAAAGTACATTTTTTACAAGTAAATAAGCATAAAGTACATTCACTGATTGAATTTTCAGAGTGAAAAATCAGTGAGTAAATGATAGTTTAAAGAAAATAGAACTCTTATGTTCATTGTCCCTTTTACTGTTTTCAGGGATCTTTTCAGTACTAGAATGGAGTAAAGTACTCTGATTGTATTGCATTAAATATAATCTGAAGAAATTACAGGGAAATGAAATTACAACAATAAAAGTAAAGTACTTGTACACTGAAGGAATATTACAAAGGAAATTGAAATCTATAACTAATCAGAGATGTTCTCGTTTCTTCTTTGTAGCTCATTCTCATAAAGGCGTTTTCTGTCGATTCATCAGAGGGGTATCTGACCAGCAGCGCCATAGCATGATCTTTATGAGAGAGGATGGGGCCTTGCGAATTTCTTGGTTTCTGAAGAGCCCTAAGAATCCTTCATTATCCAAGAATACCATACCAGTTCAGGTAGTGAGATGATTTCATCTTCTTCATATATTCGGTCTTGAGGAAGAGAGGTACGTAACATTGAAATATCAGGGATTTCAAGATGACCAAGAATGCTTTGATAATCAAATTTGGTTTCATGCTCATTTTTGGAGCTTGAACCACCTTCAGTAGTTGATCTTTTCTTCTTAGATGACTCAGGGAGAGGGGGAACTTGCACGTGTTGTGACATCCTTTGCAAAGAATCGATCCAAGACTCTTTCCACCACATCCTTGAATTTGGATTTGGAACCCTGAATGGCGTCTCTGATTTCTAACCATTCAGTGTATCCATAAATCCTTAAGAACTTGGCTTCTTCTCTCTCAGTTCTGTTTGTCCTTGTCATTCTTACATATACCTTTGGACCACCTCTGTTGGAGTGTCTCCCTTGGATAGTAGAATGAATGATTTTGGCTTCAGATCATCGAAATTTCAGTCTATCAGTGCACCAGTCAAGCTCTTTGTCTTTCTGCGTTGTGGCTTCAGCGGACAGTGCACTTAGAATCTTCTGTTGAGCAAGGATTGGATCTACATTTAGGTTTTCTTGTGCAAGTTCTCTCTGTACAAGAGCTTCAGCGACCCTTTCACTCTTTTTCAATTGTTCCTTGGCCGCCTTGTCTTTAGCAGAGTCCTCCCTGAGTAATTTCCTTGCTAAAGCAAGATCATTCTCAGTTTGCTTTATTTCCTCATCCCTAATGTGTTGTGCTTCCAATGCTTGTTCTCTCTCTTCACTTGACAGAAAGTAGAATTCATCTACCATCCTTATTGGTACAGCGTCTATGGGTTCAGCTTGAGGCACCTTTATTCTTCTTGCTTCGAATTCCCTAAGGAATTTTATTCGCTTTCTTCTTCTTCAGGCTCACTTATGGTTGGCTTTTGAACGCGACACCTGAGAATAAGGCCTTCTTCTTCTTCAGAGTCAGTTTCTATTATGTACATAAACTGCTCTTCGGAAGAAGGTTCCTTCCATGAAGTGGAGTCCTTTGGGGGACGGGGATCACTGAGGGAAGGAGAGGAGGAAAAAGAATTGTCAGAGAGAGTTTTTGTAGGTGAAGGAGGTGTGGGGGTTTCAGAGAGAGGTGTAATATAAGGGATAAGAGGAAGAGATACCTCATTAGTGGTCTCCCCCTCAGATAATGGGATGGTGGCATCCAGATTTACCACCTCTTTTCCTTTGCCTGAGGGACCAGATTGTCCCTGAGAGGGATGTTGTCCGTCCCCCAAAGGCTCTTGATGAGAGACTCCAGGCCTAGACATTCTGAAATGCTCTAAGGCACTTCCAATGTCATCGTCATCTTCATCATCATCCATTCCCCCATAATGAGGGATAGGATCTTCTTCTTCTTCTTCATCATCAGATAGTCAACAGCAGGGAATGTAGGACTAGGAAGGACAATAGGAGGGAGTTCAGTGATGGAAGTGGGAAGCTTGGGAGCTGCCATCTCTGTCTTGAACTCTCTGAGCTTTGCAGCACTAGGATGGCCCGGAGGAGACTTCCCCATTTCCTTGCTGAGCGGAGGAGCGCTGGTGGTGGTGGTGGTTGTCGCTGTCGCTGAAGTGAACAAAGAGGCGACACCTGATGATGACATAGATAAAGATACCAAAAACACATCTGGATTAGAAGATGGATGAAAAATTTTATTTTTCTCCTTGAGAGTATCATGAGGATTACTCTCAGGGACTACAGTTGCAGAGGTAGTGTCTTGAGGATCACTAACCAGTGTCTTAGAGTATCTGAGAGAGACACTCTGAGGTCCTTTTAAATTGGCCTTCCAAAACTCAGATATCCTAAACAATATTGAGGTTTGGACTGCGTGCATTTCAACATTATCAGGGATAAGGACAACTATCGCTGATTCATGTGCTGATGTGAGGACCAAGGAAGAGGAAATAGAAGGATGTAAGAAGGCTGTGAAAGTAGTACCTGATCCAGCTTCAGCAGAGCTGGCTAAAACACCCTCAGTGACCGGAGTCGCTGATGATGGAGGTAGTGTTGATGAAGCAACAACGGATGAAAAGACCGTTGAAGTGGTTGCGGCTGCAGTTGGTGTTGGTAGTACACCGAAATCAGAGAGGGTGGTCTTTTGAGAGACCATCTTCTTTGGCTTCTTGGATGCGATGGTCTTTTTATGACCATCGGATGGGTGTTTCCTCTTAGCAGCAGCAGCAGTGTCCGGGATACTCGCTGTTGGGATAAGCAGCGAGGTAGACTCCGTGAGAGGGGCTCCAATCACTTTCAGCATATAGGGCGTGAAAGGAGCATCACCTGGACGTTCTTCTATGTCCAGGGATTTCTTACCCACTACGGAGAAGGAGTGGTCACCGACCTTCAGGTATTCCTCCTCGAAGGCAGCTTCCAGAATAGTTGCGAAGAAACGAGGATAGGGGATGATAGGGTGTCTGGTGGCAGCGTTGATGCGACTAACCATATCGCTGAAGATATAGTCAGCGTAGTTGAGGTTGTGGCCGGTGCAGAGGGAGTAGGCAAGATCCTGAAAGTGCTTGCTCGCTTGGTCATGCGAGCCAATCTTTGACCCAAGGAATTGGATCACCTGGGTAAAGATATATTGCCAGCGAGCAGGCAATCTTTTCTTTTCTACCTTGGAGCCCACTGTTTTCAGTGATGGATTCTCCTAGGCGTAGCCGATTGAGTCCAAGAAGGCGTCTATCTGCAACTTGGTTGGTTCAGCGCCCCATTGTTGATTCTTGGCGCGGACAGGGACAGGGATTCTCCCAGGTCTGGAATCTTGAAGCCTATTGCAGAGAGCACGTTTTCCTTATCAGTGGTGAGCGTGGTACAGTGAGCCGTGTACTAGAGAGCTTGGAGATGAGAAGAGATGCCCACAGGGTTGTGGACAAACGCGTACATCAGCGGGCACGCCTTGATGAAGGTAGCTCCTTCATTGAAGTGAGGGCGATCAGCTGGAATGTCAACCAATGCAATGTAATTGCATGACTTGAAGACAGCTTTCTCCATTGGAAAGTGGCAAGTTGGTGCATCGACCAGAGTGTTTTCTGCGGTTGTAGCAGCAGATGTGTCAGCAGTCTTACTTGCAGAAGCCATTTCTGTAGGAAAAATGGGAACACCAAAGAGATAAATCATGGTTTTATACATGAATGTATAAACCAGAGTTTGGTATAAAAAATACCAAATGTAGGATTCAAAGAAACAAGTATTTTGATGAACAAGATCAAAATGCTTGTTATAAAAACAATAAGATAGAAGATTATTTTAGAAAAAAAATAGAAGATAAATAAAAATGGATAATACTTTTAAGAAGAAAGTCTTCTGCTCTAAGGAGAGAACTTTGAACAGGGTTTTGAAAATAGAAAAGTTTTTGAGTTTAATCCAGATTAATTTTATTTTCTTCCTTAAATATGTTTTTATTTCATTTTAGAAGATTTAAGGAGAAGAAGTTGTGAAACAAGATGTTTCCAGTGTTAAGTAAAGGTTTAGATCAAACCTTAGGTAATTTCGAGAAGGAAAAACGCACAAGTTCGTGTTCTTGGTGTTCTTGAGAAAACTTGAAGATACGAGAGTTCTTTTGCCTTTTAGAGAGTTATGAAAGCGTAAAGAACAAATGAGGCAAAAGAATTGCTTAAATAGCAAGAGGAGAGAGAAAGAAAGGAGTGCTAAATGACGGTTTTAGCTTTTTGAAAAAGAAATGATGACCTGACGCACGTTCCAAGAAAGGAGTTGGAATGGAAACGTCGCGGTCCGTCGTGTGTCAGAAAAAGGTCTGACGTGTCCTTTTCTTTATTTTTAAAAGATTATAATGATAATTATCCATAAGGAAGGTTTATCATTACTAATTTTAAAAAAATCTTCATCACTGATCATAAAGGATTTTCAGTGAGGAGTTTTAATATTAAGAGTTTCATTCTTTGATGAGAAAAGATATCAAAGAGTGATAAAGATTAGAAGATAATATCTGAGGAGATGGCACAGATATCGTTGAATCAGAGTTCAGTGAATGGAAACTTTGAAGGCTTTATTTGTATCCCTTGTTGTAAGTCACCGAATAATAAATTTATTCAGCGTTCAACATACCAAGTTCGCTGATGAGTAGATTGAATCTAGTTTCATCAAGAGGCTTGGTGAAAAGATCAGCGAGCTGATATTTAGTGGGTACAAAATGAAGCTCAACTTCACCATTCATCACATGATCTCTGATAAAGTGATATCGGATCTCAATGTGCTTGGTTTTGGAGTGAAGTACAGGTTTGTTAGCAATGGCAATAGCACTAGTACTATCACAATAGATAGGAATTTAGAGAGCTTGAGATCATTGTCTCTGAGTTGATTTCTCATCCAAAAGATTTGAGCACAACAACTACCAGCGGCTACATATTCAGCTTCAGCGGTGGAGGTGGACACTGAGTTTTGCTTTTTTCTTGTCCAACTAATTAACTTTCCACCTAGTAGCTGACACCCACTAGTGGTGCTCTTTCTATCTATCTTACAACCTGCGAAATCACTGTCAGAATAACCAATTAGATCAAATCCTGAGCCCTTGGGATACCAAAGACCTAGATTTGGAGTTCCTTTCAGATATCTGAAGATTCGCTTTACAGCGATTAGATGGGATTCCTTCGGTTCAGCTTGATACCGAGCGCAGAGACATGTAGAATACATGATGTCAGGTCTACTCGCTGTAAGATACAGCAGAGATCCAATCATCCCTCGATAGGTAGTGACATTGACTGGTTTCCATTGGGATCCTTGTTCAAAGTCAGAGGAGGCGCCATAGGGGTCTTCATCGCTGAGCATTGATTCATGTTGAATTTATTCAGCATGTATTTAACATATTTGCTTTGACAAATAAAAATTCCTTTAACAGATTTCTTAATCTGCAAACCTAGAAAATATGTTAGTTCACCCATCATACTCAAACATAACCAGGATGGTTAGTGTCTGAGAAACCAGGGGGTTGTTCAACATAAACTTCCTCGCTGAGTTTTCCGTTTAGAAAAGCACTTTTAACATTCATTTGAAAAACTTTGAAGTCTTTATGGGCAGCATAAGCTAAAAAGAGTCTTATGGCTTCTAAGCGAGCTACAGGTGCAAAGGTCTCATCATAGTCAATCCCTTCTTCCTGTTTATAACCTTGAGCAACAAGTCTAGCCTTATTGCGAATTATAGTCCCGTTTTCCTCTAGCTTATTTCTGAAAACCCATTTGGTTCCTATGACAGTTTTATCAGAGGGTCTAGGAACAAGATTCCAAACTTTGTTTCTACGAAATTCAGTTAGTTCTTCTTGCATAGCTGAAACCCAGCTAGGATCAGAGATAGCTTGATCTATCTTCTTAGGTTCAGAGAGAGAAATGAAGTTAACATAAAGACAGATATTACCTGTACCTCTACGTGTTTTGATACCTGCATTGGGATCACCAATAATTTGATTTATTGGATGATTTGCAGTCCATCGCTGAGCTGGTGGTTGAGGAGAGAGATCAACAGTAGATTCAGCGACTTCTTCAGTTTCTGGAATAGGGCTTGTTGTCTCAGCAACAGGTACTTCATTTAGAATCAATTCAGGGGATTGATTTTCAGATATAGTTTGGTTGTTCACTGAGGAATTTCCAAGAGAGGAGTCAGCAACAGGAATCTGATTTAGAGGAGTAACATTCATCCCTGAAGATGGATGATTGTCACTTGAAGGATTTACAGGGATTTCATCATCACATTCTTCAGCAGGAGGTTGATTGCTGAAATATGTTTCCGGTTCCCCATAATGAGATCTCATCCAGGCATTCAATTCTTCATCATCATCATCATGAGTATGAGAAGTGTGAATGGGACGAGATTCATCAAAGTTAACGTGCATGGATTCTTCAACATGTTGTCTTCTTTTGTTGAAGACTCTGAAGGACTTAGATACAGAGGAGTATCCAAGAAATATACCATCGTCAGCTTTTGGATCAAATTTACCCAAATGATCTCTGTCATTCAGAATGTAACATCTACATCCAAAAATATGGAAATATTTTAGAGTAGGTCTTCTCCCATGAAACAATTCATAGGGGGTCTTCTTAAATCGCTTAACTATCAGGAATCGATTTTGAGTGAAGCACGCTGTGTTGACTGCTTCAGCCCAGAACTGAGTAGGTAGATGCGATTCGCTGAGCATTGAGCGAGCCGCTTCAATGATAGTTTGATTTCTTCTTTCAGCAACACCGTTTTGCTGAGGAGTTCTTACTGAGGAAAAGTTGTAAGATATGCCTTTTTCTTCAAAGAAGTTCACCAGAGTGATGTTTTTGAATTCAGTATCATGATCACTTCTTATGGAACGAACAATTAGATTGTTTAGAACTTCCATCCTTTTGATAAAAAAAATTATCATTTCAGGGGTATCACTTTTGGATCGAAGGAAGAACACCCATGTGTATCTGGAGTATTCATCAACAATCACCAAAGTATATTTCTTCCCAGAAATAGATTGGATATTGACAGGTCCAAATAGATCCATATGGAGTAGCGAAAAAGAAGCGGTCACTGAAGAAATTTGTTTTGACCTGAAGGAGGCTTTTGTCAGCTTTCCTTTTTCACACGCTGAACAAAGAGATTCCTTTGTAAAGGTATGATTTGGAAGGTCTCTGACTAGATCTTTTTGAGACAATTCATTTATTGTCTTAAAGTTGAGGTGAGAGAGTCTTTTATGCCATAACTAGTTTATGTCAGTGGATGCTTTAGAGATAAAGCACATGTTCTCAGAGTGAGAACTATTTATATTTATGACATACACATTTTCCACTCTTTTGCTTGTTAAGGCAAGCTTATCATTTCCGTCAGTGACAGCACATCTATTTTTTAAGTATAGAACTTTGAAGTCTTTGTCACATAACTGACTAACGCTCAAAAGATTATGCTTTAGTCCCTCAACGTAGGCAACACGAGAAAACGATGTGGCTCTGTTGGATAGAATTGCATAACCTTTAGTGTATCTTTTGCCATTTCCACCAAAGGTCACTGATGGACCAGCTTCTTCTTTGTAATCAGAGAGCAGAGATTTTCTGTTAGTCATATGCCTTGAGCATCCGCTATCAAGATACCAGATACCTTTGGCACTCTGCATACAACAAAAGATTAATTGTTTAAAGGTACCCATACTACTATGGGTCCTGCTTGGTTAGATAAAGGATTGGTGGAGGAGCTACTAGCTGAAGAACTCTCTTCAGTGGATATCTTCACCTTTGGTGGTTTTGCAACCTTGGTGGATTTCACTCTCGCTGATTTATCAGCTTGAGCTACTTTCTTTCCATGAGCTAGTTTATCAGCTTTAGTAGCGTTAGGACATTTACTTGCAATGTGGGTAGTTTCACCACAGTGATAGCACTTCCTATATTTAAAGGGTTTGGAATTCAGAGAGAAAGCAGGAACTTTTTCAGGGATAGGACCAAGAATTCCTTTATCCATAGTCCTTTGAGGTATAACAACCTTTTCAGGGGTAGGAGTGAGATCGATCTTAATTTTGGGGGTTGGTCTCTGAGAAAAGTTAGAGCCCTTCCTCCCAGATTTAGATTTTCTCTCTGAGGATTTCTTGTTCCTATTTTGAGCGATCTTATTCTTTGGAACTTGGTCAAGAAACTCGTTCTTGATCACTTTCTTAGGATTTATCACGGGCAACTTTTCTTTAAAAGAAGAGGGAGAAGTTGAAAAAGAAGGATCAGGGATAGAAGAGACAGACATTCCAAATTTGAGCATGGAACGATCATTCTCTGATTCTTCCTTTTTAGGGTTATAGCCTAAGCCACTTATTATTTTCATAGGTATTTGGGCATTGATGATCTCATTGACTTTATCAGAAGCCTTACACCATCCTTCGATGGTTACCTTTTCAGACTTGAGATCAGCGATAGCCTTTTCCCTATCAGCGATAGCTTGCTGCTTCTCAATGCTTATGGTTTAATTTGCAAAGACATGGTCCTTGAGAGTTTCCTCACTTTTGTAAAGTTCTTTGATTCTTATATGACAATTTTTTAATTGCTCAGATAGATCAGTGTTAATTTTCTCGGCCTTAATCTTTCCATTTAAAGCATTATAAAAATCAACAGTCATAGCATCGAGAGCTGAGAAGTTATCACTTTCAGAAGGTAAAGAGATAGGAGAAATTGTTACCTGAGTAGAAGGGGACTCAGAGGAAGAAGTTTCAGTAGATTCTTCAGCGTCCTCTATTCTTGCCATTAGACAGAGGAAGGCAAGATCTTCTTCATCAGAGCCAGACTCTTCAGAGGTCTTGGCCCAGTCATCTTCAGCGTCCCAATCAACTTCTTCAGCGATAAGGCCTTTGCCTTTTTGCTGGTATTTCTTCAGATCCTTGTATTTGTTTTTCAATTTTAAATACTTCTCCTTTTTATCAGAGGTCGGGAGGTGGCAGGAGCTGCAACTTTCTTTGATCTACATTACCTAGCAAAGTGACCCTTTCGCTGACAGTTGAAGCATATAGCTGAGGCTTTCTTAGCGGGCAATGGCTTTTGCTTTTCAGAGTCAGAGAGATTTGAAGGTTTTCGAAAATTGCTCTTTCTAGCGAATCTTTTAAAATTATTTGTTAAGAGAGCTAGAGAGTTATCAAACTCAGAGATGTCAGCATCAGTGAGTTGATCTTCTGAATCAGTTTGACCTAATTCAGTGATGGAGGTAATAGTGGATGAAGAAACATTTTTAGGAGGAGTTGCCTCTGAAGTCACAAGTGCCAAAGAAGTACTTTTGGCACCTTTGAGTTCATTTATGAGGTTCTTCCTCAGAAGTTGAGATTGTTCCTCATTTAAGAGCATTCCATATAACGCACTTAAGGACAGAGTTTCAAGGTCCTTTGACAGCTTTAGACATGTAGTGTACACTGCCCATTGATCGGGTAGTGCCTCCATGAATTTGGTCAGTATTTCAGCGTTAGAGTACACTCTGTTTACTGATTTAAGATCAATCAATAGACAGTTGAAACGCTGATGAATTTGAGAAAGAGATTCACCTTTATGATACATAAAACTCTCATATTGTCTTACAAGATGTATGCACCTGGTGACTTGTACTTCAGAGGTTCCTTCATATTGGATACATAGAGTATCCCACATGGCTTTAGAAGTTCTCATTTTCATAACAGAATGATAAACTTCATCTGGTAAAGACATTGCTATTATTGATCTAGCTTTTGAATCAACAACAATTTCTTTCTTATCTTCTTCAGTCCATCGGTTAGGAGTTTTAACGATACTCCTTTCAGGGATGGCGGAAGTAGTAGTGGTGGTAGGAACACCAGCTACAATAGTTGTAGGAACGAATGGTCCGTTTTCTAGATAGTAGGGAATCTTTGGGTCAGATCTTTCTAGAAAGAGACATTCTTTTCTTCCATAATGGAAAATTTTCATGGCTAAATCTTGGAGGTTTAGCTAAAGATCCATTATCATTGTAGTTCGTATTAGGGTTTGTCATTTTAAAATAGTTTTATAAGAA
Organism: Silybum marianum; assembly: GCA_036898165.1. Lineage (NCBI taxonomy): Eukaryota > Viridiplantae > Streptophyta > Magnoliopsida > Asterales > Asteraceae > Silybum > Silybum marianum. The sequence continues at coordinate 22,648,490 of CM072543.1, forward strand.
AAATATTTTAAAGATAAAAGAAGCAAACACTGCTCTGATACCACTTGTTGGTCCCTAAAGGGTCTACAAGTGTTCAATAAATAGTAAACAGTTTTAGAAGGGGGGGGGGGGGGTTGAACACAAACACACAGATTTTGGTTTTTAAATGAGTTTATATATCATAAACAAATTTACAGTTACAAGCGGAATAAGAATAAGTTTAAAACTTATTCTATTGTAACTAAGAAACACTAAGTTTGATGCACAAGAAGAAGGAAGAAAGAAATATAGAGGGTTTAGGTTTAGAAGGAAGCATGCATTAAGATGAAGAAGATATCTTCATCTTATTTATACCCGTTTGCATTTAATGCAGGACAAAAGGTATATGCCACGTGTCAAGCTTGGATAGGAAGCTTGTCCTTGCTAATAAGACAGCCATGTTTTTAGCCGAATATGAACAGTATCATATCAGATATGATGGGGACATAAGAGACAAATCGTACGTCCTTTTCTGACAAGGTATTAGGTTTGACTTTTGTGCATCAAGGATAAGATCAATCTTTAATCTTGTAAAGGAAGCTTAATTTGATCGCTGATTCTGAATCTTCAAGGAGGAATCTTCAGTATCGCTGAGGCTTCACAAGACTTCACACTTTGATTAGATAATCGTTGTTATCGCTGAACCGCTTCAGTTCACTTAGCTGATTATCTCTTTCTTCAGCTAGGGTCTTCGACTTTCGCTGAATGGTCTTCTGGTGTGATAGTTGATTTTCAGGACTTCAGAGATAAGCTTGTTGTTTCTTGATCTTCAGCGATCGCTGATGGTAATCAGCGTATGCTATCGCTGAATATTAACATAAGCTTATACAATGGAATTTCACTAAGTATACAAAAGGAATCATATTCAAATCATCGAGAGGAGTTATGATCAACACCAAATCCACAAATCGGTGCGGTCGACTCGTTCCCCATATTTAGTACAGATCCATCTTCAACCGATGTCAATTTCTCAAACCAGCGTTGATCTTTACAAACATGGCACGTCGCCCCCGAGTCCACCCACCTTGCACAATCATCATCCTGTACATAGAAAGACTCCGAAATAAGTGAAACATAATAAATATTTTCAGATTTATTATCAAAGTTACTCAAAAACTGACCTCCTTTCACTTGAGCTTGGCCTTTAGACCCGGCTCCACTTCCACTTGTTCCAGCACCGTTGTTATACAATTAACCTGGCAATCACGTTTGGTATGGACTACCTTGTTGCATCTCCAACATACCAAATCCTTCTTCTTCTTGAAGGATTTATTGGGTTCATCAAACTTTCGTTTCTTGCCTTTTCCTTGATTATTGGAGTTGGTTTTCTTCTCTTCAATCATATTAACAGAGGGTTGTCTAGTTTCAACTTTGGTCTTGGATTTGTCATTTTCTTGTACCCGAAGAGATTCTTCGATGCAAAGTGACTCCCAAGTTGAACCAACGACAGTTCCTCCTTTTGATGTTTCAAATTGTGCTTGAAATCCTTCCAAGATGGAGGAAGTTTGTCAATCACACTCGACACCGCAATGGACTCATCCATATTCATTTTGTGTAGAGTGAATTGACCCAAAATGCGAAGTATCTCATGATACTATTCCATTACGGGCCTTGAGTCAACCATTTTATAATTATTAAAATCACTCACCAAGAACTTCTTACTAGAAGCATCTTCAGCGATATATTTTGACTCAAGGGAATCCCATAAATCCTTCGCATTTTTAGTACTTTGGTAGATATCAAAAAGGGAATCACACATACCGTTTAAAATATGACCTCTGTAGATATAGTCATCGTTCTCCCACTTACCTCTCCTCCGAATCTGCTCCAACGTCTCGTTCTCCATGATTTCTGGAATGGGGGTACTTAACACGTACACCACTTTCAGAGTTGTTAACAGAAAATGCATCCTTTTCTGCCAACGTCTAAAATCAGCACCTTAAAACTTCTCCAGCTTTCCAAACTTTGAAGTCATCTCTTTCACAGATTCGGCCATGATCGACATCACAAAATATCAATTCGATTGTTGGAGATGACCCCAACTATCAATTCGATTGTTGGAACGGTTTAGGCAAACAAGGGTAAATCGATCACCGAATTATATTGAGAATCGTATGAGACACTTTCCGAATTGATATTTCGACCCTATGCCCGGGTTACACGAAATTCAATATGGGATAAGACTCAAAACACTTTCGAATTCAGGCACAAAAATGAGAGCAATTTTCTGGAGAGTATATGGGAGTATTGTTCAAAAACCGTGTTTTTATTCGTCCTAAACTCATGAGTATAAAGTCTTATTTATACTCAAAATAACGTAACTGAAATAATAATCATGGTTGAAATTTAGGAGTAGTGGCCAGTTACACAAATCTAGTAACTGCTCAATAACTGCACAGTAACCGTTTTAGGGATATTTCATAGGTTCAGGGATACCTGAGAAGTTTCAGGGATACCTCAGAAGTTTTAGGGACCTCAGAGGTTTAGGGACCCCTCAGAGGTTCAGGGATACCTCAGAAGTTTCAGGGACCCCTCAGAGGTTCAGGGACCCTTCAGAACCTTATTTCCCACATTTACTCTAAATCCAATTACAGCCCGACCGACTCGACTGGCGCTCGACTGGCCCAGTCGAGTATTCCAGAGGATATCAACATCTAAACCAGTATAGACTCGACTGGCTCCACTGGCCCAGTCGAGTATTCCAGAGGATGCCAACACCAATTTACAGAGTTCGAATGGAACCAGTCGAGCTTGACTGGGTTCCAGTCGAACCTTGTTGTATTCAGTCATTACCGGGTTCATACTCGCCTTATAACAAGCGTGCACTCCGCACCACCTAACTTGAATTAGATCACAGTATAAAACCCATATAGACATCATGTTATTTCCAATCACATAAATGGACCGGTGACACTAAAATCACCAACACAACACCACCTCTAGCACTCTCCACCCCTCCCCCTCCCCCTCCCGTTCCTATTTTCGATGAACACAACAGATGATTGTGAATGGCGGACGACGAACAGACGAGATTGAAATCTCGGTGGGTCTTTGTCATTGTGTATACCATATGTAGGAGCGATGGTGGAAAAGATGATGCAGACCAAATCTGTATGAACGATAGATGGTGCGGTGGTCGCCGGTAGGTAGGTTTTGCGGTAGTCGCCGGCTGGTGGTTTTCCCGGTGGTAGCCGACGATAGAATGTAGGTCTGTATGTTGTGTATATGTATATAATATAAATATAAATATAAGTTAATGTAAATTACAATTGGATCCCTGGGGTCTAAACAATTTATATAACTTATCCCTGTAAAGGTAAAAAGACTAAAATACCCTTAACTTAATAGAAAATTTTAACGGAGATAACGATCAGGGACTACTTTCAAAGCAAAATTGAAATGGTAGGGACTACCATTGTAGTTAGTGAACCATAAGAACTCGTTTCAAAGAAAGTGGTATATCATAAGGACCATAATTATAGTTTACTCTAAAATCAACTTAATTTTAGTGTGCTAAATTGGTAAATTAAAATATTGGAATGAAATCTTTTACATGAATTAGAATATGTTTGTTTGATTCACATGATATAACTTTGAAATTGGAATGAAATATTGGTAAATGACCAAAATACCTTTTTTTTTGAAAAATTTGAAACTGAAATCCAACTACTTGGTTTAGATCGGTGGTGTGGTTGGTGGTGGTGGTGGTTCAGATCGATGGTAGTCGGCGGTGGTTCAGGTCGATGGTTTAATGTTTTAGATGAAAATCAAGCAAGTTTATTTTCTAGTGAAGTTTTACGACCCTGAAATTTTTTTCACGCCCATGAAAGTTGGGCAGAAAACTTTGTGTTGTTGGTTTGTTTTAAAAACAGAGACTTCTCACTTTTCTTTTCACTTTTCTTTTCACTTTTGCTACACCAACTTCTCTCTACTCTCGTTTACGTGATCGAGGGTGATTTAGTAGAATCCATCTTGAAGACTTTGAGTATTCAATAGTCTTGATTCTTAAGTTCAAGTGTTGGAGATAAAAGCCCAAGATCATCTTCATCTCATCCACCTCTGTCCTCACCATTGTTGACTTGGTTTTTAGGGGTTTTCTCCTAAAAACGTTTGTGGTCGATTTTCTTGAAGTTCTTAAAGATTTTTCTTGTAGTTGGAAGTTCTTAAAGCTAGAGATTTAAAACTTGTGGATCCAAAGTCAAGAATCTTCATCTTCTCCAACCATCTTCTAACCATTATTGGCATAGTTTTGGGGTTTTCTTGAAAACTCATTTGTAAGTCTATCTTGACCTTCTAAACCTTGATTCTTGTTAAGTCATTTCATTTTAATCTCCTTGAACATCTATTTTGGTGTATCATCCATATTTTGAAGTTTGACCAATTTTGGGTATTTTGGGTGATTTGAAGATTTAAATAAGGTTTGTTGTGAATCTGAGTTTAGGTTGCTTTTGGTGCATCTATAGGTTTTGGTTGTGACCCAGATAAAGTTTCAAGAGGTGGGTGTTGATGCCTGATAGATAGCCTTCACCATCTTGGAAACTAGAGATGGAATTGAAACCTAGACATAATTTAACTTAGCAAGGTGAGTTCAAGTCGCTTTGAGAAAAATATGTACATGCCAAAAATGTCCATTTTGAAGTATCAACATGTTTTACTTTTTTATTTATCAAATGTGAGTGTATTTGTTGGGTTTTTCATATTGGGTATATTTGGTTTTATAAATCATGTTAAAATGAGTATACTTGGCTTTTTAGACATCTTGATAAATAAAACATAAGTGTGGGTTGTTTTGATGTCTTGCCTCATAAATGGAAATCGTTTAGTGTTAATGTATTTTGGTGTATCTGATTTATAAATCGTTGGAAAATACATGTTATTGCATTATGAGGCATTTTAGAAATAGACCGTGGATGGTTGAACTTAATGACCGTATGATCCGTCGCGGGGGACTCGAGTTATAGATCATTGGTGGTTGAACTCGATGACCATGCAGTCCGTTAGTTGGCTGACATTTCTAGCAATTGAGTCGTCTAGGTAATCAACGGGGGACTCAAACTACAGACCGTGGGTGGTTGAACTTGATGACCGTATGATCCATAACTGAGACTCGTTAACGTTCGTTGGTGGTTTATTCATATGATCGCTACATTCGATGGATATGGGTCTCCCCTGTTACCAAATGATGTTATATTTGGATAAAGTATTATCCTTGTTTCAACATTATATGGGTTTTGGAAAGTAACCGTAGTTTTTGAATTTGATGTATTGGATCACCTCCATATATTAAGGTTTTGGATAATGGAGTTATTACCATGTTTTTGGTATTTAGATTCTTATCGCATTTGTAGTTCGTATGAGTATTGGGTTTGGTTTAATTGTTGGGCATTTCACTTAAGTGTGTTTTATCACGAAAATGGTGGCTTCGAGAAAGATGTTGCTTACTTTCTAAAATACATTTTATAATTGAAATCATGCTTTAAATATTACTCTCTCCATTTTACCATTTTAATTGTCAAGATAAAAGTTGCTTGTACTCAATAGGTGTTAAGTCTAACCTTTTATTTCGTCGACATGTGCATCAGGTCCCTAGGGAAAATGGCACTAGCAACACCGTGTTAAAATGAGTGCTACATAGATGCATGAGAAGGAGTTAGCTAAGGTTGACGTCTTCCGCAATTGGAGATAGCGACTGTTATTGGGTTTTACTAACACCCGGCCGTAATTATGTCTTTATATAAGACTTAGTCTATATTTTATTGAGATTTATTTAGATTGGTTATTCGAGGTAATTCAAGTATTGATTAGTAGAAAAAGAAATTACCCTTAATTTGTTATTAATGTAAATTTTAAATTAGTCGCTCTTTTCAAATTTGAGGGTGTTACAGTGGTGATCGTCGGTGGATCAAATCGATGGTGGTCGGCGTGGTTTAGATCGATTGTGGTCAACAGTGGTTCAGAACGGTGGTTCAAATCGGTGGTGGTTCACAAGGATGGTTCAAATCGGTCGTGGTCTACGGTGGTTTAAATCGGTGGTGCTCAGCAATGGTTCAGATAAGTGGTGGTCGGCAAATTTGAAAGTTACGAGAAAACAGGGTTAATGGACAACATTACCCATCACTAACGAAAATTTTAATTGATGACCTCATAAGGAGGGACCATATCCGCTATAAAAATAAAACCGTAAGGAGTCCTCCATTAAAAACTCTTTTTCCGTGGACCTTACTTGTTAATTTATATAAAGCACAAAGGCCAAATTTACATTTAATTCTATTTTAAAATTGTTCACATTTGGATCGATTAATTTTTACATGGCATCAGAGTCGATATATAGTTTCATTGACACACTCACATCTAATTTGGCCCCCATTTGAAGTGGATATATTAAACAAAACCGCATATTATATATTGTCTAATCACAAAACAACCCACATATTATATATTTATATTATGAACGATATAAAAGGTACACATAAACTGATTCGAAAATATATGGTTAAAAATTTGTAATAGAAAGTTGGTAATTATGAAAGAGATTTTGATTTGTTTTTTTAATTATTCCCTTGGTGACATAAGGGTTTTGTAACACAAAATTAATTTTGAAAGTTGTTGGAATGGAGCCAAAAACAGGTGTATTTGTTTTTCTCTTTAGTAGGTTTTGTGTACATCCATCAGTTTGCAACCATGTCATGTCTTTTCACATGTTGACAATGGTTTTGATTTTATTCATTTGATTGAAGATAGATGATAGATATATTTTTTGTTCAAAAAAGAGGAAGATTAAATTGTAGAATATTTGGGAGTGACCATTTTGTATCAAACAAAGTCAGGGAACATATGTATCTATCACACCAATTGGATCAAATATGATTTTATATTGTGTGAGACCTACATCATATGTGGTTCTAAGGGTGTTCCTTTATTCCTTTAAATAGAGGGTGTTCTTGTATGAACTTGCCCCTATATATATATAGAGAGAGAAAGACGGGTTCATACAATCCTTGACCAATCATTTTGTACATGAAAATTTTCATGTACAAAATCATATGTGATTTGTAAGCATCAAAAAGGGCACGCGCGACTTTTCCCATGGGCAAGTCGCGGGGAAAGTCGCGGCTAATCATATATGATTTTGTACGTGAATCATATGTGATTTTGTACATGAATAATATGTGATTTTGTACATGAAAAGTTTCATGTACAAAATGATTGGCTGAGAATTGTCCTCGCATTCTCGTAAATTGTTACCGTCCTCGCATGAACCTCTCTCTATATATATAGGGTTGGGTTCACGTGAGACCAGCTTGTTTCCGTGAGACTGTGAGACAACCTTTTTACTCTTGAAACTTCACAGCAAAAATACTGTGAAGGTAAAAAAAATCTAATGGGTTCACGTGAGACCAGCCTGTTTCCGTGAGACCCGTCGAAGTCCCGTGAAACCACCTTTTTACACTTGAAACTTCACAGCAAAAACACTGTGTAGGTAAAAAAAATCTGAACCTTCACAGCATAAACACTGTGAAGGTTACCTTCACAGCAAAAAAATTATGTAGGTTACCTTCATAGCAAAAACACTGTAAAGATTCATATTTTTTTTACCTTCATAGTGTTTTTGCTGTGAAGTTTCAAGTGTAAAAAGGTTGTCTCACGGGTCTCACGGAAATAGGTTGGTCTCACGTGATCCCAAGTCTATATATATACACTTGAAATTTCACAGCAAAAACACTATGAAGGTAAAAAAATATGAATCTTTACAGTGTTTTTGCTATGAAGGTAACCTACATAATTTTTTTGCTGTGAAGGTAACCTTCACAGTGTTTTTGCTGTGAAGGTAACCTTCACAATGTTTTTGCTATGAATGTTCAGATTTTTTTTTACCTTCACAGTGTTTTTGCTGTGAAGTTTCAAGTGTAAAAAGATGGTTTCACGGGTCTTCGACGGGTCTCACGGAAACAGGTTGGTCTCACGTGAACCCATCAGATTTTTTTTACCTTCATAGTGTTTTTGCTGTGAAGTTTCAAGAGTAAAAAGGTTGTCTCACGGTCTCACGGAAACAAGCTGGTCTCACGTGAACCCAACCCTATATATATAGAGGGTTCATACGAGAATAGTAACAATTTACGAGAATGCAAAGAGCTTTTTTCATGTACAAGATCACATGTGATTTTGCACTAACTATAGCGGGCGACTTTTGGGGCCACTTAGGTCGCATGGAAAGTCGTCCACATCATTTATGATTTTGTACATGAAAATTTTTATGTACAAAAATGATTGGCTGAAGATTGTCCTCGTATTCTCATAAATCATTACCGTCCTCGCATGAACCTCGCTATATATTTGTGTGTGTGTGTGCGTGTGTGTTTATGTCAATGTTTTGAACAATAATGATTAAGTATTTGCAGTGCCGTCGATTAGCATGTTAAATCTTCGTTTTTGAACAGGGCCTCCAAAAAGATTGAGACGGCTCTGAGTATTTGACAAGTAAAAACTATAAACTTATATCTACATTGACCCATTTCAAGTTTTAAATATTGCAAATTTCTTCTCATGCCTTATAACGCCATATCACTTGTAAAACCGTAACTTGAAAAAATCTTGTAACGTTATAACGCGCCATGGCGTGCCATAACGAGCTCCACGCCTTATCTCGACACCAAGGGGTTAACATGACGGTAAAGCTGCACCTCAACGCCATGGTACGTCATGGCGCATTTTTTAGAACATTGGACTGTAACAAATCTACCCCAAAGATTATTTAGACATTTTGTAATCTGAGATGAAATAATTGGTGATCCAATTGCTTTGTAAAAGAAAAAAACATAATGCAAATGATGAATGCGAGTGGTACCCAATGCAATAATTATACTTTTTGGTGTTGGTCTTGTGGGGGAATGGGTGCATATATTATTGCTGTATTATTATTATTATTATTTTATTTAAAATAATTTATTTGTCTTAAATATGATTTTACATAGGAATAATGTGTGAAGACGGAAATTTGAGTTTTTATGACTAAAGTTGCCCAAGATATCAAAAATATGCTTAATGTTATCACTTCTCACATATATGTTTATGTTTTAAATCCTCTTCAACTTATCCTTGCTTTTATATATAAAGTACGCTTTATGGAATCTATTGAAACTTCTGTCTTTACAAAGTCTCAACAGCCTCGATACCAGTTTGATAGCTCATCAAGATTTTTGACGACCTACCCAGGACTGTCACAATCTTTTTGGAGGTCCTGTTACACCCATCAAAATATAAGTCGATTGAACGACCAAAATAATAATAAAACAACCTGAGTGAGGATGACGGCAATACTATTGCATTCGATGGCAATTGATGCTTGTTCCTCCTAAGTCCCAAATGATTTTAATACTATTGCATTCGATGGCAATTGATGCTTATTCCTCTCAAGTCCCAAGACATGAAACATTTACATGTATTAAGAATTTGAATCTAAACAATCTCTACATAATTTGAACAAATGAACCTAAACCTAAAAAATTTACAGTTTGAACCAAATCTAAACAGTCGAACAGAAGTGATTCAAGTGTAGAGAAAATCGAAGAGTCGGCTGTGGCGCTGTGCTTTACTGCTTTTTGATCGACAAATCTGAAATTAGGGGGAAGGGAAGATAGCCGCTTCTTGAATTCGTTTACATTTGGAAATTAGATGGACCAACCTATAACTATAAGCCAAAGAACAAGTAAAACTGAGGCCCCAAAAAATTGGGGCCCTGTTCAAAAACACCTATTTAACATGCCCATCAACGGCCCTGGACCTACCCTGATATTCCACTCATTCTATGCTCACATCAGTTTCATACTTTTAATATGTTCTCAATACTTTTTGTTCGATTGTTTTTTAAGTTTAATTACTTGTTTCATATGGTGCTCGATAACATTCATTTTAGAGAGTATTGAAGAGAGAAATTGTATTTCGCTCTACTGTAACTTTCACACTTTAGGGATTCTAATACACATGATGATTTGACCTTAATCTTGTTGTGAATTTCATTGTTACTTGGGTATGAGAATAACAAGTGGCTTAAATAGATCTTAAAGATCTCACATATTTTGGAGTTCCCAAATGATTAAACCCCTATATATATAAACCTAAGATCATGTGAGATCAACTTGTTCTGGTGATACCTGTGAGACCACTTTTTTACATTTGAAACTTCATAGTAAAACACTGTGAATGTAACATTCATGGTGTTTTTGTTGTGAAGGTTTTTTTTAACTTTGCACTGTTTCGTTGTAAAGTTTCAACTATGAAAATGTGGTCTCACGAAAATAGGTTGGTGAACCCAACGCTATATATAGGGGTTAAATCAAATAAAAACCACAAAAATGTTACAAACTTGTGAAAACCGATATAAAAATAATTTTTTTCATGATTTATTTTCATAAAATGCTAGAATTTAAGATATTGTTTCACATATATTTGTTTCATAATGTAAAATTTTCGCATGTATTTATTTCACCATATTAATATTTTTTATGCATATTTTTCGTTTCACTAGGTGAATCAAAAAATATATATCACATATAATTATTTCATAAGGTGAGCACAACACATGTGAAACCAAATCTTAAATTATAGGTTTTGATGGAAAAAAATCATGTAGAAAATTATTTTTATATCGACTTTCACGAGTTTGTAATCTTTTTTGTGGTTTTTATTTGATTATCGCCCTATATATACATATATATATATATATATGGGTGAGTTCAAATGAGAACTCAAATTTGGTTGTGAACGAGAGGACAAATGAGAGCGCGACACATGTCATATTCAGACTGAATAATGAAGGAAATATTCAGACTGAATGTAGTGTTATTCAGACTGAATACTACTACATTCAGTCTTAATAATACAACATTCGGTCTTAATAATACTACATTCAGTCTGAATATTTTCGTTCATTATTTAGTCTGAATGTGACATGTGTTGCGTTCTCATTTGTCCTCACATTGACAACTAAATTTCGCATTTGAACTTTTCTCTACACACACGTACACACACACACACACATATATATAGGTGTTAATCTTTTGAGAACTCTATTTTTTGTGGGAACCATGAGGTCCATTCTTAGCCAACCATTCTAATTAAATTAATGCATTTCCAAATAATAAAAAATGGTCTCTCTCTCTCTCTCTCTCTCTCTCTCTCTCTCTCTCTCTCTCTCTCTCTCTCTCTCTCTCTCTCTCTCTCTCTCTCTCTCTCGGCTCCACATCCTCCCCCAAAAGCTTGCAGCCATGGGCAGATTCATTCTCTTTGTTCGATTCATTACAGATCTGAGTCTCACATTTCTATTTTTATGAATGTTATTTGGTGTTCACAGTGTGTTTGATGGTGTTCACAATATGCACGATACACATTATTCATTACAGGTGTTCACAATATTCTCATTTGCAGTGTTCACAAGCAAAATGCACAATGTGAACTTGTGTTCACATATTGTTCACAACCGTGAAAAAATGAGAGAGAATAAAGAGGGGAGGAGAGATCAAACTTTCCAATACCTATAATGTTCTTTATTTATTTTTGTAATTCAAAATTACCAAAATTATTAACTTCGTTATTTAAATAGAATGAGTGGCTAAGAATGGATCTTACGGTTATCACAATAATTACAGTTCCCAAAAGAAGGTCTCCATATATATATATATATATATATATATATAGAGAGAGAGAGAGAGGAGGTTCAAATGAGAACTTTGCATTTTTAAAAAAACAAAGGAACACCCTTAGGACCACATCACATGTGGTCCTAAATGTGTTCATTTGTTCATTTAAATAAGCGGTGTTCTTGTATGATCCTTCCCCTATATATATATATAGGTGTGGGATCGTGTAAGAATGAGAGTTAAAGTGAAAGCGTAAGAATGGATTTGAACTCATCATCACCTATAATCTCAAACCCACCCATGAATCACACTTGATACTAGGGGTGGTCATCCAAACCGCCAAACCGCACAAACCGCCCACACTGCACCACACCGCAACGCAAAGCGTGGTTTAGAACTTTCACGTTGCCGTTTGCATTTTTACCAAACCGCACTATGTGCTGCGGTTTGCGGTTTTGAGCTATCAAACCGCACCGCACCGCATGCTTTATATATTTTAAATTTTGTATATAACACACACACACATATATATAGAATAATTTATTATTTATATAATATTTTTGGACTTTGTTTTTTACGCTTTTAGTTTGATTTAACATGACAATTGACAATATTAATAAATTAATTCGACGCGTCACAACTCACACTTCCAATCTAGTTCTGAATTTATTTATTTTACTTCTTAGAATATTTTTAATTATGCAATATGTATTTGGGAATCGTATATATTGGAACTCTTTATTTTTTTGAACTACAGTTACTTTATTGTTAATATTATAATGTATTTTTAAACTTATAAATATTGGATTGTAGACATAAAGTGCAATAGATACAAACCGCATAAACCGCACCACACCGCATTTTGCGGTGTGGTTTGATGCGGTTTGAGGTTCATGCGATGCAATTTGCGGTTTGGGAAAATGCTCAAACCGCATATGCGGTGCGGTTTGCGGTTTTACCCCAAACCGCACCGCGAACACCCCTACTTGATATGACGACAGATCTGGTGCATCGCATCCTAATATGCATCCAAGGGTGTAGATCCCTTCATACACTTCTCAGTTTAACTCTCCTTCTCATCGTAACCAACCCTGTATATATATAACCAAAGGTTATTTTGAAAAATGGTAAATATTTAAGAAATAAAGAAGTGATCATAACCCTTCATACGGTCAAGATCATAATTGACTGGTCAAAAATTGTTGTTTTGGGAAAAATAGAAAAGGTGGTTTCGTAATTTTTAAAAATAGATGGCGCATGGGTTCATATATGAACCTATGTGATTCACACATGAACTATATGTTCATATGTTCACTCGTGTAATTAACATATGAAGTATTTTAACTGATTCACATATGAACCATATTGTTCATAATTTCATATATGAATCAGCTAAATAGTTCACATGTGAACTAATTAACAGGTTCACATATGCATATAGCTCATATGTGAATCACATGAGTTCACATATGAACTTATTTGTCGCCTATTTATAAAAGTTACGAAACTACCCGTCTATTTTTCTCATACCCATGCAAGGAATTATACAATGCTTTTATGGTGAAAGTTGTAAATGTTGACCAGATAAAGGGTTAGGATCACTTCTTTACTTCTTAAGTATTTATCATTTCTCAAATGAAATTTTCCATATATATAATGAACATTAGATAAACGATCAGATGGATCAGAAGAACAAGTCTTTCAGCTCGTTGGGTCCTATTCATTAAAAGACCATTGAATCTATTAACTCCCTTTCTCAACTAAATTTATGTAAAAATGTAACACCCTCAAATCTGGAAATAGCGACTAATTTAAAATTTCTAATATTACATCAATATATAACTTTCCTCAAACCACAATTAGTAATAAACCTCTACAACAAATAAATCAAGTCTTATACAAGACCTACCTATGGTTGGGTGTTACTAAACTAATAAGAGTCGCTATCTCCGAATGCGGAAAACGTCACCAAGAGTCTAATCTTTATCGTGCCACTTCCTAGCACTCAAGTCCACACGTGTCGCTAGTACCAACCCCAACGATAACCTGATGCACATGCCGACAAAGAAAAAGGGTTAGGCTTAACGCCTAGTGAGCTCAAGAGTTTTATAACATATTTATGATTGATTTGAAACCAAAAGATTTGATTGAGAAATTATAATTATCAAAGGAAATGACCTTATTATAAAAGCAACGTCTTTCCCCAATTCAATAGTCCCATAATAAAAGTTTTAGACCAAAATGACATTAGAAGAGAAAACTTTAAATAGAAATATTCTATTAATGTAATACCAATTCCAATACTCACCCGACCATGATTGAGTTTACAAACGTGGAGATAGAAAACATACCTTTAACCGTGTTTTATAAAACGTTAACTCACGCGGACCTTTAAAGGGATAGAAATATCCGAAGTTCACGGGGGATTCCCGATCATACCATCTTTGGTAACGGATACAAAAGTAGGTCACTACTCGATGTTGAGCAATTATAGGAGTCAATGGCAATCGGTCACTAACCGATTATGCACCTTAGTACACGGCCCCCGATGGCTCCTACGAAAGCCCGCGCAATGGTCACTGGCAACCGGTCTATAACCGATTATGCACCTTAGTACACGGCCCCCTGATGACCCCAAATTGCGCATGCATAGAGTAAATGGCATCCGGTAATGATCCGACATTATACCCAACGGTAAGAGGCCCCCTATGACTTCTATGCGACCAAAAAGGGACAACAATCCCGCCTTTAAACCGACTATATGCCTATGGATCCATTACATACTAGTCCTACTACCGAATACATCAACGAGACGTATTACTAGTTTTCCAACCTTGAAAACTCTTTTCAACAAACCATCTTCTTTCAAGTCCAAGTTTTACCAAAAATTAGGTCAAATCATTTTGAGTTTCAAAACCAAAGATTATTTCATTTTATAACTTTTCAAAGTATTTTAAACCATTAATGATGCTCAACTCATCATTTACAACAAAATACTCAAAATCCTCATTTTGACCCAAAACCTCCAAACTTACCCAAATACACAACCACTTGAAATTAAGTTTAGGAATCAGCAAAATACAACATTCACAAAAAGTATTTGAGTTTATAAGTTTAGATTTGAACTCATACTCATGCATTTACAAAATGACCCATAATGCAATAATCTGAAATCTTTCAACGATTTATAAGTTCCAAAACTCCAAAGATGCAAATACAACCAAATGGTTTTCATTTAAAGATATTGCACCAAACAACCCACACTTATAATTTATTTGTCAAAATGTCTAAAAACCCAGTATAAGCCTCTTTCATTATTTATAAATCCTTTTATACCAAATATGCAAACTTACACAAATACTCACACATTTGATAAATAACAAGTGAAGCATGTTAATACTTTAAATGGACGTTTTTGGCATGTACAAAGTATATTGAACTCACCTTGCTAGATTTAAGCTAAATCTAGGTTTTACCCCAATGCCGAGTTCCATTCGGTAAAGACTTTAGATCCTCGAGCTACACCTCTAGATCCATGGTGTTTGTCTTTCAAGAACACCTACATAACCTCCAAAACATACACAAGAATGAACCCAAGAGAGAATGAGAGTTGTTGGTGGAAGAACCCGAACCCTAGATTCAAGATTCAAGGATTAAGATCTTACCTTCACTTCTATGAACTCCAAAATCAACCAATAGCCTCTAGCCATACTTGTTTCCATGTTGTAGAGCTTCAAGAGACGAACCCATAGCAACTTGAATCACCCAAATCGGAGCATTATTGAAAGAGATATGGTTCAAATGAGAAAGATCCCGATTTTCGGTCTTTAAAACGCTGACAGAGGCTGACGCCAGATATGGACGCCAGTTACGTTCGTAACTGGCATTGGTAACTCACGCGGTTCCCTCTTGACCAAACAGACTCTGACGCTAGTTGTGAAGTTAGTTACATTTCGTAACTGGCATTGTAACTCACGCTAAGCACAAATCAAGTAAAAAGAGCTTAGGGCTACTTGTGAAGTTAGTTACGATTTGCTAACTGGCTTTGTAACTCATGCTAAGCATAATTGAGTGCAAAAGTGCCTAGGCTAGTTATCAAGCTAGTTTCAACTCTGAAACTCAACTCGTAACCAGCTTCCATCCTAACCCACATGAAAACTAGCCTTAGACGATGTTTTACCCATATTTGTTTCGTCTTAGCTCCAAATTGACTCCGAAAAATATCGTTGGACTCCTTTAATTCTCCAACCAAATATGATATAAATACTTGAAAATAGGCCTGAAATACCAGAATTCTTGTATCAGTCTTTTCCAAAGTTTCATAAACTTAACTAAAATTTTCGGGTGTTACAATCCTCCCAACCTTAAAAGGAGATTTCGTCCTCGAAATCTATAAACAGCCAAACATCCAAATAACCTTATTTCACAAATCCGAATGGCTCCCTTCCCAAGAGAGTGTCACTAAAATGAATCAACTCTAAAAGGGGTTCAAAAATCTTTTATCGAGATTACTATGACGATTTACACGCTGATTCCCACATTTAATCATTGACTTAACATGCTACACCACCCTCAGGGTGAACACTGAGCATTGTTGGAAAATTTTATAGCAATACGATTGCAATTGGCTCCCAACCTTAAGTGATTCGTACTTCCTCAAGGGTAACTATTAATTTCGACTTCTCAATTCCGCGAAAATTGCCATAAAAGAATTTACTCTTAGCACTTTCTGACAACTTTTAGCCAACTAGAATATGGTTCCTATATGTAAACAACCCTTCGATAATATTCCAAAACTTTATTTGAACAAAACCACACATACATCTTTCAAATCGGAGTACTCGTTACAACGTCGAACTTACCTGGGTGGTAAGGGAATCCTGCAAAACATCCCGAAATATACCATCCGTTGACGCCCACGGTAAATCTTATACTTCGACAATCAAAGTCTCCTCGATAAAGCGACTTCCACTCAATGACTGCATCAACTTTCTTACTAAAATTCCCCAGTATTCAAAATCATACAAGATTTATCGTCCCTTCAATGATGAAACTCTTATTCAAAAATTTGGTCCAAATCCAGACCCAAACTTTCGCCAAACACAAAACTCCAAAGAACTATCAGACTTCCTTAGCAACTCAAATGATCCTTATCAAACATCACCATTCACTAAAATCTATTCTCCTCAAGTTCACCGCATAAAGCTTTCGAACACTTACTAAGATTCAATTTAGGTACCCCAAATACAACAATGTTTCTTGACCTCAAGAAAATCATAAGTTGACACCTAAGTTTGTAAAAGGTCAGTACCACAAGTATGCATCGGCCGACAACGTCATCCCAGAGTTGGCACTTAATATGAGATGTCGAATCCCATAATTACCACACTTTAGTACTTGATCCCACGATTCTTTCCAATTGCGCTGAAACATCAAAGCTTTACTTCCCAATCTATGGACAACTCAACAAATCGTCCTCAATCACTAAAGCTCACCGAGATGAAACATCCTTATCACACAAACACCAACCAAACAACTCCTTGAAGCAATCAATTCCATAAACTTTGACCCGAAGGTTGATGAAACAAGAAGACCATCACATAAAATAACCCGGAGTGCTTCAAAGTCTACTATTTCCAAAAGCTTTTATATACACCGATCGTTCAAACTAAATTCTCAAAATTCAAAGCCATCCACAAGCCATGCAATCATTACTAAAATCACGGAGCCTCATCGTCCCACATATGCAATACCCACCACAACATGACGTTTACCCCCAAGTGTTCCTAATGAGTTCAAGGTTTTACAAGTATATGACTAAGCAAATATGCCAATTTTATTTATCAAAGATTTAACAAACATGAAATCTTCATAACCATTTCACACATGCATTGCCATCATGTATGTAAGAGAAATTCATGCACTAAAATAGAGTGCTACAAAATGTTTGTACCAAATTCTACAAATGTTTTCTTCTTTTAGCCTTAAGAAGGCACAAAGTAAAGTTTCTCAACAATAATAGCATGCATCCGTTTACTTTTTCAAAACTATCCAAACGTTATATGCATGCATCTAGGTCACCTTATGAAATCAACTTGATTTAGGTTTCAAATTTGAAGCCAATTAATAAAATTCTTATGCTTTTCCAGAATGTTGGCTACCTAAATTAAGATGCTACAATTAGAATGTATGCAAACTCTATGCAACAAGAGGTTCCCATAAAGTTAAAATAATACCGATGGGTTCCCATATATGCATGCACTACTAAAATTTTCCATTTTGTATGATAAGAAATGTAATTATTGTGCATTCCACAACAGATAAAGTTATAAGAAAAGGTAATAATCAAAATTGAGCTTAGTATTCGACAAAAGGACCATACTTGCCAACTTAAAGCAAGAGTTTCTTTAAAATATGGAAAATAAGAAAATGGAAATTATGAGCCAAAATTTTACTCCAACAATTTCCTTAAAACTATCTTCAAAATAAAGAAAGTAGGATAGAAAATAAGTTTTTCTCCGAATATGATCACTCCAAAAATGACTTACCAAATAAAAACACTAATAAAAAGCTTTAACAATTAATATCTAGAGAAAATTAATATTTTAATATTAATCTATTAGAGATGTATGTAAATTTTTTATGGAGATTTTGGCTTTTAGGGAATTCATTGAAGATGCTCTAATAAGAAGAAATCAAAAGAATCACAGTAAAAAAAAAACTAAAACAAACCCAATAAATCTCACAAACAGTAAGGTCTACAAATGATAGGATATACGTAAATCTTTCCTCCACCCCCGATGTATATAGAGGTCGTTTTCACGAAAACTCTTAAGACTTGTAAAAAGGTTTTTAAAATATGATTTTTCGACCAAAAGATCTCTAAAAAAGGTTTGAAAAAGTTATAGAAATTAGAAAGAAATAAAAGTATGTTGAATTGTATTACCATTTAAAGTAAGTTGTGTCTTCAAAATACATAATCATTCTTGAAACAAAATTAATTCATTCGATTTCTTGAATAATTCTGTTTTTACGTACGGACTTGATTGGCTTCAAACTTCCAGGAGCACTATGAGCTCTCCTCCTGTCTTCCTTCCTCTTCTCCGCATCAGCCATAGTACGTCTGAGCAATCCTGCCTTGTATATTGGTTTCGGCAAGTGCCTGTGCCTGCATCAATCAAAATCATCTCATTATACCATCATCTTCTTTAATTTTATATTCCATCGCAACTATTGGATAATAGGATAAAGAATATATATATATATATATATATAGAGAGAGAGAGAGAGAGAAAGGAAAGTAAAATGTGAACTCAAATTTGGCTGTGAACTTGAGGACGAATGAGAGCGCGACACGTGTTTGAATCTAGATTATTCGGACTGAATAATCAAAGAAATATTGAGACCGAATAATCAAAGAAATATTCAGACCGAATAAAACTGAATATAGTGTTTATTCAGTCTGAATATGACACATGTCGCGCTCTCATTTGTCCTCATGTTCACAACCAATTTAAGTTCTCATTTGAACCCATCCCTATATAGAAAAAAGTTCAAATGCGAACTCAAATTTGGTTGTGATTATGAGGACAAAGAAGAGATCGACACGTGTCTCATTCAGTCTGAATAACAAAGGGAATTCGGTATGAATAACGAATGTGAATAACACAACATTCAGTCTCTGAACACGTGTCTCATTCAGTGTGAATAACACAACATTCAGGGTGAATAATGCCCTTCATTATTCAAACTGAATAGGACACGTGTCGCGGTCTCCTTCGTCCTCGTGTACACAATCAAATTTAAGTTCGCATTTGAACCCGTCCATATATATAGGGGCAGATTCATACAAGAATGGTATTTATTTAAGGAAATAAAAGATCAGTACAAAATCATATGTGATTTTGCACTAACTAGCGGACGACTTAAGTGGCATAAAAAAATGTCGCCCGGAATCATATACGATTTAGTACAAAATCATATATGATTTTGTACATGAACGACCATTCGTATTCTCGTGCGAATAGGTTTCATTCTCGTTTGAACCTATCTCTCTCTCTCTATATATATATATATATATTTATATATATATGTGTGTGTGTGTGTGTGTATAATACCTTAATATACGTTTGACCTCAGGGAGGTGCTTGTAACGATTCTTCACAGCCTCCATATATTCATGCTTCTTGCGTTCTCGTGGTAGAATCTGCACATAAATTAAAAAATTGCATGCTTTAATAATAGGCCACCATACACATATAATACCATTGGTATTGATGGATGAAACAAACAACTTAAAACTTACAACACCAAGTTGCTCGGATGCCTTGGCTTTCCAAATTCGAAGATTGGTGTCATCACTACCCGAGATAACATAACTTGCATCACAACTGAACTTAACACAAAACACCCTGAAATAATAACCAACTCAACTCAGTATTATTATGTGAATAAAATTAAAATATATATATATATATATATGTATATAATAAATGGAAAACATGTTACAGAGAAAACTTATAGGCTGTTTGGTTGGTTTTCCATTAAGGGGTTGTTTGGCAGTTGCTGAACGGTATGGTGCAGAATGATTAAGAGACTCTTATAATATAGTGAAAATGAAATATAATTGTTTGGTAATTGTTCAGGATGTAATTAGGGTTTTTAATGGTTGAGTGAGGTCTAGAATACAAAATGATTCAAAGGGCTTTGGAACCATTAAGAGGCAGAGTTATTTTTTGCCAAACGGGATTCACCTCTTAGCAATTCAGAGGTTGCCTCTTAATGGAACTGTTAAGAGGTAAACAAATGTATGAATAAAGCTGTCTGTGTGCATTAGTCTGACTATATATAGATTGGGAATGTTTTTGTTTGGGAGGGTTTTTCCATGAAGAAGAAGCGTGCTTTTTAATTGGGAGGGGTAGGTTTTGGAAAGAAAAAAAAAACTCGTCTTTCTGCATAAAGCTCCCCCTTATAAGCTTTCCGGATAAGCCACTTTCTAAATCATTAAGCCACTACCAAACAGTCATGTATAGTTGGCCGAATAAGTTACGAGTCCCATTAAGCTCATTAAGCAAACTGCTAACAAACAGGCCCTTAGAGGGAGGGGAGGGGCCATACCTTTGCATTCTTTTAGTGTGATATATTTCCCTGCTATGTCCACCATTGTATTGAAAAATCCTTACCTACAAAGGTAGTGCGAGTAAAAAGAATGTTTTCACCAATTAACTGGATGCAAATACAACTAAAAAACGACACTTACTGTTCTGTCATAAGATCCAGTTACGAATTCACGACCTGTTGGTGAGTAATCAATATCCAAACTGCAAATTTAAACACAACCTAATGGTCACCATCTGAAACAATATATATATATATATATATTGGTTTACGAAACACAAAGTAGGTCTCTTACACTGCAGACACGTGATCTTTGTGCACACATTTGGCTTCTTCCAGTTTTCTTGCATCGAAACTGTAACAGTTGCAATTTTCATTTGCCTGCAAGTTTTAGATTCCGTAAGTTGTTTGTTAAATTTTCTTGATTCTTGTAATATGTTTTTTTATTTTTTGTTGGTTTAGGGTGTGGGATTCGATGGATGCTTACCGCTGTGAAGTTCATGGGCTCCATTGGATTCCAAGCTATAGAATTTGTTTTTGTCTGCATAAATGAAAATTAAAGTAAATTGAGTTGATTTGTAGTAAATAATCAGAACATCTATGAATGGTTCTACAACTAAAACATTATAGTAGCATAGCATCTTTTAGTTATTTGACAAAATAATATACAATATTATTGGGATAACTATGAACATATAGCACAAAGAGCCAAGAAAATTTGGGGGTATGCAAGTGAATCCTACATCACCAATAGATAAAGATGAATAACAGCAAATTATAATAGGTCACTAAATAGATTATTTAATTAACTATAGACAACATATCTCAGTTCCTCACCAAGTGGACCAGCAGGACTCCTTGTTATATGAATAATTACACTTGAGCATATGGAATACTTACATTCGAAGAACATCGAGGTACCCATTTAAGTTTCAGATATACAAAATTCTGGAAGGTTCCAAGTTTGAAGTAAATCAACAAATAAATATGAAAATTTTATTACAAGTAAGAAGCAAATTAAGTGGAGTACTATGATAGGCCTCACCCTCTTGTTTATTTATAACTCATCGTTTTTTGCTATATGTACAGAAAATCAATAAAATTTGCAGGCAACTTCAATATACCTAATGAAGATCAGGGCTGCTCTTTTCATTTCACTTTTGTTGATATATATATATATATATATTTACACACACAGAGGCACGAAAATGAACACTCAACTACCAAGTAATATTCTGTATCAATCAAGGAACACCGAGATAAAATAAAAGGAAATAAAGACATTCAGGATTTGAGGTAATCATCTTAGCATACATACCCGCATGATAAGTTTTCTTGCTGGCGATGACGTTCGTAGATCATAAAGTGTTATGCTCCGATCACTACACACAAGAAATAAACAAAAACTTCAGAGGGAAAGGCACCACAACATACATAGCATGCACAAAGAATCTGCACATATTAAGAAAACAAAATTTGAAAGGAGAAAACGAAAGGGATTTCTAGGTAGTCAGGATGATTTTCCTACCTGTACTCGTGCAGTTCCACTTATACATTCCTACCTCCCCTAAGGCCTACACAGCCCCCTCTTAATATATATATATAATGATATATATAAAGTGTAAAGTACTAACCGAACTACTTTATATGCTTTTCCTGCCTGTAATCATGCAGTTCAATTTGTACATTCCTACACACCCCACCCCTGTTGACTTAGTTGACCCTCTAGTGACTACCCACAACCACAGCCACCTGTCTATTAACATAATCATTCAGTCAAATCAAGCATAATAATCAACAGCACCTATACCTATTTATAGAGTTTCCTAACCATAAACCTTCCTAATCCATATTTAGAGTTTTTGAGTTGTAGAACTTTTTTGAAGAAAGTCACTAGAGAATTTTTTTTGATGCACGAATACTTCTCAGATGAGTAAAGCACAAATGATATTTGCAAGCTTGGATATGAGACATTACAACAACACCAGCAACAATTAAGTTGTTAATCGAAAATAGCAGTCAAACTACATGAGAACAGGACATGATATATAAATTATACATAAATTCATGAGATAATTATACATAAATTATGCAACTACATCCCAAGTAAAAATTAACCTCATAACAGATGGCATCATTATTGCATATGTAAAATCAATCAACAAGACTTTTCATACCTGCCAGATGTCGCCAAGATATTTGGCTCACCAGGATTAAAACGAACAGAAATAACTGTATCATTTCCCCATTCGAAACTGTTAACTGGCACCGACCTATATGTGCAAAGACAATTAAACACAAAAAGCCATAAATTGTGTATTAGATATCTGAACTAAAGTCCAGATCATTACCTATTGTGGTCCCATATATCAACTTGAGCACCAGCCGTGGCAAAATGATCGCCTTCCCACTGATGGTCTACAGCCCTGAAAAATGACAAGTCTTTGTTAATTTAAAGCTCCATAATTTCTCCAAAATGGTGACACAAAAGGTAAAATCTCCAATAAAAAAGTTACATTCAATTTCAACAGTTTCTGCATTTTGAAGATTTCAACATTAATTATATAATTAAAATTTTCAATGTATTTAATATCCCAAAAAAACTATAGTGCTGCTTACATTATCATCCAAAAAATCCTTAAAAAGGGCATTGTTAGAAGATGCAGCCATGGATCAAAGGAGCTAGCATCAAAGAGATTGATTTTTTATATGTGAAATTGAGAGAAAAGTAGTAATTGCTAAAGCAAGGGTACTTTAGGGAAGAGATGGCTGAGTAGATAAAGCTTGGCCATGGTAGCATAGTGAATAAATCATGGGATTTAGCATTAAGCTCCAAAATAAACATCCATGTATGGCTGACCAAATAAGCCATACATGTCATTAAGTCCACTAAGTCAAAAAACAAACAACCCCTAAGACATAAAGAAGAAAGAAGTTTAAACTAGTAAACATACCAGAACGCATTTTTCCAAACATAGGATGCCAGTAACTGCAATCACAAAAAGCAAATAGTACAATCATGTTATGATGAGAAAAGAAATCAGGAAGTCAAAAAGTCATTAATCATAATATGAAAGTAGGTTATCCCTGACCTTATCTGAGCTAGCAGATGAGTCATTTGACTCAATTCCACTTGCAAGAGGAACCCTCCATAGTCTAACACTGATTCAATTGAGTAAAGATACGATATTAAAACCCTTTTTTTCACGTGGGCGATTATAAATTTCTGCAATACAAAGTCTAACATCGAAGAATTTTGGCCTTACGTGCAATCACTTCCACATGACACAAGTGTACTTCCATCTGTAGATACTGTCAGACCACGTACAGCACCTTGGTGACCAGAATATTGACATACTGTTTTTCTACAATCATAATCAGCACAACAGAAATCAACAATCTCCTCCCAAGAAGCACCAAATTGATCAGATTCCATTTATGTAAATGTTCTACATAATTAGTTAAAATGAAAATAAAGCTCTACCGAGATTAGTATTTTTCTCTAAAAAACATATAAAATGCTTCAATACAATTAAAATTAGAAGAAATTTATTTATATGCCCCCATATCTCCTAAGTCCTAACTTCCAGAATAATATCTATTGGAGTTGCAGAAATAATGCACAACATAAACTTATAGTAAACTAGAATACTAAATGGTCAATAGACTGTAAAGTATTACCTTGAAGCAATATCCCATAGACGAATATCTGCAAAGAAACACAAATTCCGTATTTAAGAACATGTTTAGTTATTACAAACATATAGCCAAAAAAACTTGTTTCTTCAGAATATTCCTACTTGATAAATGAAGTTTAAAGAAAAATCTATGCCACCATGTGAGTTCAAACAGGCACCAACTCATAAGCGTCTAACACAGAAATAACCACTGGATTCATCACTACCATTATGTTCATCAGAAAACTTGTAGCACAACATCTTATAGTTAGAATGTTTGGTATTTTGTGTATAATGTGAAAAAAGAATTAAGAAACTTGAAGGTGTTGCCTTTCTGTGATGCTTTTCTAATCCTTTAGAACATCAATTAGAGTGAATCCTCAAACCTTTTTCCTCATAAGGAATGGATTCTAATAACGGTTAATAGAAAATCATTTCGGTAACTTTAATTGTCATGTTTAAGGGCGACTCTAAAGTGCCTTTAATTGGCACCACTAACAAAAAATTCTAGTGAGAAATCCACAAAAAGCGCCAAGAGGTAGAAAGCAGAGGATTCCCATATTCAGAGGCGGAACACAACAGGGCCTAGGGGGGCCATGGCCCCTGCGTTTTATTCCTTTAATACTAGATATTAGAAATATTATCAATGAATTGTGCTTAGCTCGGGTGGTTATGTGTATATGGCCCCTGTGTATGTGGTCATAGGTTCTATTCTCCTGTCACACAATTTTTTTATAACGAATTGAGCTTATCAATGAAGATATTTTGTTGGGTTTGGCCCCCTTAATTAGAAGGCTTGTGTTCCGCCCCTGCCCATATTGACAACTTAATTTGCATAGATTAAGTTGGGTTCAGAACATAACCATTTTAGTGTCGATTCGGACTATCTTTTAATACTGATGTGGTTAAGGAGGTTTCAAGTAAAATGTGTATGAATTGCAGAATTGGTCGTAACATATGTAACTTTTTATTTTCTACAGGGGTACTAATTAAACTTGATCTAATTCCACGTATAAAACAACAATCTACCATGGCAAAACAATGGTAACTGAAGCATACCTCCATCCATAGAACCAGAAAATAAACCTTTCAAGTGACTAGGGTTTTTCGCCATACACGATACTGCATCTATATGCCCATCCATGGCTCCAATAAATGGTCTTGCAAATACCTATAAATCAATAACAAAAAGAAGAGAATGTATTTCAAACTACAACAAATCAATTCGTTACAGAGCAAAAAACAATTATTTATGGAATAAAACATCACCTTATCTAATTTAGCGGCATTAAGAGCTCTAACATACTCCACAGCCTTTTCTTGAGTACGAAGGTTTGGGTCATAGTTTCGAGAAACCCTCTGATACAATTATAAAATTGAAATTGAAATAAACATCGATGAAACATATATATACCAAAATGAAACCCTAAAACTTGAAATTGGATGCATCCAGAATCGAGAACAAGTAGACATTGTAACAAAATTACCTGAAGATCATTACTCCGCTCGCGTGTGAATTCATCTGTAGAACGAGAAATAACCTTAACCCTCATACTTTTAAGACACTAAGAAAAGTGTATTTTGGTTGACAGATAGATTTTGATAATAAAAAAAGCTCCGGTGACGATGACGGTGGTTCCGACGGCAGCAGAACTTGAGACCTGTAAAACCTGAAAAGAGTTTAGGGGTTTAGGAGTGGTACACCTTCGTTAAGGTTCACGTACAAAAACGAAAGAAGAAACAAATGAGTTGGGCTTTTTATATTTTTAGTGTATGCTGTTTAGAATTAGGCCCAAGGACTGTTTTGGGCTTTTCACTTCTTCAATAATGTGTCGGAACCCACCTACCCTCGAAGGTGAATAAAAACCAAACTGAAACCCAAAAAAAATCAAGAAATCGAAACCCGAAAAAAGAAAAGCCAAAACTGAAAATTCAAATGGTTTGGTTTCAGTTTTGATTCCCATACAGACCGAATCGAACCGAACATCCTCGGTTTCTCCAAAAACCGAACCGAAATAATATAATTATTTTTTATTTATATATATATATATATGTATAATAGTATGAAATGTTTTTAATTTTTATTATTATTATTATATACCTAATTTTAATTTTAAACATATATGGAATATTTGTATTTTTTCCAAAAACCGAACCGAAAACCAAAAACTAAAAAACCAAAACCAAAGCATTTTAAACCATTCGGTTTTAAAACGAACGAAACCAAATAAAAACAGAACCGACAAAAAAAATCGAAAACCGAACAGTTTGGATTTTCAAAAACCAAATGGCTCGGTTTTCCACCCCTAGTTGGGAGGGCAACGCTTTCTGTTGGTCATTGAATTTTTGTCAATCATAAGTCGAGCTTTGCTCTGGGAGAGACCATGGCCTCTCGAATGTCACTAGAATGATTTTGCTTTCATTCATTTAATTCGAATCCATCAATTCGTATTAGTGTACACCAAATTGGTTTCAGAGCAACAACGATTCAGAGATGGCGACCTGTAGTGTGGCGAGAAGGTGGAGGATTTAGAGAGTAGCGTCAGATCAACAGAGAAGGGGATGCAGGTGATCATCAAGCAGATGAAGAAAATTCTGAAGCAACAGGACAAGGTAACAAGTTGAATTTAAAATCAAAGAAAGGTTGTGATACCAATCATACAACACAAGTATTTTTCACACTCTAGTAAGTGTGTGAGATAGATCCAACTAACATCCACATTATGTGTGGATTCATAGCTAGGACTTGATTTCGGTTTTCAAGAATTCAAATATTGTGTAATCAAATGTTCATACAGTGTGTTTCTACCTTAAAAGAACATTACAGTGGATCGTTTCGTTGAGTTCACTCAATAATGAGGATTAGCTCGGATTTGGGTTAACATCGCTAAATTCGTTTCTATCTCTTTTCCCTATCTCTTTAATTTTGTTTGCTTGTTTGGTTGTGTTAAAACTTAACAAAAGAATCCATGTTGTGTATTATTACATATTTTCTTAAAAATTATTTATTTAAAAAAAGACTTTTAAGGGAAAACAACCTCCTCGATCCCCCCCCCCCCCCAAAAAAAAAAAAAAAGAGGTTGTCATAATAGTCTACTTGAATGACTTAGGTGTTGTCACCTCAACATATCTCTTGATATCCCTCTAAGTCCCTCAACAAAACAATGAAACTTCTGTCTGCTCATTTGCTACCCAATGTGCTGCAAACCTAAGATTATATGTAAACTTATAAGTATATTCTTCCACTTACTTTATCTTTGTATTAAAGTTTTATAATTAGTATCTAGGAGCAGTACTTCTCTGCCATCGGATCCTTTAGTCTATTCTAAGGTATAATTGTCGCCTCGACGATTCCTCTAACAATTTTCTCGGTGTTCCACAAATATAAAGCGATAAAAGTGCACGTAGTTATAACAAAATGTACCTTCAACGCAAGTGCTCACTTACATGTCTCAAAACAACTCTCTATCTTATTGAATCAATTTGTTAGGGATAAAAAACTGTATTGTATTCAAGTTTTGTATTCATTGTATTTTGACTTGCATGTAAGGGTATAAATACCCATGTTCCTTTGAATGGGATATATGACACATTGACTTTTGCTCTCCATACTTTGACTTTTTCTCTCATATATGTTCTTAAGTGATTCATTAGATTGATCATAACTTGGGATTAACAATTGATATCAGAGCCAGAATCAGCAATCTAGTACATATTTTCGATATTTATTGGATGGATTTGAAGCTGTTTGATAGGATTGTTTGAAGGTTTTTGGAATTTTAGTGTTTTTCACGAAGTCTGAGATATATTTTGAAGATCAAATTCCCAAATCTAACATAAATTTGATGAAATTGATAGATGATTTGTGATCAGGACTGAAAGTTGAGCAGATTGATTACAAATTTGTAATAAAAACACAGATTTGATACTCCAATTTAAGAATTTTAGATTTTCGAAGTTCTTGAATTTTTTGAATAAAAATGAAGATTTTGATCCATTTTTAGTGAGTTTTTGGAGTTAATTTGTGTTAGTAAAGTGTTCTAAACTCAATTTCGAACTAATATGTTGGATCATCAAATCAGCAATTTTGGTAAGGATTTGCCAAAATAAGAAGGATATTTGATATTTTGCTCGACCCTGTGTTCATAAGTCATTCACGGAACTTGAAGTTTGCCCTTCCGTGTTCATAGATCATTCATGGATTAAGAAGATCGTTTATCCGTGTTTATCATCATTTTCGTAGTTTGAATATTGCCTACAACAATTCTTGTTCCATGTTCAATATTTTTACGGATTGACCAATCCGTGAAAAGCAAGGTTATCGGATTGACCAATTCGTGAAAGGCAAGGTTATCAGATTGACCAATCCGTGAAAGGCAAGGTTGAATCCATGGAAAGTTGATTCCATAATTTTCTTCAAAGTGCAATTCGTGATTCTCACGGTCCAATCAGTGATACTTCATAAGGCAAATATGATATTCTAGTGAATTTTTCTATAATAGGGACCCCAGTGCTAAGTCTCAAGAGGGGGGCATTGTTCATCGGATATCCTCAAGGACTGTTGAAACGATTATTTTTGCCAGTATTCCGCACTGATAATTGGAAATTTGTCTAGGTGTTGAACAGATTTACGATCTAGATCAATCTTTTAGACAAAAAGTTTATTTAGAGATGAATTCTGCATATCTCGATCAGATGCAAAAAAAATGAAGAATAAATTAACTGATTTTCAAAAGCAGCTTAAGAAAGAAAAAGAAAATTCTTCTAAACTTCAACAACTTTTGAAAGATGAAAGAAGTCATTTGTGCAAAATCAGTACATAAAATTTTACAAATCTTCAATGGGCTCAGGATTTACAAAAAGAGAAGAATGATATTTCTGAGAAAAACAAGGTTTTGGCAAATAAGTTTATAGAAATGTCAAACAAAATTTGTAATATTGAATTAGAAATTGATGAACATGTTTTGAAACTTGCTTCTCTTCATTCAGCGAATAAAATTTTAGCAAAGAAAAACACCGATTTCGAACAGAGACAAACTAAGCTTCATAATTTTGAGTTTAAAGATGTAAGTGGTAAGCTCTCAAAGAAAAATATTTGAACTTGAAAAATGTAACACCCGAAATTTCACCCCTTTCGACCCTTTTATATAAATACAAGTTTGGTTTTTCGAAGTGTTAAGAGTTAACTTTCAATGGGGCTATCAGATGGGAGGTTCTATCGGGAGGTGCGACCGTGCCATTGCCACGGTAGCACTTTTTGTACCGAAAGTTGAAGAATTGGAGGTGCAACCGGGAGGTGCGACCGTGGAGGTGCGACCGTGCCATTGCCACGGTAGCACTTTTTGTACCGAAAGTTGAAGAATTGGAGGTGCTACTGGGAGGTGTGACCATGCCACTGCCATGATAGCACTTTTTGTACCAACAATGAAGAACTGGAGGTGCTACCGGGAGGTGCGACCGTGCCACTGCTACGGTAGCACTTTTTGCCTGACGTATAAAAATGGGATTTTTGGACCAAATCTCATTTATTACTTAACCAACCTTTTCTACTCTCTCATTTACTCTCTAGAACCAAACCCTAAGAGTCGATTTTGGAGCATTTACTACCCTTCAATCAACTATCAAGACCAAGCTTTGGAACTCAAGTTTAAGGATGTAACACCTGGAATTTTTAGAAAGTTAATTTATTTTAGTGAGATCGTATTTTAAAAGTTTAATGTTGGTTGGTTCGATTTTGGGAATAATTTGGCATTTAATTGGAGGATTAGTATTGGGAAGTATTTTATATGAAGATGGTTTGATGGAGTAACTTGTATAATAATGATAGAGCCTTTGGGTAAAATCAAGACGCATCCGAGGCGAAATCGATGTCGAAGTTGATCAAAGGAAGTTGAATAGGAAAGAATAAATAAAAGAATTACTGGATGTTATTTAAACAAAAAGAAGCCAGGGGCGCAGTGGTAAGGCGCCTTGGTTTCTTGTGGGAGGTGTCAAGTTCGAATCTTGGCATGCTCCATTTAGTAATCTTTTTATTGAAGCTGATCTGGGCCTCTCCCTGATGCGCACGACTGGGTCCGTGGCTTGAGGTCGCTGCCCAACCCGCATGATGAATCTCATAAAATTCGGTCCTCAGCTTCTTTGCCTCATAACTTCCTCATCCCAACTCCGTTTTTGGCGATTTTTCTTCCTACACTCTTGATTTTTGGAGCTCTTCAAGCCTAGATCGGTGGAGCAAACTCAATGGATTATCTTAGAACGTTTTGGAGGAGGTTTCATCTTCATCTTCTCCATCTCTTCTCCACCATTATTGAACAAGTTTGGGATTTTCCCCCAAACCGAGTTTGTTGTTTGTGAACTAGATACGGTTTCTAGTGAAGGAGGCTTGCAGATTGGGACTTCTCATCAAATGGAGCTTTTGGGTAAAACCTAGATTTAGCCTAAATCTCGCAAGGTGAGTTCAAGATACTTTGTGAAAACTTTGTATATGCCAAAAACGTCCATTTTTGAAGTATTAACATGTTTTACTTGTTATTTATCGATTATGTGAATATTTGGGTAAGTTTGCGTATTTGGTATAAAAGGATTTATAAATCATGTAAGAGGCTTATACTCGAGTTTTAGACATTTTGACAAATAAAATATAAGTGTGAGTTGTTTGGGTATATTACCTTTTAAATGAAAACCATTTGGTTGTATTTGCATCTTTAGAGTATTTGATTTATAAATCGTTGGAAAAATACATGTTATTGCATTATGAGACATTTTGGAAATACATGAATATGATTTCATTTGGAAAATGGTTCGTCTCAACTAATGTTTTGAGTAATTACATAAGTGTTGAGTTATAGAGCATTTGCTCGGTTTTGACTAAATGAGTCTCATGGAAATTTGTCCGA
The DNA here is from genome assembly GCA_036898165.1 of Silybum marianum. Lineage (NCBI taxonomy): Eukaryota > Viridiplantae > Streptophyta > Magnoliopsida > Asterales > Asteraceae > Silybum > Silybum marianum. The sequence goes on from CM072543.1 coordinate 22,679,834, forward strand.
TTTAAATGGCTACATGTGGAGCTTTTCGGGTTATATGTAATTAAGGCATAATTTTTTTAAAAATTACACGTTTTGGGTGCGTTGGTCATTCATTTCGTGTCGTGTAATGGTAAGACTAGTGTAATGGATCCATAGGCACAAAAGTCAGTTTTATTTGGGGATGGGATAAGTAATAGATCCTGGTTTGGGGTTGAACATGTTCAGATTTAGGTATCGAGTAATAGATCCTAGTTTGGGGTTGAACTCGTACACGTAAGCCGAAGATTTCTATCCCGTCGAGCTTACCTACTTACTGACTAAAGATCCTAGTTTGAGGTTGATGTTAGTGCCATAGTTGGTCTCCCCCGCATTTCCCTCAAATTATGTTATTTCAAAATTAAGCGTGAGTTAATGATTTACAAAATCTGGTTAAAGATATGTTTTCTGTCTTTACGTTTATAACTTTATTTATGGTCGTGTGAGCATTGGGTTTGATATCACATTAAATGAGTGTTTCTATCTAAAGCTTTCACTTCTAACGTCATTTTGGTCTAAAGCTTTTATTACGGAGTTAATGAATTTGGGAAAGATGTTGTTGTTGGGTCACCGATGATTTGGTGATGAACCACCTTCCTTTGTATGATTGATTTTTTACAGGTTCTTTTGAAGGTCTGAAATATGCTTCAAGTATTGAAAAGTCAAAGACTATTCAATCAAGGGTTGTACATCAAAAAGTGGAATTTTGGATGTACCAACTAACTTTAATATTCAGATCATTTTGCCAAAGTCAAGATTGGGTCACCAATATAGTAGGTCACCGATGGTACACTTAAAAGTCTTCAAAAGTACTAAGGACATCAATACAAGATGAGGTCATCAAGTTTGAAGTCATGGTCACCGACATTATAATCTTGGTCACCAAAATTGCAGGTATCTTTCCTAAGGCTGTGATATCAAGTCACAAGTTCAAGGGTGTACACTTTCAACACTTAGTGAAAAATGAAGTTCATCAAGCAAAGTGTACACTTATCATTTCCAGCCTCACAAGGTATCCACCGATGTGATACATAGTTTGATGTATCACTTAGCAATTTCAAAGAGATAAGTTCTTGACTCACATCAAATGCAAGACACGTGAGCAGCAAGAACTTGGGCATCAAGCCTTAAATAAAGACATTCTCTTTTATTCTTATAAAAGGAATATTTGTCTTTTAGCTAAAAAGTTTGATGGGACTTCACAGAGCATGAAGAAAATAAGATAAAGGTATCTGACATTACGTGCTACAAGGAATGGTTCATCCATTATTCTAGTACAAAGTGAGTGGTCTCTTCCTTTGTCCAGCAGATACACTTCCAGCTAATGAAACCTTGACAGCTGTCCACATGCATCCCATGCATGGGCACTATAAAAGGAGATGAAGTCCTTCCCAGAAATCTCACGCTTTCAACAAATCTTCAAAGTGATTATTTGTTTGACTCCGGCAAAGCTGTGTGCTATAACAGTTTTGTTTTAACTTCCTGAGTGTATAAGTTAATTACTGTTATCTGTGTGTTTAGTTTGATATAATAGTGTGTCTGTTCTTTTCCGCATCAAACTACCTGTGTGTAAATTTTTGATATTTATATTAAAAAATTTAAAAATAGTATATTCTGTGTGTTTTATATTCAACCCCCTTCTACAAAACCCTCACTTAGTTAGCCATCTCTCTTTGGGGACTAACAGTTGTTTTTACAATGAAGTTATTTCATTTGAGATTTATCTTTTATCAAGCAAATCTTTTGATTTTAAATCAATTATAAATATGTTATAAACTCTTGAGCTCATTAGGCGTTAAGCCTAACCTTTTTCTTTGTCGGCATGTGCATCGGGTTATCGTTGGGGTTGGTACTAGAGACACATGTAGACTTGAGTGCTAGGGTCACGTTAAAGATCTAGCTTTTGGTGACATTTTCCGCATTTGGAGATAGCGACTATTTTGGGTTTAGTAACACCCGACCGTAGTTATGTCATAGTAAAAGAACTGACCTATCTTTTGTAGATGTTTATTTAGAATTGTTATTTGAGGAACTTCAAGTGTTGAACTATAGGAAGTTATTTATCCTTCAATTGATGTAATACTGAAAATTTTAAATTAGCCGCTATTTCCAAATTTGAGGGTCTTACAAAGGAATCAAGATCTAGGGTTCAAACCACTAGTGTTCTTCATCTCCACTTCTAGTTCAAGAGTTATTTGGGTATTTCTAGGGTTTCCTCAAACTCTAGTATTGTGAGTTCATTCTTACATTTTATAAAACTCTATACATGTCAAAATGATGTATTTTACTTCCTACAAGATGGTTTATCAAGTATTTTACATTTGGTGAGGGACCTATTTCCTAAAATATGGGCTCGCTTTGGCCCTCAAAAAGACGCTGAAGGAAAGGACATATAGTCAGATGATGAAAGAAGTGAGAAAACTGGTATATCATCAAACCTTCAAACAAATTTAGTGAAGATGATAAACGCCTAGTTGCTCTAGACACTAAAGTCAAATCTGCTCTTGCTGTATCTCTTCCTGATGAAGTGTATCACTCTCTTCTTAACCTTCCCACTGCTAAAGAAATGTGGGATACTTTGAGTGTCTTATATGAAGGCACCAAAGAAGTCAAGAAATCTAACAGGATCTGTTTTGTTAGAAAGTATGAACTCTTCTCCCATGAAAAAGGAGAATCTCTCTCTACCTACTTCAATCGTTTTAACTGTCTTCTCAATGATCTCAAAGTTCTTGGACGAGTTTATGATAATGAAGAAATTCTCTGCAAGTTTATGGATTGTCTCCCAGACTTCTGGGAAACTATCTGTACTTGCATCAAGCAAACCAAGGACTTAGAAATAATGCCTTTAACTGCTCTCTATGGAACTCTTCTCCACTATGAACAAACTAAGAACCAGAGAAAATCTCTTATAAAGGATATCAAATCCTCTTCTGTTGCTTTGATAGGTGATTCAAAATCTTCTTCTTGTGTTCCTAGAATCACCTATCCTTCTTCTGATTCTGAAAACGATATTAAGGAAGACTCTTCTCATCTGTCAGATGCATACTATAGTGCTGCTGATGATGAAGGAGAAGTATCAGCCATTGACATACTTTCTGATAGTATGGCAATGATTGCTGGAAACCTTAAGAATAAAAGACTTTCTTCAAACCGCTCTAAATTTAATAGAAAACCTTTTTCTTAAAAATCCTCTTCTGATAAAGCAAATGAAGAATGCTTCAATTGTGGAAAGAAAGGTCATTTTGCTTCTGAGTACAGATCAAAAGCTTCTTCTCTCAAACCTTCTTCTTCTTATGGCCATGACTTCTCAAAATCAGCTTCTAGGAAGCATGAAGAGAGAAATAGCCAATCCTCTAAAGAAAATTCTGAATCAAAAGAAACCTCTAGATATAAGAAGTACAAAGCTAAATACAAGAGGGAAAAAAGAAAGAAACCAAAGTAAAAGTAAAACTTTGGTTGCTGAGACTCATTGTTGGGAGGATGAGCAAACCTCTGAGAGTGAGAGTGAGTATGTCACAAAATGCCTCATGGCCAAAATCGATGAGCTGGAAGACATGGAAAAGTCACTCTACACTACCCTTGTATCTGCTGAGGGATCTACTTCAGGAACAAAGCCCCAGGTACATCCCTTTACCTTTCTCTCTGATGATCAAAAGGTTGATGCCTTTGATTCTTTAACTATTGACTTTTGCAATTTAAAGGATAAAAAAAAGGCTGACATGCACATTAAATGTTTAAATGATCAACTTCTCTCCTATTTTTCTAAACTCAAGGACTTTGACAAAATGAAAGCTGATCTAGAAAACCTAAGGTATTTAAATGACAGTCTTTCTGAAGAGAAAACAAAGATTTCCAATACTCTTGAAAAGGAACAAGAGGTTCTTTCTACGTGGACTAAATCTTCAAAAAATCTAGAAAAGATTCTTCTAGATCAAATCTCTTGTAAGGACAAGTCAGGACTTGGATATGGAAAAGATGATCCTCAACCTTCCGACCTTCCACTTCCATCATCCGAGTGTCAAGGCTTTCCTGCTGGTTTCTTCTCTGATGACGATGATGATCTTTTAGATTACTCATCTGAGGATTCTATTTCTGTCCATTCAATAGATTTGTTAGATATGCTAAAAGTAGAGTCCAATGCCAAAAAGTTTGGAGTCTTTGTTAAAGCTAAAGAACCCTCTCCTGAGTCTTCAAAAGTTTCAACTCTTCCAAGCTCTTCTTCTTCTTCTTCTCCCAAACCTATTCAAAGACTTTTAAATTCTCTAAGTCTTCATGAGTCAAGATACTCCCAGGAGCAGCCGTCAAATGTTGCTGAGTATCCTTCTCCAAAAAGATTTTCTCCTCAAAAGAAATTTTTTTCTAAATCAAAATTTTCATCTAAAAGGAAATCTCAAATAATTACTGATTTTATTCCTCGGTCAGTGAACTTGAAGAAGTCAAGAAATCTTGATAAAGGTATCCTTGGACCAAGACCAGGTGTCGGTCACCCCTCCTCTTCTCAGTCATCAACCTCTGTCCAAAGTTTTGATGATATGGATTTTAAAAGGGCCTTTTCTTTAAAGAAGTGCTATAATTGTGGCAATACTCTTTATCTTGCTAAAAATTGCCCAAAAGATTTGGATCTTCGCAAAAATAAAATGCCTTCTAATCCCAAAGGAGCCACCTCAAAATGGGTACCAAAAGTCTAAATTTGTTTCTGGGTGCAGGTACCAAACAAAGATCACATATGGTACACGGACAGCGGGTGTTCAAGACACATGGAAACAAACTTCTTCTCTCTAACTTCTCAAAAGAAAAGGGACCCACTGTTTCCTTTGGAGGAAATGGAAAAGGGATCACCAAAGGATATGGTACCATATCAAATGGAACCATCACTTTCTTTAGAGTAGCCCATGTTGAAGGGCTAATGTACAATATTCTAAGCATCAGCCAAATATGTGATTTGGGCTATAAGGTCATGTTTCAGCTGTGTGTGTGCTTGGTCTTTGATGTACATAATAAGATTGTACTAGCAGGAACCCGACTGAATGATGTATACATAATCAACATGGAGGAAAGTGCAATAAGAGAAACTGTGTGTCTCCTCTCTCAAGAACTAGCCAAACAAAGTTGGTTGTGGCATAAAAGGTTCTCTCATCTAAACTTTAAAACCTTGAACAAACTTTCCAACAAAGAGCTAGTTGTTGGAATGCCAAAAATAGTTTTTGAAAAAGAAAAGCTGTGTGGAGCATGTGAAAAATGAAAACTCACCAGAACTTCCTTTAAAACAAAACAATGCTCATCTATCTCTCAACCTCTTCAAATGCTTCACATGGATCTGTGTGGTCCAGTAAGCACACCCAGTTTGGGTGGTAAAAAGTATATGCTAGTAATCGTCGATGAATTCTCTAGATATACTTGGGTGTTCTTCCTAAAACACAAGAGTGATGCTGCTGAAGAAATCATCAGGTTTACAAGAAAGATTGAAAATATGAATGGTAAACTGGTGAAGTCGTTCAGAAGTGATAATGGCACGGAATTCAAAAATGCTGCTCTGCAAGAAAAGGAATCTCTCAGAACTTCTCTGCTGTTCGTACTCCTCAACAAAATGGTGTTGTTGAAAGAAAGAACCGGACGTTGTGTGAAGCTGCAAGGTCAATGCTGAGTGAATCCAAGTTGCCAACCTATTTTTGGGCAGAAGCAGTTAACACTGCATGCTTTACTCAAAATAGGTCTATCATAGTCAAAAGGCATGACAAGACTCCTTATGAAGTTTTCCATGGTAGGAAACCTGCAGTTGACTTCTTCCATGTGTTTGGCTGTGCTTGTCACATGTTAAATGACAGGGAACAACTTGAAAAATTTGATCTGAAGTCTGATGATGGAATTTTCTTGGGCTATTCTCTCTCCTCAAGAGCCTTCAGAATCTTCAACCTAAGAAGGCAATGCATAGATGAATCCATGCATGTAAAGTTTGATGAGTTTGAAACATCTTCATTATCTTGTAATGAAGAAGAACTAAACCTATGGATAAATTCATGTGTTGGTGAAATTCTATCTTCCTCTCAACCCAATCCTCCAGATAGCAACCCTTCTCAGCCTCCCATAAACACCACCTTATCTTCAGAACCCCCTCTTTCTTCTCCACCTCCTGAAACTAACTCTACAGAAGACCTTACCCACCAAAACACCATATCTCCCACTAACCTACATTCACCATCTCAAATTCCTACCTCATCCTCTTCTCTACCTCCTACCTTACCTCCTGCACTAAAGTGGACCATGGATCATCCAATAGATCAAATCATAGGTGATCCACAAGTTGGTGTAAAAACAAGAAGAGGCATAAGCAATCTGTGCTTATATGTCAATTTTGTTTCTATTGTTGAGCCTAAGCTGATAAATGAAGCCCTAGCTGATCCTAGCTGGGTAATTGTCATGCAAGAAGAACTCTCACAATTTGAGAGAAACAAAGTCTGGAAGTTAGTTCCTCGTCCATCCAACAAAACTATTATTGGAACAAAGTGGGTGTTTCGAAACAAGATGGATGAAGAAGGAACCATCATAAAGAACAAAGCAAGGCTGGTTGCTCAAGGATATCGGCAAGAGGAAGGAATTGATTATGATGAAACTTTTGCTCCTGTTGCCAGATTGGAAGCTATCCGAATATTTCTTGCCCATGCAGCTTACAAGAATTTTCGGTTATTCCAAATGGATGTCAAAAAGTGCCTTCCTGAATGGTGAACTTGCTGAAGAAGTGTATGTGAAGCAACCTCCTGGGTTTGAAGATCCAGTCCATCCATATCATGTGTATCGGTTGGATAAAGCTTTGTATGGACTGAAGCAAGCTCCTCGTGCCTGGTATGATACTCTCTCAGAATATCTACTTAGAAATAAGTATGTACGAGGCAAGGTTGACAACACCCTCTTCTTCAAGAAATCACAAGGTAATATCATTCTTGTTCAAATCTATGTTGATGATATTATTTTTGGAGCCACCGATGAATCCTTGTGTGACGAGTTTAGCTCCCTCATGCAAAAAGAGTATGAAATGAGCATGATGGGGGAGTTAACTTTCTTTCTGGGTTTGCAAGTAAAACAATCTCCAGAAGGTATTTTCATAAATCAAAGTAAATACATTAAGGATCTTCTGAAAAGGTTTCAATTTGATACTTGCTCTACCATGAAAACTCCTATGGCTCCTTCTCTTAGACTCTTTTCTGATCCTGATGGCATTTCTATTAATATTACAAATTATAGAGCCATGATAGGATCTCTTCTCTATCTTACTGCAAGTAGACCTGATATTATGTTTGCTACTTGTCTGTGTGCTCGATACCAAACAAATCCTAAAGAGTCACATCTGGCTGCTGTGAAAAGGATTTTTCGGTATCTAAAAGGTACCATAAATCGGGGTCTTTGGTATCCCAAAGACTCAGGTTTCGATCTCATCGGGTACTCTGATTCTGATTTTGCAGGTTCAAAAATAGACAGAAAAAGTACAACTGGAAGTTGTCAGTTACTTGGTGGAAAGCTTGTGAGCTGGTCAAGTAAGAAACAACATTCGGTGTCTACTTCTACTGCTGAAGCAGAATATGTGGCTGCTGGAAGTTGTTGTGCACAGATATTGTGGATGAAAAATCAGCTGTGTGATTACAATCATATTTTCTCAAAGATTCCAATACTGTGTGATAACACAAGTGCAATAGCCATCGCCAACAACCCTGTGCTTCATTCAAGATCTAAGCACATTGATATCAGGTATCACTTTATAAGAGATCATGTCTCTAAAGGTGATGTGGAACTTCATTTCATTCCCACTGATTATCAATTAGCTGATCTGTTCACAAAGCCCCTTGATGAAGCAAGGTTCAAGTTCCTCATCGGCGAATTAGGTATGATAAATATAGACTAACATATACATATATATTTATATATTATGTGTATGTATATATAATATACATTTATGTATATTATATATATATATATTTGATATATATTTATATATTTACATGTTTTATATATATTTATATACTATATGTACACATATTATATACATTTATGAATATTATATATTTATATATACTATATTTTTATGTATATATAAGTCATATATATATATAAATATTTATAATAATAATTTATATATATATACACCTAATGTCGGTGACTAGGTCACCAACGGTATCTCTCTCTCACCTCCTCCAACTCTCATATAACCCTAACCCTAAAACCTTACACATCACCATCATCCACCGTCGCCATCCACCGTCGACCCACCGAGCACCACCACAAGCCACCGACGCTGACGTTTTACCCAAACCCGAGAGCCACCGACGCCGACGTACACTCACCCATCGACAACTATTATTTAACCACCGTTAAACACCTTAGAGCCACCGACGGTCGCCCTTGGTTTCCGACGTGTCCCTTTCCGACAAACCACCGAGGAGCACATCCACCGAAGCCACCGATACTTTGCCCTAGCCACCGACGGTTGTAAGCTATCTCTGCTGACGTCACTTTCCGACGCAAGACCAACCATCCACCGACGTTTTCTCTCAACACGAGCCACCGACGTCATCTTCTTCACGAACCACCGACGTCTCTCTCTCTCTCTCTCTCTCTCTCTCTCAGACAACGAGCCACCGACGTCTCTCTCTCTCTCTCTCAGACAACGAGCCACCGACGTCTCTCTTACTCTCTCTCAGACATCCACCGACGTTCAAACAAGTCACCGAGGTAACCGTTACAACCCTTTACATTCTTAACCCCTTAAAGATAACTCTTGACTTACCACTCTTGCTGAGCAAGATTCCTTATTCTTATCCCTAATGACATCATCAACGTCATTAATGTCAGAAGCATGCGCCGATTTCAAAGTCTAAACCCTTAGAATTCTGACCTTTCAATCACCAAAAGTAATCATTATTTTTGAAAATTGAAATTCCCTCTCATATATAACCACTTCCACACTTCCTTACCACCTTTCTCGCACTCTCTCTCTCATCTTGTAACCTTCAAACCTGCAACTTCTCAAATCTCTTCAATGGCATCTCCTTCAAAATCACCAGAAGAACAAACAATGACATTTGGATCTCTCTTTGTTTCCCTACATGCAATTACTTTGGATGAATAGGAGTTGATAATGCTCATCCTGAGTACAATGATGTTTGCTGGTTTCTTCAGAGATGCCCTCTCCAGTATGCAATCACTGCCAAACCAAAAATGAGTAAGTTTCTTCTAGGAAGCTTTTGGTTAACATGCACGTTTGATGCTTCATCAGATCAGATATTGGCATCTGTTCTAAGCAATGATGAACATGATGTCATATTTGACGTTGAAGATGTTCGCAAGATTCTGAAGCTTCCAACTTATGACTCTTATGAGACATTTCCACTTGGAAATGAACACCAAGAAGTGGTGTCTGTCTTGAACTACATAGAAGAAACAAGGGGATCAAAGTCAAAGGGTCCAGGTACTTTGCTCAGGAAGAATATGGGAAGCATTTGGAACTTTCTATTTGCTCACCTTATTCTTTGCTTGAGCAAAAGACAGGTGGTCCGAATCAGTCACCTTCTCAAGTAACAGAATTAGCACATGCTCTGATATTTCAGAGAAGGATAGATTTTGCAAGCTATTTTTTCAATGAAATGATCTTTTCCTTATCTACTCTCCGACGCCCTCAGGTACCTTTCCAGCGCCTTTTCTCACTTATTATTAATGCAAAGTTGGCAGATAAACTTGAGAAAAAGGATGATATTCTATATGATCTCCCTCTTCATCAAGTGAGAAATCAAATTATGAAAAAGGCTGTCCTAGCATCCGACAACCCTCTCCGACCTTCTATGGTTGAGTTTGCAAGAAATGCAACTCTCTCTTGGGGAGAAAATGAACCCCGTCTCCAAAGGACCTCAGGTATGTCTTCTATCCCTACTGCACATAGAGTAACTGATGTGCCCAAATCTCGTAAGAGATCCAAAGCGTCGGGTACATCTACTTCCGCACCCACTGATGCTACGAAGCCAAAAGGACCTTTGGCTTCTACCCAAGCATCTAAAACCCAAAAGCGGAGACACTCAAAAAGCCCCCCAAAGACTTCCTCAAAGAAGTCTAAGGGTACCCAAAGGGTCTCAACTCACAATCCACCTACTAACTCCCAAAAGTTAGTAAGTGTTGAAAAGATTCCTACCCGACCCAAGGAGCAGTTAACCCAACCAAGCTCCTCCATGCCCTCTCAAAAGGACATGGTTGTACAAAGGGATATCCCTATTATTCCCTCACCAACTTTCTCTTTAGTTGATGAAGAAGACTTGGAGTCTCCCATCCAAGGTGCCTATTCTCCACCCCGTGAGCTCTCACAGCTCCCTTTCCCTACTCCACATGAGAGTGCATCACAACCAGGTGCATTTGATGGAGCATCCCAATTTACTGATTTTCTATTTTCTGACACTACACCTTGGACACATACGTCTCCCGTACGTACCAAGGTTGTGGAGGAACCCATTACTGAGGAATCCCCTCATAGACACTCTTCTAAACATGTCTCCCCCACATCTGCTAAATCCCCCCCAAGTAAACCTACAGGTTTGGTGGATTATTCTTCCTCTAGTGATGATGATGCTGATCAACCGCCAAAGCCTCAACCGTCTGATCCTATGTCTTCTAAACAGGGAAATGATCTTCTTCAAGCTTTCACCAGCTTCACTCATGAAACTGTTAGCAGGGTGAAAGTTTTGGAAGACCAAGCAGCCAAAGACATGGAAAGAATGGCTTCTCTTTCCTCTACTCAACAAAACATCATGGAATCTCTTGCCACTATTATCACAAAAATTGACTTGATTCCAACCTCTTCTCCAACGGTTGAACTTGATATGGATGGTTCTTTCTTCCAAGAACAAGACAGATTTGTTCTTCAAAGGATTGAAATAAAAATTGGTACTATGGCTTCTCACATAGAAAAGATCAAGGCTTTTCTCTCTTTAGTGGGTTTCAAGGGTTCAACCACTGAGGGGGAGAAAAATAAGAAGGCCAATGCTGCTACCACCTCTACAGCCGCTGATGCCACCACAGCCGCCGACATCACCACTCCCATGCCAACCGCCGACCTCACCACCACCATCCCAGCCACCGATGTTGTGGCAGCCACCGATGTGGCACCACCAGCCACCGATGGTAGTGTGGTTTCTGTGGCCACGGTCACCGAGGTGATTCCCCCTCTGGTCACCGAGGTGACTTCTCACGTGGTCACCACTGTCACTGACCCCCTGGTCACCGAGTTAACCGAAGCAGCTGTTGAGGAGGAGAGTATCAGTGCTCAACCCCTTGAAACTGAAGAAGAGAAGAAAAGAAAAGAAAAGGCCAAAGGAAAGAAGCCTCTCTCTTTTTAAGAACAACAAGAGGAGAGAAAGAAAAAGAAGAAAATAAACAGAGGTCCAGAAGCTGACACTCTTAGACTTCAGCCTGCCCCTACACTCACCGACCCTCTTGGGGTAATTTTGTCTGAAGCTGAAAGGGAAGAAGCAATCAGGGCTCAGCTTGAGTATGATCAGACTAATGTACTCAAGCTAGCTCATGATGAAGCCGTCCATGCACAAGTCTCCGATGCACTTCAAGATCAGAAAGATGAGCTTGAAAATATAAAGAAAAAATCTGAAGCTGCAAAGATGCTTGATGAAGCAAAGAAAGCCAAGGAAGTGGAGTGGTTTAAAAGGAGATTAAAGAACAGGAAGGATGATTCCAAGATTATCAGTGCCACCATCCAACCTCCAACCAAAAATTCTCCCAAGTTACTTGTCACCCTTAAGAGAGCTGACACTCTCTCAAAGGTATATGAAGCTGAATGGTTGGAAGTTCTTGGGATGACTGAATGGATGGAAGTTGGTAAGTGCATCTCAAAGAGAAAAAGCAAGTACAAGGAGCTGGTACTTAATATTCTCAGAAAACTTTTCATTAAGATGCTCAACATCCAAAAGGAGAATGATATTCTTGTGACATATCTTGAAGCACAGCAAATGTACTTTATACAACAAGGTCTTAAAGGAGAGGTCATCACGACTCCTAAAAACAAAAAGAAGGGACACTTTGTTATGCTTCATGAAAGAGGCATCCAGATAAATGCTTCGGGTATAGATCTTTCCATTCCTACTCCTATTGCTTACCCGGAGCAAACTATGCTGACTACTCCTGAACTTGGGGTTTTCTTTGAAGACATCTTTGGAAACATCGGCTTCTTCAGAGCTTCTGATATCCCAAGGGCTCACAGCTCCTTCCTCTCTGCTATTCTAGGAGTACCTCCGATTGAAGACCATGGAATCACCAGGCTTATCTTGGATGAGCTAAAAAGAAGAGAACCCACTCCTTGAATATTCTTCATATAGTGTGAACTTTATTTTTCAAAGCTGTGTGTTGATTAATAAAAGTTTATACTCTTCTTCTTTAAAAATTCTTGTTAATATCTTAATTTTTCTTGCACATACTTATACTTACACTTATACTTATACTGTACATACTCAGTCCAAAAAAAAAACAAAAAAAAAAAAAAAAAATTTAGTCAAAAGAACCCAAAAGAAATAGAAAGGGTCAAAAAGAATTCTTTTCTAACTTACAGGTATCATCATCAAATAGGGGGAGATTGTTGGGTCACCGATGATTTGGTGATGAACCACCTTCCTTTGTATGATTGATTTTTTACAGGTTCTTTTGAAGGTCTGAAATATGCTTCAAGTATTGAAAAGTCAAAGACTATTCAATCAAGGGTTGTACATCAAAAAGTGGAATTTTGGATGTACCAACTAACTTCAATATTCAGATCATTTTGCCAAAGTCAAGATTGGGTCACCAATATAGTAGGTCACCGATGGTACACTTAAAAGTCTTCAAAAGTACTAAGGACATCAATACAAGATGAGGTCATCAAGTTTGAAGTCATGGTCACCGACACTATAATCTTGGTCACCAAAATTGCAGGTATCTTTCCTAAGGCTGTGATATCAAGTCACAAGTTCAAGGGTGTACACTTTCAACACTTAGTGAAAAATGAAGTTCATCAAGCAAAGTGTACACTTATCATTTCCAGCCTTACAAGGTATCCACCGATGTGATACATAGTTTGATGTATCACTTAGCAATTTCAAAGAGATAAGTTCTTGACTCACATCAAATGCAAGACACGTGAGCAGCAAGAACTTGGGCATCAAGCCTTAAATAAAGACATTCTCTTTTATTCTTATGAAAGGAATATTTGTCTTTTAGCTAAAAGGTTTGATGGGACTTCACAGAGCATGAAGAAAAGAAGATAAAGGTATCTGACATTACGTGCTACAAGGAATGGTTCATCCATTATTCTAGTACAAAGGGAGTGGTCTCTTCCTTTGTCCAGCAGATACACTTCCAGCTAATGAAACCTTGACAGCTGTCCACATGCATCCCATGCATGGGCACTATAAAAGGAGATGAAGTCCTTCCCAGAAATCTCACGCTTTCAACAAATCTTCAAAGTGATTATTTGTTTGACTCCGACAAAGCTGTGTGCTATAACAGTTTTGTTTTAACTTCCTGAGTGTATAAGTTAATTACTGTTATCTGTGTGTTTAGTTTGATATAATAGTGTGTCTGTTCTTTTCCGCATCAAACTACCTGTGTGTAAATTTTTGATATTTATATTAAAAAATTTAAAAAGAGTATATTCTGTGTGTTTTATATTCAACCCCCTTCTACAAAACCCTCACTTAGTTAGCCATCTCTCTTTGGGGACTAACAGTTGTTTTTACAATGAAGTTATTTCATTTGAGATTTATCTTTTATCAAGCAAATCTTTTGATTTTAAATCAATTATAAATATGTTATAAACTCTTGAGCTCATTAGGCGTTAAGCCTAACCTTTTTTTTTGTCGGCATGTGCATCGGGTTATCGTTGGGGTTGGTACTAGAGACACATGTAGTCTTGAGTGCTAGGGTCACGTTAAAGATCTAGCTTTTGGTGTCATTTTCCGCATTTGGAGATAGCGACTATTTTGGGTTTAGTAACACCCGACCGTAGTTATGTCATAGTAAAAGAACTGACCTATCTTTTGTAGATGTTTATTTAGAATTGTTATTTGAGGAACTTCAAGTGTTGAACTATAGGAAGTTATTTATCCTTCAATTGATGTAATACTGAAAATTTTAAATTAGCCGCTATTTCCAAATTTGAGGGTCTTACAAAGGAATTAAGATCTAGGGTTCAAACCACTAGTGTTCTTCATCTCCACTTCTAGTTCAAGAGTTATTTGGGTATTTCTAGGGTTTCCTCAAACTCTAGTATTGTGAGTTCATTCTTACATTTTATAAAACTCTATACATGTCAAAATGATGTATTTTACTTCCTACAAGATGGTTTATCAAGTATTTTACATTTGGTGGATTTTGGTAAATTAGGTCAACTTGAGACATTTAGAGATTTTACTTATGTTGCTAAATGAGTATGAGGAATGGTTCTAAAATCTTTGGGTTGGTGTATTTTCAAAGTATTATCAATTTCGGAACTGAATGCTATTTTGACCTAATTTTGGAGAAAAGGTTTTGGCTGAAAAATATTTATCATATAAAGATTTTGTGTTGAGAAATGGTTAGTACATCTGAAATTGATGTATTAAATTATAAACTAATGTAATGGATCCATAGGCATGTAAGTCAATTATAGAGTTAATGGTTTGGGGAATAATTGTCCTCACTCATCGTAGTTAGACACGGTAGATATAACACCGGAGGACTCGAACTATAGACCGTGGGTGGTTGATCTCGATGACCGAGTATCCCGTAAATTGTTAAGTCTAACTAGAAAGCATGTCTTAGTTATTTGGAGGACTTGAACTATAGACCGTGGGTAATTTGATCTCGATGACCAATATGCTTTGATTGAAGCTTGATAACGTTGATTTGACATTACTTACGTGTTACGCCATTATCAACGGACATACGGGTCTCCCCCGTTATCCCAAAATGGCGTACTCTCTCCCAAGGGCAAGCACGACTTATTTGTAAATATATCATCGTATAAAGCTATGTTTTATTATTTAAATGTTTTATAGCTTTATTCATGTAACTGTTTGTACTCACTAGGCTTTAAAGCCTAACACTTTTTCTCAAATGACATGTATATCATGTGATCGTCATAGTGGGGCTCCGAAGAGTTGAGTGGAGCTAGGTGCCGGTAGAGGCATCCTTTTTGGGAGTACATTTTCGAGTGTACAAATGGAGTTACTAGAAATAGTCATTTTGAGTATATTAGTGACACCTGAATTTAACCTATATTCCGGAATTGTATAGATTACTAGGTTGTTACTTAGTATCCATTTATTATTGTAAACTTCATCACTTTTCCCCATCTTTTGGGTGATGTTTTTCTATTAAGTCTCTTTCCGCATTATATTTTGGTTTTAATTAACTCCCATTTTTAGGGGTGTTACAACTCCCATTTTTAGGGGTGTTACAAGTTGGTATCAGAGCGCTAGTTTAAGTGAACTATGTATGATATTAGGATGCCTAGACTTAAACTGAGCCTTTAAGTGATGATTTTGTGAAATGTGGGTAGAAACTATTAAGATGGGAAATGTATAGAGTCGACGGAAGTGCACTAATTTTGAAATGTGACTTTGGTTATGAGAATTCTTATATGTATGATATATGTAAAATATCACGTAGCTAATGTTATTTTGGGTATTGTTATATAAGTATGCTTATTTTCCTATTGTTGCGTGGATTAATGAAGTAGGGTAGTACATTTCTTATGTTTAATTGGTATAGCCTATTTCTTACCTCCATTCTCATATGTGTGGTAGTCAAGCATGGTGAATACTCGGAGTAGACGAGGAACAACACCAGATGGCCGTGGGGCGAATGAATCTACGGCCGATCTACCCCCTAGGCCGCCTATTTTGGGTGCGGGAGTTGAGAACATCCCACAAAATGACATCTTTACTTCCGAGCCCGTTTTGTAGGAGGTAACTCCCAAGACGCGCATGATGGACAACATGATGAAGCTCATGAATACGGATATGACTCAACAACAGGAGTTCTTCCTAAAGTCATTGGAGGATAGAGATACTAACAACCGTAGACATGAAACAGTTGCCGAGAATGTTGTTGTGGCGGGACCCAGGGGTGTTAATGATATCCCAACTGAAGGAGTCGTGACCGTGGACGTGAGGCAAGGAGGGAGAGTTTGCTCCTACAAAACGTTCCTTTGTTGCAAGCCACCGGAGTTTGTCGGCTCCGATGATCCCGTAGCATACGTGAATTGGCATCGGGAGATTGAACAAGCCTTTAGATCTTGTGATTGCGAGGAGAGTCAAAAAGTCAAGTTTGCTTCTCAACTATTTCGAGGAACGACACTTACATGGTGCAACATCGTTATCTCAACTATTGAGCAATGGTTTTCGCCAAGATGAGTTGGGCCTCATTCAAGAAGAAGATCTTGGAGGAATATTGCACCGAACAAGAGATGGATTTGATCGAAGAAGAGTTCCGATCCCTCAAGAAAGGAAACTCGACGGTGAGAGAATTACACCCGTCTCTTTATGGACAAGTTGAACTTGGTGGGACATGCGGCCCCTACGGAGAAGGATAAAGTGAAGGCTTAATTGAGGGGATTGCCGGCGGACATGATGGCCATGGTCCGAAATTCGAAAGCCACTAACTTACAAGAGAGGATTGAAGAAACGAAGGCAATGGTATATCCATCCATTGATGAAGTGCAAGATCTTTTGTTGGCCAAACTTTTGTCTAAACCAAGGCTCAATACCAATGAAGTTGACTTGGTGAGAGTTTTGCAACATGTACATGATAGTAATGCCCAACCTGAGCCAGTTATGTCTGAAATAAATTCGTTGAAGTCGAAAGTTTCTAATATACGTGATGAGATGTCTGTTGGATTTTCTAAGGTGGACAACACTATAGGCACTTCTGCAAAAGCTCTTTAGGAATCTCTCGATGCAGTGAATGAGCCAATCAAAGTATTAGAGTATACTTGCCGATCTCTAACCACTACTCATAAAAGAAAGCATGATGACCAGGACGATCCTGATCATCATGAGGGGGAGAATAAAAGGCAAAGAGTGGCCGAGACAATTAATCTTGATGACATCCCAACAACTACTAGTGAACAACACGATAAGCAAACCGTCGAAGAAGATGCTCAGGTAGAAGAGAAAGTACATGTTGAGCAACTGTATGAGCTAGATTTGGGGGTTGCTGCGGATACTAATGAAAGGCAAGTAGAGGTCAATGACAGACAAATTGTGTTATATGTACAAATGGTTGAAAAGACGGAGGTAGTGGAGATAGCAGTAAATGTTGAGGATGTGGAGAATGTGGAGGATCTTACCATGGCTCAAAATAAAGTGGTGAGAGTCATAGATATAATGTTCAATGAATTGATGGGGTATACGGTAGAGTATGAGACGTATGACTATCTGAGTGAGCTTACAAGAGAAGATCCGACTGATGAAAATCCTTCCACCTTTCAAGCCTTTGAAGCTGAAAAAAATGCAACTTCATCTCAAACTCAAGTTCCAACTTCCAATGTTCCAAGCACATACGTGCCCAGATTTACACCAAGCCCTGTTCAACCTGATCAACCTTCTCAACCTCACTCGCAACGTGAAACCGGTGAAGGTTCTGGTACTCAAAAGCCAGTTCTTACATTTCAACAAAGACAGAAAATAGCCAGTTCAAAAGACTCCAATCGAAATTGTCTTACCTTGAAGACCAATATGCAGATAGATATGTTAGTAGACTAAGAAATCTTGGTCAAGAGAAGATGTGGGGTATAAGAAGAGCCAATTCTAGAACAAAGTTTCTTTACAGCAAAATGTGGCTTAAAGCTCAAGAAAAAGAGTATGTCTATGTGGCTTAAAGCTCAAGAAAAAGAGTATGTCTACTCGAATAGTGAAATTGTGGACATAATGGAGGTGTCATCTGCCAGAATCTAGAAGCATAACTATGCCACTTTCAAAGTTAGAAGAAAAAGCATGGCAAATACAGATTTTCTGAAGCTGATTTCCCAGAGTTGCATATTCAAGACTTGTAGTATTTGTATGGGTATCTATGCAGTTAATAGCGGTGATATAGCAGTATATACCGGTGCTATAGCGGTTAGCGGCACTAAACTAAATAGCGGTTTAGGAATAGCGGTCCCTTGTAGCGCTCACCACAATAGCGGTCGTTTTGACCGAATTTTATTGCTATTTGAGGGTGCTATTGCGGTCCGATATACCCGCTATAGTGTTAGACCAGTTTTCGGTGTTTTTTTATTGGGGTTTTTTTTGATTGGGCTCATTTAGTTCGATTCTAACATTTAGATTCCACCTAGTTCAAAGGGATTGGGCTCATTTACTGATTCAATTAATTTAGGTCTTTCAAACGGACTCTTCTAACACATCGATTCCACATATCCTCCTCGTCAAACTTCAATTCCACATACCCAGTTCGATGTGATTCTAACAGTTCGATTCTTAACACTTGGATTCCACACTTGGATTCCACTATTGCTTAGCTCATTTAGTTCTTTATGAGCTTTATAAACTCTATTATTATGTTTTGCTTGTGTGGTTGAATTGTTTGACTTGATATGTATTAGACATATAACATTTTAAGTTTTATATATTTTTGAATTTATTTTATGAGCATATTTCCCCCCAGCTATATCACCGCTATCTCACCGCGATAACCACTATAGCAAGTCAAGGTCTCGACCGCTATAACCGCTACAGACCGTGTTAACTGCTTAGATGGGTATTTCAAGAACTCAGCTCTGCGACCAGGAGATTCAGTCTTTTCTTATGAGGCGATCAAGAGGTTTCTAAGACCATATTTGAAGTATCTAGCTGTGATCGACTTTCAACTGGGTTTGGAAAATGATGTGAAGAAGATCAACTTATAGAGGTCGATTCTAACAAATGAAATGGCTGCAGGAACTCCACCATTATTTCTAATCAAGACTCCAGCACTTGGTATTGCCTATAGAGATGAACAAGGTCAAGAAAGATTTATGTTCTTCTCTGAAGTTGCCAAGTTTTCTGATGGAATTTTGAAGATGATCTTGTTTCAGCTAAAGAATAAGTTGTACAAAGATAACAGAACTCCAGTTGAAAGAAGATTCAATCAAACTGCAAGGTCTATGCTTACAAGAGGGTTGGATATAGTGAACGAACGTCTGATGCTGAGAATGATTGCAATGAATTTGGAGGAAGCACTTGGTTTGAGAATTAAACGTAGTAAAATATTTTCATTTTTTAAAGTTTGAATCCAAAGGGGGAGAATGTTAGGGATAAAAAACTGTATTGTATTCAAGCTTTGTATTCATTATATTTTGATTTTCATGTAAGGGTATAAATACCCATGCTCCTTGTAACAATTTCATAACATTAAAATATATATATGACCAGTTTTGCCTCTCCATACTTTGACTTTTTTCCCTCATATGTGTTATTAAGTGATTCATTAGATTGATCATAATTTGAGATTAACACAATCCATAAGGGCTAAGACCTTCGCTTCCACTAACCAATACATGATGATTAGGGGTTGAGTTTGGGTTGAGTTTTGGTGACTGGGAAGTTGAGTTTGGGTTAAGTTTTGGTGACTGGGAAGTTGAGTTTGGGTTGAGGTTTTACTGATTATGGTTTGATTTGGAATGTGTGGGTGTGTTTGGCGTGTGGTGTGGTCAATGATTGGATGTTGGTCAAAAAGGATGATCGAGATTGCGTTTTTCAGGCTCCATGATATATAAATACATAAATATATTATTTTATTTTTAACAGAAAATTGATGAAAAAGAGAAAGAAAAAAAAACTAAGATGACATTGTGTTGGGTCACCGATGATTTGGTGATGAACCACCTTCCTTTGTATGAATGAATTTTTACAGGTTCTTTTGAAGGTCTGAAATATGCTTCAAGTATTGAAAAGTCAAAGAATATTCAATCAAGGGTTGTACATCAAAAAGTGGAATTTTGGATGTATCAACTAACTTCAATATTCAGATCATTTTGCCAAAGTCAAGATTGGGTCACCAATGTAGTGGGTCACCGATGGTACACTCAAAAGTCATCAAAAGTACTAAGGACATCAAACAAGATGAGGTCATCAAGTTTGATGTCATGGTCACCGACACTATAATCTTGGTCACCGAAAATTGCAGGTATATTTTCTAAGGCTGTGATATCAAATCACAAGTTCAAGGGTGTACACTTTCAACATTTAGTGAAAGATGAAGTTTATCAAGCAAAGTGTACACTTATCAATTCCAGCCTTACAAGGTATCCACCGACGTGATACATAGTTTGATGTATCACTTAGCAATTTCAAAGAGATAAGTTATTGACTCACATCAATTGCAAGACACGTGAGCCAGCAAAAACTTGGGCATCAAGCCTTAAATAAAGACATTCTCTTTTATTCTTATAAAAGGAATATTTGTCTTTTAGCTAAAAGGTTTGATGGGACTTCACAGAGCATGAAGAAAAGAAAATAAAGTTATCTGACATTTCGTGCTACAAGAAATGGTTCATCCATTATTCTAGTACAAAGGGAGTGGCATCTCCCTTTGTCCAGCAGATAAACTTCCAGCTAATGAAACCTTGACAGCTGTCCACATGCATCCCATGCATGGGCACGATAAAAGGAGATGAAGTCCTTCCCAGAAATCTCACGCTTTCAACAAATCTTCAAAGTGATTATTTGTGTGACTGTGGCAAAGCTGTGTGCTATAATAGTATTGTTTTAACTTCCTTAGTGTATAAGTTAATTACTGTTAGCTGTGTGTTTAGTTTGATAGAATAGTCTGCCTGTTCTTTTCCGCATCAAACTACCTGTGTGTAAATTTTTAATATTTAAATTAAAAAATTTAAAAAGAGTATACTCTATGTTTTATATTCAACCCCCCCTTCTACAAAACCCTCTCTTAGTTAGCTATCTCTCCTTGGGGACTAACAAGTGGTATCAGAGCAGTTGGTTTAATTCAATAAACCAGATATGTGATGGCTACTACCTCAAATGTTGATGGTACCTTGCAGACCTCTTCCAGTAATACATATGATTTAGGATCCTTGGCCAAACCTCCAAGGTTCAACCCAAGTAACTTTGGGTTATGGAAAAATCGCATGTTATTATTCTTGGAAGGGATCGATTGTAGGTATCCCAACATTCTCAGTGAGGGACCTATTGTTCCTAAAATAGGGGCTCGCTTTGGCCCTCAAAAGGACGCTGAAGGAAAGGACATAGAGTCAGATGATGAAAGAAGTGAGAAAACTGGTAGATATATCATCAAACCTTCAAACAAATTTAGTGAAGATGATAAACGCCTAGTTGCTTTAGACACTAAAGTCAAATCTGCTCTTGTTGTATCCCTTCCTGATGAAGTGTATCACTCTCTTCTTAACCTTCCCACTGCTAAAGAAATGTGGGATACTTTGAGTGTCTTATATGAAGGCACCAAAGAAGTCAAGAAATCTAACAGGATCTGTCTTGTTAGAAAGTATGAACTCTTCTCCCATGAAAAAGGAGAATCTCTTTCTACCTACTTTAATTGTTTTAACTGTCTTCTCAATGATCTCAAAGTTCTTGAACGAGTTTATGATAATGAAGAAGTTCTCTGCAAGTTCATGGATTGTCTCCCAGACTTCTGGGAAACTATCTGTACTTGCATCAAGCAAACCAAGGACTTAGATATAATGCCTTTAACTGATCTCTATGGAACTCTTCTTCACTATGAACAAACTAAGAACCAGAGAAAATCTCTTATAAAGGATATCAAATCCTCTTCTATTGCTTTGATAGGTGATTCAAAATCTTCTTGTATTCCAAGAATCACCTATCCTTCTTCTGATTCTGAAAAAGATATTAAGGAAGACTCTTCTCATCTGTCAGATGCATATTATAGTGCTGCTGATGATGAAGGAGAAGAATCAGCCATTGACATACTTTCTGATAGTATGGCAATGCTTGCTGGAAACCTTAAGAATAAAATATTTTCTTCAAACCGCTCTAAATTTAATAGAAAACCTTTTTCTCAAAAATCCTCTTCTGATAAAGCAAATGAAGAATGCTTCAATTGTGGAAAGAAAGGTCATTTTGCTTCTGAGTGCAGATGAAAAGCTTCCTCTTCTCTCAAACCTTCTTCTTCTTATGGCCATGACTTCTCAAAATCAGCTTCTAGGAAGCATGAAGAGAGAAATAGCCAATCCTCTAAAGAAAATTCTGAATCAAAAGAAACCTCCAGGTATAAGAAGTACAAAGCCAAGTACAAGAGAGAAAAAGAAAGAAACCAAAGTAAAAATAAAACTTTGGTTGCTGAGGCTCATTGCTGGGAGGATGAGCAAACCTCTGAAAGTGAGAGTGAGTATGTCACTAAATGCCTCATGGCCAAAATCGATGAGCTAGAAGACATGGAAAAGTCACTCTACACTACCCTTGTATCTGCTGAGGGATCTACTTCAGGAACAAAAGGCTGATATGCATATAAGACATGGAAAAGTCACTCTACACTACCCTTGTATCCTTTTACCTTTCTCTCTGATGATCAAAAGGCTGATGCCTTTGATTCTTTAATTGTTGACTTCTGTGACTTAAAGATTCAAAAGAAAAAGGCTGATATGCATATAAAATGTCAACTCCTCTCTTGCTTTTCCAAACTAAAAGATTTTGATAAAATGAAAGCTGATCTGGAAAACCTACGGTATTTAAACGACAGTCTTTCTGAAGAAAAATCAAAAATCTCTTTCACTCTTGAAAAGGAACAAGAGGTTCTGTGTAAATGGACTAAATCCTCTAAGAATCTTGAAAGGATCCTTCAAGATCAAATCACCAGCAAGGATAAGTCTGGCCTTGGTTATGGAAAAGATGTTCCTCAACCTTTCGACCTTCCACTTCCTTCTTCTGAGTGTCAAGGTTTTCCTGCTGGTTTCCTTTCCGATGACGATGATGATCTCTTCGGTTACTCATCTGAGGATTCTACCTCCGTTCACTCTATATATCTACTTGACATGCTCAAAGTAGAATCCAGTTCTAAGAAGTTTGGAGTCTTTGTTAAAGCTAAAGAAATCTCTTCTGAGTCTTCAAAAGTTTCAACTCTTCCAAGCTCTTCTTCTTCTCCCAAACCTATCCAAAGACTTTTAAACTCCTTAAGTCTGCATGAGTCAAGGTACTCCCAGGAGCAACCATCTGGTGTTGCTGAGTATCCCTCTCCAAAAAGTTTTTCTCCTCAAAAGAAAAATTTTTCTAAATCAAATTTTTCATCTAAAAGGAAATCTCAAATAGTTACTGATTTTATTCCTCAAATCCTGGTAAAGGTATCCTTGGACCAAGACCAGGTGTCGGTCATCCCTCTTCTTCTCAGTCGTCAACCTCTATCCAAAGTTTTGATGATAGAGATTTTAAAAAGGCCTTTTCTTTAAAGAAGTGCTATAATTGTGGCAACACTCTTCATCTTGCTAAAAATTGCCCAAAAGATTTGGATCTTTGCAAAAATAAAATGCCTTCTAATCCCAAAGGACCCACCTCAAAATGGGTACCAAAAGTCTAAATTTGTTTCTGGGTGCATATACCAAACAAAGATCACATATGGTACATGGACAGTGGGTGTTCAAGACACATGACTGGAAACAAACTTCTTCTCTCTAACTCCTCAAAAGAAAAGGGACCCACTGTTTCCTTTGGAGGAAATGGAAAAGGGGTCACCAAAGGATATGGTACCATTTCAAATGGAACCATCACTTTCTCTAGAATAGCCCATGTTGAAGGGCTAATGTACAATCTTCTAAGCATTAGCCAAATATGTGATTTGGGCTATAAGGTCATGTTCCAGCTATGTGTGTGCTTGGTCTTTGATGTACAGAACAAGATTGTACTAGCAGGAACCCGACTGAATGACGTGTACATAATCAACATGAAGGAAAGTGCAATAGGAGAAGCTGTGTGTCTCCTCTCTCAAGAACTAGCCAAACAAAGTTTGCTGTGGCATAAAAGGTTCTCTCATCTAAACTTTAAAACCTGAACAAACTCTCCAACAAGGAGCTGGTTGTTGGAATGCCAAAGATAGTTTTTGAAAAATAAAAGCTGTATGGAGCATGTGAAAAAGGAAAACTCACCAGAACTTCCTTTAAAACAAAACAATGCTCATCTATCTCTCAACCTCTTCAAATGCTTCACATGGATCTGTGCGGTCCAGTAAGCACACCTAGTTTGGGTGGTAAAAAGTATATGCTAGTAATCGTCGATGAATTCTCTAGATATACTTGGGTGTTCTTTCTGAAACACAAAAGTGATGCTGCTGAAAAAATCATCAGGTTTACAAGAAAGATTGAAAATTTGAATGGTAAACTGGTGAAGTCCTTCAGAAGTGATAATGGCACAGAATTCAAGAATGCTGCTCTGGAAGATTTCTTTGACCTAAAGGAATCTCTCAGAACTTTTCTGCCGTACGCACTCCTCAGCAAAATGGTGTTGTTGAAAGAAAGAATATAACACTGTGTGAAGCTGCAAGGTCAATGTTGAGTGAATCCAAGTTGCCAACCTATTTTTGGGTAGAAGCAGTTAATACTGCATGCTTTACTCAAAATAGGTCTATCATAGTCAAAAGGCATGACAAGACTCCTTATGAAGTTTTCCATGGTAGGAAACCTGCAGTTGACTTCTTCCATGTGTTTGGATGTGCTTGTCACATGCTAAATGACAGGGAACAACTTGGAAAATTTGATCCGAAGTCTGATGATGGAATTTTCATGGGCTATTCTCTCTCCTCAAGAGCCTTCAGAATCTTCAACCTAAGAAGACAATGCATAGATGAATCCATGCATGTGAAGTTTGATGAGTTTGAAACTTCTTCATTATCTTGTGATGAAGAAGAATTAACCTATGGATAAATTCTTGTGTTGGTGAAATTCCATCCTCCTCTCAACCCCTCCAGATAGCAACCCCTCTCAGCCTCCCATAAACACCACCTTACCTTCAGAACCCTCTCTTTCTTCTCCACCTCCTGAAACTAACTCTACAGAAGACCTTACCCACCAAAACACCATATCTCCCACAAACCTATCTTCACCATCTCAAATTCCTACCTCATCCTCTTCTCTACCTCCTACCTTACCTTCTACACTAAAGTGGACTATGGATCATCCAATAGATCAAATCATAGGTGATCCACAAGTTGGTGTAAAAATAAGAAGAGCTATAAGCAATCTGTGCTTATATGTCAACTTTGTTTCCATTATTGAGCCTAAGCTGATAAATGAAGCCCTAGCTGATCCTAGCTGGGTAATTGCCATGCAAGAAGAACTCTCACAATTTGAGAGAAACAAAGTTTGGAAGTTAGTTTCTCGTCCATCCAACAAAACTATTATTGGAACAAAATGGGTTTTTCGAAACAAGATGGACGAAGAAGGAACTGTCATAAGAAACAAAGCAAGGCTGGTTGCTCAAGGATATCGGCAAGAGGAAGGAATTGATTATGATGAAACTTTTGCTCCTGTTGCCAGATTGGAAGCTATCCGAATATTTCTTGCCCATGCAGCTTACAAGAATTTTCGGGTATTCCAAATGGATGTCAAAAGTGCCTTCCTGAATGGTGAATTAGTTGAAGAAGTGTATGTGAAGCAACCTCCTGGGTTTGAAGATCCAGTCCATCCATATCATGTATATCGGCTGGATAAAGCTTTGTATGGACCGAAGCAAGCTCCTCGTGCCTGGTATGACACTCTCTCAGAATATCTACTTAGAAATAAGTATGTACGAGGCAAGGTTGACAACACCCTCTTCTTCAAGAAATAACAAGGTAATATCATTCTTGTTCAAATCTATGTTGATGATATTATTTTTGGAGCCACCGATGAATCCTTGTGTGATGAGTTTAGCTCCCTCATGCAAAAAGAGTATGAAATGAGCATGATGGGGGAGTTAACTTTCTTTCTTGGTGTGCAAGTAAAACAGTCTCCAGAAGGTATTTTCATAAATCAAAGTAAATACATTAAAGATCTTCTGAAAAAATTTCAATTTGATACTTGCTCTACCATGAAAACTCCTATGGCTCCTCCTCTTAGACTCTTTTTTGATCCTGATGGCATTTCTGTTAATATTACAAATTATAGAGCCATGATAGGATCCCTTCTTTATCTGACTGCAAGTAGACCTGACATTATGTTTGCTACTTGTTTATGTGCCCGATACCAAGCAAATCCTAAAGAATCACATCTGGCTGCTTTGAAAAGGATTTTTAGGTATCTGAAAGGTACCATAAATCTGGGTCTTTGGTATCCCAAAGACTCAGGTTTCGATCTCATCGGGTACTCTGATTCTGATTTTGCAGGCTCAAAAATAGACAGAAAAAGTACAACCGAAAGTTGCCAGTTACTTGGTGGAAAGCTTGTGAGCTGGTCAAGTAAGAAACAACATTCGGTGTTTACATCTACTGCTGAAGCAGAGTACGTGGCTGCTGGAAGTTGTTGTGCACAGATATTGTGGATGAAAAATCAGTTGTGTGATTATAATCAAATTTTCTCAAAAATCCCAATATTATGTGACAACTCAAGTGCAATAGCCATTGCCAACAATCCAGTGCTTCATTCAAGATCTAAGCACATTGATATCAGATATCACTTTATAAGGGATCGTGTCTCTAAAGGTGATGTGGAGCTTCATTTCATTCCCACCGATTATCAATTAGCTGATCTGTTCACAAAGCCTCTTGATGAAGCAAGGTTCAAATTCCTCATTGGTGAATTAGGTATGATAAACATGGACTAATATATATATTTTATATTTTATATAAATATATATTTTATATATATATATATTCTATATATATATTATATACATTTATATATTTTATAGCTTATATATTATATATGTTATATATAAATAAATAAATAAACAAAAACAAATATATATATATATATATATATACAGTGTCAGTGACTAAGTCACCGACGGTACCCCTCTCTCTCTTCTCTTTCTATCTCAAATACCTTTATCCCTCTCAAAACCCTAACCCTATCCACCGCCACCATCCATCACCACCGTGATCCACCATAAGCACCTCTAGCCGCCGACGGAGTTCTTTCCGACGACAATCCTTGTTCTCAGCCACCGACGAAACCACCTTCAAGCCACCATCCACCGACGTCGGCCCTTGCCACCATCCACCGACGTCGGCCCTTGCCACCATCCATCGACGTCAAGAGCCACCGACGGCGTTCCTCTTCACGTGCCTCCGACGCCGACGACCACCGTTGCCACATCGAACCACCGACGTCGACGCCTTGATTGCGTCACCTTCCGACGTCGTGATTACGTCACTTTCCGACTTCCACCATGGATTCACCCACCGATGTTCTCCCTCTCTCAAATCTCATCCACCGACGGTTACTTTTCTAAGCCACCGACGGTTTATCCTCTCTCACTAGCCACCGACGTCTCTCTCTCTCTCATACAAGCCACCGACGTTTAACCACCAATGTTGTCTCACACCCTCTCTAGCCACCGACATTATACACTCACCGAGGTAACCGTTACAAACCTTTCACATTCTTAACCCCTTAAAGATAACTCTTGACTTACCAATCTTGATAAGCAAGATTATTTGTTCTTATCCCTAATGACATCATCAATGTCAGTACATGCGTCGAATTCAACCCTAAAACCCTTAGAATTCTGACCTTTCAATCACCAAAAGTAATCATTATTTTTGAAAATTGAAATTTCCCTCTCATATATAACCTCTTCCCCCACTACCTCACCACCTTTCTCGCACCCACTCTCCTTCTCCTTCAAAAGCAAAAACCTGCAACTTTCTTCATCCTCTTCAATGGATTCTCCCTCAAAGACTTCTGAAGAACAGACCATGACCTTTGGATCCCTCTCTATGTCGATAAATCCGCGAGTCTTTGGACGTATTGGAGTTGATAATGCTCATCCAGAGTACAATGATGTTTGCTGGTTTCTTCAGAGATGCCCTCTACAATATGCAATCACAGCTAAACCCAAAATGAGTAAGTTTCTTCTTGGAAACTTTTGGTTAACATGCACATTTGATGCTTCATCGGATCAAATTCTTGCATCTGTTCTAAGTAATGATGAACATGATGTGATCTTCAATGTGGAAGATGTTAGAAGCATTCTCAAGCTTCCTGCTTATGATTCCTATGAACCTTTTCCTCTTGGAAATGAACACCAAATGGTGGTTGATGTGTTGAACTATTTGGAAGAAAAAAAGGGCTCAAAGTCAAAGGGTCCAGGTACTTTACTGCGCAAGAATATGGGAAACATATGGAACTTTCTTTTTGCTCATCTGATTCTGTGCCTAAGCAAAAAGACAAAATCTTGGATCCACCTTCCCAAGTGACTGAATTAGCACATGCTTTAATTTTTCAAAGGAGGATAGACTTTGTAAGCTATTTCTTTAATGAAATGATCTCCTCCTTCTCTACCATCCGACGTCCTCAGGTACCATTTCAGCGCCTTTTCTCTCTTATTATTCATGCAAAGTTGGTAGATAAACTAGAGAAAAGAGATGACATCATATATGATCTCCCTCTTCATCAAGTGGGAAATCAGATTATGAAAAAGGCTGTCTTAGCATCAGACAACCCTCTCCGACCTTCTATGGTTGAGTTTGCAAGGAATGAAACTCTATCTTGGGGAGAAAATGAACCCCGTCTCCAAAGGACCTCAGGTATGTCTTCTATCCCTTCTTCACCTAGAGTAACCGATGTGTCCAAATCTCGTAAGAGATCCAAAGCGTCGGGCATATCTACCTCCGCACCCACCGATGCTACGAAGCCAAAAGAACCTTTGGCTTCTACCCAAGCATCTAAGTCCCAAAAGCGGAGACACTCTAAAAGCCCCCTAAAGACTTCCTCAAAGAAGTCTAAGGGTACCCAAAGGGTCTCACCTCACAAGCCACCTACTAACTCCCAAAAGTTAGTAAGTGTTGAAAAGATTCCTACCCGACCCAAGGACCAGTTAACCCAACCTAGCTCCTCCATGCCCTCCCAAAAGGACATGGTTGTAAAAAGGGACATCCCTATTATTCCTTCATCAACTTTCTCTTTAGTTGATGAAGAAGACTTGGAATCTCCCATCCAAGCTGCCTCTTCTCCACCCCGTGAGCTCTCACAGCTCCATTTCCTTACTCCACATGAGAGTGCATCACAACCAAGTGCATTTGATGGAGCATCCCAATTTACCAATTTTCTATTTTCTGACACTACACCTAGGACACATACGTCTCCCGTACATACCAAGGTTGTGGAAGAACCCATTACTGAGGAATCCCCTCATAGACACTCTCCTAAACGTGTCTCCCCCACATCTGCTAAATCCCCCCCAAGTAAACCTACAGGTTTGGTGGATTACTCTTCCTCTAGTGATGATGATGCTGATCAACCGCCAAAGCCTCAACCGACTGCCCCTATGTCTTCTAAACAGGGAGATGATCTTCTTCAAGCTTTCACCAATTTCACTCGTGACACTGATAGCCAGGTGAAAGTTTTGGAAGACCAAGCAGTCAAAGACTTGGAAAGAATGGCTTCTCTTTCTTCTACTCAAGAGAACATTATGGAGTCTCTTGCCACTATTCTCACAAAAATTGACAAGATTCCAATCTCTTCTCCAACAATTGAGCTTGATGTGGATGGTTCCATCTTTCAGGAACAAGACGGGTTTGTTCTTCAAAGAATTGAAAGAAAAGTAAATACAATGGCTTTTGATATAGAAAGGATCAAGTCTTTTCTCTCTTCAGTGGGTTTCAAGGGTTCAACCACTGAGGGGGAGAAAAATATGAAAACCACTGCTACCACCTCCACAGCCGTCGACGCTGCCCCTGCCCCTGCAACCGCCGACGCTGCCCCTGCAGCCGCCGATCTGATCACCACCACCATCCCAGCCACCGACGTGGCAGCCACCGACGTGGCTCTTACAGCCACCAATGGTGGTGTGGTCACAGACGTGGTCTCTGTTCCTTTGGTCACCGAGTTACCCGAAGCAGCTGTTGAGGGGGAGAGTATCAGTGCTCAACCCCTTGAAACTGAAGAAGAGAAGAAAAGAAAAGAAAAAGCCAAAGGAAAGAAGCCTGTTTCTTTCGAAGAACAACAGGAAGAGAAAAAGAGAAAGAAAAGAATGAGAAGTCCTCAAGCAGATACTCTCAGACTTCAGCCTGCCCCTGCACTGACCGATCCTCTTGGGGTAATCTTATCTGAAGCTGAAAAAGAAGAAGCCATTAGAGCACAACTTGAGTATGATCAGACAAATGTACTCAAGTTGGCTCAAGATGAGGCCACTCATGCAATGGTAAAGGATGCACTTCAAGCTCAAAAAGATGAGCTTGAAAATATGAAGAAGAAATCTGAAGCTGCAAAGATGCTTGATGAAGCAAAGAAAGCCAAGGAAGTGGAGTGGTTTAAAAGAAGGCTGAAAACAAGAAAAGATGAGTCCAAGATTATCAGTGCCACTATCCAACCTCCAACCAAAAATTCTCCCAAGTTACTTGTCACCCTTAAGAGAGCTGACACTCTCTCAAAGGTCTATGAAGCTGAATGGTTGGAAGTGCTTGGGATAACTGAATGGATGGAAGTTGGCAAATGTATCTCCAAGAGAAAAAGCAAGTACAAGGAGCTGGTACTAAATATTCTCAGAAAACTGTTCATCAAGATGCTCTACATCCAAAAGGAGAATAATATTCTTGTGACATATCTTGAAGCACAACAAATGTACTTCATACAACAGGGTCTTAAAGGAGAGGTCATCACAACTCCTAAAAACAAGAAGAAGGGACACTTTGTTATGCTTCATGAAAGAGGCATCCAGATAAATGCTTCGGGTATAGATCTTTCCATTCTTACTCCTATTGCTTACCCGGAGCAAACCATGCTGACTACTCCTGATCTTGGGGTTTTCTTTGAAGACATCTTTGGAAACATCGGTTTCTTCAGAGCTTCTGATATCCCAAAGGCTCACAGCTCCTTCCTCTCTGCTATTCTAGGAGTACCTCCTGTTGAAGACCATGGAATTACTAGGCTTATCTTGGATGAGCTAAAAAGAAGAGAACCCACTCCTTGAATATTCTTTATATAGTGTGAACTTTATTTTTCAAAGCTGTATTTTGATTAATAAAAGTTCATACTCTTCTTCCTTAAAAATTCTTGTTAATATTTTTATTTTCTTTCTTGCACATACTTATACTTACATTTATACTTATACTTATACTGTACATACTCAGTTAAAAAAAAACAAAAAAAAAACAAAAAAAAAAAAAAGAAATCTGAGTCAAAAGAACCCAAAAGAAAAATAGAAAGGGTCAAAAGAATTCTTTTCTAACTTACAGGTATCATCATCAAATAGGGGGAGATTGTTTGGGTCACCGATGATTTGGTGATGAATCACCTTCCTTTGTATGAATGAATTTTTACAGGTTCTTTTGAAGGTCTGAAATATGCTTCAAGTATTGAAAAGTCAAAGACTATTCAATCAAGGGTTGTACATCAAAAAGTGGAATTTTGGATGTATCAACTAACTTCAATATTCAGATCATTTTGCCAAAGTCAAGATTGGGTCACCAATGTAGTGGGTCACCGATGGTACACTCAAAAGTCATCAAAAGTACTAAGGACATCAAACAAGATGAGGTCATCAAGTTTGATGTCATGGTCACCGACACTATAATCTTGGTCACCGAAAATTGCAGGTATATTTTCTAAGGCTGTGATATCAAGTCACAAGTTCAAGGGTGTACACTTTCAACATTTAGTGAAAGATGAAGTTTATCAAGCAAAGTGTACACTTATCAATTCCAGCCTTACAAGGTATCCACCGACGTGATACATAGTTTGATGTATCACTTAGCAATTTCAAAGAGATAAGTTCTTGACTCACATCAATTGCAAGACACGTGAGCCAGCAAGAACTTGGGTATCAAGCCTTAAATAAAGACATTCTCTTTTCTTCTTATAAAAGGAATATTTGTCTTTTAGCTAAAAGTTTTGATGGGACTTCACAGAGCATGAAGACAAGAAGATAAAGTTATCTGACATTTCGTGCTACAAGGAATGGTTCATCCATTATTCTAGTACAAAGGGAGTGGCATCTCCCTTTGTCCAGCAGATAAACTTCCAGCTAATGAAACCTTGACATCTGTCCACATGCATCCCATGCATGGGCACTATAAAAGGAGATGAAGTCCTTCCCAGAAATCTCACGCTTTCAACAAATCTTCAAAGTGATTATTTGTGTGACTGTGGCAAAGCTGTGTGCTATAACAGTATTGTTTTAACTTCCTTAGTGTATAAGTTAATTACTGTTATCTGTGTGTTTAGTTTGATAGAATAGTGTGCCTGTTCTTTTCCGCATCAAACTACCTGTGTGTAAATTTTTAATATTTATATTAAAAAATTTAAAAAGAGTATATTCTGTGTTTTATATTCAACCCCCCTTCTACAAAACCCTCTCTTAGTTAGCCATCTCTCCTTGGGGACTAACACATTGCATTAACAATTTTTTTTTGTAACGAAACTTAAGGTAAGTGATCAAATTCATAATGAAAATGAAACTTTCAATAACTTTTTATGTAACCAACATTAAACCAAAAGGACATAAATTGTATTAGCTTTTAATATTTTAATCAAACAAATTATATATAAAAATTAATAGAATTGGAATTCCTTGATTCCTCTCATTAGCTTTCAATCCTTTAAATAGGCTTACAATATACACAAATATGGTAAAAGAATAATGCAAAGGGATATATACAATAATTCCCATATTTATCTAATTCTATAATTATCTCTAATACGCCCCCTCAGTCTAAGGGGGAGGGCCACAAACACTTAGACTGGACCGGAAATCATCAAAAAGATACTTTGGTAATCCTTTAGTAAATATATCGACATACTGATACCGGGATGGTACATGAAGCACCCGAACACGCCCCCGGGCTACCTGTTCGCGAACAAAATGAATATCAATCTTCACATGCTTTGTACGTTGATGTTGGACAGGATTACCGGATAAGTAAACTGCACTAACATTGTCACAATAAACAATCGTTGCTTTCATCACCGGATTGTGTAGCTCAAGCAGTAGATTACGGATCCAACATATTTCCGCAACAACATTTGCAACCCCACGATATTCAGCCTCGGCGCTGGATCTCAATATAATGGCTTGGCATTTTGAGGACCATGGTAGTAAGTTAGCCCCTAGAAAAACACAGTATCCGGAAATGGAGCATCGGGTGTCCGGGCAACCACCCCAATCAACATCGGTGTACGACACAAGACCCGATGTCGATGAAGGATGCAAGTGTAGGCCGAGGTCTAAAGTACCGCGTAAGTACCTTAAAATTCGTTATAACGCATGAAGATGAGGCTCGTGGGGGTTATGCATAAAGAGACAGATCTTTTGTACCGCATATGAGATGTTCGGGCGTGTGTTAAAGTCAAGTACTATAAGGCCCCGACAAGGCTGCGATATAATGTTGGATCACTGACCGACGGGCCGGTGGTAGCGCTGAGCTTCGAGGTGGTCTCAACGATAGTGGCAGCCGGTTTGCAAGAAGCAATGTTGGCTCGAGTAAGAATCTCGAACGCATATTTTTTCTGAGAGAGAAAGAGACCATCAAAATTGCGGTTGACCGAAATACCCAAAAAATAGTGAAGGGGACCCGGATCCTTCATTGCGAATTCGGCACTAAGCTGCCGTATTATGAAGCGCCTCGGACGAGGCAGTGAGAATAATATCGTCCACGTATAATTACAAATACATGGTGTCTCGACCACAGTGATAAATAAACAGAGAGGTCTCACACTTAATATTCCGAAAACCAACCATGGATACAAAATTGGCGAAACGAGTGTACCAGGCCCTCGAGGCCTGTTTCAAGCCATATAAAGATTTCTTGAGATAATACACATAATCCAGGAATTCATCACTTCGAAAACCCGGTGGTTGATGCATAAGGACGGTCTCGTGTAGGTGACCGTGTAAGAAGGCGTTCTTGACGTCTAGCTGATGAATGCCCCAATTTCTGGATAGGGGTAAACTGAGCACGGTAACAATCCACCCCAACCAGACTAAATGTCTCGTAACAATCCACCCCAACTTGTTGTGACCTGCCACTAACAACCAAGTGAGCCTTATGGCGCTCTTTAGACCCCTCAGAACGATATTTGTGAGTAAATACCCACATGCACCTAATTATATTAGCATTACGAGGCCTAGGAATAAGTTCCCACGTATGGTTTTTAATTAAAGCGTCATATTCGTCGTTCATAGCTCACCCCCAGTTACGGTCATGAATAGCCTTAAGATAGGAAGAAGGAAGAGGAGAAATAAGAGGAGAAGGTGGAGGTGTATAAGAGTGAAACAACGGGTATTTAGGATTAGATTTCATGATGCCCTGTTTTCCACGGGTAGTCATTGGATGGGTGGGTTGGGGTGCGGTGTGTGGGTGGTCGGGTAGTGGTGTAGTGGGTGGGGCGTTATTTGGAGCCGACGATAGTGGGTTGGATGGTGGTGTATGAGTGGGTAATGGTGGAGGGGTGGTCGATGGTGTAGGCGGTGTATGGAACAAAGTTCGTATAATTTGGTGGGTAGGCGGCCGATATGAAAGACCTTTATTTGGAAGGATATTGTGAAGATATGATGCCATAGATAGAGCATGCGGCCAAAAGACGGACGTGACAGAAGAATGCAAGAGAAGTGTACTGGTCATTTTATTTAAAGTTTGTAGCTTGCGTTCTGCTTTACCGTTTTAAGCGGAGGTATAGGGACATGAAAAACGCATTTGAATGCCATTGGATGCACAAAAATTAGTGAAAGCAAGATTATCGAATTCCCGTCCATTATCACATTGGAAGCATTTAAGTTTTCTTATAAATTGGGTTTGAATATAGGCACAAAATTGTTTAAAGATATGAAATGTTTGAGATTTATTAGCGAGCGGAAAAATCCAAACAAAATTGGTGTAATCATCCAATAATAATAGGTAATAACGGTGCCCCGTGGAGCTCATAACTAGAGATGTCCAAATATCACTATGAATTAAATCAAACTGTGCAACAGAAAAAAACTAGAAGGATAAAACGGTAAACGATTGTGTTTTCCTAATTGACATGAATTGCAAAAACAACTAGATCTAGGGTGATTACATGAAATAAAATTTCTTGATAAAAGTTGTTGAAGGATAGGGTCGCCCGGATGTCCAAGGCGGTTGTGCCACAAGGAAGAGGAAAGAGCAGCAAAAGCGGAGGAAGTGATGGCTTTTGAAATGGGATAGAGGTCGTCATGGCTTTCACATCGGAGGATATGTCTTCCCGTCTTCAAATCCATCATAGAGAAGCCAGAGGGATCAAATTCGACTGAGATCAAATTGTCTCGTGTGAATTTTCGAACCGAGATTAAATTTTTGATTAAACTCGGGACGACGAGGACATTATTTAAGGTAAGAGGAGAAGAAGGAGACGTAATGTGATATTGACCCGTACCTGTAACCGGAAAGGTTTCACCATTCCCGATGAGAATATGATTTTTAGTGCTTGAATTAACAACGTGAGAAATTATACCTGGGTTCGTAGCCATGTGAGAATTCGCGCCTGTGTCCATGTACCAACCCTCGTCGGGAGGATGTAATGACATTGTATGCATAGCCGAAACTATGTTGGTGGGAACTTGGCTAGCATAGTGGGCTTGAGCCGGATGTAGGCCGAGAATGCTGGGGTTGCTGGAATTGGGCCTGTATGAAGGCGTTCCACAAGGTGAAACGGGCACTGTCGGATATGGGCAGGGAGGAACTATCCATTGTGGCTGCCATGGTGATGGTGTTCGATTATATGGTGGCGGCGAGGGATACCATGACGGCTGCTGGCTCCGGCCGGTTCCACCACTCCGAGGAAATTGCCGCCCTCGGTGGCGACCGTGTCCCCGTCCTTGGGAGGACCTGTCAAGAGTGTCCGGCTGGCGGTCATCGTACCTATGGCGGTTTTCCGACGAGAATGATTGACGAAAGTCGGGAGGTGGACGACGGTCATACCTTGAATCTGATGGTTGTGGTTGCGTCTTGGAAACTAATGCGACATCATCACCGCCATCGAGTGAGGCTTGCTTTGCCTTTCGGGATTGCTGGATGATAGCCACACCATCATAGGCTTCGGATAGCCCAACCACCAATGTCGGCGAGTTCATCAGAAACGGTCTTGATTTTGCGACAATAGGCCTCGATATTGGGAAAATCAGCAAGCTTGATGTTAGAAAACGTTTGTTCAAGGAGAACGACTCTTGATCCTTTATTATCTTGGAACAAGCTTTTGAGGTGTTCCCATGCTTTTAAAGCAGTGGAGTTTGGAACAAGAATTGTTTGAAGAAGGTCGATGGAGATTGTACCGTAGATCCATTGTAGGACGACGACATCCAAACGTTTTAACAAGGCTTCATCGACGGTGGTATCTTGTGGGGGAATGATGTGATCAGCAACCTGGTAAGCTTGGACATGAATTTTAAACAATTCAGCCCAAGATGTATATTGGACTTTTGCAATGTCTAAAGTAATTGGAATGAATGTCCTGATGTTGGTGACGGTTAGAGCCGGAAAAATTCTTATGTTTATCGGCGGGTTTTTCACCCATTGTTTAGGACGAGAGTAATGAGAAGGAGAGGGATCGAAGAAAAAGAACAAAAAAAAAAAGAGGCGGTGTTTAGGGTTTGGGCTCTGATACCATAACAGAATTGGAATTCCATAATTCCTCTTATTAGCTTTCAATCCTTTAAATAGGCTTAAAATAGACACAAATATGGTAAAAGAATAATGCAAAGGGATATATACAATAATTCCCATATTTATCTAGATCTATAATTATCTCTAATAAAAATGAGCATTTTATTCTTTCGAATCGGTACCAATATTGATAGATACATAAACTCACATGTCATGTAATTGATGCATATATGTTTTTTAAATTTCAAGCTTCATATTTATTATATCCCACGCACAACTTCAAGTCCGAATTAAATAACTTTTTTACTAAATCTAAATTATATTAAATAAAACAAATTATATAAAAAACGAGTTTGTATTTTCGTTAAATTGATCTCAGTATATTCACATTCAAGTATGTTCATACTCATATTTTTACTATATTACAAAAAAGAGTAAAGTTCAATTTTGGTCCCTGAGGTTTGTCCATTTCAACGGTTTCCGTCCCTAAAGTTTATTTCAACAGTTTAACCCTTCACGTTTGACACCTTTCAACGATTTTCGTCCCTCAGTCTAACAGCTGTTAGTTTTTTCCGTTAAGTCCAATTTAATGAGGGGTATTTCAGTTATTTTACATATTTTCATACTTTTCTATTAAAATTAATTAGTAAAGAAATATATATATATATACTACAGGGACCAAAAATTTAATTTAGTTATATATATACATGATATCTACCAAATCCCTAAAAATCAAAAGCCGGCCTCCATCTTCTCCGTCGAGCTCCACCATCTCCGACAGCTTCTTCTCCGTCGAGCTCCATCATCTCCGACAAACTTCTTCTCCGTCAACGTCCACCGTAGGTACGACCACCACCATGACACCACCTTCATCTTTCTTTGCTCCTCCCCTCTTCCTTCTCCACAATCTGCTAAGAAACCATCCAACTCCATATATCTTCCCTCTTTGACCGATCCTCTATTATTTGTTGCGATTGCAGCACCGAGCTTCCACCATTTGTTTCAATTACCCTCAAATTTGGAGAGAGCGACTAATTTAAAATTTTCATCAATACAATAATTAAGGAATGAATCCTACTCTTATAAATTTAAAACTTGCATTGCCTCAACAAAGTTAGATCGAGTCTTGTACGAAGACCTACGTGTGGTCGGGTGTTACTAAACCCAAAAATGTTGCTATCTCCGAATGCGGAAAACGTCACCAAGAGATTAATCTTTAACGTGCTACTTCCTAGCTCTCGAGTCAACACTTGTCGCTAGTACCAACCCCCAACGAGCTCATGTAAAACCCGGAATTTCATATTCAAGTTAACGAATTTCGCATCCTAATATTATAATTATTGGTAGCTAGATGAGGTGTTTCAAAGGTCTGACGATGGGTTACAATGAACGGGGAGAAAGGAGCGAAAACCGAAACGAGTCTCGGTACACATCTCGCGATCATGACAGGCTATCTTGTCATGTCATGATCGCATAGCAAGATCGCAGGAAAACCAGACGGCCAAAATCAATAGAAACTCGCGGTACATAGCTTGCAATCATGACAAGCGATTATGCCATGTCATGATCGTATGGTCATCATCGCCCGGGCACATGAGGAGTCATTTTTCAGTACAAAACTCACGGTACAGGTTATGCGATCATGACAGGCGATCATGCCCTGTCATGATCGCAAGGCAAGGTCGCCCGCACGCTCCAGAAGTCACTTTAAGGTGTGATTTTCAGCTCAATTCTCATTTTTATCAGTTATCAAAAACAGCATCGAGAGCTCAGCATTAAAGGCGATTTTTAGGGTTTCACCCCTTCCACCTACCTCTTTCAAACGCACTTATTACTCCATTAAAGTGGAAGATTCAAGTCAAGCTTTAGGATTAAAGCTTCAAGTGGTGGTGTTCTTTATCCCTCTCATCAAGCTCCACCTACTTCATCTTCTTCACTATTTTAGGAGATATTTCTAGGGTTTCCTCAAACTCTAGCTTGTGAGTTCATTCTTACCTTTCTAAAACTTTATACATGTCAAAATGATGTATTTTTACCTTCTATAAGATGTTTATACAAGTATTTCCATACTTGATGGATTTTGGTAAACTAGGTCAAATGTGTCATTTAGGGTTTCTCCTTGGAATGACGAAATGAGTATAAGAAATGGTTTTAAAACACTTGTCTGAATTTATTTACAAGAAATATATCATTTGGAACTAAATGCTATTTTGACCTAAAGAGGAAAGTTTTGGAACAAAGAATTTATCGTACAAAGACTTGGTATTGAGAACTGATTAGTACATCGGAACAGATGTAATAATTGTTAAGACTAGTGTCATTGATCCATAGGCACAATAGTCGGTTTTATATTGGGGATGGGGCAAGTAATAAATCCTTGTTGGGGTTGAACTTGCTCAGTTAGGTATTGAGTAATAAATCCACGTTTGGGGTTGAACTCTTTATCCATAAGCCGAAGATTTCTATCCGGTCGAGATTACTTATTTACTGATTTCTATCGGTACGATTAGCGGGTCGCTCCCGTATGTTTCTCTCAATTGCTATCTGTTAGGTGTAAATCACGCGCAAAAGAAAAAGAATAAATGGAAATGGTTTTTGGTAGATGTTGATTCTACCGTTTTTACTTATTTACTGGCTTTCCATATTTGAATTGTTTGTTCTCACTAGGCTTGAAGCCTAACACTTTTTCTTAAAATGACATGTATATCAGGTGATCGTGCTAGTGGGGCTTCAAGGGATTGAGTGGAACTAGATGCCAGTAGAGGCATCCTTTTTGGAGTACATCTTCGTGTGTACAGTTAGAGTTGCATAGAGATTTTATTTTGAGGATTTAGAGACACCCGAACTTAATCTGTATTTTATAACTGTATAGATTAGTAGGTTATCATCTATTATCCAATTGTTGTTGTAAACTCTCCTACTCCTCCCCATCTTTATGGGTGATGTCTATTCATTAAGCATTATTCCGCATTTTATTTGGTTTAAATTAACTCCCATTTTTAGGGGTGTTACAAGTTGGTATCAGAGCTCTAGTTTAAGTGAACTAGGTGTGACGTTAAGATGCCTAAACTTAAGCTGAGACTTTATGTGTTAAATTGTGAGTATGGGTAGACACTCTTGAGATAGGAGAGCTTTAGAGTAGACGGAAATGCACTAATCATGAAATGTGACGGTGGTAGTACGAATTCTTATGTGTATGATATATCCAAGATATCACGTAGCTAATGCTATTTTGGGTGCATTGTAGTCTAAGCATACTTATTTTACTATTGTCGCGATGACTGGTGAATGTGTTATATGTATTATGTTACCCATGTCTTACAAATCCAGATCCAATAACGGCAGTGGAGGTTATTCAACAACCTCCAGTTATTCCTCCTCTCACCAATAGATAGGGGTGTTCACGGTTAGCTTAGGTTCGGTTAGTAGGGAAAACGTGAACCGAACCGCATGAGGCTGATACCCCGCTACCCGAACCGAGACCGAACCGCTGGTTACACAAAATCGAACGATCCGAATCGAAATAAGGCTGTTATCTGCAGTTCGGTTCACGGTTACCCGGATTTTTATAAAAAATATCATTTACATTATAAAAATGGTAACATATAAAACATTTACGTAAAAAAAAAAAAAACTAATAAAACGCTACAAATTAAATTAATTTTAATTGTTTAAAATCCATTTTTCCGTTAATGTCGACTCTTTCATGACTTCATACAATCAAATTTAATCATCCACCATAATTTTTGACACCAAAATGTAAAAGGATTCACTCATTTATCTTTGGGCTAATAAATATACAAATTATAATATGCATATTTAATATTAAATATTATATATACATTATAGCCGGTTCGGTTCGGTTACCCGCGGTTACCTAAAATTCAAAATCGAAATTGCCCTGTGAATACCCGGTTTTTTCGGTTTTTTAGATATCGGTTTTTTCGGTTATCAGTTTTTTCGGTTATCAGTTTTTTCGGTTTCGGATCAAACGGTTCGATTCGGTTTATCGGTTTTCCGGTTTTTTTGAACACCCCAACCAATAGAGGCTCACCCAGATTAACTACTATTCCGCCACTTAACCTTAACGCGGTAGGTCCTCTAATGGTAGAGGCGGGTTCTCAAGATGAACTTCAAGTCCAGTTGTTACAGGCGGTGAATTCTCTTTAGAGTAAGCAGCATGAAGAAGTCCTCAAGATGTTTGAGGAAAGGGATGCCAGTTATCGAAGGCATGAAATGACCGTTGAGAACCAAGTGGGAGGTTTTGGAGGGAATGGAGTCGTGCATGTTACTGAAGAAACACCCATGACAGAGGTGAGAAAAGTGGGAAGAAGTTGCTCGTACAAGGACTTCATGTGTACCAAACCACCCGAGTTTCCTGGTTCGGATGACCCGGTAAAGTGCATCCGGTGGTTGCGAGATATCGAACAAGCGTTTAGCACGAGCGATTGTGAAGAGAGGCAAAAGGTAAAGTTTGCTTCGCAAATGTTAAGAGGCGAGGCCCTAACATGGTGGGACATGACCACGGCTACCCTTGGGTCCGTCATCGTCTCTATGCTGACATGGGAGATGCTCAAGACGAAGATCATGGAAGAATGTTGTAATGAAAGGGCGGTCGGCAGAATTTGGATGAGTTTCGGGCTCTCAAGAAGGGGAGCAAGACTGTGAGGGAGTACACTTGGTTGTTTGTGGAAAAGCTGAGTTTGGTGGGGCATGTGGCCTCGAATGAAAAAGAAAAGGTAAAGGTCTAGATTAAAAAATTGCCGACCAACATGATGGAAATGGTCCGGATTTCAAAACCGCCTACTCTCGGAGAGGCGATCGAAGAAGCTCAACATAACGAGGATGCCTGTAACCTGGGCGTCGAGGAAAGATCTATGGTGGAGAAAGGAGAAAATGGGAAGGGCATGTGGCGCCTTCCAAGAAGTCGAACTACAACTACAATAACACCAGCAACAATAATCGGAGGACCGATTCTAGGAAGGAAGCTAGTTGGTGCTCTAAATGCCGGAGCAAACATTTTGGAGCATGCAGCTCAGTGTCAGGCGGTTGTCATAAGTGTGGGAAGGCTGGGTACCTCAGCCGTGATTGCCCAACCAAAGCACCCGTATACTACAAGGGCAAGGAATCGGGCCACTACAGGAATGAGTGCCCGAAGTTGAAACTCGCGGGCTCGCAAGCAAAGGCTCCTAGTGCTCCGTAGGTAGCGGGGAGAGCTTTCAAGATGACATTGGATGAAGCAAAGGCATCGGCGGACGTGGTGTCGGGTACTCTCCTTGTTAACTCCGTACCCGCTCATGTTCTTTTTGATTCTGGTGCTACCTTTTCTTTTGTGTCCACTTCTTTCTACCCAAACCTTCATGCACCTACTAGTACTTTGGAGAATTCTTATGTTGTTGGAATAGCCGATGGCAAACAAGTTTTAGTTCGGGATGTTCTTAAGGATTGCACGTTAGAAATTGAAGGGAATAGATTTGGAGTAAACCTCATGCCTATGTCAATAGCAGGATTTGATGTAGTAATTGGGATGAATTGGTTGGCCGAGAACCAAGTCGAGGTCTTATGTTCCAAGAAAATGATCCGAATCCCGTTAGCGGATGGCGGCATGGTAGTAGTCTA
This sequence comes from Silybum marianum, assembly GCA_036898165.1. NCBI lineage: Eukaryota > Viridiplantae > Streptophyta > Magnoliopsida > Asterales > Asteraceae > Silybum > Silybum marianum. Next base: position 22,722,182 of record CM072543.1, read on the forward strand.
TGGGGAGAGGAGAAAAGGCGAGATAGCATTGTTGACCTTAGCAAAGGCGCGCAAGTGCTTAGCCAAAGGATGTCATTTGTTTTTAGCATACGTTTTGGATGTAAGGTTAGAAAAGAAGAAGCTTGAAGATGTTCATATTGTTAGTGAGTTCCTGGATGTATTCCCCGAAGACTTGCCCGGTTTGCCACCCGATAGGCAAGTGGAATTTCAAATAGATCTCGTGTCGGTGGCCGCTCCAATTGCCAGGGCGCCCTACCGTTTGGAACCATCTGAGATGCAAGAAATGATGACGCAATTGCAAGACCTTCTTGAGAAGGATTTCGTGAGACCAAACTCTTCACCTTGGGGAGCTCCGGTCTTGTTTGTGAAAAAGAAAGATGACACGATGAGGATGTGCATTGATTATAGGGAATTGAATAAGGCAACCGTGAAGAAGTACCCACTCCCGATAATTGATGATATCTTTGATCAACTACAAGGAGCGGGATATTTCTCAAAGATCGACTTACGTTCGGGTTACCACCAAGTGAAGGTTAAGGAGAATGACGTGGCAAAGACGGCGTTTAGGACACGTTATGGGCATTACGAGTTCTTAGTGATGTCGTTTAGACTGATGAACGCGTCGGCGGTGTTTATGGATTTAATGAATCGTGTCTGTCGACCTTTTCTAGACCAATCGGTAATAGTATTTACCGATGATTTTCTTGTCTACTCTAAGAATGAGTTAGACCATGAACAACACCTTCGGGAGGTTCTCGAAGTGTTAAGAAAGGAGAAGCTTTACGCCAAATTCTCCAAGTGCGACTTTTGGCTAAAAGAAGTTCAACTTTTGGTTCATGTTGTCACTCAAGACGGAGTAAAGGTGGACCCATACAAGATAGAAGCAATGATGAATTGGGAACCACCTAGGAGTCTGTCCGAGATCCGAAGCTTCTTAGGATTGGCGGGTTACTATCGAAGGTTTATTCAAGACTTCTCAAAGGTTGCATCTTCTCTGACGGCATTGATAAGGAAGAACGTGAAGTTCATTTGGACTGACAAGCAAGAAGAGGCTTTCCGGACTCTTCAAAATAAACTGCGTGAAGCACCGATCCTCTCTTTACCGGGAGGATCTGAAGATTTTGTGGTTTACAGCGATGCTTCAAAGATGGGATTGGGATGTGTGTTAATGCAAAGGGGCAAAGTAATTGCTTATGCATCAAGACAGCTAAATGAACACGAAAAGAATTACCCAACCCATGATTTGGAACTAGCAGCGGTGATTTTGCATTGAAGTTGTAGCGACATTACCTTTATGGAGCAAAGTGTACACTCTACACCGATCATAAAAGTTTGAAGCATATTTTCGATCAAAAGGAGCTAAACATGAGGCAACGACGTTGGCTGGAGTTGCTGAAAGATTATGATTGTGAGTTGCTATACCATCCGGGTAAAGCAAATGTGGTAGCGGATGCTTTAAGTAGGTAGGAGTACGGTAGCGGAACGCGGACCATGCTCACAAGAATTGACATAGTGTCGACTTTGATGGACAAAATCAAGACTTCTCAAGCGGAAGCACTACTTGAGGAGCATTTAAAGGATCAAGTCATGGTGAAGCAACACTTGTTGTTAACGGAGGATAGTCCGAGGACGTGTTTGGGTGCCCAAGACTGGGGGCAACCGACAGATACTATTGGAGGATGCTCATAAGTCTACATACTCTATACATCCGGGTAGTACCAAGACGTATAGAGATCTAAAGTTAATTTATTGGTGGCATGTCATGAAGTAGGATGTGGCTAGATACGTGAAAAGATGTGTGACTTGTTTACAAGTCAAGGCGGAACACCAACGACCGTATGGAAGTCTTCAATCATTGGAGATTCCAGAATGGAAATGGGAGCACCTTACTATGGACTTTGTTGATCCCAATGTATCAAGTACAAGACAGAAAATAGATTAAAGCAATATAAATCAATTAAGAACAATAATGAAGAACTTCATAATTCATATATCTTACTTGTGAATGTGAATACAATGTAAGCACCAAAATCTCTTTAGCTCTCTTTCTATATATGAAGTAATGATCTGTTTCTAATGCTAGCCCTAACCCTAACCCTCTATTTATATTGTTAAGAGTTATAATGTGATAAGGAAACTATAAGAGTTTGAGGCATTATATAATTGCCATAATTACAAGATAATTATCCTTTCCTTATTTAACACAATTCTAATTCAACCCTAACTCTAATTGTTAAACATTTCCATATTTATGACTTTGTTGACTTTACGCTTTTGGTCCTTCATGTCTTCAATAGTTGTCATCTTGGATACAATATTTTCAGACCTAACAATCTCCCCCTTTGTATTCGAGATTACAATTTATCAAATCAGCACTTTTGAAGACGATGAAATTTTGTCAACAAATCACTATCTTGAATTCTTTTGCTCCCCCTACAAATATGATCACTTGATAAACTCCGTAGCTCCCCCTTAACATTAGCATAAAGTTCACGAAAAGAAAGTTGAAGGAGCCGTGATGTCGCAAGGTATCTTTCTTCGAGTAGAACTTGTCGTTTGATGAAAGATAGCTTGAGTTTGTCGGGTTAGGCTATGCGATGAACTGAATTTGTCGGATTAGGCATGATGAGATTTCTTCAATTTGAACTTGTCGTATGATGACCTAATATCGGATCAAAATGTCGCGATATCATTGTTGTTGTCGGGTTAGGCATTGATGCGATAAAGAATGATGTCGGGCCAAGTGGAGTCGATAAGCTCATATGAGAAACGATCCTGATTTCTTCCAAGTTCATATGATGTGATGATGCGATTACTTTTCTCATTTCTTTCTTCGTATGTGCCTTTGATGATGACTTTTCTCCCTCATAATGGGCATTTGTCTTTGATACTTTTTCTCCCCCTTAGAATGATAAGGAGAATCCGAAGCATTATGAACGATCAAAGACAACAAGCGGATGTGAAAAAATGGGTAAAAATTCTAACATAGAAGCACAAATAGCAACTATTGTCACTTAAATCAAAAATAAATTCAGTTTGGTGGCCTATATTCAGTGTTGGCAGCGGGTTGACACTGATAGGACTTCCAGTTATCATAGAAGTAAGTTTTAAAACTAACTTCTCAAACTGTTCCGGCATAAACACAAAGATATGCTTGTGGAGTCACAAAGACTCATGCAAGTGTAGAAAGAAAAAAAAAATTGTATATATTTTGGCTGAAAAATAGACTCAATGTGCATAGAACATGATGTTCGAAGACCAGAGGTGTGTCTTCTTGTTTCAATATCTAAATCTTCCGAGTGAAGAATAGATAGATGATATGCTAAATCTCCGTGATATATGAAACAAGAATCTTTTGTGAGATACTTGAGTAGTTCGGTGGGGTGACACGAGTTATCGACATTGGGTCCATGTCTATTTTCAATATTCATCTCCAAAGAATTGAGAATGAATAGATTGTGTGGCTACCCGGATAACTGTTTAGGTTTGGTAAGGACCAAATTTCTTTTAAGTCCTGTCACACCCTTACTTTTTCTTTTATCTTACAAGTACTCAATTTTGTCACATTCATACCATTTCAAAATAACTAACCAAAGGATGTGTTTCATGGGTAGGTCATTCCGGCTCTGGATTGACCATTGAAACTTCTAAATCGTAACACACATATTTCTTATATGAAGTTGAAACAGTTTAAGTACGAGTTCTGAATTAAAGTATTCAGAAGTCATTATGTACATAAAAAACGGGTTTCGAGTAGGTCCATAGCTGAGATGCTATGAAGCTAATTAAATAATAATAAAAAATGTGGTAGTCCCCCTCAAATGTAGCATTACCTTTTGAAAAATTGTCATGTGATGTGAATATGCGGAATTTAGAACACACATGACGTACCTAAAAAACAAATTAAAAAGATTTTGGTACCCAAGCTTTGTTGGGTCCTCGGAGGTTAGCTTTAGAAAAATCATATGGGGAAGTGGGGATACTATAAGTACCATACCATTTATGAGTGTACCTTTGACTGACAAAATCATTTGTTCCACAAAGAGAACAACAAAGATTTGTGGCGCTTAGACTGATTAACTGATTGATGGTTTTGACAAAATGAGGTAAATCAGTCTTCGACACAAATGAATTTGCATCAACTACAAGAGATGTATAACATTATCATCTGTAGTTGATTTCTTTCTCCAAACCATTTTAAACTTCTTGAAATTACCGGATTTAGCAACAAAATCATTGTGAAACTGATTAGAGTTATGGGTTCGAGAATTTGAAAAACTATATGATTTGGAGCTGTTAGAATAACTATTTGATTTAACTCTTGAAGAACAGTTATTCTTACAGATAGGAGAAAGAGGAGTTTGCTTTGAACTTGAGGTAGAATCAGAATCATGAGGAAAAATCAAATTTTCAAGATTATCTAACTCTGCATTTAAATGTTCGGGAGTAAGATGTTTGATTGATTCTGAATTCTTTTGTTTTTGTTTCGAAAGCTCATTTTCAAGTTCTTTGATTTTGCAGGATAAATCATCTCTTTCTTTTGTGACCAAATCATATTTATTTTTAAATTCAGATCTCAAATTCTTTTCAGTTACATGAGTTGCTTCTAAAACAGATAATTTGTTTGAAAGTTTGTCAATTTTATTTTCAAAGACTTGCTTCTCTTTGTCAAAATCTTTTTCCAGATTTTTGCTTTTAGCAATGATCAAACTACATTTCTTGATTAAATTCGTTTTCTCAGTTTTAAACGCTTTTCTTTCGTTTTCCAAAAGTTTTTGAAGCTCAGAAATTTTCTTTGATAACTCAACTTCTTTTGTTTCGGAAGATTTTCGTTCTAAAATCACAACCTGCTCAAAATCAGACACTTGTTTAGAAAGGTTTTTAATCGTCAATTCATAAGTTTTAATTTTGCTTTCAACTGCTTTTCGCTCAATTTCAAACTTGTGTTTGTCATCCGAAGTTACTATCCTTTCCTTTTCTAAATCCAGAAATTCAGATAATTAAGGATGGCAGGATATCGGGTAGGTAATGTGAAAGTAGGGATGTATGTCGGGTTACTAAGGACGCGATAAAATAATTTTTCGGGTAAAAGGGATTCGATAAAAGATAGATATCGGGTAGGTTTGAGTTTGTAAGAATTTATGTCGGGTCAACTTAATGCGATAAAAACTAGAGTTAGTTCGAATATCGGGTTGGTTGGATTCGATAAAAATTCTTAGTTTAAAGATATAATACTTATCGAATGACACTTTGCAAAAAAATAATTCTTGAATCTCGGTTTTAGCAGATGCGATAATAATAAATCTGTTTTGATCTTTAATTGATGAACCAGAAAGCTAAGACATGAAGGGTTCTTGACCAAAAGATCTAGCGTAACAGAGTTATCTAGTCTTTTTAGGGAAAAGAACAGCTAAGCTCTTGTGTTTCGGTTTTCATAATTAAGGTCACTTGCAAATTTCCTGAGGCTAGAGATGTTTACTAGAGGATTCTTTATCCAGAAAAGCTGCAGGAATCAGAGACCCTGAGTTTTCTGTTGAAAAAAAATGGCAAAAGTAATGCTAAAATAAGCGAGAGTAGTTTTTGCAAGTTTGACTGAAAACAGATTTGAATGTTTTTTTTTTGATTTTTTTTTACTATTCACCCGACAAAACACTATTCACCCGACAAGTTACTATTCACCCGACAAAACACTATTCACCCGACAAACACTATTCACCCGACAAATCACTATTCATCCGTTTTTTTTTGTTTTTTTTCAAAGAATGTCCAACTTTAATGAAACTTTAGTATGTTTTTCGCAACACAAATACCAACAACTTTAAAGTTTGGAGTTTGGGCAAAATAGATCAAAATCGATGCGATACGGAATGAAAAAGTAACCGTTTTCGGAAAAAAAAATCCTTAAAAAATCAAAACTTTTTGACGAAATCGATTTAATCAAAAAAACAAACAAACATATAAATCAAGATCAAAATCAAATATAAACAATCACATAAAAAATATCTTAAATCTCTAAAATCGCAAAAGAAACCATGTGTACCTTTTTCTTCAAAAATCGATTAGAAGTCAATCAAAACTCTGATCGATCGGCTCTGATACCACTTGTTGATCCCAGTGTATCAAGTACAAGACAGAAAACAGATTAAAGCAATATAAATCAATTAAGAACAATAATGAAGAACTTCTCATAATTCATATATCTTACTTGTGAATGTGAATACAATGTAAGCACCAAAATCTCTATAGCTCTCTCTCTCTATATATATATATATATATGAAGTAATGATCTGTTTCTAATGCTAGCCCTAACCCTCTATTTATATTGTTAAGAGTTATAATGAGATAAGGAAACTATAAGAGTTTGAGACATTATATAATTGCCATAATTACAAGATAATTATCCTTTCCTTATTTAACACAATTCTAACTCAACCCTAACTCTAATTGTTAAACATTTCCATATTTATGACTTTGTTGACTTTACGCTTTTGGTCCTTCATGTCTTCAATAGTTGTCATCTCGGACACAATATTTTCAGACCTAACAGACTTCGTGACAAAACTACCAAAGACCTTAAAGGGTCACGACACTACTTGGGTAGTGGTAGATAGATTGACGAAGAGTTCTCAATTCTTGGCAATCCGATAAGCCGGTCCGATGGAAAAACTGGCTAAGTTGTATGTGGACGAGATTGTTGCAAAGCATGGTGCACCTTTGACTATCGTGTCGGATCGTGATAGCCGATTCACCTCTCATTTTTGGGATGGTTTACAAATGGGGTTAGGCACCAAGATAAACTTAAGTACGACATTCCACCCTCAAACCGTCGGTCAAAGTGAGAGAACTATTTAGACTCTTAAAGACATGCTTAGGTCGTGTGTTATCGATTTCGGTGGGAATTGGAATTCGCAACTACCACTGGTAGAGTTTGCCTACAACAACAGTTACCATTCTAGTATTGGAATGATACCTTTCAAGAAACTTTATGGACGGAAATGTAGGACACCGGTATGTTGGTTAGAAGCAGATGAGAAGCAATTCTCTGGGACCGATATTGTGCAAGAGACGGCAGACAAGGTGAAGATCATCCGAGAACGACTAAAGGCGACACAAGATCGTCAAAAGAGCTATGCCGACAAGAAGAGAAGACCAATGGAATTCCAAGTGGGTGAGCGGGTTAAGCTCAATGTATCTCCTTGGAAAGGTATCATTCGGTTCAGAAAACGCAGAAAGCTTAGTCCATGTTTCCTTAGACCATTCAAAATTCTTGACCGAGTGGGACGTCAAGCCTATAAATTGGAATTGCCACCCGAATTCCGGAATTCACAACACGTTCCATATTTGCTATCTAAGGAAGTGTTTAGCGGAGGAGGAGAGTGTGATTCCCCTCACGGAGATTCGGGTTGATAATAACAACCGATGTGTGGAAGAACCGGAGGCAATCTTAGAAAGCAAGTCTAAGAAGTTACGCCACAAAGAAATCGTCATGGTTAAAGTTCAATGGAAGCATCATAGGGGATCTAATGTAGGAAGCGGAAGAGGATATGAAGAAAAGATACCCGAAATTGTTTTGTTAAGTTTTGGATTTCGAGGACGAAATCAATTCCAAGGTTGGGAGGATTGTAACACCCTGAATTTTATATCTCTCGACTCTCTTTTGTAAATACAGGTTGGGTATTTCGTTAGGGTTGGGTGTTAAAGCTATTTTAGGCTTCCAGATGGGAAGTGCGACCTCAAGGTGCGACCTGGCTAGTGCCATGGTCGCAGTGTCACAGTCGCAGGTTATGTATCGTAAGTTAATGATGGAAAGTGCGACCTGGACATGCGACCTGGCCATGTGCCTCGTCGCAGTTTGTGGTCGCAATTCATGTACCGAAGGTCAGCTCTGGAAAGTGTGACCTAGGCATGCGACCTGACCATGTGCCTGCGTCGCAATTGTGGGTCGCAGTTCGGGGCTGGATATAAACGTTGGTCTTTAGCTGAAGTATCATTTATTACATATCAGTTACGTTCCTCTTAGCATTTACTCCCAAGTGAAACCTTAAAGGGCGATTTTCAGGAGTAATAACTCCTCTACAACAACCAAGCAAGATCAAACTTTCCAAATAATCCGCATCTATAAAATAAAACATCAAAACATCTAATGAAATATGTTTTATTTATCTAAGTGTCAAAAATTCAAATATAATATCTCGTAAGATTTATAAAATCATTTTTACCAAATAATTGCATATTATCAAAGTACTCACACATTTGACAAATAGCAAGTAAAACATGTTAGTATATCAAAATGGACATTTTTGGCATATACACCGTTTTCACAAAGCAACTTGAACTCACCTTGCTAGATTTAGGCTAACTCTAGGTTTACCACAAAAGCTCCATATGAAGGAATGTACAGATACGCAAGACTCCTTCAATAGAATCCATATCTAGTTCCCAAACAACCTAAAATATACCAATAATAACTCCAAAGAATCAGATCTATATAAACCTTAGTAAAAACCTCAAATCTTCCAAAATGGTTTAAACCCTAAAACAATAGAGATGCTTCGAGGACAAAGTTCTAGAGAACTAAATAGGAAGGTTTTAACAAGAAATAAGATTTAAATGGGAGAAATAATTTACAAATCTTGATTTGGAGAGAAATCCCCAAAATAGATAACAATGGAGGAAGAGAGATTGGAGAAGACGAAGTTGGTAGCTTGATCTTGCATCTTATTTCGCATTTTATTTGGTTTAAATTAATTCTCATTTTTATGGGTGTTACACAAACACATTGGAATGGTTGGGGAAGATGAAGTATGCTCATAAAATTGGAGCTATGGAGAAGAAACGGGAGAAAACGAGTGAAGGTGAAGAAGATATAAAAATGAGGTGAAAATCCCGTTTTTTCGGAGCTTAAAAACACAGAACAGGGGCTAACGCCAGTTAGCTCGCCAGTTATAACTGGAGGCATAACTAGCCCGGGCAAACATAGGCTAACTCCAGTTAGCAAATTGGTTATGTTTTTCTAACTGGCATGGTAACCCACGCGAAGCATAAAAAGCTTAGAGCTAGTTATCAACTTGGTTACGTTTGCCTAACCCACTTCGTAACCAGCTTGACCCACTTTTTCCTCCTTAACCAAACATTACCTTGAGTTTGAAACGCCAACACTACAACACCCAATAACATTCAAAGGAGCTCAATTTAAGCCTTAAAGAACTAATATTTAAAGACGAACCTACGATGGAAGATATCAACAAAAATTCTAGGTGTTACAATTAGTTTTGATTTTTTATTTGAGGTTTGGGTTTATCTTTTGATTTTAAAATTCTGGGATTGGAAAGTAATAGAACATCAAGATTTGTACTTGCATGGTAGGACATAGTTAAAAGGATGCAAGGGGAAGATGAGAATTCTTTGATGGATTTGTTGAAACCCCCTGGCTCTCCTCATTCACCATCGCCGAACACAACCTGCATTTCTACACCTGACCTATGGTTTATAGAACCAGAAACTCCTCCCTATTGATGTTAACTGTGGTTTTGATTTAGAACCAGATGAATCAAACTATTCGTAACCCCTCTCCTGTGGTTTATGAAATCAGAAACCCCTCCCAATCGATGATAACTATGGTGCCTATATGAAGGAATGTACAGATCTGCAAGACTCTATCAATAGAATCCATATCTAGTTCCCAAACAACCTAAAATATACCAATAATAACTCCAAAGAATCAGATCTATATAAACCTTAGTAAAAACCTCAAATCTTCCAAAATGGTTTAAACCCTAAAACAATAGAGATGCTTCGAGGACAAAGTTCTAGAGAACTAAATAGGAAGGTTTTAACAAGAAATAAGATTTAAATGGGAGAAATAACTTACAAATCTTGATTTGGAGAGAAATCCCCAAAATAGATAACAATGGAGGAAAAGAGATTGGAGAAGACGAAGTTGGTAGCTTGATCTTGCATCTTATTCCGCATTTTATTTGGTTTAAATTAATTCTCATTTTTAGGGGTGTTACACAAACACATTGGAATGGTTAGGGAAGATGAAGTATGCTCCAAAAATTGGAGCTATGGAGAAGAAACGAGAGAAAACGAGTGAAGGTGAAGAAGATATGAAAAGTGAGGTGAAAATCCCGTTTTTTCGAAGCTTAAAAACACAGAACAGGGGCTAACGCCAGTTATAACTGGAGGCATAACTAGCCCGGGCAAACATAGGCTAACTCCAGTTAGCAAGTTGGTTATGTTTTTGTAACTGGCATGGTAACCCACGCGAAGCATAAAAAGCTTAGGGCTAGTTATCAAGTTGGTTACGTTTGCCTAACCCACTTCGTAACCAGCTTGACCCACTTTTTCCTCCTTAACCAAACATTACCTTGAGTTTTGAAACGCCAACACTACAATACCCAATAACATTCAAAGCGGCTCAATTTAAGTCTTAAAGAACTAATATTTAAAGACGAACCCACGATGGAAGATATCAACAAAAATTCTGGGTGTTACAATTAGTTTTGATTTTGTATTTAAGGTTTGGGTTTATCTTTTGATTTTAAAATTTTGGGATTGGAAAGTAATAGAACATCAAGATTTGTACTTGCATGGTAGGACATAGTTAAAAGGATGGAAGGGGAAGATGAGAATTCTTTGATGGATTTGTTGAAACCCCCTGGCTCTCCTCATTCACCATCGCCGAACACAACCTGCATTTCTACACCTGACCTGTGGTTTATAGAACCAGAAACTCCTCCCTATTGATGTTAACTGTGGTTTTGATTTAGAACCAGATGAATCAAACTATTCGTAACCCCTCTCCTGTGGTTTATGAAATCAGAAACCCCTCCCCATCGATGATAACTATGGTGCCTAACACCGGGTTTATAACTTTATATATATATATATATATATATATATATATATGTATGTATGTATGTATATATATATGTATGTGTATATATATATATATGTATGTATGTATGTATGTATGTATATATGTATGTATATAGAAGAAAGTTCAAATGCAAACTCAAATTTGGTTTTGAACCTGAGGACAAATGAAAGCGCGACACTTGTATGAATATAGATTATTCAGACTGATTATACAAAGAAATATTCAGACTGAATAAGCATTATTCAAACTGAATAAATGGTATATTCAGTC